>JAMZAV010000224.1:0-1465084 GCA_024449915.1 Sweltsa coloradensis
ATTTCTGCACATTTGCAGTCAATACATTTCTGCACATTTGCAGTCAAACACTACTACACGTCTGCAGTTAAATGATGGAAAATATTGCGTTTATTAACTGCATGGTGGGACAAGTTAATTTAATACTGGAAACAATTTTATTTCTGCACATTTGCAGTAAATTTACTGTTAAATGTTTGAAGTTAAATCACATCAAGATGTAGTTTTAAAAAATATCGCGCGTTATAAAAATACAATATAATGATCATTTTATTATGACTGGTAGAGGTTGTTAACGAAAGTTAACATTCACAGTAAAATAAATAATACCTGCTACAATTAAAATACCACAATATATTTTGTTAGCACTACTTCCTACAACAAATGCAGTTTTTTGACACGTATTTTTTTTACAGTGTAGATTTTATCCGACAATATGATGCTTGAGTTCTTGTATGGTGACTTTAGAACCGTCCCTATATCATATATTTTATAATGTTGTTCTGAACATCACTAGTCAGCGATGATTCGCACATCGGGGGCGTCAGCGTCTCTAGGGTTGGTTGTGGGCTGCTCTAGCCCGTGTGTGCAATGAGTGATGTCAATAGATATGTAAATATACATCTTTTTGGCATGCAAATAAGTTTTAATTATATTTACATCTAAAAGACTCGTGGTCACCAGAAAAAGCTAGCTAAAATCCCCCACTGAAAATAAGATAAGCTATGGGACCAAGTTGGTACACTTTGAATACAAATTTTTAATTATGTTTATTTAGGCCTCGTAGGCTTTAAAAGTCTCATTAAGCAAGTTTTTAGAAAATTGTTACTTCTGAAATACTGTTTGTTTAACAACATTGTAATTAAATAAATCATAAAATTATGACATCTGTGATAGCAATATAATCAATGTTGCACTGATGAACAATAAATGCAAATATTAATAATTAAAAAAAAGTTTTCTCGGTAGGGCCTACTGGTATTCGGTAAGAACTCTTGCACGGGATAAATATAAATGTTGATTGTATATTAAAATATGTACACAATGATTTATGTTGTTTTAATTCCTCAGGCCTTCATCAACAATATATTAAATGTTCTTATATTTTACGCCGAAAATCAGTTATGTGACTGAGTGTGTAGACTCTAAATTTTGGATTTATTGTATAAGTTTACTTTTTATATTACAAACAATAGTCGATATGATAAACTGTCTATTATCCTATCTATTATCTACCCGAGGTTTTAAAGTAAATACCAGATAATCCCCGAAGGAATAAGATGGTGATAGAGAGAGGATGTTCCCGGGGGAGGTTTCTGAGGTTTAATTTCGCTCACTGGACAAAGATGTTCAGGCATTTCCTTTTCTCGCTTTGGAAACAAGAACAGTGTTTTAGTTGAACGCTCACATTATTTTCCATTTATTAAATGTCAGCACTTGCGATTTATTGCCACACCTGCTGGCGTGGTAGCCGTGGTCGATAAACGCTGCCATGTAGGCCTAAATAGCGGGGTAGAACAGTCTGAGTAAGTAGGATATGTCCGTCATGACTACTTTCTTGTAGGATGCTCGCTGTAGGGAACACATCAGAATTATCCGGTGTGGCCCTCTTCAGGTGACAAACTATTATAGGGGTTAAGGGGTTTAGGGTAGTTGAAAAAGTAATGTCCGAGGACTCAATCTCGTGCATTAATGACTGAGGAAAACCTCGGAAAAAACTTCAGTCAGGATTGCCGGCTTGACGGGATTTGAACCCGGTACCTCCCGAATCAGTCTCGAGCTTAATTCTTGAACCAACACGGTGACACGAACAAGTAGGCTAGTAAGTAGTAGGCCTAGGCAGTAAGTTAAAAATGTTACAATATATCCGGATTCACGCATTTACAAAAACACACTTTGGAAAGTAATATTGAATTTGAATCTGTTTTTGAGAATTAGCCCTAAAAGGCTGCTGTTGGTGGACTCTCAACCGGCAGATGTAGCTCTACAGGCGTAACGCGCAAGATTCGGGAGGTCCCGCCTTCGATACCCGAAACCAAAAATCCTGACTGAAAGTTTTCCAAGGGCTTTCTCCAGTCGTTGCAAGGCATTGGACAGCCATTGGACATTCCCTTCACAATCCGAATTCCAAAATTCCTTCCTAGTAAGAGTAATAAATCCAAAGAGGGGCCTGCAAACTGTCCCTAGCAGATTCCTCCAAGATTTTAAGACACATACGTAACTCCTATTGTTGGAGACGGAGATTTGAATGACGGTGAGACAGAAAGCGAGAAGTGCCTAAATTAGCTATCGATTTGCAAGGATGTTCCGTGCACGACAAGAATATACATACCATCAGTAGGCATAGGCCTATTAGGAAAGCGAACATTTAGGCCTCAGCTCGAAAGTAGCCCAATTACCCACTCACATCACATCACACAACAGTGACAACACCTAGATTCCGTACGGTACCTTGAATCTAATAATTGTACAGGCTTATATTGTGTCAGCCAATCATATTATTGTGTAATTAATTTTGTGAAAAATTAGCGACCCTTGGTAGCCTATGACATTATTGTCAGAAGTACATATAATAAAAGTTTAATTATGCATTACAAAATAAGTAAGTGTATAAGTGTTATTTAATATCTGTCCCTTCTTCTTGTAATGCAGAAGGTATCAGTGTAGGCCTAAATCTTGTGTAGTTCCAGGATTTTTAACTTTCGCAATTATTGACTACATTGTAGATATAGTCCTACTTAAATGCTACTTTGGTGCCATCCTACTACCATCACCATTAGAGAATCACAAACTAGATCATACGAAATGTCCACCACCGGGAATTATATATTGTTGGCCTAGTAAAGTTAGTTTTACTGTATTTAACTGTCCCTTGACAAGACAGCAAATACTGTGGCGTAGTGTAGCTAATATTACAGTATTTGGGGACAGGTCGGCCAGTAGGACCTTGGGAAGCCCACCTAATTGAACGTCCCGAGTCAACATACGACACCTGTTTAGTTAGTGAACTGAACAATAACGTGACACGATTTCTTGTCACTATGTTGCTGCGTTTAATCACAGACAATTAGTATTCTTTGTCGACTATATTATGTTTGATCATTAGACCAATTGCTGCCGACGGGCGACGTGAATCACTCACTTACGCGACTGGACAGTACTGATAGTGATACAGTAGGCCCTAGGTCTATCTTCACCAATTAGTTGCGATTACAAACATGCTGCCTCCTTGTCCTAGAGATAACTCGTCATCAACCAAATGTAGATAACACTGGATCAAAGTAGACCCCTCTCATATAAGGTTTATCGACAAGTAAAAAGTGAGGTTATACTGTTCCGGCTAGACCTCGCCCTACCCGCTTACAAAGTGTCAAGTAGACCAATTATTACTGATTAACTTCTCAAGTCCTTTCGAGAGGTTGAAGATAATATTTCAATTTGTTAGCTCTATACTTGATCTATTTACCAGTTGCAACCACTTGCAAGTGCAATGCAAAATGTGTGTTTCGAAACCAGTATAGGGCGTCTAGGCCTAATCCTTTATACTCGCATGTCCAGTTCTAGGTTCTAGGCCTAAGGTCAAAGATTACTTATCAAGTGTAAGAAGTAGTACAATAAGTTATAGTAATACCTCTTCAGTCTTCAGGATCAAGGGAATTGTATTAACACACGATACACTACGCGACACTTGAAATTCGGAAGCACTTGACACCAACAAAACTGTCACTTCACTAATGACAACAAAATCGAACACAATCGAGTGACGTAACGGTTCGCAAGGCGGTGGTATCTTGAGAAGGCAAAGAGGCGGCGCGTAATTTGAATTGCAAGAACGACAAGATAAGAAAAGATAATGGTGATAGATGAAGACCAAGGGTAGTACCCAAATGTATCTAGTGTGAGATTCGCGAAACAATCTTCATGAAGCTTCGGACCTCTGACCCAACCGTGAGAGCCACCGCGATTGCGTGTGTAACGTTTTACGTCAAAAAACGAACATGATCTCCGTTTGACATGCTTTTTTTTGGCATCGCTAATCATGAAGTATTATAGAAAACGTATTATTGATCCTTTGGACAAAGGGTTGGGCAATCACCATCTAAGAGGGAGAAACCTTACATATCGATACTTACACCGAGAGATTTCAATGCCGGAGAATATTTTGAAAGAGAACCTATAATCATACTATTATTTTACTTAAATTAAATAAACGTTGAAACTGAGAACAATATATAAGTGAAGTATCAATGTGAATAAGAGAAAAAAATATTTGTTTTTAATTTTTATACATATAGATTAATCCTGATAAAATAACACATTTTTAAATATTTTGACATAGATAGTTTGGCATCACATATTAGTCAAAATAATTAATTAAGTTCTACAGCAATTTTGAAATTGTTTTACTATATTTTTTTAATGAAATGGAAAAACATTCTGTAATATCTAATAAGATGCGTTATTTTTGGGGAATTTTAAAAAGTTTCCCCATAGTTTCACTACTCGCTTGGAATATCCAGCTTCTCTCACATTGACTAACATTACCGCTGTTTGAATTAAGTTGAAACTGAATTTACTCTGGATTCCTCTAATCCCATTTAGTTGCAAGAATAGAAAATATAGATATGCATAAAATACGAATTGAAGATTCTCTTGACTCATCTCTATCTAATATTAAAACTCATCAACTTGGTAACTTTTAACTTAATTTACTCTCTAGATAAGAATAAGTAGAGTAAGATTATGATGTACTTTGTCATACTACAACGAACAATCTACGTCTCGTGTGTACAGTGTGATGAAGCAGATTTCCTTGTTTATATGATTCAATTACAAAGACGTCACAACTAATAATCTTCTCGCATAATTATTATTTGCTGCATGGATGTTAAGCCGTAGTTATCAAGTAACAGATGAATGAAGCAGTCATCAGCAGAATATGATGAAGTGTTCTCGAGAAAATATCAGTGTAAGTATCTATGTTTAAGTAATGTTTGGAAATCTGAAATTATTTAAACATGTATTCTGTAAAAATGATTTTTAGAGAGCAATTAATAAATTACAGTTAATGCTTTAAAGGGTTTTTCTAAACAATCGACCCTCTGATGAAGAGCATTTTTAAATCCTACTTTCTAACCATCGCATTTATATAAATAATTCTTTTATCTTATGCGACCAATCTATGTCTAGTAAACTAAAGCTCTTCAGAAAAATGATATTTAAAAGTGGCAACGTACACCTGTTATTAATCGTGGTGGGAATCAAGAATTGGCATGATGAGATACAATTCACAAATTCACAACACACAAACTCCATTCAACAATCGTTTATTTGATTTTTTTCGAAGGTAGTCTGCCCATGAGGGTGCAATTCATGCCCCTCTCAGGTGTCTAACTAGGTATATGTTGCGTATATGACAATTTGGATAAACTGTCCGAGGGCTGTTAATGAGGACTCAATCCCTTGCATTCTTATTTACGACTGAGAACAACCTTGAAAGAACTTCAGTCTGGATTTCCGGTCTCGACGGGATTTGAACCCGCGACTGGACGCTCGAGCCAACACTGTCGGTACCGTTGTATGGGAATGTATGTTTGTACATACACTCTATAATTTCTGGCTTACATCCCATCTAATCAGTTACCCCCAACCGGAGTGTTATTTATTTTATTTTATTTAATATTTAATATTTTCAATAATATCATATGCATCCGTGACATGGACAATAGGAGGAAAGGAAGACAGCAGATTACAAGCAGCAGAGATGAAATTTTTAAGAAGTTCTGTAGCCTTAACAAAAATATACAAGGTACGGAGCAAAACAATAAGAAACAAACTAGGAGTGGAAAGTTTACGAAATAAAATAGGAAAAGAAAGACTTCGATGGTATGGGCACGTACGAAGAATGAAACAAGATAGAATACCAAGAAGAGAATTTGAACACACATGGGGGGGAGTAAGAAGAGTTGGACGCCCAAGAGATAGATGGAGGGACCAAATAAAATGGAACATTGAAGAAAGAGGAAAATCATGGGAAAGAATTAATGAAGAAAGACTCTGGGAGGATAGAAAGAAATGGAGAGAACTGGTGGAAATGCCTGTCATAGAAGACATCGAAGTAGATGAGGAGGTGTTGAGCCTGGCTAGCAAACACTGAGAGTCCACAGCCCGAGAAATTGGTGATACGTCACCCCCCGACCTGACTTATGTTGGAACCGGGTGTTTGATTATTATTATTTATTTTAGTGTAATTTTTGTTTGGTTTACTGTCCACCACTGAAAATCAGTTATATGACTGAGTGGCTAGGTTCTAAAAAACGAATTTATTTAATTATTTATAGATAGAAAATCTTGAGTTACCATTTTACCATTGAAAGATTTCAACAATTAAGAATTAAGCACCAAAGATCCAATTAAATTTGTGTATTGTTCTGTTTTGTAAGGAGTTCACAAGCAAGGGTGTTGTGTGAGTTGAGTTATATTCTCCGGTTTCATTTTGTCTTCTGTATTGCGGATTCAACTTTCAGGTCTCATACACAATCTTCCATAGTCTCAACGAGGCTTAGTTTTTAATATAGCTCTTAAATTGCACGTCGCCTAATGACGCACTCCACAGACAAATACACGTCTTTGCTGAATGGGGGAAGGATACGGGCGTAGAAATCTATAACCCGAGCCCACGTAACAATGGTGGAGTGTACAGAGTTCACTGCATTGACTTGTAAACTGAAAGGTATGCCCTCTCATTACTGGGTATGTACTCTATTTCTTTCCCGCCCCCCCCCCGTCTCTCTCTCTCTCTCTCTCTCTCTCACACAGAAAAATTCTCTATGTTAAAATAAAAACAGCGACGTGTTACTTTCTCTGACTGAGTCCATTGAACAAAATTCGTGGTCGTGCGTACGCCGAATAATTTGCGATTGTTTTTAAGGATAACTGAACAATGTTTTCTTTCATTATGTCGGATTCAGATTCGGATTTCGAAATTTTCTACACTTTTACATTTTCATTCCGTCAATGCAGCACGGTTTTTGTACTTACACAAAGAGTAAACATAGTGATATGCGGTATCTTCCAGGATTTTAGTGGAGTATGTCTGATTGGGAGGGGGAGAAGTTGGAAAACAAAAACCTTTCACGAATATCACATCACCGGATAAACCTGATACCCAGACGGTTTTTAGCTCGTATGGGCATAGATGAGAGAACCCTCATCGAAAATTCGCTGATTACGTATAGGCGTACGAGAACTATCGACCATTTCACCCATGCAACGCTCGTTTTACTAGTCATCTAGATTTGTTAAAATACCCTTCCATCGATGAGTTTGTTTTATCATTTGTCATTGGTATTTACAACTTCTGTAATTTGGTAATTTTTGATATTTTACAGCGCGACAGCTGCCCTTATGAGTTTTTAAAATTAGTTTAGTATTGGTATTTTCTACTTAATATTATGTAATATTTTCCTCAAATTTGTAGTAATGGACGGGTTGCAGCAGAGTTGAATCATATACTTTATCTTTATTGAATATCGGCAACTGCAAGTACAAAGAGCCATTCAAATGATTTTATTCATGTTACTAAATTACTTAAAATATTAATTAAATTACTTCACAAAGAGTAATTCAAATGATTTTATTCATGTAAAAGTATTAATTACTTTACATAAGTCCGCTTTGAGGTCATAGTTATCGAATGATAAAAAATAGTCGTAAAAGTTTGCCTTGACAGGGGTTAGGCATCGTTACAAATAAATGCATATCTACTCTTTTTCAGTGTACCTATTTCTGTTAATATTTTGCTTTTTTATAATAATTACTATTACATAATTAGTGAATAAATACGGCTGCCGTGGTTTGGGAAAATTATAACAACTGAGCAAAGTATTCAGAATATAGAGAAAACATTTATTTTAAATTACCAAAACGACACAACAAAAAACGAAATCCCTACGAGTAACGTGCACCATGATGCGTCAAATCTCACTAACACAAAATCACATGGATTTTATCCTGATCAACAAAGAAAGCGCTCTACAACGCATGCGCTGTTATAGTTTTGATATGAAACACCTGCGTTGTATAGTTCCCCTGAATCCAAGTACTGATATTACTTCTGTATGCAAAGCAGGGGGCTTATATGCTGTCGCAGCCTAGGGGATAGGGGACTGTCTCTTCAAAAAAAAATCTACACGCGTACTAACACAAAGGCCATTCAAACATTCATAGCTTTTTTTTAAAAATAAAATGGGTCATCCGCAGTGTACTTAGCTTTATTTTTTATATATATTTTTTATATATATTTTTTATAGTTATAAGCTCAATATTTGGATATATGCGTACAAAAAGTTCGAGACAAAAAATAAATTAGAAACATGTACAGACAATTATTTTGAAATCGACTCTGTAGCAAATTCCGAATATTATATTAAAAATTATACCTTTAATAGACCTCTATGTAAGCTTTTAAGAATACACTTTTATTCTATACTTAATATTCTAAAGGTCACCTAATCCATGTTCGAAAATATTGATGAAAATTGAATAAATCTGTAAATGGATACGAATATTCACCTGCATTTACCGTCTTTAACTGAAAATTAGCCAATATATTCTATGTTCTAAGCATATTTAATATTGATTTATGTAACGTATTTACTATTTAGTTATTAAAACTTGACTACAAGGTACAAAGGGAGACAATTACAAATAAATAAATAATAACTTAGTTTTAAGTTCATATGCACACTAACATAAAGAACTGTATTACGGTAGCCCACAAAGCCCCAGTTTAGGTAAGAAGTTGGACTGGTTACCCAATATAGGCCCTTAAACAAAATATTAAATAGGTTTGACAACGGTTGCTATTTGATCAAAATCTCCACACAATCATCAATAAGCGTCGCGATGACCGTCGTTGCCAAAATATTATAAACATACTAATATCGCCACATCCGGCCCTTAAAAAATATTATTTAAATGTTTAAAATTGTTGTTCTCAGAACGCTAGTCGTTTCTAGACGAGCGTAGTGTCATGATTGCTAGAAACAATATAATATCGTTATAGATAATGAACGGTTTTAATGGCCTGTGGCCAGAGCTGCATAACATGACACAGTGTTGTGTAATATTGACTATATATCCAATAGTTATGTTAGGTGCGTAACCTTGAATAATTGCCTCTAGCGCAATTCTCACGGTCGTTTGATGATGAGCCGCTAGCCCGCAGCTTATTCATTATGCCGGGTGTTTTCTAGCTAGAGTATTGTAATTATGCATAAGCAGCCCATCCGTAAAGCCGTCCGCGGTGGCACACATACGATAAGTGCGCTGATCCGAAGCGTATGGCTCTACGAGGACGTGGGTTCGAATCCCGCGTAAGCCATGATTTTTTTTAATCGTCCTTCATCGTCATCCATCACCACTCATCGTCTCGAATAGCCTTAAGTGCATTACTATAAAACGTTGATGCAACAAAACTCATCGTCAACAGAACACATTGTCATCGTTACGAGAATATTCCATAATGAGATTAGCCCATCTGTTTGCAAAGTGTAATGATAGGTTATTACTGCATCTCATAAAAGAAATTAAAATTACAGTGTGGCATTTTTGTTACCAACGTTCTTAGAAACCATGAGTGTCATTATACAAGGTTGTAGATATTTAAGCACGCAACTTCCAATTATGTTCGTAACTTTTTATACTCATGGTTGACCTTGTCTCTAAATTCGGTGCGTTGTGGTCCTCGGATCAGTTGGAGTTGAGGTGTTGTCAACGGTTGACTATCACCTAAGAATCGCCAGTGTTTTGTTGGCGATGACATAAACGATTGCGTGAAAATAAACTAATGTATAGTTCAGTATTTCAAACTCAAAATTGAATTCAAAGTTTAATTGCACCATGATATTTTACGAATTGAGTTATGCGTTGATAGTGTGTATTGTTTTAAAAAGTGTTGATTAACTAATTAAGGTCAATGTTTTAACCTGAAATATACAAACTGAGTAATTATAAATACACAATTTGACCTGAAAAATTCACGAACCGCCTTTAAATTGTGCTTTGTTTTAAATGTTTGTGTTTTACACAACACCATAAGAGGGATAGCCATAGTTTATCAATTAAGAAACAAACAAAGTAAAATTTCGACAGTTTTTAACTATATTTCTCAAAATTAAATTTATTATTTAACATTTTTTAAAAAAATAACGCTTAAACGAATTGCTTAACAATGGCCTTGTTGTTTGATTGGTGGGTTACGGACCTCTTTGTCACGGTGTGCACCCTCTTTGTCGGTGTCTACTTGTACTACACGCACGTGTTCACATACTGGGAGAAGCGAGGTGTCCACTTCTTGAAACCCTCGTTCCCCTTCGGCAACATCGGTGACGTCATCCTACTTCGGGAACACTTCGGCCTCGTCTTCGGGGACTTCTACAACCGCCTGGAGGGCCACAAGTTCGGCGGCGTCTTCCAGTTTCTTCGACCCACCCTCGTCATTAGGGATCTCGACCTGATTCGTAGCATCCTCGTCAAGGACTTCACTAAATTCCAGGATAGAGGCATGTACTTCGACGAGAAGAATGACCCTATCTCCGGACATTTGTTCCTCCAGGGGGGACATAAATGGAAGACCCTTCGCGTGAAACTAACCCCGACGTTTACATCAGGGAAGATGAAAATGATGTTCGATGAAATCTTAAAGTGTGGTCAAGAGCTGACTGAATGCATACAAAGAAAAACCGACAACGGGGAAGTGATTGAGATAAAAGACTTGATCGCAAGATATAGTACTGACGTAATTGCTACCTGCGCTTTCGGTATCCAGTGCAACTGTATAAATAACCCTGATGCAGAATTTCGCCAAAAGGGCAGAGACTTCTTTAATCCGTCGTTCAAAAACGGAATCGGTTTCATGTTGAACTTTATGGCACCAACTATGGGCGCTCTTTTGAACTTCGGGGTTGTTCCTAAACATATTGCTAGTTTCTTTATGGACATCGTGAGGGAGACTGTGGAGTACAGAGAGAAGAATGACGTCACGAGGAAGGACTTTATGCAACTCCTGATTGAGCTCAAGAACAAGGGGTTTGTGGAAGAAGACACAAGTACCAGCCAGGATGTAAAGAAGGCGCAGGAGATGACACGTAAGACGCAAATATAATTTACATTTTATGTAGTTACAAGTATATTAATGCAAAATAAGATGTGTATATAGGCGCATTGTAATATGCCATGACCCAGCAGTTTAGCCAAGGTTGTTTAACTGGTTCCCACTATGTACAGTGGGTGACCGCTTTGCCCTGAAACTCACGAATACCGCTGGTTTGAGCAGATGGAGGATTCGAGAGCTAGTGTAACGGCTTCGTTCTCCTCGACGTCTGCTCGGCAGTCCGGGTTAGTGGAGGAATCTACATGACTGTCAAGGTTACACCGTCCTTTCGGATGGGACGTTAAATCGTTGGTCCCCTTGGTACTTTTCGAAAGGAGTAGGCTACGTACAGGTACCGGGTTTCCCTTCCTCCCTTCTGTTCATACTTCATCCTCATCTAGCACCACTCATCGTTTCGAATAGCCAAAGTTCATTAATATGAGACGTTAAGCAATATCCAATCCAATCAATTGTATGCCATGGGCAACATCCTAGGCTAGGCAGGGTGGTGTGAGTGTGTGAGGCACAGGCAACATCGAGTTTTCACGACGAAGCCGTGATGCAACTTTTACGCGCGTGTGGCACTATACAGCAACGCAGCCGCGCCTCTAAATCACGAGACATTGCTACGCCGCACCTACAAGCACTTTTTAAACTCGCTCTCATTTAAATTAGGTATAAGTTGTTGAAAATATATCGACTTCATTACGTAGCGAAAATATGAAGTGTTTTCGTCGTGTGGTACTGGTTGAAATAACTTATTTTGGTCTTAGTCGGGAGATACGGTAGAGCAATGTTCAAGACGTATTATTATCCTAATCCGGATAGTTTCCCGCGCATACTACATACGCTTCATTCAAGAACCTGTCAACATTCACTGTCGAGACACTTAAGAAAAATTTAGATAATGCCTTTCGTGTAGTTTTGTATAATATAATGAGTACATAGTTGAAATGGATGGAAATCTATTTGTTAACTATATATTATTCATTCCTAAATTAAAATTTTGTTAAATTAAATATCCAATCAAAGTATTTCTTAGTATTTTCATAGATCGACGCGATTCATCATGCATTTTCCTATACAGGTGGGCGTACCTATCCCCGCTTCTGTAGTTCATCACTCTCGCGCTAAAGCGCCATAGTGTCACTTGTTTCCTTTCAACCATAAGAAAACAAAGCTAACACTTCATCCTCCCTGCAGACGCGCTAACCAAGCTAAGCCTCGACGAGATTACTGCCCAGGCCTTCGTGTTCTTCCTCGCCGGGTTCGAGACGTCTTCTACCACAGTCAGCTTCTGTCTGAACCAGCTGGCGCTGAACCCTGACATTCAGTCCCGCCTCAGGGCCGAGCTGGACACCGTGCTGGACAAACATGGCGGCCACCTCACGTACGACGCCATGATGGACATGGAGTACCTCACCATGGTCATTGACGGTGAGCACAAATAAACATTATGTTATTAGTTATTACATATTCTATGTAATGTATATATATAGTCTTAAGCTTTCTTGATCCATGATTTAACGTAATAACTTATTTTACGGAAATATAACGAACAATGTTTATAAAATATTTTTTTTATTCCCAGCGATTCAGAAAAATAGGTAAAAATAATTTGTTTTTGGTGTTACCAAAAAAACAAAAAAACTATAAGTCCTACTAGCCTACATATTTGTGGCATGCTTATAATAATAGTTATGCATGCTTATAGTGCTGTTTACAGCAGGCGGCAGTTGAGCTGTGAATAACTGTTGTCAATAGGCTAGTAGGCCAAAACTTAATACAAAAAAGTTGTATAACAATAAGTTCAACATATTTCTTGCGCAGAGACGCTGCGCATGTTCCCGCCATTGCCCTTCCTGAACCGCGAGTGCAACACGTCATACAAGATGGCCGACAGCGAGGTGGTGATAGAGGCAGGAACGATGGTTATTGTGCCTGTGTACGGGCTGCACTACGACCCACAGTATTACTCAGAGCCCAAGAAGTTTAACCCTGAGAGATTCACCAGAGAAGCTAAAGCCAAGAGGAACAACTACACATTCATGCCCTTTGGAGAGGGACCTAGGGCGTGCATAGGTCAGTAACCATTCACACTACCCTAGGTTATTGTTCTCAAATTAACATTTTACTTGCTGAGCTGTTATTTTAAATTTGATGTAGGCCTGATTTAAATTTCTACGTAAAAATATTTTGCAAAAGTAAATTTGTCATGTTTGTTTGTGGTTGCAGGTTCCCGTTTTGGTTACATGCAGACAAAGATTGCGCTCATCTCGCTCATTTCGAGATTTGAGTTTACCGTCTCGGAGAATACGATTCTTGATCATGTCTATAACCCCAAGGGTCTTACTTTAGCAACAAAGCAAGGTCTTTTCTTGAATATGGCCAAAAGAGCTTAAAATCTGTTTACGAAATATTTTGTAATACACAAAGAAATCAAAAACGGATGACAGACAAAATACCAAAGGCATCTTTTACAGCTTCGTTCATTGAAAGAATATGAGGCGAGTATGTGGTCGAACACAATGCCCCTTGATACACATTGAATAAAATACATACTTTGAAGATATGGAAGATCTACGATAAAACATGACTGGTGTCACATCCGTCTCGAATGAAACCAAATCCACTCAGTAGATACAACAATTTAAATCACCCACCCATCCCCAGCATTACCAATACCATATATAGTATTAAGGTACCATTCATTAGGCCCTAACATTTTTACTACCACTGTTTATTAAACAATACTTAAAGAGTTGTAATTTTCTTAATTACAGAATTGAATGCTATAGTTTGCTTAAGTACAGTACCTATATAATATTGTAGTCATAGATATTACGGAAAACGGGGAGCTTTAAAGGTATTCATAGAAAGATATGGATAGGGTATGGTTGTTATTGCATAGACGGGATTATTGCCAGCTAGGCCTAATCTACCATCCAACCTTTTAGACATATCATAAAATGTAGGAATAGCGTGCATTTAAATGTAAATTAAGAGAAAATAATAAATTGAATTCAATGTTATTGTTTGTTTGTTTGTATGTATGTTTGTTGTTATTGTGGTGATATACTGTTGCAATACAATGTTTAGGGTAGAAATAATCTTTTAATGAAATAGTGAAAAATAATGTGGTGGACTCTAAGTCGGGAGGTCCCGAGTTCATATCCCGTCGAGACCGGCAAGGCGAGGTTTTCCGCAGTCTGAAGAATGCAAAAGATTTAGTCCTCTTAAACAGCCAAACATACCTAGTTAGACACCTAAAGAGGGGCATGGGACATGGGCATGGTTCAGGCTTCCCTTAAAAATTATTTAACACATTATTAATTTATTATTAATGTTTTGTAGGACCTAAGTGATGTTCCAGTAACATGACGTTTTATAGGTACTCCCTTAG
This sequence comes from Sweltsa coloradensis, assembly GCA_024449915.1. Classification (NCBI taxonomy): domain Eukaryota; kingdom Metazoa; phylum Arthropoda; class Insecta; order Plecoptera; family Chloroperlidae; genus Sweltsa; species Sweltsa coloradensis. Next base: position 14,538 of record JAMZAV010000224.1, read on the forward strand.
AGTCACTTTGATATTTTTAGCTGAAAGATGAGTAGTAACAGGCGGGTATGATGGTAAACGATTTTACACATCCTGAGTTTTGCGAGATTATTCACACGTTCTTTGGAGACATACGCTTCGGATCTACTATCCAACTTTCAAGACAGTTCGCATCTGACTCGGAAGCTCTCTGCTTCAATACTGGCCTCGGTTTATCCTTTAATCGTATTTCTCCTAGGTTTCTCTTAAATTTAAATGCTTATCTTGGGTATGTGACCTTGGCAGACAAACATGTACTCGGCACGTTCATTAGCACTAAGATAAGATTTATTAAGATGTACTAGGAAAACGTTAAAGTCCCGCCGCGTTGATGGATGAGCTTTTTAAAGTTTTTAGTTTGCGTGGGATATCTTTACTTTTGCAAGTGCTTTGTTTTGCTACCTACGCATTGTAAGTGATTGTTGTCAAATTTCTTTTGTTACCTGTCAATTGGTATTATTTACCGTAAAAACTTATATTAAAAGCTTTATTTCTATGGATTCTGGCTAACTTTTTCAACTTTTTCTTTTAAAAGGTACTACATCACCATAACCTTAATGTCCATGTATAATATGAACGTTAAAGGCCCACTCATTTGGTCAGAATTGGCCCAAATGGCACGAAAATATCGCACTTAAAGTCAAAAAACTTATATTAAAAGCTTTATTTCTATAGATTCTGACTAACTTTTCCAACTTTTTCTTTCAGAAAGCAATACATCACCATTATCTTAATGTCCATGTGAAATATGAACGTTGTAGCCTCACCCGTTTGGTCAGAATTGACCCAAATGGCACGAAAATATCGCACAAAAAGTCAAAAAACTTATATTAAAAGCTTTATTTTTATAGATTCTGGCTAACTTTTTCAACTTTTTCTTTCAGAAAGCAATACATCACCATAACCTTAATGTCCATGTGAAATATGAACGTTGTAGCCCTACCCGTTTGGTCAGAATCGGCCCAAATGTCTCGAAAATATCGCACTAAAAATCGAAAAAAAATCGTAAAAGTGCGATATTCATGAAAAATATTTCTTCGATTGTACCCAAAAACGTGGCACGTCTAAGTTCAGAGATTTCGAAGATTCCCTTCAATATTCATCAAGATCGAATATGCCGTTTGCCCGGAATCGTGCGAACAAACAGACAAAAAAACAAACAAACAAAAAAACAAAAAAACAACCGAGCTAAATTTTTTGGGGGGTCAGTGAAATTGAAGTCTTCGCTTCGCTCATCCAACAACGCTCTGGAGAAAAATTGGAACTACATACTCGAATACTAAAATGCACAATACACAGATATTTTTATGCAGAACAACATACAACAAACTGAATTGCTTTATGTAATATACCCAACTATTCACCCTCTTCTTAAAATGCGTAATTTGTAAACAACATTCTGAGAAACGGTTGGCACCATACAAGGCCGCATTAAATTAGGCGCGCTCGTCTTTTTATTACTGGGTGACCTTGTCACTAACTTCGGTGCACGTTGCTGGCCTGGGATCAGTTTTAGTTGTGTTCTTCTCAACGGTGGACTATCACCTTGGAATCACCGGTGTTTTGTATCGCGCTGTTTTAAACGATAGTGTGAAAATAAACTAATTTTTAGTTCGCTAGTTAATACTTAAAAATTATAGAACGCACATTTTACTCTCACTGCGATTAGGTTATGCGTTGATAGAGTGTAAGAGTAACAGTGTTGATTAACCTTTTATTAAGGTCGCGTTTTAACCTTAAATTATACAAACTGTATCGTTAAAGAAAAAATTCAAGAACCGCATTGGAATTGTGCTTTGTGGAACATATTAATTATTGTGTCTGACACACGTTAAAAGGAATATCAATAGATTATTATTTAAGAAACAATACAATATTCGTACTTCGCACCGTCCGTTCTTTATAAATAAAATGAACAATTTTAACACTTTTCAATTATCTTTCTCAACATAAAGTTTTGAACTTTTTGTGTAAACAATGGCGTTGTTGTTTGATTGGTGGGTTACGGACCTCTTTGTCGCGGTGTGCACCCTCTTTGTCGGCGTCTACTTGTACTACACGCACGTGTTCACATACTGGGAGAAGCGAGGTGTCCACTTCTTGAAACCCTCGTTCCCCTTCGGCAACATCGGTGACGTCATCCTACTTCGGGAACACTTCGGCCTCGTCTTCGGGGACTTCTACAACCGCCTGGAGGGCCACAAGTTCGGCGGCATCTTCCAGTTTCTCCGACCCACTCTCGTCATTAGGGATCTCGACGTGATTCGTAGCTTCCTCGTCAAGGACTTCTCTAAATTCCAGGATCGAGGCATGAACTTCGACGAGAAGAATGACCCCCTCGCTGGACATTTGTTCTTCCAGGGGGGGCAGAAATGGAGGACACTTCGCGCGAAGCTAACCCCGACTTTCACATCCGGGAAGATGAAAATGATGTTCGATGAGATCTTAAAGTGTGGTCAAGAGCTGACTGAAGTCATACAAAGAAAATCCGACAACGGGGAAGTGATTGAGATAAAAGACTTGATCGCAAGATATAGTACTGACGTAATTGCGACCTGTGCGTTCGGTATTCAGTGCAACTGTATAAATAATCCCGACGCGGAGTTTCGTCAAAAAGGCAGAGACTTCTTCAACCCGTCGTTCAAAAGAGGAATCGGTTTCATGTTGAACTTTATGGCACCAACTATTGGCGCTCGATTGAACTTAGGGGTTGTTCCTAAACATATCTCTAATTTCTTTGTGAACATCGTGAGGGAGACTGTGGAGTACAGGGAGAAGAATGACGTCACGAGGAAGGACTTTATGCAACTCATGATTGAGCTCAAGAACAAGGGGTTTGTGGAAGAAGACACAAGTACCAGCCAGGATGTAAAGGACGCGCAGGAGATGACACGTAAGACGCAAATATAATTACATATATATATTAGTACTTTAGACTGAAATTAACTAGGAAAACGCTTAAGTCCCGCCGCGTTGTTGGATGAGCGTAATTGGTGCATTGAGCTGCCATGTGTTATGCGGATTTTCTGTTGTTCTGTGAAAAAATCATTACTTAGTTGAAGATTTTTTTAAAATTAAATTAAATTAAATGGAAAATTAACCTAAATTTTAAATTTTTTTAATTAATTGTAATTTAAAAAAAGGAAAAAATCGTAATATTGAAATTTTCATAAGAAATAATTATTCAATTTCGCACAAATTTTACACAAATATATGAATTTATAAAATTAAGGTTCTGTGAAAAAAATTTTACAATAGGATAAAGCATATAGGTGTTATAAGTCAAAGAATTGTTTTAAAAAAGAAAAAAAACGTAAAATTTCGATTTTCATGAGAAATAGTTTTTTGATTGCGCTCAAATTTCACACGAATACATAAATTCATAAAATTAAGGTTCTGTGAAAAAATCATTAAAATCGGACAAAGCATGTAGGTGTTATAAGCTAAAGAAATTTTTTTTAAATCGAAAAAAATCGTAAAATTGTGATTTTAATGAGAAATAATTTTCCGATTGCGCTCAAAAACGTGGCAGTTTTTCGTTCAGAGATTTCAAAGGCCTCCATAAAATTTAATAACAATTGGAGGATCGGTTTACCGGAATCGTGTTAACAGACACACAAAAATACAGAAAAAAAAAAAGAAAAAAAAAAAACATTCCGAATTTTTTTCTCCAGTGTAGTGAAATGGAATCTTCGCTTCGCTCGCTACGCTCGCTACGCTCATCCAAAAAGTGACTACACCGAGGATCGAACCCGGGACCTTGGCTTTCCGGGCCATGCTCTTACCAACTGAGCTATGCGGCCACCAATTTAAAACTGTCTAATTGTTGGTCTGTATTGTACATTGTTAATAACGTGTGTTTAATTTCTGTCTAAAGTACTAACAACAGTGTAATAGTCGCCTACTATAAAGCCAAGGTTAAACATACACACACATATATATATGTGGATTGTTGTAGGTTTTCGCGGCCCGTCATAGGATAAAAACAAGGATGTTGGGTAAAACCGCGTCGAATATAAGATGAACCAGGGCAGAACCTGTGCGTCCACCGACGTTTCGTCTTTACTACGTCAGACATTCTCAAGGTTGACTGTGACTCTACGGAGGTTGGAGTCACAGTGGCTGGCAAGCACGCAGCGCCCGCCTTATATAGCCGTGGCTGAAGGTGCGGGGTGGCGAGGTCATATCGTGAAAAGGTGCGGGGCGGCGATGTCTCCGTAGAGTCACAGTCAACCTTGAGAATGTCTGACGTAGTACAGACGAAACGTCGATGGACGTCCAGGTTCTGCCCTGGTTCATCTTATTTTCGACGCGGTTTTACCCAAGATCCTTGTTTTTTAAATATATATTTTTTTTATATAGTTACAAATTAAATGCAAAATAAGATGCGTATATAGGCGCATTGTTGTATGTCAAGAACAACATCCTATAGGTTATGTAGGGTGGTTTGAGTGTGTGAGGCACAGATAACATCGAGTTTTGACGACGGAGCCGTGATGCTATATTTACGCGGTGTAGCATTACAGCAACGCAGCCGCGCCTCTAAATCACTAGATATTGCTACGCCGCATTTACAAGCACTTTTTATACTCGCTCTCATTTAAATATTTTGGTGTAAGTTGTTAAAAAGATATCGACTGTATTACGTAACGAAAATATAAAGTGTTCTCGTCTTGGTTGAAATACCTTATTTTTGGTCTCAGTCGGGACTCGGGAGATACGGTAGAGCAAATTTCGAAGACGGGTTATTAATCTATGACTTGTGATCAAATTGTGATCCAGATTCTTTTCCGCGCTACTTAAGTATTTCACACAGGACAGACAGACAGACAGGAAAGTCAAGTAGGCCTACAAACTAAAAAACAATAAAGACAACGCTTCTTTCAAGAACCTGTCAACATTCGCTGTCGAGAATAGAAAAATAATAGAATAGAACTAAATAGGATAGATGTTAAATAAAATAATTAAAAATAACAGTTGAGTTTAGATAATGCCTTTCAGGTATAGTTTTGTATGAGTACATGGTTGAAATATATGTAAATCTATTTGATAAATTTATTTTATTGATTCCTCAATTAAAATGTTAGTGAATTAAATATACAATCATAATATTTCTTAGTATTTTCGTAGACCGATACGATTCATTAAACATTTTCTTATACTTGTGGGCGTATACCTATCCCCGCTCTAGTTCATCACTCTCGCGCTAGAGCGCCATAGTGTTCCTTGATTCCTCGGATATCTTACGGTTTAACCATATTAAAAAATGCTAACACTTCATCCTCCTTGCAGACGCGCTAACCAAGCTAAGCCTCGACGAGATCACTGCCCAGGCATTCGTGTTCTTCCTCGCCGGGTTCGAGACGTCTTCTACCACAGTCAGCTTCTGTCTGAACCAGCTGGCCCTCAACCCTGACATTCAGTCCCGCCTCAGGGCCGAGCTGGACACCGTGCTGGACAAACATGGCGGCCACCTCACGTACGACGCCATGATGGACATGGAGTACCTCACCATGGTCATTGACGGTGAGCACAACAACACAATACAACAACGTCGATTGCGTAGGGGCCTACAGGGTTAGCTTGGTCGCTTTAGTTTACTGTCCCCCACTGAAAATTAGTTATGTGACTGAGTGGGTAGACTCTAAATACGGATTTATTTATTATGCTATTAGTTATTACATATTTTATGTATGCATATTTTGTCTTAAGTTTTCGTGATCTATGTTTAACGTAATAATTACGGAAAATATCACGGACAATGTTTAAAATTTAAAATAAGTTAAAATAAATCAGTTTTTTTCCAAGCGTTTCGGAAAAATAAGTAAACATGATTTGTATTTGGTGTTAACAAAAAAAGAAAATTATTAATCCTACTAGCCTACTTACTTTTGGCATGCTTATAATGATTGACAGAGTCCGTCTCTAGCGGTAGTTGGTCTAGGGTAGTTGAAAGCTGTGAGTTGCCAATAGGCTAGTAGGCCACAACTAAGTAGGGGCCTACAAATATGAAAAAAATACAATAATAAGTTCAACATGTTTTCTTGCGCAGAGACGCTGCGCATGTCCCGCCATTGCCCTTCCTGAACCGCGAGTGCAACACTCATACAAGATGGCCGACAGCGAGGTGGTGATAGAGGCAGGAACGATGGTCATTGTGCCTGTGTACGGGCTGCACTACGACCCACAGTATTACTCAGAGCCCAAGAAGTTTAACCCTGAGAGATTCACCAGAGAAGCTAAAGCCAAGAGGAACAACTACACATTCATGCCCTTTGGAGAGGGACCTAGGGCGTGCATAGGTCAGTTACTATTCACACTATCTTAGGTTATTGTTCTCAATTTAAAATTTTACTTGCTGAACTGTTATTTTAAATTTGAAACAGGCCTCATTTAAGTTTCTACGTAAAAATATTTTGCAAAAGTAAATTTGTCATGTTTGTTTGTGGTTGCAGGTGCCCGGTTTGGTTACATGCAAACAAAGATTGCACTCATTTCGCTAATTTCGAGATTCGAGTTTACCGTCTCGGAGAATACGATACTTGATGATGTATATAACCCAAAGGGTCTTACTTTAGCAACAAAGCAAGGTCTTTTCTTAAATATTGCCAACAGAGCTTAAAATCTGTACGAAATATTTTGTAATACATAAAGAAATCGAAAACAGATTATAGACAAAATATCTAAAGCATCTTTACAACGTAATGAGTTGCGTTTACTGAAAGAATATGATTCAGTGTATGTGTCGAACACAATGCCGCTTGATGCACGTTGGATTAAATATGTACTTTGGAGATATGGAAGAACTACGGTATAACATGACTGGTGTCACATTCGTTCCGAATGAAACCAAATCCACTCAGTAGTTACAACATACAACAATTACAATCACCCATCCCCAGCGTTACCAGTACCATGTGGTATTAAGGTGCCATTTATTAGGTCCCAAAATGTTATAACCGACTTACATTAAACAATAAATTAAAGAGTTTGTTATTTTCTTACTCACAGAATTATATCGTAGTTTGGTTAAGTACAGTACCTATATATAATAACTAGGCGCGCCCTTAGTCGCGTTGATGGATGAGATTTTTTGTAAGTTTTTTAGTTTAAATAGGACCACTTTTCCTTTGTAAGTGCTTTTTGAATGAATTGTAGGTGATTGTTGTCAAGTTTCAATAGTTACTTTTAATTGTTATTATAAACCTAACTAACTAACTGGCTACTTTTACAACTTTTTCTTTCAAATTGCAATACATCACCATTACTTTAATGTTCATGAAAAATATGAACGTTGTAGCCCCACCCGTTTCGTCAGAATCGGCCCAAATGACACGAAAATATCGCACTAAAAATAGGGGAAAAAATCGTAAAAGTAGATATTCATGAGATATATTTCTTTCTTGTACCCAAAATACGTGGCAGGTCTAAGTTCAGAGATTTCAAAGTTCCCCTCTATTTTTTTTTTAGATCGCATATGCCGTTTGCCCGGTAGCGTGCAAACAAACAGACAGAAAAAAAAACGTTGGAGCTACATTTTTTGAGGGATCAGTGAAATTGAAGTCTTCGCTTCGCCATCCAACTATTGTAATATAATGTTTAGGGTAGAAATAATGTTTTAATGAAATAGTGTAATATAATGTGTTGGCTCGAGCGTTAAGCGCAAGACTCTTATTCGGGAGGTGAGGACTCGGGTTCAAATCCCGTCGAGACGGGCAATCCTGCCTGAAGGTTTTTCCGAAGTTTTCCTTAGTCGTTAATGCGAATGCAAGGGATTGAGTCCTCTTAAACAGCCGTCGGGTATCCCTTCACAATAATTGTCCTGTCCGCAACATACCACAACATAAACGACAAATTGCACCTGGGCAGGCTTCACACAAAAATTATTTAAAAATTATTATTAATGTTTTGTAGAACCTAAGTGATGTTCCAGTAACAAGACGTTTTATAGGTTCCCCCTTAGAGTCCCTTTGCATTAAGATGAGAAGTCACAGGCGAGTATGATGAAAGACGATTTCACACATCCTGGGTTTTGCGAGATTATTCACACGTTCTTTGGCGACAGACGCTTCGGATCTACTATCAACTTATAAGCCAGTTCGCATCTGATTCGGAAGCTTTTTGCTCCGAGACCGGCCTCGGTAAATCGTTTAATCATATTTTTCATTGGTTTCTCTTATATTTAAAGGCTTATCTTGGGTATGTCACATGTGCCCATGGAAGTTATCTTCACGAGATAAACATGTACTCGGCACGTTCATAAGCACTAAGATAAGATTTATTAAGATGTACAACGAACGCTCTGGAGAAAAATTGAAAGTACATATTCGAATACTAAAATGCGCAATACACAGATATTATTATGCAGAACAACATACAACAAACAAAATTGCTTTATGTAATATACCCAACTATTCACCATTGTTATGCGTAAAGTCAAAGCGACGGGAGCAACCTCTTCTTAAAATGTGTAATTTGTAAACAACATTCTGAGAAACCGATGGCACCATACAAGGCCGCATTAAATTATGCGCGCGTGTCTTTATTACCGGATGACCTTGTCTCTTAATTCGGTGCACGTTGCTGGCCTGGGATCAGTTTGAGTTGTGTTCTTCTCAACGGTGGACTATCACCTTGGAAACCTTGGAATCACCGGTGTTTTGTATCGCGCTGTTTTAAACGATAGTGTGAAAATAAACTAATCTTTAGTTCGCTAGTTAATACTTAAAAATTATAGAACGCACATTTTACTCTCACTGCGATTGGGTTTTGCGTTGATAGAGTGTATTGTTTTTAAGAGTGTTGATTAACTAATGATTAAGGTCGCGTTTTAACCTTAAATTATACAAACTGTGTCGTTAAAGAAAAAAATCAAGAACCGCATTGGAATTATGCTTTGTGTTTTGTTTATTATTTCAGAAATAATACAATATTCGTTTTTCGCACTGTCCGTTCTTCAGAAATAATACAATATTCGTTTTTCGCACTGTCCGTTCTTTATAAATAAAATGTAAAATTAAAACACTTTTCAATTATATTTCTCAACATAAAGTTTTGAACGTATTGTGTAAACAATGGCGTTGTTGTTCGATTGGTGGGTTACGGACCTCTTTGTCGCGGTGTGCACCCTCTTTGTCGGTGTCTACTTGTACTACACGCACGTGTTCACATACTGGGAGAAGCGAGGTGTCCACTTCTTGAAACCCTCGTTCCCCTTCGGCAACATCGGTGACGTCATCCTACTTCGGGAACACTTCGGCCTCGTCTTCGGGGACTTCTACAACCGCCTGGAGGACCACAAGTTCGGCGGCGTCTTCCAGTTTCTCCGACCCACCCTCGTCATTAGGGATCTCGACCTGATTCGTAGCATCCTCGTCAAGGATTTCCCTAAATTCCAGGATAGAGGCATGTACTTCGACGAGAAGAATGACCCTATCTCCGGACATTTGTTCCTCCAGGGGGGACATAAATGGAGGACACTTCGCGCGAAGCTAACCCCGACTTTCACATCCGGGAAGATGAAAATGATGTTTGATGAGATTTTAAAGTGTGGTCAAGAGCTTACTGAAGTCATACAAAGACAATCCGACAACGGGGAAGTGATTGAGATAAAGGACTTGATCGCAAGATTTAGTACTGATGTAATTGCGACTTGTGCGTTCGGTATCCAGTGCAACTGTCTAAATAATCCCGACGCAGAGTTTCGCCAAAAGGGCAGAGACTTCTTCAACCCGTCGTTCTTAAACGGAATCGGTTTCATGTTGAACTTTATGGCGCCATCTTTGGGCCCTTATGTGAATTTTGGGGGTGTTCCTAAACATATTGCTAATTTCTTTATGGACATCGTGAAGGAGACTGTGGAGTACAGGGAGAAGAATGACGTCACGAGGAAGGACTTTATGCAACTCCTGATAGAGCTCAAGAACAAGGGGTTTGTGGAAGAAGACACAAGTACCAGCCAGGATGTAAAGGAGGCGCAGGAGATGACACGTAAGACACATATATAATTACATCTTAAATATATAGTTATTTCTCGATTTCGATGGTCGGTTAACACTCCCGTAGGTGATATTGTTAATATTTGCTACAATTCAGAATTTACAAAATCCATTCTGACCGGTGTTCGAACCCGGGTCTGGATAATCACCTATGTTGAGGATCAGGAATCTTTGGACCATTCACGGCGTGGATTTTAAATGGCCAGTTGGTCAGGTGACCATCTTGCACCCTTCTTATAGTCAATCAATAATAACTGATATAATTTGACATGAAAATGTGCTGATAACCAATTGACTGTCCGTTGATATTGACCATATTGGCGTTCCATATATTACATGGTCATCAACTGAAATTTTTACTAGGGATATCCTAGCCCTGACACTTAATGTGAATAGGGTTATGCCTTATTCTAGCAACCTATAACGAAAGCATGTGTTAAAAGTAAACAATAAAATAAATAATATATTAAGTTTTGATTTTTACCTGGGTAAAAATCAAAACTTATCTACTGGTCGTGGAAGCCTTCAATATCTTAAATAATACATTATATATGTCAAATAAAATATGTCCAGACAACAATGCTAACATTGCATCCTCCCTGCAGACGCGCTAACCAAGCTAAGCCTCGACGAGATCACTGCCCAGGCCTTCGTGTTCTTCCTCGCCGGGTTCGAGACGTCTTCTACCACAGTCAGCTTCTGCCTGAACCAGCTGGCGCTGAGCCCTGACATTCAGTCCCGCCTCAGGGCCGAGCTGGACACCGTGCTGGACAAACATGGCGGCCACCTCACGTACGACGCCATGATGGACATGGAGTACCTCACCATGGTCATTGACGGTCAGTCAAATTATTAATAATTGTTGTTGTTGTTGTTGTTGTTGTTGTTGTGTTGTTGAATTATGCAATGAACGAACATGTTCATGCTTACATTGTAACTTACATACAATACTGGGTCTGAAACCCTCAAATGTAGGATGATTGTTTTACCAGGGGAGAAAACCGCGTTTTGTTATGTTGGCAGAGTGGGTTGTGGGGCAATGAAAATGTAGAGTTGACAGACATTCTGTCGTGATGTAAGTACAATGCCATGTACAATTATTATAACTGTTGGTGTATTGTTAGAAAATACAATGTTCAGGTCTTGGGGGTCGAAAGTTTTCCTTTGGTGGGGAGTAGTGCAGCAATGACACGGAGATCACCTGTAGCAGAGGCAGTTGAGATGGAGGTTGTTTCAATCGCAGTGAGCGGTGCAAGAAGTCTTGTGAGTACCAAGAGGTAGATGGTATGATAATATTGCAGTGCCGCCTGGGACATGCAATCGGTGTGATTGAAGGAGGTGCGGTTCATTCAATAGGGTAAAGTCAATAGATAGTGATTTGATTAGGTGAAGCAGACAAGTAGTTCTGGTGTTTTGTTTCTTATTCCCCTGTTTGCGTTCCAGGCGAGTGTTCGTAATGGTTTATGGGCGGTTATTGAGAGAACACATCACAGCTTGGAGAAAAACTGCCAGTGTGGCTATAATTGGATCTGTTGATAAGGAGGTAAGGCTAGAAGCAAAGGATGATATTATAGACCATACTTGAGGTAAGGTAGACTGCTCGTTAATAATTAAATATGTTTATGTATATATTTTGTTTTAAGCTTTCGCTTTCGATAGGTAGAGCATCGGTTCGAAAAGCAGGAGGTTCTGGGATCGATCCCCAGTCTAGGCAAACTTTTACGACAATTGATATCATTCACTAATAATAATAATGAAAATAAAAATAATAATTTCATATCTAAGAGGCTTTCGCGGCACGGAATATTGAAAATACAATTGACTGGTTGTTTCATTTCAACGCGTCGAATATTTTTTTATTGTATTAATTAGCGTTTCATCCCAACTGTGTGGGCAATCTTCAGAAAAAAAATACTTAAAACTAATAAACTCACAAAAATATATGCCAAGACACGGCACTAGGTAGAAAAACAAAGACGCAATAAAAAATACAGCTATCAAGACAAAACCCCCGCTTTCTATAAAATTGCACCACACTCTTGCCAAGAGGTTCTGGCACGTAGATTAATCCGTCCCGATGATGATAATCATAATAATGATGTATTTCCATATTATGCAGAAGCAGCGTGTTCTCGCTGACCCTGGCCGTGACCAAAACATCTGACCATGAAAATATTAAAATGTTGTCAATTTATAAAGCGCATCACGTTTTATATGTGGCGGTTTGAATAACAATAAGTCAATTACTATTATCAAATTTTAAGGTGTATTAATTTCAAGGTCAAACCGATCGGAGACGAGGTTCTAAAAAGCTTTTCTTGCACACAAACGTAATTAACGTATTAGACGGCAAAATCAGTTTTGTATCAGGTTGAAACGTAATTTAAATTTGTAGCAATTTTATTTTTACTAACGATTTATATAGATTATTAAGGGTGTATCTGAAAGGTATTTGTCCTACTAGCTTGCTTACTACTGGCATGCTAATAATAATTGAGAGGTACGTCTCAAGCATTCAGCAGTTGAGCAGAGTATCAGAAGCGTCACTACAGTTTGGAAATTGGGGGGATGCAAATCCAGTTCTGGCAAATCCAAAAAATTACCAGGAGAGGGGGGCTTTCGTGCTAACGGTGTATCCAGGAATTCATAAAGGGAGGGGGGGGGGACGGTTCAACCAATTAATTTATAGATGTACCAAAGTGGAAAATCTGTGCGTTATGTTTTAAAGCATCACAATAACCAACTCCTCCTTCGAGGTCATTTTGGTGAAAATCTGTTCCTTTTAAAAAAGATGACCAACTGTGGGTTGTTACATGGCAAAAATATGAAAACGAGGAAATTATTAAGGGGGCCGCACGCCCCCGACCCCCCTCCCAAACCCAATAGTGACGCCAATGCAGGGAATTGATTATAGGCTAGCAGAGCAGGCCAGTACGTAGGCGAATGTACAAAAAAATGAAACAAGGAAATAACTTTTTAAAACATTTTGTCAACATGTTTCTTGCGCAGAAACCCTGCGCATGTTTCCGCCAATTTCCTTCCTGAACCGCGAGTGCAACACGTCATACAAGATGGCCGACAGCGAGGTGGTGATAGAGGCAGGAACGATGGTTATTGTGCCTGTGTACGGGCTGCACTACGACCCACAGTATTACTCCGAGCCCAAGAAGTTTAACCCTGAGAGATTCACCAGAGAAGCCAAAGCCAAGAGGAACAACTACACATTCATGCCCTTCGGAGAGGGACCTAGGGCGTGCATAGGTCAGTAACTATTCACACTATCTTAATTAGGTTATTATTCACAAATTTCAATTTGACTTGAACTTAAAAAAAAATATATATAAGATTATTTAAGTTTTACTTAAAAAATTAGGCCTTCTCATTTAAAAAAATACTGTGTTATGTTACCTTTGCTACCAGTGCTAAGAGATTTTATCTGGTGGTGTTAATTACTACAACCTATTATACAAAAAATTATAACACACATATCGATATCAGAGGACACAAATGTTCGAATTTAAATAACCATAACTATAAAATGTAGCAGGGTTTATACATGATAAAAATGGCTTAGCAATAGCAAGCTATAATTACTCTTTGCTATAAAATAAATTGTGCGTGATGCACAATGCCCTGTTCTTCCTGTTACAAAATAAGGTGTCTTTTTTGACTTGTTTAATATTAATTTTTTTTTAACCTAACCATTTAAGTAAACCCAGCACTCGAGACAACGGTAAAAGACTTATTGATTGGGAACTGAAGTCGGTACCATTTATCTCAGAAAAGTAATGCTCTTCTGCTAGAGTAAAATAGTTAATAATTGTTATGTTTGTTTCGTTGTTGTTGCAGGTGCCCGGTTTGGTTACATGCAGACAAAGATTGCACTCATCTCGCTAATCTCGAGATTCAAGTTTACCGTCTCGGAAAATACGATACTTGATGATGTATATAACCCCAAGGCCCTTGGTCTACAAACAAAACACGGTCTATTCTTGAATATCGCAAATAGAGCTTAAAATGTCAACGAAATATTTTCTTAAAACACAAAGAAATCGAAAATAAACGGGACAAAATATAAAAACAATTTCCTACCGTTTGTAAGATAATGTTTTAAAAAATATGTGTAAGAGTGTGGGTGGTCAAACAAAATGCCCCGTGATACACATTGAGAAATAAAGTTTAAAGATAAGAATGATATATATTGTGATTCGTGTCACATTCGTCCCAAATAAAATGCATGCACACGGGTTTTCAAATTCATAAATAAATACATTTGTATTTTGAGTCGACACAGTAAACATACTGAACTGATTTCCTGTGTTGACAAAAATGTATCCTCAATTAGAAATTTGTGGACATAATTAACTAATTAATTTTAATTAATCAATTAATTAATTAAGAACTCACCGTGGAGCCATTTCTTTCCGGAATTCCCATTGAAAAAAAAACTATCTTATCGCACATTTCTATGGTGATCACACATTTTGCTCTATATTTATACATTTTTACACAATAGCGATGTTGGTGGCAATTTTACATACAACCATGCGTTATGTGGTATTCGAACGCACGTCTTTAGATTCACACGCTTAAGAATAATATTCAACCATATAAACCAGTTCGCCTTTGATTCCAGAGGTCTCTGCGTCTATACTGGTTTAGGGAATAGGACACATTTGGCACTCAGCAAATAGCTGTTCCCTCGGCTAGGAAGTCTTGCACATAGTTGTCAAGAAAGCAAACACGGACAGCCCTACAGTCGTAAATTATCAATATTTGTTGTTGATCAGACAGAAACAATTCGTGAAAATAGTCAATTTCGGACTTTTAAAGAAAATCCAAAATTGTAAAAATAAATTAATTTTTCTAGCGGCCACCAGATTTTTTTTAAAAGTGCCACTGTAGATACCTACAGTTCCACTTCCTTGACATTTGTGCAACATTTCAAACAACTCTGATGCCATATCACCCGAACGATCATGAATTTGCTAAAAATGCATGTCATAATAAATAAAATTAAATGAATTCGTATTTAAAGTCTAACTCACTCACGTCATTAAACGAGGGAGCGGAGCGACTGAGTGTCTCCATTCAACTCAAACGGCTCTCATTCTGTGATTCTGTCTGTCTGTACGTCGAAAATCAGCCGAACCGCTGAACAGATTGCGCTGAAATTTTAAACAGACATCCGGTACGAGTTTACTGAGAACTGTTAACAAAATCAGCAAGATTCATTGCGATTTAATCCTACAATAAATAAAAATGTGATTTTTTAAAAATATCGAGAGCATATGGTGAGTAGCAGATAACGGGACGATATCTACGTGGCTTGCATGGCCTATTGGTAAGCATTCAGCCTACCACACGGAGGTTTGAGGTTCGATACTCGCTAGATCGAATATTTTTATATTTTTACACCCACATATTATTTTTGAGGGGTGTTAAATGGGAAATAAAACTTAGGTGATTTTGTTTTATCTTGGAAATTTGGTAATGTTTCACGCTAATACGTTTTGAACATGATTCGCATTTTAAATGTTCAATTTAAATAACTAGGGAAACGCTTAAGTCGTTGTTAAACGAGTGAGTGAGCCATGTGTTGAGTACCCGGGAAAATCGCCTTTTCTCCCATATACCCAAGGCTCGATCTAGCCCAGTATGGGGAATGATACCGGGTACTCAACACATGGCTCACTCACTCGTTTAACAACGACTTTGGCGTTTCCCTACACTGTAAGAAAAATCTTTAAAATAACCTGTGCATCGGAGACTTACTTTTCCAACAACAGTATACGCAAATATGGTTTTCACCTAAAGTATACCTTTACTCAATAAATTGATGCAGTGTACAGTGAATATTAATTCAAATGTTCAAGTTAATTTATGCAAAGTCACAATAAATTGACAACTTCCTTGTAGGATTTAAAATTCTGTCCCTGAAGGTGTATGTTTTCACCGACGTTCACATTTAATCTGCCCTACACTGTCGGCCTTATAATACCCTACATGTAGTGTGATATTTAGTAGAGCGTTAAACTTAAGTATACCCTACACTGTAGACTTTTAAATTCCACAACATGTAGGGTAAAATACACACGTCTATTCAACTTAAAATTATTGTATGATTTACGGGTAAAAACACATATGCATGTAGCGACATAATTAGCACTACATTCATTGAAAGTTAAGCCTACATGTAGGCTTAAATTTACGTGTTTAATTATGGTCATTTTTACCGCCTCGCTTACCTTACTTTGATGCTACGTTGCAGGCTTAAAGGCAACTATTCATATATATGGTTATTTGCATATGATGTTCATGTTAATGTTGATGTACATTGTAGTGGAAAAACACATATGCATGTTGGAGCGTAATTGTCGGTACGTTCATGAAAAATTTAGTCGACATATAGGCTTCAAATTATGAGTTAACGTAAAAGTATATTTCAATTACTATCACATTAATATAATCCTACATTGTGGATATAAAAATAAATATTCATGTACGTTATTTACTGCATAAAATGTCCATGCTACAAATATCTTACACTGCAGTGGAAAAACACAATTTGATGTTTGGTCGTAATTGATCGTACGTTCATAAAAACGTTTAGCCAACATGTAGTCTTCAAATTATATATTAACGTATAACGTATACTTATATTATTACACTCACTATCACCTAATACGATTCTACATTGCAGAAATAAAAACAACTTCATGTACGTAATTTATTACATACAATGCCGATGATTAAGTTATTGTACTTTGCAGTGGAAAAAGTAGCAAAAAACACATGAATAATAAGATTTCATTCATACTACACCATTGAAAAGAAGAATTAAAACCAGATCCGAATCCAGAACCGTTTCACATTGTAGAACAGGAACCGAAGATAGAAGGCCGGGGGGAAAAGATTTTCCCCCGCCCCCGCCCCCCCCCCCCCCCCTGCGGATGTATCCACCAAAGGTTCTTTGCTCTTCGGTTAGTAGAAACCGAACTGCATGCGGATTTGTTTATAGTGAAGTTTGGGAACCAAAATTAAGAGGATACGTCAGTACACTCATATAATCCATGTTATTTTTAGGAGTTTTTTTTAAGGGAACCTTATTATTTATTGTTGGTTAAGACCTTGTGAATAAAGGAATTGTTACCTCTATAGAGGTAGATGTAGAGTAGAGTTAGAGGTAGCCTCATTAGAACAAATCATAATTCATTAGACATTTATTTCCTGTCCATCAGTGTGTGCATGTGTATCCCACGTCTCACGATAAAAACCGACTGTGAAATTCGATTGACATGTTTTTTATGTACATTGCCCTTCAACGAGGATAATACAGAATGTTTTGTGTAACCCATTGGGTAATGTTGGTTGGCCTCCCAGAAAGTTTAAAATATGCATGTGCTCGACTCCACCATACAAGCTAAGTGAGTAGGCTAAGTGGTAGGCCTATAAGCTAATTCTTATTTCTTAACACGGCTCCGCCACCAAAATGATCAACGCAATTAGATTTTTTTATTTTTGCATTCTTTGACGCAGTGGTGTAACTATCGCTTGATTTCTGGGGGGAGTGGACAATGAACATTGCCCATGAAACAATTGCTTCGGGAAAAGTATGTATCCTGTTACAACGGGGGGGTCTGGAAAGTTGTCCCCCCACCGTAGTTTCGCCTATGCTTCGACGTCAAGTATAGCTTTGCACTATCTTTTGGGTACTCAAGTTCCCGTGTTTTTAATAATATATAGTAAAGCATCAAAATGCTTTTGAGTGTATATTGTAAAATGTATACGTTGTAATCTTACAAAAAGAATCTGATCATAACTGTGTGTATGTGTAATGCACAAGACGGAAACCATCCTTGAAAATATTTAGAGACCAAGCAAGAGTCGTAGAATGCAATGCATGGGCTGGGAGTCCGAGTTTCCAGCAAATTATAGGAATGCCTGGCTACAGGCTCAGTCTGACCACTCAATAGAACGTCTATATATAGAATGTAGATCAAGATAGGAGATCAAACACGAAAGGAACGGTATGCTGCTGGGAACTTACGGCCAGTGTTCTGAGTACAGTCATAAAAGGATATTAAATACACAAAGGTATAATGTTGACAATGAGGATTGTGGATTGGTTTAATACAGCTTCGTTTGCCTGCCTTCGATAATACTTCCCCTGACGTAGTCTACCCACATATCATTGGGGTCAACGGGTCAAGCTCAAATTGGAAAACGGTGCTCGGTACAAGTAATGAGAATTATATTTCAATTTCAGAGTTGTTCTGAATCGGCCTTGTTGATTCTGGCGTTGATTCGCGGGTGTTCGCACTGTCCATACCACTGATTGCTATATTTCCTATTTAAAATATCGATCTTTGGTTGGTTATCGCTCACTCGTCGATTGCGTCGGGGCCTGCAGGGTTGGCTTGGTCGCTTTGATTTAAAGTCCCCCACTGAAAATCAGTTATATAACTGAGTGGGTAGACTCTAAATAATTTTTTTTTTTTTTTTTTTTTTTTTTTTTGTAAATATGAATTTTATTACACCTTTTATCAACAGACCAACCCTCCCCCACCCTAAATTTAAGTAACATCTAAGAACTTAGATGTGGGATATTCTTATTATAGACTTATTATTAAACGAGGGTGCGCAGCGACTGACTCTGAGTCATACCATTCTACCTAAAGAAAAGTTTCTCTGTTCCTGTATGAGTGAGTGAGTGAGTGAGTGAGTGAGTGAGTGAGTGAGTGAGTGAGTGAGTGAGTGAGTGAGTGAATGAGTGAGTTCAGAAACGGCTGAACCGCTGACTAGATTGCACTGAAATTTTAAAAAAAATATTTTTATAGTGGTGATTGGTTAATTGATTGATGATTAATTCTTCACGTAGATGCGTGACACTACAAGTGTTGTGGGTGTTGTTAACATTTTCAGCAAAATCCGTTACGATTTAAATTCACACGACAAAAAACAATAAATTGAAAATTAGCTGAGAATGTCACATTTAATTGAACGACAATTGCTTTTGTTCATGAACCAGTCATTTTTATCAAATCATGTTTTAATCGAATGTCAGGTGGTGAGTGCATGCATGTGACCAAGGTATAACGAATCTCCACGCTCAAGGTTTCCCAAAATTCCGCTGTGAGATTGAGTAAACCTTGCAATCTTTACTCATATTTCCTACTGCCTTTGTTTTCCATAGAATTGTATGCATTCCGAAACATGTTTAATTTTTTTAATACAATCCAGAAATTACAAAACCTATCCCGACCGGGGTTTGAACCCTGGACTCCCACATTTCCGGTATAAAGGCACCTCAGCTAATTGGAAAACGCAAAGTAGTTAAACGAGTGAGCGAGTCTTGTGTTGAGTACTCGGTAACCTTTGCTTTTTAGTTTGTTGATATATAAACTATAAGTATAAATGATATAGGGTTTTGAGTTTAGTTGGTATAAGGGCACGTTATCTGCTGTAAGGCCATAATGCGCCACTCTAGTAGGCTAGAGAGGAGAGACTCTGGCTGGCTAAATCTAGCCTTTTGAAAGGGGGTGGAAAGGGAATTTATTTATGTATTTATTTATTATTTATTTAACGTCTATCCTATTCAGTTATCAAAACTGATTTACAAAGGCGGACAACTAAATAAATCTAATAATATAGATGCAGAAACTACAATAAACTACATTTAAGTACATATTTGAAATAGTAGCATTACAACAACAATGCATTTAAACACTACAATTTTGTTAACAAATAAAAATGATATTAAATGTATTTAATGAATGAATCAAATATATAAAAGGGTGGGGAATGAAAAGAAAAAGAAAAAAAAGAAAAAAGAAAAAGAAAAAGAAAAAGAAAAAAGAAAAAAAAAGAAAGATTTTAATTTTAATGTTTCCGGGTACACAACACATGGCTCGCTTACTCGTCTAACGAGGACTTTGGCGTTTCCCTGGTATAGTAATAATAAATGACAAACATACACAAATAATGTATAATTGGAAGGGCCGAATTCACACCCTATGCGCAGCTCTATATTGTCAGGAAACAAAACGACTGTCATGAGAATCACCAATTGAAATTAAATTGTTCTAATTCCATTTTTTTTTTTTACATTGAACCGTCGTCAAAAGTAAAGGTTATGTGAGTGCTGAGAACATGGTAAAGGATTTTAGGTCTACATATCAAAACTCCCGAGATTTCGAAGGTTACTCAGTCATATGCCCATCTTGTCTTCATCAATATTTCTAACAGCATAGATTAATTATTAAATATATTGTGAATTCATTCTAACGAATTGATTTAATAAATTATGTTACGGGAAAACAAACCTTACGGCTGAATCAAAATAATACAATGTGTGTGGGGGGGGGGGGGCGTTGTTCTGGTTTTAAAATAGTGCCGTAACTGCGTCGAAATATAAACCTCATAGGTTGATTACTAACTAACTGCAGGCATAATTTTCACATCTTGAGGTGTATCTGTTCGTCTCCTAGGGAAATACTAATAAACCTTTAAGAGTAGATTAATATCACTCTGCGGGACGAATCAATTATTCAGTGAATCCTCAATTGGTCGGTAAGGTTCTAATATTCAACTTTTAAGGTCGTTAAAATATGTGCTTCTATTGGAATAATATTCACTTAAAATGGACAGTTAGCAGACTTTAAAAGGACGAGAATACGACCCTGAAGGATAGATAAATATCACTTGGCAGACCGAAACAATTATACCTAAAAAATTCTTACAATCGCCCAATATGGTTCCAATCTTCACCATTTAAGAGTCGTCAAAGTAATAATGTAATCATATTTAAATTATATTCTCTAACTAGTGACCAGTTAACAGCGTTCGTTAAACAGCGTTAGTTAACCATGCATGGCGGATTTCCGAAAGGACGAAATTTCGACCCCGAGGAGTACATTAATAATTAATATAAAATAAATGATATTGTTATATAATGTGGCCAGGAATCCGAAAAACTACTTTTCGTATTGAATTTCTCATTTCAAACATTTATTAACATAGCCATAACTACATCTCCCAACATGATTCACTACAGACGCGCTACAGGTATACGGTGTCTTGGTGTATTGGGTTTATTGACTAGGACAGTGTATACTCTCTCTCCAGGTGTACCAGGTTCGAGCCTCGCTGACTTCCGAGATTTTAACATCATGAAATTAATATGTAATATTAATCATCCTACTGGCTATTGAATGATGCTTGTCTTTCTTACAGGAACATTCGTCATCATAGTTTAATTGATAAATTAAATAATTGTAAGGTTCCATTAATCCCACTACAGGAGGAAAAAATTCAACCTGACGAATACTAAAATAGTATACGTACGGGTCGAAATTTTTGCTATAAAGATTATATTAATCTTACGTTAGGGCTAATAAAATCGACCCTTACAACGTATTCAAAACTTTAATCAAACAAAGGGCAAAAATTTCGCCATACATGGGGGTTATTTTAAGTGTACAATGTATTAACAAATAAAATTATACGTAGTGCCAAATATTACCCTACTCAATAGATTATTGTAGGTCTACAACGTATCCAAAACTTTAATTAAACATAAGGCCAAATTTTGCCATACATGGATGTTATTTTTAAGCCTACAGTGTATGATTAAATAAAATTACACATAATGCCAAATATTACCCTACACAAGGGGTAATTTTAGGTGAACAATGTATTTTAAAAGTAAGGCGAACATATGGCTGAATTTTACCCTACATTGGAAGTAATTTTAAGTCAGCAATGTACGGGGAAATTAAGATAGACACACTACTAAATATTGACGTACATGACATAGTATGTTTAAGTGTGCAATGTAGGTTTTATTTAAGGTGAACACAATCAGTAATTTTACCCTAAATGTCGATTAGGTTAAAAGTCTGCAATGTATAGGCATTTTTCCCCGGACGTAGGGTTTATTATATGCCTTCAAGGATACATTCGCTTAACCTTGCTATGTAAGCATAAATTAATGATTACTTTTGTGGGAAATGTGGCTGCCATATACATTACCCTTAAAAAAACGGTCGTTTTTTTTACAGTGTAGTATAACTGATTTTCAGTGGGGGACAGTAAACCAAAGCGACCAAGCCAACCCTATAGGCCCCCGACGCAATAGATGAGTGAGCGATAACCAACCAAAGATCAATATTTTTTAATAGGAAATATAGCAATCAGTAGTATGGACAGTGCGATCACCCGCGGATCAACGCCAGAATCAACAAGGCCGATTCAGACCAACTTTATATTTATTATGTTCCTCGTTGCTAGGACGGCTCCAAAGTCACCGTTTACAAATTCCCCAAGAATTGATGGACTTAAGTCGAAATCAGAAGTTAAAAAACTTCTGACTTTAACGGGAATCGAACCCTGGACCTTCTGCATCGGAAGCAGAGACGCTAACCACAAGACCAACGAGCCACACTATCGTCTTAATCGTTTTTTTTTCCAAAGTTTTTCTTAAATTTAAAGGCAAATCCTGGGACTATCTAAAACATCCCTTATACACATGTTATATATATAAGCTGGTCATCTCAATAGGGGCAATGCCCATCTAAAGTTTCCCTATGAGCTATAAACTCTCTCTATTCTGGCACACTCTGTATTTGTATTGTGCTGACAACCTAATGCCTATCAAAAGAATGTCCCCCTAATAAGAGTTCGAGCTGGCAACATCAAGCTGTAGATAACGCGCCGATAGGGCAACACTGTGACAC
The DNA here is from genome assembly GCA_024449915.1 of Sweltsa coloradensis. Lineage (NCBI taxonomy): Eukaryota > Metazoa > Arthropoda > Insecta > Plecoptera > Chloroperlidae > Sweltsa > Sweltsa coloradensis. Next base: position 37,291 of record JAMZAV010000224.1, read on the forward strand.
AAGCCAGACGAGAGCGTCCATTTTGTGGCGTGAAAATGATTGGAATAGATTGACGTGGACGTACATAACACAGTGGCCTGAATTCTACTGACAGGTTGGCATAACGCTTAAAACCCTGTCACCCATGCATTATCGGTGATCGACTCACATTCTAATGGTTATTGATCTCAAAATTTAGTCACGAATTTTCATAAATGTGTGAAACAGGATTAGATATTTTTAGACTGTAGATTATCTACTTTAAAGCGTTAATGTACGTTTCTTATGCAGAAGTGCCTAGGATAAGTTTCATACAAGAAATATATTATTCTGTTACTTAAAAGTAAGTTATCAATAGATTGAGTGTTTTAAATTATAAATTCTCTTCTGATGTACATGTTATTGACGTTATAAACATCATCAAATTTGTCTCGTGCAGCAACGAAGATACATTACAATATAATAATACCAGTTTCATGTCCAACTACAGATAAACTCAAGTACCGGTAGCTCCATTCTTAACGAAAAAATGTACCTATTTTATGTTTGCATTTATTGTATCAGTGTTTATGTTTTATTTTATTTTTTAAAGCAGTATATGCATTATTTAATTAATAGGCTATTTGCACAAATTCTGTAAGTGTATTTTTTCGATAGCCACTAACACCCTATAGAACACCAAAAAAAATTAGATCTCTACATTCATTAGTTTGGCCGTAATATTGTTTTTAGTTTTCTTGGTCAAATTAGTGTTTGAAAAAACGCACCTGGTCGCGCGCCATTTTCGTGACGTCACCGGCCATGTAGGCTACCAGCGGACGCATGGGATAACACGCGCAGGGGCCCTGCTTTCGCGGCAATCAGCAATGAATATCGAATTATAAGTATTGTGTTGTTCCTTTATGCACTAGCACTTGTGTAGCTACGCTAAATAAGCTGTATTTAAGTGTTCCCAAAGATTTGAGGCGTAAATTGACATAGTAACATAGTAATGAATGATAATAGGGAATGTGGCTGCCAAAACGAACTTTTAGATTGTAGGCCGAGCTATATGCCCGGCCTATAGGTCAATAATCTCGGGGGTTTCGCACTGTTTTTTTTTTTTTACACATTATATTCGTTTTAATTAGAGGTGGCATTGTATTATGATAAGTTACTAATTTATCTTACTGTATAAGTTACAAAAATATGTATTCTTGTATGCATTACCCTTCTTGGCGTCGAATAGCCATCCTACATAAAAGTGAAAATCCTGATCGCGGCTAACCTCACGGTGGTAAATTTACATGGATTGAGGTTGCCAAAACTATTATGCTAATTATTAATGTCCGTGAGTCTGCAAAATTAACTTTTTATTGTAGGCCGAGCTATATGCCCGGCCTAGTAGGCCTACAATTAATCAGGGGATGCACGGGAAAACTTATTTTTTTGGTACGTTATATTCGTTATTAATGAGTGGTGGCATTGTATTATGATAAATTACTCATGTGTGTCACGGTATAAATTACGTGCAAAATTAACTTTTAATTGTAGGCCGAGCTATAAGCCCGGCCTATTAGGCGTACAATCTAGGGGGTTATGCACGGGAAATTGTATTTTTTCGTACCTTATATTCGTCATTAATTAGTGAAGGCATGCATTGTATTATGATAAATTACTCATGCGTCTTACTGTATAAATTACCTGCAAAATTAACTTTTAATAATTATTGTAGGCCGAGCTATATGCCCGGCCTATAAGGCCTACAATCTCGGGGGTTATGCACGGGAAATCGTATTTTTTGGTACGTTATATTCGTTATTAATTAGTGAAGGCATGATAAATTAGGCTACTCATGCGTCTTACTGTATAAATAACCATGAATATATTTTCTTGTATATATTGCCCTTCTAGGCGTCGAATAGCCAAACCTATACTTGAAAATCCTAGGCCTAGATAGCTGTTCTTACGGTGGTTTCGCGCACGGAGGTTTTGCGGTAAAGTTAATTTTAGTAGGTTTGTACGTTATCATCGAATGGCAGTGAAGTATGGTTAATTAATTACTCATTTACCTATTAGAATCAGAGATTTCTGGTTAATTAATATTATTAGCCTCTGCCTTCCTTAAATCCATTCTGTCAGCTTTGCTGTCAGGTAGGCCTGCGTATTGGAGTTGCGCGTCAACCAAGCAAGTCCACTGCCTCTACGTGTTTCTTACATGGCGGGTGACGTCACGACCAATCAGAGCGCGTTATCGGTTGTCACGGCGGCATTTGAAAAATACGCATTTTCAAACACAGATTTCTTATAGAATACATTTTTTTCAAACGTTCTAACCAATTTTGATGTGTTTAGAATTAAAAGAACATCAGGAAACACCCATTAATTAGCATTTTTGAACTTCTTGCATATACCCCAATGTTTTTTATTTTGGAATGAATTGTTACAAAATATTATAAATCCGTCCTTTAAAGAATACTTGATTGTTATTATATATTTAGAGTCCCACCGAATGCAAGCACACTAGACACAGTTACAATCCTTGTCAACATGGACTTAGTTTAAATCGGAAACGTTGTCGTCTTGCTATATAAGAAGTGATGCCAAAATATATAATAAGGATCCACATTTCTGGGACAATACTGGAATATTAGATCGAGACTGCGGGAAACGGGAGTCATATCTTCATATCTTCTTGTTTTCTGATATCGAAATAGAGTGAAAGATATGAGGTTTGGCTGTGAATGTATCTGCATTGCGTATGGTCGGCACCAGGGGTACTTTCCTTAAAGATGTGAGTTTCGCTCGGTCACTAGTCAAATACGAAGTTGCAATGTAGTTTAGCGACATTTATATACATCATTTTGTTTATCAACAACAATGCCCAATTAATGTACAAGATAATGGCCGCCATATACAATATAGTATGTTTTATATTTTATATATAATATGCATAGACAGAAATTAAAAAAAGTGCCACCACTGGGAATTGAACCTGGGACCTTGGCTGTCCGGGTCGGTACTACCAGTACTATAGGTTATCTGAATTGGATGAAACTGGTAAAATTTATGAAATATGTATACCGTATCTATTATATATTAAGTAGAACCCAATTATTAACAGACAAATTAAGTGTTTTTCGTATATTTATGTTGTTAGCTCCTATTTAATTCTTGATTTTTAAGTAGAAAAAAATCACGTCATAAAATCACAAAATATCATAAGACCCTGTAAAGTATTATCATCCATCGAATAGGTATTCAATATACTTCTTTTCACCGTAAAAGCTAAAATGCATTTTAAAAAAATTGGATGCGATGAACACAACGATCGATATTTTTGTCGAAAGTCAGTGCCCTTAAAAGCAATCAATCAATCGAGCCCCAGCCTCCTTGATCCTTAGAATAACATTCCACAGCGGGGATTGCTGTATGCATTACGACTGTACAAGAAATAGCTCTCACAAGCTGATCGTAGATAGCGTATTTATGGGACGGTTCGCGTTAGGCCTGGTGGTGTTTGGAATACATAATGTTGTATATTCCAAACACTTTGAGCTCAGCTCTTTTTTGTTGGGGTTGATCAACTTCGGGCCTGATTTTGAATTCAAAATACAGCGGTATGATTATGTGGGCTTATGCATATACCAGTTTTGCTTCGGTTCGGTCCGTCTATATTTCGGATTCGTACCTTAATCCATTTTATTATGTAAGTCTGCAATACTCAACCCGCTTTGAAACGTATAAAACACAAACATTTTGTCAAAACGCCATTGCAAATAATTGTAAGGCACTCTTCCATCGAAAACATTTTATTAATTAACATAGTTAATTACTTGATTAGCTAATTGATTAAACAAGGTACACCAGTGGATCGTTAGATATTTAATTCAGCGTTCACTACGCTGTTTTAGATAAAAGTATAAGAAAAGTGTCTCGACATCTCAAGGTTTATTGTAAGTATAATGACATACAAACATCTAAAGTCGCATCAATTGAAATTAGAATGTTGCTTGCTTCCACTAAAAAAAGAAAAAAAAACATTTAAACAACATTCAGTACATTATTACAAAGGCAGAAGAAGTATGCAGCTCATAACACATTGTCGGACTACATTATTTCAAAGTACATACGTACAATACATACATAGGTGTGCTACGATAAGTGTTATTTACTAGGAAAACGCTTAAGTCCCGCCGCGTTGATGGATGAGCGTAATTTTTTTTAAACGAAAAAAGCGTAAAATTGCGATTTTTTTAAAAGATAATTTTTCGATTACGCTCAAATTTCACACATATATATTAATTCATAAAATTAAAGTTCTGTTAAAAAATCATCACAATCGGATAAAGCATGAAGGTTATATTCGTCGAAGAAATGATAAAAATTGAAAAAAATCGTAAAATTGCGATTATCATGAGAAATGATTTTTCGATTGCACTCAAATTTCACACGAATATATATTAATTTGTAAAATTAAGGTTTTGTGAAAAAATCATAACAATGGGATAAAGCATGTAGGTGTTATAAGTCGAAGAATGTTTTAAAAATTTAAAAATCGTAAATGCGATTTGCATAAAAAATAATTTGTTGCGCTCAATTCACACGAAGAATGTATTGCATAAATAGGTTCTGTGAAAACATTACAATCGATAAAGCAGTGAAGAAAGCAAGAATTTTTAAAATTCGAAAAATATCTAAAATTGCGATTCTGAAAAAAATTTCGATCAATTTTCCCCTGCAGTTTCGTCAATAATTTATAGACCTACTAAAATTTCATCGCAATTGGTATTGTAGCCGGAATAGTGTTCACAGACACAAAAATACAACATAAAAAGAAAAAAAACCGGATTTTTTTCTCCAGTGTAGTGAAATGGAATCTTCGCTTCGCTCGCTACGCTCATCCAAAACTGCATTTTCACATAGTTACTAAGTTGTCTTTAAATTACTTATCGACAGTAAATGTATAAATTTCATATCCATGGGGCATGTTTATATATTTTGATAATCATATAATCTTAGATAATGATAAGAGGCAGGTATTTACAGTAAAAATCATTTTTCATCACGAAATCACCGATTTGGGGCAGAACAGAAACAAATATTCAAGAAAGTCCCACCACAAATACCTGCCTCTGAATTTACATAACTATATTTTATTGCAATCTGCAAGTTCTTTACAAGATCCACAACCAAAACTAAAAAAAAAGATGGGAGAGAGATAGAGAGCTTTTAACTAAATTTTGAAATATTTTCACTACCAATTAACCGCTTTTGGACATAATAAAACAAAATTTTACTTTTATTTTCACCCCAAATACCTGCCTCTGAAAATGATATATTATAAAAATATGTGATAATACGAATATGATACATTAATTTCCAGTTCTGTTCCTTCTACGTTCATTTAACTCCACAGCCTAGCTAGAGAGTTCTAGAGCGATCTTCTAGAGAGTCTTGCCGTACGTGTTTGCGTCTTTTCAATCAACCACTTGCCGGAGTGAAGTCTACATGGCCCCCATCCCTAGGAACCCACACTGTTAGAGCGGACCCAAATTGAAGAAAAAAGTAATTTGAAACATTTCAAGTATTTACTTTCCTCGATGGTTAAACGACGCTACAATTTAGAGTTAAATCGACTTCTTCCATGCTAGATGGACACGGGGCTTAAATCCACCTTCGAATCATGACAAGAAAAATACCCGTATGCGCTTTCATGTTAATAGTTATCTTAATACTTATAAAAAAAGAATTTACTACATTGGTGGCAAACATTTAAAAATATAAATAAAAGTGTACAAGATTATAGACTCTATTTAAATTGATTAATTTTCAATATATTATTTATAAATTTTTATCCTGTAGCTATACGACATGATAATATTATACATTAAATAAATGAAAAAATTGTATTTAGAGTCTACCCACTCAGTTATATAACTGATTTTCAGTGGAGGACAGTAAACCAGAGCGACCAAGCCAACCCTGTCCCGACCAATCGACGAGGAGTGATAACCAACCAAAGATAGATATTTTTAATAGGAAATATAGCAATCAGTGGTATGGACAGTGCGAACACCCGCGGATCAACGCCAGAATCAACAAGGCCGATTCAGAACAACTCTGAATGTATTATGTGCTTTGTTGCTAGGACGGCTCAAAAGTCACCGTTAACAAACTCCTAAGACGAGAACTGATGGACTCAAGTCCAAATCAGAAGTTAAAAAACTTCTGACTTTGGCGGGAATCGAACCTTGGATCTTCTGCAATGGAAGCAGATACGCTAACCACAAGACCAACGAGCCACATAAAAAAGATTAAATCTGTCGAACAAATGTTATTATCAAAACACCTAAGATGTTACATTATTTTTAACAAGTGTTGATGATTGAACGTGTACTATTTTAATAAGCACGTGCACGTCAAAACATGTGATCCGCTACAAGTAATATGGTGCGCCAACTTATGTTTGCATACGATACATACATTCTACGTGTAAAATAAAAATGGTCTCGCTCAACTATCACCTTGTTCAAGATTTCAACTAAAGATTCACAATATTGAGCAAATAACGTTTTCTTGGTTCATGTATTTCTGTTGGTCTGTATTGTATTTTGTGAAACATTCCTATATAACCGTGAAACATCAACACTCGTATGGGGGAAAAATGTACTGCCTCTATACCGGGGTATTGTGTAAAGAAAGCGTAATTATTTTATATTTCAGCGTAACTCATGTATCAGTTACAGTTGTATGCAAATTATTCGCCTACTCCTGTCACAGAGTTGCCCTAATATTGCAATATTGCAACAACAATACACGCTGTATACGTCCTCCAACCATCAATCAATGCAATTATTGTCTATAGAGGGTAAGTGGTGGCAAATGTTTCATTGGATCCCCACACGACCTCTCGTAATTATCCGTAATATGAAACTGCTTTGCTGTGCTTTGATTCAATTTATGTTGTAATGAATACTATAATTGTCTCTTAACAATTACCATGTCAATGATATTTCACCGACAGAGGTTTGCTCCGCGATACACAAGTGTAGTGTGATATTCTAATACCAGGGGTCGCTGGTTCAGTACTCGCCACAGACAATTCTCACATATCCCTTACTTAAAGTCACTACTTTCGAATCGTTTACACAAAGAAGCGCATGTGTTCTTGTGTGATCATTGAGTGTTTCCTATATTCTCCAAAATAATTATAACATTGTAGTTTTGGAGTAATACAATCATAAGTAGTCTTTTGAGAAGCTCAAAACTATTTTTGAATATTTTTTCGTCCATGCGTACTCTTAATATAGCGGCTTTTAAAAATAATTGTTGTGGATCGTTTTCTATTAAAGTATACGAGTTGAATGGCTGATATTTTTACAATAGTTTACACTTACCCTCGACTAGGACAGGTGATATTTTGAAATGTGAAGCTCTAATATCTTGCATAATTTGATTTTTTGCGTTTTCCGGCACGCTGGGAGTTCCGAAAAATACAAAAATCGTACAGCGCCAGATATTTAAGAAACACACATTTCAAAATATCACATGTACTACTCGAGGGTAAGGGTAAACTTCTGTAAATATATTAGCCATCAAAATCGTATACTTTTTAATAAAACGAGCCACAAAAATGATTTAAAAAGCAGCAATATTGGGAGAACGTATAGCCGAAAAAAATGTTCAAAAATAGTTTTGGTCTTCACAAAATATAATTTACGATGTTTTTACACCAAAACTACTGTTTTATAGTTATTTTAAAAATATATCATAAAATATATCATAAAATATAATATTTAAAATATATTTTCGTGCCCGAACACCTAAATCTCGCTAGTTTAAACCGGTCAAGCTGTCCTTGCAATGACGCCACTACACAAGGCCGACATTACGTCCCTCCCGTAAAACTGTAATCTTGTTTCGACCATGCAGGCTGGTCCTGTCTAAACATGACGAGACCGCTCCGAGTACGCCCAGCAGTAATCTTATTACAACAAGAGATGTATTATTTTTTTTTTGTTTTGAGGCAGGATGCGCGGAGATGTTTTTATTATTCAATTGTGTGACCCAAAAGCGCCGAGGGAGGTTTAAAAAAGAGCTTTTAGAATGAACTAGGGTTCCAAAGAGATGGATTTTTAAAAATATACCTGTTTCAGATGAGGTTCGTACACACGGAAATTCGAATTCGGAAGGTCGTTGGATCAATTCCGGTCACTGGCAGGCCTGAATGAAGTTATTTTCCATGGTTCTGTAATCAAAAGTCTATGCTAGAACATGAAAGCCAGTAGTACACTGAAAACTTATATTAATAAGCCGTATTTAAAAATTTGTTAGATATATATAATTAACGAAAATTCCTTTCAAGTATCATCATACCCTTTAACTAGTAAATTAAGTCCTTTGGGGGGGGGGGGGGGGGGGATCCTATGAGGTTTCTTAAGATAGATTAAAAGCAGTATTGATGATATTGATTATTGAGGTCTTCATTGATTCATTGATTGATTGAGAGTTAGAAATAAGGCTAGGCTATCTTCCATCCACCCTGCTTTTAGTGCAACTACAAACATGAGAAAGAGAGAGATATAGATTATATAATAATATGCAAGTGGCTGTTTTCATCATTCTTCGTATATGTTGTTCATTTTGTTTGGCAATATACAAAAGTTTTTTGCTGTGTTCAGCTCTAACTATTTTTTATTGGAAATAGCGATTGATCATCATGATCAAGGGTTTTACAGCAATCCGATTAAATATTGAAGAGGAAATGAATTGGGGATTAAAATCTGTTGAAAACGTTTATTTAGACATAGCTTGTTGGCGAATGTAGACATATCCTCATTTGCGGCTTAATTATGTATAGATACATTTTCATTCTAATTTTTTGTAATAGAGCTTTTTTCTTCCATAGATGGAAATGAAAAAACAATTATTTTAGAGATAATATAAGACTATGCAGAAAAAAACATTATGTTTGACAAAAAATATTATTTCTCTTCTAAATTATATCGATTTTTTAAATCTAAAAAACAAGCAACAATTATCTGCATTCGAGGAATTGAAAACAATATTTAAATCAGCACAGAATCAAGTTAATTCATATCGTTGAAAACATATGTAAATAGTTACGAGTCTTATACAATGTTTACTCACATTTCCCCGTACAATACACAGACTTGCGTTTTACAATAACTTAACTTAAGAATAACAGCAGCAATAACAGCTAGACAATTAGTTTGCCGCGTGGACGACTTTGGTGGACTTCTATTACAAGACCTGGACACAGGTGGCGCATAAAGTGGTTCTCACGGTGTCTGGAAAGTTTCATTCTGTGTGATACGTGAAGTTAGGTGAGTGGGTAGGTAAAAAACTAAATGAGTTCACTGCGTGGCACAGTAGAAGACACAGACAGACAGACAGACAGCAGACAGACAGACAGACAGACAGACAGACAGACAGACCTCACATGTCTCGTAAACTATCGAACAATTAGTGGGAAACAGATTACTAATGATGACAATCGTCGCGGTTGTAAACAAACTTCAACTCGCTGCATCCAACTCCAAACACTTGGCAGCAGATTGTTCCAGTAATTAAACACTAATTATTATCCGGGAGTTTGCACCGCGGTAATTACGAGTTTAGATCTCGTTTGATCCTATTTACTCGCTTGTTCGTATTCAACAGGCGTACTTGAAAAATATGCGGAAACATACATATTTTGTTACATTCTCTCTCATTGTCTTTCCCACAGAGAGCAGTCACTTTTGGTAATTATTTATTATTTTAAATTCAGACTTTTGTCACAAATAGTTAAGGATTAATTCAGAATAATATACGGTACAACTCAATTCTGTACTGGTCGTAGATCTTTATTGATATGCCACATTGTACAAGAACGCTATGTTTTATTAAAGTACGTATACAATCTATTATTTTGGCTCTGTTTGTTTCTTTTCTGTTAAAATCGTCCCATGGTTCAACAAAGCAAAGCTATAAGTCCTCAGCCAATGTATAAGCACAGATTAACGTTGAAAGATCAACATCACCAGCTGCACGACTGCATGACATACTCTGTTGCACTTGCATTCTGATTGGTTGCGAGTTCTTGAACCGTAAGTGCAAAGTCGGAAACCCAATAGTAAATAACCAGCTTAGTATCGTACTTCACTTTAGGCGAGTTAGTTTACAAAACTTTGTATTTTGGAGTATATCATTGTTGAATGAAAAAGTATGAGAAACGCGGTAAAAAAAAGACTGAAACGTGTACTTACTACTTTTACAACAAAGTTTTAAAGAAGACTTAGTGACAGCACTCAGCTGACGTTAAAGATACATTATAAAAATAATACCTTATTGTAAAATTGTAAAGAACGTATGCTGTAAGGGGGTCACACAACTCTTAGCGAAATTTTCTTACAGAATAAGTTAAGGAATTTTTTTATTGCTTTAATTATGTGATAGTACATTGTTGTAATAAAATACTTGAGAAATCCAGCTTTAGTGAGTAGAGAACTATTGACGTTTCGACGGGCTCAAGAGCATTGAAAATGCGAGGGAGTGAGTTCTAGAGAAAACTTTCCAGCACAGTCCAAGGTAGAGACGTACTTTCCCACGAGGTTTTAGCAGTACAAGTTCCAACAAGGTGTGAAAGAGATTCTGCGGTAAGAGGCTTTCAGTCTGAACACTGCTAGATGCGGATATCCGACTCAACGATGCCGTTCCGTAAAATGTGTGATCAAGTCCACTCTAATCCCATGTTGCTTCAAAGAATAACAAGGCTCCGTTTATGAAGTATACTACAGCCTACAATTATCTCCGGCGAAAAATAAAAATCTAAATCATTCAAGTTCAAAATAAAAAATTGTCTTCACTTGTAGGCTTCATGGATTCTTTAACACATTGGTTGGTTTGTTAATGCATTTATTATTCATATTTTGTATGATGTGTTTGTGTATTTGTTATTATTTTGCTGAACCGTGACTGCCTTGTATTATATTAAGTTTTTATTGTGTCCCATATAATATGTTTTATGTACCCTACGTGTCAGTGGACTGTAAGAAAATAAATACAATAAAATCACACGTACCGAGATAATCAATCACAAATATGTTTATAACTTAGAAATACAAAATGTATGCAAACACAAGTATAATCAAGATACAAACTACATTAAACACTATTCATTCTAAGAAGTAGCATTTCGTAGTGCGGCTCGTTGTAACATAAATTTATTTATTTCTCCAAAACGGAAAGTCCAGGGTTCGAACCCAGGTTTTAACTTAAATTTCAAAAAAAAACAATTTCTATTTACATTCCACCACCGATATTTTAAATGATATATCCATATACAGCTGTTGTTTAGTGGTATTGTGCTAGCGTAAACCAGCGATCTATTGTGGGCAATTCTCTTCCTCATTTTATATCCTGGATTTGAGAACTATTCATGTATCGCACAATGAACAAATCCGCTTTTTATATTAGGAAGCGATCAAAATAACAAAGGAAGTCATATCGTTTAACCCCTCTGACAACAGATTACTCGTTTCAGCCATTAAGGGCATTTAAAACATGAAAGGATTTCTATGGCTATTGCATTTGCCCACAGGCTACTAAAATGGATTTTAAAGAAATAAATTGTTCATGAAAAACATAATAATACCACATAAAGCCATTGATTTAGCGTAATTGTTCAAATTCACGACGTATATATAATAATTTCATATGGCATTTATATATAATCCGCTTATCGTCTCGATAAGCTTCTTTCCCTAATATACTGTGATCCACATATAAAAATATATTGTACAAACACTTGCTCACACAATATTATTGAAATACGTTCTAGTGAAATATAGATTATTATCCAAATTTATTGAATTTATTTTGTTACAAATATCGACGCAAGAACTCGGCACCTCCACCAAAGTCGAGAATGAATATTGTGAAAATTAGTTACCTTTCTCAATACATTTGTATAACTAGGGAAACGCCAAAGTCGTTGTTAAACGAGTGAGTTAGCCAAGTGTTTTGACTTCTAAAACCGGACCGTCTGGTCACCTTACAGGAACTCACACTCTGCTTGCCACAATAATTATTTAATTGAACATTCAAAATGCGAATCGTATTCAAAACGTATTAGCGTGAAACATTAACAAATTTCCAAGATAAAACAAAATCACCTAATTTTTATCTCCCATTTAACACCCCTCAAAAATAATATGTGGGTGTAAAAATATAAAAAAGTTAGAACTGACGGGTATCGAACCCCATCCATCCGTGCGGAAGGCTAAATGGTTACCACTAGGCCATGCAGGCCACGTCATCCTCGTCCCGCTAACTGCTACGAAACAAATGCCATTGATATTATTAAAAATCACATTTTTATTTATTGTAGGCTTTAATCGCAATGGATCAAGCTGATTTTGTTAACAGTTCTTAGTAAACTCGTACCGGATGTCTGTTTAAAATTTCAGCGCAATCTGTTCAGCGGTTCGGCTGATTTTCGACGTACAGACAGACAGACAGACAGAATCACAATGAGAGCCGTTTGAGTTGAATGGAGACACTCGGTCGCTCCGCTCCCTCGTTTAACTAGGGAAACGCCAAAGTCGTTGTTAAACGAGTGAGTGAGCCAAGTGTTGAGTACCCGGGAACATCCCATTTCCTCCCATATACCCAAGGCTGGATCTAGCCCAGTATGAGGAATGATACCGGGTACTTAACATATGGCTCACTCACTCGTTTAACAACGACTTTGGCGTTTCCCTAGTTATTTAAATTGAACATTAAAAATGCAAATCATGGTTCAAAACGTATTAGCGTGAAACATTAACAAATTTCCAAGATAAAACAAAACCATCTAATTTTTATTTCCCATGGGCCATATAACACCCCTCAAAAATTATATGTATGTGTAAAAATAAAAAAAGTTCTACCCAACGGGTATCGAACCCCAACCCTCCGTGCGGTAGGCTACATGCTTACCAATAGGCCATGCTAGCCACGTAATTGTCGTCCCGCTAGCTGCTACTAAACAAATGCTTTCGATATTTAAAAAATCACATTTTTATTTATTGTGGGATTAAATCGCAATGGATCTAGCTGATTTTGTTAGCAGTTCTCAATAAACTCGTACCGGATGTCTGTTTAAAATTTCAGCCCAATCTGTTCAGCGGTTCGGCTGATTTTCGACGTACAGACAGACAGACAGACAGAATCACAGAATGAGAGCCGTTCGAGTTGAATGGAGACACTCGGTCGCTCCGCTCCCTCGTTTAATTAAGCAAAGAAACATTGGCAGACAACTTAACTAGGGAAACGCCAAAGTCGTTGTTAAACGAGTGAGTGAGCCATGTGTATAGTACCCGGTATCATTCCCCATACTGGGCTAGATCGTGCCTTAGGTATATGGGAGAAAAGGCGATGTTCCCAGGTACTCAACACTTGGCTCACACACTCGTTTAACATCGACTTTGGCGTTTTCCTAGTTAAAATTGAACATTCAAAATGCGAATCGTGTTCAAAACGTATTAGAGTGAAACATTAACAAATTTCCAAGATAAAACAAAATCACCTAATTTTTATTTCCCATTTCACATCCCTCAAAAATAATATGTAGGTGTAAAAATAAAAAAATTCAAAACTAACGGGTATCGAACCTCAACCCTCCGTGCGGTAGGCTCTATGCTTACCACTATGCCATGGCAGACACGTAGAGTTCGTCCCGCTAGCTGCTACTAAACAAATGGCATCGATATTTAAAAAAAATCAGGGATTAAATCGCAATGGATCTAGCTGATTTTGTTAACAGTTCTCAGTAAACTCGTGCCGGATGTCTCTTTAAAATTTCAGCGCAATCTGTTCAGCGGTTCGGCTGATTTTCGACGTACAGACAGACAGAATCACAGAATGAGATCCGTTTGAGTTGAATGGAGACACTCAGTCGCTCCGCTCCCTCGTTTAATTACGAATATTTTTAGTAACAATTTTCAATCGAAGATATCTAAGGAAGATTATCAGATTAAACAAAATAACTGTACGAAATGTGTTTTGTTCAACAGAATTTCATGAATCAATATTGTGTATCAAGAGTTTTTTTAGATCTTGTACGTTTTTCTGTAAGAAGAAGAGAATTGCAATAAGATGTTGTGTTATCGGTTCATGTGGTTCTTTATTAACTACCTCAAAAATGCTTTTAAAAAAACGTTTGCAAATGATTTATGTCGATATAGCTTTGCTTTTCAATTGTGTATTACAAAAGATTACTTCAATTTTTCACACTCCCGACCAGAAGAACATCGTGGGGCTGGGTATAGTAGATACAACTAGACCTGTTGATTTACTTGGGATTATGGTGTCCATCGATGAACGATAAATTTGGAATTTGGACGAAGAAGAAACTAAGAGCTTGTTAAGTATACTTTAGGATGAACTCAACTCACCTACCCGGCACCTCCACCAATTATAAGATAGTTGGTGAAACTGATCACTAACTTAGAATCGCCACCAACAGCAATAATAATTATACTTTGAAGTACTCTTTGACCCGGCACCTCCACCAATAATAAGATAGATGGAATCTGTCATGTTCCATGTCCTGAGGTGATACCTTAATAATATATTCGAGCAGTTACCATGCCTTATTTAGAAATAAAATGTTAGCGCTCGTGTATAATGTTTCTCCTTTAATTTAATAGTGAACATAACGCAAAATAAAACACATATTTAATTAAATTGCTGTAACCAAATCGTTGTTAAATTTACACCTACAGTTATAGTCTGATCGTAATTGATTTGTACCCGTAATCAGCTATATTGACTGAAGGTGTTTCCGAGATTTTCCTTTGTCAAAAGTGATTGATTTCTACAATAAAGCCCTTGAAGATCCTAACTCAGTTAGTTCCCTAAAGATGGGGAAGTTTCACTTGAGTCTAATGCATTATATGATTTATTTACATGAAGATAATATTTGCTCCACCAGCGAACGATAAAGTGAGGGTGGTTTTATTCTATTGGCTGCTCGACAAAGTGTATTTGTAAAAGTAAAACAAACACACTAATGGCATGTCATAAACTTTCTGGTTTGCATTACACAGAATAATGATCTTGAATTTGGTTGAGTTTTATTGGTTTTACAATAAAAATCTTCCCACCAACAAGTTAACGAGTTAAAGATGTACTTATGACTTTTTACACACGGCATTTTCGATTTAATTGATAATTTAACGACTCAGAGATGTGTACTTATGACTTTTTACATGCGTCATTTTCGATTTAATTGCTCCTGAACATTTTCCTACAGATTACAATAATATTTGACAGGAACTAAACAGTGGTGGCTTGAGAGTAAGTCGCGAGACTCTGATTCGGGAGGTCCCGAGATCGAATCTCACCACTCGCAATCCTGATTTTCTTAAATAGAAATTGCACAAATAATCGAACATTTTGAGATGTACAACTACATAGAAAGCTTAGAATTATTTTAGATTCAAGAATAAGAATAGAATAGAATAGAATTAGATTAAAAGTGAACACCTAGTTAGACAACTGAAAAGAGGCATATTGCACTCAGGTCAGATTTCAAATTAGAAATTAAAAAAGCTTAAAAATTAAATAGTCTTCTTTGATTGAGGGTACTTAGCGGATGCATATGCACACTGTGGAATCACATTAATTTCTTTACTGGAATTCGTATGAATCCCATGTAATTTGCATACATTTGATTGAAACTACTGAATTTCTATGTAAATGTCAACATTTCATCCCACAATACCCACTCTGATCCCAATGCATCGCCACAAACGATATCTGTCACAGCTAATATTTTTTAAGAGGGAATGGGACACATTTGGCAGTTAGCAAATAGCTATTCGCTCGGCCAAGATGCATCCGACGTATATGAAACTTTTCAAAGTTGTCAATTAAGCATACATAGACAGCCCTGTGGTCATAGATTTTCCAAATTTTGACTTAATCAGTCAGAAAAAAATCACGAATATGGTCAATTTTGGAGTTTTTAACAAAATCAAAATTCGTGAAAACTAATTTAATTTTTATAAATTATTTTGAAACAAAATTTAAAAATGTGTTACTGCAGAGCCCTAAAATTCCACATTTGTGACATATGTTCAAAATTTCAGACACCTGTGGTGTCAGTTGGCCGAGCGAACAGCAATTTGCCTAAAACGCATGTCCTATACTCTCTTAATCTCTATTTGAACAATTTAAACAATATAGAACCAACTACTATGATATAATTGCAATCGTCCGACTACTGTTTGAAATAGTTCCACCTCCACGTGCAAATAGCACAGCTGATGCTCGGAGGAACGTAGCTGAAGCTCCACTCGATTCGAGATCGCAACAAACAAACGATTACGTTGTTCATAATATGCTGAAGCCTGAAACTATGCCATACAATTTGAAAAGTTCATTTCACTATATAATCACAATGAATTTCATTCATAGAGAGTGCAATACAGGGTTGTTAAATGCGTACTCATGGTATTGTTCAATTAAAAACGAAATCAACTATACAAATTAGAATTTAGAATAAAGGTTATTTATATTTTACCTAAAAAGTGGGAAAAAATATTTATGTTTTGCGTTCAAGTAGGCTTAAATATATTATTTTAATGTCCGATTTAATCCTATAGCATTTAATATGTACGAAATTGCAAACTTCTTACCACAAGTAGTTACTAAATTTGTTTTGTAATCACTTTATAGGGGTAGGAAGGAAAATGAGAATTCTCCCATACTTCCGCCTGTTCTACTTGATACATATTACCATGATAGATAATTATTTATAATATTAGTTTGTATTAGTATGTATGCATCTATGTAATTAGATTTATTTAGTTGTCCTCCTTTGTAAATCAGTTTTTATAACTGAATAGGATAGACGTTAAATAAATAAATAAATAAATAAATAAATAAATTTTAAATACATTCAAAAATGCAAGTAACCTTAGGCAGTTGTTAATGGTAAAAATTAAATTTAGACCGCTTTAATTAAAATGTATAATACTTTTTGGGGAAAAAAAGTTTTCAACACCAATTCACCGTATTGAGGCGAAAATTGCTTTTGCGTTCACCACAAACAACTACCTCAACCTAATATCACCATACCTCTCCTATAACTGGCCACAAGGTAATTCGATTTCAATACATTAATAATTAATCCAGTACATGGGTAAACCGTGCAAGTTTTGCATGTGCATACATGGTAATTTCCTGTTTAACTTGTAAATCTACACTCGCGCCCTGGAGCTTGCTGGTGCAAGTTACAACGTGTGGATCTACACTCGAGTTACACGTACAGAGAACAACGAACAAGCTGCGACTCTATAAAGTAAATGTTGGTGTTGTTAATGTCTGTAGGGTATGAAACAAACTTACACATAAGTATAACAGAGACGAAAGCTCAGTTTGTTCGTACCGTTGAGTGGCGTAGGAATTGACCAAAAATGAATAATAAAAACGTATTAAAATAAAAGCGGGATTCTTGAAGTTCAAACAAAGTAGCTTTGGTATACTAAGAACACACATCAGCAGAGCAGCACAGCAGCAGAGTACATAGTGTTCTACAATCACTACGTATTTTTCTGCCGTATAATTACTGAGCCTTTTCTTAATTCAGTACAAAGTTTCACAAAATAAAAACTTTAAAATTATTGTTTAGTGTGAAATAAACTCACGCCAGTTAAGATGTTTTAAATAATTAAAGTAGTAATTAAGTAGAATTCATTGTTTATATTATCTACGGATTATGGGTGAAGAAATATTAGGGACTCGCTCTTGAGAGAAATACACATCACTTATAAGACATAATCAAAAAGTCGGTTGATTTAATTAAGTGTAACATTCAGTTCAATTTGAAGTATGATTTATTACAATTTTCTAATTCCTTATTGCGTGGTTTTATATTTGCTTATTAAAATATGAAAATGAGTCAAGGTCAGTGTCGGGCTGTCAGGCACTAGAACAAATAAAAATGATATTATTATATATTAAATATTTTTGTATTTCACAAATCAAATACACAAATATTAAATGTAATTAAATAGCTTGTACTAAACTACTGCCAAAAGGTAACAAGTCTCTTTAACGTGCGACTATGATTCGGTAGGTGATTAAGTCCGTTTAATAAATAAGCGGCATTCCGCGTCACGATTCATTTCAGTCCCAATACACCACTGACAAAAAGTAAACAACTGCGAAGTTACTATTTTTACACGTCAGATTTTTAAAGAGTTTGAAACGCGTGATGCCAAGCTGAAGTTACCGTATTATACAAGATGCAAGCCACACTATTCACACTATTTCTAATTGTGTTAGTAAACTGTAACGGTAATGGTAACGATAAAAGTAATTATAATGGTTATTATTATGGTAATTGTGATTAAACTTAAACAGCATCGCAAAAATGTGCTGGATATCTCTACGGATTATGCTGGAGAAGAAAATCGAGAAATATAAACCAATATTTCTGTTAAGTGATTCGAATTCCGAGTGAACACAATAAAATTATACTGCGCCTACTCTTAACAACGGTATAGCATACTAGAGCGAATTCCTGGTTTGGTCAGGGCGAACTTGAGAAATACTCAAAGTTCAAACAAGAGAGGATGAGGTATGGATTCCACACACCGATATTCTTGATATGCAGTAATCAATATTATTTTCTCTAGACATCCAGCAGGTGGCCAATTTATTTTAAGGAATGTGTAAAAATTTGTTTTATGAACGTAAAACGGCCCCGTTTTATCGTCTTACAAGAATATCAATAACGACGAAAACAGACAATACGAACACAAAAAACTATGTTTGTATTGGCAAAGTATGAGCTTAACAGCAGTAGCGGTTCTTCGGACGTTGCAAAGGTTAAGTCCATGACTTCCATGGTGAAACGGTGCGCAAGTCTCTTGATTCTGGAGGTTCCGGGTTCAAATCCCGCCGCTTTCTAGCCTGACTGAAAGTTTTTTCTAGGGTTTCTTCAGTAATGCGAATGAAAGGAATTGAGCACAACGATCTAAAGCAATGTTACATCTTTAAAGGACACCCCTCAAACCACACAGTTAAAACCAGGAGCGTAGGAATAGGGTGTGTGTGTGTGTGGTGCAAAGTTGCGCCCGGGCTTGAGTGAGAGATTGAGAGCCCCAGGCAAGGCAAGTGGGTGATAAGGGGGCAAAGAAGCCCATCGAGCAGCCTTGCACCCAGACCTTTGAATTCCTAGCTACGCCACTGGTTTAAATACAATGTGTGGGCCCCTCTGAGAATTGAGTGTACATCACCTGCGTTAACTTTGATTCTGGATGGCAGCTTCACATTCACCTACATTATAAGCGTGTTGTAACGTTATCACCACAGGCCACACGCCTACCACTGCCGGCCGGCTGGTGCGCTTTACCCGGCAACGGCAGACGTGTGTCACATCGCACTGACCACGTCCCTGCACGTTGGACTCTGAGGGAGGACTGGCATAGGAGGGAAAGGCATGGATGAGACACGTGAGGAATTATAGGTGCAATCAAGAATGTGTGTGTACACTCACACTCACACACTCACACTCACACTCACAACTCACACTCACAACTCACACTCACACCTCACACTCACACTCACACTCACACTCTCACTCTCACACTCACACTTACACTCACACTCACACTCACACTCACACATAGACCCTAGCTTCATAGGGTGGTGTACATGAAGAGAGGGTGGAGGGGGGTGCAAAAGGCTTCCCATAGTGGACATATTTAGGAGACACTTAATGGACATAAGACACCTAGTGATAGTGAACATAGGTGTCAATGATGATTGGGATACTGAATTGCTAAGTTGTCACCAATGTAATGTTGTTAAATATTTATTTTATTTATTTATTTAAATCCTATTCAGTAAAAAAAAAAACTGATTTAGAAAGGAGGACAACTAAATAAAACTAATTACGTAAATGCAGCAGACACAATAATGAACAATAGTTAGGTTAAGTTTGAAATTGTAAATTACAACAACAATGTATAAAGAGACAGTAATTTTGGTAAGCAATTCAAGATAATGTATTGATTGATGAGTTTGTTGATGAGGATGAAGAGCAATGAACATTGATGCCTAGTGCGGGATTATAACTGATTAACTGACAGATGTAGCTCATGTCATGTTCAACGCGTGAGACTCTGATGGTTCGATTCCCGCCACCGGCAATCACGACTGAAAGGTTTTTCCAAAGTTTTCTTTAGTTGTTTGTCGATTTCTGTGTTTGAGTTCTCGTAAACAGGCCTCGGACATCCATTTCATCACTTACCTCCCAACATATCTGGGAACTTCCCCAAGAGAAATTTACAAAGATATTGTCTGCACTCAATCCGAGCATTTATGGACACTCTTGAGGAAAGTTTCTACAATATTGCTGGTGACTGGGCTCGAGCCTTTGACCTATCCTGAAGAAGTATTGCTTGTGTGCAGAGTTAGGTATATTCATACTTCCTCTTTCTTCTTCTCCTTCTCCTTCTCCTTTTCCCTCTCCCTCTCCCTCTCCTTCTCCTTCTCCTTCTCCTTCTCCTTCTCCTTCTCCTCTCTTCTCTCTCTTCCTTCTTCTTCTCCTTCTTCCTCTTCTTCTTCTTCTTATTCTTCACTTCCTTCTTTTTCAGGTCTTCTCACCCGTTCTTGTCATGTTTTTCTTTCTTACCACCATTTTTCCTGCTTAACTCTTTCCCAAGCTGCGTTTCGTCTTCCTACCCCAGTCTGGGTCTCCCTCGTTTTCTCTTCTTACCCCTGCATCCTGTACAAATTGAATCTTCGGAATCCTGCAGAGCTAAGTAAAAATAAATATTCGACTGTAATCAATGCCAGTTTAAAAACATCCTGGATAATATTTGCCTAAAGTGAGACACAAAGCTACGATGCGACAAAGTCATTTCAAACAATCCACGTTTATTTTCTTCCTATCTTTAGCGTTACCTCTTTGAATTCGTATTCAAAATAACTGCAAGGGATAGTGCCATCACTTCTAAAGTGATGGAGGAGCTACATACGTTCGGTTTGCAATGCGTTACTGTTTGTTTGGGTGAAACATGGACATGCAATGACCCAAAGAACTTGAAGACTTCGGCCAGTCAGTGTTTCACTGTAACAAATACAACATTTGGTCGGTAACAGATTCGGTATTTGTGCCACAAGGTACCTGTTAAATCTCCTAGAAGACTTTTGGAGAACCTAAAACCAATGTATTTCAAGTTTCAACAAATGTGAAAATCCAAATCAAATGGCATAAACAATTAAAAAACATAAGTTGTCAGAAATAATAATGATAGGGGTAGGTTTCTTGCAAGAAATTCAATTTTGCTAATAAAAGTATGAACACCGGTCAATCATTTAGACAGGATTACAACATACAGGCCTGTATGACTCTGATTCGTATTTGATAAAAAAATCAAATTATCTTAAGTGTCGAGTCGAGCATGTAATTTAATGAGTATATTTGAAAAGAGACTTGCGTAAGCGCGTACAATCTCGACGAACAATCTCTGTGACGTGGTCTCTAATGAAAGTGTCAGATGAGATATGTTAGACTACAACCTGTCGTGTTGACACATGAATACATGCTCACACCTTTGTGGACGCATTGAAATACCGGCGGTTGAACTTTAGACAAATACCCTCTCACGACTGAGGCAATGGTGGATCGGATTTCAGTTTCCAAATACATCGAGCTATGTGGTTGGTAAGCTAACAGAGTTGAGTGAGAAGCTTACTAATTAATGTGTTTTACTGTTACGCATACAATCATATGATGGAACCGAATCCATTCCAATCCAACCACAAATTCTCTTGAGAACGGGTAACTTTAAACACACGTGGCAAAGAATTATAGATAACTTAATCATTAAATAGACATTCAGGACATTTTAAAACAATACAAAGATTAACCATTCATGATATTCTAGAATAAGTACTACAAAAATTACAAAATACAATTGGTACAAATCGAATAACAAAAATTAAAACATACATATGCACTCAATTTCACACAGATGGATTAAGAAATACACAGATACTGTAAATTAAAAATAATAAAAGAATCAAACAAACACAAACAAAGTCTGGTGAAAAGGCGATAAGAGTGATTGGTATTAAGATTGCACAATGGTAAACTAGCACAAACGTCTGTATTACTACTTACTGTATTGACAAATAAAATGTATATTTTAAAGTAAAAATACAAATTTGATACATTGAAGAGATTATTATGTAACCTTTCTAAATGTAAAAAAAAAGTTTTTTCATTTTCTAAATTTTATTGTAAGCAGCTAGATAAAAGGATAATCACACACCAAGGAATCATAAGAAGTTAGGTACAAGTCGTATAAAATGCAGTATACAGCTATAAACATGAAAGACAAGATAAATGGAGATAAAGTGAAGGGAATGGGAAAACTGGAGATGCTGGGGGAAAGAAGATGACAAAAATAAGAAGATTAGACTATAGTAGTAGTGTACATGTGTATAGAAGAAAGCTGAAAGGAGGGTGGCGTATATGAAGACAAACAGAGTGATGGAAGGAGACAAACGGGAAAGTCGTGAAGCAGAGTGGAGAAACGGCGAAGATAGTAAGGCATAGAAATGTATTTTCCAAAGGCAACATTGTTAGAAGCGCAGACATTTAGTGATAGACTATTGGTTTTGTACTAAAACATTGAAAAAATATTTGGTTATCATTTTTCTCGAATACCAAATGATTTTTAAAATGCAAAAGAAAAACGAACACTCGTTTTTCGTAGTAGAATACATTTATTTCAACACATTTATCAACATTCAACACAAATTCATTTAAATATATGTGTATACAATATTTTAATACATACAATAAATACATACACAACATTAATATGTGTCAAAAGGTTTTGTGTTGTAAAAAGGTCGTCAGGGGCTCAATACTATCGACCATACAGTAAACCTTTTGACCCACAAACATAACACCAAGTATCCTCTTTCTACAACACCAACAAATTGAGTTGTTGTTAAATGGATAGGATTAGGTAAATTACTTTTCTTCGTAGAAGGTAACAGTTAAACTCTTATCTAGTTACCTCGATGGAAAGAGTTAGATACACTTTAAAGATCGTGTATATACCAAGAAAAATCTCATTACCTATGGAGTTTGAAAAGAGTTTAACATCGTCACCACAGTTTTTCAATAACCAAAAGAGAGCCAACCTTTGAGAAGTACTTCGCGAACTTTCATTTTACACAAGAAAGCACAATCTCAAAACCACTTACCAAGTTAACACAGACATAATGTATATCTTGTACACGACAATTTGACTAGAAAGTCTCTGAAAATATTTACAAGGATTTTATAGACGCACCAGAGTAAATTATACATCTTGCAAACGTGCGCACATTATATTAACTCTATACTCATTGTGGAGTTTACATACATTATAACCTATAATCTGACAGAAACTTACAATATTTAACACATTCTCTAAATAAGATTTGTTATCTAATAACGAAACAAGTATACACTATGCTATTTTTTGTTAAGCACTTTTTCAAATGCATAATATCATTTACAAAAATTATAAAAACTGTTTAGTTTTATAATACGTTACACAAGAGACACACAATGTGTAATATACTTAAATTCAAGGAAAAACCAACCATATCATAGACATTTACTAATATTAACAAATATAATAACACAATGTGTTTATGATATTTATATCGAAACAATTGTGATCAATACAATTTTTAGTTTTTAATTTTCCATTAAAATAGATTTGCTCTAAGCGAATACCATTGAGTGTATGACATATAACATTCATCGCAGTGTAATATAAAGTGAGTATTTAGTGAACGTATATTATTGTGATGTATGTTTCGATGTTGTGGCTATAATTGAGACTCGCACACTGTTTGATATTTCTACTCTAATACAATGATTTGTAATGTGTGAGTGAGCTACAAAACTCGATTCATTCAGACGTAGTTAATATAATTATTATATGGAATTGAAACATATCAATCTAAACTCTTTGATCGTTTAGTAATTAATATTAATATTTTAATTGGATCTCGAGTTATGTTACTAATATCACTCGCCAACAATGATTATGTTACACCGGTCATTTACATTTCAAAATTTATATAATGAAATTTGTTTTTTAAGTGATATTGAAACCTATAGTTATGGTTTCTCTAAGAATTGTTTTTTGTTGAGATATATTTTTGTCAACATCTGCAGAATCATCTGTGTACAGGTAAGAGAAAAAATCCAACTAAAGAGAATATATTATGATACGAGAGATAGATATCAAATCAATACAGACTAAATTTGTTTAGACTACTCATACAAACCAGTCACTAAATGATATTTAAAACGTACTGCCATTATAAAACATGATAAAACGCAACCCTTTTGTCCCACCGTCATGTAAAAAATGTCGACAAAAGAATGCACGCTCGAAAAAGAAAACGAATCAGAAAATAGTAGCATGCATTTTTCAAAACATAAACACGCGAGTGAAACTCTCTTGAAATTGTTTTTTTTTTCAAAATTCAAAACAATACCGAAAAATTATTTTCTCGGAAATGTCATCCTTTTGATCACGTTTGGAAGTAGTCTGGGATTAAGTAAAACAAAAGAAACAATCTTTTGTAAATTGAAGAGACAGCGTATTTCGTTGGTGAGTGTGTAGGGAATATTCGTTTCATTTTGATATTTCTAGAAATGTAGAAAATCGCAATTTAATTCTTGTTATCTTATCTTGGATGTAGACGAAGAAAAACTCCAGTAAAGTGCTGGAAAATGTTAAAAGTATGTATGCAAATACCTATCGAGTAAAATTGTATTACATAGAACGTCAGGGTTGAAATGACATTCTCGTTAAAATGTTAAACTTTTTTGCTCTCACATTTAATATTTTTATATTGCAACGTAGATTAAATTAAAAACTGCCGAAATCATTTTAAATTATTGTGGAGCTAAAGTACGCCCGCGGCGTGGAAAACCACTACTGTAGAAATAGCGTAGCTTGTCATATTAATTTTCCTCAAATAGTTTAGCAGTAAAACGTTTCAAAATTCACAAATAAAAATAAAACACGTAAAAGCATAAATTACTGCCATTCCATGCAAGAATTTATATATCAAGTTATAAATGAATTTACAACGTTTATTTTAAGTGAATATAAAATTCAGTAACGAACTACAGGTGTAGCTAAAAAAATCAATTTTTAATTAACGATGGAATTATATCACAAAAAATAAATCATGACATTCTTGTTTTTTTTTTTTTTTTTAAGGGAAGAACCAAATACCGCAAAGGTTCCTTTTCTTAAACTTCATCAGTTTCTAAATCAGTTTTATAACTGAATAGGATTGACGTTAAAGATTAATTTATGAATTATTAAATAAAACTACCTCAAGTACTGTGGTGTAAGAAAAGCCCATAGAACCGGATTTAAGAAATATAAAAAAAGTGTTTTCGTTTCCTGGCAGTCTCATTTATCTTACTCTTGCAAGTCTTCGCTGTATCCACGGTAAGTTCTAAGTCTAATCCAGCTCGGAACTTACTTCTTGAAATCTAAGAAGCTCTTTATCGGATAAATCTATTCCTGGAACTAGAATCTTTTATTCTCTATCCGACTTACACAAGCTTAACACTTAGATACTCGTGACTATTTCGAGGCTGCCAACTTTCAAGAACGTATCAGTGAGACCAACACAAGAATGTGAATGTCAGTTTCCTGTTTTAGGGTATAGTTTTGAACCATTGGTTCTAAAACATGCTGATAAAAGTATGCCTTTAGAATAAAATAATCTATTTTGATCAGCGAAAATAGGATGAAGACAAATTTATTTTATTTAGAGTTTTTATATTTGCAAAACTAATCCCGAGAGAATATGGGTATGTAGTTCTTTATAATTTAGAAATTAAACACAAAAGTCTGAATAAAATATGACTTTATTTTCATACTTCTTTGCAATTATCACGATAGATCATGACACATGTGTCAATCACTGTACTATATTCTTAATTCAGATTTAAAAAAAAAACTGAGGAAAACTCATTTAAAAAACACACGAGCTTCTTATTTAAAAGGTACCTTTAAATTTCCTTTCTGTGAAGGAATTACCAAAGTTTAAGATTCTATTGTTGTTTTGATAGAAAATTAAATCAATCATGTCAAAAGTATAACAGAGTTTTTTTTTAAATAAGTCTGTCATCCCAATTAATTAATGTGAGCATATGTGCTTATAACAGTTGTTTTAATTTTAATTTTAAAATATTTTATGTTTTTAGTGTTGTTTTACCTTTTGTTTTTATAATATTATGATTAGTTAAAAGGATATTACCTAAAAGAAACCAGAAACTAAACACCTTGCTTTTTTGACCAACCAAACTTACCAATTTAAGGGAAGATGAGAATATATTGTTTTACCCGCTCTAACACTTTTAATCAAATTAAAGTGGAACGTAAATTAATTAAAATAAATCAAATAATACGCATCAAGATTAGTACCCTGTATTAGGCATCGCACCTTAGAAATACGTAATGTAAGCAAACGCGCGCGTCGGTTTAAGTGTTGTCCAATGATTCCCGGCCAGAACCCAGGAGCCTCTATGGGGAAACCGGTTTGTTAATGGACAAGCTAACTCGAGCCAACTATACGAGCCGCTATACGTAAAGTACTCTAGGCCATGTTTACAATATCGAGTTCTCGACGTTGTTCCTCTCAATGTTCCCGGGGGACAGTTTGTTCCCGGTCGGGACCAGGAGGAGCGTCACGGACTCCCGGTGGGCGGCCTTCGGGGGCGTCGCGACGCTCGGAGGGTGGTTCGTCAGGTGGGTGCGGGTGGTACCGTCCTCCACCGCCGTGGTGGCGCCACCTGCAACAACAAGACGTGGCAGCGGTGAGATGTGTGTGAGTGTAATACTTTAAAGATGGCGTCTGGATGTTCAGGATGGTGAAGTCGAATCTCCAACTGTGACTCTATAATAATTACAGTAATTAACCATTTAGTGTAGTAATTAGTAGTAGAAAACCTGTCAGAGTCAACTTGACTTCTCCATGTGCAAGATATTCTGTGTTTTAAAATTACTCTATTATTTTTATATGCAAGATAGGAATACATTATTACATACACAATACACACACATTACATAATTATTTTATTGTACAGTATTTCATAAATTAAATTTAATAAATAAATTCGAGTGAAGAGTATACCCACTCGAAAATTAATTTTTGTAATGTAACAACACATTTTTTTTAAAACAGATTTTGTACGTCTAGTTGGTGACATTTTAACTTTTTTTGGTATGTATAAATTGGTGTTCTTTCATAATATCTGTGGGAGCGTTCTATTTAAATGAAGTTGGTGGCTACATATGGGAGAACAATAATTTTACAAAGCATTATTTAATATGAATACACAGTGTTTATTACTTTACACCATTCTTATAATGTCTACGATTGGGAGGATGAAACGCATCGTCGTGACTAACCTCGTTGCATAAAATATAACCCACGAACCCCAAAACTCATTATCAAATTGTCAGTTCGTTAACCAAGGGCGTCACTCCGTCATTGGATTTCCATATTAATTCACGCATTTTTCATTTCGTTAAATTGGCTGCCATTACAATGGGGAATAGCCTCGACCACAAAATACAAGTGAAACGATCAACAAATCAAACGTTTTAATAATTAATTATTCATTGAATCGTCTAAACGTGATTGGGTATCTGTTGGTCCTGGGATATAAAATATTCAAAAGTTCGGATGATGAACATCAACAAATTGAACCAACAATTGACCACCAATTGACCGTGAAACAAGCGTAAAAACATTTCAAATCCGGAAACCAGCACCAAAATTTAGGAACAGGTAAAAGACGTATTTTAGAATGTTATTTTCACGGGGGACACGCATGGTAGCAAATAAGTCACCTGTCATGGCGTCCACAAGATGGCCGCCAAAATTATTCTTAAAATTGCTGTAACTCAAGAAGTAATAATCAGATTTGGATTGTTTTATTCAGTTTTTAATGTTCTACAAAAAATGTCATTTGAAATTTTACCGTAAATACAATAGTTTTAATTATATTTATATATTATTACAATGAATTGCAATTATAGCACTTTTTGGTATATATATAATTATTTATACGTAGAAATCGTTAGATTGTCATAAAATTTTCAGACTATACTAAAATAACGCCAATAAATCCAAAATTTTAAGTTTTAAAACGAAATTCTTCTAACTTTTTGATTAATTAATTAATGAAATTAAGCATTAATTAAATCCCAATTAAAAGTATCTTATTCACGTACCAAAGTCACGTAGTGTATCACACAAGAACAATATGACTACAATGTCCAAAAAAATATTGGTTCCAAAAAATTATTCCAATCACTTTCATATTAATTAAATTAATTCAATTAATTAAAAAATAATGACAATAATCTCAATAATTTTTTTGAAATTAACACAATGTGGTCGACCTTGGTACCATTTTAAAGCTAGTTTTAAGACGAATGAATGTAATGAAAAAATTAATTGATTTCTTTTATTTATCACCGAATTAATTACATTTTAGTTAAATTATCTCACTTTTGACATATGTCTTGTTATGTTTACCTGAAACTCGATCGATCGTCATAAAATTTTACCACTTTTCTAACATAATGCCAATTAATCCAAAATGCTATGTCATGAATCAAAATTCCTATAACTTACAGAACAAACAAAAAATTAATTGAGAAATTCTTAATCTCAATAATTGTTGTTTACAACCATGTAGCACATACAAAATGCCAACAGGAGTATCAAATATAAACAATGCAAGTATAATTTTGAAAATAAATAGTCCCAAAATTAAGTTCATGCTACTTTCCCGTTAATTGAATCCACCACAAATTTATTTTCCCGTAAAATAAGCTTGCAAATGGTTCCTAGTTTGGCTGTGTTAATTTTACACAACAAATGGTGATTAAATCAATTAATTTAATTAATGCACTAAGTCAATTAACGGGAAAGTAGAATGAACTTCATTTTGGGACTATTTATTTCTAAAATTATACTCGCATTGTTTATATTTAATACTCCTGTTGGCATTTTGTATGTGCTACGTGGTTGTAAACAACAATTATTGAGATTAAAGAATTTCTTCAATTAATTACTTAATTAATCGGTAAGTTATAGGAATTTTGTTTCGTGACATGACATTTTGGATTTATTGGCATTATGTTAGTAAAGTGGTATAATTTTATGACGATCGATCGAGTTTTAGGTAAACATAACAAGACATATGTCAAAAGTGAGATAATTTAACTAAAATGTAATTAATTCGGTGAATAATTAATTAAATTTATTATTTTTTCATAACATTAATTCGTCTTAAAACTAGCTTAAAAATGATTCCAAGGTCGACCACATTGTGTTAATTTTACAAAATTAATTGAGATTATTGTCATTATTTTGAATTAATTGAATTAATTTAATTAATAGGAAAGTGATTGGAATCAATTTTTGGAACCAATATTTTTTTGGTTCATTGTAGTCATATTGTTCTTGTGTGATACACTACGTGACTTTGGTACGTGAATAAGATACTTTTAATTGGACTTTAATTAATGCTTAATTTCATTAATTAATTAATCAAAAAGTTAGAAGAATTTCGTTTTAAAAACTTAAAATTTTGGATTTATTGGCGTTATTTTAGTATAGTCTGAAAATTTTATGACAATCTAACGATTTCTACGTATAAATAATTATATGTATACCAAAAAGTGCTATAATTGCAATACATTGTAATAATATATAAATATAATTAAAACTATTGTATTTACGGTAAAATTTCTAATGAAATTTTTTGTAGAGCATTAAAAACCGAATAAAACAAAACCAAGTTTATCCAAATCTGATGATTACTTCTCGAGTTACAGCAATTTTAAGAATTATTTTGGCGGCCATCTTGTGGACGCCATGACAGGTGACTTATTTGCTACCATGCGTGTCCCCCGTGAAAATAACATTCTAAAATATGTCTTTTACCTGCTCCTAAATTTTGGTGCTGGTTTCCGGATTTGAAATGTTCCTATAGTTTTAGCAGCTTGTTCCACGGACTACAATTGAACCAGCCAAATATAAAAAGCGATGCATAAAAACTTCCAATAAAGTATTGAGATGCTAAGTGGAGCTAATTTTATAGGTGGATGTGTTGGATTTATTAGCAATTAGCATATGAATCTACTAATTTTTGTTTTATTGTAAATATGCAGATTGCTGACTAGGCCTGTATATATACGCATGTATAAATTAATGGCCAGGAAAAGGTTTATTCAAATTTATGACTTTTAAATAGATCTGGATGATAGCTTAACTGAACCTTTTGTGTGAGTTGGTAATTTACTCATCCTAAGATACAAAATTAATTAACTTGAAACTTTCTCGAGAGCTTCTTTTGATACAACCCGTAAAGTTTTGAATTGTGAAATAAGGTTTCTGCATTATTAAGTATTTGTTTTTGTCAACAGTAAACACGATATTATTAGCTGTATTTTCTCCATCTTGCGACTTTCCTTCCAATAGAAGAACGAATTTTCCCTGTGGAATTCTAGAAGTTGACTACAATAATAATCGTAACGCGCTTGGGACCTGCGAAAACTTTCTAAAACTACCGGTACGCTAGAAGTTGAAACCGGTGTAAGTTCTTGTTTTCAATTACAATATCTCGCATTGAGTCTCCAGGGACTTAGGCGTAAACAAACCGCGCGAATGTTTCTTTCCTATCAAGCAACAGTAATATCCTGATCGGCAAACCGAATGGAAATATTCTATTCCGTATTCGGAATATCCTTTGTAAACAGTGGCTCGATGGAAACCGACACGTTTGTTTAAATATTTCCCTTTCAAATCTGAATCAGCTTCGGGAACTCTTCCCTGGGGTTTACCCAACCAATACAGGTAATGGATATCTGGATGTAGACCTGCCTGCAAATAAAGGCCTAAACGCGATGTTGATTGTTTTATTTTTACAAACAAGTGTTTTAATGTGATTAAATAGTTAAATTAACTAGTTTACTGCTATTTAGTAGAAATAATCTAAATTAATGTACTAGCAATAATTAGGAAAGTTTCACTAAAAAAAAAACTGATAAAAAAAACTATCACAGCAATGTGGATGAATAAAATGAAGAATTGCAAAGAAGTTAATAATTTGGGTAATGTGTAAAAAACATAAAAGATAAAATAAGTGTTTAAATAAGTGTTTTAATGTTGATTACACTTTTTAAAGATTATATTTTTGGCGGTTTTCATATACCTAACAAACTACTAACAAATACCTAGTTAGTTGACTGACGATGAAATATGTTTTGCCCCTCTAAATAAAATATTTAAAAATATTAATATATTTTATGGAATTGAAGAACGTACATCAATATTAATTTTTACTTGACGTTTCAGCGCAAATTGTATGGGAAATTGAAAACAAGATTTAAATTCAAAATGAATCAGGTCATCCGCTAAATACCATATCCTTAAAAATTTGAAATCATTATTGCTATCAAGTATTCACAGTAATAGTCTAAGCAACTTAAAATTACCAAGTGACGGTTAAAAGAAAAAAGGGAAAAAGGGGACCAGAGCCCAGAAAACAATACGTCTGTACCACATCAATGTCAAGACATTACTGGACAAATTTAAAACTAATTAAATAATCACTTAAAGGTTGCGTGAGTGTGAGTGTGCGCCTGTAGGTGATGATGTGATCGCTCAAACAATACGGTCAGTACAGAGTTATTTGTCACTTTAGATCTCTGGTTCATCTTCTACTTTCATCTTTGCCTTTGTAACTTCATAATGAAGTGTCTGAACGTGTTTGGTTTAAAATGTCAGTCACACGGTTTAGAAAAGTTAGATGCAAGGTGGTGCAGAATAACGTGTCTTATTCCAAATACGTAGCAACCATTTTATAAAAAAACACAAACGTATAAACCAGGTCAGTTCTCTGTGAATAATCCTGAAACCAATTTACAATGATATTAAAATTTTCTGTGCACAATTTAAAGGAAGAAGACTAGACTAAAGAAGATGACACTCCTATATTCGAGACTGTCATCGTCTAGCCGTCACGTCTCTAAGAGGACGCGGGTTCGAATACCGCACAAGGCATTTATTTTTTAAATTGTCCTCTATCCTCATCTATCACCATTCGTCGTCTTGAATAGTACTATTGCAATAACAGAGTTGTTAAACAAGTAAAATCGTCATTGTCATGGTAGTGTCTAAAAATCACATCCTCCATTTCCCTGCAGCCATAGTGCTGCATTGTGCCCCTTTTACAGGCTTTCAAGCAAAGATGTGTACTTCTGAGGCAACTAGCATTAGCAACACTCTAATATGAAACAACTGTACTGATGAACTGATGAAATGAAAAAAAGAGAAAAATGGAGGGCGCTACACTTTGACATCAACAAACCAAAACACGCAATATTTTAGGAATTAAAAATAAGCAAACATGAACATGAAATTAAAATTTCATACTAGCAACACTCTACAATGAAACAATTAACAAATGTAAAATATTAAATGAATTTTTTTAAAAAAAACAACGCTCATATTTAAATGTACTAAAAAGTAAAAAAATAAATTTTCGCCCAACAAATTTTTGCCTTACTCGGAAAATAAAAGCATTGGGCGCTTTCCCTCCATGAACAACAAAATTATAATACCGTAAGCGCCCAACGCTTTTATTTCCCGAGTAAGGCAAAAATTTGTTGGTCGAAAATTTATTTTTTACTTTTTAGTACATTTAAATATGAGCGTTGTTTTTAAAAAAATATTTTTTTCATTTAATATATTGTTTTATACTTTTTAGTCTTAACGAATGTTGTAATTGAATATGTGCTCACTGGACGTGTCCGAATTTCTGCATCTGGATGGCCCATCCTCACTAGCTGTGACTAATTTCCCATATGAAGCTTTGTTTGATTAATTAGTTATGATGAATTAATTGATTAATTATGATGAATTAATTGATTCATCTATTGTCATCAAGAATATACGTCTGTGTGAAAAAATTCAACTCGATCGGACATTGGGAAGTGGGTGAAATATCGATTCACATATAAAACTTTGATTAATAATTATGATTAGAGGCATGAAAATTAAGCGTTTTAGGTTATTGATGCTAAATCAGTGAGTATAAATTCTTAAAAACGCTACAAAATGCTAAATTTACTGAAAATAAGGTTTACCTATACCAATTGAGAATTGGTTTAGCATTGTATTCTAACGTTTAAAGTGACTACATTGAGTTAAAATATAAAGCATAATTTGAATTCATTCCCCATTAAAACTAGGAAAACGCTTTAGTCCCGCCGCGTTGATGGATGAGCGTTTTTGTAAGTTTATAGTTTTTGTAGGTTTACTTTTCCTTTGCAAGTGATTTTTGAATGCATTGTAGGTGATTGTTGTCAAGTTCCTATTGTTACTTGTTAATTGTTATTATAAACCTAAAAAAAAACTCATATTAAAACCTTTATTTCTATAGATTCTGGCCATTTTTTTCAACTTTTTCTTTCAAAAAGCAATACATAACCATTACCTTAATGTCCATGTGAAATATGAACGTTGTAGCCCCACCCGTTTGGTCAGAATCGGCCCAAATGTCACGAAAATATCGCACTAAAAATCGTAAAAAAAATCGTGAAAGTACGATATTCATGAGAAATATTTCTTCGATTATACCCAAAAACGTGGCGGTTTCTAAGTTTAAAGATTTCGAAGGTCTCCAGAAAATGTCATCGCAATTGGAGTATCGGTTTAGCCGGAATCGTGTTAACAAACACACAAAAATACAAACAGAAACAAAAAAGAAAAAAGAAAAAAACCGTAAAATTGCGATTTTCAAGAGAAATAATTTTTTATCAATTTTTCGTACGTGTGCAGTTCTTAGTTCAGATATTTCGAAGGTCTCCATAAAATTTCATCGCAATCGGAGTATCGGTTCAGCCGGAATCGTGTTAACAAACAGACAAAAATACAAAAAAAGAAAGAAAAAAAAACATTCCGGATTTTTTTCTCCAGTGTAGTGAAATGGAATCTTCGCTTCGCTCGCTTCGCTCATCCAATTACAATAAACTCCCCACATTTGGAGTTTTGGTGGAAAGAAGAAAATTAATGCTACAAAATGCTAAATTTGGAAAAATAATGCTAAATATTCAGAATATAAATGCTATTTTTTCATAGCTCTAATTATGATGAATTAATTAATTATTAACTGCATCTGTTAATTGATTTATCTATTGTCATCAAGAATTTACGTCTGTGTGAAAAATTTTAGCTTGAACGGACATTGGGAAGTGGGTGAAATATCGATTCCCATATAAAACTTCAATTATTAATTTAGATGAATTAATTGATTTCTTAGTGAATCTGTTAATTGATTCATCTATTGTCATCAAGAATACGTATGTGTGAAAAATTTCAGCTCGATTGAACATTGAGAAGTGAGTGAAATATCGATTACAAGATTCCGTTCAGACAGACAGACAGACAGACAGACAGACAGACAGACAGACAGTCAGTCAGACAGACAGACAGACAGACAGACAGACAGACAGACAGACAGACAGACAGACAGACAGACAGACAGACAGACACATGAAGCTAATATAAGCGTTGTAAAAAGATTCAAAGGCTTTGACTTTTCAGCTCTTAGAACTTTGCAATATTTTAGTTTTTGATATTCTAGACCTTGACAACCTGTGGATTGCTTTTGTTTCATTGATGTAGTAAAGTGTTGCTAGTAGCCTTAGCCTTTTTAAAAACGTATTTAACTTTTTAATCAAATCATTCAAATCAATTTACGATTTTTCGTTACAAATCATTTCCTTTTTAGACAAATATCATAAGCGCATCCTGAAATTCCGATTTAATGATTCAATGATTTAATGACTGCTGAGTAATGATTCGGGCAGCTGTTATACCATTACAAGCTTTTAGTAATGTATTCAGTCACGCGTGAACATGTGTATTTTATATAACCACTTCACTGACTCACATACTCACGCGCTTGTACACGCACAATTGTATTAAATATTAACAATTCCACCTACGGGAGTGTTTCCCGACTAACCAATTCGAGAAATAAACCCTCGCTCATACCTGCATATAGGGTAATGTTTGTTTGGTCAATTCAAAGGCAACAGATATTCGTTGCAGTACTGTTCCATCCATTCAGATCTATAATGCAACTACAATTCAGAAGTTAAATAGTTACCGTCTCGGTGGTCTAGTTGGCTAAGGCGTCCACCTAGAATGTGGAAGACTCGGGTTCGAACCCCGATCAAGATGGATTTTTTAACTTCTGAATTATGTATTAAATATTAACACACTAAACGTTCAACATTCATGTTTACATCGTCTTCATCGTGTAAATATAATTATATATTATATAAATAAATTATTCATTGATTGTAAATTCCACTTGTCTACTTGTCCTGTAGCACTTGTCATGTTGTAATATGTTTATAAAGTAAAATACAAATAAAAAATTGACTAGACAATTCATAATATGACAAAAAATACGAGATCGTTTATAAATGAACCAAAACTCTTGACATCTTTCAACATAAAAACTGTTTAGATGAAGCAATTTATAAACTAGGCTTCAGACTAGAATCTCAAACATGAACGAGGTCGCGTTTATGCTGTCTGCTTTCTTAGCAAACACGAAGCCATTTTGTCACCCACGTCAGAGCGTGTTTATTAGCATAACTTTATTGTTGCTTGTTTACGAAGATGACAAACTAGGGTTCTTTCAAGTTTTACAAGCCATGCATACACATTTCCATCTACCAGTTTCTGCATTTAAATGAAATTTGAAAAACAAAAAGGGTCTTGGTACTCTATTGTAATTTAGCTCGAGATATAATTTTATTCTACCAAAGGATTAAGTGGAAATGTACGAAATAGTCTTTGTTAGAAAATTAGTTTGGAATGTTGTTTTCCCTTGGTATTCTCGAAATGAATATGCAGTATGTAAGGATTTGGAGTAAATTGGTAGCAATTACAAAAAAATGAAATGATGTCTGGAGACGGGTGTTGAAAAGTTATTAATTAAAAGAAACACAAGTGTATCGAATAACTTTGTATGGTAGTGTATTTAGAGTGTGCATATCAATAAACTATTACAGAATAAAACAGTCTACCCATATTGCGGTAGATACGGTTGATATTTCAGTAAAAATAATAACAAGTCGTATTTTGAAATTTGTAAATGTTAAATTGAAATCCAAGAAACGATTGTCCAGAGTGACTCTCACAATATTAACGCCAGCAGAATGTGGAGTTCCTTTATCCTCCCTCCTTCAGTAAATTACACTTGAATATAAACTTGTACTATTCATATTTCAAAAAGGTATATCATTTTATAAAACTTCTTTATTTTCACCAGATTTCATTACTCTATATTCTCTTTTATGCAGTAGGTCACGAGTTCGGCCTCTGGTTCTGTAACGGACTTAAATCCGTCTATTAAATATTATAACATTCTTGAGCGGAGACTTAGCAACCGTATTTCGAAGCAAGAGGCTCACAGTTAATTATATAGCAACGTTTTTCACTACACTTCACTTCCATGTGATGGGTGGGTAGACTCAAGGTCCACTAAGTCTCATCAGAGAGATTTTAGGGAATCTAAAAACTATGTCGCTGTAACCATTTCCACAATTTTAGACATATCATGTTAATCAAATGGGAGAACTCGTGATCTTAATTGCAAAATCTAACAATTATTAACAAAATTTAAATTTTTACAGTAATAATTACTGTTTTGTATTGATTTAATGTTTCAAATAACATAGCCGCTATAAATTTACTCGGTTTTAAAAATTAAGTACGTTTTGTGGTAAAACCGTAATGGCGGATTTGGATTCTAGTTGACCAACAGTAGGTCGAAAATAATAAAAATAACATTTATAATCGCTTTTCTTCCACGTGACTCGGGGTAATATATATTAATTATTATTCTGAAGTAAATAATACCACATCTCAAATCCTTCAACCAAAACTTAATTCTGGTGTCTATGAGGTAGCCTAACCCTACACGTGTCATTTCACGTGAGTATTTACGAATTTCAACCCAACGTCGAAACCAATGTCGTCAGAAATTCCTTCTAAATTTTGTCCCTATTTTGTTCGTCCATCAAAAGTCAAATTATGAAAAAAAAATTAAATGAATAAAATATGGCTTACCTTCCCGACAACCATCACATTCTACTCAGTATAATTTCCCAATTGTTCCTATAAAAAATCTTTTCCTATGCGATGCAGATTTCCTACCAAAACACAAAAAAAACATTAATTTGTTCACCCGTCGCACACTCTGTGGTCAAATAACTGCAACACGGTGTTTTTAAACAAAAGATCGCGTGCTACACTAATGGGACATGAACCTACTTACTTTCTAAGCGTTACGCACTTGGCCTTGTCAAGTACACGGAAGCAATTTGCATGCATCTAGTGATCAGTCGATCAAGCAAAATCGCGTTTTAGTGGATGATTGTTACTAATAAGAAATGTAATCCACTCATATTTTGCATAAATTAACTTAAACATTTCCTTGATGAAGATATTCCCACCAAATATTCAGTGGCTAAATTTAATCGGACCACTCTCGACAGCCTTGGTCAAATAAAAATAAATTCGTAAGTATTCTCACCAAAAGTCGTGTTTTGACACTTAATGGTCAGAACTTCTTATTTCTCGTAATTGGCCTTGTCGAACCTCCCCTATGTGAAATTTGCATACTTGATTCAAAGCGAAAAGACAGCAAAGCGGCGTTTAGTTGGATTTTTTCTTTACTTTAAAATTATCCACCACCTTTGTTAATATTATTAATCATTACTAACTTTGTAATATATTCCCATATATATTTTCAGTTGTGTAATATAAAATGTTGGTGTGTATCCTCAGTTTTAGTTGTGTTAAATCGTTTTGTAGTAATTGCATTATTTCTAGTTATTGGTTGTGCTCTTGTAAATAGTTGTATGAACTAAAGATGATTAAATAAAAAATAAAAATACAACCCGGGGTTCAGCATCCAGGTGCCCCTGCCATTGTGCCCCACCAGTTCCCTCAGTTCCGGTTGTCTGATTTTGTTTCCGATTAGAATGGTTGGTTCGACTTTCATAATGATGCAGTTATAACAGAAGTTCGACAGTACTTCATATTCAATTCTGCCACGAGCTAGGCGCACACCTATAGAATGTGGGAGGCCCGGGTTCAAATCCCGACCGGGCTGGGTTTGTTTATTTCTGGATTGTACTTACACTGACTAGGTAATACAGATATTTTAAAAGTTTTACTTTTGAAAGAATGTCGGCTTTAGTTAGATTTATTCCCAGCATCATTGAGAGACACTTTATAGAAAAGCATCAGTCAAGATTATAAGTAGCTTTGATTTACCGACGACCTCTCGAATATATCTTTCAAATGTAAGGAATGTGCTAATATAATGAAGTACGTTATTTATGTAGACGAAGATGTTTAAAGTTACAATAATACACGAACATAGATGGTTTTTGAATGGAAGTAATTATGCAATCGAATTATTACATTTTCAACTAAGATCTTAAATTAAACATTCCCCGATACATCCAACGTTATAGTTCTCTATGTTTTCTATGACAACTGTACCAGTCTTAAGAAACACGTGCTACCAGTCAACAAGTAAAATGGAAATTTTAAACAGCATATCCCACATCCGCTTTAAAAGGCAAACTCGTTTTCATTTCAATGCAGAAGCAATATTCATAATAAATCTGCCTTAAATCTTATTGTGTTTTGTTCTTTTTGATGTGATCTTTGTTCTGCATGCACATAGGTTCACAGTCTATTAATTGATTCTTAAAATTGTGGTTAAGTCAAATATCGTAATATTACACTTTACGTAGTGTAATATTACGGTATTAGGTTAAGTGGAGCCTCGATAATTGGGAGATAGGTGTCATCTATTACGAACAGGTTTTTTTTTTTTTTTTTTTAGTCATTTATTTCATGTCTATCCTCTTCGATTAAAAAACTGATTTACAAAGGACAACTAAATAAATCTAATTACATAAATGCAGACACAATGAACTACAGTTAGTAAATATTTGAAATAGTAATATTACAACAGCAAAGTGGGCAACACGATAATGTTGGTAGCAAATTCAAAAATGAAAATAAATTAAATTAATTAATGAACCAAATTTAAAAAAAAGAAAAGTAAGAAATGGGAAACAAGAAAAAAAGAAGGGAAAAAATCAAAAAAGAAAAGCGGAAAGAAATAAACTGGTTTCTTTCACTAAAACCTCGAAAGTAAACCGAATATACAGAGGCACCGGCAATCCTAAATGAATGTTATTTATTCCAAAGACAACTGCGAATCTCTGTTGTATTGAGTACATAGCCCCGGGCAATCCTCTACCACTACCATAACGAGGTTTCATAGAACCAAATCTCGCCTAAACAAATATTGGATGTAAAAATAATTATTGTACCAGTGTGTATTCTGAAATAATTTCCTTCAAGGAATTAAATCAATGTATCTGTATAATAATTTTGTATAATCAATGTATTTGTATAATAATTTCAAAGCGGGTTGAGAATCAAAGACAGTGTTATTTTATGTAGGATATCTCAAATGCGTGAATATAAAATATAAACTAAACTTCAAATATCGAAAAAAATATTTTTCCGATATTGGTTAATAAATTCACTGACAAAGGTTAATATTACGAAAACTCCCTCAAATTGAATGTGAATATTAGATCCCTCGTAAAACAGAGCTGTCTGGACAGTTTCCCGCTTGCCATCTGGAATATCGTGCTCGCGACTTTCACAGCTTCATTGCTCCCAGCGTGGTTTATGACGCGATGCGACGCATTCCTCAGCATTGAGAGAGTCTGACAGGAGAGATAGAGGAAAGTGAAGGTGTCTAGCGTTCAAGATGAGATATATAAATCATAGACTGTAAGAACGTGAGGTGATTTTTCCACGACTCTTTATTGCAGATATGTCACTAGAAAGATTTATTGAAGAAAATACGTCGTTTCTTGCGGAATTTTGTATATATATCATCCCCTGCCTGAATGTTATTTTATGATATGAATGTGCGGGTAGAGGTTTTGACAGTCAGGTCGGGTACGGGGTCGGGTACAAAATTTCTTCGGGTTTTCGAATCGGATGGGGAAAAGACGGCCGTTAAAATACTGTTTGTAAAAACGGACATCGCATTTTACTTTTGAAGGAACTTGCATAATGATTTTCTTCCTCTTTTTTATTGTTTGTATTGTTATTGAATGCTATTTTTTTGTAATAACCATTAAAAATAAATTACAAAGATGTCTTGACCGGCACATCCACCAATAAAGTTTGTAAATTCTAGACCGGCACCTCCACCAATAAAGTTTGTAAATTCTAGACCGGCACCTCCACCATCCCCCAAAATATATTTTTTGGTTCCCGAAAATCGAGTACCTTTTTTTAGACGATCGGGTTGGCTCTCAAATCCCCGACCTGAAATTTAGGGTACCTAACATACCACTTTCTGATACTAAAGCCTCCAAATCGACAATGATTGGTAAACATAAATAAAATGCAATATTTTCTAATACAAATATAATACATTAAATTAAACCTTTTCAAGCTATTGTTAGCATTCACAGTATATTAATTTGTAGGTATGCCTATAAGATTAAACCAAGTTTTGTTTTACTAAAAACGAAAGGTGAATAATGATAGTTTGTAGAAGGATTGAAAAAGTGAGACTTCATGAAATATAAATATTATATTAATGTCATTCGCACTATCATTTAAGTTTATACTTCTGAGGGAGTAAAATTGGTGAAAATGTCAAATTTGATAACAAGCAGTTTGTCAACCTCTCTTGGAAAATGAGATTTGTCAACGAAAATAGACATTTCAAAAAAGTCCAGCGAGATTCCTTAATTAAGCGTGTAATTTCGAGTGATATTGTAAAAGTAAACGTTGTAGAAAGGGGAGAAAGTTAACGTGGATATTGAATTTCAAAATGGTGTCAGTTGTCGTGAACAGAGAATTAAGAATGTTGCATCAGTGGATTGTACACAAATGTTTTAGTGTTAGTGCGTTAGTGGAGATTGCCTGGATATATGAGGTATGGAGTAGTCGCAAAATAATAAAAAATAATTTTTGTGGAAGCGATATTTCTGCCTCTCTTCAAGTGTTTAACTAGATATGTTGCGGATAGGACAATTGTGAAGGGATGTCCGAGGAAAACCTCAAAAAAAACTTCAGTCAGGATTGCCGGCCTCGCCGGGATTTGAACCCGGGAAATTCGGAATCAGACTCAACGCGTTAAACGCTCGAGCCAACACTGTCGGGGAGAAGCCGCATGTAGATAGTACCTAAATATTTTCCATCATTATTTTCACGGACTTCATTTTCAAAGCCGAAAGGCGTATTTGATTATATTCTTATCATTTGTTTATCAATGTAATGTAACGTTGTGAGCGAAAGGCGAAAGTATCGTAAACTATTCTCGTTAAAACTGTATAGTCGACGGTTAAATTGTTTCAAAGTGCATTAAGTCGAATTGCTGTTCTTGCGTGTTAAAAAGACAAAACATGTTTACCTTGGTCGTAAGTATAGCAACTGGCAGGTATTCAATTACAAGTTTAAATATTGCAGAACATAGTTTTAGTTTAAAATCAACACAAGTTAAATAATAAATAATATTTGTACAGGGCCAACGTACGCAGAATATAAATAAGCTTATTTACGTTTAATAAACACAAAATAATATTAGTCTACACGCTTAAGTTACAATGTAATGTTGCCGATATAAATACTAAGCATATAATAATAACAATTACGGATATTGATATTTGATATTAATTGGCTGGATCAAAGACGTGCTACATAGGGCTATAATTAAGTGTAGCCAATCTCTAAGTTACATTATCGATATAAATACATTATACATCATAATTACATAATTAATTATTCCAATACAATAATTGGATAAATATTGATACTAACTCTACTTCTTAGACTAACAGTTTTGCTTTTGCTTATACTAATATTCAATAAAAATACTGACGTAAATGATATTAGCCAAACCTATAAGATATGATAGCCATAGTAGAAAGAAATTATTCAAATACAATATTATTATCTCTATATTATGTTCGTACCGAGTAAAGAAATATACAACTTTCCAGTTCTAAGGGGCTATAGTTTCACCCTC
This sequence comes from Sweltsa coloradensis, assembly GCA_024449915.1. NCBI lineage: Eukaryota > Metazoa > Arthropoda > Insecta > Plecoptera > Chloroperlidae > Sweltsa > Sweltsa coloradensis. The sequence continues at coordinate 79,550 of JAMZAV010000224.1, forward strand.
CTTAAACGCCAGGGTCAAGGAAAACAGTCTGAACATTTCTTGTTGACGGGCAATGTTAACATAAAACGCTTTTTAATAGGACGTTGTGTTCGAACGTAAGACGGGACACGCGCATAGACGAACGGACATTACGATATATATCCAGATCCACCACAAAAAATTAAAGATTACCTTTTGCATTACATTTTGAAACATAATGAAATTTAATGGCAGGCTACGAGTAATGATATAGTTTAATGTTCAGTGGTTGATGTTTCATTTACTTATGTCACAGTTTCTTGAAAGATTTGCGTCTTTTTAATCACTGATCATCAAATGTTCTTTGGATCAAGCAACAAAAACAATCAATCAAGAAAACAGACACGATGTTGTCTTGAAAGAAAAACTTGTGTCCTGCCAATGGCATACAAGGTTATGGCCAATGTTAACTCAGAGTAAAGTTGCAAAGCACGTGCGAACGTGAAATATGTCTCATCGGAAAGCAGCAAACGTATTTTGAATATATTCAATTATCTATTGGGACACAACTAGGTTACATTTTCAAGTGAGGAAACGTCTTTCAAAAGAAGATTCTAACAAAAGAAAATCGTGCTCCCGGTTAGATGGGAAATCAACAGCCCGGAGTACCAGCTTCGAGCTGTTTCTTGTTGGCTTACCCTGAATTACATCTCGATCCTTTGTCTCGTTCGTTAATGTTTCCTAAATAACGTTTTTATCTTCTGAACATTCTTCAAACACAATCTAATTGTGTGCAAATATTCTCAGAGGCCACGTTTTAAGCGATATTCTCAATATGATCAAAGCTTGGCTGCGAAATATTTTTATTATGTTATCGGTTCGCTGGAAACGTTATATATTTGAGTACACAAAACACAAAACACGAAGCAATATATTTTTTCCTTTGTGCACCACTAGATTGTTCGCCTGTCTGCCCATACGCCTGTGCGCGTGTTACGTCTCACGACAAATACTGAGCATCACCTCTGAGTCGGAAGGACACGCATTATTTTGTTGACATTGTCCTTCAATAAGGGATGTTATATGACGTTTTTACTAACGCTGGGAATCAGGGAGACAGGGCCATCTTTTCTCAAATAGAGGATATTTTCAAACCAAACGCTATTACTAAAAAAATATTAAAATTGGGTGAGGTTCTACTCGCTAATCTTCTATCTATATATTTTAAAGGATGATTTTTATAACCAGTCATCTCCATTAAGAAGCCTATTCTATGCTGGAGTATATTTTATTTTCCGTGGTTGTTTTAGTAGTTATTTATTATTTTTAAATGGACTCAAAATATTATTTTTTACCACATAATCTAGAGCACAATACTACACTCAAATGACCGCTTAAAAATTATTTCTTTGCCTGTGATTTTACACGAATTTTGTGTTCTTTTTTATTTTGAAATTTGCGAAAATTCGCGTTTTCGTGAATTTCTTTTATTTGTTTATTTTTTGTTAAATGAAAGACGAAGTTTGAAATATTTTTGTGTCATTATACACTCTTAAAAGTTCCAATATTGTAATAATGTTGTTAAAATCATGAAACCTCTTTTATTAAAATATTTATCCTGGCGACCAACTATAAACTATTACTACATCTTTGATCCTGGCAGCTTGAAATTAATTTATAATCAAAGGAATACGATCCTTTTCCTTGAACGAGTATAAGTTCTTACAGATAGGATTCACGACTTACTTTAATATATTTTAATATAATGTTTTGAAGTAAGAAAAAAATCTTGGAAGATATTTTGTGAGAGGGAAATCTAAAGCGTAATATTTAAATACGCTTGACAGGTTTGATGGGGTTAAGAAGCAAACGTTGTTTATTCTAGCTACGTGCGCAATTTATTTTGAAATTATTATCTTTTTGCCTCGACTTCTTTGAATGCTTCTATTTAGTTGCTTCATCGCTTTATGAAAACACCATTTTAAATGTTTATTTACCTTCAAAGGAAAGTTTTCTGTTGCCATTAACTTTCGCTTAGCTTTACTAAATGTTGTTCAGGAGAGATGACTTTGACAAGAGGTTAAATAAACTAAGAAGGTATTTTAGCGCGTATCTTGTTACTTCAATTGATAAATTAATGTTGCAGTGAAGTGAAGATAGGCAACTATGAAATTTCTTATGTACATAGTTGATAAATTTTGGTCCTATTTGAGACGATGAGTGGTGATAGATGAGGGTACAGAACAATCATAATAAACCCACGCCTCATGCGGGATTCGAACTCACGTCCTCGGAGTGTCATATTCTTCGGACTAGCGCCCTAATCCTATGTACCACCAAGGACCTTTATATATAGCTGATGATAATAACAATAATAATTATTGATTCATAGCTATATAAATATAAATCATTGGACTTTTCACTGTTAGTTAACAAAAATATTTATTTTAATGTGATATTTCGATTCTTACAGAAATCTTTATCAAACAAAATTAACAATTAAAAAACCACAACAGACAGGACAAAAAAATTTCACAAATTATTATAAATATGGCTGTGCATTAATACCAAATTATTAACAAAAAGTTTATTATGAATAAAATAAAAAACAAAAAACAGAACATTAAATGACAAGTTGGACAGTTATTGATGTATGAAATAAAGCTATTGATCTAGTGATGAAATTTATAATGATATAGCAGTTGTCGAAAAAGTTTGCCCCGACTGGGGTTCGAACCCAGAACCTCCGGCTTAACGTGCCATAGCTTTACCAATTAAGCTACCCAACTCATGGGAGATGAGACGTGATTGGATTTATCCATGCGATCTTTCAGATTTGACAGCTACATTGCAGTCTTCTGTTGGATTTATGTCATGAAAGTCAACAGTCACAACAAAAATCAGTCTCGTAAGGGTTTGTTCTGTGGTCCCGGTAGCTTAATTGGTAAAGCTATGGCACATGAAGCCGGAGGTTCTGGGTTCGAACCCCAGTCGGGGCAACCTTTTTCGACAACTGCTATGAATCAATAACTATGTCCTTAAAGCGGGCTTATGCTAAAAAAATTAATATTCATAATAATAATAATAATAATAATAATAATAATAATAATAATAATAATAATAATAAAAAAGTTTGCGTAAGTATGATTATAGTTTGCGTAAGTATGATTATAGATTGAAACTTGATTCACACATCAATCGAGTACATTATCACACCCTTTTCCTAAAATTTATGCTTAGGTAACACGTCTTTTCACCATTTTATAATCGCAGGACATTATAAGCAATGCTGTGTGCATTATTTTTTTATTTAATTTTACCTGCCCATAGGCGAGGAAGGCTAATGCAGGGTAACTGTGTCTCTTTGTATAGCCTATTACAGGGATCATAGAGTTACAGATTCAGTTACAAATCCACCATTTTATGCAGGAAGTGGTATTTTCAAAGAAAATAATTACCGAATGGCAGTGGTATTAGAGCCAATGATTCTCCGTCCTGTAATTCGTTCTAGCTTTGTGAATTGTACAGTTCAAGCGCGTTCAACTTTCAGCTAAGTACACAAGCCCGAGCTTAATTCAGATTAATCTCGAGCTCGTTTCATATTAGCCTAGCTTCACAATCATCGGTAAGCAAACTTTCACAGGTTCAGCCAACTTTTATATTCCTGAGGCTGACAGATTCGGCGGAGCTTATTCCAATACACTGCATTCATGCTTGCGCCTAAGCGAGCACGCTTAGAAATAAAAAAAAAACTCTCTGAATGCGTGTACAATAATCCGTGTTTAGTTTGGGAGACTGTTTTTAAAGCAAAGCTCTACAATAAAATGGCTGCCAAGCAGCCGCTCCAGACAGATTTACGCTGTACACCAAAAGTGTCACGATAGAAATATATACGTTTGCAATTTTTTTAACGGTTGTTCTTTCTACAAAAATTAAGTCGCTGACAATAATATTGAAGTTAACAAAATAAAAAAATTGTGGAAGTAAAGTAACTTGATTGGTGTTGATTTAAATATTTCTTATTTGACAATAATAATTATCGTCAAATTAAAATGTTTAAATCGCCGTATTTCCAAAATCAATGAGTAGACAAATCGAATTCGTTATTTAAATTATTTATCGGTTTTCATCATTGGTGCTTATTAAGTTCATATTTTTAGTTGAGAACGAAATTTTAATTGTGGTTTATTTCAATGTTATCGTTAGTTTTGTTGAATTTTTGTTTGTAGGGCATGCCCATAGATATCTTAACACCTAAAGTAGGCTAGATTAGCAGTCTCCAATACCTCCGCACAGGCGCGAGTGTACCAAATTGAAGCGTCAATCTCACCCATTCAAAATGGCGGTTTGGCGTTTTAATTTATGCTTTTTAATGCAATAAAGTTTTTTACTAGATTGTTTGATATTGTTTTAGCTTGTGCAGCATGGTATTGAACAAACAGAAACAATGCAAAGTTATTGCATAAGGGAATTTAGTAATCATTTGGTGTCAAAGTCTAATATGCTCACCTGTCAAACTGGCAGCCATCTTTAAAAATATTTTCTCGCTTAATCGCTCCCATCTAATTAACATGCAAACTCACCCATTCAAGATGGCTTCCAATTGTCCCGAAAGTGGGCCGCTGACTGCTAATCTAGCCAATTATATGGGCTATCTATGGGCATGGCATGTATTCTTATGCGTGACTTCCGGAGTCAATTAAACTCACTTTTAAATTTCTACCCCGTAAGCAAAGACTGCAATCGATTTCTTAACGTCTGAATATGTATATTTGGTTTTTTGATTCGAAATCGTTTTCTGATTTCTGTTTGGTTTAGAAACACCAGCTGAAGATATTTTGATTGGAATCTTATGTTTGTCTTAAGAAAACTCTAAAAAGAAACGGTCATTTTACAAGGCAATATTTTGAACACTACAGAAATGTTTTACTTAATACTGTCCTGTAATAATACTGTACGATAAAGCTGTGTCGCGCAGTCTAAAAGATATTATTTTGATAAAAAGTAATGTATAGGTGTATGTGGCTCTCTGATCCCGTGCATATAGTGTCTCTGTTTGCATATTATGCATTAGGAACAGGGTTCGATTTCCGTCTGAGGCAAAACAACAACGAACGTAATACATGATATTAATTGAGGTACGATTTTTAGCATTCAAATTTAGACTATCTAAAAGCATTTTTTTTTTTTTAATTTAGCATATTGAAGCATCTATTTTTTCCTTTCCATCAAAACCCTAAATGTGGGGTGTTTCTTGCCCTTTTTTGTTTCTATTATCTTCTAATTAATGGAAAGACATTATTTTTGGATGAGCGAAGCGAAGACTTCAATTTCACTGACCCCCAAAAAATTTAGCTCGGGTGTTTTTTTTTGTTTGTTTGTGTGTTTTTTTTTGTTTTTTTTTCTGTCTGTTTGTTAACTCTTTACCAGGCAAACGGCATATCCGATCTTGATGAAAATTTGACAGGACCTTCGAAATCTCTGAACTTAGAGGTGTATTGTTTTTGGGTACAATCGAAGAAATATTTCTCATGAATATCGTACTTTTACGATTTTTTTCGATTTTAAGTGCGATATTTTCGTGACATTTGGGCCAATTCTGACCAAACGGGTGGGGCTACAACGTTCATATTATACATGGACATTAAGGTTATGGTAATGTAGTACCTTTTGAAAGAAAAAGTTGAAAAATTAGCCAGAATCCATAGAAATAAAGCTTTTAATATAAGTTTTTTGATTTTTTGTGCGATATTTTCGTGCCATTTGGGCCAATTCTGACCAAACAGGTGGGGCTTCAACGTTCATATTATACATGGACATTAAGATTATGGTGATGTAGTACCTTTTGAAAGAAAAAGTTGAAAAAGTTAGCCAGAATCCATAGAAATAAAGCTTTTAATATAAGTTTTTTACGGTAAATAATACCAATTGACAGGTAACAAAAGAAACTTGACAACAATCACCTTCAATGCGTAGGCAGCAAAACAAAGCACTTGCAAAAATTAAGATATCTCAAGCAAACTAAAAATTTTAAAAAGCTCATCCATCAACGCGGCGGGACTTAAGCGTTTTCCTAGTTAATGATCAAATTAGCACGGCGTTGACAAGGCGGGTTCGGTTAGAACCTTTCGCCGCTTGTCGCCTTGACGTCACAAAATTAAAATCAGTTCTGTAACTGAGTAGGTGGACTAATTATATCGAAACCATTCATGTTTCCACTCGCGGCTTTTGCAATGCCATTAATACAGCTGCGTAGCATTAAAATAACAACATAATCGGATTGTTTTAGGATTATACTCGTCATAATTCCATACACCCACCACTAAAAACTGATTATTTGTTGAGAGCCAGCCAGTCGAGCCAATTACAAACAGATTGTTAATATCATCAAAACTCCAACAAACTCTCTAATAACACCAAGCATTCATTGATAATTAATTAGAATGTGCCTAGCGTAGGGTATTTTATTCGCTAATTGCATGTTTAATACGCGCATACATGCTTCGTCAGGTTTCATGTTATAATGCAGAACAAATTATACACAATACTTATCTAATTATACACAATCATTTGTAACAATGCAATATTCATGTGGGGGGGGGGGGGGGGGATTTATACAAATATAGGGGTTTGTATACAATGGGAAATAGAATGGTATGATGAGTACATCGAAAAGAGTAAATTTAAGCAATAGAAACATTAAATTAGACAAGGGAGCGCAGCGACTGAAGTCTACAATAATTCAACTCAAACAGCACTTTATTTTATTTAATATTAATTAATTTATTTATTTATTTATTTAACGTCTATACTATTCAGTTAAAAACTGATTAACAAAGGACAACAACTTCGGTCATTCTGTGTGATGGGTGTGCGGGTGTTTTACTATAAAAATCAACCGAATCGCTGATTAGATTGCGCTGAAATTTGAAACATACATCCGGCGAAAGTTAACTGAGAACTGCTAACAAAATGAGCAAAATCCGTTGCGATTTTAAGCTACATGAAATAATAAATTGAACAATAGGCTGCAAAAATGTGTAGGATTTAATTCAACGACAATGGTTTTATTTCTGAAGTTTTTTAAATCATTATTTGTCAGGCTGTGAAAATTACATTCAGTGACCAGGTGTATTGAATCTTGCACGCTCAAGTTTCGCCCAAATTCCGCTGGGAGTTTGAGAAAACCGTGCAATCTTTACTCGTATTCGTACAGGCTATGTTTTCCATAGTATTGTATGCATTTCAAAACAAGTTTTATAATTTTTTAAATACAATCCAAGAATTAAAAAATCTTTCCCGACCGGGGGTTTAAACCTAGGTCTTCCACATTTCGGGTATAAGGGCGCCTTAGCCAACTAGACTATGAAAACGCCAAAGTCGTTGTTAGACGAGTAAGCGAGTCATGTGTTGAGTACCCGGGAACTTTGCATTCAAGTTGATTGATATATAAATGATAGGGTTTTGACTTTGAGATATTGGTATAAGGAACGCGCATTTGGCCTACATTGACGTTCTTATACAATAATCAAACCTATATTATACATATATCTATCAACTGATATGCAGATATTCCCGCGTATTCAACACATGACTCGCTCACTCGTCTAACAACGACTTTGGCGTTTTCCTAGTCTAAAGAAACTATGCATCGTTCGAGGTGCGGGTAGGTCATAGATTTAAAGTAGAAGCAGTAGTTGACGAGTGTGCCGATAGATGGCAGGCCTCTTTGTTCCAGCTGTTGCGTGCGGATTAGTGCGGCCGTCAGCACCACCTGTTGGCGGTTTATCGCCGAGACAAAGAGCTTAGTACGTTGAACCTCTTGCCAAAGACGTTACGACCGTGCCTCGTGTTAAGTAACGCTTTGTAAGCTCTCTGGTTTTATGTGCGTGTACGCGTCTCATGGGATGGGTGGGGTTCAACGTATATATTTCATGACATTTGTAGATATTAGCTAGAAACGAGTTGACTTAATGGGTGAAATTATTGCTTATGCGTTTCTAAGAACACATCTTATTAAATTTGATACTCCTTCCTCCAACCCTTTCATCCTTTTACGTCTCTGCTTAATGGTGAAACTTGAACCTACTTCCCATTACAGTAAACAATAATGATCAAAACTACCAACAAATTAGTGAACTAACGCCAGTAGCAATCGAAAATCGTAGAAAATTTGAATGTTGTATATCAAGAGCGGATACGGGAGGATCCAAAAGAAAGAGTAAAAATCAGCAGATCGTCGAGGTAGAATACGTTAAAATGGTCGCCTGGAAAGTGGACACGAAGAGTTGACGACCACTGCTATGAATAATGGATATTTGATACCAGCCACATAATATTATTAGGGTTTCTTTTCATTGCAACTTATCATAATCAACTGTATCATCATTTTATCTGTCCACATTTATCAGTCATCTCATGCATTTATTATAAATTAATTTTAAATAGGTTTGTAAATGTTCATGCTGGGAGAGGTTCACTTCCGTGAATGGACCAGAAAGTACGGTTTTCCTGTCTCATCCTGTAATTTTTGCCCTGATTACTAATTACAGAAAACAATAATAAATAAAATAAAAATATAAAATGGTACGCTTCTTTCCAGCTTTAAAATTCCGTTGTTGGTGTAGGTGCCAAGTACAGATAGGGATACGAAAATAAAAATACGTCTGTTTAAAACGTTCGGATCGTGTTTTTGGTGGAGATGCCGGGTATTTTGATGTCTTGTTTGGTTTGTATCGTGAGACGTTACACGAGGACACAGAAGTGACGCTTCGAGGGGAGATTCGCTCCCTAATCTACGTTATGCCAGATTATTGATCATTGTCATATACCAGAAATACCCGATTACTTTGTTGAAGAAAAGAAACAGAGCTTTTCGGAGATAATATTACAAATACGTAAACCAAAATGTATAAAAAAACATACTTCATCCCCGAAATAGATCATAGTCGCCATGAATTCATCAAATAAATATTTAATTGATCCAAAGAGAGTCAAATGATTACACGATGTGCATGAGTATGTGTGTATATACTCATTTTAAAAAAATGCTGGGAGGGGGTGGAATACAAAACTAGCAATTTAGTGCCATAGATTTTGGATGATTCAACGACCCAAATATGTCGTAGCAACGATGATGAAATTTCTCTGTGTTGACAGGGGTAGGGGTAGGGGTATAGCTCATACAACAACCTAACCTAGAAAGCTCGAATTTTATAATATGTTGATCGTCTATAGGTTGTTGTGCACATGTAAGGCGCCTGAATACATTGGCCTAGAATTCTTAAAGATTATCCAGTGACAAGAAAGACGGATGATGCTTATATAGAAACTTCGCCAAGATTGATGCAGTTACTTTTTCCACACATTTAAGTCCTTGCTTAAACCGCAAGTTGATTGATTAGGTAGCATACACGTACACGTAGTAGGTATTCTCTATTCATCGAGTTTAACGATGCAAAGATCTTAGATGACACTTTTTCTACTTCTTTGACCAGGATGCGAGTTCAGCACTGAGGTTTTATAGCACGTGTCTGGAGAGAGACGGAGATATCCGAAGAAAGTCGTAATCAGCCGATCAGCCTCTCGGGCAGGGCCTCCATTATAATATGCTAGTGTTGGAAACATTCGCGGAAACACTTAGTGAATAAACATTGGTACAAATAATAGACCTGTACTGCACGTTGGATGGTATAGATAGACTTTAGAAACACGTTTTCGCTTTACTGCACGGTTCTCTTCTACATAAACCGACAGTGTTGGCTCAGCTCCGATTCAGGAGGTCCCGGGTTCGAATCCCGTCGTGACCGGAAATCCTTACTGGAGGTTTTTGCGGAGGTTTTCCTCGGTCGTTAATTAAGTGATTGAGGCCTCGGACATCCCTCCATAATTGCCCTAGCCGCAACATATATAGTTGTACACCTGTGAAGAGAGGCATGCATTGCATCCTTAAACACACAATTCCCACAATAAAAATTTAAAAAATGTATAGACTGCCTCAGCCAAGAAAATAATCTTGAAAAAATAACATTCCTTCTCTCTTACTACACCCTAAAAACTATTTCCGGGGAAGTTTGCCTATAATCTGTATTAATCATTTACAAGCTATCAAACATAATAATCGAACATAATATATTTTTTTTAAATGTTTCCTGAACCTAACAGAAACAACAAATTCGCAATATGTTCTCATTTACAGAAATCTCTGTTTTACTGTCGTTTTTAGACTCGATGATTGTAATAATTTCTAATATATTTTGCTGTAAAGTGATAATATAACTAGTATTTATCACTGTTAATGCTATTTAATTTAAGAAGCATAATTTCAATAATTGGATGAGCGAAGCGAAGACTTCAATTTCACCGACCCCCCAAAAAATTTAGCTCGGGTGTTTTTTTTTTTTTTTTTTTTGTTTTTTTTTTTTTTTTTTTTTCTGTCTGTTTGTTCGCTCTCTACCGGGCAAACGGCATATGCGATCTGGATGAAAATTTGACAGGACCTTAGAAATCTCTGAACTTAGACTTGCCACGTTTTTGGGTACAATCGAAGAAATATTTCTCATGAATATCGTACTTTTACGATTTTTTCACAAAACGGGGGAAGCTAAAACGTTCATTTGGGCCGATTCTGACCAAACGGGTGAAGCTAAAACGTTCATATTATACATGGACATTAAGGTTATGGTGATTTAGTACATTTTGAAAGAAAAAGTTGAAAAAGTTAGCCAGAATCTATAGAAATAAAGCTTTTAATATAAGATTTTTGGTTTTTTGTACGATATTTTCGTGCCATTTGGGCCAATTCTGACCAAACGGGTGGGGCTTCAACGTTCATATTATATATGGACATTAAGGTTATGGTGATGTAGTACCTTTTGAAAGAAAAAGTTGAAAAAGTTAGCCAGAATTCATAGAAATAAAGCTTTTAATATAAGTTTTTTACGGTAAATAATACCAATTGACAAGAAACAAAAGAAACTTGACAACATTCACCTACAATGCGTAGGCAGCAAAACAAAAAGCACTTGCAAAAGTGAAGATATCCCAAGCAAACTTTAAACTTTAAAAAGCTCATCCATCAACGCGGCGGGACTTTAGCGTTTTCCTAGTATATAAATGATGTGTAAATTAATTAAAGATAGATTCTGGTGACTGAAAGCACGTCCTCGTATGCTAACAACAAGCTACCTCTACTTGCGATACGCAATACTCTCTCAGAATGCAATAACATTTGAACCACAGCATTCTATCATCTCGCATGTTTCCTCACCTACATTCCGACGTCAGCCTCCGTCTTCGAATTCAATAATATTATTGAACCTGTACGAAAGCTCTCGATGCAAATATATACAATTAATTAGTGACATACCAACATTGCTACAGTTTCAGTATCAAATTCCTTCCTAGATTCGATCAATATATTTTCTCTCCTTATTTCACTCTCTATCTAGCGAGGAAGCAATATTGTTGTTAGGGAGTGACAATGCTATTTTATGTGATCACTTTACTGTCGTCTATGCGTGTCTTCACGTCTCACGATAAAAACCGAACATGACCTCCGATTGACCTGATGTTTATTGTTGACATTGCCCTTCGCAGAATGTTTTGGATGACCTTGGGAGTCAGAAAGGCGGAGCTTGATTTTGAAAACAATTGAGGGGTTGATTGCAAAAACAGCCAATGTCCAGAATTACCGATTTCTAGCCGATACCATCAAAACGTTCGTATTTTCACTGGGAATAATACTATAATAAAAGTTCTGGCAAAAACAACCAACGAGTACGCTTGAAAAACAACAGATTTCCCTCAAAAACAACCGATGTCCTTTATTTTGTTTATATTTTTTTCTGCATTAAAGGCGGAGCAATTGTCGGTGACAACTATCCAGCTGTTCTATGTTCGAACCATAGATATCTCCTATAAATATCATATCCTAATTGAACTTTCTGGAACATTATCTCAACAAAAATGCATACATTTTAAAAAAATATTCTACAAAAACAACCAATGCCCAAAACTTTTTTGGGGGGCTTTCTGGGAAGTACTATGGCAAAATGTCGTAGCAGAAATAAAAACTATCATCAAGATACACAGTTAAAACCAAACGTTAGATTTTAAATACAACTATTAAGTTTGGTATGAAATTTAATTGATCTTCTTCAAAATATGTTTTTTGGACATTGGCTGTTTTTGCAATCAACCCAATTGCATTTTTGAGCCCGGCACCTTCACCAAATATATTTCAACGCTTGAATATAACACAAGAATGTCATTTTATGTTAGAGTTCTAAAATAACGGTGAGCTTCGCTCTCTCTATATTTTATGTCAACGTTCTATGATGACAATAAGACTCCCGGACCCGTGTTCGTTATCATGACATTCTGGATTTAGTTATACAGGTGAGATGAAACTGCAAAGAAGACATTGCATACGTGTATTATATTTCATCAAGAACCTGCCAAAGGCAATTGAACATAATTGTGTTTTCAGTTGCTTTCAGTTGAGCCAGCCCTCTAGTCATTCAAGTAATTTCATTACTGAATAATTATTACGTCCCACATTCTGGAAATTTGACTCAAGTTTCACAATGTTGATCTTTCTCTACGAGTTTCATTTCGCTGTTTCAGTTTTTATTTTGTTGATTGTAACGTCTCCATTAATGAAATTCGCAGAGCAAAGGAACAGGAGCACAATTTAGAGGTTATCGCGCAAATATCGCGAGTCTTGCATCCTGCATCACACAACGGGTTTGGTGACCCTAGGGGTCAGGAAGGAGGCTAGTCCCACCTAAATGGAGTTAAAATAAAATATCCCTTTCAAGCAAATAAGACTGGGTTCGACCCTAAAAACCGGACTCACACCATCCCCGACCGTAAGGAGTAGCATTCAAATAAGATTTTCTTTTAAAACTCTATTATTTCTAATTAAGGGGAAAGTATAGCGTTTTTCTATTTTTATCAAATATGCAACTAAAACAAAATATAGTGAAGGGGGGGGGGGAGGACCTGGCTCTAATAGAACATCAAAACGACTTTTTTCAAAAATTTTGTTCGGGCACTCGGCAAATATCGCCTCTTCAAAATAATTTCAAACTTCAATTCGCCCTAGCACACCATTCAAGGTAGAATGTTGTGTTTTTGTGACATTAATTTTCAATTGGTTTCTAGAAGTTTTTTTAATTGTCTTTCCTGCTAATTTTTTCGTTTGTCGGTACAAATCTGTACAAAATACGGCTAAACTAAAAAATTCGCAAGAAATACAATCGTAAAAAAAGTATTTCCTATTTTTAGAACTCTCTTACTCTCGTGCAGTGTGTTTGCTCAAAACGGTGATTATGTTTCATCAGTCACATCATAATATCGCATGAATTGAAGTTTTTTTAAATAATACTTTATTGACATATTGGTTAAAATATAGATACAAGCAGTTAATAAATAAATATAGAAATTCCTGAGTAGTTAATTCACATACTCTTAACTTTCAAATAATACAGTAAAAAAAAGTGTTCTGTAGGTTGAGTTGGGCAGTGTGGTACATTGGGGAAAAAATAGAAACAAAAAAACCCACTTATTCTTGCACTCAACACAGCAAGACACTGAAAAACATAAGAAAAAATCAAATAGCACTGAGATAAAAATGTTTCATAGAGAACTTCACAATTTTGTTATAATAAAATGTTTTTGGGGAGTTTATGTTTATATCTATATGGTAGAGTTAACTGTATTGGGCAAGGTTTCAAATTAGAGTATTTGAGCTATTGTTATTACAAGCACTATAAAAATTTACGGTTAGATTAAAAACAAAGTCGAAGATGGTTGGCAAATGGAAAAACTCGTGGATAACTGTAATGGGTGTGTACTTTGGAATGTTTCCTACCATTCTCAGGCATTTATTTTGGACAATTTGAAGTTTTTTAAAGTTTGACGTACACGTGGAACTCCATACAGGGGCGGCATATGTGAAGATCGGTCGGATAACCATGGTGTAGAGAAGCTGTTTGTTTGTTTTGCTTAACTTGCTGGTTTTATTCAGAAGCGGGTAGAGGCTTGACATGGAGGCGTAGGCTTGGTTTATTTTGCTGTTTATATGGTGAGTAAATGTTAACTTCGAGTCAAGAAAGACTCCGAGATATTATATGAAACGAGACCACTCAATGGGATTGCCATTAACTGTTACTTCCGGTTTTCGTTTCGTGAAGAAAATTGCTGATGTCTTGGCTTCATTGACTTTAATTTTCCATTTGTGAAAATATCTCCGTAGGGCGTTCTGGGCTCTTTGAAGTCGCCTCTGGATCGTGCCAGGGCGATACGAGGAGGAGAATATGGCTGTGTCGTCTGCAAACATGCTGATGAAAACGTGCAAAAAATGCGGAATATCATTTACATACAAGGAAAAAAGGGTAGGGCCAAGGAGAGAACCTTGTGGTACTCCAGCAGCAATGCTACGACGGGTCGAAGTTTTATCTTTGATTGATACGAAGAATTTTCTATTGGGTAAGTATGATTGGATGAGCGTAGCGAGTGAAGCGAAGACTTCAATTTCACTGAACCCCCAAAAAATTGAGCTCGGGTGTTTTTTTTGTTTTTTTGTTTGTTTGTTTGTTCTGTCTTTTTGTTCGCTCTCTACCGGGCAAACGGCATATGCGATCTTGATGAAACTTTGACAGGACCTTCGAAATCTCTGAACTTAGACTTGCCACGTTTTTGGGTACAATCGAAGAAATATTTCTCATGAATATCGTACTTATACGATTTTTTGTGCGATCTTTTCTTGCCATTTGGGCCAATTCTGACCAAACGAGTGGGGCTACAACGTTCATATTATACATAGACATTAAGGTTATGGTGATGTAGTACATTTTGAAAGAAAAAGTTGACAAAGTTAGCCAGAATCTACAGAAATAAAGCTTTTAATATAAGTTTTTTGATTTTTTGTGCGATATTTTCGTGCCATTTGGGCCAATTCTGACTAAACGGGTGGGGCTACAACGTTCATATTATACATGGACATTAAGGTTATGGTGATGTAGTACCCTTTGAAAGAAAAAGTTGAAAAAGTTAGCCAAAATCCATAGAAATAAGCTTTTAATATGTTTTTTACGATAAATAATACCAATTGACAAGGAACAATAGAAACTTGACAACAATCACCTACAATGCGTGACAAAAAACAATAGACACTTGAAAATAACATATCTAGCAACAAAACAAAAAGCTCATCCATCAACGCGGCGGGACTTTAGCGTTTTCCTAGTTTTGAGGTATTTTGAAAAATTGTATGATATCATTTTGAATGAAAGTCCATTATGCCACACTGTGTCGAATGCTTTTTCGATGTCTAGAGTTAGCATGCCAGTGTGTTGGTTTGAGTTGAAGCGGTGCGAAATATGTTCAGTGAGTCGTATTAGTTGTGCAGTAGTTGAATGATGCCTGCGGTAGCCGAATCGTTCTTGGATTAGGATGTTGTTTTCCATTATATGCTTGTTCAAACGGATGAGAATGATTTTTTTCTATTTTTTTTCTGATGTTTGACAGAAGAGTAATAGGCCGATAGCTAGTAACATTGCCTTGGTATTTTCCGGGTTTTGGAAAGGCTAGTACTTTGGCTGTTTTCCAGACCTGGGGAAAGTGTGATGTCATGAGGATATGGTTGATAAATATTGTCATGGCGATAATACATTTTTTGGATAGATTTTTTAGCACTAAATTAGGAATTTGGTCTTCCCCCGGAGATTTCTTATTTTTGCGCTGTCTAATAATTTGCACTACTTCCCTCGGGGTAGTGAGTTTGCAGCCTGCTGGTTGAGGTAGGGGCTTTTTAGATAGGTGTCTATAGTTTTATTTACTTTTGTTTCATGGTTACGACTACTCAAATGATCGTTTTGCATATGAATGCGCTCAAAGTTGTCCGCGAGGGTATTTGCTTTGTCGTTGTCCGTATAAGCGGGCCCATTTGGAGTGTCCAGTGGCGGTATGGCGGAGGACTTTCGTTTAAAATATTTAGACGTTCGCCATAAAGAACAGGTGTCTGTGGGGCGTAGTGTACGCAAAAATGAATTCCACTGCTCATTTCTCCACTTGTTGATTTCTAGCTTGATGTGAGTTGTTAATATGCGTAGCACTGCCTCCTAGATGCTCGTCACGAGGAGCCACGACGAGCATCTAGGAGGCAGTGATGCGTAGACTGTGTAGAGTTGCATGATCTCGTTGTTTCTGCCATTGGTGTCTAATTCTATTACGAAGTTTGATTTTTGCTTTGATAATTAGTGGAAGTTCTCTGCGTACTAAATTCTGTCGGCTTAGAGGCACTGCTACGTCAGCTGCTCGATTAATTTGATTGGGCTAGTAGTTCAGCGAAGTTGTTAACATGAATTGCATAAAGCCATTTCCGCTCCA
Organism: Sweltsa coloradensis; assembly: GCA_024449915.1. Classification (NCBI taxonomy): domain Eukaryota; kingdom Metazoa; phylum Arthropoda; class Insecta; order Plecoptera; family Chloroperlidae; genus Sweltsa; species Sweltsa coloradensis. Next base: position 95,903 of record JAMZAV010000224.1, read on the forward strand.
TTGACTAGAAGTTTATTTACCAGAACTGATCCGCAGAGCAATGAACACCAACCAGTCAATTAACCAATCGGTTGAAGTCAAATAGTTCGACCTGACAATGTTTGGTTTGAGCGTCCAGTCAAGCGAGATCGGCTGGAATGTACACAATATGGATCCCCCAAAACTCACGTTGTACCTGTTTGAAAATGTTCATTGGCAACTCTGTTTGCCAACCCTTAATGTTTTTCATTATTCATGGGGCAATTACTTATTCAGAAGGCTTGGCTACATCCGAGTACAGTAATTCGTAAACTATGTCTACATGGAACTGGGCTATTAGCAGCACACACTAACATACGTATATAACAGAGTTGAGTGGGATTTAAATGAGGGTGTAATTATTTAAGCATTTGCGTGGACATTTAAAGCTTTCAGCGAAACCTAGAATATTCAGTGACCAACAGAAATTGCTACAACAATACTGATGGTGAAAGGCTAGGGTGGTTTACGTTTTGCATTTGCTTCGCAAGCTTTTAAAACGAAAAAAGATTATTTTAGGCTCGGCGATTTTCTTTTCATTTTCAGATTTTTTTTTTTCAGTCAGATTTTTCACCGTTTACATTTTTAAAATTATTCTTACTTAGTTATAACTAAATGGGATCAAATTTATTTGAATATTAATTGTAATGGGTAAATCAGAAACTTTTTGTTGGTTTATTTCGTCGATTTCTAAAGGCATTAGACTTCAATCAATTCTCAAAGCTTCCATAATAAAATACATGTTATGAAGAAAATTATAGTGAAAGCTAGCAGATAAGATTTAAATTTTTCTGTGAGTAATTTAAGGGGTTATTTTATAATCCTATAAAATATTGAACTCTCTTTGCTATTTCTATTGTAGAAAAATGGACCCAGCAATTATGTAGCCACGTACTTCCGTGGTATACATATTCCCATTTTGCCAAATAAGTTACTAGGAGCCCACAGTAAGCCACACTTTCTAAGCTATCTGTTTTTTTTTCAGCGAATTCGTTTTTTTCACGTAATATATTATTTTATCCGTCGCCATTTCCAAATAATGTTCAGGTTGAAGGGAGCGTTAGACTCAGACTATTTTTGCTTTCTTAGCTGCCGGTTCACCGTTTACATTTTTAAAATTATTCTTACTAGTTATAACTAAAATGGGATCAAATTTATTTGAATATTAATTGTAATGGTAAATCAGAAACTTATGTTGTTTATTCGTCGGATTTCTAAAGACATTAGACTTCAATCAATTCTCAAAGCTTCCAATAATAAAATACATGGTTATGAAGAAAATTATAGTGAAAGCTAGCAGATAAGATTAATTATTCTGTAGAGTAATTTAAGGGTTATTTTATAATCCTATAAAATATTGAACTCTCTTTGCTATTTCTATTGTAGAATATGGACCCAGCAATTATGTACCACGTACTTCCGTGGTATACATATTCCCATTTGCCAAATAAGTTACTAGCGAGCCTCACAGTAAGCACACTTTCTAAGCTATCTGTTTTTTTTTCAGCGAATTCGTTTTTTTCACGTAATATGATTATTTTATCCGTCGCCATTTCCAAAATAATGTTCAGGTTGAAGGAGCGTTAGACTCAGAACTATTTTTTGCTTTCTTAGCTGCCGGTTCACCGTTTACATTTTTAAAATATTCTTACTTAGTTATAACTAAAATGGGATCAAATTTATTTGAATATTAATTGTAATGGTAAATCAGAAACTTATGTTGTTTATTCGTCGGATTTCTAAAGACATTAGACTTCAATCAATTCTCAAAGCTTCCAATAATAAAATACATGTTATGAAGAAAATTATAGTGAAAGCTAGCAGATAAGATTAATTATTCTGTAGAGTAATTTAAGGGTTATTTTATAATCCTATAAAATATTGAACTCTCTTTGCTATTTCTATTGTAGAATATGGACCCAGCAATTATGTAGCCACGTACTTCCGTGGTATACATATTCCCATTTTGCCAAATAAGTTACTAGCGAGCCTCACAGTAAGCCACACTTTCTAAGCTATCTGTTTTTTTTCAGCGAATTCGTTTTTTTTCACGTAATATGATTATTTTATCCGTCGCCATTTCAAAATAATGTTCAGGTTGAAGGGAGCGTTAGACTCAGACTATTTTTTGCTTTCTTAGCTGCCGGTTAGCTCGACCTGAAACAACTTCTTCAGCCTCCTCTTCATCAGACTACTCTTCCATATCCTGTTGCTTTTTACCAAATCTCTTAATTTTTTCCGATCTTTCCACCATCTTCCCAATTCTTCCTAATTATATTATTTAATTACCTTACCAAATATTATATTTTCTTGAACTTGTATATTAACAAGGTCAACTAGATTCTTACATTGATAGGCCCTAGTAGGCATTGGTGCATTGTGTATTATCTTTTGTAAATCATTTCATTTCCCTCCTTTTCTAAATTCAGCTGTACATAAGATAAAAAGATAATTGTTTTCCGATATTTATTCAACGTAAACATTGACATAACAAATTATTTGTTTTACGAAATCTAGAGTAGAGGTAAGCATTATGAAATGTGTATTACTAAGCCAGCTCACAAACTTTAACAATTATATTAATTGGACTGAGTTGCAACTTGTAATTGGCGTAGTTTGTATTTACTGTTTACATCACTCAAACAATCTGTGTTTATGCAGCAAACTCCGACCACTATTTGTTAACCCGAACTGTGACTTCCTGAGATCGAGGTAGGTACAGCGTTGATCATGTCATCGTGAGTGTTGATAATCAATGAAATTTGTCGCAAACGGTAACGAGTGAATTGAATTGGTAACTATTCTCTGACCTTGGGGGGGGGGGGGGGGGGGTTATTTCAAGCAACTTGGTGTATTATTAGCATTATCACGGTGACCGATGACAACGCGACTGAGATAATGATCACCGTTTACAATGGTGAGCCCATAGTGAATAACACGAAGAAAATAGAAGGATAGTAATACACGAAGCAATAATGTTAAAAAAATAAAATAAAATAAAAAAATAAATAAATAACCTCATTAATTTAACATAGGCCCTATCTGACTTGTGTTCACGTTTTAGTTTTTAAATATTAACAATTCTAAAAAAACAAACATTAAAATAATATGTTGTGTTATTTTAAACCTTTATACGTTCAATCTAAATAATAAACAATATATAACATAACAACATGAAACAAAACAAAAACAATATTTTAAATAAACATGCAGGTATTCACAAAATTGAAATAAACCCGATGTATTGGCTGCTAACCAACAAACAAGGACCCAGCTTAATAAATAAACAAAAAAACATTGCAAAATTCCAATAAACAAATTACAGTTGTTGTTACATAAATGGTTTTGCAAAATAATGGCCGAACCCATCAGAATTTGTAAAAAAAGGTAATCTACTATTGAAACAGGTATAAAAAATTCCCTAAGAAAGTCCTGGAAGAAGTGAGGCACTGCTGCTCGAGCTCCCAAAGAACGATATTTCACATCCCAATAACTGTCCAGGATGTGGTACTTGTTTGCAAGGTCTGGTATACATTGTAAATAATATTGTTTGTTTTTCAAAATAATTATTAAATTATTATTAACTGATTGAATTCTCCAAGAATGCATTCCAATAATTAAAAATCTAATGCCTTTTACAAGTTGAGCCTAATTTTATGTGTCTTCATTTGTAAATTATTATTTTTTATATATAAAGGAAATAGGATAGGTGAACAAAACGATCGAGATTTATCATATTCAAAATTGTAGACGATAAAATAATTAAAGATGCGTTTTTTCTTTAAATTTAATTGTGTAGGCCTATGTAGATTTTTAAATTCAATACGATTGAAATATGTTAGTGTCTTATAATTAAGCTGCCTTGTGCTATTAAATGATAGCCACCTTATCCCACCCACCTTAGTCAAAAACGCTCGCACAGTTTTAAAGGTTTTCTGATCTTTTGCTGTCTAAAAGTTTTTGTAATCATGAAGATGATGAAATTTTTTCGCGTCACTATGATTTATCGTATAGTCCGTCCGTTTACATTGACATTCGGCTTTTCGCCGACACAGCGGGAATGTAAGCCACTTGTATAACCTATTACAAGGGTTATAAATTAAATTCGTCTTCGCTGACCATCGTCAATGTTGCCCGGCTGAAGTTCATTGTGCGCCTCTTTGCAAACCAATGAAGCGCAATAATGGACCAAACTAGTGGCTGGCGACGGGTTTGCGATTCATTATATGGACATGTCAATCACCAGAGGAAGATGATCTTGTCTAGAGGTGTGAACAATCTGGCCTTTTGTCCCTTGAGGATTCCAAATTCGCAACTGTAAACGACGGACTATACATTCTACAGCATCGCTCGTCGGAATGTATAGTCAACCAGAAAATACCCCAACAGCGATGTTAGTAAATGTGTTTTCGGTTGACTGACATATTTTCAATCTCGTGAACACGTGTTGTTGTTGTTGTTGTTGGAGGTTGTTTGTTTTGCAACAGGTAAATAATTTCGATCCTGTGTCGCACAGCAGGCGGGGCGACGAGATGACAATAGGAGGAAGTAAGAAGGTACAATACGTCACTCATGTGACAACAACAGAACAAAATAGCAAAAACATGTTATTCCTTTTAAAAACACTTAGTTTCATGGGATTCCAACAATAATCTGAACGCAAATAAACAGCTACAAAATAATTTCATGCAATACTACAGTATTATTTATTTTATTTAGTTATGTCTTGGTTGATTTTCAATTTAATACTCCCCACTGAAAGTCAGTTCTGTGACTGAGTGGGTAGACTCTAAATACGAATATTTTTAAATTAAAAAATAATTTGAATGTCTCCCTCGGTTTACATAACGTTTAAGGTTTAACATTTAAGAATACACTACAGGAAGACATTAATATAGGCATAATGTGCTTTGTTTAAAGAACGCCTTTAAAGTCACCGTTTAAAACCATACTTACGTTTTTTATTTGGATTTAAGGGCGCGTAAACCGTTAGGTTATATTTTGCCATACATATTAAGAAATTATGGAGTCAAATTTATAAATTTTAAAATTCTTAACGTATTTGAGTGTAATAAAATAAACAAATTCTGGTCCAAAAACTCTCTTTAGTTAGACCATGGCTCAATAAACCGCATTGTGTGTGCTAGTAATGATGTACCAGTACAATATTATCATTGATGCACTAAGTAATTGTCCGTTCGTTTAAGGAGTACACACAAATGTATCAGTAAGGACGAAATCAGGAAAACGATTGGTTGGAAAAGATTCTTTTTAATGACCAAAGTTGATATCAATAGCTTAAAAAATCGAATTGATATATCTAGATATTTTAACGATGACAACTAAAGAAAAGTTTGCTTTGAATAGATGTTGGTCACTAATGGCAAATAACTTAAGCTTGAATCCGGGAACGAAAGAAGATATAGTGCGAACGAGAAAGGAATTTGAGTCTAGTACATTTTCTCAAGTTCCAAATCGGTCGCGTACAGCAGCACTGCAGAATAAGAACACAAGACAAACCACTAGATAATCGTAGTTGGATGAGCGTAGCGAAGATTCCATTTCACTACACTGGAAAAAAAATCCAGAATGTTTTTTTTTCTTTCTTTCTGTATTTTTGTCTGTCTGTTAGCACGATTCCGGCTAAACCGATACTCCAATTGCAATGAAATTTTCTGGGGCCCTTTGAAATCTCTGAACTTAGAACTGCCACGTTTTTGAGCGCAATCAAAAAATTATTTCTTATGAAAATCGCAATTTTACGTTTTTTTCGATTTTTTAAAAGTTTCTTCGACTTATAATTCCTACATGATATATCCGAATGTAATGATTTTTCACAGAACCTTAATTTTACAAATTAATATATTCGTGTGAAATTTGAGCGCAATCGAAAAATTATTTCTTATGAAAATCGCAATTTTACGATTGTTTTTCAATTTTTAAAATTTACTCGACTTATAACACCTACATGCTTTATTCGATTGTTATGACTTTTTTACAGAACCTTAATTTTATGAATTTATATATTCGTGTGAAATTAGAGCGCAATCAAAAAATTATTTCTCGTGATAATGGCAATTTTACGATTTTTTTTTAATTCTTTGACTTATAACATCTACATGCCTTATTCGATTGTAATAATTTTTTAACAGAACCTAAATTGTATGGATTAATATATTCGCGTGAAATTTTAACGTAATCGAATCATTATTTCTCATGAAAATCGCAATTTTACGCTTTTTTCGTTTTTAAACAATTACTCTCATCCAACAACGCGCCTGAAAAAGCGTTTGCGAAGCTTCCTAGTAGCTAAAAAACAAGATATTTCTGTCGTCGAGTCCCGAGGAACGGGTCAGGCAGAAGATAGCGGCCATCTTGAGAAAAGTTGGATAAGACCCGGCACCTCCACCAAAATACGAAACCGGTTTCGAATCGACATAGGGCATAGGTCTCTTGTGTACACATGAGTCTATACATAAACTTAAGTCTACACTGTTATAAACTATAATCTGAACTAACTCGCGTTCTTTGTTTTGTAAGAAAAAAGAGTTGTTTACAGCGTAAAAGCTGAAAATAACGCCAAAACATGCATTCGTAGTTCAGCAGATACGACTTGATATACTTTTGAAAAACATGAAAATAAATTTTTATTCTAGGACTAGTGTAATGTACATTTTTCATTATTATTTTTTTTGGGGTGTAAATTCTAAGCTAAAGGTACATTTTAATTTTTGTCCTAAATTTGTAATTTTTTACCAAGACCCTTTCTAAATTTTGGAAAACTACATAACACGATTCTTAGGAAATTTTACTGTGAGAAGATTTAAAAAAATGCAGATATGACAATATATGTGGACAGAGTTTCAGTAGAAATGCGGTAAGACTGCTTGCGTTTACATAGATCTAGTAAAACATTGTAAGTTTTTACCAAGACTTTTTCTAAATTTTGAAAAACTACATAACACGATTCTAAGGAAATTTAACTGTGAGAAGATTTTAAAAAATGCAGATATGACAATATATGTGGACAGAGTTTCAGTAGAAATGCGGTAAGACTTTCTTGCGTTTACATAGACTAGTAAAAAATTGTAAGTTTTACCAAGACTTTTCTAAATTTTGAAAAACTACATAAACACGATTCTTATGGAAATTTTACTGTGAGAAGATTTTAAAAAAATGCAGATATGACAAGATATGTGGACAGAGTTTCAGTAGAAATGCGGTTAAGACTTCTTGCGTTTACATAGATCTAGTAAAACATTGTAAGTTTTATCAAGACTTTTCTAATTACATTTTGAAAAATACAATAACTCGGGTTCTTATGAAATTTTACTGTGAGAAGATTTAAAGAAAATGCAGATATGACAATATATGTGGACCCGAGTTTGGAAAGGTAAACTTTCGAGTTAATAGATCTAGTGAAAACAGTTTTCTATTCCTCGAGCTTACGATTACACGGAATTCTTACGGGTTAAAATAAAGAAACTGCAAATTGTGAAGTCAGTATGAAGTAATGAAAATTCGCTACATTTGTAGAATTAAATGACTTAAACTTGTGAAAACTTTTAGTGCTAGTTTAAGAAATATTCAAAATTTAAAAAGGTAGTGCGCATACTGGTCATAAAAGGTAATTTAATTTTTCTTAAATAGATAAACTGTAAACATATTATTAACAGCTTTTCTAAGAAAATTCCGATCAGATTAGGTCGACTGACACTACAGTTGTACAATTTGTGGAGCTGTCAAGAATGCGGAAAGCATAGGACTCTACATTAACATTTTCAAGAACTTTTTTAAATAAAAAACTAAAACATGATTCTGGTTTTTTGGATTTAAAAAATCTAATGACATGATACACATGTATACAATTCACTTGAATGTTTTGTTATGTTTTTCCGTTTGTGTTAGTAAAAATGATTTGTTAAAGATTTTTATTAATTAAAACAAATACAAACGTTTTAAAATCGTCTATATTAATTAAAATATTGCATTCGAGTTATTTCGTATTTGGACAAGCAGTTGTCAGAGGAAACCAGGGGGTGTTGCGTTAAACGATGGTCATATTTACACTTTCAAGGGTATTTAAATTTAATAATAAATGGACGGTGACTTATTTAAAGAACCTATAACAGGGAGAGTTCAGGCTGTTTGGTTTACTTTCTGGTAAAATTGTGTTTTTTTCCTTCGTTGTAATTGCTGTCGATGTGATTGTGATAAACAAGCTTACCTATGTTGGCTTTCACCTCCGGATGACCCTTGTACGCCTGCAGCATGTGCGAGCAGCGGTTGGGCAGCAGTTGGATGAACTCGTGACGGATGTTGGAGTTGAGCCAGCCGTAGACGATGGGGTTGGACACTGCTGACGTCATGGCCGTCACGTGACAGGCAGCTAGCGCCACGTAGAGGTTGTGCGAGGAAGGTGGAGAACTTTGCAGCGTCCACCAGGACTGAGAACACTCCTGCAAGAGAGAATACACATCTGGTCATATCTTTGATAGTTATTTAGCGCATACACAACCCAACCATGGCAGCTCTCCTGAAATGCATGGCACAAGACGCATATATTTAGAAAACCCCTATGAAAAGTTCGTCAGCTAACGTGTGGAGGGAGGCATTCACAATATTGCCGTTCTCTCATCTTTTATAACATTAATTAATTATTGCATTAATAACTCACGAAACAAGCATGGGTAATGGAGTATCGAGCCTCTTAATCATAGGATTGGAGAAGAAGGATAAACAAATAAAACAGTTCCAGCATTGAAATGTCTTGGTGTAAGTGCCGGGTTGAAATGATTGCCACCTTTGAATAGAAATAGCCCCTGAAAATGCTCAAACAAACTTTCTCTATCATCTCATCCTTGATGAATATAGCAATGTCAACAAAGATACGAATGCCAATTAAAGGTAATGTTTGGATTTTATCGTAATTAAGACATGATATGCTCCCAAAATGGCCAAACGAATGGATATGAAGGTGATACATAAAGGAGAGATTCGCCCTTAATTATTAGTTAAAACAAATAATATTGATTTTATTAATAACAGTAAATAGTTTTTAATTAATATTAATTGAAAAAGATATTGTAAGCCTGCCCCGTGACAACAGCTTTTCCCTCTTGAAGAGACCAACCAGGAATTGAGTGATGAAAGTTTGGAGAGAATGAACAGGTGCTATTAGGGAGCGAAGTTATCCAATATGAATCACTTTTCTGGCCGTCCGTGCGTGTGTTACGTCTCAGGATAAAATCAAACATGACCTCCGCTTGACAAGTGTTTATTTTTTTTTACATTTCGCTCCTATAATGAATGATTTCGAATGTTTCTGATGAGTGGCAGCCAACCCGGCCCCTCCACCAAAAGTGACCAGCGCGCGATAAAGTTTTAATTGTGTATTCTCAAACAATCTGTCGATTAGCTTCACTCACTCCTTTACCCGTGCTTGTTGAATATACTCGATGACAACATTTTCCTTTCGACTCAGCAAATCCGCGACGCAAGGAACATCAATGCGATCTAGCGGATAAAGATGGCCAACTTCTCATTTGCGTTTGTTTTACTTACCAGAGCAAACAACAGCAGCACTATAGCTAGAAAATACCACGGCCTTCTTGATAAACACCTTATTTTTCAACACGAGGCCTACTGGATAATGTAGCTTGCATTTGCGATCTTTGTGGACATGATAGCTACAGTGCTGCTAGTGATTGCGCTGGTAACTAAAAACAAACGCAAAAACTCTATCTGGATCATCTTTGCCTCACGGCATTAAGTAACGCTTTACTCAATATTGTCTGTAACCAAAGATTATACGTCAGCCTCCCCTATCCTCCTCGCCTACTTCTACCGCAACAATATTTACTTTGCTAGGAAGTGATCGGTGGTTTTCATGGCATTGTTTGCTCTCGTTACCTGGGGTGATAAACGACACAATAACACTGGACTGAAATAACTAAGCTAAGCACGTTTTACCTAAGGCTGTTTAGTAAACACAATGACATCAAATGACAATATTTTCACTCCTTGTGCCGACCGTATCAACACCCAACAAAACAATGTAAGAGAATCGTAATATTTTCACGACCTGAAGCAGTGTTTCCCAACATACTCTTGATTAAAAATAACTATACGTCAGATAATAACTATGTAATATCACTGGATAACAAGACGTATAGGTGTCTGTTTTTTAACATAATATTAGAGGGCGAATTTTCCTTATATATCTCCCTATTCCCGACAGTGTTGGCCAGGGCGCTAAGCGCTTGACTCTGATTCGGGAGGTCCCGGGTTCGAATCCCGTGGAGACCGGCAATCCTGACTGAAGGTTTTATCCAAGGTTTTCCTCAGTCATTAATGCGGATGCAAGAGACTGAGTCCTCTTTAACCGCATCGGACATTCCTTTCCCAACTACCCTAAAGGCTAAAGAGGGCACTGTGCCCTTCAATGGCAATCTCGCTTGGCAAGAAAAATACAAAAAATATTAAAAATATCACATTCATGTCCGTATATTTGTCAGGTCTCAATATAAAAACCAAACAATTGGTATTTTTATTTATTTATTGCCACCAACAACAGAGTTACCTCCACAAGTGCGATATAGGCTTTTACATAAAATTAATTAAATACTAAAGCACAAAAATAAAAATACATCAAAAAATCAACAACATCTAATAGATCTACTCAGGTGCACAGAAGAATATTAAACTAAACGAAATACAAATAGAAAACTATGACGATTACAATGTTATACAACTTTAAGAACATTTGAAGACAAACTTTTTAAAACATTGAAAATTAAGGTGTTATTGTTTATTGTTACAACAAAAAGAGACTTTAATAAAACAAATACACGAGCCCTACTTTATCACATTTTATATGTAAATATGATTTTTTTGTTGAACTACTTCTTTAGTTACGGTAAAAACCGACCCTTTAGTTCTGTCCAGGTTTCCTTCAGTCGAAGACAAAAGCTGCTGTTGAGTACTATAAGTGAGTAGGTACTTGAATATCCCCCCTTCCTCTTGACCTAGTTACTCAACTGTGAGGGGGAAGATTGACACGTTTCATGAGGAAATTTTATACCTTGATTTGTAATTATGTTGCTCGCTAAATTGCAATGAGATCGTCATAGCCCGCGTAGACGTGATTGCATTCAAAACTAAATCAGCCCAACGTTGATTACAGTAAGTGAACGCATCTCTAACAACCCCTCTTGGTAATGTTAAACATGAACTCAGCCCCTTCAGACATAGCTTCACACCATTACGCATCACCCTAGCACAACTTTAATACTCACTTCATAAAATACCCTTGATGTTACGTAGAAAAGTTCTTTGTTCTTCTTACAGGCTTAGCAACTTTCAAACACATTCCATAATTCATGAATACCAATCAACAAACATGAACTCTCAAAGGGGAAGATTTAAAGAGTGAAATGTCAATGAATAAATAATGTAAATAAACCATGCATATATAGGTATATACACAGAAGCGCACTTAAGTTCAAACGAAGACGAAGTTAGAGTAAGCACCTTGTTTGAGCCCTCCACCCCTAAAAACAAATCCATTTACATTTTGTTTGAAACTCGCCTTCTACTTATTTCCTAGAATCATTATTCAAATTAAAATGTATGACTTCAGGAATTATTCATGTAATAATGCAATACGTCGGGGAACCCTGTGTTCAAACTGAAAAGATGGGAAATTTATAATATGTGAAGTACGCGAGTGATTTTGACATGTATGTATATATGTATGTATGTATTCTTTGCACCCTGTCAATAGACATCATTATATGTAAATTTAATAAAACGAATTTCAAACTGCCATCGGCAAGAAAAACTGTTAGGTTGGATTATTCGTGGAACATCGAATAAGTAAAAGTGTAGTTCCGAAAACTCCCTGGCACTTAAGCACTAAAAACAAAAAACAAAACCGTGCCTCTGTGTTTACTTATTCGTCTGCCCAATCAGTTAAAATAACTGTTAGGTGGGTTCCAAATATTTCAACACTATAAAAATAAATAATGCTTTTGAGATTGTCGTTATGGCGTTACCAATATGTATTAAAACTTTTTTTTTTTTACATTTTCAATCATTTCAACTGTAAAGAAAATACTATGAATCATTATCCATTGTGTTATAATCTAGCCTGAATGCTTTATTCTGCATTTGCGGTTTGTTTACAGTTGATTGGATTCACTCCAATAATTATTTTTCGTAACTGAGAAGGAACAATCTAAATACAAATGTATTTTAGGCATTTTTGTTTTTTAATTATTTTTTGGCCAACCGAAAATATGTCTTACGCTTGATCAAATCCATATAAAAATGTTATTTAGAATGAGGATAGAATTAATGATCAAACATTAATTTCTAAAGACAATTCCGTTTCAACGCCTCATTTTTGCTTCACACGATTCAAATCGTACAAGTGAGAGTGTTTAAATGTTATCTTCGCGTATTAAAGTGCGGTGCGACGGTTATAACATGAATGTGTAAACGAAGTGCGAAGTTATACACGCCTACACCACCAGAGTGGTCCAACAGAGTAAACACAATTATAAATATAGAGTAATGATAGAAGCAAATGTTGTCACGGTTTACCCGTCTCATTTTAATGGATCGCGTCATAAAATTTGACACGTTGAGTCTACGAGACAGAAATAGAGCTGAGTTTCATTATAATGCTTGGATCTAAATACACTAATGTAAATCAAATTTTTAAATAAAATGATAAAAAGAATAAACCCAAACACTCATTGGCAATCCTGACATGTTTTCCCAATGTTGTTCACAATTAGAATCTATTTAATTAATCATTAATTATATATATTTAATAGATAATTTATCTAGACCGTTTGCATATTTAAACATAAAGAGTGGCATATCATTTACAAATCATTTTAATTTTGCTGTCAGCATAGCTGTATGAGAAAATAGCTCGGTTCATCTTTATAACGATACGCTAATGGAATTTAATTTAGATCCATTCAAGGATAATTCTATGCTTCGATCAGTGATGGAAAAGGATTGATGAAAATACTTCGCTCCATTGACGGAACTAGAAGTACGTTTGAAGTTTAATACAGAATAAACTAGCTAGACGTATATTGGACCATTAGTTTTCAATAGCGCGTCTCCTACGTAAAATTATAAGTCTCGATATCAAAGAAAGTCTATATATAACACAGAGATGAAGTTAGAGAAAACTACAAGCTCTCTTTGCTTGCGTTTGTGTTTGAACGACTAGCCAGGACGTATTAGTTATTGACGTGTACTTATTTCATTACTTATAAGTAACCCGACGTGGTTTTCCAAGACGTTTCAACAGAGCTTAGTAATGAAAGAAAGAATTCAAACTTTGAACGCGAATTTCCTTATGCGAAAAGAATGTTTTCAAATATCAAAGAAGATGTTGAAGATCATATTCTTAGTAATTTCCAAATGAATATTAATTGGATGAGCGTAGCGAGCGAAGCGAAGATTCCATTTCACTACACTGGAGAAAAAAATCCGGAATGTTTTTTTTTTTTTTCTGTATTATTGTGTGTTTGTCAGCACGATTCCGGCTAAACCGATACTCCAATTGCAATGAAATTTTCTGGAGACCTTCGAAATCTCTGAACTTAGAACTGCCACGTTTTTGAGCGCAATCGAAAAATTATTTCTCATGAAAATCGCAATTTTACGATTTTTTTCGATTTTTTAAAAATTTCTTCGACTATAACACCTACATGCTTTATCCGATTTTAATGAGTTTTTCACAGAACCATAATTTTATGAATTAAGATATTCGTGTGAAATTTGAGCGCAATCGAAAAATTATTTCTTATGAAAATAGCAATTTTACGATTTTTTTCTTTTTTTAAATTACTATTAACTAAAAAAATTAAAAATTGAAGTTTATTTTTTATTTAATTTAAATTAATTTTAAAAAAATCTTCAACTTAGTAATGATTTTTTCACAGAACAACAGAAAATCCGCATAACACATGACAGCTCAATGCACCAATTACGCTCATCCAACAACGCGGCGGGACTTAAGCGTTTTCCTAGTTTAAATATTTACTCTTTTGAAGTTTAAACGGTACCTAATCTGAGTGATGGCAAAAATATGTAATCAAATTAACATTTTTTCATTGGTACTCATGCATATAGTTATAATAATTTTTCGTGGGAAACCTGCCCAGGGTGCAATGCATGCCTCTCTTCATTAGGGCCTCTCTACTGCAGGTTCGTCTAACTAAAGATTGGATTTAGGACAATTGTGAAGGGATGTCCGAGGGCTGTTTAAGAGGACTCAATCCCTTGCATTCGCATTAACCTGAGGAAAACCTCAGAAAAAAACTTAAGTCAGCATTTACGGTATCAATTTGGTTTGAACCCGGGTCCTCCCGAAACGCATGCATATAAGTTATAATTCCATTTACTAACAATATTTTAAAGAGCGATCAACAATCATGAATATGTATCACCGACCAAACTGCGCCCGTACGCAACTTCAAAAAACGAGTTTTCCCACATCGACTTTCATTAAGATGCCTGAGTTCTGTGTTTAGCCGCATCATCTGAACGTTTTGACTTCAGTGTATATTCAAACGAGGGTACAAAAAGTTCATACATTCCGTCCGGACGCAGTGTTTGGACCTTACTGCAGACGCATAGCAGTAATCCACACCTTTAAACTTCTACCTTTCGACACTTTTTTTTATAAAAACTCGTAAACATAACCACCCATAAAAAACGTGGGCATACATAAAAAGGACAGCGAGAATAATAATTTTCAGCCCGTGTTCCGTACTCGTTTAATAAAAAAATAAGTTTTGATGTCTACTAAATTAGATAAATTTCCATCACTGGGGACATAGTAAAATGAGTTTTTGTGCCTCTCGGTTATAATGGGCCCATAGTGGATATTTATATTAATGTAAGTAGACGCCCTATATTGCATTTATACATTCCAGTGGTTTAAGGCCATTCCACTGACAGTTTTCATTGCCTACAATAACAATAAAATATCCCTTTCTGCTTGGTAAACCTTGGAACACACTATAGACAATTGAGAAAAATAGACAAAATGGTGGAATATTTCCGCAGAATGCGTCACATGTAAGAATAAAATACAAAAGTTTACGAATGCGCTCTTGAAGGGAGTTGGTTTTAGAAGTTCTTGGTTGTATATGGTTTATTTTTCACACCTGGTGGGAAGACTTGAGAAAGAAGAAAGTGAAGAGGAGAAGAAAGGGAAGAGCGAGACAACATGTGGGAAGTTTAAGGGTCCGAGAGTCTGGTGTATCCCCCCCTGCCTGACGTCAATCATGAAGATAGGGTCGAATATTCATTTTTAGTTTAATATATTATTTTCAGTTGTATTGGATAAGATTAATGTTCTGATAATAGACAATTAATTATTTGTTTTGAGTCAGTACGAAACACTGGGGATACTGTAAGAGTTTATTCTTATAAATAAAAGTATTCGTAGTCGCAAACCAACGCTTTCGAAATAGCAAACCTCAAAATAACTCTCTATTTCATGTTACCAATAATTCATTGGTCAATGCATGGTGTTTGCCATGTAGCCTGTACCGATTGTAAATAAGAGTTTATAACAATATAATAAAGTGGTTGGTAATAGTTTAATGGATCATTGGAACGGAATATCTAAGAGCTGTCTTTATTTTGTTTGTTTATTAATTTTATAACTCTCAATGACAACATTCGCTACTCTCTGTGGAAAACCTAGGGTAAATCGTTGTCAGGATTACCGGTGTGGTGTCCTATTTTGGACCGAAACCGCCAAACTTTGAATATCACGAATGACGTATCTACCTCTATCGGCAAAGTGTAAGTTAACAGATTAAAACAATTTACTCTTCAGCGATATAAACAAATGGAAATATAATTGTACTCTCCGTTGGACATTTAAAAAAAATCCTAAATGACATTAAATTACTCTGTTATATTTCAATTATTTTACACACTCGTAATATATCGACAGCTATTACAGATTAATTATATCTGACAATAGCTTATTGACAAAGCAGACACCACCGACTTAAAAAACATGGGCCAAAACATATGTGTATATGAACACTATACGATAAATATATTACAGGTTACAAAGTTTAATATAACAAATACATGACTTTTGGTCAAGATTGTTCATTACTTCTGTGATAGATACTTTCGTGCTGTGTTTTAATCGCCCGCAGGAAGCCAAGAAATAAAATATATCAAAGTACGACAGTAAGATAATATACATTATCGTATCGTTTTCGTAATTTTATCTACGAAAAGTCTCCTTTCTATCCAGGATTGACCCAGTAAAGTTCAGACCTGGAAACAGTTAAACCCTTGTTATAGTTGAAACTTCTAGCAATGCTGCATTATACAATTCTTAAGTAAAGCACAACAACAACCACACCTGGTAATTCCACATCGCAGCACAAAACTGTGAAATAACTTCTCCAGTGATGGATTAAAACTCAAACTAGTGGCTCCAGTTTCGTTCCATCCAGCTCGTACTGTCAGCATCGCATGCGATCTGTTGCTTTTCAAGTAACTAATAAGTTTTATTCCATTTGACCGAGTTCATGATGGGAAATCGTTTAAAAATAAGTTGAGTATTTCTTTTGCGTAGCTCGTTGTCAAGAATACACTTGAAACCCAGACGGGAATAAAAGTAACCATTCTGTATTAATCTTGAAAACCATGTCAATAGATGAAACGATATGTCGTAAACTGCATTCACCCAGTATTTCGATATTAAATCCGTTAAATTGCCTTGGTTTGTATTCACTTGTCGTTCTTCCAACAAAAAATAAAACTTTTTTAACAGGGACAGTGTAGGTGCGTTGTTATAGAGACACAGCGCGCACGCAAAATAAAAATTGTGTTGTAGATTTAAAAGAAGAACTGGATTTTAAGTTAAGAGAAAGATGATATCGGTTTGCCGGCTTATGTAAGAAAAAGGATATACGTACAAAATAAGAAGGTACTTTGCCATGAATATAAGTGATCTGGTAAAAGAAATCATATTTTTGTACGGTACCCACATTTCAGGTGACTGCAAATAAAATAAAACACCTTTTAGACGCTTCAGTTCCGGTACACATCAGTGTGTCCCTCAGCAGATGACTATAACTAAGAAATTATGGTGTAGGGTTAATGAGAAGCGAAGATCCGAGAACTGCTTCGAGCTTGGCTAACGCTAACGATTATATTATGATACAGTTTCGCCCACCCTCACTTACAGTGTTTTATATACCTACTTCAAGAATCCTGCAGTAATCAGAGTAAGAAAAGTAAAGCCTGACAAAAATATATCGTTGGACTAACTGAAAGGTTACGTAAGTGCTTTTTACCAAATTGTTTAGGAGTCAAATAACCATTTCAATTATACACATGAACAACAATTTTTTTTTTTTTACGAATTCGTATACAAAAGTAACATACAACTATGAGATTAAAACAAAACAATATTATATGAAGACATTTTTGTAGAATTGAAAGGGTTACTCGACTCTCCTAAACAATTTGGTAAAAGCTACACTTAATGGTTGCAGTAGCCAACGATATCTTAAATGCTTATATATTATCTACTGTGTTATGTCGTTATTGACCAGCAAGGCTACAAGTAGACTAAAGAATCTTGAAATGGTTATCAGATAACGGGGCGGGACCAACGTTCCTTCCGATCAGTCCGCGCACGTCAGACCTACCCTGGTCAAATGAAGTACACTCCTTTCAATGAGTACCAAGGCTGAACGTCCCATCCGAAGGACGGCGTAACCTTGACAGTCATATAGGTTCCTCCACTAACCCGGACTGCCGAGCAGACGTCGAGGAGAACGAAGCCGTTACACTAGCTCTCGAACCTCCATCTGCTCTAACCAGCGGTTACGTGAGTTTTAGGGCAGAGCGGTCACCACTCTACCCTGACCACCCGAGTTGCTAACTCGGTGTTCTGTGGAACCGGTTAAACCACCTCGGCTAAACCACTGGCTAAAGATTAAAAGGAAATATCCAGCTCCAACCCGACCATTTGATTGAAGAAATACTCAGGTAGAAACCCTACAGCCTGGGTTTATGTGCGGAGGATATAAAAGTGGAAGCTCTCGAATAAGAACGTGCGCGCAACCTCTATCTAAACCTACTCGAGTCCGAGTTTAACTGTCGGTCACTTCAGGATCCATTTCCTCCATTTAACAATTTGTACCGTACCGTAACACTTTTAACTAAAACATAAAAACACGAATGGAACGTCTGTTTTTGATGGTTGGCTCTTGCTTGGAGAGTTTACCTACAACCCAAACATACGCGACTAGACTTTCAGAAGCAGACGCCATTAAAGAGATATTCTCAGCGTCGTAGTGTCAGAGTAAACATCTTAGCGCAGCCCGGTAGTGTATGTGATTGGTCGTTAAGAATCTTAAAGTAAATAAAAGCTCTGCTCTAAAGTCTTAAGTTAGCGAGGAGCTTGAGATGGACCAGACGATGCTAACTAACAGTAGCGGTAGGTTTTAAACCTGTTTGCATCTCCAGCTAACATACGTCAACGACGACATACGAAGGGTGAAAATTTGCACGAATATCAGGGAAACAAATGACAAATTATTTTATGACGTGATCAACATAATAAAAAACTTTGAATTTAGAGTATTATTATTATTATTATTATTATTATTATTATTATTTTTGTTTATTCTTGTTTGTTAAAATTGCAACAAGAAACGGCGTCGACGCTAGCAAATATCTTGCTAAAACACTCAAAATCTGTGGAAATCTTGTGCCGCGAAGAGCCTTGATGAAGCACGTGAAACTAACTAATTTAGCACATGCAGTTGGTTCTCCCATAAGTGCTCCCTGCACAGGGAAGGGAAATGACTCACTGAGCAGTCTTTGAGGGCGGGCGGCAGGTCGTTCCATTGGTTAACTACCCGGAAAGAAAAAGCACGTCGGCCGAGCAGTCCTTTGGCCGGAGGGGGTTGGAGGCGGGGGTGCCTATTATCGTCGCCTCTCAACACGCGGCCCTGGATGATGCGCGCGCACACGTCAAAATCAGTGGCGCCACTGAGGCATCTTTTTAAAAAACACCAGATCGGTGTACTGCAGGTGCATGGTCATTGGCATAACCTGCATCTGGTCACAGGGTGGGGGGAGGTTACGGCCATGTATGAAATGCAGCGCCCTTCTCTGCACCCTCTCAAGCTTTGTAGTGTTCTCGATGGTAGTTGGGTGCCAGGCAGGAAGGCCGAAAGTCATGGAGGGCTTGAATAGCGACAGGTAGGCCATCCTCTTGACGCGGGGCGTGCAGCCGTGCAGGTTGCGGGCCGCGAAACCCAGCACCTGCAACGCCTTGGTGCGCACGATGTCGGTGTGCACGTTCCATCGGAGGTCGCTTGTGATGTGAACGCCGAGGAGGCGCTGCTTGTCGACGTACTCGAGTGGGACACCATCGATGGTGTACATGAAGTAAAGTGGGGTACTAAACATTTTTATTAAAAATTCAGTTAATTTGGCATTTTTTTAACACCTGATTTTTCTTTCCAACAAAACTTTAAATCTGTAGGATTTCTTGTTCTTCGGATGACGTTTTAGGTGTTTATTTAAAATCAATACAATCAATTATATTACACTCAAATGTCAAAATTCAATTCAATTAATTCTCGATAGACATGAAAAGCCCCTTTTAAAGTTAAATTTTATAGAGTTTTCCAAATACGTGTTCACCTCTTAGTACAGGCCCTATAATTTAAAAATAAAATAAAACAAGAAGCTAAAATAATAAGACAAGCTAAAATTTCGGATTTGGTTATAAGGCAAAGAGAAAACTTATTTTTGGAAATAATTGGTTCTGGCTTACAAATAATAATTGGATGAGCGAGGCGAAGATTCCAGTTCACTACACTGGAGAAAAAAATCCGGATTTTTTTTTTGTATTTTTGTCTGTTTTTTAACAAGATTCCGGCTAAACCAATACTCTAATTGCGATGAAATTTTCTGGAGACCTTCGAAATCTCTAAACTTAGAACTGCCACGTTTTTGAGCGCAATCGAAAAATTATTTCTCATTAAAATCGCAATTTTACGATTTTTTAAATTTTTAAAACATTTTCGACTTGTATTAGACCTAGATGCTTTATTCGATTGTATTGATTTTTTCACAGAACCTTAATTTTATAAATTGATACATTCGTGTGAAATTTGAGCGCATGCAATCAAAACACAATTTCTTATGAAAATCGCAATTTTACGCTTTTTTTCGTTTAAAAAAAACATACGCTCATCCAACAACGCGCCTGAAAAAGCGTTTGCAAAGCTTCCTAATATTTATAAATCTTGGACGACGTTAGTGTATATATATCCTTGTATAAACAGCCATGAGTCTACTATCAATCAGATGCTTAATGGCTGCAGGAGATGATAAGAATAACAAAGTATCTACTAGTTTTTTTTTTACTACTGCTAGCTCACACCTCTCTTTCGTAAGACATCTTCTTGGAGAAGCTGTTGGTGGAAATGTGTTTTCTTATTTATTGAAGGATTAAGTGTTAACCTCGGAGCTGTGCAACATCCGGCTACCTACAAACTGCAAGTGTTATGCTCGGGTCCGTTTAGACTTTAGAGACAGGTAGGTAATGGCTTGCAGAAGATGTAAAATGTACAAACTGTAAGTGTTCTGCTTGAGACCGTTCAGACTTTATAGACTTAATGGTTTGCAGAAGAAGTAATTCGGATTTCGGATTTCGGACGGTTGTCGGTTTGATAATGACCACCAATAATCCTCACTGGAGATTTTCTTCAATCATAATGCAATATGTTAGATTTTATAGATTTTCAAATTATTTATTTTTTTAAATTAATACATTATAAAATAGATTGGTAGAGTCGAATATGGAATTGATATTGAGATGTTAATAAATTAAAGTCGGTTAGTTGACAATGGTTATAAGGTATGACATGGATTTCTCTTGACGTAGACTGTAAGATAAACTTCCATGAAACTATTAAGTACTGGTAAATTTTAATACAGAGAATCGTAATAAATAGTTGTCGTAAATCCTTTCAAAGATTCCCAGCATAAATGTCTTCTCTTGCGCGGAGATGTATTACGTTACATGCAGACAACCGGCATAAACCCAGCTACATCCACTGAAGTAATGGCAGATGCTACGGGCGTAAGTGTTTCCTTTTGTATGGTAATATGCAGCTAGCACGAACAAAGGGTCGACGTACCACCACTGATATACATACACAAATTACCCCACACTCTTGGTCCTCTTATAGCTGTCTGGGATATTAGCCTTCTGGACTGACGCACATATTGCATTATACATAAGACTAAAGTATTACCTAATATTCCGGCGGCAATTTATATAGTAAAGTGGTTTTTTATACGAGCGTTATTGATTGGAAGACGAAAATATTTTCAGTACAAAAGTTGATATGCAAGTATTTGTCCCGTATTTTATCTGGTAACAATATATTTCTTAAAGTTTGGACTCTGTTCAGGGAGGTCACGAGTTCGAATCCCACCACCGGCAATCCTGACCGAAAGTTTTTTTTTAGGTTTTCTTCAGTCTTTAATCCAAGGGATTGAGTCCTTTTAAACAGTCTTCGGCCATTGCTTTCAGAATTGTCCTAACTCCAAATTACCTAGTTAAAGACACCAGCATGCATTGCATTATGGAAAAATTAACTTGTAAATAGATTTTAGCGCACATTTCCATTGTCATCGAAATAATAGTTTGTCAACCTTCTCAGTTAACATACTTTAAATTTAAAATTTAAATTCAATACCGGAAGTGTGATCGTCTCGACTGACCGGTGAGTAGCCATTAAACTTGTCCAATTAGTAAAGAAATTGGAGAGTTTTTGCGTCGATATGAATCTCTAATTAAAAGTATAAAAGGCAACTACGAATAGAAAATAATGGATCATCAGCACTATTCGTGAAACGTGATTAAGCTGAAACTAACCAACTATATTAGTGATACTGAGAGAAAACACACATTTATTCACCCTTCATATTAAGCTACTCTTGTTGTTGTTATTATATCACTTGATTTTAAAGACATTATTCCGGGATGATTAAACTGTTCACTCAACAATAATGATTGTTGCGATTGTGATGGTCGGCCTAGGCTTGATTAGTGAGTAAACTATACTATGCAGACGAACATAATAGTGCTTAAATTGATAATGTATTGTATAGGCCAACACAGAAAAAGGTCAAAGGTCTAAACCACAATTATTTGGATTGGAGTTTTTAGCATCCAAAGTTGAATTAAATTTATCTGCACGATCAAGAAAAAAATACATTGGCATTAAGAGTCTACCACTCAGTCACAAAACTTATTTTCAGTGGGGGTCTTTGACTCCGAATCAATCGTGTAAACGTCTATGTCATTGATTAACGAATACTGGCCAACCAGCGATCCCTGTATCGTATGTGAACCAGAATGCGTTCTACAAAACCAAAACAAATTATTAAACAATCGTTTCGATTTGTGAAGTTGTTGGCTCAAAAATGATCCCCCACATTTGTTAAAAAACGACAATTTGAAACCTTTGGTTGTTGGCGGTACACTTGGGGATTAATTAAACAAAAAGACAAGGCTGTGAATCTGATTTTCATGGAAAAAATCTTTTCAATGCTTCGAGAAGATTTATTTCCTCGTGTGTCATTTAAACACATATTCAACATTTTGAAAATATATCTCCGGGGAAAATTTGCAATGAAAACTCTCCCGTGTATCGGACCCTTGAATTTTAATGGACTTAAGCAAAAGGTGGTTGAAAAGGAGGAATCCCAGAGTCTAAATCTGTATATCTGAGGAACGGAAGTCAAAAGAATAAGTAGAAGTAAACCAAGTTCCCCTGACGAGTTGATGAAAAAGTTAATTCAAATTAAATATTAATTTTCGTTTAGCGCCCCTCTAAAACATTGGCTCCTCAGTAGCTTTGAGCAAACCTAATCACAGTTAACCAAGCGAATAAGAAAAAAACACGTAAAGTTTCATCCTTTTCATCACCAAAAGATTATCATTGGAGTCTGTTTAATTTCAGTCAATTATTTACGCCGCTTGCTCCACCCTTCATCGTAATTTATCTTGAGTAGGATTTCATTTATCAAACACCCGAGGCCCTAGGAAACGAGCAGAGATGCTTAATAATTAATTAGTCTTTGATATTTCGTTTCTGAAGTGAGAACGGTTTTCATCAGCTCGGATGTTTTATTGTCTCCTTACAAACTACAAGTCTTCGTCTTGTCTTGTATTCCAGTAAAGTTTTAGTAACTGAAGTGCAAATCATTCCAAATTCAAAAGGGGACAATATAAAAAGTGCCGTTTCTGTGATAAATAAATTAGGAAGATCTACTTGAGTGAAATTATTTCGTTAATTAAATAGCACACTTATGATTAATTGACGTTTTAAAAAACTTGTAAAATTCAAATTTACTAAAAAATTTGTATAGAAATTCCGACAGCTTTGTATATTTTTAATTGCTGCTAATGGTGTCATCTGCGGGTGAATCGTGGTTCACGAGCCAACTTTAATTCCGATTCGGAACTGGTTGGGTCTTTATTAGCTTAACTATGGCTCGCACTATCACGTTATTGGTTCGAGTCGACATTTAAAACAACCACAACAATCAGTTATTCATTTTTACTGAGTGGTTACTCAAATAAAAAAATATACGGTACATGTGTCTCATTTCTGATAAAAATACAAGCTATATTTTTTTAAATATAAATTTAGATTTATGCATGTAATTTTTGAAATTTTATTTGTATTGACAAAATCATCATGTACGTTCCACAAAGCTCCGTCATAAGTTAATAGCTATACCTTTTAACTATTGACGCAGTTTCAAAAGTGCTAAATTTAATAAACCAATATTAGTATAATCTATGCTATTGAACATTAAACGTCATGTAAATTCTATTTCTTCACAAAACGTTCATTCTTGTCTAAAGTCAATGATTATTTGTAGTTTGTTGAAATGTGACTTTAGCAAATAAAGTTGACAAACTTATATTTAAATTTTCATTATATACGTAATCGATATAACAAGTTCAGGCTGTCAAAAATTCAGATCATCACTTTAGAAGATAATGTTTCACATTTCTCAAGGTTTTCCAAATGATGAATTAGAATAAAAGTTAGAGCGTGATAAGTGTTGCGCCGTTCAGCAGAGCGTCATCTTGCTGAATGAGGATCTATCCCACATCATTTCCGCCACGTTGTCTTAGTGCACATCAGGGGGCGGGTAAATCACTAGTCGTTAATTCTGGTTGTCTTTTATAAGCTTAACTATGGTTTCGGCGTCGACAGAATTGGTTTGGAGTCACTTATTAAAATCACCCATATAAAATCAGTTTAACTTTTACTGAGTGGGTAGACTCAAAATACAAATACGGTAAATGTTTTCATTTTTGTATAAACAGAAGGCTAGATTTTTTTAAATATAAATTTATATTTATGCATAGTAAGTGTTTGAAATTTTATTTGGGTATTGACCAAAATCATCATCAATAATGTTATCACACATTCATGTTCGTTCCACAAAGCTCTCGTCATACGCTTAAACGCTACCTTTAAACCATATGACCATGTAACAGAATAGATCTCAAATTCAAACTACCTAAATTATACTAGTATTTCATAGATAATTAATTATTAAATTCATTAAACGTTATGATAAAATTAATTATTCCACCCAAACGTGCACAATGTGAACTATCCAAATTGTATTTAAATTCTGTTAAAGTTTGTTCATGTGGACTCTTACCAACAGAATGAAAGTTACCGCATGCAAAACACGAAATTAGTAATTATATAGTTATGAATAAAAAACAGTGTACAAGCTCAACAAACAATTCTCAGTAATAATTGAACAAAGCAAAACGTGTGCACAGTCGTGCGAAATTGCGCGCAAAGTGAAATTACAGATATAGTGTGCACACATGAATAAATCAGTGTATTCACGGACATACCGTGAAATTGCATTAATGCGATATAGATGATATAATAATTATACAAACATCTATTTTTAGAAAACGTTGTAATACTAATTAAGTCAATCAATCAATCAAAATAAAATCATATTTAGAGTCTACTAACTCAGTCAACATTTATAATTTTTTTTATGGAGGACTATTTAAGTAACTTTTTTTTACGGGTATTTGAGTTGGGAGATATACTACATTTTGGTCCCGTACACGAGGGCTCCCAAGAGTCCCAGGCAAGCGGCTGCCATCCTCAGCTAGTCTGATGGATCAGAAGGAGTTAAGTATAAAGAATAGAAAATCAAAACTGTACTGAACAACATGTGGACGAGAGAAGTAACTTTCCTTGACCTGAAACTAGGAGACGTAATGAGTCCGGACAATTCTATAAATCTTTGCTTATTTGCTCATTTTGCTTGTTCGTCTATGTTTGCAAGTGCTATGCGAATAACATTTAAAACTGATAAAAAATAAATTGATTAATTTGATTAAAGAGGATCGTACCAAATAGGGGAAAAGGGCGTATCAAGAAAAATTAGTTGAAAACACAGTCACTTGTAGTGGTTTAAAATACTTGTTAAATCAGTTACTATTAATATGTTTCAAGTACTAGGCAACTAAGCAACAAACAGGAATGCCGACATGAAAGATGGTGGTTTCCATGTTCTCTCTAGGCGTGCCGCCCGCGATCGTAGTGTCGTTCTGCTGGCGGTATACGCGTGAGGTAAGTCCCTTATGCGCGCGTGAACGACGCAGACGACCAAAGCGGGGATTACAGCCTGGATCAGCAGCACACAGATGGCGTAGGTGAGCTTTGCTTCGGTTGAAGGCCAGATCTCGGTACACACCTCGTACAGGACGACTCTGTGGAAGCTGAACGATTCCAGACCCTGGAACAAAAACAATGTTGGCGTTGTTATTTATAGGAAAACATTGTTGGAGAAATTAGGGCGATTTTTTGAGCTGGGGCCAACTTTTTTTAAAATGTTTAAATGCCTAATTAAAAATTCGCTACACAAATTTCACGAACATTCTAAATCACTTTTCAACCTCCAATTTTCACCCCAAAAAATTTAAATTTTTGGGAGGTTGTTAAAAAAGGATGAGCGCATGTCACTAACAGAGCACATTTAAACTTTTCAAATAATTGTCTCCTTCTCTTGGGAAACTACCAATTCCAATTGGGTGCATATTAACGGTAGCTAATTACAAAAGTGTTCATAAAAAAAAAATAAGTTCTGATAGCGTAACTCGTACATTATTACTTAACATTTTGGTGCAAATCTCAACCTAATAGGATAAACGACATAGCTTCCAAGTGGTCAAGACTAAACCAGCGTTCTGCCTAAAACCTGGTTTTCTCGAGCTCAGCCTACTTTGTCAGTAGTATTGATTTTTTAATATTAACATTAATGTTAATTTAATTTTAATCCATTAATACATAATACATATTTTACAACAAATGTTAACAGATACGCAGACACATTAAACGGGGTAAGATCCAACCACAGGCCAGGGTGAAGGGGGTTTCTCTCGTCACTGTCGTCTTTGTCGTCTTTGTTCGTTACGTCGTGGCGTCGTTTTCGCTGTGTAGTGGTCGTCGAGGGGTGGCATCGACATCGACGTCGACTATCAGAGCTCGTCTCTAGTTTCGGGGAGTTACTCCCCTAGTTATACTAACTGGCTGAACCAAAGTCTACCGCAAGCCCAGACGGTGACATTACTGTCAAACCTTTCCAGTGTAAAGCATGTATAACCTGTGAAAAACAGGAACAAATAAAATATTTCTATTTTATCAATATCAGGTGATTTATTTTACCATCGTAGTTGTGAAATATTCGCGCGAGTCTCACGTTTAACTCTGACAGTGCGATATGTCTGGTGAAAATCTGTTGTGACATTCAAAACTCCAAGAGTAGCAAAATATGAAAATATAAATGTAATGGGGCAAATGGATGCGGCATCATGGAATATGTTGAGTGACACTTGTGCAATAAAGTAATAGTGTCGTTGCAAATGGTTGTTTGCTTCTGCTTCAAGGTGGCAGACATACCCATTATACGATATTTCAATTTTCGAACCAAATATAAATTCCATATGTTTTATACTTTACTCAAGTACGGGTACAAGTGTACCCAAAACAGGGAGCGAAGCTACTTAATCAA
This sequence comes from Sweltsa coloradensis, assembly GCA_024449915.1. Lineage (NCBI taxonomy): Eukaryota > Metazoa > Arthropoda > Insecta > Plecoptera > Chloroperlidae > Sweltsa > Sweltsa coloradensis. The sequence goes on from JAMZAV010000224.1 coordinate 123,101, forward strand.
CAGATCGTCAAATAAGAATACAAAAATAAAATAGTTCATCGTGCGGTGATAATTTTGGTGGCTGTGTCAGGTGGGTTAACCACTTGAGGGGAATCCCTAGACCTAAACATAACGTATGTTAAGTTAGCCGATTAAAAAGCAAGCTAAATACAAGGGCAGACTAAAAAAACAAAATGGCCGGACATAACCTCAGAATCAACAATATTCGAACTCCCTGATTTAATACAATCCAAAGTTTTATTTCCATAGTATCAATAAATTGCCTTGACCTTGTCTTGAATGGGTATGTGGAAAGATATTAAATAAAACATATCCATAGTTCAAAATTGAATTTTGAGTCGCAGATTTTTGTATATTGTTTCTACACACAACATTACAACAACAACATTTACAACCAATTAAAAGTGATGATTGTTTTCTATAGTTACTGCGTTGCACGAAGTTTTTTGTCATACTCACAAAAATTTGAAATTTGAATGATAAAGTTCTGTAGATAATAAAGCTGAGGGCTTGACACAAATAATTCGAGACGTTTTGCTAGTGGGACAATTTAATTGCCACTTGTAGTTACCTACGAATGTTAAGTTGTTTCAACTTTTGAGTTGTAAGTAAATGTCCAATGGTTAATTTTTAATTGAATCTAAATGTTTAATGACTAAGAAAATCCCAGGGGAACACATCAGGGATGATTGCCGGTGCAATCCACGCGGAGACGACCTCCTTATTGAACCAAAAAGAGTTCTCTCCACAAAGACAAATATAAATTCTTCCAGTGAGTGTTCAAAGGAACAAGGTATGGGCCTCCAGCATAGGCCAAATTAGGCTTAATGCATCACATCAAGAATCAAGAATAACTTGTTTTTGTTTGATTTTTCCAATATTTTTTCCTTAATTTAGTTAAGTTTTATTTAATGTCCTGCTTTGTAAATCAGTTTTTGTATCTGAATAGGATAGAGTCCGATAGACGATAAATAAATTTATAAAATAAAAACAAGTAGATAAATAGCTTCTTTTCCTGAGTTTTTTTTTTTTAAATATTGATTGAATATAATATACAATAAGTTGGTAATGGTTGTTAACATGTACAGAAAATACGAGTTAAGATGAACAAACAGAATTCAATAACATGACTGTGTGAAGAAATAAAGTGTCAAGACGCTACAGACATTTAAAGTACAGTAAGACTTGTGTGATGAGTGGAAAAGGGGAATGCTTGGAAGTGTAGTCGGGTCATAGATATTCGATAAAAACCCCAAGCCTTTCCAAAAGTACACCAAAGAGTTTATATACTAAATTAAAAGGACAAAAATGACAAGTAATGGAATATCGCTTACTTGTGAAGTGACAGAAGAAAATGGCGTGTTGTAATGGCGTGTGACAGGAAAATGGCGTCAAAATCAGGTGTGTCTGTACAGTGCGGCAATATCAAAAAGCAATTGTCAAGTATGAATGACGTCGGATAATATTGAAAATTGAAATAAACCAAATAAATTTAAAATGACACTTCGCACAGACAAAGTTCAAAGGTCGACTGTTGTAGGTGTAACCTGATGATTGATTTTATTTGTTACATGTCTGCGTAAAAATTCCGCAAATTACTTTCACATGAAAAGTAAATAATATTCGTATAGTGAAACATGGACGAACTATAAATAGCAAAAAAAAAACTATCCATGTCAAATACCATATACCAAAGGAACAGCAGTTGTGTAAATACTCATTAAATCGCTCTCGGTGGCATATAACAAACACTGCCCAAACTAGTCAGCCAGGGAGGCGCACTGACAGTCATATTCAAATAACGACAGAGGTGTTACTCTGATTCAGGAGATCTCGAGCTCGATACCGTCCATTGGATGCGCGTTCTTCACAATTACTCAACACATAAACACTAAACACGTAAACCATTGGACATTGGCAATCCTGACTGATAGTTTTTGTAAGATTTTCTTTAGACAGCTCTTAGACGGTCCCTTCACAATTACTCAACACATAAACACTAAACACATAAACATATTAGTAAGTCATATGAAGAACGTTACCTCGGGTAAAGCTGATGTGTACTTTATATCAGACATATCCCTATGAAAACATTGTGTTATTATCTTAAGTACTGCATGTAATATATACTAGGAAGCTTCGCAAACGCTTTTTCAGACGCGTTGTTGGATGAGCGTAATTTCTAAAAAACGTAAAAAAAAAACGTAAAATTGCGATTTTCATGAGAAATAATTTTTTGAGTACGCTCAAATTTCTGACGAATATATTAATTCAGAAATTAAGGTTATGTGAAAAATCATTACAATCGGATAAAGCATGTAGGTGTTATAAGCCGAATAAAGTTAAAAAATCGAAAAAATCGTAAAATTGCGATTTTAATGAGAAATAATTTTTCGATTGCGCTCAAAAACGTGGCAGTTCTAAGTTCAGAGATTTCGAAGGCCTCCAGAAAATTTATCGCAATTGGAGTATCGGTTTAGCCGGAATCGTGTTAACAACCACACAAAAATACAAACAGAAAAAAAGGAAAAAAAGAAAAAAAACATTCCGGATTTTTCAGAGTAGTAGAATGGAATCTTCGCTTCGCTCGCTACGCTCATCCAGTTAAATATTATTTGGTTCGTCAGTTCAGTGGATATTAGTTTTACTTAAAAAGTCATAATAAGTCATCTCTACGAAAGTTAAATATATCCTACATTCGTTAAAATAAATAATTAACCTCAATGTTTACTTTGGAGTGAACAAACGAACAGGCATGTTGTAAATTTTGTACTCCCGGTTAAAAGTTGGTTTAATTCATTGCAGACTTATGTGAATATTTAGTGTTGTATAACTTTTATCAGTCCGGCCCCGGTAGAATAATATTTGACTTGGGTATTGTTAAGAGAAGAATGAGTTCACGTTACGTACGCTTCATTTATTTTCACAGCGCTGAACAATCACAAGTCGAACGAACTAAACAAAAGTCGTTAGTAAAACAATAGTAAAGCAGCATAACAGTAAGCAGACCCAACAAAGAAATGTTGGCCGAGGAATTGTGGGGAAGGGTTGCGATTATTTGAGTTGAAAGAAAGTAAAAAAAAAAAGATAACAATAACATATATTTTCATTTCAGCGATTATACCAGGGAGTACCAGGGAGTACAAAGTCAATCGACTTTTGTCGCTGTCGATTGACTTGTTGTCACTTCAATCGACTATTGTCACTTTCAATCGACTATTGTCACTTTTGATCGACTTTTGTCACTCTCGATCTATTGTCACTTTTGATCGACAATTATCGCTTGTCGCAGTCGATCGACGGCTGTCACAATTAGTCTGGAGTACATTTGTATAGGTATACCTTCTCAAACAGGTGAATTTAAGTTATACTGACTTGAATGCTTTATGTATTACAGTTTGACAGCTCTTAAAATGGATAATGCACTTTGTATTATGAGCGTATATTGCAAACTTTATCAAATAATTTATAAGTCACACTAATGGAATTGAATTCTAAAGATAACTGCGTACTATAAATTTTGCATTGATACATAAATATTCTATCACTTGTATGGTTTTATTTATTAGTCTTACTTCGCAACAAAACATTAGGCTAGTGGAAGCAAACAAGTAACTAACGTGGTACTATCTAAAAGTTTGAATTAGCACTGATTTAAATTTAATTCTATTTTGATTAAGAATAGCAAAATGATTTGAGATAGGTGCGGTATTATGACGGTTCAACTGGATCTTATAAATTTAAATCGGATAAAAAAGGACAATATTAGTTACAACTGTAATTAGGTTCCCAAAAAGTTTAAGAACTGTTTGAAAACTGTTTCAATACGTCGAAATACTAAATTAAATCCTACGCTGACATTCGTACAATATAGAACAAATATTTTCTAAAGGGCGCACACAAGTTTACCTTGAACTTTAGATTTAAGTTGGAGCCGATTAAGGTGTCAAGGTTTATATGCGTTCATATCTACATGAGTAAACCTATTATGACGTTTCGTAAAACAACGTTATTGACATTTCCACATCACGCCATTGAGTCCTGTGTCCTTGGTAATACTGAAGGTTGAGCGCTTGGGGTGATGGAATACCAGCGATATTCAGAGTAATTAGCGGTATCAACACTAATTGCTTAACAAATCATTGTGTGTGCGCGACGTGATTGGGTTTTACATCACATAATATTGATAAGAGAACGAACATAGGGGTCAACATAATCAATAGAAAGAGGATACGAAAATAAAATACTACGTTTTCAGCGATCTAAGCTATAAATACATTCGTATTTAGAGTCTATACCCACACAGTCATATAACAGATTTTCAGTGGGGGACAATAAACCAAAGCGACCAAGCCAACCCTGTAGGCCTTGACGCAATCGACGTGTGAGCGATAACCAACCAAAGATCGATATTTTTTTAATAGGAAATAATAGCAATCAGTGATCAGTGCGAACACCCGCGGATCAACGCCAGAATCAACAAGACCGATTCAGAACAACTTTAAATTTATTATGTGCCTCGTTGCTAGGACGGCTCCAAAGTCACCAAAGTTAGTTGTTGGTGGAGGTGCCGAGTTTAGTGAGTATACAAAATAAAATAGGTTCTGTTTAAGCATTCAAATATCGGTGTTGTTACTAAGTTCTTGTATGATTGGGTGAGAGAGTTAGGACAAGTTCTGCTAAGTGCGGACCCGGCACCTCCACCAATAGTGATCAGAACGTTGCACTTCGCTCTCCTATTGTCCAATGTTCGGATAACGTATTCAAAGACCCTTTATTTATTATAAATGTTTAATAATTTATTTGTTCATATCGTAATGGATATAAAGTTACTTTGATGGTTTCTTCGGACATATATAGCTGAAATTTGAAATGCGACTTATTTTGAAATGTAATTTTTAATTGAATACAGTTATTATTCGAGTGTATTTAAAAAAGTGAATTTGATGTTTTAAGTTCATACTTATGATAAATGAAATAAATTGAGCTTTATGAGTTATGAGCGCATAAAAGGAAAAATAATGTGTTACGGATGCATATTATGGTATGTGACGTGACTAAGTGGGGTACACTAATGTATTTATTTTGTTTATTTATTTTAATTTAAAAATCCATGTCCTATGTGGAAAGCAAATTCACATCTTTTTGAGTAATAGGTTTCAGTCATGTATCCCAAATGTATGATCCAGCATGCATGGATTAGCAATTTGTAAATAAATAATAAATAAAATAATTTGTAAATAACAGTCACAACACAACATATTATTTAAAAATTTAATTATTAAAAATTAGGAACGTTAAGAAATCAATATCAGTTGTAAAACTAGGCCCTAAAAACATCAAACACAATAACAACAAATAACTTTTTTTTAAATAATAGTTTAATTGTATTGTAAGAGGTTATCGAAATACATTGAAAATTTTATTATATAAAAGTAGATTTGATTTTTGTACAATGTTTGGAGATAAACGGAAATCATTATATGTTATGTGGATAGGCCTTGCATAGATACTATAGCCTATAGCTTGGGATTGTCAGATTCAAATCAATACAAAGGTTGTGGCTCAACATGTTAGTCCTGATAGGAAATAAATAGATTAAAGCCAACAAAATGAAGCACACATAATAACATCGTTTTCAACGCGAGGAAACAACTGACATGCCAGATTGCAAGGTGATTTTAATAGAAGGGTGTCGGGAATCAATATATCAACAAGGATTTTAACATCTTAGTGAAAACCTATCGGGAAAAGCCTCTTCTTCTTCTATCGTTCTAACGTTCTTCTATCCTGCAGTTAATTATCGGTTATCTGCAACGTCGATGTTTTCTGACAAAAAGCAGCCGCGGGGGTGAAGTTGAGTGGTACGGAATGACTTTATAGCCTGTCAGTCGTCTGTAAAGGGTGCTACGCGGGAAACAACAGCTCTTTCTAGGTAACGAGGTGGAAACGCTGGCTGGACAGGTTCATCTCACTTCGTTAGCTGGAAAACTGATGAAAAGAATGCCTCATCTGTGCAGTTCACCTGCATCGCTGGGATCTACTGAGCTTAGAAAAAAGATGCAAATAATACATTGTTGCTCGTTATAGTCGTTGGTATACAGTGATTCAAAGTTGTTTTCAAATTTTTTATCTTGAGAAAAAAAACTGTCGTGTGGTGCAATGTATGCCCCCCTTCAGGTGAACTATTAGGTATGTTGTGGTCTTGTGGATAGGACAAAGTAAACGGATGTCCGAGGGCTGTTTAAAGGACTCAATCCCTTTCAATCGCATAAGAGACTGGGGCAAACCTTCAGTCGAGATTCGAACCCGGGACCTCCCGAATCCGTGTCAAGACTTAGCACTCGAGCCAACACTATCGGTGGACAGTGGTGGTGAGATTTCCTGCCTCCAATGCAGAAGATCTCGAGTTCGTGTCCGCTTCAGGTAGAATAATTTTAAGTTCTGATATGGACTTAAATTCTCCAATACTCGGATTGGGAATGTGTAAACGGTGAATTTGGAGCCGTCCTAGCAACGAAGCACAATACATTGTAAAAAGTTGTTCCGAATTAATCTGGTTGGTATTGGCATCGACCTCGGGCAAATCAGCCCCAATCATTTGGTAGCAATTTCATATTTTAAATACCACTGTTTGGTTGGTCATTGTTGTCAACATGGCAATGACTGTTCTGAGTCTTAAATTAACATCTTTTCGTGAGTGTATCATAGCTGATTTCTGTGATAATTTACAAAATACTGAAAAATCGGTCGTTGTATGTAATCTTGTATTCTTTTTACAATTATTATTTCATATTTTATACAATTCAGAAATTACAAAGGCCATCCCGACCGGGGCAAGAACCCGGGTCTCCCACATTCCAGGTAGGCGCCTTATCCAGACCCGGCTGGGATAGACTTTTTTAATTTCTGATTTGTATTAAATATTATCAATTCCACCTACAGGAGTGATTCCCGACCATCCAAATCGACAAATTATCAGTTACCTAAAATAAAAATACATTTCAAAGATTTAATGTCATATATCAATATTTTTTAAGGACATAAATCGTATTAAGATTAATCGATGCTCAGAAATGCTAATTTATTTTAACGCAGTATAAAACAGACATTCGAATCTTAGTTAGACCCATCTCCGCTGAACTTTCACTTTCAAGGCAGCCGTCTTAGCCCATCGATCACGCGACTTAGTAATCCAGCGCTTGTCTTACTTTACTACTTTATAAAACACAAAATGTTTCAAATCAAATAACCAATTACATTTTAAGACCACAATCATAAAATATTTATTCAATTATTAAGTGGGTGGGGCCAACTAAATGGCAACCCTACCCAAAGGCTCCTGAATATTGCACTTAATTTGCAACAAAACACAAAAACCACACTCAATCAAACTGACTGAATTCTAGAACACGACCAAACAGAACGATCTCATATCCATTAGAGAACGCGAATTGCCACATGTGAGGTGTTCCGCTTTAACCCACCCGTAAAGGCGAAGAGAAACAGATGAAAACTAATGTGAAAATTCCCTTCTACTAAACCTAAAGAAAGAGAATTTAGTATGGTTGTTTTATTAGCATTAATATTTAATTGTTTTCAATTCTACATCAACCATATAGGCTTTTGAAACGAGTTATTTTAAAAATAATACACATATTTTTTAAGTACAGTCATAGCAACGAGTATAATATACACGTCAAGAGTAGAAAGACTATTAGTAAATTGTGAGCTATTTAAGGCCATTCTAGACGCTAAATTGACTTCATTGAAGAGTTGCTTTATGTAACTTATTATTGAAATAACATGTATTAGATTATGAAAAAAATAAAATATTGTCCCTATTTTAGGGGCGTACCGGCTGTTTAATTTGCATATTGCGCCTAATTGCGCTATCAAGTCCAATTTCAAAACGGCTTTTCAGATTATCTTAATTTTTTTTATTAATTTCGTCATCTCTTTGTTCATATAGTGAACAAGTTTTGTAAGGTTTTGCGGAAGAGATTACAAGTTATGAATTTTTTTATTTAACCCATTGAGTTGAGTGTTGGGGCAAATTTTATGGGGCAAATAAAAAAAAATCATAACTTGTAATCCCTTCCGCAAAACCTTACGAAACTTGTTCACCATATGAACACAGAGATGACAAAATTAATACAAAAAAATGAAGGTAATCTGAAAAGCCGTTTTGAAATTGGACTTGATAGTGCAATTAGGCGCAATATGCAAATTAAACAGCCGGTACGCCCCGAAAATAGGGACAATATTTTTTTTTCATAGCCTAATACATGTTATTTCAATAATGAGTTACAAAAAGTAACTCTTCAATGAAGTCAATTGAGCGTCTAGAATGGCCAAGAGCAATAACTCCGCGGTGGCTTATACGATTGGAACACAGGCCCGAAGCGACTAGCAGTAGGAGAACGAAGGTTCGAATACCGATAGGGTATGATTTATGTAAGATTGTCCTTCACCTTCATCTATTACCACCCATCGTCTAAAATAGCATTATATCCAGGGATTGGAACCGGAACCGGAACCCGGAACCGTTTGAAACCGTTTCATATTGTAGAACCGGAACCGGAACCGGAACCGTTTGTACAGGTTGTCTATGGAACCGGAACCGGAACCGAACCGTTATATTACACAAGGTTCTTAAAGGTTCTTAAAGGTTCCAAAATATCTGCTTTTAATTGTCAACAAAATTAAAATTTCGACTTTTCGAATGATATTCAAATAAAACGCTTAACATTCGCTCACTAGTTTTTGAAAAAAATTCTTGTACATTCAGTTTTTGTAAGAAAGACAATTTTTTTTTAAAGACATAGCGAGCAACAGTTCTAAGTGCAATGTAGGAACGTGTTCTACAGAAATCAAGGTAACGAATAAGGATGACATTTTTATTATATTGAATAGATTTTTGTTTTCCTCTTTCGTTGGGACTTGGGATCGCCATCAAATCCCCCATAAAATAATATTGGAAGTTGGAACGTAAGAGGAAAGTAGTTACGTGTGGTTTGTTACGTATGCAATTGGTTATTTTTTTCCATTTGATATTGTAATTATTTTATTTTTATGACTTAATTTAAATTTTTAACCTTAAATGTCCAAAAGTCAAAATTTGTACATTTACAACTTCCCACGACTTTGTCCAAAATATTATTTTAAAGAACCGGAACCAGAACCGTTAAGAACCGTTAAGAACCGGTTCTTACGGAACCTTTATACATTAGGAACCGGAACCGGAACCGTTATAAAATTTGAAAGTGGAACCAGAACCGGAACCGGAACCGTTATGAATAAAGGTTCCAATCCCTGATTATATCAATAATAGATGTCAATAACAAAAATCATAATCATCGAATTAACAATTCTTAAATTACTAGAATTAAGGACTTTTGACATTCTCCGTTCAAACGTTACGCGGTTCTATTCAGAACGTTATCGGCCGCATAGTTATATTATCAAATAGTTGAAAGAAAATTCATTGGATTTTTTGGGCCAAAACAACAGCATTGAAATATATTTGGTATTTTTGTTACTTTTTCGAATATCGTATCATCAATTATTTTCACAAGGCTGATTTTAATGGGATTTTCTCTATACGACCGATACGCGTTTATCTAGCAATCTATTCAGCGACACGTGACGGGCGATAGATCCGAAATGTGTGTTTGTTTGTTTGTTTGTTTGTTTGTTTGCAGTGATGTTGTCACGTTGGTGTTCCTGGCTCGATAGATAGACCGATATACAACATGATGGGTGACAGATAGTGCTATAGGTTGGGGCGGACTTTTTTAATTTCTGAATTGTAGTAAATAATAACAATTACACCTACGGGAGTGTTTCCCGACTAAACAAATCGAGAAAAAAAAGGTAGATGTACGTACAAATAACATTTGAAATTTAAATGTTTAGCATTCATGTTTTTAAATTTACCATCTGTATTAATTTTTTCCCGTCCAAAACCCTTTTTTAAGAAAAATTTGCGCTTCTAATGCATAATGATGCTTTATAGGAATACTTCAATACAATATAGCCACTTAAAACGTAAAAATACAAAGCTAAACCAGTCTGTATTAAAGGTGTCAGAAAACCTTATTAATTAAATATTTAGTGTTTTCAAAAATATATCTTTACCGTATTAGCATCAATACCTAAACGCTAAATTTACATACCTATAAATATAGGCTTGTATGAGGAGGGGGGGGGGGGGGGGGGGCGCACACACTCCTACATTGAGGCTAATATTTGAACTAACTAATTGCACACGGCCTTATTTTGGAAGCGATTAAACGACTTATAAATATGTATTATTCGGACGCATTGATGAAAGGTCACTGGTGATTACAGCGCACAGCAAGAGAGACAAAGGGGTGTGGGCTTATAAATGCTGCCAATAATAGCGGCTATGAATGTGGTACTCGGCTCAGTAGGCCCTGCTCACATCTGTAATTAATGAGTGCGGTAAAATTAGCAATGGGCTTAAAATTGAGGAATTTAAGCACTTGGTATAATTTTTTTTTTGTAAAACATTAACAGTGTCTCGCAAACCGTAGATTACATATTCGTTATTGATTTGAAAGTAGAAACGTTGGCAATAAAAACGATACATTCGCGACAGATCAATAACTAAAATATTTTTTGTTTGTTTACCAAAATTCATTAAATAATTTATTCGCTATCTTCTGTAGCTAAGTGTCTTAATACCAGGTCACTTCTCGAACGCTTTTAAAAGTCAAGTTGATGGATGAGCGTATTTGGTTTACCTCCCGCATTTCTACATTCATGTGAATTATTTTACCTGTTACAAAGTGCAGTTTATTATTATAAGTTGAACCTCTCATACATTGTTATGTATTCCCTTATTCACAAGTCTAAAATTTGTGTTAATGGTGTTTTGTGTTCGCCCTTTTGTTGCTAAAACCACTCACCGAATCTTTTGACAACAGTCGCCAGAAGCAACATAATCACATTCAAAATGTAAAAGCAATTCTCGATTTACTTAAAATTCACAGAGAAACTAGCAAAAAGACTAATGAAACACCCCATCACTCTCGACATTCCAACATTCCCCGAACATGTTTTTTTTTGTATTTACGTCTCTTTTTGTTCTAGTTTTATTTTACTGAATTTCAACCAAAACTCGTGTTGACAAAATGTCGAGATACTTCACCCTCGTTTGTCGAATTCATCATTTATTCAAACTTGTGAATCGGGTCTCGTGACGGGGGGTGGTGGGGGGGTGGGCGGATACCCGAACTCAAAGACAACTCGTCATCACATGTCACATTCAGGAACAAATAAGCGCGTGAAATCCGAATGGTAATTGGGTTTCGTGTAATCAAAAGCGAAATGAAATCAAGTTTGAGTTTGGCTAACTCACGCACGCACGTTATCTGACTCGTTTATAACGGTGGAAATCACAGGAAAGAAAATATTAAATTATTTTAATTTCTCGTGAAACCTGCACAGAGGTGTCTAACTATAGGTATGATAGAGTTAAGATAATTATTGTGAAGGGAATGTCAGAGGGATAGTGAAAGGGGTATTCACCCGCTAAACTCAAATAATATATGCCTATTTCAATCGGGCTAATTACTAATGAATTGGCAATTGACAGAAAAAATATTGGGTCCACCATGACCCGAAAAAAAGTATCAAACTTAATATTTTTCGAGCATCGGAAAAAATCTCCCATAATTGGATGAGCGTAGCGAGTGAAGCGAAGACTTCAATTTCACTGACCCCCCAAAAAAATTAGCTCATGTGTTTTTTTCTTTTTTTTCTGTTTGTTCGCTCTCTACCGGGCAAACGGCATATGCGATCTTGATGAAAATTTCAGGACTTTGAAATCTCGACTAGACTTGCTACGTTGTTGGGTACAATCGAAGAAATATTTCTCAGGAATATCGTACTTTTACGATTTTTTCGATTTTTAGTGCGATATTTTCGTGACATTTGGGCCGATTTTGACCAAACGGGTGGGGCTACAACGTTCATATTTTACATGTACATTAAGGTAATGGTTATGTATTGCTTTTTGAAAGAAAAAGTTGAAAAAGTTAGCCAGAATCCATAGAATAAAGGTTTTAATATGAGTTTTTTTAGGTTTATAATAACAATTAACAAGTAACAATAGAAACTTGACAACAATCACCTACAATGCATTCACAAAGCACTTGCAAAGGAAAAAGTGGTCCCACGCAAACTAAAAACTTACAAAAAAGCTCATCCATCAACGCGGCGGGACTTTAAGCGTTTTCCTAGTAAATAGCATGGGGACGATCTTTATGCACCGTGTCCTTGGAGGATTTTGACCCAAAAAAATATTGGCCATTATTGTCGTACTCGACAGCCTTTTCTGTAAATTTCCTTTATTTTGTTTTGTAATTTGGGTAAGTGGTTCGGTCAAAATATGCTGATTACCAAGAAGGGGTGTGATTTTGGAATGCATATTTGTGCGTGTTTAAGAGTATATCTGTGCACAGTTTCAAGACACGATGTTGTAAGGGGCCATTTTAGATTGGTATTATGCTGTGATATCTATGTGGAACAAAAAAGAAGCAGGTTAAAGCCGATTTAAGAAATTTCTCAAGACACCAATTTTCTCAAATTTATGGATTAAAAAAAAAAAAATCGTGTAAAATCACAGTTACAAGATATAATTTTTTAAACAGTCATCTTAGTGTAGTATTGTGCTATAGATTATGTGGTAAAAAAATAATTTTTTGAGGTAATAGCCCCTTTAATAGGACTCAATTCCTTGCATTCGCATTTACGACTGCGGAAAACCTCGGGAGAAAACTTCAATCAGGATTGCCTGTCTCGACGGGATTCGAATCCGGGACTTCCAGAATCTTAATGCTCGAGCCAACACTGTCGGTTCAATACGAACATATATATTTTCCCACAATGTATTATTCCCAATTCAATACCATTTCAGAAATATTTTTTTTCCTTGTTTTACTGTAGGCCTACTGAGCACTGTTGAAAGAAATAACCCCGACTGTTTCTTAATCTAAGAACCTGAACCCCGATACAAACACGAGGGCTGAATTTCCTCCCCCGAGGGCCGCATTTTAATTGGAGATCCGAGGTAAACACGTTTTTATTGGATGGTTTCACTTCAATACTTGCGGTTTGATCGATATTGTCAAGGGCGGTTGGCTGAAAAAAACACAACTCTCCCAATCCGACCATGTTTTCGTCTGGGATGTTGGTAAGTTTGCAGATAATTCTTGTGGTCAAGTTGCTACGACCGCACTTTGTACTGATATACTGTAACCACTCAGACCGCCGTAAGATATTAATGTCACTAATGCATTAAGCTTATTAAAGTAATAAGTCTTGGTCGGGCAAAAAGCTGCCAAAAAACGATAAAACCTGTTCCTTTGCTGTTCCAGCTGTGTGTTTACTTTATCTCATCTGTCAGCCTTGTTATATACAAGTTCGAAAATACATTCTTCATCTTTTAGTAGAACCAATATCACGTACAGTGTCAGAACGAGGCAAAAATAATAGGTTGCTCCCTTCGCGTTGACTTTACGCTTTACAATGGTGAATAGTAGGGTTTATTGTATGTTCTTCTGCATACAAATAAAATGTGTCTTGTGCATTTTAGAATTCACGTATGTCGTTTCAAATTTTTCTCCAGAGCGTTGTACATTTGAATTTGAGGGCATGCTGAGAACGTGTCTGTCTCGTGAAGACTCTTAAAATACTCATTTTTGGTTGGCCTTTGATCGCTCGTCGATGGCGTCGGCGCCGATTGGTCAGCTTTAAATTTAAGTCCCCCACTAAAAATCAGTGTGAGAGAGAGTGAGTAGACTCTTTATACGGATTAAGTTATTTTATTCAACGTACTGATAGGTAGTAAATTGATAATAAATCTCAATTCAAATTAAGAAAATCATGGCAATTGCTTAATAAATGTCTATGTGACACCTATAGGTTCTTCTTTGAGAATAATTTTCTTGAATAAGAAATCATGATACGATTTTCTTTAGAAACTGGGCCATGGTCAACTTCCCCCCCCCCCCGTGTTTCCTTTTCAAGACTTTATCTCGGTACAAGGTGGAAGGAGAGATTTGATGGAAATCCAAAGTGCTAATGTAATATGTTCAATCCTAGCAATCACTTTTTGACAGATAAATATTTTTAAAAAACTCACGTCAAGTCAATTCAGGATGCTCTTACTCTACAGTATGTAAATAATTTTAATATTGTTTTAATTTTTCGTGGGAAAGCCTGCCCAAGGTGCAATTCATTCCCTCTTCAGGTGTCATATAGGTATATTGAGGTTAGGAAAATTGTGAAAGGATGTCCGAAGGCTGTTTAAGAGAACTCAATTCCTTGCATTCGCATTAACGACTGAAGAAAACCTCGAAAAAACCCTCGGTCAGGATTGCCGGTCTCGACGGGATTCGAACCCGGGACCTCCCGAGTCAGGGTCTACACATGCACCAATCATTGCCATTCCAAAGTCTTATTCTAGCAGGTCTATTTCAAACCATTCGAGTGGGTCCAAAGTTTGAGTTCTAGCGACTGTACTTATAAACAAGGATGGACTATTTAAGTTTGTAACCGACTTGACTGAAGACACATCCGGATGTACAATGACAAAACGATAACAAAACAAAGCGGATTGTCTTCTAAAGTCTAAACAATCGCCGTGGGATTATTTGGTGGTTTGTTTGAAGAAGCTCTCTTGTCTGTCAGAACGCATAAGATCTTTTAGAACACAATAGTATACACTTGGGTGATTGTTTTGTAGGAAAGACTTAAGTCAACGTTCCATTAGTCGGTCTCGTCTTTGCTCGTGTCAACGTGCACTTTACTTGGCACATACTTGTTGAACGTAGATGGTTTCCATTACTTGTTTGCTAAGATATATACACTGAGACTAAAAAATGTTACTGTCGAAAAGAAAAAAATCATTAAATGCGGTACGTTATTTGAGTAGTTGAAATTAATGCTCATTCACAAGTACACAATAAATAATTTTATTTAGTGAAGTAGTGGTATGAAAAAAAAGAAACAATGTGATTTTTTAAATAGTTAATGATTAGGACTTAAATGGATTCGATTCGATTCATACGTGTAATTGGAATTGATTAACTTACAATAATGTATCTGAGCAGTGCGCATATATATTTTTTACATCCTAATCTGACGTTGGTTGCCCTTCTAGGAAGTTTTTTGGATGAGCGTAGCGAGCGAAGCGAAGATTCCATTTCACTACACTGGAGAAAAAAATCCGGAATGTTTTTTTTTTTCTGTATTTTTGTGTGTTTGTTAACACGATTCCGGCTAAACCGATACTCCGATTGCGATGAAATTTGGAGGCCTTAGAAATCTCTGAACTTAGAACTGCCACGTTTTGAGCGCAATCGGAAATTTTTCTTATAAAAAACGCAATTTTACGATTTTTTGTCGGATTTTTAAAAAAATTCTTCGACTTATAACACTTACATGCTATCCGATTGTAATGATTTTTTAAACAAACCTTAATTTTATGATTAGATTTCGTGTGAAATTTGAGCGTAATCGAAAATTATTTCTCATGAAATCGAAATTTTCGGTTTTTTCTTTTTTAAAACATTCTTTGACATTAACCTACATGGCTTTCCTATTGTAATGATTTTTTATAGAACTTAATTTCATGAATTAAATATACTCGTGTAAAATTTGAGCGCAATCGAAATTATTTATTATGAAAATTGCAATTTTACGATTTTTTTTTTTTTTAAGTACTTAAAAATTACGATTTATTAAAAAATTTTTAATTTTTAATTTAATTTAATTTAATTTAAAAAATCTTCGACTAAGTAATGAATTTTTCACAACAACAGAAATCGCGTACACAATGCAGCTCAATGCACCAATTACGCTCATCCAACAACGCGGCGGACTTTAGCGTTTTTACTATTTTTTAACTTAAACTGAGCTTAGTCAGCGGAAAAAGTTGCGACTCGTTTTATCGCGAAAGGGTCCCTGTTAAAACTATCGACAAAATAATGTTGGTGAGATCAGTAAAACTTAATGGTGTCATTAAAATATACCGATATCTCCACCTCGCTGGTCATGACATGCCATTATAATTCTTGCTGATTTCATCAAAAATTTCTTGCCAACATATTATAATATGATCTACAGCAAAAACTACATCAGAAGAGAAGATAGAGTGATTTGTGAATAAATTAAGTGAAATTGACCAAGATATATAAATATCTTGCAGTAAATTTCATCCTTTGTAAATCGAGTAAGTCGTCGTTAAATCACAACATTAAAGTATCCTACAGTCCTGAAAAATATACTTTACTAAAAAAATATATATATATGAATTTTTTACTTGAGTAGTGATATGAATAGTATACATTCTGATATTTCCAATAATCTAATGAGACATTTCAATTGATTCTATTCAATTCAAATGTGTGCTTAACAATCCCCAACAAAATTCCCTAACGTTTAAAGCGTTGAATGTCTCCTAGTTAAATTTGCGTTCTGTACCTTAATCAATCTCTTTTAACCAAACTCTTGTCCTTGTCCTTTAACTCAGACCGTTTCCCTTTCTGCGTCGTTATCCCCCATTTCTCTCGGCACTCGGTCGACGAAGCCTTCATCTTTAGTTACATTATATGCAAAGTGCTTTGGTCTGAGAAGATTCCCTCGTCGATTAACAGCGTGTCTCAAACTCATACAAGCCTAATGAAGGTGTAAGGGAGGCAGCTACTTTACTAAACGGCTGACTATATATTTCATTCTGTGATTGACGTGCGGGGTCTTGAATAAACCATCTATCCTAATCGAACCCAGAAGTTTCTACTTGGAGATAAGCATAATTAGTGGTTCACTGTTAGCTTTGGAGCTGGCGAGTCTGAATTCTATCATGCAATATAAATTGAAGGTTCAAAATGTTACTCCTAATGAGGTTTGGCATATAAACTTGTTCCTGCAGTCATCACGTTGAGGTACTACTTTGCATAGTATAGTGGTCAAGCAAGGATAAAACAACTGCTAGAGTAAAATTCTACACAAGTTATAATAAAGAAAATCCAAAATTGTAAACAAAAAATGTCTTTTAATTAATGATCCACGTCTTTACGAAAACATACCGGTTGGGAACATACATTTTTTAACATCAACTATATCTATATAGCTATTAAAGTTAAATTTGGCTCGTAAGTCTAATGGTTTGAGTCCCTACTTCATATAATATTAATTTCAGAAGATACCGGGTTTGACACCCTCTCAAGACAGAAAAAAGGAATGGTTCAAATCCATTAATACTCAGGTTATGTAGGCCTTCTACCAGAAGTAAATCAAGGTCTGGGTCCATGACGTACATAAGCTATGCGTAGCTTATATTATGTCATTGGTCTGGGCATAGAAAAAAAGCATATATAAAATGAATGTATAAATGTATTTTTAATGAATCTAAATTGTAATGTATTGTTATTATGTTTAGTTGGTTGCTGAACACTACATTTTTAGTAACCTATAACACATTGAAGTGTTAAACAATAAAAATAAATAATTAAAACAAACATTAAAAAAAAATCAAATTAGCTTTGTCATGGTTATGGCGACGCCAGCGGGTGAAACGTGTCCAGCAATCTGTTCGCTCATTGTTAAAACGACTTAAAAGTGTGTATAGCTCATGTGATGATCGTAGTGCTATGGTTGAGATGCCACTTTATTTGCCTATATTTTGCTACACGTGCATATAACTTAATGAGTTTAAAACGCCTTCACCTACTTATAACAAATGAGATAACTAATTACTCAATGGCACATCATTAAAAGTCACGAACGCACATTCTTCTGAGTTGTGAGCTACTGTATCGTAATTACCCTTCTTTCCATGCAGATTTTTCCTTGAAACCGGTAAAAAGTTGTTCTGCGATTAACAAAACCAACAACTTTTTTATATGTGTGAAGCCAGGTGTGTAGGAAACACTTAAATTAATGATTACGACAATCTTATCTTAATATGCATATTATATTTGGAATGTTGCGTTATTCTAGTGGTAATAATAAGGATGTAATTTTTCAATTCTTTTCTTCTGAAGGTTGAATTAACGAAGGAAAAACTTACATCAATCCAAATGAAATTAAACAGAAACTTAACGAACATGAATTATTTGAAACATTGAACGACTAATAAGAAATATTAATATAAATGTGATTCAATTTTGATTATCATATTATTAGTATATTTTTCATTCATTCATAGCCATTTTGTTAATATTTTATTTTCGTTGAATTGTTCGAAGTTCCTTTATTCGACATTTTAAAAGAACGAAAATATTATGTTCTTATGATCGAAACAACATTACAACATGCTAAAAATGTACATTATTCCATTTCTTTGTTTTATTGATAAATGTGACGTTTTACAGCTGAACTATAACAAGTAAAAAAAAATGCCGTGGACTGTTACAATGTTTCAGCATCAATATGACTAAATATAAGTAATGGAAAAAACAATTATTAATTGAAATTATGGTCGAGTGTGGTTAAAAGAATGTTAATGACAGTGATTGGAAATGAAACGTGCAGTATGCCTGTAGCGGTTGGGTCATGCCACACTAACAACATTTTTCCAGTGGGGATAATAATTCAAATTACAGCCAGTTTGTTTAACCACACGAATAACTCGTCGATGATGTCTGCGCCTACATGGTTGGCTTGTCGGACTTTAAATTTAATTTCCCCCACTGAAAATCAGTTATGTGACTGAGTGGGTATACTCTAAATACGAATGTATTTGTTTATTTATTATTTATTTACTCCTCACTCCGTGACGGCAACAATAGAACATATTGTAACATATTGTTTTTAAATGCATTGTTGTTGTAATGCTACTATTTCAAATATGTACTTAAATGTAGTTTATTGTAGTTTCTGCATCTATGTAATTAGATTAATTTAGTTGTCCTCCTTTGTAAATCAGTTTTTATAACTGAATAGGATAGACGTTAAATAAATAATAAATAAAAAAAATTCTGAATGTTATGTTGTATCCTGTACTTGACAAATGGACGCCACCCGATCACAAAAATGAAATTAGTTTGGTTCTGTTTGCAGGCGGGTTGTTTTGTAGATTGTCACTTCTATCACTTCAAAAAACGATTTTTTGCAATTCCAAAAACTCAAAACAAAATAATTCAATTATTGGTCAATGTTACGTATACTATTTGTTGTGACCAATCTGGACCACAATTTAAAATAAATCGTGCACAAAAAGTCACCACTGATATGAGTTAGCACATTGCACAACAAAATATATTTTCTAAATTTTTTTTTTTTTTTAGGAACAATTTAGATAAAACTTGATAAAGACGCACGATTTAGACTCGATTGTGGATGTTCTCATGATAATTTGGTTGTCATTCCAGTCTTACATTTTGCAGTTAATACAGTCCGTCCCCCTCACCCCCACCCCGGCTTTAATCCCCAGGCGAATTTAAACATACATTGAACATACGTATTAACATACCCTACAATGTTATGGCTATTAAATATTTAGATTGTGTACATTGATATGGTCAGTTACATCTTGTGTTTAATGCAATTTTAAAATAATTGTAACAAAGTTTACGATATTAACATTATGCATAATAAAAGAATTTTTAGGATCACAATTCATATTGTTTTGACAGTATTTACAATATTGTTTGTGTTACAAGTGTTAATGTTAATACTATAATACGTCGTCCCTACACACCATGCTTTTCGTCATTAAACATCTTACATAATAAAACAACCACATGTTATGCATCAACAATATTAGATTGTATTGAAATAATTTTACAGAATTCATGTTTGGAAAAAAGTTTAATAAATATATTATAGTTACAACATCTTATTTGTATTGAGTACTCTATTAAATGCGAAACTTTAGCAGCAACACAAAGATCCTATATGTAAATCATTACATAATTGCAGATTGTATTGAACATAATTATTATGAGATATTATCTATTAGGCTAAAAATTATATTATATTATTATTATTAAATCATTACACAATAATTACTATGCACGGTCAACTTTTAATTGCTTTGAACTTAGAATTAGGAAATCACGTTGAAATTGAAACTATTTATTAAATTCATTATTATAATTATTATATGTATTTTAATTATTATTATTATTATTATTAAGGAAATCACGTGAAAGATACCTAATATGGTAAATTCATTATCATTAATTGCATGTTTTCGTTTTTGTTATTATTATTATTATTATTATTATTATTATTATTATTATTATTATTATTATTATTATTATTATTATTATTATTATTATTATTATTATTATTTTTATAAAAACATTGCAAAGTAGAAAATTAGAACAACATTAGAAATGTGACGATTGCTAGAAGAGAGTTTAGCCCCGAACTCAATGCGCCTGTCAACCGCAATTTAAATTATAAATGTTGGAACAAAAGCTTTGTTATGTAAACTAAAAGTAATTAATACGACCAATGACATTAGTACAATCCTGGTCAACAACCATTGTAGTCAACAGAGTTGTTTGTGAGCCCCTTAAATTAAAGTTTCCCTCTGAGTGCAAGCTCGCGTAACCAAATGCGTAGACTTTATACGAGTAACTTGCCGCATCTAATTATTTATTTCTTGGATGCCATATTATAACTTTGTTTTAAGTGAAGTATTGTTATTTTATTTAAATATGACCAAGAGTACAAATTCACTATCGCATTGGTGACAGGAATAACTATATTAAGGCTATTGTACCACCTCTGGCCGATAATTTGAAAGTCGAAGAAACATGTCTGAAAAGTTTGCTGAATGAAAGAAGGCCTTTAAAATAACAGAAAAAAAATTGTGAATTTTTTTGGGCGGACATAACCTCACTTTTGGAAATTATATTTAGATTTTTGGACAAAAGTGTAATATACAAGACTAGTTCAAAATTAAATTTTGAGAATCGGTTTTCTGGACATAGTTTCTAAACACCTTTAGCTATAACTTGACTATAGCTAAAATAGTTTTCTGAACATAACAGTTGGTGTACAAATTTTTTGTCAAACGGTACAAAACTCGTATTTGTACCGCTTGACAAAAAAAATCGTACACCAACTGTTATTTTCAGAAAACTATTTTAGCTATAGTCAAGTTATAGCTAAAGGTGTTTAGAAACTATATCCAGAAAACCGATTCTCAAAATTTAAATTTGAACTAGTCTTGTATATTACACTTTTGTCCAAAAATCTAAATATAATTTCCAAAAGTGAGGTTATGTCCCACCCAAAAAAATTCACAATTTTTTTCTGTTTTTTTAAAGGCCTTCTTTCATTCAGCAAACTTTTCAGACATGTTTCTTCGACTTTCAAATTATCGGCCAGAGGTGGTACAATAGCCCCGTCACGGGGCATCAGCTTTCCTTAACCGTTTAGTGGATAAAACACTTTAATAATAAAACTGAAAACTTACTTTTTTTTATTTTTTTATTTCATCTTGTGGAAGAAAATTAGAAAATGTTGGCAAAAATATATTATATAATCAAAACCATACACTTGTGCTGAAATCTTGAGTAATAAGTAGGCGGATTGTTGTACAGCCTGTTTTGTTTTCGAAAAATGTGACACGACCGGGGATCGAATCCCGAATCCGGACTTGAAACTTCCAGGGATTTAGACAGAAATTCACCATATCCACAATGATATAACACGATCTTCGGTATTATAACGAACATGCATGTTAATACTTTAATTTAGGACAAAAACTAAAAACATTTTGAACTACATTAAATGTAGTAAAAAAATCTATTACTTCAGAATTTAGAAACAATTGTTCAATTATTACAAACAAAACATGGACATGCGTTGCTTATAAACAAAGCATTTTTGGATGAGCGAAGCGAAGACTTCAATTTCACTGACCCCTCAAAACATTTAGCACCAATTAATTGTTTTTTGTTTTGTTTGTTTGTTTTTCTGTCTGTTTATTCGCACGCTACAGGGCAAACGGCATATGCGATCTTGATGAAAATTAGAGGGTACCTTCGAAATCTCTGAACTTAGACTTGCCACGTTTCTGGGTACAATCTAAGAAGTATTTCTCATTAATATCGTACTTTTACGATTTTTTTCGATTTTAAGTGCGATATTTTCGTGACATTTGGGCCGATTCTGACCAAACGGGTGGGGCTACAACGTTCATATTTTACATGGACATTAAGGTAATAGTGATGTATTGCTTTCTGAAAGAAAAAGTTGAAAAAGTTATCCAGAATCCATAGAATAAATGTTTTAATATGAGTTTTTTTTAAGTTTATAATAACAATTAACAAGTAACAACAGCAATTTGACAACAATCACCTACAATGCATTCAAAAAGCACTTGCAAAGAAAAAAAGTGGTCCTACGCAAACTAAAACTTACAAAAAAGCTCATCCATCAACGCGGCGGGACTTAAGCGTTTTCCTAGAATTCTAGCCAAGGCAGATAAAGACGCTAAACCTTCCACTTAAAGTAAGTTGCGACTTAAAGATATAACATCAAGATAATATCTGATTACCCTCACTTAGCACCTCATTACAGCAAGCTACACGTCAATTTTTTATTTTTATCGTACTACAACCATAATAACTGCATATACAAACAATAATTGAACAAGTGTAATTAGTTACACGCTTACAATGAATCTATTTGTCAGTAATTGCTGTTGTCTGCTTGGCCATGCAGCAAGGTAGGGTGCGGCTCGAAGCGCCCGTTCAAAGCATCTGGTTTGCATACTGATGCCTTCTTATGCAAGAGCAGTGCGATCTGTGTACCACTTAACCTGGTTCATACTTTGCAGGGAGAACGGAAATTGCGAGGATTACGTTGACTGGGTAAGAACCGCAATTTCTTAACCGTCTTACCGTATGATTTGCAAGACAAAGATAAAGCTAACGCACGTTGTATTTCCATAATACAGCCATTTTCATTTTAGAATGAACTTCAGATAGCAAACCATAATACACCATAATACATAACCACATTGTGCAGACTGCAAGAGTATATTTTAACACAAAAAATTAAGAAAGCAAGTTTTAAAAATTTCATAACATCCCAAATCAATTACAAATTTCGGTCTCATTTGCTTAATGCGGATAACAATGAATACAACATATTCTGGTGTTGATAAATAAAAAGTTAAAGAAATTAAAATCCAGAAACAAATTATTACTTGTTTCGGTTGCTGGCATACATCTTTCAGTTTACCAACCATACAATGTTCAATTAATTAATTAGTTTGGTCGACTGAGTATAGAGAGCGAAGCTACTTAATCAGCAGATAGTCGAAAAAGAATACACAAATAAAATAATTCGCCGTGCTTGATCATTTTGATGGCAGTGCCTGTTATTTTTTTTTTAAATTTTTCTGGGGGGCTATCCACTTCCTCCTTACTCCCAGAGTAACCATAAATATTCTGTATGATCCATGAGGAAGGTCAATGCTAACAAAAACCGCGCGCCAATCGGACGTCATGTTCTGTTTTTATCGTGAGACGTGACACACGCACATACGGGCCTAAATGTGAGATTCACTCCATATTAATTATAATTGGAAAGGTAATTTGATGTATGGGCAACAAAGTACTAGACTGAATACAAAATGTGTGTGATTAAAGATATTTACCCAAGTACCGCTACGACAACTGCAATCAATATTATGTTATCAGTTATTAATTATTAAATTCTCAAAACGTACACAATTCCAAGCCCTGAACAGAAAGAAGGAATGCGGGCCGATTTTATTTCCGCCGGCCCTCCAATATCCGCAGAGAAATGTGATTACGCCTTAAGCTGTTTTCAATTCGATAATGGCTCTTTCCTCTTCCTTTGAATTCAATTTGAAACTGGCTGTTAGTCAAGCTGCCTTTCAAGGAGTTTAACCTTAGATTGCACATCGAAAGAAAGTAGCTACAGGTCGTAACAGGGAAAATGCGTTCACTTCCATAAATGCGTTTTTCAATCAAAATGAACGTTAGCGTGAATAGGAATGGATGTTGTTTCGTAAATCTAATGTCATGCACAATTTTATCACCGTCCCTAAACAAAACATTAAACATTAATTAATTAATTAACAAACAAAAAATAAATAAATTCATATTTAGAGTTTACCCACTCAGTGATATAACTGATTTTCATGTTATATATGTTAATGTTATTTATATTCAACACTACCAAGATAAAAAATGTCGATAAATTATCGTCATTGTTATTGTCGTTTTAGTATCCAATTGATATTTTAATTTTTAAATTAAAAAGAGGATAGACGGTTTTTCGATAAACAATATAATACAAGTACCTGTAGATTGATTGATTGATTTTACGAGTAGTTTTTATGATATAAGTTATTGATTGATTTACTAGATTCAATTAAACGATACAATAAAATACCCTAAAATTATTAAATAAATACCATGACAACTTATGTCAGTAGCTATCTTTCACTTTACGCTGATGATATGACCAACCTACTTACGATGCCCAAACTTTCTTCCACTCAACCTATTGACCCAACTAACCTGCCTCTTATTCAAATGGCTTCAAAGAAAGCTTCTACAATATCATATTACTGTGAGCAAAATCGTTTATCCTTGCAACCATCTAAGACAGTGTACCTCACTTTCTATACCAATCACCTTAAACCGTTGTCTAGCCCATTAATTCGTCTTGATGGAAATAGCATTTCAAGAGCATCATCTAATAAAGTCCTAGGCCTCACCATAACTGAATCCCTCGATTGGACCCCCCATATCAACCGAATTGCTTCCAGGCTACTAAGCGGCTGCTTCATGCTCCGTAAACTTAAAATCATCGCCAGCGAATCATCCCTTCTTTTAGTTTATCATGCATTTATTCATTCAATCCTCTCATATGGTATACTTTTTTGGGGCTCGTCTGTCCATGCCCAACGAATATTTATCATTCAAAAAAGAGCTGCAAGAATAATCGCTGGTCTCTCTAGGCGGACATCTTGCAGGACATACTTTCCCAAATTACGTATTCTTACCCTAACTTTAAACTCTAATTCAAACAGCTGCAACTTTTGTCCATTCCAACCCTGAGCTTTTCTTCATCAATTTGACCAATCACAGTCACAACACAAGAAATGTAGCCAATATTTTCATCCCGTCGTTTGGTCATTCATTTTATAAAAGTAGTCCACAGTTCCTTTGCCGCATTCTCTACAATAATCTCCCAAATGATATCAAAAATTCCAAATCATTCAAGTTTGACCTGAAGAAGTATTTGCTAGAAAAATCTTTTTATTCTCTAGACGAATTCCTAAATCCCTCCACTTAGAGTTTTACCATATTGAAATTTATAACTGTTATTGTATTTTTTGAATTTGTATTTGTTATCTGTTAATTGTTATTTGTTATTTGTCATCTGTTATTTGTTATTTGTGATATGTAACGGTTAGGCATATGTATGTATATCCGATATGTGAACCATGTACATGTCCATGGATTCAATAAATAAAAAAATAATAAAAAATAAAAATAAAAAAATAAAACCAAAAGTATTATGTGTCATCCTTGTTGGAAGGAAATGTCAACAATAAAATAGCGTCAATCGAAGGTAAAGTTCGGTTTTTCGTTCGAGATGTGAGTGTGACACACGCACGGATGGACGGACGGACAGAAAAAAGATGCATGTTTGGGAGCTCTCCAAATTATTCGTTACTGAATGGTTTGGTTCGAGCGTTAAGCGCACGAATCTCATTCTCGAGATCCGGGGTACAAATCGCGCAAAGACCGGCAATCCTGACTGAAGTATTTTCCGGGGTTTTCCTTAGTCGTTAATGAGAATGCAAGGGATTGAGTCCTCGTAAACAGCCCTCGGACATCCCTTCACAATTGTCCTAACTCCAATATACATAGTTAGACACCTAAAAAGTGGCATGCATTTCACCCTGGACAGGTTTCCCATCGAGCAAAAAAAAATTGTTTCATCATTAAAATTAATATCAATAATTATGCCGAGATATATTATACAATTATGTTCTGCGTACCCATTGGGCTCATTGCCCATGAGTTAAAATGCCTATGTCGGCCTCTAATGGCCATAAAAGGCGGCATGATTAATAAAGCCTGTGGGGGACAACTAGTAATCTGGGTGTTCCGATAGCCTTAGCCAGAGACGGGGGTTTGTTTGGGGTAGGCGGACATTTGCCTAGGGTTTAAATTTACGATTTAGGGGTCACTTTGATATTAAAGAGTCATCTCGCGGAGCATACGCGCAAGTGTTATGATTACAGGATTAGGTGGAAGTTTACGTATTGCTGAGGGTCCACACTTAAGGGGATGGCACAGAGTTGGATCTTAATAAAGTTTATCTTCGTTGTCTAAGTTAGCTACAAGATAATCTTCCCTGCAGCCTACCTGGAAGAAGCAGAGCGGCGCGGTGGCGAGGAACGACAGGATCCAGATGAGGGCTATCGAGATGACGACGCGACGTCGCGTGCTGGCCGCGTCCTGGCTGCAGCGACGCACGATGGTGAAGTAGCGGTCCAGAGCGATCACGGTGATGGTTCCTATAGACACCATGATGTTGGTGCCCTGGACGAGGGGCACCAGCTTGCACATGGCGTCTCCGAGGGTCCACTGGCGCCTGCAACACAAGATTAAACACGCTCGATTATTGCCTGACAAACATTTTTTTTAAACTAACAAATACTTTATTTTACAGTTGTAGACATTACACACAAATAAATTATACCTGGGAAATACCTGGGAACAAGCCCCTTAACTTTCTACTTTAAATTAATGTTACACAGATTAGACTGAAATGTAGAGATATTATAAAAATTAAGTAAAAAATAACAGGAACAAATGGAAAAAAAAGCTGCTGTAAAATCCTGACATGCATTTAGCATCAGAGTTCTCACTACTGAAAAGTATTATTTTAAGTGTTTATTCAAAAACATTGTGGGGTAAATGGTTTCTCGGTTTTGCCCACAGAGAAATAGAGGGTTCTGGAGCTTGCCACAAAGTTAAGGATTGGTGAGTTTTATTTAAACCCTCTATAGGTAGCTAAACCAGGTTTATGTACATAGTATTTCTAATTTGATTTAAATTATGCATTTTTTCTAGAATGCATGCACATTTATGTAGGTCTATGACTACAGTAACTACAACTTGAAATAATTTTGTAGTTTATATTATGTAGGCCTATTCATAAGTAATATTGAATTTTCACGAGGAAATCTATCGTTTGTTGGAACATCGATAAAAGCTTTGCTCTTAAATTATTATCAAAACAAACTCAAGTCGTTTAGGTCTAATAAGGAAATTATTGTATTATTTTAGTAAAACAGGTATTTTGATAATAAATAGAATATGTGGACTTTAATTCTTTCTTGAAAATATTGATAATTCGATTAGGATCCGTGCGCATATTAGGATACGAACTAGACGAAGTGTAGAGGATAGTTTTATGTACGAGTATTTTAAAGGACCCACTTTTGACCCAGGTAGCCCTTCATTAGGATTGCCGACGTGGGTATCAAACCGATGACCACACGAATTATAGTCTCGCTCTCGGTAACGTTGATGTATTTCCTCACAGTTGGTGGAGAAGTTATCGACGCGTCGCGCGCCACTTGTTGATGGCATCCCGCGGACTTTATCACAGCTGACGTAATATTTTACTCATGACGTGAGTCCATAATTTCGTGTGGACCATATTAATGACGTCCGTATATTTTATACGTGGTCTGGGAGCTTAAAAACGACAATAAATTGCTAAAATAACAGCTCAAGTACGTAATTAATGTAAATCCGACCAGTTATAAAACGATCTGCAATTGCCACAATACCACACCTAAAATGACAACATCACATAACAATTTTGGCAACTTAACAAAATTTATATCTTGCAAAGCCATCTGTATTTACTTAGACGTCTAAGGCCATCATTAAACAACGCAATATAGTTTATGATGCAGTTAGACAAATTTAATGAGGTGAATTTATGAGATCATAGAATATGTTTCGGCAAGGTGATAACTTAACACGTATTTAGTTAGATCGTGGTTAGATACTGTCAATCTTATGCGCACGACTGCATTACGTCAAGGTTGCGTACGGGAAGACCAAACAAATTAATATCTATGCTGCTACAGGAACTTTGAAAGTCTCCTTGCCCATCAATCAGATAAAAATGCAATATTATTAGACTCAACCTTGATTTGTCTGCTCTACTCGAGATAGCATATCAATACTAGCGGGTAAAGGGGCTTAACACATTTTAAAGTAGACCTTGCTAAATAGTTCGTCTTTAACTCCAGATTTGTTCTCCAAAAAATAAAACTATTCCAGGTGACATACAAGAGTTTCCACCAGAAATTCGTCATCAGGAGCTGATGGGAATTATTGGAGTATAACTCGGTATTAGTTTTATTAAAACATAAACAAACGAACAAGAGCACGGGCGTAAAGCGTATTATAGTAATAACTTTTACATATTATTATTTTCTTCTTTAATAAATAATTTAAAATTATATTCTTGAAATAGTTAATCCTATACGGTCCCTATCCAAGAGAGAACACTGTCAAAATAGTAGTCGGGGAAAGAATACTATATGCAAAATAAATCTCTTCAAGGACAATACATAATTATAAATTGCAGGAGTTTTTAAGAAACAATTATTTATTTAGAAGAAGAAAACCGTTGCAGAGATTGTTTTGGTAAAATAAATTATGGAAATGGCATAATTCGTTTTGCAATTTGTCATGTAGTTCAATTATTTTAATAATATTTACGAATACATTCTACAAGGTGTAATTTTCATTAAGACTAGGAAGCTTCGCAAACGCTTTTTCAGGCGCGTTGTTGGATGAGCGTAATTAACGAAAAAAGGCGTAAAATTGCGATTTTAAATAATTATTCGATTACGATCAAATTTCACACGAATACATTAATTCATAAAATTAAGGTTCTGTGAAAAAATAATTACAATCGGATAAAGCATGTAGGTGCTATATGTCGAAGAAATTTAAAAAATAAAACAAAATCGTAAAATTGCAATTATCATGAGAAATATTTTTTTAATTGCGCTCAAACTTCACACAAATATATTTATTCATAAAATTAAGGTTCTGTGAAAAAATCATCATAATCGGATAAAGCATGTAGGTGTAATAAGTAGAAGATGTTTTAAAAATAAAAAAAATCGTGAAATTGCGATTTCCATAAGAAATAATTTTTTGATTGCGCTCAAAAACGTGGCAGTTCTAAGTTCAGAGATTTTAAAGGCCTCCACAAAATTTCATCACAATTGGAGTATCGGTTTAGCCGGAATCGTGTTAACAAACAGCCAAAAATACAAAAAAAAATAGAGAAGAAAAAACATTCCGAAATATTTTCTCCAATGTAGTGAAATGGAATCTTTGCTTCGCTCGCTACGCTCATCCAATTATATGGTACAATGTGCAATTGCTATCTAGTTTATAAATAACACTCAGTGCGGTGTGCTAGAATAAACGATTTTCAAACTATCAGTCTGTTGAACATTTTATCTAGGCTCATATTACTTATAGAACAATAAATTATAATAATACAAGGTTTTTAAGCACAAGCCCACTTTAAGGACATATTTATTGATTCATAGCAATTGTCCAGTTGGTGCAAACTTTTACGACAATTGCTATGAACAATAATAAAATATATGTATATTATCGTTGTCTATGAAACATTTTCCCAAAAGCAATGATTTTAGTTATTTCATGCTACGAGCATCCTTTTTTATTGGCCAGGTTAATCTATTTCTAGACATGTCTAATATATTGAATTATTATATTGTTTTTTTTCGCTCGGCCGCTAAGAATCCGACGTATATGAAACTTTACATAGTTGTCAAAAAAGTATACATGACAGCTCTAGTCGTAGATATTCAATATTTTATTTTAATCAGCCAGGATCAATCCACGAATGTGGTAAATTTTAGATTTAAAAAAATCCAAAAACATTAAAATAAATTAAATTTTAAAAATTCTTTTAAAATAATTTCTTGAAATGTGTCACTGTAGAGCCCTATGTTTCCGCTTCCTTGACAACTGCCCAAAATTGTAAACAACCGTGGTGTCAGTCGGACGAGCGAACAGGAACGCATGTCCTACACGAGCCTTGATTTATAGAGTGTGCGACAGTGCGTAGTCGAGATTCTCGAGTATACTACGTCTCCATTGACGATGAGGCCAACTTCTTCCCTTTGAAATGTTCACAATTACTAAAACCCATTCGACCACGGCACAGAAGACGGATTAAAGAGATTATTTGACCCTAATATACCATACAAGTTCAGTTCAATGGTCATATATCAATCCCAGAGTCGTATTTACGTTTCCTCATTAAATAAGATATTATTTTGACCTCGATAATACCTGGTCAAAGAGATGAATGCACATTCAGCTCTGTGATCCCTTGGAACTTATCGATAATTAGCTGAGTGTCTGTAGCTTGTCTGGCTTCCCACGTGTAGACAAGGCCAGGGCGAATGTCCTTCTAAAGCCCGGTCTAGATAAATGAATGCCGTAGTGACTTCCGATTAGTGATTTAAGCGAATGAAAGCATGGCCGTTGGGTGTTCGAGTTCATGCAAGTTCACTATTGAAACGCGATTTAATTATACGTTAGTTGATTGATTGATTGGATATTGCTTAACGTCTCATATTTATGCACTTTGGCTAATCGAGACGATGAGTGGTGATAGATGAGGATGAAGTATGAACAGAAGGGAGGAGGGGAAACCCGGTACCGGCACGTAGCCTACTCCTTTCGAAAAGTACCAAGGGGACCAACGGCTTAACGTCCCATCCGAAAGGACGGTGTAACTTTGACAGTCATATAGGTTCCTCCACTAACCCGGACTGCCGAGCAGACGTCGAGGAGAACGAAGCCGTTACACTAACTTTCAAACCCCCTATCTGCTCTAACCAGCGGTAGACGTGAGTTTCAGGACAGAGCGGTCACCCACTCTACCCATTACCACGCCCGATTCTGTTTAACTTCGATGTTCGAGTGGGTTAACCTATACGTTAGTAACAAATTGGAAATTGGTGATAGGAGGTCGGCTTATTCATTTAACGCGTTTTCCAATTTCTCAGACAATTTTTAATTAGTCGTATCTATTTGTGATTTTATATAATTGTGTAAAAATTAATTATGAAGGCATCTATCATAGCACTTTTCCATTAATTGATAATAGAAAATAAACAAAAAATAAATTCAATATCTAGCATTTAGAATCTGTCAAAATGGTCAAAACACCCTAATAACTACGCATTTTCTGATTGATATATGATAAATATTGAAAATCTGATATGATAGGGGCGTAGAGATATCCTTCATTATCCAATATGACAAGTTGTAGAAATATTTAATGATTTATGGCTACAGGACGAGGAACGCGCCGAACATCAAATCACGCCACATACGATTAGGGCGCTGGTCCGAAGTGTATGGTTCTACGAGGACGTGGATTCGAATCTAAGGCATGGGTTTTAATCGTCCTTCATCGTCATCTACCACCTCTCATCGTCTCGAATAGCCTCAGTAAATTAATATGAGACGTTAAGCAACAGACATCATCATTAATGTACATAAACACCATTCTTAGCCAATGGCTTACAAGTTCATTTATTTGGCCATCCTTATCCCGAATCCCGAATAAGTTATGTAAACTAAACTCGATCAGCTGTTTTACCCAGAAATCAACTTTTGGAATGTGTATTTCCTTCAATTTGCAATAAAAATAGCATAGCATGCTTTTCGT
Organism: Sweltsa coloradensis; assembly: GCA_024449915.1. Lineage (NCBI taxonomy): Eukaryota > Metazoa > Arthropoda > Insecta > Plecoptera > Chloroperlidae > Sweltsa > Sweltsa coloradensis. The sequence continues at coordinate 154,907 of JAMZAV010000224.1, forward strand.
ATGAGGTTGGTATCCAATTTTGGTGTCGCGAAAGGGCGGGGGAGAGGCGGGTTAGCCGGGGAAACCTACCACTCATGGTCCTGCAGTTTATTAAACGCGTTACCAAAGTAGATAAACCGTTATTTGGATGAGCGAAGCGAAGATTCCATTTCACTACACTGGAGAAAAAAATCCGGAATGGTTTTTATCTTTTTATCTTTTTTTTGTATTTGTGTGTGTTTGTCCACACGATTCCGGCTAAACCGATACTCCAATTGCAATGAAATTTTATGGACGCCTTCGAAATCTCTGAACTTAGAACTGCACGTTTTTGAGCGCAATCGAAAAATTATTTCTCAATAAAATCGCAATTTTACGATTTTTTTCGATTTTTTAAAAATTTCTTCGACTTATAACACCTACATGCTTTATCCGATTGTTATGATTTTTTCACAAAACCTTAATTTTATGAATAAATATATTCGTGTGAAATTTGAGCGCAACCGAAAAATAATTTCTCATGAAAATCGCAATTTTACACTTTTTTCGTTTAAAAAAACATACGCTCATCCAACAACGCGCCTGAAAAAGCGTTTGCGAAGCTCATAATAGCACATAATATATATTCACCGATCGCTGGATGGGCATTATTCGCTCGACGATGACTAGCGTCTAGGCGTGGTTTGGACCGCTTTAATTTAAAGTTCTCCTCTGAAAATCAGTTATGTAACTGAGTAAATGGAAATGTCTATGTATACGTTTTTTTTTTTTTTTTATTTATTAGTTGTCACCTAAGAGGTAAGTTGTCTCTGGGCAGATTTCTTACGAAAATAAATAATGCGATACAAACTTTCATAAATAATTTAGAGCGAATAAAAAATGTTTTGTAGATAATTTGATGTGCATGGGATTAACCTGTTAAACGTGCATGGATAAAATCCTATCCACAGTTTGTTCGGTAATCTAGACAGGGTGAAGATATATCCCTCCCACGTTTACACCTCACAGCGATATATCACGACGGTTTGGCTCGCGGCCTTACTGGGATGAGAGAGTGAATGATTTTATTCCAGTTCAGAAAATAAAAGCTTAGAAGTGAATTTATTGTGGGTTTGCCTTGGAGCATTGGCCATTACAAAAAGTATTTACTAAGTAGCCAATCAATCTCAATCGATCAATCGAGGTGAATGGACCCTAATTTGCTGTTCCTGATTTTTGGCAAACCTCATATTCGTTTGGGTGGGATCGTCTAATAAATCAGGATTTTCGTTTCGTTTTTCTTTTTTAATAATTTTTTTCTTTCATTTCCTTTTCTTTTTTCCTTTAGTTTATTTTTCTTTCTTTTTTCCTTATTTTTTCATCCACTTTTATATTCGATTCATTAATTGATTTCATTTAATATCCTTTTTGTTTGTTACTAACATGATTGTGTTTTAATGCATTGTTATTGTAATATTACTATTTCAAATATTTACTTAAATGTAGTTCATTGTTGTGTCTGCATCTATGGATTTATTTAGTTGTCCTCCTTTGTAAATCAGTTTTTATAACTGAATAGGACGTTAAATAAATAAAATAAAAACATGTCTCTAAAAAATCTTAGTCCGAAAATGGTTTACCTAAATCACACTTGTAGAGCTCGCTCTGTCGTCGATTGGAAAATAAATTTAATTAATTGCTCCATATTCTGAATTACTTCTCCGGGGGCCAAGTATGTGTATGCACACATGGCACGGGTGAGATAGGAGTAACGAGTAGATAAAGAACCGGCTTCTCAAGTAGTTTTTGTTGCTTCAAGTCTCTCTATTCACGCTAAGCTGCTTATTCGCGACGTTGAGTGGTGATTAAGAGTTTAATCGATAATCGTAAAATCCACAGGAGTCTCTTTATCGTTACGCCTTGCTTGGAAATGAGCTTGCAGATCAACGCTGTCATAGTTGATTTATATACATTTTAGTAAAATTATTTTACGTATAGATACGAAGCATACATTTAAATATATAAATAAGGTATATTTGGTATATTGTATGATTGTGTATGTGTATTTTTGTATAGTATTGCATATAAATATTTATATATACAATATATTTTAATATTTGTTTGTTTGAATTTTTTGTTCTGATACGTTATGTTACGTTGTCTGATAAGTGACGTTGGAGGTATGACTAAATCAAATCTAATTTGTGTTTCAATTAAAAACATAAAATTTACTCACCACATATTAACAAACGTAAATAATAACAATAATGATAACGAATAAATAAATGCAAGTTATGCATTTGTTTGGAATTTCCTAGTGGTTATTTCAGTCTTTTATAAAGCTCAAAATATTTATCATAGATGTAATAATATGAAAATGTTGTGGAACACAAATACTTGTAAGAAGTTATGATGATGCTTATCATTGGAAAGTAAACTCTACAAATTCCCAAACGGAGAACATAACTGAGTTTTAGAAACGACCCATTCTCTTTAAAATGTGTCATGAATTTCATGAAGAACAAGTAAAAGTCTCACATTTTATTTTACTAGGAAAACGCTTAAGTCCCGCCGCGTTGTTGGATGAGCGTAATTGGTGAATTGAGCTGCCATGTGTTTTGCGGATTTTCTGTTGTTCTGTGAAAAAATCAGAACTTTGTTGAATTTTTTTTTAAATTAAATCAAATTAAATAAAAAATTAACTTATTTTTTTTAATTAATCGTAATTTTAAAAAAGGAAAAAATCGTAATATTGAAATTTTTTTATTCGATTACGCACAAATTTAACACGAATATATTAATTCTTAAAATTAAGGTTCTGTGAAAAAATCATTATAATCGGATAAAGCATGTAGGTGTTATAAGTCGAAGAAATTTTTAAAAAATCCGAAAAAAATCGTAAAATTGTGATTTTCATGAGAAATAATTTTTTGATTGCGCTAAAAAACGTGGCAGTTCTGAGTTCAGAGATTTTGAAGGCCTCCATAAAATTTCATCGCAATCGGAGTATTGGTTTAGCCGGAATCGTGTTAACAGACAGACAAAAATACAGAAAGAAAGAAAGAAAGAAAGAAAAAAAAAAAAAAAACATTCCGGATTTTTTTCTCCAGTGTAGTGAAATGGAATCTTCGCTTCGCTCGCTACGCTCGCTACGCTCATCCAAATATTTCTGAGAATCTCAGCATTTATAACAAAAAAATTGTATTTAGAGTATACCAACTCAGTCACAGAACTGACTTTCTGTGGGGGACATAAAGCAGACCAAGCCAAACCTGTAGGCGCCGACACCATCGACGAGCGAACAATGACCAACTATACAGACTGGCACATTTAAGTAGGAAACACCGATAAATCAAGCTGGACACGATTCCACCCGCAGACAGCACCAGAATCAACAAGGCTGATTCGGAACAACCTTAGAATTTATCATGTGCCCCGTTTGCTAAGACGGCTCCAAAGTCACCATTTTCAAATTCCTAAATTAAGAACTGATGGACTTAGTCCACATCAGAAGTTAAAAAAACTTCTGCTCAAGAGGGAATGGGACACATTTGCCAATTAGCAAATCCAAATAGCTATTCGCTTGGCCAAGATGCATCCGACGTATATTAAACTGTGCAAAGTTGTCAATAAAGCATACATGGACAGCCCTGCGGCCATAGATTTTAAAAATTTAAAAAATCACGAATATGGTCAATTTTGGAGTTTTAACAAAATCAAAATTCGTGAAAACTAATTTAATTTTTATAGCATAAATTATTTAAAAACAAAATTTAAAAATGTGTTACTGCAGAGCCCTATAATTCCACATTTGTGACATATGTTCAAAATTTCAGACACCTGTGGTGTCAGTTGGCCGAGCGAACAGCAATTTGCCTAAAACGCATGTCCTATACTCTCTTAAAGTGCAAATCGAACCCTGGACCTTCTGCATTGGAAGCAGAGCCTCTAACTGCAAGACCCACGAACTCTGTTAACATTTTTATTGATTTATTATTTATTAATTGCGTTTATTTACTGTTCAATCGATTTTGGACATTTGCACCCATCATTAAAATATTATGAAATCGACAATAATAAATGTATCACATGAGATGAAAGAGACAATGTAATAAGATGTGTATCATAGGCTACAAATTTCATCTTACATTGAAGTGTGGAAGATCGGTGTTTCTAATGTTTACAACAAATAAATAGCTGGTTGTTGAGGGGAAGTGTAAATTAATACGCTAGGCTTAAAATGATGGAGATCGCGAAGTAAACCAAGCCTGTAATCTCTCGAATCAGCTTAGCATAAATTTACAGGTTTTAATGTAGTAATTAGATTCACGGACATGACAAAGCAGAGCTCGTGCAGGTCTATCGTATACACTGTAAAACAATACACACTTGAGATTATCATTATAGAAAGGTGTACTTCTGAAGGTAATTATTACACAAAAGGAAATCGATCGGAAGATTAGGTGAATGACGGAAGTTCAATCAAGGTCCAGTGTACAGTCAGTGTTTAATTTGTGAATAAACTCAGTCATACGCTGCATATCAGCACTTTTTACCTAGCTTACATTCAACAAAACATGATACGAGGTGTAAAATATTACTGTTGGTAGGGAATATCGAATTACATAATCTTATTTGTATTATTTCCAGTTCTGTTCATAAATGGGCAAGCTTAATATATGTTTAGAAATAAATTATTTTAAGAAACACATATTAAATAGATTTATTCGTGTATTGTAGGGCATTATCATTCCTCCCCACCAACACACAACAACAACAACATAAATTTTCAGATCATCAAAATACTAATATTATAACGGATGTATGATCATATACATGGATACGTAATTGTAACATTTTACATAAAAGTGTATCATTACATTTTTCAATAAAAATACAATAATATGCGACACACGTCCGCCCTGTGGTCTAGTTATGGCGTAAATGCGCTCATGATTTATGTGATAAAAGTTAAACTGTCAGTTTGAAGTTGGTGACAGTCTGACAGTTGACAGTAATTATTGTCAGCGTTATTTTGTGTTTTCACAACATCAATCTTCCTTTTGTAAATAAAAATCATTGGACTTTCCACTGTTCTATAAATAAAAATGTAAATAAATAAAAATATTAATAACAGTGAAAAGTCCAATGATTTTTATTTATAACGTTACTACCTGTTATATAGTTTAATTTTCAATAATCAATCTTTCTCTACAGGCAGCCATGTTGGAAGTACTATACAAGCGCATTCTGTAGGTGATTTGATTCCTTTATAGGTGACAAGTTAAACATTAGTGTATATATTCTAGGCGGGCCGGAAGTGTATTGAAAGGACAGTAGACCTACGTCATCCATTTTGAGCTCGCTGGGATATGCATGACATTGTTTTAATGCACGCGGAAATAGAATAATATTTATTGTATCTGGACTGCAGGTTTGTATAAATTTAAAACAACATTGTAAAACGTATATCTACTTTTTGTGCGATAAAATAAAATGCAGTCAACTAATTAACTACATCTATCGTACGCTAAAACAAGATCAACTTGATATTACGGCTAATGATATGATAATATTGTGTTGTTAACATGTGTGGCTTGTCTGTAGTCAAGTTAAATTAAACCAAGTCTTGGGTTTACATCCCGCAATATTCACAGTTTTTCAACATTCTTTTTGTTCATCAATCGTTCGCATCGACGACATTTAACGCGTATTCTTTAACATCAACGTCCTTTAGATATATTTCTAAAATTGCTGACTGGAGTTCCTTTATACTTCCTTATGTAAATCATTTCAATCCACTATTGCCATTTCCACCACGAGTGTTCCTTTTCTACTCCATTTATTTAGTACGGATACTCTCTTTTCCCAATGAACTTTGACTCAGCATTCCATCTTTTATTTCCATGGTGCTTCTCCTTTAAACTCTATTTACAATATTACAAGTACCTAGTCTAATATTTTATATGATTCCATTTACTTCAGCAACCAGCTTACAAACTAAACCAGAGTTACTCTCAAGTGGTTTTATTGCTCGTGCGCTCGTAACATATCTCAATACATTACACCGAGAGCACCATGGCTTATGAAACGAACGTTAAACGGGAACCCCCCATACAATACAGATAAGTTAGACAGAAATCCCTGCACTATTAACACTCGTGTTATTCCCGCAAGCCACCGTTTAGTTAAGTGTCCTCGAAACAAATGATCGCTATTACTGTTACAAGGGATGTGGTGATATTTCCCAGCGGAATGTGGATACGGTCCGTATTTAACAAGGAGTCACAACTATAACCGGTGGGATTATATTATGCAATAAAAGTTGGTTCGCATGGTGGCACGCTCAGAAATAGTCGTCATAAAAACCCTGTTACAATTGAGTGTAAGAGCGTATTCAAATATTATTATTATTCAAATAAGGGAATGAAAATATAGCTGAAGCACCTAGCCAGAACCCACTTCTGACTCTGATTGAAAGAATTACATTTTACTAACTTTTTCATTGGTTCCTAAAAATAAGAATGGATCATATTAATTGCAATACGCAATCATAATAATCATGTGTAAAGACACTAATTATATACTAAATTTCCTTTTAGACAATTCGATGAATCCCGGAATGTAACTTACACAAGTTATAGATCAACAAAACAAATGTGAGTTTTTATTTTTTTATTTGAACAAAATACTAAAATAAAACCTTTTGACTATTTAGTTATTAATCTAAATTATTAATTATAAAAAACAATTTGTTACTGTGGATTCATTTATTTCACTTTTCCAACTGGGTTTATACTTAAACTCGCATTTAATGTTTCTTATATTACATTCAAATAAAAGATTGATTTACAAAGAAGGACGAGATGGGGTCATGAATTAAAGGGTTTTGAAAAGATAAGCCAACTACTTGGTATTTAAATTGGCTGGTTTCCCAAACATGTCCAATAATTTTCCTTTATCTCTTCCGATCTTAAAACTAGTTCCTGAATTGACTTCCAAAAACCTACAAACATTGTAGCTTACATCACTTCGAGACCCCGATATTCCACCAAATACTTCAAAACAGACAAACCAAATAGAGTTCTCGTCTCATATCACCGAATACAAAACCATCAACCACAAGAAGTCACATGACAACTCTTCCAAACTTCCCCTGACGTTATTGACCTTTGCAATCGTGCAACTTTTTAATGTTTCTGCTGATTTGGAAAAACTTTCAGATAGCGGTAAACAAACCCATGAAGATTTTATTATCCAAGAAATTGGACGTCCTTTATACAACATTGGTCATAAGAGATTTTACGAGTGTCGTCTGTAGATTCTTCCTGGTCTGCCAATCTTCGTTTTCGAAGAGGGGAATAAAATATCGCTCGTATATTTAACTTGACAGACATAAATCTGTGCAAGAATCTAGTAGCTCTACACAAACCATAAGGAATAGAACCCTGTAAGCTGAGACCAGGGATAATTACGTAGGGAAGACGATCTATTGATTTAAAACAATGTGAATTCTTGAAGTACTTCAACCATTGTGTCTATGTTTGTAGACTATTAGTGAAGCACTGTTGGTTATGTTGCTAATAAGCTGAGCAACGAATGTAATGCAGCTGTGTTGTACAATGGAGACGACTCCACAGACAAGGAAGTAATTCTAGCTTAGAAGAGCGGGGATTGAGGGAAATATTATATACAATGGGAAATACACGAAGTCATTGCTGGTCTGAGGGATTTCATTGGAGGAGATCCCTAACGAATATTATTATTAACGGTGGATATACATTAGGCTTCAAACAAGAAGTGATATTTATTAAATATTAACTGAATATGTGGATTTATTACAATTAAACAACAGTATGTAGGCCCGGAATTGAATATCCGGTTCAAGTTTCTTCAAAGTTAAAATGGTCATACGATTTACAATATAAAAAACAATACGTGCAGCAGCAACATAAATTCCTGTCTGCAAGGGTTATTAAAGATTTTCCACTGGGTTTTGTTAATCTAATGTCTTATAAAATAGCATGTTTGAGATTCCCTCCCCTACCTCTCCCCCACTCCCCTCCCCGCCCGGCTCGGATAGTTACCTGAAGATGACTAAGTTTCTATGGAATTTAAAACATAATTTGCTCCAACATATTTTCCAAATTTTTACACTTTTATTAAAAATAACCCTCACCCGTCAACATTTTGTGCAGATTTATGTAGTCACAGATAATATTTCTTACGATATTCATGTCTTCTTTTTGTATCCACGTTAATTCAACATATATTCTCTACCCCTTCTTTCTTTCTCCCTGACCCATGAGTAATATCAAGTTCTTTCCAGCGCCCTTTCAACCGTAACTCACGAAGAGTGCGACTTCTTTGTGAGGCTTGTCCTCTCAATGGTGCCCGGGGGCGAACCCATATTGCAGATTTACTTTCATCATCGCATTTTTGCAAGGTTCTCGTAAAATTCATCGCATTTTTCATCTAGAAAGTCTATATTTATTACTTCACAGACGCTGGCCGTGCGTTGTGAATACAAGGTAGAGATGCGAATTTTAAACAAAAAACGGCGGCCCAGCCCAGCCCAAGGCCCGACCCGAAGCGGTCCGGCCCGGAAAGATGATGATACTGGCCCGGCCCGAAAGTCGGCCCGAAAGTCGGCCCGAAAGTCAGCTCAGAAGCGCGGTTCTTTTGAAAACTATAAAAATCATGAGGATTTAAGACAACAGATTGTGTATTATGATGGAAATTTCTTACTTTAACTAGTATACCGTTGTAACAAGCCCGAAAGCCCGATAGCGGCCCAAGAGTCCGAACTGGCCCGAATCGACCCGAAATTTCAATGTTACGGGCCTGGCCCGCACGAAGCCCGAAAAATACATACGAAAAGTGGCCCTGCCCGGGCTTTCGGGTCGTTCGGGACAAAATGCCCATCTCTAATACAAGGCACATATTTCGTTCATTTTCGTGTGGAAAGTAAACCTGAATTCTCGTATATTTCGTCGGCATCAAAGCGACAGGTGTAAATTGCAGATTTCCGTTTTTTTATTTTTTATTTTTCGCGTTTACTTAAATTGTCAATCTCATCTCATGTCAATCCGGAGATTTGATTTTAAATACTCGAGTTCCGATTAATATTCTGTCACGAAAAATCACCCACACGTGAATCGTGACAACCTCATTACAACACTAAACATTCGGTACCGTAGTTAATAGTTAAAAACTTGTGCTTGCATGTTGAGAAATTTAAATTTTAAAACACCTGTTGGAGTTATTATGTCTTTTATTCTCTAAGTAAAAACTCGAATCCATAGTAAAATATTAGTTTATTTTTTCATTACAATTTTATTTTTTACCAAATTATTTATGAAAGATTTTACTATTTGTGTAATGTCTATACTATTCAGTTAGAAACTGATTTGCAAAGAACAACTTAATAAATCTAATTACATAAATGCAGACACAACAATGAACTACTGTTAAGAAAAGTTTGAAATATAAATATTACAACATATTTTTGGTAACAAATACAAAAAGGATATTAAATGAATTATAAAATTAATGAGCCAAATATAAAAAAGGGGAACAATTAATCATTAAACCAGCATGTCAACCTCAAAACTAGTATAATAATTACGTCTTAATTATTAAGACGTCAATGCAAAGTTAACTAGCAACTTATTACATACCAAATATAAATATATATATATATATATATATATCCGTTAGACTGGGACACATTACTCATTTTATTGAATTAATTGGCAATTAAAACGTCAACAAGGTGTGTTTCTAGAGTCTAGACTCAAGGAGAACGGCCCAAATAGCAAGGAATCAGTTAATATCTCAATCTGACCGAGTTGGAGGAAAACATTCTTTATGATGGAGATCTCACTTTGACACTATGCAGTCGTCCTCGTTCGAAATAAAAAAATACCTATGCATTTATCATAGTTATAACCGACAGTTGTGGATCAAGGACAAAGTGCGAGCCTCTGATTCGAGAGGTGTCGGGTTCGAATCCCTCCACCGGCAATCCCGACTGAAAGATTTCGCTTAAGGTTTTCTTCAGTCGTGAATGCGAATGCAAAAGATTGTCCCCAAGAATGGGCAGTGCATTAATAATAATAATTCATAAAAAAATATAAAAAATCGCATTTATTATAAGATTTGATTCTTTGATAGAGTTTCGAGCATATACCGCAAACGAATAATGGTCCCAAGTGGCCTCCAAGCGGCTGCCAGAACAAAACTGGCAGCCTGCTTGTTGGGCCATTATGCCCATCATTTGTGTTGCTTGGAATATTGAACCAGCGCGATCTGGTATCTAAATATAAACCAAAAATTGAAAATGATAATTGTTATATATCGTCTCTCGAAGGTATTTCGTCTGCATTTTGACACAGTCGAAATATCTTTTAGGGTGATACAAAACATGTATTTTTTGCAGTATTTAATAAAGTTTAAGTGAGGTGTCTCGAACTCGGTCCAGCATAACGACTCCCATCTGTAAGCCTAAGCCTCTTAACCGTTTGCGCCACGGAAGAAGCTTGCTGTGTTTGAGGAATAATCACCTATAATACAATGCAAATCGAACTTTCACTGTGAGTGATTGTTAAATTTTTAGCCAGAAGACGGTTCTTCTAGTGATGAGCCAACACTAACATGCTTGAGCCCGCAGCCGCAAGTGATGGCCAGCCATCTTCACCTCTTTGCGGCAAAACAACGCGACATGTGCAGCGGCACCATCACTGGGTAGTTACTAGTATGATTGTGGCCAATCGTGCGTAGGGTTTACAAGTTGATGGTCCATGACTTATCGCTTGGCAACCGGCAGCGGCAAAGTGATGGCAGCCATCTTCACCCTGTGTCGGCAAAACAAAGTGACAAGCACGCAAAACTGGGCAGGTTACTATATGTTTTATTCTAGCCTGTATGTAGGTTACAAATGACAGTCCATGACTTTTCCGCTGCTGGCAACCGGCAGCCGGCTAAATATGGCCAGCCATGCCATTCACGCTGTGGCCGTAAAACACAGCGAACGGCAGCGGCCAACCAACCTGGGAGGTTACTAGTATTTATTTAATAGAACCTCGACAAAGGGGTAATGAATTTTCACAGACACGCTGCTGGCAAACCCGGCAGCCGCAATGATGCACCATCTACCCCTCTCCAAACAACGCGGCGGGACTCTAAGCGTTTTTCCATGAGTTACAAGATTGATTCTTTGCTGCGTGGCAACCCAGCCGTGCAAATGATGAAGATCTTAGCTTTGCGTGAAAAAAAAGTGACACACAGGCGGTTAACCCGGGCGACTTAGTTTAGCCGGCGTAGGCTTACCAAGTATGGTAGACTATGCTGTGCCAAACAGCAAGCTAGGTAAAGTGTGGCCGCATCTAGCCCGTTGCGGCAAACATACGACATAAAGACCAGCGGCCAACCACCCCGGGTGTTATTTTTTTTGATTCTAGCTATCAGTAACTGACACCTATTCAGCGTCATAGTCGGCCACATGGCCAAGGTGAAAAACACAAATTATTTTGATATAACATATATATATATATATAGACTTATAATGTATTGATTGTATGCTGTAATGTTTGCATTCGATGCTACCTAGGGAATGTTAGCTTTTACGTCATACTTAAACAACAATACTTTTATGTCGAAACTGACGACTAAATTAAGGTGTTGAAAATAGAATGGCGACATTTTATTACAAACTTATAGATTCATTGAAATTATTTGAGAATTTTCAAATATTTTTAAATGGGGTATAAACGTATTATTTTTTCGTTCTTTGTGTGTTAAGATAAATTAAAAAAAAGTAAAACAAATAATACTTTTTATGCCCAAACAAAGCATTTATCTAATTAGACTTACTTCGATTGTTTTACGTTACACTTAGTTAAACATGTACATAATTTAACATAATAATTGTATTAAAAAATCTGACATTCAGAATCCAGAAACAGAAAAGACCACCAGTGACCGCGAACCACAGTTTGAGAGACACTAATCTTGATTGACATTGACAGTTATAATAAATCATCGAGTCAGCCGCGTGAAAGTGATGTGAGGTCACAACTTGCAATATTGCATTGGTGTGTGCATAACAGAGAGCCAGACGTCGGAAGCCAAATCTTCTAAGGTTATCTCAACTTCGAGTCAAACACCGCTAATTAAATACAATTTTACACCTTCCATGAATGGATGCAGCGTAAATAAACCAGTTGTGCAACATTGTAATGCTAATCATTTCGATCAATGACCAACAATAAATTACAATCTTAGCATCTCAATGTAGACTAGAGCTGTGTGTTTTGTTTAATTAGGCGTTGAGTTATCGAAACAAGTTTTGTAAAACATTGCCGCAATTGAAAACTCGGACCATTTAGAGAAAGGAAAACTAGAATTGTCCTTGATTGTCAGCAAAATATCGAAAAAAAATAAGAGTTTGTACTTGTGCAGAATATCAGCAGGTTTTATTTTTCGTAGTTTAGTATTGCAGATTTTTAATTTCACGAGTTTTTAAACTTGACCTTTTGAGTTTTAGCGTTTCCAGCTCAAAATAAAAGCCTACTTTTTGCTCAAATGAGTCATGTTTTAAGCTTGGAATTACGATTGGTGGAGAGGGAGGGTAGGTTGGGGGAGGCTTTGAAATGGAGCTTAATTTCGCAAAAGTTCACAGTGAAACGAGATGTAGGAATTCATCTTGAATTAACTTAATCAAAACTGAAGCACAAGTATTTAAATGTAAAGTTACAAAAGGAAAATAATTAAAATATATTCGTGTAAACTCGTTGCTAGTGCATGTTCCTCGTGCATGAACAACTGTAACACTTGTTAATAATCTCACTAGACCATTCTTGATAAGTGGCTTCATAAAACTATTGATAGTAGCGCGATAATGTTTTACTAGCCACAAAATCAACTCACCGTTAGCATATCTCCCATTTTAATAAGGGACGTGCCTTTAAGGCAATTCCTGATCGCCCGGGTGACAGACACCACAATATTGTTGGATATTTAAGTAAAATGCGGCATATACAGTCACACTTTTACAAAAAATATTTAAAAAAAATAGTTGTTCTTGCGATTTTGGATTTTGTTAAAAGTTTCAAGTTGATTGTCTGACTTACAATGAATATTGATCATACATACATATTATGTATGTCTGTCCATGTATGTAACTATGCATAGAATGTTTCCATGCCGACTTAATAGCTATTTGCCAACTGTAAAATGTGTTCTACTCTATATGAATAATATTTATAATCATCACGTTTTATGTTAACGAATAAAAGTGCGAAATATAAAAAATAACAATTCAAAGTACTCATTTATCATATGAAATTAATCTCCTCTTTCGTAAGTGTAAACAAAAGCACTATTCAAATTGGCATTTATATCTCGTTTGAGCAGATAAGAATGTTAGTTTTAGCACACACAAGTTTCATACTTCATACTCATACCCAAGAGCGGTAGACGTGCTGTTTTACGAGGTGGTATGTATATTGTATAATAGCCTCATGTTATGAGTGATAGAGCAAACAATATAGTACATTCGTGTGGTTGTACGAGTTACGTGCAGGAAGTGTGGAATATGGCAGGATATAACTCTTTATGGAGGAGAGGTCACGGTTTATCCATGGTGGTACAAACTACAAATAAAACCGTAGAGTTATTATGTCTGAACGCAAACATTTACATTCTTGGAGAAGCAAATTTGAATCAAATATAATACGTCATTTACAAGTCTAGGTTTTTAATGATTTTTTTATTATTTAAAAGAGTTATTTGTTTAGTGTTCCATGATACCTTAAATGTATTTTTTAGGCGATTTTGTAAAAAAAAAAAAAAAATGAACGAAGGACTTCCATTGGCCATATAAGGAAGCTCTTTTCTGCCAAAAATTCCGTCTATCATCGACGTGCTGAAGCGCCCTAAAATGGGCCAGCAGTTTGCCGTAAAATTCCATATCAGATCAATAATTTTTATGTACTTCACTTATATTTTTTAAAGTTGACTTGTACCACTTTTCCTAAATATTTTACTGGTAATAATGCTAAACATCAATCTTGAAATCAGTTGGGAGACGAGCTAAAGCTACTCTAGCTCTTCGGTTTAACTCTGCGACTTGTATACCTAAGATCGATGAGGAAGACACTCCACAACACCACAACTCTTAGAGCTCCTTGGAGCGCCCCTAATACACTTAAGGGAAGCAAGCGTTCTTCCATCTAACGTCATGTCTCCGAATACCCTGAAGGGGAAAGCGTCAGACGCCTTGACTGTTTTTTGATCACACAAATGGCATCGAGCTAGAATTGAAATTTGCAAAAGATCTAAGAACGCCGGTGCTGGAGGCAAAAACTTCATTTCGGCTCGGATGGATGAGAGGGAGTTTCGATATCTTCCTTCGCATACACTTTGACGAATTCCATCCCTCTATCCACTCATGTGGCATATCGAGGAAGTATTGACATGATCAAAAGAGCAAAGCGGCTGCTAATAAATACCGTCATGGAGCACTAGAAGACTGTTTAGTGTTTACTCTCTTAGGTATTGCCGTCTCCTGCTTCAAATTCAATTCAAATCAATTGTTCGTTACAAAATCAACAGTGTTGGCTCGAGCGTCCCGGGTTCAAATCCCGTTGAGGCCAGCAATCCTGACTGAATGTTTTTCCGAGGTCATAATCAAGTATAAAACATCTTGCTAGCAACCAAAAAAATATGTTGAATTTATGCTTGAATCACAGTTTAGTGTGATATCCTGGGGCTGATTCATAAGGTGCGTACTAACACGTGGTCAAGTCAGATTTGAGATGTTAAGTGGGGTCAGACGAAAAAAAATCCACGGGGTCTGGTCATGGTCCACGTAGGTGTAATTGATTACATGGAAATAAACTTAGAAATTAAAACAATTTGGGTTATCGTCATCATTACTTTATGAGTTTATTCTCACACATAATATATGTGATGTGCTCGGCGCTGTGTCCTTTTATGTTCCACGTCACAATTGTAATTTTATGTACAATTGTGAATAAATAATAATGATTCATGGAATAGTTAGTTTAAGTTTATAGCACTTAGTTTTTTTATTCTTCTGCTATTCATGGCATCTCTCCATATTCAAACCCATTATCTGAACAATGAACTATACGAATTACATTAAATTTTATGTTCTCGTTGTCCGGTTTTCTCTCTCAATCATATTCGTTGACGCTCATTCGTGCCAAAATTACATCCAACTAAACGATATATTACTACTTCGCACTTTCCATTATTTTGTTTCTTTTTTTACTTCATACAGCTCTCTCATCATGGATAGAGTATACTTCACTTGTACGACCTAAATAAAACTGTTGTTCGGAATATTCCGCAGTCAAAGCAAGAATACTCAATTTCAATTTAAATTTAAATTTATTGCAATTTACTACCGACAGTGTTGGCTCGAGGCAAAGCGCTTGACTCTGATTCGGGAGGTCCTGGGTTCGAATCCCGTCGAGAACGGCTATCCTTACTGATGGCTTTTCCCGGTCCTCTTGAACAGCCATCGAACATCCCTTCACAACTGTCCTATCCGCAAAACATACCATAATTCACCCGAAGTGGGACATATAGCACCCTATAAAAGGTTTAAATCCCACGGCAAAAATTAAATACACTACTGGAACTGAGAACGATAAAATAACCCTATGCGCTCAATACCTCCCAACTATCCTAACCATTTTCCCAGTAATTGTTACTTATTACTAAATTTTGACTCTAACTTTCTTATCAAAAGATCTTTTTCTTTTGACAGTATGAATACAAAAGTAAAGCAAATGACTACAAATTAAATAATACAATACACATCGCATCACACTACAAAATCATGAGACTCTGATTCGGAAGGTCACGAGTTCAAATCCTTCCATCGGCAATCCTGATTGACAGTTTTCCCTAGGATTTGTGTCATTATTGCGAATGCAAGGGATTGAGTCCTCAATACCCAGTTAGACACGTGAAGAGGGGCATGCATTAGTTGCACTTTCCCACGAGAAATTTAAAAAATGTAATCACCTCACCCTTTCCTCCAATTCTCTACCAATTCCTTCCACCCCCTTCAATTCTTTATTTTTTTCTTCTTAAACAAATATAGCACTCAAGACACATAATAAAATAATTGCAAAATGTCCTGGCAAAAACTTTACAAATCTTAACGCAGATGTCGGTATTTCAAAAGAATGGCTAAAAATCTATGACTCGTATCGAATGTCATACCTTGCAATTTCCAACCACCACCGCTCCAATTCGATCACTGCAATGCAATATACTTTTTCCACGGTCCAATATAGCAATCTACAGCTAAGCTAGGTCGTATCATGGGAGTCTTCAGAGCGGAGAGACATCTGGCTGTCTTAGTCGTCTACGCTGCTGGCTTCGATGTGACAGCTGTCTTTGTGAGCGACTTCTCACACTATTCCGCTGGGGCTTTACTTCATCTCACGTCAGGAATTCACTTTTTACGGATGATTGTGGCTTCCATTGTATTGCCAATATGTTGAGAAGAAATATTTTTTGACAGATTCTATCTCGTACTGTGCCATAAATTTTTTTTTTCGTTTTATTGGTAAAATGTTGTATTTTAACACTACTTTTTATGCACATAATATTCAGACAGATAGATAAATATTGTTTGAAAATACATAGTTTTAAACCATCGTTTCGCCCGTTTCACTTACTTAAGCTTTTTTTTTAAATTTGCCAATCGGAATCACGTTAAAATTACTATTTATTTTTAAACATTTGAGAATGTTATTTATGGAAAATTATGTGATTTTATTTCTGACGATTGTTTAGTTAATTCTTTAAGTTCTAGTAATAGAGCTGTAATAATTTTTAAAACTAGGCAATCTTGTTATTATTAGTGTAAGGAACGACGCCGCAAAGTTGAAGAAAACTACACTTTTTGTAAATATTGATTCCATAACTATCAATTTTGTATCGATCATTATAATGTTACTTCCGATAATTTATTTATAATTATTTTAGTATTTGTTCTAAATTTTAATCCTATTTAATTCTTCGAAAAACGAAATTTGACATAAATGAAACAAAATGTTTTATTCCATTTTTTTATCATTCTTACACAATCTGTGTCGCTATTTCGTACTCCCACACCCCTGCGTGTTTATCAAAAATATCTTCTATGTCACGAAGATTTGTGCAAAGTGAAATTCAAGATAAAAGATACGCCTACACCTCTACGTTTAGAGTCAAGTAATAGAACGCTATCAGCATATCTGCGAGTGCGAGGTAAGACGTTTGAGCAAGCGGACTCACAGTGAAAGCAGCTGTCAAGACTCAGGGTTCTCGAGGATCTAAACGCTATATATTATATTGTGCTATCCTCGGCAAGAGCTGAAAGCCGTAGTCATATTCAATGAATCCCGGTCGAAAATCAAGATATCTTTGAAGGGCGTTCCGCATATCTGAATAAAATCACGCAGTTCGTCTTACCAAATATTGTCAGACTCCGCAGGCGCACAAGGCAACCATCTTTATCTAACGTTTCTAAACTTTCCCGAAGTAAATTATTCATATTATTTGGGCCTCCATACAAAAATATGATTGTAAAACATACCTTCTACTTCAAATAACTAAAAAAATAAAAATAATTCCCATTTGTCGTCTTTGTTCCTCCTTCAACATTTTCTGTACTCACGTTTCAATTTTTACTTGCGTAATTTGTGGTGTCTTCCAATAACTAAAATATACATGTTGCCAAACATCATAACAAATGATAATTGTATGCGTTAACAAGACCGATATAAAATTAATAATCAAGGTAGGAAGGCAAGTCGGAACTCTTGCCGTTGAGCGGGTCCAACTTTCAACCACACTTTTTCCTCCATAAAATCAATGGAAAACAACTACAAATTAGAAATAAATGTGTAAAAATTCAATACTAACAATTTATTATTAATTACCACTTTGCAAAATTACCAATTACATAGGTGAACACAATATTACTCACAGACTAATTTCACTGTTATTAGTTGATCACGGCGGCCATTTTAGCTAAGTCTCTCCATTCTCTGACGTACCAACCAAAACACACCAAACTTACGTTTAATTCGGACCATTTTTGTTTGTCCTGTACCTCATTCTGTTCTGGGGGGCCAGCCCCCAGCCCCTGACCCCGTCGGGGGCTCCGCCCCAAACCCCCGTGCTATTCGACTATTTAATTGTTTACTTAACAAAACAATAACATAATTTTATAAATTACTTATTACAATAACCACAATATCGCAAAAAGGTTGGTACACCTACAAAGTAAATGACGATGACATAGCCAAAATCCAAAATGGAGCGTTGATCAGAGTGAGACGACGTTCATGCTCAATAATGTAAATTATTTCACATTATTCGTGTAATTCGAGAGTGCTTACTTTACTTAATATTAACTTATTTCTAATTTGTAGTTGTGTTTCATTGATTTTATTGGGAAAAAAGTGTGGTTGAAAGTTGGACCCGCTCAACGGCAAGAGTGCCGGCAAGTCCAAGGCGCAGGCTATTGTACCGTATTTTAAAAGTCATAGTAAGATGACTAAAACCTTAGCTACATAAAATAAGATCTTAATAAAACAGGATTTTTTTGATGGTGGTGGTGGGGGGGGGGGGGGGGGGGGGGGAGACGAGACGTAACGTCTCTGTCAGCCAATATGCATATTTTGGGACAAAAGTGGAAACACTGAGCTAGGTGCTACAGTTAATTTAGAGCGACGATTTTTTTTATTGTTTCTACACATCATCAACTCCTTACCAGGAATAACTATTTTCTGAATATCGTTCGATGTACGATTTTTTTCGGCCGCAGATACAAAACACCAATTTGTATCGTCTGAAAAAGAAAATCATACATCGAACGATATTTCGTAAAATTGTTTTTCCTTATAAGGAGGTGGAAGCCAATGATGTATAGAAACAATATTAAAAAAATCGTCGGTCTAAATTAACTATATCACCTAGATTAGTGTTTCCACTTTTATCTCAAAATTTGCATGGTTGTCAGGGACGTTACGTCCCACCCCAAAAAAATTAAAAATGTATTTTCTTTTCATATTAAGACCCTCACTCATTTAACTAAGAATACAGTAATTTTCCTTTTATTTAAAAAAAAAATCGTTTAGAGGGCGATACATGTGGATGCTATTTTTGTAGTAGTTTATATTTAATTAGATATTTCAATCAAATCAGGAGTCACGTGCAAACCGACTGAGCGGAGCAAACTTGTAATCAATGTTATTTAGTATTAAATAAAATAATCCTACTTGTAAGGACTAACTCTTCTCTCACACTTTCAACAGATTGAAAGCCACAGCGGTGTCTAGCAACTCTAACAATCAGAATTCAGCATTGGTGGTCGCGTATTATATACACAAGTTTACGAGTTTGAACGGAGTCTGCTAAGACAATAATCCTCGAGCAATAAAGGGAATGAGGTGGGAATGGAGTTATTGTCAATACCAGTGCCTAATCCCGCTTCCTTGTTGACGAAGCCTGACCTGTATAAACTTGGGGAGTAGTTGAGCTAGAACATCACAGAGGCAGAGAGGACCGAGTTGTCCGAGCAAGGGAACACTTCTAGAGTACACCGATGTCGCTGTCAGATTAGAACATGACATGTTCTCAAACATAAAGACTTGTGAATGTCTAAACTTTATTAACAGAGATGGGAAATATGACACAGATATTATTTATCTCTTGATTTTATAACATGGGATATATTACGACAAGTGAAGTCCATTATAATACACAAACCTTAAAATAGTGTTGGAGTCGGAGTTATAACGTTATAAACATGACTTAAAATACGTGTATGCAAGACCCCTTTAATTGAATTTTGAATGCAGAACGATTTAAAATGTATTAAATAATGCACAAAAATAAGGGAGCTACAACCTGATAAATTTTGGTTTTTCATC
This sequence comes from Sweltsa coloradensis, assembly GCA_024449915.1. NCBI lineage: Eukaryota > Metazoa > Arthropoda > Insecta > Plecoptera > Chloroperlidae > Sweltsa > Sweltsa coloradensis. Next base: position 174,832 of record JAMZAV010000224.1, read on the forward strand.
TATACTAAATCATCTAAGTACCGAGGATTGAAAAAGCTACTCATTAAAAAGTCTCAACATTGTGGATTTTATTTTAAAGTAAAGCCTTCATCGACTACGCGTAGAACTGGGGTATAAACTATTTTAGTAATGACGTCACAGTAACATGGCCGCCCATAGCAACGGAGAATTTGACTTTAGACAAACATTGGTTCCTGCAGCACCCACCGCAGCACTATAGCGTAGCTTGAGCGTAAGAAGTATGCAAAAACAATCAGCATTGTAATAATATTTTAATTGTATAAACTTCAGGCCTGATAAGAATATTCAAGTTTAGTTCTAACCGTGCATGTGGAGTATATTTTTTCTCGTGGGGTGGATGCTGGGTGCAATGCATGCCCCTCGTAAGGTGTATACCTATGTAGGTATTTTGGAGTTTGAACAATTGTTAAGGGAATGTCTGAGGGCTGATTAATATGATACAATCCTTAGCATCTCTTTATTGGCAATCCCCTATTAACGACTGAACAAAGCCTCCTTCAAACTTTCTATGAAGATGACGGTGGCGGGATTCGAGCTCGTGACCGCCAGAATCAAAGTCCCCTCGTCATGCATGAGCCTCCACTGGGTGTTGGTTCAAACATATAATATTATTCGTTTGATCCAGCTAGAAATTACGCTGGTTTTCGTTAGAGTTCGCCACAAGAAATAACGCACATTAATTAATTACCCACAGTGTAAACCCGTGTTATTGACAATTGAGCCAGTTAATTATTGACATTGAATAATTAAACCGGAACCGCGCGGTTTTGGCAACAGTGTGCAGTACGGGGGGGGGGGATTCACCCACCGTGAGTGACGTAGGCCTGTGATCGACGACGCCAGCATGCAATCAAGACTCTCACCCCACACCGGCACAACGATGAAAGCAACCTGATTCATAGCCGCGTAGATTATAACAAATCAAACGGTTTCGTACTCTGACGTTGCACGTAAGTCAACAACGTGCTGCAATGGACATTTGCGCGACATGTGGTAATGACCACAGAAACGGCTGTTTTGTTGGTTTGCTTCATACAGTCGTGCTGGTCTGTGTATTTACTCTATTGTATGTACTGTGTTTGTTTGATTATCCTAGATTCAACGGATTAACGTAATAGCTAATGAGGGCGGTCGGCGCCAATGGCAATCATGGTGGTTTACTCATTCAAAATATAGATTCTGTATCAGTGATTGAATGCATCCACCCCACCCCCCATGTCCCCTCTTTTTTAAATTTATAAAGTTAGTCAAAAGGGACAAGTTGACCATTGCATTTTTTAATTTTATTAGAATTTGGGTTTTTACTCACAAAATATTTGTTTATGGTTATTGATAATCTTGAAGTATTAATTCATATATTTTTGTTGCCATATTTAATTATTTTAGTTATTTTGTGATATATTCTTCTTCGATTTTGATAACTTATGTTGATCATCTTTAATTGACTAAAATACATAATAACTTATAAATTCCCTACCAACAAAGCATAACACATTTTTAAGTTGTAAAAAATAGCTATGGATTGTAGATGCTAGACTTCCACAAATAACCTATAGCCAATGAACCAGCGGTTCACTATTAAAATGCAGATCATATTGGCTGGCTGGTTTTCTCTTGTCGTAGTCGCGTGGCCAAGGCTGGTTCGACTGACTGTGTTAGGCCTACTCTCTAATATATTTTGTTTTAATTTATTTTAATTTATGTATAATTTTACTCCAATAATTCTTATTTATTTCATAAATTGAATTCAAAACGTAGAATAGAATATTTTACAAACGAATGACAAGAGTGGTTTAAAGTAGGGCTGGGCTCTGACATATAATTCAACTATCAATATCACACGAAAAATTTCGATGTATCGAAATGAAATTGTTTGTATTCTTTTTTTAAAGAGTGGGCCTATTTTTAATAATTCGAGATAAAAAGGGTTGGTAAGGTATCACCAAAAATGCATTTGGCGATTTTTACGATCTCACAATCGCGTTTTATGGCCCGGCACCACCACCATGTACCAGCAAGGATTAATTTAATTTCGACTCCTACCTGGCACCTCCACCAAAATCACGAAATTAAGCATTTGCTTGTGTAAATTTCGGATGGAGCCAAATATCGATTTGAAAAATATTCCCTCTTATCGATATCGTATCAAAATTTCGATTTTTTTTTTTTACCCAGCCCTAGTTAAAAGGCGACTCAATGAAAGGGTGAACGGTACTGTGGGCGGGTGATATGGCAACACCGCAGTTATGACGTCATCTCGTCACGTGACCCCTGGCTCGACGGCCGTTCACTTTACGAGCCGGGTCATAACTCAAAGATGATCAAATCTCCACCAAACAAGGAGGCATTGTTGACAAATTTTGATTCATCACATTTTTTCCACGACAGAAAACTTCTTTACTACTTCCCGCATTTTGGCACCGGACCAAACTTATCCATCCAGGGGGGGATTAAGTTCTTGGATCGAGTCCAATGCCCCTAAATATCGGGATGGAATCCTCTGAGAGTCGAATCGAACGTTTCGTCGATAAATAATCGACTAGTCGATAACAAACAGAAGTTATTAGTCTGAGATTTGCATATTATTTGAAATCAATCGTTCGACAAAGTGGATTTCACGAACTATGAGCGAGTGTGTGAGAGAGAGAGAGAGAGAGAGAGAGAGAGAGAGAGAGAGAGAGAGAGAAAGAGAGAGAGAGAGTCTGGAAGTAATGTTGGTAATATATTTCACCATCAATTGACTTTTAAAGTGGATTCTCAGTTTTCAATTACAGTTTTTCTGACTTTAATATCCAATATTGCCAATTGTCAGCACGAAATAAATATACGAAAAATTCTCGTCCAAAGTGTTAGTCTCGTAGTTGTAAAGCACGTTCTTTGCAAATATTGTTAGATGAATAGAAAATTTGCATTCACAGGAAATAAAATGGAAAATCGTGAACTATCTGATAACAAAGCCCTGCGATATTACATTCATAAGAGTTCCTACAACTTCAGTTAATACGGTGAACGTTTCAATAATTTGTGAAATCTAAGAAAAGTTTATGAATGAAAGAAATGTTTTTGAACTAAACTCTTTCGGGCACCCGCTTTATTGAAATTATTGTGGCCTAAAAAGTTAAGAGGGGTAAATGCGCGCTCAGATGTTGACGATTGCAGCTGAACAGTCGGATATATCATTCCCAAATGTTGCATGAATGTTAATAGAGTTTCTTTATATTGATATCAACACTTGGTTGCCAAGAATTAGCCTTAGAAATTAATGCGAGAGGTAAGTCCAAAACGTGAAAAAAATCAAAAATCGAAAACATGGATTTCAATTCTGGAAATTCCCACCAAACCGTCTATCTTGCGATAAAACCAAATAAACGTGCACGTTCACATTGATTTAAACGATGATATCCAGTATGAAAAATTGCGTTAAAAAATCTCTACACTCGGAATAAATTCCCGAATTTCACAAAAATTGAGTAAATTATGCAGATTTCATGATTTTTTTAATTCAAAGCCGATGAATTAATCTAAAAATACGCGTTCTGGACGTCATAGATTGATCCTTATTAACTTTGTGTGTGAATATGGTACCCGTAAAAATCAGAAGCTCGTCTCCACGCCAGCCTCAGCGTCTGACTGGACAATGTTCGAGGTCGAGCTCACAATCAAACCAGGAGACCACCAAGAATCTAGCTGCAAATTACGCGTGTTCGTTCGTTCTTTTCGAACTACGTCTTCATTTTGTCATTTTTGTGTGTATACTCACAATGGTTATTCCTCAAGGAACATGAGCATTATTTTTTAATTTGGTCCCGTTTGGTCGCACACAATATTATATGTTATCATCGTACACAACTTAAATTATATTGTGGACTTTGAGGACTCACAAGGAAAAATTGTGGTTTAAATGAAAAGAGAGAAATATAAAATGAAATGATTATGTTATCGATCGAAGGTGAAATTAATCAATATTGAGTTTCCTGTATGTAGGCCTAACTCGAAAAGTACATAATTATCATCCTGAAAACGCAAGTATACAGTTTTGATAGTTTCTCTGTAATCACTTATTTACCCTTCTTGATATCTTCTCTCTTTTTAAAAAGAAGTTTTGCAACTTCATAAGTAAATGCAATTAATTTATTTTTAATTTAAATTGATTAAATATTTTTAATGGATAAACATTTTAATTTTTTTTTTTTTTTAATTTAAAAGGGTTTCATAATGCATATCTCTATTATAATTTTTTTGTATTAAAAATTTTTGATACAATTTTTTGTTTTTATTTTCCAAAAAAATTTTGCGCCCCCCTTTTTTTTTTCAAGTTTTTTGTTGGGACGGGGATTGGGGGGGGGGGGGGGGGGGGGGGGGGGGGGGGGGGGGGGAAAAAAAAAAAAAAAAAAAAAAAAAAGGGGGAAACCCAAAATTTTTTTTTTCCCCGGTTTTATACCCAATTTCCCCAAATTTTGTTTCCCCCAAATGAAAAAATTTTTGTTTTTAATAAAAAAAAGTTTTTTCTTTAAAATATTTTTTTTTTTTTTTTTTTTTTTTTTTTTTTTTTTTTTTTGGAATTTAATTTCAACACTTTTTCCAAAGGGGATTTTAAAGGAAAAAATTTTAACCTGGGGAAAAAAGGTTAAGGGAGGAAACCCAAAAACGGAAAAAATCAAAAATCGAAACATGGATTAAATTCTAAAAAATTCCCCCAAACCCGTCTATCTTGCGATAAAGCCCAATAACGTGCACGTTCACATTGTTTTAAACGATGTTCCGTAAAAAAATTTGCTTTAAAAAAAATCTCTACACTGGGAAAAATTTCCCCCGAATTTAAAAAAAATTGAGAAAATTATACGTTTTCTTTTTTTTTTTTAATTCAAAGTGATGAATTAAATTGGATAGCGTAGCGAGCGAACAAAGATTCCATTTCACTTCACTGGAAAAAAAAATCCGGAATGTTTTTCTTTTTTTTGTTTTTTATTCTGTTGTATTATTTGTGTTTTTAACACGATTCCGGCAAAAAACCGATACTCTTTTGCGATAAAATTTTATGGAGCCTTCACAATCTCTGAACTTAGAACTCCCACGTTTTTGAGCGAAAATCGAAAAAAATTTTTCTCATGAAAATAGCAATTTTAAAAGTTTTTTTTCTTTTTTTAAAAAAAATTCTCGACTTATAACCCCTACATGCTTAATCCGATTTAAATTTTTTTTCCAGAACCTTAATTTTTTTATGAATTAATTTTTTTCGGAAAAAATTTGAGCGCAACCCAAATAATTATTTTCTTATAAAAATCGCAATTTTACGATTTTTTTCTTTTTTTAAATTACGTTTGGGTTAAAAAAAAAAAAAAAAAAAAAAAGTATTTTTTAATTTTAAATTTAATTAAAAAAAAATCTTCACTTAGTAATATTTTTTCCAGAAAAACGAAAACCCCCGATAACCATGGCAGCTCATGCACCTTTACCTTTCATCCAACAACGCGGGGGGACTGAAGCGTTTTCCTAGTCTAAAAATACCCTATGTTCTCATATTTTAAAGGGTTTTTTTGTGAATATGATCATAGTTGTTAACGTTTTACCCAAAAAAAACGAAAGCTGAGGTGTAAGCTCGTCCCCGCGCCACCTCGCGCCCCGAGGGGACAATGTTCGGCTCACAATCAAACAGGAGCCCACACTCAAAAAAATTTTTTTGGTGTAAATTCTGCGGTGAGTTTTTTTTCACGTGACGGTTTTTGTTTTAAACCCGAGTAAAAAGGAAACAAAATCAATGGGGTTAAATAAAGCGGGTAAAAATCGAAAAAAAACCCCGTGATTTACACCGTAGGCTTTTACGACTTCGGGTTTTACTACTAAAATTCCCCGCTAGCGGATCAAAAATTTAGTTAGATGAATTTCACCGGGTTTGACCTAAAAAAAATTATCGCTCACCCCCGCCAACTTGAAAAAGTTTCAACGGGAACACGGGCGTTCGGATCTCAGTTTTTTTTTTATTAAATTTTAAATCATTATTTAAAAATTAAGAATAGTATTTTTTATCATTATTTTTTATTTTTTTTTTTTTTAATTTTCTTTAATAAGCAAAAATTTTTAAACAATTAATTCCGGGAAATTGGGAACATTCACACAATACTACAATCAAATCTATCGCGACATTTCCCATTGCATATGTGCACCCCATCTTAGGTACTTTTTAAATCAATTTAAAAATTCTTTTTTCAAACCCCTCACGCATTCCTCCTTTTTATGTACCATTTTTTTAAAGTTTTCACGTAAAGTTTATGAAGTCGCGACTACATACCAATTTTTCTTCGGGAAGTTTCTTTTTTTGTACAATTAATGCCCTAATTTTTTTCACTTTTTTCAATGTTCATGTAATTACATCCCCAAGTTCGTAACATTTTATCTGCTGAGTGGCATCCCTTCACTTTTTTTTAAATTTTAAGAACCAATACATCAAGGTAATTTTTACTTACCTTTTGTATTATCAAAAAACCCGTATCGATTTAAATGTTTCTTTAAAAGGGTATTTTTAAAGCTTATCAAAAAACCAATAATAAAAGAATTTTATTACAACTAATTTTCGTTATTAAAATCAAACTAATCATGAAGAAAAAAATTAACAAAGAACCAAACATTTATCAAATTAAGGGGCGGGCGCGAGACGAATTTAAGCGCCAACCTTTTTTTTTTTTAAAATAAACTTTTTAAAAGATGGGGTATTATATTTCACCTAACGTAAAAAAGCCAAAATCTATTAACCCCCGTAATGTAACCCAAATTTTAATTAATTGATTTTAAATTAAAAAAATTTGTGAAATATCCAAAATTACTAAATTTTTGTAATTATCGAAATTTATTCCAAAGTGTACAGTTTTTTTAATTTATATTTGCTAATGGATATCACTTTTTAAATCAATGTTAATGTGCAAATTAATTTGGTTAATCAAAATAAAGGGTTTGAGGGGAATTTCCCGAAATAAAACCCATTTTTTGGGTTTTTTCCCCTTTTTCCGTTTTGGCTTATGTCTCGCAAGGATTTTATGGCAAAATTTTTTACCAAGGGGATTCAATTGAAAAGTTTTTTGAAAAACAAAAATCAAAATTTGGGTTGTATTATCAACCGTTCAGCAGAAATTTATAAACACCATGAGTTAGTACCCCTTTTTGGTTCTGCAATTTTATACAATCACGCACGGTCTGACCCTCATAGCCGCTAACGCCCCCTAAAACTCACAGGGCAGTGTCCGGTGGTGAAGGGCCCGGAAGGGGGGAAAGGGTATCTGGGGTTCGAGTCCGGCTTTTGGCGATAAAATTTGACCTGATATGCGTGTAAAAATAATCTTTATTTGGACTTCCCACCAACCTGTCTATAAAATGTCATTAAAATACCGCTTACAATAATTATTTGAAATTTATTTAAAATAAATTAAATTCGTGAGTTCTTTGTGTCTACTGATGGCGCCACGATTCTTACACCGCGGTGTTAACTTACGGCAATACACTGTGTAACATTAACATCATATTGTTTGAAATCTACACTCGGTGTTAATGAATCTATCTATACCAATATTGTGTATTAGTTACACAGCTCATACTCCAAATTAACACTTCAGTGTGTGTAAATGTTAACCGAAAAACGGTGTAGTCGTTTGTCTAACACAAATGTGTAAAAACGTTCGTGTTAATTCACACCGTTTCACTTTTCAAATTTTGAGTGCCACCAAGAATCTAGCTGCAAATTACGCGTGTTCGTTCGTTCTTTTCGAACTACGTCTTCATTTTGTCATTTTTGTGTGTATACTCACAATGGTTATTCCTCAAGGAACATGAGCATTATTTTTTAATTTGGTCCCGTTTGGTCGCACACAATATTATATGTTATCATCGTACACAACTTAAATTATATTGTGGACTTTGAGGACTCACAAGGAAAAATTGTGGTTTAAATGAAAAGAGAGAAATATAAAATGAAATGATTATGTTATCGATCGGAAGGTGAAAATTAATCAAAATATTGAGTTTCCTGTATGTAGGCCTAACTCGAAAAGTACATAATTATCATCGTGAAAACGCAAGTATACTGTTTTGATAGTTTCTCTGTAATCACTTATTTACTCTTCTTTGATATCTTCTCTCTTTTATTAAAAGAAAGTTTTGCAACTTCATAAGTAAATGCAATTAATTTATTTTTTAAATTTAAATTTGTAATTAACATATTTTTAATGGTATAAACATTTTTTTATTTTTTTCATTTTTTTAAATTTAATAGGTTGCATATCTATCTATTATAATTGTTTTGTATTAAAATTGTTGATACAATTTTTTGTTTTTATTCCACTTCGTTACGAAATTTTGTAAAGCATGTTTTATACTAGCTACTTGCGGGTCACTGACATTATACGTTTTGAAAGGCCAATTTTCGCCAGGGATATTAATTAACGCTAGATAACTACGTAATTCCAAAGTCGGCGTGTGGGTGCGATGCGAGGTAAGTGACCCCTTTTCAACAGTCTTTCAAAACATTCTGACAAATTTCCTCAAAATTTTCAGCCCAACGAACAAAACAGAAAATAATTGGTTCGTACGATACTGACGACACATTATCAAACCCCCCCCAAACGTCAAAAGTAAATTGTGTTTTTGCTTGGTAGGCAAGAAGCGCTTCCCACGAACTATTAGTCTCTGGCCTCTGATTGGCTGAAACATCCAAACGTCACACGCAAACATTGAAGATAAAACAATTTAAATTCATGTAGACAATTGAAAGGAAATGAGAAAATGCCAGGACAAATTGTCATTTATCTAAATTAAAGGTGAGACTGAATTTCGTCTGTATTTTGAGTGTACGAGTGAAATTTGACGCTAAATACATATACACTATAAACAATAACCTAACCAAATGAGAGCATCATCATTTGTCTATTATATTTTTTGATTACCTATAGTATTCAATGTTTTATTTATTTTTAAATGTATTTTTAGATGGGTGACGATGATCGCCAAAGTGTGCCTCGATAGAAAACGATCCTTATGTATGGTCACTTTTTAGCCTATTGCTGGTGATATTTAAATAAAGGTTTCAATAGATTTTATTTTGTTGCAAACTTCGGTTTGGTTTGTTTTCGATCGTTTCAATTAATTTGCATAATTGTTGAAAAATAACACGAAATACAAAATGGCGCCGTTTAAACTTTCACGATCTCGGGTTACCCGAATCCGAGAGGAGCTGAAACAGAATCCATACAATACTCCCCTAAAACAAAATAAAGACTGTGTAATATTATTTCTAATTAATACGCAACCATTTGTATACAATTTAACGCTATCGAAGGCTCATTGTATTGGAGGAATTCGTCATATTTTATAAACACAATCATGCCATATGCGAAAATAATTAAAATGCAATTTTAAGTGATCATTTTGTACAACGGTGAGTATAATTTACATTTTAACAAAGAGTTGTGTAGGTAACCAAACTGACATGAAAACATTCAGTATTGTATTTATTTATTTATTTATTTATTTATTTATTTAGCATTGTTTTTTTTAATTAATGCACAGAACTAAAAATAAATTCTTTGTTATCGTTTCGTTGGCGGAATAATGGACGATAACAGTGGACATCGTTCTAGAATAACATGCAAATAGTTGGTGTGTATATGCAATCATGAATCGTGAGTAACTTTTTGAAATGTATATCTATTGAATTTTGCCGTGTTTCATATTCCACATCACAGCGTCAAACAATCGTATACTTCGCGCTGTTTTAGAAAACACACAACGAATATTACTCGCTATAGTTATTCTAATATGCAAAACCGGTGTCCGTGGGCGCTTACATTGTGTATTGGAAACGCGAATTGGATATTGGATTCGACCCGTTACTGATGATGAGAACTGTGTTCTGTGAGCGAGAGAGAGAGATGAGGGAGCGACTGGGTTGAAATTATCTCAAATAACGTTTCGTGTATAGCCTATAACACAGGGAAAAGAGAATTGTTTGAGGTAAATGTTGATTTGTACGTAAGGCTTTGTTTGGCATAATATTGTGAATATCATCTGATATGAGAAATTCATTCATGAATAATGGTTCGTAACATTTATTTGTTGTTTCAACTCTTATCTCTCTTTCCTATTGAGACTGGAAGGAGGAATATTCTCCCCTACAGATTATATTTTGTAGTTTTTTATTTGTAGGAAATGGGTGTGTAAAGTTAAGGCTATTGTATCGCCAGCTAACCGATAACTTAAAAGTCAAAGGAAGATGACCTTTTTATTTATTTTTATTTATTTATCAAATTCGGTTAAAAAACTTATTTACAAAGGAGGACAACTAAATAAATCTAATAACATAGATGCAGACACCTTAGCTAAATGAAAGAGGGTCTGGAATTCAATAGAAAAATATATTTGTATTTTATTTGGGCGGCAGGTTACGTCCATGTTGGCCATTATGCAATTTTGGGGTTAAAGTGGAAACACTGAGCTAGGTGCTACACTTAATATTGAGCAAAGACTTTTTTAATATTGCTTCTACACATCATTGCCTTCCACCTAATATGCCCTATAAGGGAAAACGATTGTTTTTTAAAATCGTTCAATGTACGGTACTTTTTTTGTACACAGGAGTCCGCAGAAATTGAAGCCGTGTACAAAGATTATCTCAAATCTCAGTAATAGCTACGTCGCATGGGCCTTATCAATTTATCAATCTTATCAACCTTCGATACCCGGTTGAGTTACCACCATTTAGAGGTAGAAAAGATCATAGTATGAAGATATTTGTTCACAAATGTAACACGGATGTAGGTAAACACTCCTTTCTTGATTCTGTGACCAAGAGTTGGAATGGTTTGGATGAAAGAGTTGTAAATCCATTGCCTAGAAATGTCTCTGAATTCGAAGAGCGCATAAGAAAATACCAAGGTTGTTGTTGACTCTTGTCAGTGCCCTGCACTAGTGCAGAATATGTGGTTATTGTTGTAAATGTTTGGTAAGTTGAGAACCCAAAACTGAACTTAAACAATCATTAGATAGATCAGTTACAGTAACAGAGAGTTCGGTAAAGCCATCCATCTCGTTAAATTCTTGACAGAGCACATTCAAAATTTTTAGAAGGTTTATCAACTTTCCTAGAAAATGGTTGCCAATGGTCCAAGTGGTCCCCAAAGTACCAAGTGTTAGTTGCCAATGTCGCCCAGTGCACAAATGCAGCAATGGGTGCCAACATGTTTGTGTAAAATACTGCACAAGTGGAACCCTTAGTGCATTTTGTGAACGTTGGCTGTATTTTTCTGGAATTTCTCGACCTGGTAACATTGGTAATTTGGGATCAAAATCCTTGGTTCATGTTGGGACCCTTGGGTGTTTTTCAACATTTGTTGTCAAGATCTGGTTGGAACGCAACTAGTTGGTTGTAAGTAAAATGGACCGATTGAAATGACATTGTATAATATCTAGTTTGCTTCTTGAAAGATGAGTTTGTTGATTTCAGATAGAATCGTGTTATCGGTTCGAATTGTAGTAGGCCTATTGATAAACCCTAGGCTAGTATCGAACGGTCAGGGTGCGAATTGACGGGGGGATCCGGATAGGGGAATTTCCCCCTCTGGTTATTTCATCCCTGGCTCTGTTTTACTAAAAGGTATCCCCCGCCAGTGAAGGGTAAATCCCCCCTCTGGATTCCCATCTCTTCTCATATCATATCATATCAAATGACTTTATCTCGCAATGTTAATAAATAATGTGTCAATTTACACATATTCCTTTCAAAATAATACTCAAACTGCTTCTAATGCCAGCTCAAGGGCAATAATAGGGCCTACCCCAAAGTTTTCCTCAGATCGCTTCTTCGATCATCTCGAGGGCAATAATACCCCAAAGAAATTTAGCCACACTGATAGTGATACTATACATGGCCATCCCCCCCCCCCCCCCCCTCTGCCAAGCCGTCAATTCGCGCCCTGTCAATACCTTCTACTTTAGAAGCAAGAGATGCATCCACGAGTGGAACTTGAATTGAAACATTTTCTCCTGCAAGTTCTAGAAATAATCTTTCTAGCAGGGATTGACCGGATGTCGCTCCAATAACGCGAGATCGAAGGTCGCAACGCAAGGTGTCTGGCTTATAGCTTACGGCTCGTGGCTTACGACGATCTGCTGGTGTTGATAAATGGAGTCGTGGTCCTCGCTCGTTACTCTCTGCAGATCATCTGCAACGACCACGACTCCATTTCATCAACACCTCTACCAGGTTTCAAAAATAAATAAACTTCCGAGAGAACATTTTAAAAATCTTTGAAATTGCAAGATATATTTTTCCCTCTGAGCTAACAAACATATTTTACCGACAGTGTTGACTCTGATTCGGGAGGTTTTGGGTCCAAATCCCGTCGAGACCGGCAATCCTGACCGAAAGTTTTTTACAAGGTTTTCCTCAGTCGTTAATGCCAATGTAGGGCTAAGGGATTGAGTCCTCTTAAAACAGCCCTCGGACATCCCTTCACATTTGTTCTATCCGCAACATACCAGTTAGACACCTGACGAGGGGCATGAATTGCACCCTGGGCAGGCTTCTCACAAAAAAACATATTTTATGATGCCATTTTTGAGATGAGTCTTGCTCAAAAGTCTTGCTATTGCCAGGAATGACCTAGGCCTGTAGGAAAGTATTTCTCGATTTGGTTAGATTAAAAACACACTCGTATAGATAGACATTATAAAAAGACAATCCAGAAATTATCAAATTCAACCTTGCCGCGAATAAAATAAGTAGGCATAGCCTATAGGCCTATGAATAAATTATTAGGCCTTTTTATTAGAGTCTACGCATGCAGTCACATTTCTGATTTTCAGAAAGGGACATAAAATTTAAAGCAGACCAAACCAACCATGTAGAAGCCGACACCATCGACGAGCCAACAATGACCAACTAGAGACCGGCAAATTTAAGTAAGAAACACAGATCAATCAGGCTGGACACGATTCATCCACCCGCGGACAGTGCTGAAATCAACAAGGCTAATTCGGAACAAACTTAGAATTTGTTATGTGCCTCGTTAGCTAGGAAGACTCTAAAGTCTATATTTTGTATTTACACATTCCTAAGCCAAGAACTGATTGACTTGAGTTCAAATCAGAAGGTAAAAATCTTCTGCCTAGAGCGGGAAACGAACCCTGGACATTCTGCATTGAAAACAGAGTCTCTAACCGCAAGACCAAAAGAGCCACACAATTATTGTTCCCGTGTCTCCAACTTTTCATTCAGACTCATTGCACCAACAAATCACAATTCATAAGTTATACGGCTGGAGGTCAAGTGGGGTCAAGGTGACCAGCCGGCAAGCGGAACACACGGGTTCAATCGATGCGTTTACATGATAAAGATCTGAAAACGTTCTCAAACCATTATTTAGTTCACCTATTTCCCGGTAGACAGCACAATAAAGTCCACTGTTTTCTAAAGAAGAAAATTTATAATTTTATTGCGTATAACATAAGTATAACTTCGTTAGATGACCAAAAACATTTGCCGTAACATTTAAAACATAATTCAGAATATTAAAATCACGTTCCTAACTTGCTTTTAGCAAACATAACCTCAAATTACAACGCAACGAGCGTTTTGGTTGCAGCCAGGTGTAGGCCTATACATGACAGTTTTCAAAACTAGTTTTCAAGTCACCTCTACAGTAACTAGCAAACAGGAGGGACTTGAACCGATCCAAACCCAGATTCGAAGCGTTTACATGCAATTTTGAAAACTAAAAACGTTTTGAAATCGTTTTCAAACTGCATGTAAACGTAGTAATTCACTGATCGAGTTGTCCTTTTAAATTTATATGCTGTAGGCTATAGGTCTCACTAAATATTGTTAGAAAAGTATTAACGACCACAACGGAATCTCAAATTGTAGCAACAGCTGTTTAAAAATTAAATTAGCTATAAGCACACTTTTTAGTTCCTCAACAACTCTGCTTTTAATGCATATAAGGTCCAGGGTTTGAATCCCGCTATAGGCAACTTCTGTATAGTAGACTCAAGTCCATCAATTCATGGCTTAGGAATGTGTAAAGGATGCCTATGGAGCCATCCTAGCAACAAATCTCTTAGGTTGTTCTGAATTAGTTCTGAATTAGTCTGGTTGATTTGATTCCACCTTCGGTCAGCACGTGGAATCGTGTCCAGCTTGGTCGTGGGTTCGAGACCCGCCACCGAAAATCATGACTGAAAGTTTTCATGAGTTTTTCAAGAGTCACACCACCTGGGAAGGAAAACTGATGTATAGTTACCATACACTCACGCATTCTCACGAAATAATTAATTTACCTTTGGAAGTATAGCCGTTCATGATGATCCAATCCATTGCCATTGGCTTGGGGTGCAGGTCTGAAGCGTGTGACACCAAGGGACTAGGGCTCGAATCCCACCATAAGACTTGGATTTTTTTCTTGTTTTTCATCTTCATAGTAATATCAACACTCACGACACGAATAGCACTGTCTAAACTAATGACTAGCTTAGTACTTAAAGCTAAAGCAAGACCTACGATTAGGATTTAGAAAGGCCAACCGAAAGAGGTGTCACGTTGTGTAAACTCTGGCTAGACTCACAATCAGTAGGTACCTGGTTCAATACCAGCCACCGACAATCGTAGCTACAGGTTTTCCCCAAGGAGAATTCTGGACTTTAGTCTTACTAATAACATCCTAACAGCCCTTGGTCTAGACCTGCCCAAACCAACCTATTACCGTACCTAGTTGGTCACGGTCCTAGTGGGGTTCTCATGTAGGGCCTAGAGGGTTACACAGGGTTCACTAATATGTACCCATATGCATACGAACAAAACAACTCGTAATGAGAAGATAACAATGCACGATCAGTGCAGAAGTGCCTCAGGACCTATGAATATTAGTATTTTACAAGACCAAGGGAGGCCTAGAACAGGTTGCTTGACCTTGAACCTTGGACTTGTGAAATTTTGGAAATCATGCAGCCAGTTTCCAGCCAATATGCCCTACCTACATTTCAATTATATGAGGGAGTGGGATAGGAAACGAGTATTGCTCATACAACTGCTTGACTGCTGACAACCCTAATGACACTTGAAACATGAATAATAACCTAAAAAAACCTGTCTAATCATAACTTACAAAGTTGACTTGTGATGTGTTGAAACCTGGGCCATTTTTTAAATGTTTTCTAAACTTTCACGTACTGTCTAGATCACGATTACCCCAAACTGGAAAGTTATTTGTAAAACTGAATTTAATTTTAAAGATAAACACGCACAAATACAGAAAGAACAACCGGATAAAAAAGATAAAACAGCTGTCAGTGACAGCCGCTAAAAAACGCGCGGGATGGGAGGCAGTACAATCGTTCACCGCTAGGTAGACTCAGAGTGCACAAATATTGCGACTATCGATTATCGAAGATCGATCCCATTGATAATGGCGCGAAGTGCAAATGAGGTATCGTAGCACTTTTAAACAGAATCTTGTGTTGACGGTATTGACGTCGTTTTATGGATGATAATAATATTTAACTCTTGCATTAATCTCTCCAACTTACCGACAGTGTTGGCTCAACGAGCGTTAAGCGTGCGACTCTGATTCGTGAGGTCCCGGGTTCAAATCCCGTCGAGACCGGCTATCCTGACAGAAGGTGTATTACGAGGTTTTCCTAAGGCGTAAATGTATATTGGAGTGAGGACAACTGGGAAGAGATGTCCGACGGCTGTTAAAGAGGACTCATTCCCTTGCATTCACGTTTCCTAAGAAAAATCAAACGGCCGTCCGCGGTGGCACATACGATTAGGGCGCTGGTCCGTATGTAGCGTTAGCGTATGGCTCTACGAGGACTTGGATCCGAATACCGCGGTTTTTGATCGTCCTTCATCGTCATCTATCACCATTCATAGTCTCGAATAGCCTTAAGCCTTTAGTTCATAATTAGGAGACGTTCAGCAATAAAAATCAATCATTAATCTATAGAAAAATTAAATTATTTCTTGGAAGATGGAGACTTACCTTAGAAGCGTCACCAAAGTGAACGGCATACACACCAAACACAGGGTGATGTCCGAGAGGGTCAAGTTGACGATGTAGAGATTCCTAGCCGTGTGCATCTGTGTGCGTCTTGCCACCACAAAACTAACGATGCAGTTTGCGGCCAGCCCAGCAACAATCAACACAGAATACACAACAATGAGTAGCACCTCCGCACCGGCGCTGACATTCCTATCGTCGTTCTGTTGCTCCCGTAAGATGTCGAGGGCGTCCTTTAGGCTGAAGTTGATGGACATGTGCTGTTGGGAAGGGGACGTCGCGTTGTACCGGCGATCCATTAGAAGAAGTCTACGGAATTCCTCCAGCGTTGAAAAGTCGTTAATATGAACGCAAGAGTAGTCGATAACATTATTAGCTGGGGGCATTGCAGATAATGATGCAGTTATTAAACAACATTATATTTTGATTGTACATTTTTAGAATTAAACTATGGAATTGTTCGTGGTTATTGTTATTGTTCTGGTAAGTACCAGAAATTGTCACGTCCAGAAAAAAACTGATGGATTTTGTATTACGGTAATAATTGTTTTTTGAATTATATTTTCAAACACAGTTTTGAATAAAAATGTTTTCGGTGAAGAAAGTTATACACAACTTGGCTAATTAATTATGCCTACTGTTTCTATGAAGTCATGTCCCAGTAGTAAAATGTTCTAACGCTATTTTATACAGTATATAAAACATACACAGACACACATGTTTGTTAAAAATTAAACTTTTACGACATGAAACACGTTTATAGCGTATAAACCGTGATTAGAAAAGAAAGTTCATTTTCTGATATTTAAATGGATTGTAATTTTTATGAAAAGTGGTTTATTAAAAAAATTTCGAATAATGTATTTAAATCAGTTTGGGTTTAGATTTTATATAAGCCTCAACTATTATAATCATAATGATATTCGTCACTGCTATTTATGTTTTTCCCGCATCTACTTTCTGTTGAAAATTCCAAGTCTTCATTCAAGTTCGTAATGAACGCAGATATACTGGAGCTTTTCCTAGGTGATGTTCGTACGTGGTGGATGTAAAATCGCACTGAGGAGGCGTCGCGACGCTTTCCGGTAAATACAACCTGTTGAAGTTTTAATATTCCGCCAAGCACATGCGCATCACTTCGGAGCAGAGAAAGTACTGCTATCTAGCGACAAACTTGGAACTAACTCACAGAAAGTACACATCTTCGCAACTAGGTCGCAGCACTTGCCACGGAAACAGCGCCTTCCTGAAGTCCCGTTTGTACTTTGTTTTTCCACGGCACCTCAGACTGGTTGGCACTGGCAGTCGCGTCGCACACAAATCACAATGGTGGTTACATAAACATGTGTGTGGTGTTTCGTAGGTCGGCCAGGGCTACCCGTATTTAAACAAGTTTCTACTGTGTATTTGGAGTTTTTAAGTTTTAAATAGCCATTATCTTTGGTAGAAACCCAGGTAGGGCCTAGGTTACCGATATCTAGCCTAGTTTCAAGACTGAAGTAATTTAGGTCTAAGGTTGTTGAGCCAACCAAGTTCCGCATATTTTAGGCGGGCCTGTAGACCGAAGCAGTTTCGGTCTCAGAGGTTGAATAACCATTGCTGAAGCTTCTTCTTGAAAGAGTTCTTGACAACTCTACTGAGCTAGGGCCTAGGCTATATCACGGTCACAAATTTACAAGTGTTAGGCCTACATCCGACCTAGGGCCAGCTAGACAGACTGCCTAGCCCTAGGTCCTTGCCCTTTGGCTAGGCTAGAACCTGGTCCTTGGTTGGAACTGCAGAAGAAAGAATCAGTAGGCTAGGGCTTACGCCTAGGCCAAGGCATTGGCCCCCCTAGTCCTAAAGGCTATTATGTACCTAGGTCCTAGCTTTATACTACGTAGGCCTACAGCTTAGGGCCTAGAGGCATTACATCAGCCTCAAGTCTTAAGTAAAGTGTCAACACCAGGGCCTAGGCCTAGACCCCAGGCAAAACTTACTAACAACCATGCCTAAAGCCAAGTCTAGTTTTTCCCACGTAACGTGGTTGCGCCAAAGGGAAATATCCTATAATTTTCCTTTGGGAACTAGGGATAACTTTCACACACGACTTTACTCATCAATTTATGCTGTTGGCTCATGGGATCATCGTGAAAACTTGAGGAATGCTGTCCATGGAGGAGTTTTTAATTTGGAATTCTCACCTGATGGGTAAGTTGTGGTTGTAGACTTATTGTATTGTATTGTATCTCTCTCTCCGGCCTACTATTGACTGTAGTCGGTGGTAGGCCTAGGTTTCTTCATCCTTCCTTCCTTCTTAGCATCCATCCTTTCAATTATCATATTTCCCTATTTCTTGTTTACTTCCCATCTCTCTTCTTGCCTTATTTCCATTTTTCCCTTTGATTTGCATCTTCCGTCCATGTGTACTTCATCACACACTCATTGGTGAGTCCTTTTTTCTTATTTCTTATTTATTTAAACCGGGTGAGCCTTAGGCAGTAGTTTTAAAGACTTTTTAAATCCTTTGATATCCTTTTCGCCCGCTACCCCCTCTTTCAGGCCATTCCATTCCACCACCGTTCTGGCCAAGAACGAGTTCCTTCCTACATCAGTAGCCCATGTCCCTCTCTCATATTTCCACTTATGATCCCCTCTTGCTAGATAGTTAGCCTTCCTTAAAGGCTGTTCATCTCTCCCCATCCTTCGTGATCTCCAGTGGCGTAGGAACTATTTTTTGAGTGGGGGGGTCACACTTAAGTAGACTATTAGGTTGGGTGGGCAAAGCGGGGTCTGGGGCTGTGCCCCAGCCGCCGGAGGTTAAAAGGTGCTCTTGATAGGTGGCCTAAAACACGTTTTCAGGCGAATTTTAATTATAAATAAGGGTTACATTTTGAAGCTAATATTGCATTGAAGCTTGATTAAGCATCATTCACAATTAGTTCTAAGGCGTAAAGCGCAAGGCCCAAGGCGTAATAATTTGTATTGCCGAGTATGTGTTTCAATCAGAACGTTCACAACACGTCCACAGCTGGTTGTACGCGCATGCGCAGTACGCAGGAGCAATGAAAAATTGCATGGTTGTTGTAAACGCCTAGCATTTCTTACGACTTACGCCTTAGAAATAATTGTGAATGATGCTTTATCTGACTGAAATCGGTCGACAGTCTGCTTGGGAGTGCACTGCACTGCACACAAAAAATAATGAATATTAGTCTAAAATCAGGTGGCTAGTCTAGTCTCGCAAATCACGTCTCTGACTGAATCTTTCTAAAAAATGTTAACAAAAACCTTCATTTTTGTTTGCAAGCCCGACTGTAGTAAAAATCCTAAAAATCACCCAACATTAACAAGCTATTAGTTAGCAAATGACATCTTGACCCCCACTGGGGGGTCAAGCCAACAAGTGGGGGGGATTTTCCCCCCCATCCCCCCCGTTCCTACGCCCCTGGTGATCTCTAGTCACTCTATACATTTTCCCGAGTCTGTCGTCACCCCGCGTCATCCCTTACGTCCCTCCCTTCGTCTCGATTAGCCAAGTTGCATAAATATGAGACGTAAAGCAATATCCAATCAAACAAACCGAGTCTGTCCATCCTTCGTCTGACCTCTAGCTCTACCCATTCTAGATCTCTTACCATACTCGAGACACTATCATACTTCCTTACTACATGCCCATTTACTACTTCCTCCTTCCATGTATTCCCCTTTCTAAGTACCCTTCTTGCAGCTCTTTTCTGTATAGCCTCTATCTCATCTACTTCCCCCTTCCTATACGGGTCCCATAGGCCTAGCTCCAGCATACTCGACCACCGGTCTCACTATAGAGTTTTGTATGCGTGTCCTTTTAATTCACTACTTGTCCCTTTTAGTGTCCGCATAACAAAATTAAGGCACCTAAAATCTTTCTTAGAAACCTCCTTGACGTGTTCCCACACTCCTAGATATTTAATTTTATCCACCTTTTCCAGTTCCTGAAGACTTTAACAAATACCACGTTTTATCACGCGAGCTGGGTCCGGACTGGGGTAGGCATAGGGACAAAGTGACCTGCGCTTAGACTGTATTTGTCTGATAAACACCTCTGACCGGACTGAGTTCAGTTCGGTTGAGAAGCCAAGCGGC
The DNA here is from genome assembly GCA_024449915.1 of Sweltsa coloradensis. Taxonomy (NCBI): domain Eukaryota; kingdom Metazoa; phylum Arthropoda; class Insecta; order Plecoptera; family Chloroperlidae; genus Sweltsa; species Sweltsa coloradensis. The sequence goes on from JAMZAV010000224.1 coordinate 194,997, forward strand.
CCAAGCCAGCTCGCTCTGTACGGGCTGAAATATGATTGATTAACTTGAGCGATCTCAAATATGCCTAGGGCCTAGGCCCCTACATGCTAGCGTCCATCTTTCTTAGCAAATCATCCAATAACAGCGCCTCATTCCAGTTAGGACTAAGCTCATATGCCTACAATAGCCTACCAGTCCAGCCTGAAAGCTTGTGATAAACGTTAATAAATTGACGTTGAAAATCCAGTCCGGACTCTGCTCGCATGAAACGTACGGTAGGGCCCTAGTCACAGAGCAATCCCTAATCTGTTATATCGCCAGTTCCTTTAGCAAGCATCACTCTCTGACACATGGCTTAATCGGACTTGATTCCTCGTAATTCATCTTGCTTGTCCAAGATGCTGGCTGATTTACCCTTCCATTAGGTAGCCTACTTGGTACTTCTTCAGTTGGTAGCCCCCAACTTTTCAACACTGATTTTTCCATTGAAAACAATCAAACAACAACTTCAAATGAGAAATAAATAAAGGAGTACTCATTATTAACAATTTAGGCTTATTAACACTAATCACTAGGGTTGCCAACCGGCCAGTTTTTGACCGGTACGCCGGTTTTTTCCCCACTTAACCGGTTGCCGGTCAGTCCCTTTGACCGGCAATAGTGTTGCCGTTTTTTTTACATAAATAACCCATGATATTAAAAATATTACTAAATATGATACACAAAAAACTAAAATAAATATTTAAAAACCATCCTAATCATCGTTTCCCAAATCCCAAATCCCACTTAGGCCTAATTAGTAAACATTGCTCTTCTCCACTTCCCCTTGACCTAGCCCCCAACCCCCTCACCAGACAGCGAACAAGGCAGTAGGCCTAGGCTGGCCAAAGACTGCCACACTGCACTGCAGTCCACTTGTCAATGCCGTTCATACGGGAAGTTTGTGCACGAATCCGACGATGAAATAGACTCTCCGCGAAAAAATAAAGTCCAACAAGACTCTCCTTCAAGCAGCAAGATCAACTGCTAAATACTCATTCACGATTAAGAAGTAAACTTGTTAATTGATCATAATTCCTTTAGGCCTAAATCTGTTAATGCTGTTTACGTAATATTAATTTACTGCTAGTGCTTTGAGAATCGTGATATGACAAATTGAAATTAAGACAAAAAAAATTATTCGTGGTTTATTTGGAATTTATGATCCTTAGGCATAAATAACTTATGAATAAAAATATGCCCATTCCCTACTCAAATTATGAATACTCTGCATACCCTATCAGCGGATGTAATATTATAATCTAGGCCTATTATCTCGGTGACTTTTTTATTTTTGGTGGTTTTCCAGTTTTGACTGCACAAAAAATGCATTGTTTTGGTGTATCATCCAGCCCACCACCTTATTCTAAAACGCACCAAATGCAATCTAAAAAGCTGAATTTCAAAATTTTTGTCTGTGGCGCTATAGTTGGAGCCCCCCAAACCCCCTGTGCTTGGTCCCTTCCCACGAAATTTACATGGAAGGCCGTTTTTTCCCGTGGCCAGAGTTGGCAACCCCTACTAATCACCCTGAAAATAGGCTACAATAGGGAATATTCCACTTTCTATTTTATAGTTTATTTTAATTCTTATATAGGCGTATGTCTTAATAGTCAACTGCACTTTTTTTATTTAAAAAAAAAATGTAATTTGTGTAATTTAAACAAGAAGTAAATTGGACCCCCAGTTTGCGCGCCAAAAACGAGCGTGCGCCATCTTTGGACGGTACTACGTCATAACTGTGTTGAGTCAAGGCCAATTAGAAACTAAATGTAGGTATATGTAGGTATGTATATGTAGGTACTATATGTAGTTATATATAGGTATACGCTCAACAACAAACACAACTCCACAGCCACTTAAACGATGTACATTTTCACCAATTTTTCTTTTTCTTTTTTCGTACGTGACAGGAAATTTCGCGAGATCATTGTGATAAAGAATTACGATCATTCTGTCTTGAATTTTTGCACAACCTTAGGACGATCATGCTATTCTTTATCTACACTAGGCTTTAATTAGTGATCAAAGTAAGGTTTTTGTGCGGGATATGTGTCAGAACACAGAAGTGCAGGTTAGGGTTGGCAAGCTAAGCCAAGGGCTTGTCAAGTGAGTAGTTTAAGTAGGCCCCTATTCACATACCAAGGCCTATATCCTACAGGAACGATTGGCCTAGACTGTTGTATTATAAATAATTTTCTATGCCTAGACCTAGGACTGTTTCAGTTTTGTTTTTTGATTGCAATGTCAACTTTTCTCGTTTTCTGGCTAGGCGTTAAATGTGAAATGTCCGTCATCTGTTTACATTACTGTAGGCAACGCTAGGCGCTGCTTTGTTTAAAACACCGCCGTCTCGATGAATGTATGTATGTGTATCCAGACGGCGTTGGTTCAACACAGTTCTGACGTCATAGCCGTTTTTGCCGCTCTTATTAATTATTGAAAAATGCCGTTTTTAAAACTCTTATTAATTATTGGATTATTATTTTACGGAAAAACAAAGTACATATTTGTAATCGGAACAAAATACTTCTTCTAAAAAATCTATTTATACAGTAGGCCCAGTGTTGTAAAAGTCACTTTTGTAAAGTAATTCAGTTACAGTTACAGTTACTTGCTTGCAAAAGTAATTCAGTTACAGTTACAGTTACTTTATTTCCAAAGTAATTGAGTTACAGTTACAGTTACTTTAAGAAGTAACTGCGTTACTTCTTAAGTTACTTACTTAAAAATGCATTAGGCCCTACTAAAAGCATGACGAACAGAATTTTTTTTCTTAAAATGTAGAAAAAGCATATGACAGTGTCCCAAGAGCAAAAGCTTGGGAATGCTTAAAAGATGCAGAAGTAGAACAGAGTCTAATAACAAGAATTCAAAGCACATATGTCACAACAAAGAGCTGTGTTCAAACACCATTTGGTAGAACTACTTGGTTTGAAATAAACGGTGGGCTACGGCAAGGTAGTGTGATGTCACCTACATTATTTACCGTTGTTATGGATAACATACTGCGTAAAGTTGAACCCACAGAAAGTGAAACATCTAAAACTATGATATTTGCAGATGATATAGTGAGATGGGGAGATACCATTGAAGAAGTACAGAAGAGCGTAGATAGATGGAATGAGGAAACACTGAAGTTTAACATGAAAATAAGCATTGAAAAGAGTGAAACATTAATAGTAACGAAGAAAAGTAAACAAAATCAAAAGAAGATAATACTACGGGGTGAAGAGCTGGCCATTGCAGAAGCATTTAAATACCTCGGAAGTATACTAACAAAGGACGCAAAATAGATGCTGAAATATCAAGGAGAATTATATTAGCAGACAAATTTTACCAAAGTGTACGTAAACTATTATGGAAAGAAGAAATATCATCCAGGTGCAAGATGTTATTGTACAAAATGTATTTCCTCCCAATAATATCATATGCATCCGTGACATGGACAATAGGAGGAAAGGAAGACAGCAGATTACAAGCAGCAGAGATGAAATTTTTAAGAAGTTCTGTAGCCTTAACAAAAATAGACAAGGTACGGAGCAAAACAATAAGAAACAAACTAGGAGTGGAAAGTTTACGAAATAAAATAGGAAAAGAAAGACTCAGGTGGTATGGACATGTAAGAAGAATGAAGCAAGACAGAATCCCAAGACGAGAATTTGAACGTACATGTGGGGGAGTGCGAAGAGTTGGCCGGCCAAAAGATAGATGGCGGGACCAAATAAAATGGAACATTGAAGAAAGAGGAAAATCATGGGAAAGAATTAATGAAGAAAGACTCTGGGAGGATAGAAAGAAATGGAGAGAACTGGTAGAAATGCCTGTCATAGAAGACATCGAAGTAGATGAGGAGGTGTTGAGCCTGGCTAGCAAACACTGAAAGTCCACAGCCCGAGAAATTGGTGATACGTCACCCCCCGACCTGACTTATGTTGGAACCGGGTGTTTGATTATTATTAAAATAATTACACAAACTGTTTTTTTGTACAATTAATTATATATTTTATTTCTCGGGCCTATAGACTAACATCCTTCATTACAACTACTCATTATGAAACAAAACAATAAATATTTTGTAAGTTATAAATAACAACTGTTTATATAATAATAAAAATAATTATAATTATAATTATAATTATTATAATACAGATGATGCAACCACCAACCCTTGCTCATGAAAATATTGCAACATTAGAAAAGATTGTTTTCATTACTTTTAACGAAGTAGCATAGTGGGTGAAACTAAATAATCTGATAATGATAGTTAGAAAAATATGGAAAAGCAAAATATTTGTATCAGGTTGTGTGGTGAAGACATAACATTAATAATTATATTATTATTATTATTCGTTCTGAGGACTCTATTTTTACAACTGCTTATCGTGGGAGCTCTAATTAATTAAATAAACTCTAATATTATAAATGTATACTACGTAAAATGAAAACATTCAGATAGGAATTTGCTATTGATAGTATACTATGCCCTGATTGAGTAACATTTGAGCTATGGATTAATAGTGTGGGGTAATACAATTTTCATCGGATCTTTGTCATGCAAAAAAAAGCTGTAAGAATAACAGGAAAAACTAAGAAGCACTGTGTAGTGTCAGCTGTCAGCTTGGTTTTCTCCAAAATGCCAACGTAAAAAAAAGTGCAACAAATATTTACTCACGAAGGAATGAAACTAAATTCAAAACAATCTACTGTTTAATCTTCTGATGGGTTTTTATTTTAATATCATAGATTTTTCAGTTATCTAATTGGATGAGCGAAGCGAAGACTTCAATTTCAGTGACCCCCCAAAAAATTTGTCTCAATTTTTTTATTTGTTTTTGTTTTTTTTGTTTGTATTTTTGTTTGTTTGTTCGCGCTCTAACTGGCAAACGGCATAATATGCGATCTTGATGAAAATTTGAGGGGACCTTCAAAATCTCTGAACTAGACTTGCCACGTTTTTGGGTACAATCGATCAAATATTTCTTATGATTATCGTACTTTTACGACTTTTTTTCGATTTTTAATGAGATATTTTCGTGATATTTAGCAAACGGCTTCTTAAATCTTGATGGAACTTTATGGGAACGTTTAAAATCACTGAAATAATACAATATGTTATGATTTTAGAGACATTTTAAGAAATATTTTTAATAGAAATCGTTCTTTCAAGATTTTTTCCCCGGTTCATAATATGATAATTTCGTGACATTTCGGCCGATTATGACCAAACGGGTAGGGCTACAACGTTCATATTTTACATTGACATTAAGATTATGGTGATGTAGTGCCTTTTGAAAGAAAAAGTTGAAAACGTTGGTCAAATTTCATAGAAAGAAAGGTTTTAATATAAGCCTTTACACGTGTATAATTAACAAGTAACATCAAGTAACTATAGAAAAAGTAATGAGATCCCACTTAAAAACGTTATCATTGGACAGAAATTTTTAAATAAAAAGCTCATCAATCAACGCGACTGGAAAAAGCATACGCGATGCGGCCTAGTAGAATTCAAAGGATATGCCTATCTATTGCAATTTATCGTTGCAAATAGCTGTTGCTTTGATTTATTGTTGTCATGTTGACCACGAAAAATTTAGCAATAAGAATGCATATTGAGTCAGCAGAAAAACCTCGTTCCATACTAGAGGTAGGCCTACAAAAAAAATTAATAAAAAACATAAAAAATAAAAAATATTGTTTTAGTTTCAGACGTTGTGATATTATTTTAATTTTATATTACTGAACTGTAAACAAGCATGGTTGGCAAAAGTAACTGTTAAAAAGTAACTGAAAACTGAGTATAATTACTTTTAAAAGTAATTCAGTTACAGTTACAGTTACCTTAAAATAAAAGTAATTGAAATAGTAATTCAATTACTCAAAAAGTAACTAAATACTTTTACTCAATTACTTTTACTCAGTTACTTTACAACACTGAGTAGGCCTATTTGACGAAGTGGAATATTCCCTATTAGGCCTACATAGGTTAATTAGGGCCTACTGTTACTAATCACTCGCATATTTCACTGTTTTTGGGCCGCCATCATTTAGGCCTCCATGCAGAGATGTTGTACTCACTGCAAGTAACTAATAAAAAAATCCTAAATAGAATCATCACGTTTTTGCTGTATAAACAAAACAAAAACTTCAAAACCTTTTAACGTCACAGTTTTCAAACGAAAGTACTTTTCCGTTGAAAGTCTTTTATATTTAAATTAGCAGCGTTAAAGGTTTTGTAGGTGGAGTATTTTAAAGTGAAAAATGTAGGTAGGCCTACTGTCTGCCATGTTGGCGTAGGCCTAAGCGTAGCCTACAGGCCGTGTCACTCCTCCCTACTTTAGGCTAACTTAACAAAACAGAATGATATGAAAGATACGGTATGTAGGCCTAGGCCCTAAGTGTATTTTTTTTAAATAATATAAATAATTACAGTTATAAAATATAAATCATTTTAAGTTTATTTGAATTGTTTTTAATGAAAAAAAAACAGTGTTAAAAAGTTGGGGGCTAGCTACCGGGTACCAACCGAAGAAGAAGTGCCGTCTACTTATCTCCCTACAATCCACCTCGCTTCCCCCTCCCAAGGTCCACTGAGCTCAAATCTCCAGTCTCCTGCACAAATAATCTTAGCTGTTGAAGCACCCTAAAACTAATGAGGTAGGCCCGCCCCTAAGTATGCATAATCCAATCTGCTGAATCTCTTTCGCTGACCTTGAAAACATAATCGTCGCAACCATTTCCACAATGTTATGGCCAGTTAACATAGCCTACTGTAGGCTACCGGTAGGCCTACTTAGGCCTAAGGTTTAGTCGTATCTGTATGGTAGGCTTATGTAAGATTTTGAGGGCGTGCATTCATATTATTTTTATTATTATTATTATTATTATTATGTATTTATTTTAGAAATTGTACAAATAATCACACAACCTCATAGAAAGTTAGAAAAGGGCCATGAGGCCCCAGTCACAAAGTGTCTAACTTACTATTCTTAGTTATACCTCTTAAAAAAAACCACATTTAAAAATACAATAGAAATACATTAACAAATAATATAAAATTAGATAGTAAAGGGTGAACAAATGACAATAAACAATGGCTAGTAAAGGGTGAACAATGATGGTATGTTACAAATTAATATAAAATGAGTTAGTGAAAGGGTGAACAAATGATGGTGAACAATTTTTGAAATTAAATTTTTGAAATTTTGTTGCTCGTTGGTCTTGTGGTTAGCGTATCTGCTTCCAATGCAGAAGATCCAGGGTTCGATTCCCGCTAAAGTCAGAAGTTTTTTAACTTCTTATTTGGACTTCAGTCCATCAGTTCTTGTCTTGTTGTCTCTTGTTCAGTTTGTAAACGGTGACTTTGGAGCCGTCCTAGCAACGAAGCACATAATAAATTTCAGAGTTGTTCTGAATCGGCCTTGTTGATTCTGGCGTTGATTCGCGGGTGTTCGCACTGTCCATACCAATGATTGCTATATTTCCTATTAAAAATATCGATCTTTGGTTGGTTATCGCTCACTCGTCGATTGCGTCGGGGCCTGCAGGGTTGGTCGCTTTGATTTAAAGTCCCCCACTGAAAATCAGTTATACAACTGAGTGGGTAGACTCTAAATAAAATTTATTTATTTATTTATTAATTGATAGTAAAGGGTGTACAAATAATGGTGAACAATAATTTGATTACTTCCAGCATGTCATTAGGTACTTGATTGATGCATTCTCATCAAGAAATTTTGAAATGGTTCCTAATATCAATGTTGAAATGTCTGGAAGTCTTCACGTCAGCCGGTAGAGTATTCCATAACGATGCAGAACGATAATAGAATCCGTTTTTTATATTTATTGTCATTTCTTGTGGTATTGTCTTGAAAAGTGACATTTCAACTTCTGGTTCGCTAGTCGTATTTAAACGACTAGAAACCTTGTGACCGTGAGCGAACTCTAGCACCTGTTCCCTATACCGGTACTTCATGATTATGCCCATGCCTACCTACGAGTAAACCTTAGGCTACAACTTAAGCTTAAATGTGAACTGGCCATTTCCTAATTGGGCTTAGTTTATTTTGAAGCAAGATTGGAAAGGGTTGACAGGCTGGGAAAGCAAAGAGAACATAAATCCCAGCCTGAAGGGCTGGGGGCGAGCAACTTTTCACCTGCTGATGACAACTGCAGCTAATTTAAAGTTGTTACCTTAATCCACGACGCGTTTCGTCCTTCTGTGACTGAATTTTGAAGCAAAATTTTATTTAATAGGCCCAAGCCTACGTGAAAATAGAAAAAGCTAGGCAGGTCCTACTTATGTCGTGTCTAAATCAAGAATCCTTTATTATTATAATGCATTCTGCTAGATAGACCTAGACAGTGGCGAAGCGTCGGGGTTAGCCTATAGTGATGGTAATTTTCATGAAAAAAAATAATCTTGAAAATTTCATGAAAATTTTTAATGATTGTTAATCTGTTACTTGAACTTTATTTTACCATAAAAATAATTTCTATCAAGGATGTAGCCTATAGTAGGCCTACAGTGGGACTCGGGGCTCAGGCTGAGGTGAAATAGGCCTACCTAAGTCTAATAGTAATATGCAATATCTTGCTGATTAGGCCCTAAGTTTATTCTTGCAATTTGCAAATAGACCTACATTATAAAAATAATTTTGAGACAAAAATGTTGAGTATTGAATTGGGATAGTATGCCTATCCAACATAATGATGGAAACAAAAGCAACATAAAACATAGGCCTTTTATTAGCCATTTATTAGCTAGGTATCTTTGAAAAAAAGAAAAAAATTGTCTTGATCTTTGATGTAAGTTCTGTGTAGGTCTATATAGCCCTATGCCAAATTTCAAGATGGGGGTGCAATGAGTTTAGATTCTGTAGCTAAATGAATACTAGAAAATGTTTAGGGCATACCCCAATTTTATAGCTAGTGGACCATTATTTTAGCCTTTATTTTTATCAATCAAGGTCAATATTGCCACTAATTTTACATTCCTAGTGCATTGGACACCTAGCTTGATATCAACATTTATCCGTGATATTGTGAATGCAGGCCCGCAATGTCATAGCCCAGTCCTAGGTCCTGCAATGTACGGCCTACCAATGCTAATAGGTAATTTTATATTCTACAGGAAGCTGTTGGTGGCTGCGTGCGAGAAGAAGAGTATCTTGATGTTTGATCCTCTCTCGCAGCGGATGATCAACGGGATTGACGACGCGCACGCGGAGTGCGTAAATTGTGTTCGGTAAGAGAAGTAAAACTTGATACTAAAAGAAGCTCTCCATCTTGTACACCGTGGCCCGATCATGTCCTGTTCCACAATGTCTAATGGTAGCATGGATAACTTAGACAGGAGAAAATCACTCGTTAGGAAGTAGCCTAGCTTGGAGAGCCACTAATTGTTAATTGATTTTTATGTGTGTGTTCTCACTTGGATTAAAATGTTGACCCAGGTTAATAGGACCTAGGCTAAGTTTGATGGGTTTTGCTCAAAGGGTAGGCCCTATAGATAGGCTATAGCCTAGTATAGGCATATTGACGTTACAACATGGAGTCACAAATGTTATTCGCGTAGGGCCTACCGTAGTTAAACACAGATAAGAAATGTTTGGTAATTTCCTCGTAAAATTACTAAAATCCTATTCTAGTAAGTATGGCGCTTTCTCCAGGTCTGTAGGTCCTGCTGCCGGAGCAACCGCCAACACAGAAATTCCAAAATTGCTGCACTGGGAATGAAAAGTTGTTAAAAAGTTACTAATTTCAGTAGGCCTTATATTTGCAATAAAAGATGGTTTATATTGAAAGTGGTTAGGTACAAGAGTGGGTGTGTTGTGGGTGTAGGTCTAGGGCTAGGCCTATAAGAAGGGGCAGCAGGTAATCTGAAAATAAAAGTAAAATTTTCAAATTTGCTGCCCAAAAGCAGAACGGGAAACATAATTCACAGTGTAAACGGTGTTTCCCCTCCCTGGTATTTTGGGTAATTTTTGGAAATGAATTGCAAGAACTTGCAGGTTAAATTAACATAGGCCTAGGCCTGTAAAAATAAATGCCACTTTTGTGATTGTTTTGTCCCAAGGGCCAAAGTGGTGAATTAGGCCTAATGGTAAAAATTATTTGTAATTTCAAGTTAGGCCTCCAAGCTGTGTATATTTTGTCATTGTCCACATTTGTTAACTTTAATTTCAGACTAGTCATTAGGTACCTAATTAAATCTGTATGCTTAACTCCTTTGAATAAAGAATGCAATCATTATAAATTACTAATGTAGGCCTATGACCCTCCCTCCCCAACTATGACCCTAAGAGACTGTAGTAGTGCGGAAGCGTGAAGTTCAATCTGTCTCGTTCTAAAGTCATGATGTAATCAAGCATGTTTTTCACCTCTTAAATGTAGCATAATAAGGTGAATGTTTTTCAATAGTACCGACCGGTACCAGTAGGCAATTGGCCTAGACTTTCAGACTCGGCTCAAGGTCATTGCTGTGGGCCGTGCAAGGTGTTTTGTTTCACCTAGCTGGATTGAGAAGGGACCATGAAATTATGATGGAGACCTTGGTCATGGCAGAAAGCATTATAGGAACTCGTGGTAACAACTAACAATGCAGGCTAAGTTCCTGTTAGCATCGTTTACTTGTGATATTCTGGGGATATTTTTTGTTGAGTTTGACTTCATTGTTAATTAAATACTGTATATAGTTTGTCATAATTAATTAGATGCAAGCCTTGCTAGGCCTATATTTATAATTTTAAAGAAATAATTATCTTTAATTATAATATTTTAGAAAGGTCATCTGCATGCCGTTATAGTTGTGAGTAGGCCTTCCTAGTGATAGATTTTAAATAAACTTAGAAGAAGGTAGGCCTACATCAATTTATGGCAAAAAAAGATACAAACAAAATTTGATCTCTACTTTTGGGCATACGAAATCAAAAATTGCCTTTCATTTTAACCATATTCATAAATATAAATAAATGAGACTAGCCTAATGTATTGTATTTTTGAGACACAAGATAATGATTTGTTTTCATATTTAAAAAAAAATCTTTCCTAGGTAGGCCTGTCTAATAGAGAAAAAAAAATCAAGTTGACTTTTTGAGACATAGAATCGTGCATGATAATTTTGGCAAATGGAAGTAGCAGTTTTTACCGGCATTGTTTGAGATTATCAAGCGGTAATGCAATCACCTTTTTTTTATTATTGTGCGTCACTAGTAGGTAGGTAGACTACACAATAGCGGATATTCCACTTACTAAAGGGGACTACAGGGTAGGCTTAGTCGCTTTGATTTACTGTCCCCCACTGAAAATCAGTTATATAACTGAGTGGGTAGACTCTAAATACAATTTATTTTATTTTATTTTACTATTTTATATTTTATTTTAATTCTAAAAAATGTCTTAATAGCAACTGCACTTAAAAACAAAAATAATGTATTTTGTGTAATTTAAACAAGAAGTTAATTTTAACCCCAGTTTGCGCGCCAAAAACGAGCGTGCGCCACCTTTGGACGGTACTAACGTCATCACTGTGTAGAGTCGAGGCCAATTAGAACCTAAATGTACGTATATTTGTACATATTTATATACAGATGGTGGTGCTCGCCTATCCGCTCAACAAACACAACTCCACAGCCACTTAAATGACCAGCTTAGCCAAAGAACGATGTACATTTTCACCGACTTTTGTTTTTCTTTTTGCGTATGTGACAGGAGATTTCACGAGATCATTGTGATAAAGAAATACGAGCATTTTTGTCTTGAATTTGCACAGCCTAGGACTATCATGCTAGTATTCTTTATCTAGGCCTACATTTGGCTTTAATTAAGACCCTTTACACCTTTATTAATTGCTAGCAATGCATTGCCGCAATTAATTGACACCAAGTTGGATACACACATTTCCTATAACGCATTTACACGCCTTCTGAAAAATTGGTAGCAATAATTGCCAAAAGTAGGACTGCTCAACTTTTCAGCAATCATTGCTAGCAATTAATTGCTTGTGTAAAGGGTCTTTAAGTCATCAAAGTAAGGTTTTTGTGCGGGATATGTGTCAGAACACAGTATTCACATATCAAGACCTATATCCTACAGGAAAAATTGGCCTAGACTGTTGTATTATTAAGCGAGCGAAGCGAGCGTTTCCATTTGACTCTGCCAGAAAAAATAAACTTTTTTTTTTTTTTTTGTTTGTATGTCTCGCCATAACGTTCGAACGGAGGCTCGGATCGAGTTGAAATTTTGACCATCCGCAAGCTTTGTTCCCGATTGAATGCCATTAGCACTGCCTCCTAGATGTTCGTTGTGGCTCCTCGTTCCCTGCCTGTCCATGCGCACAGTGATTGTTGTCCAAAGCGCTAGTTACCGTCCCCAAGAGCTTTCTTTTGTTTTTGATGTTGTCATCACATTAAATGTCATCTCCCATGTATTTTACTGTTGAATCCAACTAAATTGAATGTTTTAGATCGTATTTTGTATACGTACATCACTTATCATGGTTTGCAGAATAGTAATATACAAATTTGTCTAGTTATATTATGCTGGTAATTAAACAAAAAGTAGATATTGATAACTTTGTTGTTGATAATATAAGGCAAGGGCTAATAGGCATGTTAATTTTATCTATAGGGCCTATGCCTCCTATTCCTAATCATATTAAAAAAAAAATCAAAAGGCTTAGGTAGCCTACTCGGGCCCTAGTCTTGACTAGGCCACGAGCTAAGCAATATTACTTTCCATCAAGCAGTGGCGCGTGATAAGGGGAGTCTGGGCTGGACCCCCCTTATTGCCACCGGGCCTGGGTGGCACAATTTCCTTATTTCCCGGTAGTTCATGCAATGAGCCACGACGAACATCTAGGAGGCAGTGGCCATTAGTTTTGTGGCAAAATCGTTCAAAAAGTTAAAAAGTTACATTAAAGTTAATCGAAAGTTTTTTTTTCAAACTAAACGGCGACAAAATCTGAGGTGGCCAAATCATTTAGAATGTCCGTCCGGTCACGAATATGTTAATTTTATTTTGATCCGATAAGTAGTGTAGATGGAAATTACATTATAACAAAAGTAACGTTACCATGGCAACGAAAACTCGCACGAGGTTCGCACTATGCACTGCCACCTAGAAGTAATCAAAATACTATCGAGGAAGCAGTGTATTATTTGTTACGTTTTCCCAAAGAAATGATGTCAAGGTCCTCTAGATGGCGGTGGATTTTATCCACAAATTAAAGGTTTACCCAAATAGGCCTACCTTGGCAATAATAAATAATATTGGAAACATGGCCCCGTGGACAGCGAACGTCGCAAATTTTACAATTTTAATAAATTGCAATGTGGGTCTAGCTATAGCACGTGCTCGCTTATCAACACGTCCAACAGAGCGTTTCCTAGAAAATAATTTTCTACGCCTTAGCCTAGACCTAAGACTGTTTCAGTTTTGTTTTTTGATAGCAATGTCAAATTTTCTCGTTTTCCGGCTAGGAGCTACGTAAAATGTCCACCATCTGCTTACACTACTGTAGGCTACGCTCGGCGCTGCATTGTTTGAAACACCGCCATCTGGATGTATTTTTGTATCCAAACGGGTTTGACACAGTTCTGACGTCATAGTCGTTTTTGCCGCTCTTAGTTAAATAAATGCTGTTTTGAAACGGCTATAAATCATTGGATTATTATTTCACGGAAAAACAAAGTAGTACATATTTGTAATCGGGACGGAATACTTCTTCTAAAAAATATATTTGTACAGTATGTATTTGACTGAACGGCCATTCCATAGTTGCGGGTGTGACACATTACACACTTACAATACCTGCCAAGTGTTTATAAATTACAAATTGAAACCCAAGACATTGTATACATTCATTGTTGCCATAAGATGTACAAATACACCAAATTTCAACTTTCTGTGACTTTAAGAAATCGGTAAATAGAAATTAAAACATGTGTTGCGGGTGTGACACTTTTTGCCACTGTATTTACACCCTTACATGAACATGTGCAAAAGTCTGTGAATATAGGACCCCTTGGATAGGCAACTATTTTTTTCCTAAAACATTATAGAACACCCTTAAAATAAAATATAAGGAATAGTGGCTCAAATAATTTAAAAGCCGATTTATGATGGTTTGAAGATGTTGCGGGTGTGACAAGGAAATGTTGCGGGTGTGACGTAGTGCACAAATATAACATTAAATACGAGTTTTTGTATGTAGATTATAATTTGGTTGGCAGTTTTCTTACATACTTCATGAATACTCAATACTAAAATGTAAGTTAACAAATATGCATGCTAAATATGATAGTATTTAAAAAAGGTAGGCTAGCCTATTATCAAATAAAGTGTTGCATTGTAATTTTTTTAATGAAATATGGGTCCTCGTCACTGATTATTTTTTTATTTAACTTTGAAGTAGGGGCTAATAGCATAAAAAGAGTATCAACTAATAATGTCTTATCATTTATAATTAATGCTGCTTTATCATTATTCATGCATGCCTAATCACTGACGAACTTAATTGCCCACGATTGTTGTGAAGTATTGGAGGAGCTACCATCTTCTTGATAGGTAACGTCTTTGTTCTCGCATGACGTATTCACAATATCGGGCCATACCAAATAGTTGCCACTAGGATGCATGCATAAACTTAAGCCTAAGGGTTACTTCACTGGTTTCATCATCAAATCTACGATTTCAGCATAATACTGCTTGTCGGTATTTTTTCCCCATTTACCGCAAGTGAAACGAGGACAAAATCACTGACGTTAATATCTAGGGCAGGATTGTTGACGGAAGCGCAGACATCCGAAAAAATAATCACTTTTGTTAACTTAGGAAACTCGACTTTTAGTTCAGCAAAAATCTTTTTGAGGAATGCCCACACTGCATGTTTGTTATGTGTCAAGTCTCACTTTCAACCGCGAAGGACCTCTTAACGTCATCTTTTAATCAAGCCCAGGCTGTAAAAACAGTAATTTGATCATGACTCCAATGAGCGCTCTGAGTCTCGTCTTGAATGATTGCCGAAAAATTTTCAGCAAAGTCGACTTGAAGTACAAATTTTCGTTTTCCGGTACCTAGGTATCTAATCTCTCTTTTGCATTTTCAAAATACGTTGACTGCTGCGTTATATGTGTATTACTTACGCTACCTAAACTAGGTAGGCCTAAGAGGCAATTTTTTTTACCTATTTGACTGTAGCCCTGGCATTATCATACAATTCAATAATCATGTCACACCCGCAACATAACTGTTTGTCACACCCGCAACACAATTTCAACCACTTCTAGTCAGTGCATCTCAGTTTTCTCTGTTGGATATGATAAGTCATATAACCCAACCTTAAAATAAAGTACTCTCCAACTTTTGTTAGCCATAATCTTAACACTATCATAGTTTATTGTAGTTTTGTGTTGCGGGTGTGACATGTGTTCATAACATCTTTAATGATACAAAATTTAAGTAAAACTTACTCCGTGTTCAGTTTTTCCAACTAAAATACTTCACAACATCATTAAGTGTTGATATACAAAAGAAAGAACTTCACACAGCTGACCTAAAAGAAATTGGAGGGCTTACAATTTAGGGGATGTGGCACTAAAATAAAAAACAATAACTTTACACCAACTTTGAAGCACTGTAAAACACATAATTGACTACCCACAAAGAAAGCAAAGACATTTTTAAATTCAGTGGAGTTTTGACTTTAATTTTTGACCCATCAATACACTAGTGGGTAAAAATTATTTTTCACTTGTCAGGCTCACTTTGCTATGGGATGGCCGTGAAGTGGAATATTCCCTATTCTGAACAGGAAGTGACCCATTAAAACGAACTAACTCTTCTCTCTCAGGTTTCTCGACTCGCGTGTGTTTGCCACGTGCAGCGACGACACTACAGTCGCGCTGTGGGACGCTCGCAACCTCAAGCAGCGCATACACACGCTCCGCGGTCACAAGAACTGGGTGAAGAATATAGAGTTCTCGGCCAAGGACGGCCTGCTCGTCACTTCGGGGTTCGACGGCAGCATCTACACTTGGGACATAAACAAGTGAGACAAGCCGACGTTTATTATTATTTCTTCGTAATAATAATAATTAATAATAATAATAATCTTTATTGTAATTCAAGTATACAAATTACAAAAGGTGATATTCATTTGTTCTTCAAGCTCTTTCCTACAAAATGTTCTTCCATATTACCTGCTCTGCTACATATATTTCACTTGTACGTACTAATTTACTACATATAGGCCCTACTATAAGAAAAAAAGAGAAGAGAAGAAACAACTAACATTAGGCAGTTACTAGGGCCTACAAAGACAAAGTTTGTAGCTAGGAATACAACACTTGAATATTACTTGGGAATTACAAATAGTAATTCTGGTTCTGGCACTGATTAGATAGGCACTAAGCGTTCATACAACTAGCGCCGTGAGTGGTCAAATCTGGAACAAATTGTGTGAAGATTTGGCCAATCACCCATCTTTTTCCCATGTTATTTGTGCATTACTAAACTGCTGTTAATAATCGTACTAGTTGTGGATATTGAAAACCATGTAAAAACATCAAGAAATGTGTTCTGTATCGTCGGCTTTACTAATCTAGTAGCAATACAGGACATTACGTCACATTTTACACTTTTACTAGGCCTTGATTCTAAAACTTGAGCCAGATTTGATTCGTACCTTTTAGTTGGTAATCGATCCAGTGATGTTCAGGTCGTTAGAAATGCGATTATTTTGTTTTTCGAAATTTGTTTATGTTTGATAGAGAAAATGCCATGAGATAGGCCTTAGCCTAGACGTAAACACAACCAGATTTTTAACTTTCACATACTAATAAGAATAACATATAGTATGCTCAAAGAAAACCTAGACTACCTTTAGTAAGAGCCTACCCCTAAGTGTCCCCTGTGTTTCCTTTTTACGTAAAATTATACCATTTAAAATCCATTTCCTCCCGATTGAAACAATACACTTCTATTTTCATTTTGTCATTTCGTAGATGCAACATTCAACTGTTCACTTCATACGAACAAAGAACTCAGGCTAGCTTTGCATAGCAAAACGCTTCCGGAATTTATATCTCGCTTGTATGATTAACATGGCAGTGCAGTCGGCCAAATGTAAACAAATGAATCACAGTGAAGTGTTCAAAATCATCCTCAAGCTCATAGCTCCCAACAATCACAATATATAGCAGTTTAGTAAAGTTTGTCTTAGCTCCCGATAGCTCAGTTGGTAGAGAATCGGTTCGAAAAAGCCGGAGGTTCTGGGTTGGATCCCCAGTCGGGGCAAACTTTTACGACGATTGCTATTTAAAAAATATTTTACCTATGCCGAAAGCTTGATTTTTCAATCATTTTTCTTCCTAGCTAGATCCAATAAATATGTGCTTCCTTCTCTGGCCCGCTCAGGTTATGTGGCGGGCGTCAATGTCAGATTTAAGTGCGGCGCAGCTGAAGAGGTACGCTTCATCATTCGCTAAGTAATAATGTCCTCAAAGCGGGCTTATGCTTTTAAAAACCTTGTATTCATACTACCCGACTCATGGGAGATGAGAAGTGATTGGCTCAAAACTATGTTATCTTTCAGTAATGACAGCAACATGGCAGTCTTCTGTTTGATTTATATCATAGCTCTCAACAATCACAATATATAGCAGTTTAGTAAGAGTTGGTTAGTGTAGTTGGTAGAGCATCGGTTCAAAAGGCCGAAGGTTCTGGCTGGAGTGGCGTATTATGACCTTCCTGTTTTTGCGCCCTTAGATACTGTGACTTCGCGACCAACGTGCTACGTCCTACGTCTCGGTTCGTGGTGAATCGTGCCCGTCGTTGGGGCGCCACTTTGTGACTTCACGTCCAAAGTGGTCCCAACAACCTAATCTGTACACCTCGGGACGTGGTGACAACTCGAGCCCCGCACGTTCGGCGCCACTTTGTGACTTCGCGACCAACGTGCTACGTCCTACGTCTCGGTTCGTGGTGAATCGTGCCCCACGTTGGGCGCCACTTTGTGACTTCACGCTCCTAGGCTCTACCCCTTTAAGCCCTACGTGGCCTAACCTGCCTATGAAGTCACGTCGCAACCTTTTACCGACACCACCTTGCCCGGAGGACCCGACCAGCGCCAGAGTGTGATTCACTCGTGACCCACCAATTGGAGCCACTTTAGGTCGGGGGTGGTGTAGGCGAAGGTCACCCGTCCTAACCCTAACTGACTCGCTAACTTGCCCTAAGCTTAGCTCGCGGAGAGCTGAGACTACCAAAACCCGAGAGACACAGAAAACAAATCGAAAACACAACAACGTAACACAAAAACCAAAAACACAACAACCAGAGTGTACCGACAGTGCAACCTAGCACGGTCCAGTACACTACCCACTGGGGGTAGAGAACCCACCTTATCAGGCACGCAAGTGGTGAGCCGCGCCGTCGCTGGTCCGCTCCAAGCTCGTTCAGGGGCCCCAGGCACTGCTGCTAAAAGTAGGTCAACCACCCGAGAAGCGGCGTGGTGTGGGCTGAGGGCCCTAGCAAAAACTACGCTATGAGTTGAGGAAAGCAGGGGACAAACATGCACTATGAAGTGAAAAACTGTGTACTTTTAGTGGGCTTTACTGGCTCAAAACAATGAATTTAAATTACAACAATGAAGTTAGGTTTCAAGTGAAGTTAATGATCGGATCCGAAATTTAGGCAAAAGAAAATTACATACATGAGATACCAGGGTTACAATAAAGATACAAGTAAACACCAAAGCTCTACTCATCCAAGTCCTCTCTGTCTCACTACAAAGTCCGATCCTGTTCCTTGGTCTTGAGTGAAGAGGGGGGGGGAGAAAAGATGTGGCTGCAAGCGGTGACGCGCTCCTGCGCGTAGGTAGGCCTAGCCTACGGGGAAGGCGTCCAGTGGCGGACGCGGACCTGGCGTCCGACTGCTTCCTTCTCGGCTACTCGCCCAGAATGTTTAATTTAGCTTACCACAGCCCCAGATGTTCTCGTAGAGGGAGAGATGCCCTTGGTCTAGCATCGTGGTGGTTACTCACCACGTGGTCTTATACTTTATTGGCACAAACACGTGCACCCTATCTCGACACCGCAAAGCCAATCCGAAGACAGGAACTATAAACTTGATGTGAGCGCATGCTCCCCGCAACTCTGTAGTGGTTTAGAAATTACCGGGTACTCGCCGGGTCGTCATTGTTAGACGTACTGTTGTCGGTTCCCCTTTACATAGGGTACACCAAAAACGCGTCGGATACTTCCGAAATAGGTTTCAACAAAAATAAAAGAGGTTAGAAAAAGACCAACTCCCTAGCCCTAGTCGGCCACTCCGTGATAGACGGAGGCTCCACGACCATGATGGCGCTCGCAGGGCAGGTCACCACGCTGGCACTACACGTGCACCCTCGGACTCAACCGTCCGGTTCCAAAGCGTGACCCACTGTGATCGAGGTGGTTGCTCCTGCCAGCCTCGCCTCGTCCGGGGTTTCTGCTCGGCCTCGCCATCCGGTCACGTGTGTCTCTCTGGACACTGCCATTGGTCAGTCTTCTTGGTTCAAACTTCCGCGGGTCGTTCGGGGTTCGCGATTCGTCGACTACAAACTTCGCAAAAATACACACTTCCGTTGGTTTTAGTCACCGACGTTGCCATTTATGCTTGCCGCATTCCACAACCCTTGCTCGCGGCCGTCGAAGGTTGAAGCCAACGCTCTTTTCTAGGACGTTCCGTATTTAACATGGGGTGACGTCACTTCTAGGCCACTCTGGTAAACCCGAAACCAAAAACATGAGCCTCGGCTCCACAACTTCACATTCCACAACCCTCAACCCTAAGGTTGGCCTTTGCATGCCTAGATGCAGATTCACACTGGCTTGAACAAGTTAGAAAAATATGACTTAAGGCCTTGAAAATATTGAAAGTCCCACATGATATGAAATACATAGATAGATTTAAACAGTGAAAAATATAAAAATACAAGGGGTAGGGCTGTAACGTTACAATACAAATATACCTAAAACTTCATTACGAAGTTCTTCATTACGACATTTTCACGGTTTCCCCGTCGAAATTTGAGTGGCCCCACTCAAGTTCCATACTAATTACTAACAATGCAATTTCTAATTTGTTACGACGCTTACTGATGGCACGCTTTCACGCTTACGACGCATACAATTCATGGTCCCGTGCCACCTGTGTATTTGTTTACCACGTTTTTGAGGCGCCTACAGTACGACGGCGAGCTCAAAATCAGACCCCCTCCCTCCTAGCCCTCCGGCAGCGGTAGCGTGGACGCTGTGCTATCCACACATTCTTACAAGTGTGCTACAAGTGTGTGCCTTCCTCACAAGCCATTGCGCCACCTGTTCTGCGCAGCGCATAATACAGCGTAGTCTGTCATGTTGAACTGTGAACTCGTGAAGCGCGTAACAATATCTCACTCTCAGTGTCGAGCTTTTAACTTTTTACAATGGCTAAACGCAAGCTATTACGATAACAAGATATTACCATAATGGCAAGACTCAACAATCGCCTCTATGATCTAAGTCAACAAAAAGCGCGGCAGTCGAAGATAACGAATTTCTTTAAGGTTGGCTAAATCAACAATGGTAAGTTTTGCAAGTGTGATCTGTAGTGAAATGTTAATCTTCTCGTCCTAATTTTATCTCGCACGCGCTAGTGAAAACACTCGACTCTCGTAATCTGCTTGTTGTTTGTTCGAGTTTCGCTCGGGTTTCAGCGAAGCGAGCCGACCTCGTTTGCAGCAGCAGGAGAGGGAAGTAAGATAGCATTAGTGAGAGAGACGAGACTAGGCAACTCACGGCGGGGAATCGAGTGACAGTTGTTTTGCTTGTTAGTTGTTTTAGCTGTGCAGCAGTGGACTGGGAAGGAGCGGACAGGTGTCTGATGTCAACGCTGCAACGCGCACTGTCAAGTATTTGCAGCGCGTGATTAGTGCTTGCATACTTACCTGTTATGCATTTACTAATTACACACATTTAAACTATTAATAACCATACTAGTATTTGAGTGTATTTGATTGTCTCACTATATACATAACTAAGGTAACAAACAACTTTAAATTAGCTGTGCAGTTGTCATCAGCAGGTGAAAAGTTTTGTCGCCCCCAGTCCTTTAGGCTGGGTTTTATGTTATTTATGTTCTCTATGCTTTCCCAACCTGTCAACCCTTCTCCAATCATACTATATACATAACTAGATATTAAAGAATGCTAATTTCTAATTTTTTTGAATGTAATTTCGTTTTAAGTGTTTTCACGTTTACGACGTCCACTTTTCTTTCTCCCTTCAAAAACGTCCTAACGAAGTTTGACTTTACATCAAATAATACTGGTAGGTCACATGTTTCCGCTTGATTTGTTTAGCTACTCTGAGAAGCGGGTGTTCCACACTAACGGCCTGATGCGGACACGCCTCAATCCGGATGCATCCAAGATGATTATCTGCACTACCGGTGGATACCTCATGATCATTCATGATCTTGATCTTGCTAATTTGGCAACAGATCTTGCTGGTTTCAAGGTAAGACAAGACTGCAATTTTTATTAACTTCAATTTATTGATCGTTAGATTTATTAACGTATTCTTGAATATATGTAGCCCTACATATGCTTACAACAATGGTCACACTGATGTAAATGCATAGGCTTACCAGTAATAATTTAATTGTTATCAAATCGGAATATTTTAGGCTAATACAATTTATTATAGACTAGTTAAACTGGGAACATGAATAAACATGTTTCAGTGGGGGGAAAAGTACAGAAGGACGACAGCTTACCTTAAAAAGGTTAGGTAGGTCGCACAGACACAAATAGATGAGTAGACAAAGTTGCTGATACGTTTCGACCAACTAGTAGTCTTTATCACTCAGCGTGAGTAGAGATACTAAAGTAGTTCTAAAGTTAGCATGGTATGTACAATGAAGGCGCTGTCGGTGAGTGGTGGCAGATGGAACTAGGTCTAGGGAGGCAGGGTAAGTAAAAAGTTCACTGTTATTCTAACCCAAATGTATTTGTTTGTTTACATTTTCAATGTCCTAATATTGTGTTGGGTCGGGAAAGATTGATAGGAGGCTAGGAGCCAACAGCTTACCTTGAAACTTGAAAAAGTTCGGCGGCTGTGTGGAGTTGAAGGTCACATAAATATATACACAAATAAATAACATTACGACGAAACGTTTCGGCTTGAACAGCCTTGTTCACCCGTCGGAGTTGAGAGAGTTGCTGACTAAATAAATGGCTACTACCGTATTGTTCCGAATATAGCGCGATGTTTTTTTCGAAAATACAATCTCAAAAACAGCACTCGCGTTATTTCCGCGCGCTTGCATTTGAAATAGCGCCTGAAACATAGGCCACGCCTCTATACAACTCCTGCGCATAGTCTGCTGCGCTTCGCCCCGCCCACCCACTCGAAGCCACTGAACTCGGCCGAACCTTGGGCGAAACTGTCTGCTAGTCGTCAGAATCCTCGGCCGTGATCACATCGTGACCTAGCTTGACCTACATAGATTTTGTTCGTCGGGGTTGTCTATCTACGTTGCTAAGAATCTACGTAACGTAATAATGAGTGATGAAGGAGAAGATGAAATGGCTCAAGATGAACAAATGAAGACTGCTGATCGCGTGGAAAAGAAAGGTTCCTCTGCCTTACAAATCAGCAAGGGATTGCGAAGGAGCTAGGCCTAGGCCTACGACCATAGATACTAGGGCCTAGTATAACCCCCACCCCCCACCCCCCCCCACGACGTAAACATTGAAGACCAGGAATCAGACTGGTGAACTGTGGTTGACATGTGAGCTTGTGCTTGGCCCTACCCTGTAAAAAAACCATAGGCCTAGGCCCTAACATTGTTCAAAATGTTTTGTTGTAAGTGTTTCATGTACATTTTAATTTTCTTTAATTTTTTCTTTTTTCTTGAAATGATTCTGAAAAATTGGGGGTCGTGTTATATTCGAGGTCGTGCTTTATTCGGAACAATACGGTATTTACAAATATGTACAAGTACAAGAGGTGCTGTTGGCGGTGGAGAGGGGAACTAGGGAAGGTCAGCCAGGTAAGGTAGTTCTCTGTTTCCCCTCTGGACCCCAAGGTTAGCGTAGGTTGAGGTTGGGAGGCTCACGGGAGCTGGTGACCATTTGGTGGGCCAGTTCCCACTTCCTGAGCTCTCCTTCACTGCAGTTAGGTGGTAAGGCTTTTATAATGCTGGCGTTGAAAAAAAAAAGCTGGTTTGTCATTAACCCTCACTGTATCATGCCTGTGCCGGTTCATTCTTTGCCTCAGGGGGGCAACCCTTCTATCAATGCTTTCTAGTTTCTAGTACTCACAAGTCACAACGGTTCCTGTCTCTTAATCACACGTTACTCTCACATTTTACAAGTCTCCCACGGCTACTTGTACTGTTCACAGTTATTTATATATTACTAGGGACCCTGAGAAATAGCAAATAACAAGTTCTCGTTTCATTATAAAAATCTTCATTTTCAGTATATAAACTAAAGGCATCATTTTGTCATAAAAATAGCACTGCAATCACTACCCTTGAGCAAAATGAACACATGTTACACACAAACAAATATTTAGGCCATATAAAGTTAACTTAATTGTAATTAGCTATGCGTGTTTGTTAATAAAATATTTTCGACTGTCAACAACTGACAACTATAAGTTAAAACAGAAATGTTGATTTCAATGCCCAATTGTCAAAATAATTGCATATTTCGGACTAAAAGTTACAGAATAATTAAAGAAATTTCCTGATTTTGCTCTAATTTAGCATAAAAACTTGATTATTGTCTTATTTCGCTACTTAATAATAAAACAGTCATATTTAGCATCATTTAGTGAAAAAAGTCATTTACAAAATTTCGGGGTCCCTATGTATTACTCATTATTAATTAATTACACTTCTCCGACTTCACTGAACTCAAAGTTAGAATACTACACAGGTTTACAAACTACAATTCTCAACTCGAAAAACACTCGTCACAAAGACTAGACTTCCTCTCTCCATCTTCCTTTCAGTTCCCCCCAACAATGTCTTTCTCCAATCTTGCCAACCTAATAAACATCTGTTGAAAACTAAGTAACATGCTTGCTCCTTCCAGCCCAACATGTACCGACTGATGCAGCAGAACCACGCGGACTACCCCGGAAGTGGGAACTTCACGTACTTGTTCTCCAAGCGGCAGAAGCGAAACCGCGTCGAGTTCATCACGGACTTTCCTAAAGGCGTCGACGCGGAAGTGATCTCCTCGCTGCAGGTGCATCCCCAGGGATGGTGCGCGCTCAGCAGGAACGTCAACAACGACGAGAGCTCGGAGGTAAGATGGTTATTGTGTTGGCAACAACAACGTGGGACGTGGTGTTTTAATTAGAGTTGTGCAAACCTGTTTGAAACCTGTTTGAACACCAGAAGTAGGGATGGGAAAAAGCGTTTAATTTCGTAAACGTTGAACCACTTGAACTAATCGCGTTTAAACGAGATAAGCCCTATTTTCTAAAAACAATAAAAAATAAAATACATAAATCTTCGTAGCCGAGCCTACGGTTTACCCAACAAAAAAAAAAAAATCTAATTTTATACTTATGAAACATGACAAATAATTACAACCCCCGACTTTTTATTCACTCTTGCATTTTAATGACCGGCATTCCACCATGACAAGATGTCAGCGATATAAACAGACCGAGATGTCGTTATACGAGCCTTGGACCCAGCACCTCCACCAAAATATAGGGGGACTCTTGAAACGATCGCCTAAATCTGTTCAAGATGTCGTTGTGCTAGGCTCCAAATAGAATTGAATAACCCTTTTTTTTTTTACTTATTTTTGCAGATTATCTTGCTCGTGAGCTTCCGCGCATAGTATGAAGGCCCACATGAACAGAGTACTCAGTTTGCATTAGCCTATAGCCTAGCGTCAGAGGTACCTACCTAGACATACGTTTATTAGACTTGCTAATTGTACGTGTGTTCGTTAGCTTGAATTACAAGCTAATTAAATCATTTAGTATACCCTGTATAAGTGTATCGTGTGTATTTTATGTTCCTTTATCCATTACATGTGTCATATATCATTTTACCACATCAGGCTATGCTACGAGAGCAAATAAACAATTGATCCGCGCCATCCGAGTTTTTCGCAAATCCGAGGTGCCCCGGTCTCATCCACTCGGATAAGAGAGATCTTACTGTACATAAATTTAGGTAGGCAGAGGCCTAGGTTTTACAACAAAAATCGTAATTTTGTAGTACTTATGAACGGCTGACGAATAATTAACAACGGTTTTATTCTCACTCTTGCATTTAATGACCCGGCACTTCCACCATGACAAGATGCAACAACAACAGACAAGATGTCTTAATACAGCCTGGGACCCGGCACCTCCACCAAAATTAAGCACTTTTAGAAAATTATCGGCCTAATCTGTTAGCTTGTGTTTGTGTAGGCTCCAAAAGTAATTAACATTTTTTTTTTTTACTAAACGTTTTGCGAATTTAATAATCTCTAACCGTCCACTAAACGTTTAAACGGCCCATCCCTAACCAGAAGTCTTCAAAGTTTAAATAAAATAAAACCTAGATCTAGAGGTACCCACTCAGTCACATAACTGATGAAATTTCAGTGTGGGACATTAATTTCAAAGCAGACCTTCCCATTTTCTATTGTAGACTTTCCACTCATAATGTTTGATTGTAGGTCTACCTTGTTCAATTTTAGGGCTACAGAACTTAGGAATCTCTTTTCTGCTGCTTGCAGTCTGCTCTCTTCCTTTCCTTATTAATAGGGGTGTGCAAGTACTCTAAATGTTGATTTTTTTTTAGTTTGTTTTTATACTTTGCATCGAGTCGAGTTTGGTTTTAGGCTCAGAAGTTTTCAAGTCGAGTTTTAAACACATGAAATCCTATGAAAACTGAAAAGATTCATCATTACATATTATTATTACATATTCACACTAGGGCTAGGCCTATGTATAGAGTAGGGATGACATGGCAGAATCGATTCCTGTCTGCATCGATTCCAAATTGGAGGAATCAATAACTCACTATACAGTTTAAACTAAGGCTGGGCATCGACATCGTCGTCGGGGAACCCCTTCCCTTTGACTACTTCCCCGACGGCGACGACAATGACAACACGGACGGATGATGACACAGACGGAGACGACCACGACGTGGGGGAACCCCTGCCCTCCCCATACGCTTGTGGCTGGTTCTGACTAGCCCAGGCCTGTCCACCCCTTGTCCCCCCGCGTCATCCCTTACGTCCCTCCCTTCGTCTCGATTAGCCAAGTTGCATAAATATGAGACATTAAGCAATATCCAATATCCAATCGATTAATCGATGTTTTAGGCCTATCAATGTTGGGAGTATATTTCGACATCGATTTTTTTGTATGAAAATCAATGTTTTTTGTCAATTAAAAATGTAAAAAAAAAAGATAGAAATTTTGCAATTCCCGCTTAAAACGTCTGAAAATTTATTTTAACGTGATAATTTCAAATTACAATTGTTATGTTGCAATTTGAGGTAGGCCTAGAGATGTAAAATTTCCGGAAAGATAAATCTCGGAAATTTTCCGGAAATATTTCCAGAAATATTTCCGTGCCTAAAATACATGCAAATTGCAAATATAATGTGGTGGAGTGTAAGGATACGGTTACCTGAGTCTGTATGCAGGATGATATTGAATCCTACATAGAGATGATACAGGCTTCAATGAAGCTGTCGAGCAAACTACGGCGATTCACACTTTGTTCTGTTTGTTGCCACGAATTTTGAGACATCGGCCTACTAGACTGGGACCCCCGAGATTCAGATCTTAATGAATGGTTGGAAACCACTGTACTTCCCTGCGTAATTGAATCAGAACAACTGGGCTCTTCGTCTAACATTACAACAGACTCTTGCTCTTCATCTAAGTCAATGTGACTGACACTAACATCATCTTCATCTGAAGAAGTGATAAGAAGTCTGCTCCTAGTCCCGTTTCCAGTATTATTACCAGGTCTACTAGGTGTGGTAGGTGTAGACCCACTGCCACTGGTAGCGTGTTGTGTGAGCTTAAACTTTTTCTTAACATCTGAAGGACATTTAAAACACCCCTCCAAGTGCTTTCGCATCCTTGTAACATTCATGATATACAGTTTTGCACAGAACTTGCACCCATAGGAATCATTTTTAGTGTTAACTTGTGGTTGTTTTATAAAGTAACTTCTTATTAGTTTATTTTGATGTTTCCCCATACTGCAAACTTACAAACTAGGCCTAGGCCTACACTAAAACAATTAATACAATGTGAACTTGTCACTTGTCACATTCACATGTAGATCAACCCTTCTTCTTCTTGTTTTTTTGTGGCCTTGGTTGCTTGGACCATGTGGCCAGTTAATATCTAGGTATTTTATTGCATTAAGAGTAACTTAAGAATAACTTTATTCAACTTGATGTGCACATGGTACATGCATAACTCATTCATTCATAAGTAATAAAAATAAGAACAAAAGGGAAATGGAAAAAGCTGGGTGTCATGAGCTTGGAAACTATATATATTAGCATTATTTCCAAGTGCACTGCCCACCTCATTCCTTTACATCTTTGCTACATTTTGTGCGGGAAATTTAAAATATATTTCCGGAAAGATAAACCCGGAAATATTTCCATTTCCGGAAAATTTCCCGTGGAAATATTTCCCATTTACATCCCTAGGTAGGCCTACTCTTCAACAGTTACGTTAACACTTTGCTTGCGTAAGTTTGAATGGCCCGCCGCTGAGTGCTAGAGCGGCCTTGTATCTGTTGCCTAGCAACGACGGACCACGCCCCTCTCCCCACCCGCCAACACGCCACGCCGATCGAGGCAAGGCACTAGACTCTCGCGCTCTCTCTCTCGCTTCACTGCTCCCTCTCTCTCACTCCCTCGTGGTAGGGGCATCGAGGGGCATCAATTTCAAATAGCCGCGCTCTAATAGGTTCATAAAGTTGCTACTTGAAGCAGCACTCATACCAGGGTATACCAGGGTAGGGCCTACAGTTAATACCGTATAGTACCGAATATAGGCCGACCTTTTTTTTCATTATTTTAGGTCTCAAAATTCGGCATTTTGACGCGCTAATTTCAAACACCCAAGTTACAGCGCCGTGTGACAAGGAAATACGTATAGTTAACTGCTTCTGTCTGGCGCTGCGCCAACAATACGGCAGGCACGGAGGACACGATGCTATCTCCAGGCCTAATGCAGGCCTACTGATGAGTGAAGTATGACGTGGAACAGATAACTGGGCGATATGAACCGGTCTGCTTGGAGATCGTGTCATAGCGCTACGTCATCATGGGCTCCGCGTCAATAGGCCGCGCGGGGAAAACGACCTTGGCACTGGCTCCGCGGAAACAGACTGCAGGAATAACGGCGCGTAAAATAAAAATAACAATATGCATCAGTGTTATTCATAATAGATTTCAAGTTTATATTGAACAACTAATAATAAAAACTACAGGCCTTGGCCTACCTAAATATCTACACAAATGTAAAAACAACAAACATTGCCCAAACTCTTTTGCCACATTCAATATTACTGGTTACTTATAGTTATAGTAGGGACACCGAATTTTCGTGAATGGTTTTTGCACGAAATTTTAAAAAACACAACTCTTAAGTATTTTTGACAACATAGGAACATGTTTTGAGGTTAGAGGAGGCATTTTGCGTTCACGAAGTTTCGCGAATTTTAGCTATTTTATGTTTTCACACGAAATAGACCAAAAAGAAGATTATTCACGAAATTATGCGCGAAATTCTCACTTTTTTTAATAATTTGAAGCAAATTTGCGTATTTTCGACGATCAAAACAGTCAATTTCTCACGTATCACGCCCACAGCTAGAACGGTCGTGTCGAGCTTCGAGAGTTGCCTAATTTAGATCGATTAGTCGAACCTACGAGTCGCACTCGCACCACGTGACCAAGGTCGAATGCACGTCCGCGACTAGTCGATATACGCGCAACGCACTTCGGAATAGGCCACATTTGGCTTCACTTCGTAACAGAATTCGTTTTTCTTGCATTTTCGTTGCATTAAAGTCAAAATGCCAAAAGTTGTAAGCATTTTTGTCCGTGAATCGGAGTTTCAAGAACATGGATTTTATTTTACGCCTCCATCCTAGGCCTAGGCCCAATATAATTCGTTGTTCACGTAGGCCCTAGGCCTAGATGTGCTTAAAATCCATTGTGGTCCTAGGCTTGGCCTAGACCCCAGATAATTCCTTGTTGCTAACCTTTTAAAGATGCGTGCTTAAAATTTCCTTTAGGCCTAGGCCTAGGCCCTAGTGTAGCTAGCTAGAGTAAGCACCTTAGGCCTAGCTAGGCCCTAGGCCTCCTAAATTTCATACAACCATGGATGGCCTTGTCAGAAAAATTTCATTTTACAATGTAGCCTTCAACCTACTTTAAATAAAGACATTATTATTTGTTTGCAATTGAAAAAAAGTGGATTTTTATTTACCGTTATTTACCATATTGTCAAGTTTTAGCACCGTTTTTTGCCTATTTTATATACCGAAATGAACTGTTTTTATTTACCATTTTTCAGTGTCCCTAGTTATAGACATTGCATTGCAACAAACTATTTTTGAATAGGGCTACACATGCAACAAGTATACCGGTACCAATTGGCAATACGATACCAATGTTATGAATAAAATTAAAATAAAAATTGAAACATGCTCCTGTAGCTACAACATTTTCCACAAACGGTACACATAAATAAATATACACAATACACATGCATAAACTAGCATTAGCACCTGCACTTGCATTTGATTGAGAGCAGCAAGTAGCAATTCGCAAGCAAGCACAAATTTGAAAATAATAGTGGACTATGCACACAAAGTATCACAGTTTTCTAGCCTAGGCCTACATGACACCTTTATGGTCCTCAAAACTCAATACATATTGTAGGCCCTACACCTGGCACAACATTTACAACTTAGCATTTCTTGCACACAATTCTGGACCACTTTCTTTGAAAAAATTTCAACAAAAAATGGGGAAAAATATTTAGCAACTTCTAGATGATATTTTCTATTACAATGTGCATCAATGTTATTCATCAAAGATTTCAAGTTTATATTGAACAGCAAATAAAAAAACTACAGGCCTACCAGCATAGACCTACCCGCAAAATAAAAAAAATAAAATAAAAGTTGCCTACACTATTTTGCCTCATTTAATATTAGGCTACTGGTACATGCTTACGATGCATAGCTCATCATTATATTGTAATTTAAAAAGTGGCAATAAATACAATTCAATACAATACAATACATTGTCAAGTAAGCCTTGGTATAGGGTAACAATAATATAATTTAGTGTTCATTGGTGTAGGCTACAACAAACTATTTTAGAACAAGGGCAACAATTAGACATATTTTATGCCTAAAATAAAGAAAACTTGAAACATGCTTCTGCATCTAGGCCTATAAAGTTTTCACAATAATTAGTAGGACTACCGGCACCCATAAATTAACACAAACAAGAACATAGTCTACATAAAATTGGTAGCAGAGCATCTACATATTTGATTGAAAGCAACAAGCAGCAGCTTTGTAAGCAAGCAATAATTTGAAAATAATAGCACGGAGAATACACACAAAGTCCAACAGTTTTCTAGCCTACATGGCACATTTATGGTTCTCAATACACATACCATGCACCCCCTTGTGGCATTTCCTACACACAGTTCTGGACCGTTTTCTTTTTCGCTCGCTACTACAAACAACACAATTTTTTTCTTTTTTACCGGGAAGCGAATCCAGAGCAACCTCACGGTTCTTTTTTGTGGCATATCTCTACCACCCACATAAGGCCTACCCATTGCTGTGGCTGGTGCGTGTTGCTTAGAAGATATCCAGTCATTGCCAATTGAATCAATTACAGAAATAGTGAACAGCAGCCGAGAAAGAGGGGTTTTAGGTGGCAATGTATTTTCTTTATAAATAATATAAGCATTTAGTATCATTCTAGAAAAAATGTTGAAAGAAACTTTTTTCCAAAACTTTATTGTGCACCTCTCGTCAAGATAAAAATATGTCATCATATCAGATGAGTCAATCCCACCCATGAAATCATTATAAGATTGAATTATTTCCGGCTTTTTTGTTATTCTGACTTGCCCGCGTCTGGTTTTTGTACGTTCAATGTCACGATTGGACGATGATGTGGATAAAAGTAAAACGCATTTTTTTTGAGACTTTTTTTCCCTATCACCAGCAGCTAGGACAGGCCCTTGACAGTAGAATTTTTTTTCACCCACAGCAAATTTTGACCGAAGAGCAAGTGGCAAAAATTTTCTATTTCGGCGGATCGTACCGGTGAGAAGCGTTTGGCAGTTGTACAGTTGTTTGGCAAGTGGCACCATTGTAAAAAAATTGTCCATAAAAATATGAAAACCTTTCCCCAGATAGGCCCTAGTTACTTATTCTCATTAGCTTCATAACCACAGTGTACCCTAACTAACCCATTCTTTTTAATTTCATCCCTATCGTCAATGCTCTTTGCCCCCCTGTAGACGTAGAATGCCAGGCAGTACAGTAGTTGACAACAGAATCGCATAACATCCAAAATTTGATGCCCCAACGGTGATGGTGTTTGTTGGGCAAATATTGCATCAGCTGGGTTTGGTTTTTAGTTCCAACTAAGAATTTGAAAGCGGTTTCTAGAAAACATATTGCCAAACCAATTGCACGTTTGAGAAGAAGAAGTGAACCAGTAAGAAGCTATTGTTGGTTTGCGAAGGATGCCCATATTGAAAATCACAGCTAGAAATGCTTTGACTTCATTCAGGGTCACATCTTTCCATTGCTTAGCTCTAGCATGGGCAGATAGATTTATATGATGTTCGGCAAGAAACTGACGGGCATACCTGTTGGTCTCCCTGACGATCAGCTGTAAAAGAGTGGCTGTAAAAAACATGTGGAAATAGGCAATGGGGGGCAAATTTGGCGGGGGGGCATGTTTTGGACCTGTCAGTTCCATGAATTGGAACTGGTGTAGGAGCCGAACTTCTAGGCCTAAAATCTCGTCCCAATCATCATCCGAATCATTGCTCTGGCCACCACCATGACTACTATCACTACTAGGCCTATCATTATTCGAGTTGTCACTCGAACTGCCGTCACTGTCAGTCACGGGAATACGCCTAGGCCTAGGAGGCGAACGGTTACGCCTTCCCCGACGCGCGAGAGGAACATCATCGTCACTTGAAGATGACGCGCTGATTTCATTATCTGCACCATGAGAAATGGGTGCAAAAAAATCATCTTCGTCCGTCAACAATTCACTTTCGCAATACTCACTTAGATCTCCGTCTAAAAGATTGCAAATGTCAATATTTTGGAGCTCTGGCAAATCACGGGACGCCATGTTGGTCCAAGTAATAATAACGTTAGTTCGTTCTTTGTCCGTGCGCACGCTGCACGCATATCGCGCACGAATAAGTTCGACTTTCGATAGTAGTCGAGCGATATGTACCGCCAAATTCGAAATTAAATAACCCTTGCAACGATGTATATCACGCCCGCGCGAAGTGTCATTTGGGAGAGCTATGACCAGCGAAAGTGGGCCGAGCCGATATATCGGCTCTTGGCATTTCTCGCGCGGACAGCGAAAGCCGATATATCGGCTTTTGGCATTTCTCGCGCGGACAGCGAAAGCCGATATATCGGCTTTTGGCATCCAAAGGGTTAATTTAAATTAATTTTAAAAATATCTTCTACTTAGTGATGATTTTCTCACAGAACAACAAAAAATCCGCATAACACATGGCAGCTCAATGCACCAATTACGCTCATCCAACAACGCGGCGGGACTGAAGCGTTTTCCTAGTTTAGATAATTTCGTTACATTGGCGTTGGTTGTAAGGACTTTTCACTGTTTATTGTAGGCCTACCTACATTATAATATGAAAATAATAAGTCAACATTTGAAACAATTGTTTTTCATAGCCTATTGTTTAAATTAGGCCTACTCATTATCACACAGGCCTAATAAGACAACTGTTTGTTCCAGTGGACATGCGTGCACGACATTCAAGAACGTCCTGACGACAATACAAGCGAGACTGAAGATGATGCAGACTCCGACAGTGACCCCTCTCCTCCCCCGCCCCTCCAGCGCCGTACCAGAGTCTCGGGGGAGGAAGAAGGTCCGCGTAGGATACGCCGAGTCGGTGAGATCGTGAGAAGCGGGAACACGTACACGGCTAACGTGGAACTACACGTTTCGTCGTCCGACGTGTGGGAGGCTATTGTAGCCGTGCGAGAGGCTAGGATGAGCAGACAGCGAGAGAGAGAGAGAGAGGCGCCTAATTCTGTGGGACAGGAAGCCAGGACAAATAGGTTCGCCATACTCGTCAACAGGCACTTGGAGGAAGAAGGTAAGCACTCTGATCCATAATACTTACGGACATGATAATTTTATTTTTATTCATTCGTTTCGTATGCCCAAACCATCTCAGCCGTGTCCTTCCCATCCTGTCATAACTTCTCCACCCCCAGCATCTCTCTGATGTTCATATTTCTAATTCTATCTCTTCTTGTCTTGCCCACTGTGCTCCTCAGGAATCTCATCTCCGCCACCTGTGTTTGGCTTTCTTCTCTATCTCTATAGCTCCTTTAACCCCAATTTCATATACAGTCAAAAGTCATTACAACGAACGCCATTATTACGAAATTATCATTGTATCAAAAAATTACTGTGGTCCCGCCTGATTCCCCATGTTTTTAATGTTAAAGGATAGTCATTACAACGAAAAATAACATTAACGAAAAGATCATTTGAACGAAACTAATTTTTTTTTTGCCCAAGACTATAACTGCAACGTTTGTTACCAACGAAAATTTGTTGTGGAATCAGGGGTTTTGTGGAATTCCCAGTCAAAGGAATTGTTTTTTCCGCTGAGCTATCGCCTTTACGCGCAGCCTGCAGAGCTGCCATGGGACAGTAAACCAGAAGCATACCCCCTTCTCCCTCACTCGCCGGCCCGGCCACTTTCACCAAGACCCCTCCCCGCCACGCCGGCAAGCTGTCGCCTATTGAGACGGTTTAACCTTTACCCTCCCACTCGTGCTGCCAGTGGCACGGCTCTCGATCTCCTTCGTCTCGCCTTGACAGGCTCAGACATACACATTCTCTCTCAGCAGTGCCGTGTTTCTATATTACGCGATAAATATTTCAAGATCATTGTTTTTAATCATGATGCTGTCCAATACAACACTGGTATAAACTGAGGCTAAATGAGTTGAGTTGCTGTGGCTTATTCCTGATATAAAACGCCCCGCTAGCCGAGGTTGCTGCACCAGCTGAGCCGAATTCGACCTGGATATCCCGACCAATTCCCTAGGGACTTCAAGTGGATTGCAGTTCAATCGTCGGTGCAAGTGCTCTCGTCGCAAAGCACGATTCGGAATTCTCCGCTAGAAAATACGTTCACATAGTAAATGAAGAGGTTAGCAGGGAAATTCTGATCTTCATTGCACGGGCATTGATCGATATAACGTGAAACAAATACTACATCTTGGAAAACAAGTACCACTGCGGGGCGATAGGCACAGCGACCTGTTGAAAACAGATAACGTGAATTTCATTCACTAAGCACGTGCCTATGGACCAGCGTGAGCTCTCGACCCGACGAGTGATTGTCGCGCCTCCGATTCCCGTGGCTGTCTCTCACACTCATGGCTTACGCACCTAGCGAGAGCAGGCCTGCTGCCTGCATCACGCACGCGGATGCAATGCGGGTTGCGGGCAGCGCGGGCTGCAGGCGCGCAGTGACGAGCGCGCTCCCGAGCGTGTTACAGGCCTCGAAGTGGCTGCATTGGTATACTGGGGATCGAGGATCTTGCTTTTAGCGAAAATAAAATGACATTTTAACGAAATAATGGCAGGATCCCCTGGTGTTCGTTGTAATGACTTTTGACTGTAATAATGTCTAGAATGTTCCGTACCAGTAGACCATGCCTATATTGTACGGTAATATTTTTTCTGGTATCCAAACTCCTTTTTTTTTTTTAAATATGATGAACGATTTATTAGTTATTACTATAGCCCAGGAGGGAAGACTTTTACCCGGACACAATTCCGAACAAGCTAAAATTGCACACAGGCTCAGATTAGCCTACTTAGCAATAATTGAAAAGTCCCATAAGTCCTCCGCGTGCGTCTTGAGATATATGGCAAAAGGGCGAAAGTGCCAAAAATGTTTTATTTCAATTTAAACCTTTTTTTTACACTAATATGTACAAATTATTAAAATTCCTCGTCATAAAGTTGAAATCAGTCTAAGCTCGACTCGTGGTTTGGCAAAAGGGGAAATGCTAAAATTGATATTTTCTTTTTCAATACATTTGGGGCAACGTATGTGCAACGAAAATAACAACAAAAACAACAAGCTGAAAATTGCACAGGGGGGTAAAATTTAGCCTACTTAGAAATTTTGAAAGTCCCCTAAGCTCCCCGCGTGCGTCTTGGATTAGTGGAAAAAAGGGGCGTAAGTGCCAAAATGTTTTCTTTTAAATTTCAACCTTTTTTTTTACACTAATTTGTACAAATTAAAAAATATTTCACTCGAAAAGTTAAAATCAGTCATAAGTTTCGCCCGGCGGGGCAAAAGGGCGTAAGTGCCAAAAGTTTTTTTTTTAAATTTTCAATACTTTTTGACATATGTGCAAATTATTATGTATTCAACGACGGAAACGTGAAATTTTTTCCCTTTTTCTTGACCGTGTGTCTTGACCATGGTGGCATAAGGGCGTAAGTGACAAAATATGTTTTTTTCATTTTAAACAAAACTTATGACATTCGTATACATGAAAATTTATTTAGTATTTGAGGAAAAAAGTAAACATTTCCCCAGCTTCGTTGCTGGCGTCTTTTTAAATGGTGGCAAAGGGTAAACTGACATCATAATTCAAAATTATTATAAAAAGAGCTTTGACTTAAACATTTTTTTGAACATATTATGAATACAAACAAGGGACACCCCCAAGTAAAATCCATGCATGCTGACTGACTTGCTATGGCCTGCTTGTATGTGAGAACCATTAAAAAATTTGTTGAAAGTTGCAGACTGGACATTACCAACCCTATAAAAAAAATTTTCTCCAGATTCTCAAGCGGCTTGCATAGACGGTTTTTAAAAGGGATTCAGCACGACTGTGGACAACCTATCTTGGGCTTGACTAAGATCACATCCAAGATAGAGAGCATGAGCAAAGAAAAAAAACATATTTCAATCCCGATTTATTTTTTAAATGCCCGGGGAAAATAAAACGCTTACAAGGGGACTGAATTGCATGTGGCCCATGGCATTGAACGAAAAAACTATAATACATCCCCATTTTTTTCCATAAGCTAGGGGGATAGAAGGATAGATCTATTAAATGTGCTGGGGGACTGGCAGCTATAAATCTAGAACTCACAGTACGCATTTGCAAGGCTCAATGAAGTAAACGGAAGTCCCAGCAGAATTATTGTGATAAAAACTTTTAAAAAACAAAAGCCATTATATCTTAAAAACTTCTGCAATTTTAATTTCATTTTTGATTTACTTTTGGTAAATGCAGCTTTGTAATTTTCCCACCAGCTAGGTAAAGAGGTTCTGTGCCGTCAAAAAACAACGAACACCTGAGCCGCATGTTTCACAATCACAAAATGAAAATTATTTGTAAAAACTTCTCGAGAAAAAAAGGACGAGGTACGGCATCAACACTAATGCAAAGTTTTACCACTATACAGGAAAAAAATGTTTCGGGATGGTAGTTTAATGTAAAAGGGGGATTTTAGCCGCAAAACCGTGACAAAAAAATAGTAATTTTTTCGTAGTTTCAAAAAAAAATACTTCGTGCACAGTGAAAGTCTCTTTGCCAAAAAACGTCCTACAGATCACCATTACAAAAATTTCTATTAAATAGGTTGATGTTGAGAAAAATTCAATGGAGTGATGCGCATTTTTGCTTTTTTTCAAGAAGAAATAAGGGACGTACTCTATCTTTCCTTCACTATCGGTTTCATAGTATTTCTTTTTAAATCGACCAGGGGAACTGGACACCAAATTAATGTCAGTTAAGTGCCATGTTGGGGTTTATCTGAGGATGAGACCTTCAATCTTCAATAGTTGCCGGGGATAATTGGCAACGACAAGCAAATATTTAAATATATATGAATTATTTTGTTTTGTGACTTACCCCTTTGCCACTAAATTACATAAAAAATCACAGCTCATGATCTGTATGACGTAGGATTGACAACAGACAGCCAAGCCCAAGCTAGGTTTTCCCCCAGCTCCTGCTCGAATCCCCCTTTAAAATCCATTTTTTATTTTTTAACATGGATGATTTTCAAGCTTTGATATGTTTAAAAACTTTTTCCCGCTCAAAAAACACCGATCTTTGCCAACTATGTCTTGCTGCCGTTTGAGAATGTTTTGGGGTAAATAATTTATAAATTTGGTTATGTCCAATCTGCACTTACAACAATTTTTTAATGGTTCTTTACATACAAAAATGGGTTTATTTTGCAAAGTCAGTTAGCATGCCCGGATTTTCATTGAGTGCCTTTATGGTATTCCTAGTTTCAATAAACGTAGTTTTTAAGCTAAAGCACTTTTTATAAAAATATGATTAAAGACCGTTTTGCCCCCTTTTTCCACCAATTATCAAGACGCCACAACGAAGCTCGGGGGGGGTTTTACTTTTTTTTCTCGTACGAATACTAAAATAATTTGTATCTTGAATGTCAAAAAGTTTTTTTGAAACGAAAACAACATACTTTGTCACTTTTGCCCTTAGCCACCTTGTCAAGACAACTGGGAAAAAAAGGGAAAAAATTTTACGTTTTCCCTGTATGAAACATAATAATTTGCAGTTGCACTACGTATGTCAAAATGTATTGAAATTATTTGAAAATATCATTTTTTTGGCCTTTCGCCTTTTTCCAAAGCAAAGGTTGAAGTTAGACTGATTTCAACTTTATTTCGTAAAAATTTTAATAATTTTAGATATTAGTGCAAAAAAATGGTTGAAATTTAAAATAAAAATTTTTTGGGAATTACGCCCTTTTGTCACTATATCTCAAACGCACGCGGCGGAGCTTAGGGGGCTTTTTAACTATTGTTTAGAATGATCAACTGAACATGTGTGCAAATTTTCAGCTTGTTCGGAATTTTGTCCGGGTACACCATACAAAATTTTCTTCCACTCCTGGGCTACTAGTTTTGTTTCAAGTGTGGAAAAACCTACTGGCTAGTTTAGCTTAGATTGGAGAAGGTTTGAAGGTTGGGAATGAATGGAGAACATAAAGCCCAGCCTGAAGGGCAGAGGCAATAAAACTTTTCGGGCTGGGTTTTTAATTTTTATGTTTTCTATTCTTCCCCAACCTGTCAACCCTTCTCCAATCTAAGTTACTAGACCGCTTCGCGAACGCTTTTTCCAGTCGCGTTGATGGATGAGCTGTTTTTGGAATATTTCTGTCCAATGATTACGTTTTTAAGTGGAATCTCATTACTTTTTCTATCGTTACTTGATATTACTTGTTCATTATGCACCTGTAAAAGGCTTATATTAAAACCTTTATTTCTATGAATTTTGACCAACTTTTTCAACTATTTCTTTCAAGAGGCACTACATCACCATAATCTTGATGTTAATGTAAAATATGAACGTTGTAGCCCCACCCGTTTGGTCAAAATCGGCCCAAATATCACGAAAATATCGTATTAAAAACCGGAGAAAAAATCGTAAATGTACGATTTCTATAAGAAATATTTTTTTAACTGTCTCTTAAATCATAACATATTTGATTTCAGTGATTTTAAACGTTCCTATAAAGTTTCATCAATATCGGAGTAGCCGTTTGCCAAATATCACGAAAATATCGCACTAAAAATCGGGAAAAAAATCGTAAAAGTGCGATATTTATGAGAAATATTTCTTCGATTGTACCCATAAACAATACAGCTCTAACTTCAGAGATTTCAAAGATGCCCTCCAATTTTCATCAAGATCGCATATGCCGTTTGCCCGGTAGAGAGCGAACAAACAGACAAAAAAACTAACAAAAACAAAACACCCGAGCTATTTTTCTTGGGGTAACGCAAGTAAAAAACAAACAAAAAAACACAAAGTCAAATTGAAGTCTTCGCTTTGCTCATCCAATTAGTTAATAGGCCTATTTGATTTGTAATGATTTTTTAAAAATTGTTGTTAGCACACACTTACAAACTGACAAGTACAGACCTATATTTCATCTTACATCAGTTAGCCTACTAATTAATTGTGTATTTCTCAGTTTTAGCTCAAGAATCTGGAGATAACAGTGATCCGTTATCCGCAAACCGAGTGACCATTTTTAGAGAATTTGCAGGATCTAGACGCAATCCCGCCCCTACTGAAGCCAGCCGACTAAATGCAGCTCGAGCCAGATCTGCCCGATCGGAAACCGGTCATTCCGTTCGCCTTTCCGTTATAGAACATTCTGAACCCAGTCGGCCCGTTCTGGAACCAGGCAACTCTCTTTACGACGCGTCAGTCCACTCCTTCTGAAGCCAGTCAGAGTGCATCTCGAGCAAGTACTGCCCAATCTGAAACCAGTGCAGCCAGGGAAGCCAGAGAAATCGCTTTTCGAGCCAGTACCCTCCGTTATCGAACCACCAATCCACTCGTGCCTCGAACCAGTAGGCATTCTATCCGCAGAAGGACTAGACTGGCATTTCGAAACGAACAAAGACCGCAAGAGATCCCTGTACCGGGAGACTTCCTCCCGGCTCGTGACACAATCCCTTACCCCCCTGAGGCACCTGGAAGGGGGGTGCGCCCTCCGAATGTTAACTACGAAGCCCTTGCCTCTGTATTGAGACGGAACGAGGAATTGCGCGCCGCTAGACTCGCCCAAGTCCGCGACATTGATATCGATATCAACGAGCAGATACCGATAGTTCACGGTGTTGCTGCAACCATTGTGCAAGCCCTCACTGCTAATAGCGAACAAGCCGTCGCTGCCGATGGCACACAAGCAAGTAGCTCTACGCGAACCAACGCTGCAGAATCAACGGGCTCGGCGATCCCCACCGAACGTAATATTACTATACATAACAATATCGTCCGCAACATTGCTGCAATGGAGCGCCTTGAAGATCAAGCGTTGCATTACGAACCACGTGCCAACACCATCAGCGTGCCCGCCGGCGAAGGTTCTTCGGTTGACATCTCGGTTACCACTCGTTCGCCCTATACTATTAACCGATCAACCAGAACGTCTCTCTCCGGTTCATCCCAGCGAACAACTCCATTCTCAAGGACCGTAGAAACGGCAGCGGGTTCCTCTTCCTATGTGCCGGAGACTCAAAGATTCAAGGTATATCGTAAGTATAAAGTTCACCAAAACGTTCCGCGCTTGCTCAACTACATTGAAGAACCTAATGTTGGCAAAGGATTCATCAAAGAACTTTGTTTTTCCTCAGATGGTAGGCTTATATGCTCTCCATTTGCATTTGGTGTCAGGTTATTGGCTTTTACCCCAAATTGTTCGGAGCTGTCGACCAGCGTACCCCTAGAACCCACCCAACTATTCGAGTTAAAGACAAACATCTGTCACGGAAACACTGTTGTGAGTACTAAATTCTCCCCTCAGCATTGTTTACTGGTATCTGGATGTTTGAATGGAAAAATAGTTTGGCATCAGCCAAATATATGGTGATAATTTTTAGTTGGGCAGCAAGAAATGACATATTTTTGGGTTTGCAAGTAAAGATGTCAACTTTTTGTATCTAGGCCTACCCTTGGTAAAGATGAAAAAAGTTGTTCATCAAATTAGGGAAAGTTTTGTTTAGCCCTTCCCCTTATACTTTCATTTGTTTTACTAATTATTTTAAACAAGAAAATGATAGAACAAGAAACTTAGCTACAGTTTTAAGGTGATGACTGATGGATGAGTGATGAATGATATAGTCATTGGCTGACCCATTGCCAATGTAATAACTAATGAAATACAGAAGGAAAAGAGAGAATTGTGTGTCAATGCAAAAAGATTAGCACATATTTTTTACCCTGCAAGCTGTTTCGGTTGCCAGAGAACTTAGAAGTACCTACTGGTATGTAAAGGTATCGAGCTTCGACATATACTTAGTAGAATAGAATCTAAAAAAAGAAACCATTTTTCATACTATTAGAGGCCAGGTACTACTCTACATTAACTGTCGCCCGATCAATGATGCATTGCATACTATGTTTCGGATTGTTGTCATTTACAAAACTTGGCTAGGTGATAAAAGACTAGAAATTTTGTATAGGTTCACTGTTAAGTGTTCACTGTATTACATACGTCATACATTAATGTTGGAGGATTTAATGGCATTTAATAAAATTACATTACAAAATCTGTATGTCTGCCTAATCCCATGTTGTGAATGATATTTATTTGTCTGCATTGTGTTTGTTTGCAAATTAATTTCTACACTTTCAGAATTCAAAATCAAGGCTTGGTTTTTCAAATCAGACAATTTACAGTGAGTAAAGAACTTAAAAAAATAAAACTAAACTTGAACCCTTTTATTAGTTTTCCAATTGTTTAGACAAAATATTATTCTTGCTATGCCTATAGAAAAGACTAAAGAGTACCATCGGTAGGCCCTACATACAAATTCCGATGTACAAGTTATTACGAGCCTTGTGCAAGATGTAGGTACAAATTAAATTGAATTCAATGGAAAAGAGGTTTCCAAACAAATAAAACAATATCTGCCATGGATTAAGAGGATAAGTTGACAAAACAAAGTACAAACCTACATACCCTATTTAATTGTTACTCCAAGACAAAGACCTCAACTCAACAGGTTTTGTCAATTAGCCTAGTTAATAGGACCTACTACTATCCATAGTACATACTGTAATTACTTTTACAAGGAACCTAGGGATTCTGCAATTTTATGAATAAAATAACAGTCTGAACTACTTCTTGCAAAAGGTTTTTGTTTTCAAATATTGGCATAATGCATTGTTTTCTTACTGCCATTTCAAAACTCACCAGAACAGGAAATAGACATCTTTTAGATGTTACACAAAATAAAATGCTTTTTAGTTTAATAAGTAAGTACAATTGCCTACATTACAGCCAATAAATACCCAAAATGTGGTTCAAAATTACACAAATTGACTTTCTCGATGTAGTTGAGCATTGTATTTATTGATAATCATTAATCAATCATATCAGATGACAAAAATACCAATGATTAACGGTTTGTCTTACTTGGTAACGATATTTCCAATAGGCCTACTACAATTTTATGTTATTAAGTTGCCACTGGCAACAAGTTGGGGTTTTCTCTTCTTCTATATTATGTAGGCCTACTCTACTGTACTTCTAAAAATATTAAAATATGCATACATTGTATTTTAATTTAATGCCAACAAATGAAAAAAGTATAATGCACAATAAAGCATAGTCTTACCATCGTAATTAATTATAATTTCCTCGAGCTAAATTTCTCTAACAAAAAGTATCTTCTCTGGTATCCTACGATTTATTCATGTTTCTCAAGGGTCGTCGCTCTCCTTTTGGTTCCCCTCGCTGAGTTATAGAATAGAAAAATAATATATAAAGGTATATTTTTTGTGGCTAAATTACTTAGATCAACTTTAGCACCTTGACTATGTTTTACACGGCTACTCTTGGATTTGGTATCATATTCATACTACTAGGCGTACTGTACAACAGATTCTGTGCAAGAGTTAGCA
The DNA here is from genome assembly GCA_024449915.1 of Sweltsa coloradensis. NCBI lineage: Eukaryota > Metazoa > Arthropoda > Insecta > Plecoptera > Chloroperlidae > Sweltsa > Sweltsa coloradensis. Next base: position 237,825 of record JAMZAV010000224.1, read on the forward strand.
TCAAATTTCTGCTCTATTCAATACCGACACTATGTATACCTGACCGCAACCTCGTGTTAGAATCCACTGTAGCCTACAGTAGTTATGTTCCAAGTTTATTGACCAATAAATATTAAAATTAGAGTGGAAAAGGCCAACCGCCTAGTTTAGTTTAGATTGGAGAAGGGTTGACAGGTTGGGAAAGCATAGAGAACATAAAGAACAACTGTCCTGCTGGGGGGGCCTAGTAGGTGATGAACCTGTTGGACCCTACTACGTAGTCTTTTCCTTAAGGCTGGGCATCGATGTTAAATGGCAACATCAACATCGAAGTCAAATAATCGATGTGACATCGCGCGGGGGAAAAAAAGTCAAACTTTCATAGGCCTATCAATAATCGTGCTGAAATGAGAATAAAATTGCGTCAAAAAATGTCCTGCCGATACTCTCACTTTGTAATCATATTACAATAAACTATCGACATAAAACTCGCTTTTCTCGCATTTGCATTAATTTGAATTGCGCGCTGTCTCGGTGCTGGTCGGCGGATTGGTCGCCTCCTGTGACGGGCCTCTCGATGCCCCTCCCACAAATGGGGGGTAGTGAGAGAGGGAGCAGTGAAGCCAGAGAGAGCGAGAGTCAAGTATCTTGCCTCGATCGGCGTGGCATGTTAGCGGGTGGAGCATTCAAACTTAGGCCTAAGCGAGCAAAGTGTTTAACAACGTTAAAGGTAGGCCACCTAAATGCGAGTACATATGTATTGAAATATGCATTAAATGAATTACCAATGTTCTAAATGGGAATTGCAAATGGCAAAATAAATCATTTATTTTATTTACATATTAATAATGAAAACACAATTTCCAACATAAAAAATCGATGTCAAAATTACTCCACATCGATAAATTCGATCTTTGGTTGGTATGCTCACTCGTATTGCATCGGCTAGGGTTGGCTGGTCGCTTTGATTTAAGTCCCCCACTGAAAATCAGTTATATAACTGATGGGAGACTCTAAATAAATTTCATTATTTATTATATTTATCGATTAATCAATGTCGATGCTCAGCCTTACTTTTTCTTCAATCTCTTCACCTGCAGCCAAGAGGTAGCACATGTGCCTGTGCCATAGCCAAGAGCTTGCAACTTGTAGTATTGTTTTCTTTTGTTTTCGAATCCCAGTCACAATTAGGGCAGCATCTCTCGTTGCCACTGGTCTTGGTTCAAATCCAGGGTAAGACACAGTTCTTTTGTTGCCCAATCACCAGAGTCTAGGAGGGTGTGTTGTGACTATCCACCCTTCCTATCTCTAACTTATTCTCTTAGAACGAATGAAGAGGCAGCTTGGCCTAGCAACAGCAGGAGGGCAGCTTTTCTCTTGTTGCCAAAGGTCCTGGTTCGAATCCAGGGTGTCATTGATTTTGTCTCCCGAGCACCAGAGTTGGGGTTGTGCTGACGGTGTGTCTTAGTATGACTGGTGTGTGAAGTAAAGTAACCTTGCTGATGATGACAACATGCATGCAGAATTTACTACTTGCGTGGCCCTACCACAGGTTTAAATAAAATAAATAAATTTTATTTAGAGTCTACCCACTCAGTTATATAACTGATTTTCAGTGGGGGACTTTAAATCAAAGCAACCAAGCCAACCCTGCAGGCCCCGGCGCAATCGACGAGTGAGCGATAACCAACCAAAGATCGATAATTTTTTAATAGGAAATATAGCAATCAGTGGTGCGAACACCCGCGAATCAACGCCAGATTCAAAAAGGCCGATTCAGAACAACTCTGAAATTTATTATGTGCTTCGTTGCTAGGAAGGCTCCAAAGTCACCGTTTACAAACTCCTAAGACAAGAACTAATGGACCTAAGTCCAAATCAGAAGTTAAAAAACTTCTGACTTAGGTGGGAATCGAACCCTGGACCTTCTGCATTGGAAGCAGATACACTAACCACAAGACCAACGAGTTATGTGTTGTGAGTTTTGTTCGTATGTAATTAGCTCATTTTTAGTGGCCACCATCCGCCTGATGAGTCCCATAAGGACGAAACGCGTTGTGGATTAAGGTAACAAACAACTTTAAATTAGCTGCAGTCGTCATCAGCAGGCGAAAAGTTTTGTCGCCCCTCCAGTCTTTCAGCCTGGGCTTTATGTTCTCTTTGCTTTCCCAACCTGTCAAGCCTTCTCCAATCTAAACTAATAAACATTAAAGTATTTTGTACTCTTACCAGATCTGTATGAAATGCTTCTTTCTTCCACCATATTATTAGTATGGGCATGGGAAGTATTACTGTGTCTTTTATTCTGCAAAACTAGGTCTAGCCTTGTATTCAATGCTTGATTAACTTTGAAAAGCTGGACATGGGATATTGTATTTGTGGTTGGGCTACTCTTAGTGTGTTTAGTCAAAGGAGTGCAGGACCCTTAGAAATTTTTACTGATGACAACTCAATGAACTCATGTACTGAAATGGTGTTGAAAGTTTCTAATCGACATTGTTTTGATTACCTATGGTTTTGTGGTTGTGCCAAGCTACCTCGTAATGTAAATGTTTAGCTCTGGTTGTTGAGCGTAGGCCTATCCTATGATTATATTATAGGCCCTACTCTTGTGAAATTAAATTATAATACACTTTTTCATATGTTGGCTATTGTTAACATCTGTAAAATTTAGCATTGAATTAGTAGTATTCAGTGCCATAGGCCTAATGTATGTAAAACCAAAAACCACAAGATTTCATAAAATTGCTACTGTACGTAAGTAATAGACAAAATTTGTTTTTCCTCCGTAATAATACAGTAGCTACTGGTAGTAGTAGCCCAAATGCATGTTTTGCAAACGGCAAATGAGGATTAGTTAATTATGTGTTGTTCAGTGTGAACTAGAAACTAAGTCAAAATTATTATTCAATAAATCGCCAAACGAAACCTATTGAAAGTTTCTCAAAATCAACCCTATAATAATTCTAATAAACTAGGGAATGGGACACATTTGGCAGTTAGCAAATAGCGATTTGCTCGGCCAAGGTGAATCCGACGTAGACCTATATGAAACTTTGCAAAGTTGTTGGCCTACATGGACAGCCCTGCTATCATAGATTTTCAACAAAAAAAGCTAGAAAAAATCACAAATATAGGTAGGCCTAGTTAATTTTGGAGTTTTTCACAAAATCAAAATTTGTGAAAACTAATTTATTTTTTATAAATTATTTTAAAACAAATTTTAGAACATGTTTAAAATTTCAAACACCTGTGGTGTCAGTTGGCCGAGCAAACAGCAATTTGCCTAAAATGCATGTCATAATATACTCTCTTAACTAATTTGAGTAATTTCATGGGTCTCTTTGTGGACCTGTCTGAAGTTTAAAAAAAACGTGACTTATTCACATTCTTGATTTGAAGTCAACAATCAACGGTGACGTCAGAAGCAACGTACGAAGGGTCCCGATTGAGAATGAGAACGAGAATGAGAATAAAACCTAGTATCCAATCCAGGTAACGAAATGACCACACTCAATCTCATTCTTATTATTTCTTTAAAAAATGGCAGCCTCAGGAGATGACAATCAAAGAAAATGCTTCCAAATCACTTTGAGTAACATACACATAGTAGGCCTACACATAACGGGCTATAATAAATTGAGTACAGAATCAAATTAGTTTGCCTCCTGCATGTGTCAACTCCATGGCTGTTAGTTTGTTTTGATATTGATAGGCCTACTCGAATCAAGAAACTGCCAAAAGCTACATTTCACACTAGAACTAGTAGAACTACTGGTACCAACATCGAGAATGAGAATAAGAATATCGTTCAGACTGGTCCTGTGACTGTGATTATGGACTTATGGTACCTAGGCCTACTATAATAATTGTTGCTGGTGTTGTACCCGAACTATTTTAGTTGAATGTTGAACCTAGTATCATATTTGTTCTGTGGCTTAACCTAGGTAGGTACATAGTTGGCTATGTGCCTATGAATGATGGCTAGGGCTGTGCGAACCTTGATTTTTGTTTTGAATCGAACCTTACGAAAAATTTTTAATTCGTATCGAACCTCGAACCAAACTAATTTTCAAAACCACAATGTTACCGATCACACCTCTGGGGGCGTTACTGGCACATACCAGAAATAATCCTCAAACACTGATGTAGACTGTAGAGCCTACTTATTCTCATAGGAAATTTTCCTCTGCTTCCAGTGTCAATAGACAATTTGTGGGTTCAGGGCGAAGCCCCGGTGGGGGTTGGGGGCTTTAAAGACAAGAAAATAATACATTATTCCTCTAACGTCGCTAGGCCTAGGCCTATTTTAAACGAAACACCTTTTGTGTTAAAACTCCTTTATATTTAAAATAGCAACGTTAAAGGTGTTGTAGGTGCAGTATTTAAACCTTTATTTATAAGTTAAACTTCATTTGAAGGTGTTTTTCAGTGTTTTTCATCGGAAAAACGTGTTAAAAAGTTGGGACCCGCCAAGTACAAGAGTACCCCAAAATTGGGTACTTCTTCGGCTAGGGGGATCCAACTTTTATATACACTGTAACGGAAAGGATTTCGGGTGCGCTCTTATCGATTATATCCTAGAACTAGCGCGGCCCAGGGTAACCAGCTGAAAGTTCGGCTAACGTAACGCAAGTGGTTTTGTAAAACCGGTCCATACCAACCGAAAAAGTTCCCAATATAGCAGTGTTAACAAGGTGTATAAAAGTTGGACCCCCCTAACCAAAGAAGTGCCCAAAATTGTGGACAGTGGGCCTAGGCCTAGTATAGACAAGGTTACCAACCAGCATATCCCCTATCTCTTCTGCAACAAAGTTAAACTGAAATAGGTTATTCTTTAATCATGTGGGATAACTTCCGACATGGCTGGCTACATGTTGAAAGAGGGCTGTAGGCTGGCCCAGGCTATACCCTAGGCCTAGAGCTAGGGCTATCCTAGAACATTGAGGTTAGGTCTAGGGCGTAGGCCCCTAGTAGGCTACCAAAGAGCATCTGATGACAAATCATGGATACAAGTAGGCCTACAACGTAGCATTAACATTATTATCAACGTTTTATAAGTAAAATGTCGCACATAAATAATTTCGATAGGCCCCTACTAGGGGCCAAGGCTTTTGGCGATCTTTTAGACTCCTAGATGGCCTAGGCCCCTACCCTAGCCTAGGCTAGCCCTACCTACATTCGCATCTCGTTCCGAAAAAAAATCATGATTATCACTAAGCGTCAATGTTACTTTTATCGTTTTAACTTTAAAGAAAATACCATGGAATAAACATTAATATTCGTTTTTTGTGGTTTTTTTTTATAAATATTATATATTCTTATTACGTTTTCTAGCAGGATGGTTTAAATAGTTTACAAAAAACGACGGACTACATTTTTAGTTTGACTTTTTAAATTGATACAATGACAAATACAGTAAAGTGCGGGAGTCCTATTTTTTAGGTCCCACCAAAAAACTTAGAAATCTTCTACTAGTACCAACCTAACAACATGAATACATGTAGTTTTTGTTGTTGTCAGTTTTCAAATCCCTTTATATAACACCCCCTTTTCTAAAACTGAAACATTACTATTCAACAACATAATGAGAAGTAAAATTTAAATTTTTTTTACAATTCTAAAGATAGGGTTACAAAGATAGAATTGCTTATTTTAAATTACAAAACTATTTATAAGTCATAAAATCATAATCAAAAGTTGCTTAGCGCGGGGGATAGTCAAAAACAATAACGGAGGCAAGTGTTTCTTTCGAGTTGGCCTAGTTATCTTTTTGAGACAAAGGAGGTTCTAAAACTAAAGGATCAATCGGAACCACTGTTTCGGGAAGGTGATTTGGTTTTTGGGAAAACAACTCTTCCGGAGTGGCCTGTGTTACTATGGAGGAGGGTTTACAGACTGGTGCAAATCTCTTCGGTCCTACGGAAATCTGCGTTTTTTTGGGCCGTAGTTACGATGTTACGACCAAAGGCGATTCATGTATTCCCTTTACGATGGCTTTCTCCCATGTATCTCCCGTCTAATTCTGCAACTCTCTCCTATTTTTAGTTCTGGTAGAGGACGAGCCGATCTATCATAAAACTTCTTCTGACGACATTTGTTTTAGACGAAGGGCGTCCGTAACCTGGGGTTTCTACTCTAGGTTCTAATAGAGACTTGGATATCGGCAACTTTGTGCGAAGATTCTGCTCATTAGAAATTGGCTGGAGATCTGTTTATGTCCTTAACTGGAGTTGATCTGTATTCTAAAAGAGCTGTATAGATATCTGTCCCCTTCTGCATGTGCTTTACGGAGCTTTTGTTTTACCAATCTTAACTGCACTCTCTGCCATCCCATTAGATTGGCATATGTTGGGCTTGATGTGATTATTTGGAAATCCCATTCTCTTGCAAATTGTTTGATTCGTAGCTCATGAATGGCATATTGTCGAAACTACACACTCTGGGATCCCATTATGTGAGAACACCATTTTTCATATTTTGGATCACATCTTTAGTGTTTTGCCTTCGCACTTAATGTTTTCTAACCATTTTGAATAGTAATCAATTATCGCCAGGTATGTCACTCCACTATACTCTAGGAAATCGGCAGCAATCTTCTGCCATGGCCGATCAGGAATTTTATGAGGAAGTAATGGCTCTTTTGAGTTGTTTCTCTGAAACTTCTCACAGATCCAGCACTTGGACACTGTGTCCTCGATTTGCTGGGTCATGCCAGGCCAATAAAGAATTCCTCGTGCTCTCGCCTTACATTTTTCCATCCCCTGATGGCCCTCATGAATTGAATTTAACTTTTTCTCACGCATTGTTTGAGGTAAAAAGTAACTTATTTCCTACAAACACAAAACCCTTTCCGACCAGAGATCTGTTTCCTGCAGTTTCCAAAAGGCTTTACCCCTGGTTCAACCTCGGAAACTCGTCTTGGCCATCCTACTGTGTGGTAGTGAATTATTTGCTGAAGGACTGTGTCAGCAAAAGTTGCTTTTTGATTTTCCTCCCCCCTTTGCAGGACTAATGGCTAAATGTTTTCTACTGTATGTACAATGACGTTAGTTCTGGATCATCCTCAACCGGGTCCATTAGATAGGCCCTTGATAGTGTATCAGCCAAGAACAACTCTTTGCCAGGGACATACGACACATTTAAATCATATCTTAACAATTTAAGCAACATTCGCTGAAGCCTAAATGACACTAGATTTAGCTCCTTCTTCACGATAACGACAAGTGGTTTATGATCAGTATGTACATTTACGTTTCTCCCTAACGTATTGGTGTGAAATTTTTGTACACCGTAACCTATTCCAAGCATTTCCTTTTTCCCAATTTGAGCATAATTTTTCTCTTGCTGCAGTGAGACTGCGAGATGCATATCCCAATTGGAAGAGAATCTTGCATCAAGCATGCACCTAACCCGTCTTTCGAGGCATCGGTTTGTAAAACTAGGGTTTGGGCTTGATCATAATATTGCAAAACAGGGCATTGCACAGTTTCTCTTTTAAACTTAGCCAATGCTTTCTCATGTTGAGGCTGCCATTGCCAATCAACATCATTTTTTAACATTCCCTTAAGGGGGCAGTGGTATGTGAAAGTTTGGGTACAAACTGAGCTACATACGGGGACCATCCCTAGAAAATCGGCGAAATCTTCCTTACTTGTTGGGCAGGCATCTCAACCATTGCTCGAATTCTGTCCTTGTCTGGTTTGAGTCCTTCCGATGTTACCAGATGTCCTACGTATTTGACAAAAGTCCACTCGTAGTTGCATCTTCCCCTTTGTTGAACTTCACTCCATACTGCTTGGCTCTCTCTAGCATGCAAGAAGTATCTGATCATGTTCCTCTACGTTGTGCCTGCAATTATTAAGTCATCAAACACAATCCACACTCCCTGAATATCACCAAATATTTTCATGACCTTCTTTTGGAATATTTCTGGTGCCGAGCTGACACCAAATGGAAGCCTTTCAAAGCGATATCTACCGAAGGGGTCTGAAAAGTACAGTAGTAAAGCACTAGAATTGTTTAATTGTATTTTCCAAAAACCGTCCTTCATGTCCAGTATTGTGAACACTTTTTTCCGTTCATACGAATCGCGACATCTTCGGCAGTCGGAATTGCAAAAATGTTCCCGCTTAATCGCCATATTTAAATCTCTAGGATCAAGACAGAGACGTAGACGTCCATCTTGTTTCTCCACATAACGAGACTACTGACCCAGTCAGTAGGGTGATCTACTTTGGATACGACTCCTTGTTTTTTTCAAGAGTGTTTAAGGGTTTTTTTCAGTTTGGGTTGGAGCTGAAATGGGACCTTTCGAGGGGGATGAATAACAGGATCTACCTTATCGTTTAAAACATGTTATGCTCACCTGGGATTTTCCCTAATCCTTCAAACAACTCACTGTATTGAGCTACAATACCCTCTTTAGTCTGAATCCACTGGGCCAAGGTTTCTAGCTACATTAACCTTTTCCACTTTTCTAATAAGGTTTTAGTTTCTGACATCCACTAGGCCTAGCAATGGTTGTGACTCTATGTCAGCAACAATAAAATCTAATTTCATAGGTTCATTGCTACCCTTGGTACAAGCTAACTCTACTACACCTCTAGGCTTGATTCTATGATTCCCGAAGGTGACCAATATTGTGTTGGTATCTCTTACCTTGTTTTTAGAAAATAGGCCTAGGCTGTCAAAAAATTTACCTGGTAGGACATTCACCTGAGCACCTGTATCTAGCTTGAAAGTTACATTTTTATCACACAGTTTTAAATTAGTAAGCCACACATCCCTTTTCAACTTGTGATACAGACTGTTCTTTTAGTAAGTGAACTACATACTCATTTTCTTCAAGGTCACTTCTTTAACCTGTTTAGGGTTAGGTTTCTTTTTGAAACACATTGAACTATAATGATTATTTTTATGACACACATAACACTCTTTACCAAAAGCAGGACAAGCCTTGGTAGATGTTTATTACCGCAACTGCGACAGTCAAAAGCTTTGGTCCCAGTTTTAGTTGTGGCGGTTCACTGTAGTATTTATCAGTTTTGGTTCGCTAGTACTGGCTGATTTTTTCTTAGGGTTTTCGATTGCGCTTTGTCTTCACAATGTTTATTCACTTGGAACTAGGGCCCACCCCGTGGTCTCGGGAGCTGCTCGAGTTGTTGTTTTGATACCTCAGCCGCCCGGCAAATAGTGATGGCTTTGTCCAAGGAATAGGGCACCGTCTCGGAGTAACTTTCTTGTAGCGAGAAGTCCCGGATCCCAAACACGATTCTAGCTCGGAGTAGGTTGTCCAACTGATCTCCGAAATCACACGTGCCTGATTTTGGGACGGAGTTCCGTCAAGAAGCTATCAAACGGCTGTCCTCTTTCTGTTTTACATTGAAGAAATTAAACTGTTCCATTATTATATTCACCTGCGGCAAGCAGTTTTTCTTCGAATTTTCTTAGTACTACCTCGTACTTCTTCTTGTCTTCTGGGGTTTCAAAAACGAAGTTGTTAAAAATGGGTTGAGCGTCGGGTCCAATTAAGTTTATCAACATAGCTATTTTTCGAGGATCTGGCTTTGTATCCAAACCTGTGGCAGAGATGTAGGTCTCAAACTCTTGCCTCCAAGCCTTCATTCTACACGTGGATTATCTTTAATTTTCAACACGGGCGGAACACGAAACCTTCCATTATTATTCTTTTAATATATAATGGTAGGCCTAAACTAGGCTATGCGCGGGAAAGAATATTTACTCGTTTTTTATATTTTTTTCAACATGTGGTCGGGCCCCCCCTAACCTCACTTTTAATAAAAACATTTTTATAATCCGGCTCTACAGATAAACTTGTTTAAAAAAACTTAAATCCCATTTTAAGACACCATATTATATATTCTTATTACTTTTTTCTAGTCAGGATGGATTAATAGTTTACAAAAAACGACGGACTACATTTTTTGTTGACTGTTTATTGATACAATGACAAATACAGTAAAGTGCGGGAGTCCTACTTTTTAGGTCCCACCAAACAACTTAGAAATCTTCTACCTAGTACCAACCTAACAACATGATACATGTAGTTGTTGTTGTTGTCAGTTTTCAAATACCTTTTATATAACAATAAATATACGCCATTTTGAAAGTCAAGCCGATCGAGATCGATCAATCGCTTTAGATACTATCGTTATATCGAAAGTATATCGCATAAGGCTAAAAGTTTCGACGGTTCGAATTTCGAACAGGAAAGTTTCTTTTTGGAACCGGTTCGTACAGTCCTAAATGGCTAAATAATGGTACATTTTGGCCTGCCAACTCCACTTCAGTTCAGGTAACTGTTTACCCTTTTAATCAATCTCATCAGCCAAACATAATTTTAGTTTGTTTTATTGCTAGACTAGGGGCCTAACTGTTCAAATTGAATGCAAACTTTCCACAGGTGATCAAATAATCTTTCATTCAGTCAGCTCATCCTTGAGCGTAGAGGGCAACTCATTTGCTCAAGCAACAAGTGTAAAATCTAGTTTTCTATACTCTTATTGGATATCATGGACCTATCTTTCACTTGCTATTTTCCGTAGTCCTTTCCTTTTGTCTCACGTAAACCTCTGCTTCAACTTGTAACATATCATATTTACTCGATTTGGAGAAGCTGATACCGAATTGCTCATCTAACAAAACGGTATCGGTATATCATTTAAAATAAATACCCGTAAGTTTGCCATGATTTTGATCCGAGGTGCCACATAGAATTAAAAAAGTGTGCCAATAAAGGTACCCTAAGTTGGTAATCTAGTTAATATGGTACAATTTATGTCTTCATAATTTGGTCACCTTATGCATCAGCATGTATAAGCTGAGCTATGTACTTACAACTAAGGTTTGTATTATTCGTCTGTTAAATTAGTACCGCTCACTACTAAGGCCTACTATTATATTATTAATTATTATCCTACTATTTTACAGTTACAACTATGTAGGCCTACTACATAGTTTTTTTACGAGATTTGTAGATTTATTAAGCTCTCAATTACTTTATTCTACATTGATGGTACACTTTTGTACAACAAATCATAAGTCTGATTATGAGATTGTTCATGGCACTTGTGACTTTAAAAAATTACAAAAATAATTGAGCTGCAATCAACATTAGTTGATACTTATTTTTAAAATACAACATCTGAAGGTATTTTATTTAAATCTATGTGTGCATGATCATTATGTGTGTTATCGTGTAGTATATACTGTAAATATGAAAGCATGGATTTTCATTGGCCAGAGCAGTTCCAGATAATCTGTACGCTTGGCATTTCCTTTTCAAAACCTTTTCGTAATCATCTGGACTTAATGGGTTTGGGGTATATAAATAGGTCTATAGTAGTGCATATAGCCTAGTTTTCATGACGACTCATAAGTATGTTTCATGAAGAATCCCGGAATATTTATTTTGCCATAGCAACTATGAACTACGGCAGCATTCATAACCCCCTACCTCTACATCCAAAACCACAGAATATCTTCCAGATGATAGTAGGATTATAAATGTATCACATACCTACCTACTATGTAATATCAATCAATACAATCATCATTCATATTTAATTAATATGTATCAATATTCATTAAGCTTATTGTCACAATAAAGTAGGTACGGTATCCATTATTTAGGGCCTACTGTTTTATTTCACACGGTAACTGAAATGCAAAATAAGTGGGTTCTATCTACAGTTTTCTGCAATAAGCATCGACTTGTATCGTTTTTGAATAAAGGATGTGACGGTGTAATTGATCAGTGTTTTCATTTTAAAATGTGATTTATTAGTTCTAACAAATCCTAGTTACTATCCATTGCCAATCTCAATTTTCTGTTTATTGATTGGGATACTATTGTGATGCAGTAGTTAGAAAATGCTTACATTTCAACATAATATGTAGTATTTACCCTAGCAATACTTTTTTGTGTGTAAATCAATCCAGAAATTTAAAAATACATCTCGGAGGTGTAACGAACCCCGGTCTACCGATTGCCGGTAGAGTGCTTTACCCCTAGGCTACCGAGACCGTTAACTTCATAACATATCTGGATTGTTGGTGCATTGTAGATCTGAATAGATTGGAACAGTACTGCAACAATTCTGCTGCCTTTGAAGTGACCATCGAAACACAATATGTAATGTCATCTCATTACTTAATGCAGGTATGAGCGAGGGTTTATTTCTCAATTTTATTGTTCAGGAAACATTCCAGTAGGTGTAATTGATTTTATGTAAATCAATCCAGAGATACCCCGCTGAGATGGATTTGGATGGCTGGACTCAGTGGGGTATCTCTGGATTAATTTACATAAAATCAATTACACCTACAGGAGTGTTTCCCCATCAATTAAATTGAGAAATTGCAATACTTGTTGTGTAGGTATGGTATTTTTTGTATTGCTAATACTTGTGGATTGAAATTCTCAAAACATCCTATTTTCAATTGGGTGGTTATTACATTATGTTGGCTTGTTGTTTGGATTGGGATAGGTAGGCCTATAACATTGAACCTAGGCATATTAACAAAACTATTTATTATTTATATATTTACATACATTTATAATTACCTCAACTTGTCATTTGTACAAAAATGTGCTTAACATCAACTACCGGTATGAATAAACAAAATTATCCCAAATATGCATAAAACATACAAAAGTATAAAATATAAATACTAGTGTGGGACAAAACTCACCACCATTTAAAAATGTTGCTGAAACATGATTTATGTTCCTATACATGTATGGCCTCCTTGAAATGTAAGGTACGTTGTTAATTTAAACTAAAAAAAAAACAAAAAAAAAACAGTCAAATTATATATCTAAGAATATGAGTTTGAGCTTCTTTGTGCCTTTTTTTAAAAATTATTATTTCGACACTTAATTTTCCATGAATGAGCATTTTTATGTTTCTATATGCCAGTGTGTTTATCCGCAATTTCTCTGTTAGAGAATATTGTATCAAAATTCAAAATTAATTTCAACTAATGCTTCTTTTCTAGCATTTCATTCACAGAAATCTAGCGACTGCTACGTTGAGCAAAACAATAAAAATCGTAGACATTGTTCCTACATTGGCACCATTGTTAACTTTTTTAGGGGTCGAGTGATGATCGTGGTGGTCGTGGTCATGGTGCTCATGCTCATGGTGATCGTCGTCATTGGGACCAACATGGCCCGGTTCGTGATCTGCCGATCGCTTACTTCGAAGGTATTCAGGATTTTTCTCGTATTTAGGAGTCGTTGAGTCGATGTACTTTTTACCTGCTCTTAACTTAGACTGTGTTGTTGTTGTAGTATCTTCTTGCATTTTACTGGTGCTCTTTTCCTCACTTTCAATGTTGTCATTTATTGTTGTAAACGTAGCCGTGTCCGTATCTTCGGACATTGTTGTTGGTGCTGTCTCATCACTTTCCTTTGTTTCGCTTTCCTTCGTTTCGCTTTCCTCATTTTCATTTATCGTGTCTTTTAATTCCGATGCTTGTGGCAGAAGTTCGTCTACGAACTTTCCTTCTTCTTCAAACTGTCGTATCAGGGCGAGTTGAGTGCTGCGAATAGGAGGCGGGGCAGGGAAATCATATCTGTCCCCTTGTTGGAATTGTGCGGGCAATTCTTGTGTCCTCTGACGATTTTGGGAGTGCAATTGTGGGATACTTTCTGGTCTGATGTTTTGTGGAATTGGTGGTGGGATCTCACCTAGGAATGGTCCAAACTGTGGTGTTCTTCGGATTAAGTCTTCTGAATTCTGGGGCGTGTCGTAATTTGTTGCCGGTGGTGGTAGACTTATATCAACTACGGACTTGCCGTCGTACGTTACGGCAGTTCCTTCTTTAGGGAGTCTATCGGGCTCGGTTAGTTCTGCGGGCGGGAGATAGTAGGTGTCTTGTTGCTCGGCGGCCATCGCTTGTTCCTCTTCCATCTCCTCGGAAGCTTGGCGGAATGTGGGCGATCCACCTCTTGTGGGTATCCTGAACGGAGGAACGATGTTGTCGGGGTAAAAAGGTCCCCTGACCAAACCGGGTCGCACACGAGTCATGTAGTTGTTGGATGTCTTGCGCCTCTTTCCGTTGTAATACGGCGGCGTTAAACCATCAACCGACAGCTTCAGTTTAGTCTTCTGAGCTCGGCGATCTGGAGGGGACGGAATAAACATTGGTTCGAACATTTCCGGTTGTTGCCCTTCAAAAGGATTTTCCTTGTGCTCTTCTGCATTTAAATCTTCGTTTAAATGATCATCTTGTTTTTCTTCTGTTGGTTTAACATCTTGCTCACTGTATTCCATTTCGGAATCGACAAGCGAGGACCGATCCTGAGCTACGTCTTTATTTATAGTGATAATTGGCCTGAATCCACCCTCAACAATCACCGTCTCTGGCTTGAATCCAGTGTTGACGGCTGCTTGATAGTTCTCTCGCGATTCTGGCTTATTTGTACTTATTAGCGTTGAAGGTAATAACATCGTTGGGTAACGAGTAACGGATTCAGACTTTGATTGCAACTTTGGGGTGGTTGCAAAGGGTTTCACTTGCTTCAAATGCATCTGAATGCCTTTGTATGGGATTTTAGATGTAGGGTATTGGTGCAGTGGGATTATTCTTGGTGGTGGACGTGAAGTATACTGAGGATTTTGATGATACATCATTGGTCGATGGAAGGGAACGACAACTGGCCTATGTTGGGACATTTGAGCCATTTGTCCTCTGTAGAAGGGCTTCTTTTGAGACATCATGTACATCTGTTGAGGTCCAGGTTGCATGTAGTGTGGCCTATACATGGGTGAACGGGGAGGGACATACATGGGGACCGGTCGACGGTACGAAGTAAATTGTGGACCGCGGTTGAAAGTCACCGGATACACTGTGTATGGTACGCGGCCGTAGTTGGACATAGGATGGGGCTGTCGCAGGTGTTGCGGTGCAGGTACACTTTCAGTATTTCCCCCGTTGACCTCCACGAGTTCGGTGGCAGCGGAGTTTTCTCGGGTTGGCGGTGATGCTGGTCTTTGGCTCTCTGACGTTTCTTGTTCAGTTTGTGATGTATTCACTGGAACGATCAATATCTCTTGAAAGTTGTCTGATTGCTGACTTCCTTGGTTGTAGACTTCTCGTTGAAATGCTGGTGGCGGTACAAACGATTCGTCAATTTCCTTGTCTTGGTTCTTGTGGTTGTAGTTGTATTGCTGAGCATTCATAGGTTGGTTGTAACTCGAAGGTGGGCTGTAAGAAACACCGTTATTTACTGAATCCTTATTAGAATCGGTTGGTTTGTTGTAAGCGTGGTTGGGGAATTTATAATCTTGTTGAAAGTTTTGATAAGAATCTGTTTGTGTGTTTGATGATCCTTTGAAGTTATCTTTCTCTTTGACGTCTTTGCCTCCAGCTTGAATGCCATTTGGTTTGACTCGTACATTCACTTGGATGCTCGGTCTGCCTTGCAAGTCGTCTTCATCGTCGTCAACAGCTTGGTCTTCTGGTGGTGCAACGACGGACACTATCTGTTCGCTGGCCGCTACATCCACATCGCAGCTGTCGAGGACGTTGATTTTCCAGCCAAGATAACGGTGAGTGTAGCACTAAAGGAGAAAATCATGGATGGATTTAGCATTGATGGTTTATGTTTGTTAAAATCTCAACATAATGAGAAAACTTGAGGAAAATAATAGTGCTCGTCGAACTATATTTTGATGTAGGCCTACAAGTGGATTATTTATAAGGAATTTTACACTCAGTCATTAAATCATTTTCACACAAAAATGTGCCTTGAAACAAAAATATTTATATTGTCAAGAGTTCTCTTAAAAATAAGTTCACAACATAGGCCTACAAGAGATTCTTTAACAACAAAAATGAAATTTTGAAATTACCCCCATATGCCCTATTGTTACTTGTGCTAAAAAATGCACAGACATGCATATTTGTCATGCGTTTACTTTGTTTTCTTATTTAGTTAACAAAATCTCAATTGTAATGATTTTCTGTTCCAATTTTAATTTTTACCCTTTACAAAATAATTTTCATTAAAAGTTCACAAATTTAAACTGGTCATTAAAATTAAAAACTCAAAGCTGAATAACTTAATTATATCCTACATCAGAAAGGAAAGTTTATTAAATATTCAAAAGCAAAATGCCACTTGTACTATCCTCTTAAAAAAACGTGTGTACTTCATTCAGGACTGTGTAATGAATGAGGCAGCATAGACTATTATTGTAGTATCTATACTGATGTAGTACCTACTTTTTTAAAGTTTTTTTTCTAAGCAAACTAAATATATTATACAAGTACAACTTTAATAATTATTCGAGAAATTATATATTTTGCAGGTATTTTGCTGTTTGAATACTTGAAAGCCTAGAAACGTATCAATATGACTGTAACATTAGGCTTTTAAGTATTCGAACACAGTGATATGACATGGAAAATATATGATTTCTTAAATATTTTGGGCTTTGAAAGCACAAAGCATGAAATTAATAAATAAATGTAGTTTAATAGCAATCATAAAAATGTGCACCGACTGGGGTTCGAACCTAGAACCTCCGGCAATAATAAATTATAATAACTCAACGGATGGGTACATCCAGCTACGTACGTACCTGGTAATACACCGTGTCGGGAGTCTTTGCGTCCGGAGTCCAGGTGACCAGACCCGGCTCTCCCGGGTCACACTCTAGGGTGAGCGTGCGCTGGTAGGCACCGAACGAGGCAAACTCGTCGGCTAGGGGCTGGTTCTGGTCGGGAGTCCAGTTGCACAGGCGGCCCGTCCCGCTGGGATAGACCTCCATACGGCGGTTCTGCTTCACTCCGGCAAACACACGCACCTCCTACAGGAACGAGGAAGAATAAGATCCCATTTAAAACTTTTAATTGTCTCGCACCTGTTGATAACATTAGGCCTATAGTATTTTATTGATCGGGCTATACACCACCATGACAGAACAACCCAATCAATTAATAATGTAATATCCTGTTAGTTGTTACCAATCAAGATTTAAGTTCTAATGGATTTTAATGTTATCTATTTAAATTTACTAAATTTTTTATTTTAAATTTATTTTAAAACAAAATATTAGGTACAAATCTTATTTTAGTAGCCACACATACCTAATATGAATAATGTAATAAGTAATTGGATGAGCGAAGCGAGTGAAGCGAAGACTTCAATTTCACTGACCCCCCAAAAAAATTTAGCTCAGTGTTTTTTATTTATTTTTTTATTTTTTTGTATTTTTGTCTGTTTGTTTGCTCTCTACCGGGCAAACGGCATATGCGATCTTGATGAAAATTTGACAGGACCTTCGAAATCTCTGAACTTAGACTTGCTACGTTTTTGGGTACAATCGAAGAAAGTTTTCTCATGAATATCGTACTTTTACGATTTTTTTCGTTTTTTTTGGCCAATTCTGACCAAACGGGTGGGGCTACAACGTTCAAATTATACATGGACATTAAGGTTATGGTGATATAGTACATTTTGAAAGAAAAAGTTGAAAAAGTTTGCCAGAATCTATAGAAATAAAGCTTTTAATATAAGTTTTTTGATTTTTTTAACAATATTTTCGTGCCATTTGGGCCAATTCTGACCAAACGGGTGGGGCTACAACGTTCAAATTATACATGGACATTAAGGTTATGGTGATGTGGTACCTTTTGAAAGAAAAAGTTGAAAAAGTTAGCCAGAATCCATAGAAATAAAGCTTTTAATGTAAGTTTTTTACGGTAAATAATACCGATTGACAAGAAACAATAGAAACTTGACAACAATCACCTACAATGCGTAGGCAACAAAACAAAGCACTTGCAAAAGTAAAGATATCCCACGCAAACTAAAAACTATAAAAAGCTCATCCATCAACGCGGCGGGACTTAAGCGTTTTCCTAGTGTGTAAAATAAAAAATATTTTTTGTCTATTGCTAGTGCAAGACCTTTCGTTCGTTATTGCAAGCTCATAAAAAATGCCATGGCATTGTAGGAATACGTATAAATGCACGGTATTGGTATTAGGGATATAATGAAGTACATTAATTTAAAATTGATAAATAATCACAATACAGAAGAGGTGAATGATCACTTTAACCACACAACACTTTTAAAGCAAGTAAAACAGTATATTCTTTTTTTAACTGAAGAAAGGTAAGGAGAAGGTAGGGGCAGTACATAGGAAGGTAGTAGTGTCAGTTTTGTCTACTCTCAATGAAAAATAATAAAATAAATAATGTTTGATTAGTTTACTTGAAAGAATATAATCTAACGTTCTTTTAAGAAATCTGCTATTTTCTGCGTAAATAATTTTTTTTAAATTTCTGGTAGTTCATTTAATTTAGAATGTTAAGAGAGAGATTGAGAGTGAAAGTTGCACTCACCGCCCTTTCGGCAGGAGTCTTGTGCTCGTAGCCTCCAACAGGGTCATCAGTAATGTAGAACGGGTGATATCGGGCCGGGGTCTCTGGGTCGAGACCACCCTCCACAACGAACGTGTACGTCTTGCCTCGGACAACGTTGATCTCGGGGATCAGAAGGCCGTTGATGTACCACGAAATTCCCCAACCCACGTGCCCTGGAAGCATAATATAATATATTATATCAATGTATGTTTATTTTGAAAGGCGGAGGAAAATAATGAATACAGTGAATTCTATATCTACGAGTCTCACCGGTTTCTTTTTTACATTTCCTCACTGTCGTAAGTTACTGAATACATAAAAAATTGTCTGTACATAATTTCACCATTACACTTGGACATACCATAAGTCATAATTTATCTAAAGAAGCATCATTTAAAACAGTATGCTTTGGAAGTTAAACATAGAAAATTTAAGCATGCCTTTTTATGTGTTCATGGAGAAGTGAGCTGGCCATTAATTAAGTACCATCAGTACTGGTACTTGCCTGCTACACTGCTAGCGCATGGGCAACTATCCATCTCTAGAAAATATATAAATATATATGCTAAGAAGGTATTTTAAAATATGTACAAACACAACCTGAATGTCATACTATAATACTTCCTTTGAGGATTTGTACCAGCAGAAAGAAAAAATCATGCCTCACAGAGCTGTAAGATATGATTTTTAAATCTGTCATTTTGTAAATAAAGTTTCATATCTTGTAATAGGCCTAAAAATGTTAAATAATTACTATACATTCCTAGTCTGATATGATGATATGAATTTCATACAACTTTCTTTTAAACCTACATCATTCATAACTCACTCGTAAATTACCTGACTAAAAATTATATATTAATTTTTTGCTTTTCTACACAATCTTGTGTTTGTGTTATTTGCACATGATGCATATATTAAAATTAATATATGTAAAAATATATGCAAAAGCTTCCCCCATAACATGATTTTATGGAAATGGTATTGAGTTTGTGTAGTGCTGTTGATGTTTATGGTGGTGGTAGGGTATATGATTGTCCATGGCCTGACTCTTATTTTGTGACTAATGTTACTGACAAATTTTGTGCTCCTAAAGCTCCTAAATTATAATCCAATATATTTAGTTATAATGTACTTCATTGTTGGGTGGTCTTCATGCCACTATTTTGCATACATTGAAAGTATAGGGAAAAACCCAAAAGAGAACAAACCAACAAACATCATTAATTTTCCAAAATTTATGTAACTAAAATTTTCCAGACAGCTGGTATAATAATTTCACCTCATAGAACAAGAATATTATCTACTTGTCACTTTTGTTGTGAACTCAATCATATTTATAATGTAGCATATTCAAATGTTAATTGGTAAGAATGCAAACATTAATAAATAAAAATTAATAAAAATTAATTTTTTATTTGGCATTTTCTAGGAACTATAAGAACTGCTCCCAATACAATAGTGTATTTTCAATATAATAGCCTACAGAGTGTTAAAATAACAAACAGTGACTTTGGAGCCGTCCAAGCTCAATGACGCACATAATAAATTCTAAGGTTGTTCTGAATTAGTCTGTTTGATTTTGCTGGCGCTGTCTGTGGGTGGAATTGTGTCCAGCTTGATTGATCGGTGTTTCCTACTAAAATATGCCGGTCTCTAGTGGGTCATTGTTCGCTCGTCGATGGTGTCTGCGACTACAGGGTTGGCTTTAAAATTTAAATAAAACTGAAAATCAGTTGTGACTGTGGGTAGACTCTAAAAAATACGAATTTATTTATTTATTTATTTATTTATTTATTTAAAATTATCAAGATGAATTAGATTTTCGAGCCATGCATAAATTTACTTCAGTGGTCTAATTGGCTAAGACGCCTACCTGGAATGTGGGAGACTCGGGTTCGAACCCTGATCGGGATGTTTTTTTTTTTACTTCTTAATTGTATTAAGTGTAATAAGTAGTTAATGACTAACCTGTGATCGCGGGGTAGCCCCTCTTGCCCCCTGTGGGCCCCATCTGTGCGTAGAACACTCCGTCCTCTGGTTCATTACACTGTATGGGGGGGATCTCCCAGGCGTCCTTGGCCCGGGCGACAGGTGCGGGCGTCGCAGGAGGGCGTCGGGTCGCGTCATCCAGGGGTCGACGGAAAACCTCCTGTGGGATAGAAAAAGCTAGGTAATATAGTATTTAAAACACTTTCGTGGAAAACAACTCTTTATTTTATTATAACAACGTTTCGGAAATTATTGAAAACTATTTCCGTCATCAGTATTTTTTTAATATTATATCATGAACTCTTCTAACTTTACAAACTAAAAGTAGGTGATGTAGGTCTAATCATCATTGGGTAGGGACACCGGTCAGGAGGAAGGACGTAGGTTTGTATCATATCCTGTATACGGAGAGGCATTTATATTTTGCAAAAAGTGATAAACCCCCAATAACACCACGATATCCCAATAAAATAAACCCACATGTACTTTTTTCTATCATAAAAACACCATTATATTTTACACTTCAGACTTAATTCCGGTAAATTATTGTAAATTAATTTTGAAATGGTGTTTCCTCTGTTTTTAACAAAGTGGCTAGGAGATGAAATAATTCAAAATAGTGGTCACTTTCGTACATATTAGCATTGGATGCATTTTGTTCATAAATTTCACCGCTTTCCAACGAGTGGATTGTGAAAATAAATAAAAACAAAATTTAAGAAAAAATAAACCATTTACCTTTACAAAATATAAAGTAGGGCATGGATTTTACTATTGCTCGTCTCCTCTTCCATCACTTCTCGGCTATTTAGATTGTTTAGTCTATCCTGAGCATATTTCTTTATTTTTTGAATAGAAACCTTCTTTGGAGTAGACCTACGGACAACGTGTCCCTCGTTATTTGACTTTGGATTGCCTGTTCAACATCTTATCAGTGTAAAACGTTCACAAATTCAAATGAAAGAGCCAAAATTAGTATTAATCATCATAGATTTCAAGGAACCGAGAAATCTAAATATACGGATACTACTTTCAAATTATGTAAGGGAAAACTGTTTCATATAGTAGAAGAATCATAGGGTTTATATTTAGGTCCCTACCATCCTGACTAGTTTATGATATTTTACACCAATAATTTTAATAATTATAGGCTAGGTACATTTTAAAAAAATTTAATTTTGTAAATTTTGTTATTTTACTTGGCACGATCATTGAATGTATCACGCGTAGAACAATATATGCCCCCCTCCTAACTTACCTTGGACTCGTCCCTGTGGCTGTCCCTGGCAATGTCGAGTTTCTCAATCTTGGCCCGAGCGGGGATGGAATCCAGACCCGCGGCGACACTGTGAGCTTCCTTGTCCTTGCTGGACTCGGGCAGGGGACAGTTCCACTTGGGGGAGCGACCGAAGTCGAGCATCACAGTCTCTGGAACAATAATAACCTCGTCAGGGATTGCTCTCTATACAACAATCTTCGTTACACTCAATACATGTTTCATAACAGTATTGCCATTGAGTTTTATAGAACATAAAATAAATAAATAAATTGTATTTAGAGTCTACCCACTCAGTTATATAACTGATTTTCAGTGGGGGACTTTAAATCAAAGCGACATGGCCATTATAACACCACCATTGTATCGATAATTAATAGAAATAAATTATTATTTTATTTATAAAAATATAATAAATTAATCAAATACCAGTTGCTTAACTAAGGGGGGAGGGGAGGCGCGAGTGGGGGCAATTTTTTGATATATTTATTGAGATATTACGTAGATATTGAAATAATTTTCTTATTTGCAATTTTTTCATACGTATTTTATGATTTCGTCATACAAAAAATTGTTCAAATACTCCAATCACACTCTAAAAACCTAAAATAAATCTGGGGCTGCGTGGCCCCGACCCGCATTAGCTGGGGGGCCTCCCACCCAAGCAAACCATTGAGCA
Organism: Sweltsa coloradensis; assembly: GCA_024449915.1. Taxonomy (NCBI): domain Eukaryota; kingdom Metazoa; phylum Arthropoda; class Insecta; order Plecoptera; family Chloroperlidae; genus Sweltsa; species Sweltsa coloradensis. The sequence continues at coordinate 260,156 of JAMZAV010000224.1, forward strand.
CAATCTTGTACTTTACCCAGGAAATAGCATAGACCCATAAATTAATTTTGGATGACACCACTCTATACCCACATACCCCTTTCACTTGTACTGACCGTGTTTGCACCCACAAAAAACAAGGGCTAGCTACGCCACAGTCAAATACTATAATGTATAAATATAATTATTTAATATAATAGGCTAGTTGGATGAGCGTAGCGAAGATTCCATTCTACTACACTGGAGAAAAAAATCCAGAATGTTTTTTTTTTTTCTTTCTTTTTGTATTTTTGTGTGTTTGTTAACACGATTCCGGCTAAACCGATACTGCGATGAAATTTAATGGAGGCCTTCTAATCTCTGAAATTAGAACTGCCACGTTTTTGAGCGCAATCGGAAAATTATTTCTCACTAAAATCGCAATTTTACGTTTTTTTCTTTTTTAAACAATTCTTTGACTTATAACACCTACATGCTTTATCCGATTGTAATGATTTTTTCACAGAACTTTAATTTTATGAATTTATATATTCGTGTAAAATTTGAGCACAATCAAATAATTATTTCTTATAAAAATCGAAATTTTACGATATTTTTCTTTTTTAAAATTACGTTTAATTAAAAAAAAATTAAATTTAAGTTAATTTTTTATATAATTTAATTCGATTTAAAATATCTTCAACTAAGTAATGATTTTTTCACAGAACAACAGAAAATCCGCATAACACATGGCAGCTCAATGCACCAATTACGCTCATCCAACAACGCGACGGGACATAAGCGTGGCCAAGGGATATTTTATCCGTCCATGTTTTATGATTAGTAGCTAATTAGTAATTACAAAAACATTTTTCTTGATTAATCCACAATTCAGAAATGAAACAATCCCCATCAATTAGTGGACACAACCTGAATCCAGAAGCTATAAAGTTCTGGCTTGGTGGTCTAGTGTGAGACCCGGGTTCTATCCCCGGTCGAGTTGGAACTTTTATTTCTGGGTTGTTTGATATATTTCCAGCAAATGTGTGTTTCTGAATACCAAATGTTGACTACACGTTAGCTCTAGGTCCGAATATCCTGAGCTAAGCTCCTTGCTTCAGAATCAGAGTTATATTATCTAAAGGGCTTGTAACGTGTGCCAAGGTTGTATGATCGTAATGACCAGGGGTGGATGCGTGATGCATGGAGCCCATGGGGGGTGCAGTATCTCAATTAAGACCCTTCGCCTTCGACTAACTGGGCTCGCACAAGAGTTTCCTGTTGGGGGGGGGGGGGGGGCTGTTGATCACTGATCATATAGATATACGAGTCACTAAACATCACGTTCCGTATACAACTCTATCTTGCAGAGTACCCTAAAAAATCGGACTTTAAAATCTACTTAACATGACTATTTTCTTAAATTTTCGAACTTTAATTCACAAATTTAAATCAATCCAGAAACTGAAAAATCCATCTCAGCGAGGTAAAAAAAAAAAAAAAAAAAATCAGTCTTAATTAATTTGAGTGACTTGTTGGAGTAGTAGTGGTTAGCACTTGCTTCCAATGAAGAAGGTCCCGGGTTCGAATCCCGCTTTAGGCGGAAGTTTTTCAACTTCTAATATGGATTCAAGTCAATCACTTCTTCTCTTGTATGTATGTTCTTTATTTCATTTAGTTCAGCAGAACTAGTATATTACACTCATTTTATACATCCAATACAGGACAGTCAAGTAGGTCCACAAACTAAAAGACAATAAAAGCAACCTTGTACCTCGTTGGTCTTGTGGTTAGCGTATCTGCTTCCAATGCAGAAGGTCCAGGGTTCGATTCCCGCCATAGTCAGAAGTTTTTTAACTTCTGATTTGGACTTAAGTCCATCAGTTCTTGTCTTAGGTGTTTGTAAACGGTGACTTTGGAGCCGTCCTAGCAACGAAGCACATAATAAATTCACAGTTGTGCTGAATCGGCCTGTTTGATTCTGGCGTTGATTCGCGGGTGTGTTCGCACTGTCCATACCACTGATTGCTGTATGTCCTATTACAAATACGATCTTTGGTTGGTTATCGCTTACTCGCCGATTGCGTCGGTGCCTACAGGGTTGGCTTAGTCGCTTTGATTTAAAGTCCCCCACTGAAAATCAGTTATATAACTGAGTGAGTAGACTCTAAATACAATTTATTTATTTATTTATTTATTTAACAAAATATTAAAATTATTTAAAATGTAAACTTAATTTTTTTTTAACTCCCTACCCAATGCCCGCAGACGACATCCTTTATCACCACTTACGTTACCGAATGGACACTCCTTTTTCACAAACTCACTCAACTGCTTTTTAAACAAATACATGGATTGACCCTTCACATTATCAGGAATTTTATTGTACATTCTAATGCCACTTAGGAATTAGTAAACGGTGACTTTGGAGCCGTTCTAGCAACGAGGCACTAAATAAATTCAAAGTTATTCTGAATCTGCACTGTCCATACTGCTTATAGCTATATTCCCTATTAAAAAATATCGATGCTTGGTTGGTTTGGTAGCTCACTCGTCGACTGCGTCGCGGACAACGGAGTTGGCTTGGTCGCTGAAAATCAGTTGTATGACTGAGCAGGTAGACTCTAAATACTTATTTATTTAAAATTTAATTGCTTTGAAAGTTTCAAAGGTTGGTATTGGGGGATGGGGCCATTTAATTTTGTACATCTATGACTGCCAACTTTCATTTAATATTCCTTTAAGATAATTCCATGTAATTTTCTTAAAGACTGAATTTAAAAATTAATTGTTGAATAAATGTTAATTACGTAGCAAGTCACAAATACCTAGTTTGGTGTGTTACAATTAATTATTTATAATAACTATTCCCTAAAAAAATCAGCTTTCATTTGATTCTAAACTTGACCATTTTGTTTAAATTTTGTATTCGTAATTAATAATTAGATTGTAATTGACAAGACAATTTAATATGTGTGAAACAGGCAAGTTTCACACTTTGTTCACGATTAGCACGAATTTAAGGCCGACAGACCCCAACTTCCTTACAACTTTACACAAAAATATGAAATCAAATTACTTTATGAGCTCATGTTTAGCACTCTCCCATTCAGTGTTGGGTTAATGTATTAATTATTTAGATACGCGCTGAAGGTTTTTATGGAAATCTTGGAGGTAAGGTTTAAATAATTAATTCCCCGTCTGAGATCTTGAGTTCCCTAGTTTTTGAACATAGTGCGAGCTAATTTCGTTTGCCTCCGCCTAGAGCACATACTACTTGCTACATGCTTGAGTGTATCACGCACTTGAGTTACTCTAATCGAGTTGTTCTGCGTCTTGTCACATCACTACGTCACACGAACACTTCTTCGGCGAAGTTCGGCTCTGTTCGTGGAATTCTACTAGGGCTAATTTCTCGTCTATGTAAACACGATATCTACCATTTGTTATTACAAGAAGCTGGTTGAGATCGTACGGAATACTTGGAGGGGGGGGGGGGCTGTTTTGGCTTTGTTATGAAGGATGAAGATAACACGATAATTAAATCACCTAGAGAAACAGCTTACGCGCGAGACATGTACAGGAGCGGTGTTGTGACTTATCTAGATAATCTATCTAGACAAAATCCGTAATCTATTATCTAATCTAAGTTTTTTAAGCTTTTAGATAACATTTTTTAGATAAAATAATAAATAATTATGTTGAAAAAATATAGTACTAATAAATCACTTATTTAAATGAAAAATTCATTTACTTGTTTTTGAGTTAACTACGTTATCTTAATTGTAGTTCCCCATATTTAAAAATTCTTCTAGATAAGCATGTCAACTTGTCAAGTCTAACAAAATTAATATTTCGATTGACAAGAAAACTGTTGGTATAGGGATAAATATTTTTTAAAAACGCCATTCTCAATAGTTATTATCTTTGATCTAAATAAAATTATCTAGATAATCATTTTTATATCTTATATTTTGTATAGATAATTTTCTACGCTTTATTTTTTATCTTATCTATATAACATTTTGGAGAATTATCTTTATCTAGATAAAAAAATTCCACTAGCTTGGTTTCATACGAAAAGAACAATTGATTTCCAACTGTATGTATGAAAATTTTGTATTACTAATTGATGGGCACAGGAAGTGTAAGCTAGAACATCATTCGTGAGGGACGATATAAAAGATTAAGATCATAGGACATGCGTTTCAGCAAATTCCTGTTCGCTAGGCTGACTGACACCACAGATGATTGATATTTTGGCAGTGAAATGAAGGGCTCTACAGTAACTTTTCTAAAATTTGATTTAAAAAAAGATTTCACGATTTCTCTCGATTTTATTAAAAAGTCCATTAATGTGATGTGTTTCTGGCTGATTATTGTAAAATATCGAATCTACTTATGTAGAGCAGCTGTCCATGCATGCTTTATTGTGAGTTGTGACAGCTTTGCGAAGTTTTATGTTAGTCGGATACTTCCTGGCCGAGCGAATAGCCTATTTGCCACTGCCAAATGTGACCTGTTCCCTTTTATAATATAGTTAAACCTTTTATTTTTGAAATCGACCAAAACGCCAATACGTTTTAGATGACCATGGGGGTCCTATACATTTGATTATTTTTCAAACCTTCGAAAACAAAGATCATGTTTACCAGTGGGGGGATTTGAACCCACGTCCATTCCAATTTCCGTCTAGCAAAGTACCGAACGAAGTAACGAATCTCACGTATCAGGATAATGAATAGAAGGCGGCGCAGTTTTGAACGAATCTCACTCAATCTCGTAAATGTTTAATATTTCAAGCAAACGATCGGTATCACTTAGTATTACTAAGGACCCCCTGGGACGAAGAAAAAGGTGTTGGAAAACTAACTTGCGAAATTACGCTCGTTTCTTCTTTCAAAAGAACTTCCTGTTATAACTTCTAAGTAGAGATCGATCTATACAACGACAGGAGTTGTCAAACTTCTTCTCTCCACAGTTTCTCTACAACTTCAAGGTCTTCGCGTTAAATTAATAAGTTACATTTAAAATGTTATTTATGTTATATAGGGTGGGAATCGTGAAAGCCATGCTAAATATAATGCCCTTGTTTATAATATTAAAAACATGTGTAAAACGTGGCATGACATAAGGATTTGTAGTTGTGATAAAAGTCAAACTTCTCTCCACAGTTTCTCTACAACTTTAAGGCGGGTCTCCGCATTAAAATTAATGTTACGTATTTACGCTAACGAACTAATAGCAGTGTTATTTATGTTATAGGGTCGGGAATCGCGAAATTCATGCTAAATATGCCCTTACATACAATTTCTACAAAATGCGTAAAACGTGGCATAATATATAACTATTTATTGATGTGACACAACGAATAGACACCAATTTTAATAAAAATGTGGTCTATACTAACTTCTCGACCCCGTCTGGGTCCCGGTAAGGTCCAGCGACCTGTGGAACCGGGGGGTAAAATAGGCCTAGATCTTACCTTTCATGCGCATCGTACTAGGCAAAAAAGAGAGGACGTCGTCGGGTCATTTGACTCGACGACAATGATAACACGGACGATGACGCAGACGAAGACGACCGCGCCGTGGGGGAACACCAACCCCTGCCCTCCCCATACTCTCCCCTAACCTGCCCCTGGTCTGTTTTCGTCACAGGCCACAGATCCCTCTTCCGCCCCCGGCCCCTTGCCACCGTCCACCTTCCCCCTTGCCCCCCTTGCATGTGCCTGGTTCTGACCAGCACAGGCCTGCTCGCTCGTCGATAGTGTCGGCGCCTACAGGGTTGGCTTGGTCGGCATTACATTTAATGTCCCTCACTGAAAATCAGTTTGTGACTGAGATAGACTATATATTTTTTATGTTTTTAAATTTACGTATCTATAACGCGCTTCTTCTCATTGTCACACCAGCTGCACGAGTTACCTCGAGTAGACACCACGACGAGGAATAATATGAGTATCAGTCATATCACTGTCACCATACCAGAACATCGAGCGAAATCCTCCAGGACACGTGGTAAGTTTAATCAAACTCTATTTCCTCAATTTATTATCTACGTACGCAGTATGAATGTTGAGGTTTAGGGATATGTGCTATAGGAACAGGACCATCTCATCGTTGTCATAATCGTTTCGCGAGATATCTGCCAGTTTATGCTTACCTACCCTACCTTGCCATAATATTTGAGTTGTGGGATTTACGTTTTTACCGAGGGAATTAATGTACGGATTGTACGCCCCTCTTCAGGTGAACTATAGGTACGTTGCGGATAGAACAATGAAGGGATGTCGGAGGGCTATTTCAGAGGACTCAATCCCTTGCATTCGCATTAACTAACGAGGAAAACCGCTTTAAAAACCTTCAGTCAGGATTGCCGGTTACGACGGGATTCGAACCCGGGACCTCCTGAAATGAAACCCCGGGCAAGAGTGTGTGGGCAGCTCACCTCTGTTAGCCAGGCTGTGGTAGGACACCTCGCTCTTCGAGTTGAGTGGCCCGATAGCCCAGATGATTGGCTGGCTCCCATTGGTCAGAACATTCTTATCAAGCTCGTCCTGCGCCTTCAAAGGTCGCTGGTAGGTCACGATCGAGTAGCCGTTCACCATGGCTGCGTTCAGCATGCGGACACTGTTGGTGCCCTCCTAGGAACAATATCAACAGTCAACATTATCACCAGCGGCCCATCGACGTTTCATTGATTTGTTAACCTAACCATCCTTATGCTTATCTCCAGATCTATCAACAAAATGTAATATTATTCACCCCACTCTGCCCCACTTAGGAAAGTGATTTGTTACAGTGCTGTCATGCTGAAAACATGAACAATTAATGATTTGTTTTGAGGAACAATACAACTGATTTGGTAACATTTCTGGCATGTCTAACAATACAGGCAATGCACTTTTTTCCCTGAGACTACGTACATTTGGAAACTTTTCCATCAGATTCTTTGTCGTGTCATTTCAGCACTACGCAACCATTCTGCTGTGATTATTTACCATGTTGTCAATACACCAAGACATATCCTTGATTGTAGTTGACGTCCGTCACTTTGCCTTTACCAAGCTTTACAGTCCGCCAACACTCCAACTAGTCCTCGGTGTATCCTCAAAGCATCCTACTCTACCCCTTCACTGACTACCCTCACCTTGCCAGTACTCTGCCAGCACTCACCCCGAGGTTATGGTCAGGACAAATGCCTCTCTGTCCAGAACACTGAGATTCGACGTCCAGGAAGTAGTCCTTGGTGTATCCTAAGCGTCCTACCATTACCCTCACTCTGCCAGCACTCTGCCAGCACTCAGCCAGCACACTGCCAAGCACTCACCCTGAGGTTGTGGTCAGGACAGCTGCCTCTCTGTCCAGAGCACTGAGACTTGGCATCCAGGAAGTAGTCCTCGGTGTATCCTTTAAGCGTCTCCTTGTCGACCCAGGCTACTACCACATCTCCGCCCACCATGCGGCTCTGCGTCGCGTCGCCAGAGAGACCGAAGGACATGTACTCGCCGGCCTCTGTAGGAAACAAATACATCAAAATATAAATCTACTTTTATTTTTAACAGAAACAACTTTGTTAACAACTTGTTTGCCATTTATGAAATGAATAGGTAATACACGTTTTGGATTTTGGATTCTAGGCACTCAATTATATGAATTAATAATCAGTGGTGGTGTAGTGGTGTGGCTTTAACTAAAGTGGTTTCTAATCAACTCTATTAACGTCGATGCCGTCGACGAGCAAATAATGTTCAACTAGTGATCGGTATTTGAAATTGAGAACAATGGTTAAATCAATTTAATAAATTCACCAATACAGACCGAACTGGGACATGAACCTGGAATTTCTGCGTTAGAGGTAGAAATAAACTTGGAATTTCACAAAAAAAAGTGCCTTTATTGATAAACATAAATGTTTCTGCTTGATATTGGCCATTTAAAAACAAATATTTGTATCAAAATGAATCGTGTTTTAATACAATTGACAATTTACAGGCTATGTAAAATTCCGTTTTGGATGTATTCGGTAAAAACTTCATGAAATATTTTATTGTCTCCAATTTCACTAAAAGTTAGGCTAAGGCTCAGATACTAAGAACGCTCTTTCAATTTCCGGAAATGGATTCTTATAATTGCCTGTCACACTTAACTACCATAAGTATTATTGTCTAATTAAATAATTTGCTTTGAACGAAAACTCAAAACATTTATTCGAGCCGCGGTTACAATATTTCAATAATTAAATCGCGTCAGAGTAGGTTGCCATTTAGGCATAGGATATTATCAACTATTCATTCTGAATTAACGTTAAATGAATTATTGTTAAAAGTACTTTGTACCGATCTGTATCAATTCAAATTGTTAACTTGATTTATATTCCTGAATGGGCGCGTCCAAATGTACATCACTCACTGCAGAAATCATTTGTGAAATCGTTTTCACCATTCCACCTTGAATTCACAATTTGACTTTCACTTTTACATCCTTTCTCTCCGTTAGGTAGTGATAAAGTATTAATTATTGTTGTGCATAGGAAATAATTATATAGTAGAGACCTTAAGTTAAAAGACTCGAAGATAAACGACAGGAAAATTATTACCTTTCTTTCTTACAACATTCGCTGCATGTGCAGAGCACGAGTTCAACATAATATATCAGTTCTTTGAAAAATGGTTTCTGTGTTTTGCTTTTATGAAAAAGTGTATGACGTATGTGCATAACAGAGATTTATTGCATACGCAGAAATAATGGAATGATGAATGTTATTTCACATGTGAATCGTAATTGCAATCGCGTTCTAAAATTTATTCGCCTAGTATGTTGTTGTGTATGAGCAACGCCTTTCTCTGATTAAAAATAAAAAACAACTTTGCAAGTAAAATTTGCATTCGGTATATCGGGAATTATGATTCAGGTTTAATTTAATGGTCGGTATTTTTATGCAATACACGTTTTTAGTCTTCGTATCTTCACATTTAACTATATTTGGAATGTAGATAATTGTAATTGTTTTAAAATACGCACGGCGTGTCTATTTGTAACTCAATAATACACTTTAAAAAATGTTTTATTTTATGTAGACCTATGTTACAAGAAAAACACTTTCCATTTAAATGAATGATTGATTATAATTTATCTTTAAAAGTCTTGTACCATTATATTTTACACCGAAATTACAAAACTTTACAACCAGGGATTTGACTAAAATGTAGAGAGGCCGCTTATGAATTTAAATGGGAATTTAAGTAATAACTGATCAAAAAGTACTTTTACAATGTTAAATTTTTTAATCATATATGATATATGACATTAAACAATTAATTATAAATTATATTACCTATCAGTATAATTATGTCGCATGTGTCTTTTGGTTACGTATTTTGTTACTAACCTCATTATGTCGTGTCAGAATGTGTGAATTAAATTACTGCATGTCATTAAAAGTTTTTTTTTATCTGCATCAGAAAATGCCATGTCTCTGCAACTCTACTGTTTTCCTTTACTTCAAATAAATACACTATATTTCGAGAATATTAATAGCCTCAACGACAATCGCCTTACACAACAACACAAGACATATTATTTATAATCTTTAAAAGTTGATGGAAAGTTCTTAAAAGCTTACCTAGTTTGCTGACAAGTTGAAGCACGATGCTGTCCCCTGCCACCGCCCAGCGCACTTCGTAAGCCAGGTCGTCCCATAAGACTTCACAGTTGAGTTTCGACTGGGGAACAAACAAGGACAACATGGATTGTGAATATGTTCTAACATGAATACAATATACGCGGTATCTTATAACAACTAATATTTAACATTTAATACAATTCAGAAGTTAAAAATCCATCCCATCGGGGTTCGAACCCGAGTCTCCCGCGAGTCTAATGCGCCTACCTGGACTGTGGGAGACTCGGGTTTCCCCGGGGGTTTTGTAACTTCGGAATTGTATTAAATATTAACAATTCCACTACGGGAGTGTTTCCCGACTAACCAAATCGAGAAATCTTATTAACTGTTCGGTGTAAATGCGCTGTTGAGAACCTACAAAATATAATGTAGCCAAAATACAAATAATATGAAAGGTGTAAGAACATGAAAAGTGTGAAGAATGATGAATGCGATACATAATTTAAAATAAAAAATTGAAAAATTCTGGATAGCAAACAGTAATGAAATGTGCATTGACATAATTGCCATCCAAGAACAATTGTTTTCGCCAATATGAATACGCTGTACGCCTATGTAGCCAAGGGACGACGTTCTCGAATTAACTAAAGAAATTGTTATCTTATTGTTGTTCTCAGAAATTATAAAATATCAACCTATCGGGGGATTGAACCACGGCCTTCAGCTTATTAGGACGGTCGCCTTTTAATCAGGAGGTCCAAGTTCAATCCCCCGTCGATATATTGTGGATTTAATTTCAAGATTTCACACCTTATAGCAATTTTATCTCGCGAGAGTGGTTCTTGATATGCATTCATTACAATATCAAGTCGTATGTTAACATTGACCTTAATTTACGAAATTACAAAAAGTCATTAATTTCAAATCGCTCCTAGTCACGTGATATTATCAATTAATGTCGACCTACACAATTATTACACAACATCTCTATTATGGAATCTCGCCATGCACAAAACGCTCTAAAAAGGTCATATGAGGTGCAAGCTTGTAATGATGACCGCTCGGGGCGCGCGGATCGGTCTCCAGCAGGCGGTGGAATGCAGGAAGGCGCCATCTACAAGGCCGTGCATGGATCCGAGATTACTAACTAGGGCGAGCGTAAACACGTTTAGAGTTCTTTAATTACTTTTCTGGTATGTTTGGAATGGGGCAACGGTACACTGGTCAGAAAATAACTTAGATTCTGCATGAAAAATAGATTTATTTCACAATATTATTGTTATTGTACAAAAAATACATTAATTGCATAAATTAGAATAAATTAATTTTGGATTATACAAGGTTTTAGAGAACAAGGTTTTCATTGCATTAATATAGACGCAAAGCAATAATAATTAGAAGAAAGATCAAGAGAGAAAGAATAATTTGCATTTTAAAGCTACCTGTTCTGCTTTGGAGAACATTTTTGCTGTGAGAAAACATCTAAAATCTGCAATAAATGTAATAAATAATATCTAAATATTATTATTTAAATAAATAAAATTAAAGTCATGGTAACTATAGGTTTCATTACGGAACTAGACCTTAGGATAAAGTAGCCTACATAATCTGTACAATATTCGAGAATTTCAATTATTATTCACAAAACAAACAGTGGTACTTTTAAGACGTGTTATCAAATGGTGTCTAACAAATTTTAAGAATTTAACGTTTTAGTTCTCTTGAAAATATTTTTAGAATCGTGCTTAGACTAATTTATAAGTACTTTATAAGAAACGAATGTTAAGATATTATCGCCGATGTGATAACATCCAAACTTAAAAAAAGAAAAAAGTTAGTTTGTTGGCTGTTGTTGTAACATCGTAAAGTATCCATGCCTGTTAGATATTTCACGTATTCCACTATAAGAGGAAGACAACTGAGATCTCTAACAGGCAGTGGGTTGTTCTGCAGTTGCCACTTTTAATAATTATGACTAAAAAAACGTCAAATTCTCAAATAGTTTCGTTTCGCTGAACATTCTTTAAAGCTACCTAAATACTGTTGAATTTTTCGGGTGGGTAAAGCTTATTAAAGTGTTCATAGATATTCAAGAAAGTGCTTTTCATATAATGATTAAGATGTAAATTTAGATGATAATTTTAATCACGGTAATATTATGCTGGTTTAGAATAATTATTGTGTATTTTTAGAACATTCAACATTTCACCACGAGCCAACTACCGGCATTTCTTATATATTCTTTTCGATGGAAATACATTACAGTGAGTTTTAAAGACTGTTTGCACATCTATGACGACGAATGATCTAAATATGTTTCTGTCGGTTTAAATCACCTTTAAAACATGACAAATTAAAGCATTCAGCATTACCTAGTAAAAATAAAATACACCTAACAAATCTGCTGGGTTAGAACACACAGCAGACTGTTTAGAACATTCAATGCAACATAGAACATTTTTAAAATTATACCTAGAACAATTTTCTTCCTGGTTAGAACACACTGCAGTAAATTAAATTTAAGAAGATACATCATTACATTGTTGGAACATCAAAATACAAATCCGAAATGTTAGAACATTCAGCATTACTGCGGTGGTAATGTTCTAAAACATAGTTCTATAAGCATTAAGAAATAAAGACTCTAAGGCTATGAACATATAATATAACTACTTACATTGATAAATACATCGGTATAGAGAAAGAATGTACCAGTCCCGATGCAAGGTTTACTTGTACTGAACGTAGGTGTTTGTCGGACCGCCAGCCCCATTAAAGCTAACACGACTAAAAGACTGTCTGTTGTTATTAGTATCGTCGCGTACGTAAGTTTGTTGGAAGATTGGTCGCTGATAGTTTTGTATTTGTAAGTTATTTCTGTAGGGGTCGCCGCCATTTTGTATATTGTCATTTCTCCGTATGAAAACGTTGGATTGTTGTGTCTGTTGGGGGTAATATTGGTTGGGGTCTTGTACGAATTGTTGTTGTCCAAAGAAGGAGTTTACGGGCAGGGATATTGAGGGGACTATCTGTACGTTATCGTCGGATCTATCAATGTCACGGGGGCGGTAAAGAGGTTTGTAAGTGGTGACGCGGTATTGGTGGTTAAGGTCAAGTGCCGGATCTTCCACGGGGATGCCGAAGTATTGTTGCTGTTGTTGGATTGTTGATGGCTCTAATTGTTGAATTCGGGATTGGTCGGGTGAGAAGTGAAGAGAGCGTGGCCTTTTCTGAAACAATCAGAAAAAGACAAACTGTACACAAAGGTGCAGGAAAGAGAGAGAAAGAGAGAGAGAGATGATGTTAGGGGATGAAGAATGTGTGCGAGAAGCCGTGTGAATGGACATGGGTTACGAGTGAGTGCGTTTGTTGCTTACCGTGTATATTAATGCAATGAGGTTATTCGAGAGGATGAATGGTGATGATGAGGATGAAGGACAACAAAATCCATGCCTTGTGCGGATTTCGGTTAGCGGATTAGTTAAACGCTGCGAACTTACGCCCAACCGTGTGAGCTCCGTGACGGATTTGAATGTAGCAATACGCAAAAGTGGTCGATTTTGGATTTATATATTGAATAAATAAATTTTACTCCGGGATTGTTGTTTTCATCATAAAGTGCTTACAATTATCTAGACTTCATAACTTCGCTTTAATACCGAAGTCTCTTATTAATGAGATAATTATTAATTATCACTTGTAAATGTTATGTTTTAAATCGAGCTTGCACTTTGAAATCTTATCTTTTTCATTGACGTAGGCTTTCAACCGGGTTTCCCCTAGATATATCACTTAATTAGTTGAAGTAGCCAGCACCCAGAACTGAGTGCGCTGGTGTCGCTTTAAACAACGTATTCAAAACCCTTCTCTCAGCCACTTACTGAGCTTGGTATTTCTCTATTTTATTCTCTATTTAACTATACTATTAGACAATGTTGATTAATCACGGTTTTCTGGCAGGCAGAACTTTATTTGCGTATTTATATTTGGTTTACATAACTGTGAACCGTCAGTAGCTCTGAAGTTGACTCAAACTAGAAATAAGTACAGAGGAACGTGTATTGATTATTTCCAACTTTTGTGGAAGATGACGAGTGTGACTGATAGGACCATTAATTGTGACACTCGAGATGACAGACGACAACTCACTTTCAATAATCGAATCAATCTATTCAGAGTAAAGTAAAACCAACATCATACGTAGGACATGTTTAACTAACCTAAGGCACAACAATCATAGATGTAATCATTCGAGCAACAGAACAAAAGCAAAACTAATTAATTTACAATCTAATTTACATGATGAATTCAACGCAATCACACAACACAACTTCGATCGTCGTGTGTTTATAGTGACGCTCAGCTACCCTACAGTGGTGAATCAATTATACGCTCGTTCGCATTATCAGTACTTGCATGGTAAATCTCTGACTATGTGGTGTATTTGACATGTTACATCTTAAATATGGACGAACGACATTTCTTAGCGCGTGCAGTATTATCTTCGTGAGTAGTTTTGTCTCGTGCCTTATCAACGAACAATGCCATTTTTCGGATAATTTCATTTGATATATAATTAGCATTAATTTCAAACTTGGTACTTTCACAGCCCGAAATATTAGAGGAACCATATTTTATTTTACGAACATTTATTTTGATTGAGACTTTTGTCTGCCTTAAGATGATGGTTAATGCACAGTCGTATTGAAATGTATAATTTTATTATTTAAGGAATCGAATTTTCAATTATTTTACAAACACGAAAATAAATAAACCACACACTGGCTGTTTTCTAGTTTCTTGGCACATCAAACACATTCCAAATGATCATCGGTCAATGAATAATATTGTATCTTCCATATATAACCAATGTCTTTAATTTCAGCCAATCGATCGTCGAAGAATCAATCTCAACCAGTTTGGAGAGAGGACAATGCCAAAGCCCTCAACAATCCGCCTTCCAACTGCGTTCTTGATCCGAATCTTCAGGGGAATGAAGCAGCTTTCAGTGAGTGACCATATTTATTAAAACCTAGTAGTGGCTCAAAGCGGCCACCAGCTACGTCCGCCTAGATTAACTGTTGCCACAAGCACGAGTACGGGATTACGTAAAATTGGGAGCGAAGCTACTTAATAAACCGATTGTTGAAGAAGAACATAGATAAAATCATATCCCGCAATGCAATCTCTTGTTGAAGATGCGGAATAAACAAAAAAAATACCATCCCCGCCCCCTGACTTCAAGACTTTCAAAAATATTCTGTATCACCCTTGTTGAAGGGTAAAGTGAACAAGAATCGCATATTACTGTGTTCTGTTTTTATTGTGAGACGTGACACACGTACAGACGGACGGACAGAAAAGTGATGCTTATAGCTTGCTCCCTAAATGCATTTCAACAGATAACACGCCGTTTCATATTTAAATCGAGGCTGTGAAGTTTTGTAAATTTACAAACAAAATGGCCCATGCCTTAACTTACACAGAATTCGCACAAACAAAAATTCTGTTTCATCTCACAATCCGAGAAGAGGGAATAAGTGGAGACCAGAGTCGATAAAGAAGTTTCTCCGTTACTTCTTTATCTACTCTGGAAGAGGCTGCTTGACGGCTTCCGCCATTTTGTAGAACCAAAACAAAAGACAAAAACATTCACGAGTTCTGTATGATCCTTGGGCTGTTCGGTCTGCACTAGAGGCACTTAATCAAACGTTCAACCACCCTTTGGTGGTTCTTCAAGAATGGACACTGACTGCCTGTAAAGTCACCAAGCATTGCCCATCATCGACACGACAACGCGCATGATAATCCAGACTACTCAAAGGTCGTGAAAGCCTATAATTTCTCTAAATATTTCATGTTTTCAATTATTATTGCGTGAAAGTGTTGCAGACCCAATGGTCCATCTAGCGTTGTCACCAGGTTTAATTGCAACGTTATGGTCTCCTCAATACAGCGGGCCTATGATAACCAGTCTTTGTCAAACCTGATGGAAGCTATCTCCTCTTCGCAATCCGCAAATCACAGGCGCACAAGTTTGCGCTACAATATTGGACGCGTTTTCAATAAAGCGAGTTTCGTGATTTATGTCTCGCGGATGAATTATCGTCGGCTGTGTGAAATGTCGAGGAAGGAAGTGAAGGCATAGATCACTCCGCGCGAGGGCTCTTCACGGCGTGACAACGTCGGACTACTGGTCACTACTTAACTCGCGATGGATTCAGTAGACTAAATTATTTCGTCATGCAGTCTCTATAGAAAACTAGATCACTCCCGAGTTGCACTTAGACTGTATGGGTTGTTAAAGTACGACTCTTGCTCAACTGAAATCCTCGAAATATTTCGTAGTACTTTACTATTTTTCACTACGACACCCAATTAAATGTGTTTATTGTTTTACTAAGGCGGAGACTTTTAATGGGATAGTTGTTAAAGAAACTATCGCAGAATATATCCGAACTAAAATAATTGATCGTATCTTTCGAGTTCATCCATATTAAATATATTTTATGTTATTATGTTTTATATTAAAGGGACATAGCGCTTGTGTGAAACGGTAATTCACCGAATGGAAAAAGAATTCACGGCTCAAGTCTGTGGAGGCACCTTTAAATTTATTTACCTAATATTTATATTTTATTTGTTTTTATTAGTTTATGATGATATTAAAAGTAAAGCCATCGCATTTTTTTAAATTGTTAATTTCCCCAATATAGGATGAAAAATAGAATTGAACAGTTTCAGTGCTTTATTTCACCGGATCTAAAGCGAAATCCTTCCCGTACTGTCCTATGATCATGATGCTTCGCATTACGTAAATTCATAATGCATTATACGTGTATTCAAGTTGAATATTTAGATAAAGGGATTCTCAAATACTTCTTGTGACATGAAATTAAATGCCATACTGTCAACTTGGAGTTAAGGACGCATTTTAAATAGCTGATTATGTCTAGTGAACGACATACTTAACTGAACTTGGATTTCAGGTAGAAAGTCTAAAATATATTACACCTTTCAGTTAGGTTTCGAATTCTGTGGTACCAAGAATAGGGAGCGAATCTACTTTTTCAACCGAGAGAAAACTGAACTCAAGTCTTTGGTGGAGGTGCCGGGTACGGGAAACTGCATTTTTATTTTTTATTTTTATTTCCAACAATCCACGGACACATATAGGAACTTATCTACAACTAGGGAAACGCCAAAGTCGTTGTTAAACGAGTGAGTGAGCCATGTGTTGAGTACCCGATTACATTACTTTTCTTCCCCCTACCTTAGGCCTACCTAGCCTATCATAGGCTAGAGAGGCGCATTATGACCTTACAGTTGACGCGCCCGTCCCCGTATACCAACTAAACTTTAAAAAACTATTATTTATACGAATATAATCAAACTTAAATGCAAATGTTCTCGGGTACTCACAACATGACTCGCTCACTCGTCTAACTACTACTTTGGCGTTTCCCTAGTCTAGTTGGCTAAGGCGCCCTTGTAGCCGATATGTGGGAGACGTGGGTTCAATGGTCGGGAAAGATTTTGTAATTTCTAGTTTGTATTTCAAAAATAATTAAACATGTTTTGAAATGCATATAACGCAGTGTAGTCCATCATCTGTGGCAATAGGGCCTACTATGGTAAACAACGCCAGTACGAAATACGTGAAAATATTGCAAGGTTTACTCAATCTACGAGCGGAATTTGGGGGTACCTTGACGTCCAACATTCGACTGACCTTGCATGGGCACGGCATTTCACGGCCCAGGCGAAAAACAAACAAAAAATATATTTTCAAAATCTAAAACATTGTCGTTAAAATAATTTCTAAACATTGGAAGTCTATTTCTCAGTTTATCATTTCTTGTAGGTTTAAATCGCAATGAATCTTGCTGATTTTGTTAGCAGTTCTCAATAAACTCGTACCGGATGTCCGTTTAAAATTTCAGCGTTATCTGTTCAGCGATTCGGCTGATTTTCAACGTACACACACACACACACACACACACGCACGCACGCAGAAAAACCATCAGGGCCGTTTAAGTCGAATGGAAATCACTACGTTCGCTACGCTCACTCGTTCAATTACAAAAATATATACGTGATAATAAGAACTTACAAAATATTAACTAAAATTACAAATTATTTTATAAAAACGTACAAAACTCAAGTGGAGGGGTCAAGGAATTTTATGTCAAAATGGTTTTCCTACCCCCTTGATCTTAAGAGTCACCAAAAATATTCTGTATCGTTGTTGCTGCCAGACAATGTCGACAAAAAATCGCATGTCAATCGGAGGTCTTGTTGTTTTTTAACGTAAGAATTGACTCACGCATAGACGGACGGACGGATAGAAAAGTGATACGTATACCGGAGTTTCACTCCATAGTAAAAGATTTAAATTAAATTTCTATTGTTGCGAGTTTTCTCATTTTTTACACAAAGCATCTGCGAGTTGTTGTTTTATAAACTCAAGTGCGGCTTCAGATAGAATTGGTATTGTATTGGACTGCTCGGGAAGAGAGTGTCCAATTTGAGAGTCGTCCGATGTAAACTGTCCATTATGCTTAGACATGTATTATCTTATATGCTATATGTTATGTGTATATTTTTATATTTACTTTAAAAAGTTTTTTAGAGGGGTGACGAGGATCGCCAAAGTGTGCCTTGATAGAAAATTATCCTTATGTGTTGTCACCCCTTGCGGAGAATAATGTTAAAAACGAGTTCTGGTGCTAGTAAAAAAAAAAAGAAAGGAACAGAGAGTGAAATAGCATAGATAAGAGTTCGATACCGAAGAAAAGAGACTCGTTTCATGCTCGCTCATCCAGTGAGGTAGTCTGGAAGAAAGTCTTTCTTTCATGCGGAGTAACAGGGGTGGACAGAGCTTGTCACTGTTCCCTCCTTCCGTCGTTGCGCCTCGCGAGTCACAAACATTTCCGTGAACTATACTTAAATTGAGAAATGCTTATCTTAAAAAATAATGGTGATTCTTCGTTCACCTTGCAAATTAATTGGTTGGAGCATAAACATAGGCTTACTTAGATCTTTAAACATTAACAGTAGTGTTGAATTCATTCACTGTTGGATGAAAGGTAGCATTTTTTGGAAACAAAATCTGGTTTTAACTTCTGAACAAGCGCACGATATTTACTTTTACGATTTTATATTATTGTGTCTTGGACAAAGTAGTTGTACATTCTATCGATAAGAATGACCTAAAACTCTGCTGTGATAATGTGAGCAAATTGTCGTCGGTTGCAATGTTGAAAGATAAGATACAACTTTAAACATTTTAAAATGTGACATATTTTACGAACCCTTATACACATTTTCACGGATCGAAATTGAACCATGCGTTGATTTTGTTATGTTTGTGATTTTTATACTGTAAATGTTAAATCGTATAGAATGGCATTAGCTTTTAATGAAAACATTATAATTGACTTAACCATTCAAACACGTAATAATTTATTTTGAATAACAAACAAACAATAGTAAATATTTTAACATATAAAAATAACGAGTTATCTGAACATATGTTTGCAACTTCCGTAGCGCGCAAACAATACAAACCATCTATTTTTATACCGTGCTTTGCAGCTATTTGTTATAAAATGCCATTTCCCCTCAAGAGTTATTATTGCACTGAGTTATATTCCACTGTACATTATTCGTGATCAATGTGACTCAAAGCAATAATTTTAATAGATACGCGTCAAACACGCCATTGCACATAATAGTAAATATAGTTTTTATGTCAATACTATACAGCTATTATTATTGCACACACTTTAGCCTTTAGCAGAGCACTTTATGACACTTTATAGATTAGATAAATATGTCAATTTATTCTCGTGGCGTTATGACCTAATTTTTTCCTCGTCAATGCATTTGTCTATTATGACATGAAGCTTACTGGGTGTAAAACACAACAACGTGAATGTTGTACAGTGCTGTTGACACGGAAATAACAGACACAAGAATAATATGTAGGACGTTTTCTTTCTCTTGTGTCGTTGTGTCGTTGTCGTTCGACACACACGTATAGGGGGGTATCTGAGCAGATATCGGTAATCATATTTGTAACGCGGACAACGATCGTTTTTATGGGGGGGAGGGAGGGGGGGGGGGGTAAGTGCATAGGCATGGAAGTTTCAGTTATTATTGTCAACATTTACGGGACGGGAACACAGTCGAAGTTTACTTTTACGAAGTATCTTACATTTCTATTATTTTTTTAGATACCATATAATTTGTTCGCGTCTATTACTATTATTAGGGCAACATGTCTTTATAAAAAAAAATAAAAAAATAAAGCAAATATGCTGAAAATATTGTATTGACACAAAATTACCAATGATGTGCCTACGAACAATTTTAATTTTTAATATTGAATAAAACAAACATTGCAATTAAGTTGGAGTTCGTTTTTAAAGAACGGGGTACAGTACTCAGCGTTAATATTTGTTCATCAAACTCTTTAAATTGTACCTAGACCTAAAAATTAAATTTAAGTTTAATTCATTCTTGAATTTGATCTTTTACAACCCATAGTATTTCCTCAGTGAATTCAAAGGTGTTAATGTCCTTCATTATCGTCTAGTGCTACTAGTGTTCTAGTTCTCGTTATTTCAAGCACGTGTGGGCCGAGTGTACCAGGAGTAGTTTACTCGGCCCCTACTCTCGCAGCTAGCCATTCACTTAGCATCGCGTCTCGCACAGTGAGACGGAACTTCTGTGTTGGAGCAGCCGGTGGTTTGAACGCGCGAGGCGGAACGAGCCGGGCGCTTGAATCCGTGACCGAGGAAATAACTATCGGGAGAAATAAATCTAGGCCTGCCTCACTAAATACAACTTTGTTAGTTATGAAAATAACTAAATTTCGTAAAAATACTAATCCAGGGATAATTTACCCCTCCTTAAGCGACCAACTAGGTTTAGTTGAGGATTGCCGATGTCCGGAATAAAATTACAATTCCCTCCTGAATATGATTCTCGTTATGTAGGCACTGAGCCATCTTTTGCAGTAGTGTTATCACTTGCATTACCGAAACTGAAAATTTATATTTTTCATATTGTATTGTTCATAAATTCATAACGTCGATTGCTTAGGAGCCTACAGGACAGGGTTGGCTTGGTCGCTTTGGTTTACTGTCCCCCACTGAAAATCAGTTCTATGACTTAGTGGGTAGACTCTTATATACGATTTCAATTATTTCTTTTACATTCATTACACTACTAACTTTACCTTGACCAGGAACAAACCTGGACCCTCTGGTTTTTCTGTAGAGTTTAGGAGGAGCCGGGTTCATTCACCGGTCGAAGCTATTTATTTCACTTTATGCTTATTTATTTATTTATTTATTTATTTGATTGTATTTTTTTCGCCAAGCGAGATGGCCATTGTAGGGAACAACGCCCTCTTTAGCCTTTAGGGTAGTTGGGAAAGGAATGTCCGAGGCTGTTTAAGAGGACTCAATATCTTGCATTCGCATTAACGACTGAAAACCTCGTCAAAAACCTTCAGTCAGGATCGCCGGTCTCGACGGGATTCAAATCCGGGACCGCCCGAATCAGAGTCGAGCGCTTAGCGCTCGAGCCAACACTGTCAGTACTATATGCTATTGCTTAAAAAAGGTTTCTACAAAGTAATATATGCCAGTTGGCAAAAATATGTTATTGCACAACGTTTTTATCGGGTCAATGGTAAGAAATGGATTTCATACAAATATAAATCATAATTATATTTGACAAGCTTTTGGCAGTACTGAAAAGTCCCACCACGAACACATCAGTTTTCGTAGTTAGTATGTGTCAATCCAATTCGAATTTCAGAGCTTTAATCGTATAAATTATTTCAAATGTTCAGGTTTTGCTGCTTGGTCCGAATATTTAACGTACATCAAGTAGGTCGCAAAGAATAGGGAAATCATCACGGAAATAATATTGTATGGTAGTGAGTTTCCCTTTGCAGCTCAGTGACAGGCTAATTAACGTGGACAGTAATGAAATGAAAGTAAATTGACGGAATGATCATCATTACAACTTCCGTTCAATATAATCACGACTTGTTATGGTCTTATTCTAGAAATTAAATCGTCAAAACTTATCTTATTTCTCATATTGCGAGAGTTGTGTTTTTATAGAAGAGATTTCTGTATATAACCAAGCATCATAGCATCAGTATAGCTACGCGCTATGTGATTGGCTGGTCATTATGAACACTTTTGGTTAAAATTGGATTAAATTAATTAATAATGAGATAATTTGATAATTAACACATTGAATTAAAACAAGTCCCTCGTCTGATGATTTAACCCGGGTATTCTGGTTGCCTGGTGGGTCCACTTAGCAGTGGCGGATACAGGGGGGGGGGGTCGCCCCCCCCCCCATGATTATGTCCTATTTCTGCCACTGCCACTTAGACCACCTAGACGGCACTGAACTTATCTTACGCCTTTGAATTAACCAACCACACAGTAATGTTATAAATATACATTTAATATCGTGGTTGCTATATATTATTAATTCCACCTTGAGAGCGCAATTATCAAGTAATTAAATCGAGAATAAAATATAATGACATTTATTTTTTGCAAGTGTATCTAACTCATTTATAAACAATAATTTACAGCGGAGTACGTTATTCCTTTAGACCTTAGGTATAAGAGATTAATAATAAGAATAAATATAAAACCATAAGCCTTTCCGAACCCTAAAACATGTCAACCGACAGTGTTGGCTCGAGCGCTAAGCGCTCGACTCTGATTCGGGAGGTCCCGGGCTCAAATCCCGTCGAGACCGGCAATCCTGACTGAAGGGTTTTTTCCGAGGTTTTCCTCAGTCGTTATTGCGAATGCAAGAGATTGAGTCCTCTTAAAGAGCCCTCGAACATCCCTTCACAATTGTCCTTTCCGCAATATACCTAGTTAGTCACCTGAAGAGGGTCACACTGGTTAAAACTGATGTGTATACCCTACAGCGGGCATCCCACAAACATGTATTTATTTATTTATAGCATGTCATGCCGTTTAATTAGGTATTACATTTAGTTTAAATACAAATAATAACTCGCTGTATAGGATATTAGATAGAACAAGCTAAAACCAACATAACCCAACATTAGTCAACATACTTGATAAACGAAACCTGCTCATACACACATACCCTGCTTTTGACGTAGTGGCCTATTAACTGACCACATCAATCGAAATCATCGTTTCGATAAAGTTCTCATTAGTTGTGTTTCGTAACTTCATCGGTGGATAAAAGCTTAGAGCTAAAGTGCCGCCAGTGTTGTAAATACCATATTTCTGTTATTAATTAAAATAAAATCCCAGATGGTATTGGATCGTCGATGCGGCTTTGCTAGCTCGAGGCATGGTGGATATTACATTCCTGATTTAGTCATGGTTAGGACGTGAACACATTAAAGCTTCATGTTTTGGTAAAAAATGTGCATAAAATCACTGTGCCCTATACGCACGACGTAATATCCAATTACAAACATTCATAACCTCATTCGAGGAAAATTTACTAATGCTATGCCAGAAGAATTTATATCTACGCTTTTTTAATCCAGCCCAGAGAATTCCCTTTTACATATTTCTTCTTTTGCTAGTTGTGCTATTGGTTATTGTAAATTAATTGATTCGAGCAATTGTTTTGTAATAAAATAACGCTCTTTTGAAAACTATAAGATCATATTATTATGGCGTCGGTCTTTTTGAGTAGCAGATAAAATAATTATTACATTCCTATTTAGCGTCAACTCGCGCAGTCATATAACTGATTGTCAATAACCAAGTCAATTCTGTTGTTGCTATCGACGAGCGAACAATGGTCGATACGTTATTTTAAATAGGTAACACCGACCCAACCCGTTGGGCATGATCTACCCGCGCGGAACAAGTTTAGAATTAATCTTGTGCTTCGTTGCTAGGACGGCTTTGAAGTCACCGTTTTCATACCCAACTAAAGGATTGATGGAACAAGTCTATGTTAGAAATTACAGTCCTTCTGCCTGAAGCGGGATTTGAATCCAGGACTTTCAAGGACTCGAGCCACTGGATCAACGAAAATATTCTCATCGGACTTATTCTTTATTGGAATGCCTGACACTCCTTCTGCTTTGGAGTTTTGTTTTATTTCTTAGTTATAGATCGTGACTCAAGAAGGTATAGCGAATTTTACTTTGATTCTGCATACACTTATAAAACTTTTTTACGGATAACTAATGGGAATATCTGTGCTGATATTAAATCTATGTGCTTTGAGCATTTAGTAATTGCTGCTGTATCTAACAACCGATCGTTATAATTATTACTTTAGGATTTTTCATTCGGCTAGTGCAGATTCGTGTCAGTAATTACAAGGTTCTAGTTTATGATTATGATTATAATAGTTAGCCGGTTTCATGGCCATAACGTCATAAAGTTGTTGGTATTACCATTGAGTTTATGTTCTAAACTAAACTCAATGGTATTATTGTAGACATATTTGCAGTTTAGTACGATTCGATAAAAAAATCTAAGGAGACAAGATATTTGATAATGGCATAAGGAGATTAGTCTAATGCTTCATAACACTTGATATAAAATTTAATTCAAACACTCCATGACTGTTTCATAGGGTGGGCCTATGCTATAGACTTGATCAAGACGGGGAACACTTGTGTAACTTATATCCCAACGTACTAATACCAGAATCTCATAAATATAATGAAATAAGCTTCTTTGGTATATAGAATCATATTTCATGATTAATTGGATTGATTGGATATTGCTTAACGTCTCATATTAATTCACTTTGGCTATTCGAGACGATGAATGGTGATAGATTAGGATGAAGTATGAACCAGGAGGAGGGGAAACCCGGTACTGGCACGTAGCCTACTCCTTTCAAAAAGTACCAAGGTGACCAACGGCTTTAAAGTTTACGTCCCATCCGAAAGGACGGTGTAACCTTGACAGACAGAGTGTGTGTGTACCAGTATTTATTTTAAGTTCCTAAGGTGCAAATTTTAAAATGTGCTATGTTATTCTGCTTCCTACGGTATACTATTTTGACCACGGGCACAGGCACGGGCGTAGGCAAGAGCACGAGTATGGGCACGGGTTTAGAAGGGCACGGGCGCAAGAACGGGGCACGGGCGCAAGAACGGGCATGGGCACGGGCATAGACAAGAGCACGAGTATGGGCACGGGCATAGGCAAGAGCACGGGTATAGAATAGCACGGGCGCGAGAACGGGCATGGGCATGGGTATAGTTATGGACACGGGCATAGTTGCGGGCACGAGCACATGGTGCAAGTCCACTCTATAGGTCAGCGGGGAAACTAGGGCGGGCGCCAGACCGCAACACGTATTAGCCCTAGAGCGCGAGCGATATGGTGCCTCTGCTCTGCCAGAGGTGAATGACAGACATAGTTGTTGTTGTGTAACATGCGCGTCCACGGGCGCGAGCGATTCAGTTGTTTTTATTACAAGACAACCTCTAATTTCGATGTTCGTAGTCGTAGGTACTTTATCACTAACTAGGGAAACGCCAAAGTCGTTGTTAGACGAGTGAGTGAGCCATGTGTTGAGTACCCGGTAACATTTCTTTTCTTCCCCTTACCTTAGGCCTCCCTATAGCCTATCATAGGCTACAGTGGAGCATTTTGGCCTAAACTATGGCCTAAACTTTTACACAACTCCCGGACCAACAATCTACCATTAAGCAAGACCCGGCAGTCACACGGAATATTCAGTTGAAGACTGCCAACAACAGCAACCTCCGGCACAAAGATTTCCACCAATACCCTATTATTTATACGAATATAATTATCAAACTTAAATGCAATGTTCCCGGGTACCCACCACATGACTCGCTCACTCGTCTAACTACGACTTAGGCGTTTCCCTAGTCTAGTTGGCTAAAGCGCCCTTGTAGCCGAATGTGGGAGACGTGGGTTCAATCCCCTGGTCCGGAAAGATTTTGTAATCTCTAGATTGTATTTAAAAAATAATTAAACACGTTTTGAAATGCATATAACGCAGTGTAGTCCATCATAATTCTGTGGCAATAGGGCCTACTATGGTAAACATAGCCAGTACGAAATACGTGAAAATATTGCAAGGTTTACTCAATCTACGAGCGGAATTTGGGGGTACCTTGACGTGCAACATTCGACAGACCTTGCATGGGCACGGCATTTCACGGCCAGGCGAAAAACAAACAAAAAATATATTTTCAAAATCTAAAACATTGTCGTTAAAATAATTTCTAAACATTGGAAGTCTATTTTTCAGTTTATCATTTCTTGTAGGTTTAAATCGCAATGAATCTTGCTGATTTTGTTAGCAGTTCTCAATAAACTCGTACCGGATGTCTGTTTAAAATTTCAGCGCAATCTGTTCAGCGATTCGGCTGATTTTCAACGTACACACACACACACACACACACACACACACACACACACACACACACACACACACACACACACCACACACACACACACACGCACGCAGAAAAAACAATTAGGGCCGTTTAAGTCGAATGGAAATCACTACGTTCGCTACGCTCACTCGTTCAATCACGCAAATGGTCACTTTCAAGTATCATTTTAACTCAACCGAGAAAAGACGTCGAATTGTTAAATCCAACATTCGATCAAGTCAATTCAAACATTTGAATTTTCAATTACGAAAATCTCGTAGGTTTGGATTGAACCACGAACTTCAAATGCATCCATTTAATTTAGTCTCAAAATATGTAGTTCGTATGACTATTAATTTTCGGAGCATCTGTAAACTGAAAAATAATGTTCTATGAATTTACGATTTAATGTTATCAAACTGCATGTTAAGCGCACTGCTTGCCACTTTCTAATTACATGAAATTACGACGATATTTAGAATTCACTATTTTTGCAAATACTAGTACAAGGTGAGATGTGAAGATGAAAACAGCCACAAGCTAGGATTTGATGATTCGGGCGCTTGAGCCATGAGCCACCAAGCCCCAAGACCCACTAAATTCCTGAAAGTCCGCTAGGAGATAAAAGTCCCAGTTCCCACAAAGTCACAAGGAATTGTTAATGAAATAAGTAAGGAATACAAGACTTGTCGGGCCATCATTAGGATTTTATTAATCCCTCACACTTCTTTCAGGACTTCCTCCGATTTTTTGTTATACCTTTTTCGATAATAGAAGACCTTATTCTATCAATTCTGACAGTTTCGGCCATTATTTTACAAAACAATTTATTACTGTTTTTAATTGGTTTTTGAAACGTATGTTTTGTTAATTTTAATGTACTGCATCCGTGTGATCTGGTTGGTCAGCAGCCAATAAATTATTTTTCTATCCAACTTTTATAACAGTCACAACTATTATGACTATTTCAATTCCTTGTGACACTGTGGGAACTGGGCCTTGGTGAACCTTGACGTTTTGTTATACCGTTCCGAGTATAGGCTATACTTCATCTGGAACGAACTTCCCCAAACACTTGCACGATATCCTTGGAAGTATACTATAGATAATACTCAATGAGACCCCGTGGGCTTACCTGCGGTGATACGCCGAGCATCTTCAGGGAGGGCGGAACGTTGGCGTTCTTGGGTATCTTGACGTGACCGAAGTCGACGGCGAAGGCCTCGCACCAGACGCCGAAGTGGCCGATGTCGAACACGGTCATGTCCCCGGGGAGGGTGAGAACGATAGTCTTGTGGTCGTAGCGACGCAGAGGGACCTCCTTGCCGTTCTCGTCAGGCACCTTCCAGCCCTGGGAGTTGGGCTTGGAACCAGTACCCACCCAGAACTTGGCGTCTGCGAAGGAGAAAGACAATATGTTTTGTAATATTCATCACGATCACGAACAAAGCAAAATATGTTTCTTCTGTTCACGGCATAGATGATACGATCTACAATTACAATTTTATAATTATATATCCGAAGGTTCTGCGTTCGAGTCCCAGTTGGGACGTATTTTTTAAGACATTTGCTATCAATCAATCAATAACTGCACTTAAAGCGGATAAAGTCCTTAAAGCGGTGAGGGTTTTGGGAGTGAAAATTACAACCTATGAAGGATTATTGAGGTAAGATTTACCCACAGTGGCCCAATAGCTCACTTGGTACAGCATCCGTACGTAAAGTCGAAGGACCCGGGTTCGATCACCGCTAGGGACAAATTCGACTATTCCATCACTGCATCATACCTATATAATATGAATGTGCTTGTTTGTTTCCTGAGTTTGCTTGTTGATTTATAAATCATAACTTAGTATAACGAATTACCTAACGTTGTATTTGTCTGTTTATGGCACCGGTATTCCTATTGATTCCTAACTTATGAATACCTATGCTATGGTCTGAAATGATTCGAATTGAATGAGCTGAGATTTGCAATGCTAATCAACGTCATTTAGTTGATTAAAGGGATGATCCACCAATAATCTTGGGCAACCCAGAATCAGCACCGGCCTGTCCAGCTATAGACACCTAATCTTTTATTACCATTCTCTTTTCGCGACACCAGCTCTCTCCAATAAAAAAAACATTTAAATAGTAAATTTTGCGTAGACTATCAGCAAGCAAATTAATATATGCAATTAGAATGCGCAAGGTAATTTAATTATAGTCTTAAAATAAAATAAAAACGAAAATGCAGTCGCTGTATAGAAAGCATTAGTGTAAAGAAATTAAACTGCTCGCTTTCACGACCGTAGATTGCAGTGTTGTAATTAATACATCGTTTTGCGGTTCGTTATGTTGGTGACAATGGTCAGTTTCTCATGCATATTTACGAAGAGTTTTTAATCAAATGATTCTCACTGGTGTAGGCCTATGTATTTTACGCATACTCGCAAGATACTTTTATAAAGTTACTAATCTAACGAGTAACGAAACTTCCGGAAAACAGTTCATTTGTTAAAATTATTAATGGACAACTATTATCTACAATTTCGTATGATTCGATTAGTTGATTAAGAGTACGTTTTTTCGAGAATATGTTTGCTCAAGTCGTTAAATACGTTAGTAAAATAATTTCTTTATGACTTAACAGATTAAATTTAAATAAAGACTCTTTTATTTTTATTATTATTAAAGTAACGATAGTTCACAAGAAAATTTGGCGAATAACGGTCGATTCACCATCAATTTCATATTATCATGATGTTCCAAATTTTCGAGTGGCATTTTCTTTCGTATCACTTTTATTATTGCAACATCAATTTTGCTATGAGACACTTTTTTATCTTATGGGGTTTAGCTCTAATTCTTACTACCAGCAATGTGATATTGGGATTATAATACTAATCTACTGTTTTATAAAATTAATACATAATGACACGCTGAAATATTGTAGCAAAAATATTTAACGGTCCAACAGTTCGAAGCTCAGTTCACATGTTCATATACAGGTTATATTTTTTATTTACAGTTTCTTGTAAGCATCACTCAAGTATCCGGTAATATATAAAACTGTACATTCTTAATCCAACACTTAAAATATCCCGACGTTCAAACATTTCGATAAAAGTTTTGTCTTGTTTTTTTCAAAAGTTTATTAGCCCAAACATTAAAAATTTAACTTTTCAATGTATCCTACTAAAACGTAATACACAAACGACAACAATGGCTGGCCCTACAGACAGGGAATCAGTGAAGTGCGCGGGTATTTGTGCTCATGCCATGCAACGCAGCATTGTTTGTGCCTATCCAGACGTACGCGTTCCGACTTGCAGAGTTGCCAGCGTAATGTAGCAGACATCTTCCTGTATCACGCTACGCTGGCTACAGCTACGAGCTACAGTCGACCTCCTCACACGAGCATTTCACGTATACGAACATGCGTAGGGGGTTAAAACAGGGGTGACAAAAACAGAGGAACCTCCTATTGAGAAGATGAGGGATAAATATTGTTTTACATTGAACTTAATATGTGAAAACATTGGCTAATACAAACCATCAAATTTTGTTGTACAGTAAATACGAAAAGTAAGGTTTATTCTTGTTGCAATTGTTTAGGATTTTTTTTCATTGGAGGTTTGCGAGTCAATTTGGAATCCATTATATTATTATGATTCCTGTACATTGATGCTATGATTTGTGTTAATTTAGCCTATCTTCGTTATAGAGAAGACTTACTAAAACTACGAACAATAAAATCTCTCAGCTCTGTGAGGGAACAAAAGTATATTCGCGTCTTATATGGATAATTTCCAATCATGCTAATAATTTGAGTAAATTATGAGAAATTAGCTATTTTCAACTATACGTTTCCGAAGGAAGGGAAAAGTATCGATACAAATATTGGGGTTGTTGATCGAGGTTGTAGACAATAGAATGATCAGAGGGTAAAATTAAGCCAATAAACGACATGGTACCAATAGCACCATACTCAGGTTTTGTGTACATCATAATATATGATAAGCATACTTTTCTATATTTGTTTTTTAAGTTATTGACATTCCCGTTATAGTTTCTTCCAACAGTTTGGAAAGAATTCACTACAACGGGTTAAAATCATCTTATCTGTTGTAACAACAAGTTCAGTTCAATTTAGCATAACATTTATCCAAACTGTAAACAATCGCTAAATCTAGTGGTAACACGAAACAAATACAACGTAAGTAGACAAGAAACTGACTTTCACTTTACTTCGTTATAATATGGAGATTCTTAAGGTCAACTTCTACGCAAATAGAATAAATGGACAATTATTGTTGAGAAAAAAAAATTAAAATCAAACACGAAAACATAATTATTAATTTAAAACTGCAATTAACTTTCCTTAATTTGTTTAATTCAAGTTCCGTTACCGGTAATCTACAATCAACAGCAGAATTATGTAGGCTACTATATTATTACAGATGGTTTCAAAAGTATAACATTATATATATATATATTATTTAAGCTAGGCAAATAATAATTTAATAATTACATATTGCAGAATAAAAAATATTCTCTAAACAATTTTGTAATGACACAATAATTACTATCAGTCAACATCCCATAAGCAGAATTTATTAATTGACGAGCCACATTGTCGAACTAGAGCGTAGCCTATAGTATAAAACAATTTCAAGCGTCTTTCGATGCCGAACAAAACTCTTGCATCAACTTCAACACACTCAGTCACAGCTTGTACTTTAACCAGAAGGGGTTCCGAACCAACCCTGTTGATGCTGAAGCTAACGACGACCAAATAATGGTCAACCGGCGATCAGTATAAAAAGGACAGATATATTTGTGAAATTCATTAATTTGTAGAACAAAAGCAATACGAGTTAGCTTGAAAAAACTACACATATTATGTGCTTCCTTGCTCTAGGAAGACAAAGTTTTGTGGATTTTTTTAAGCCTGAACGCACATTTTTACCGATCAGCCCTTATACAAACAAAAAGTATTTCCGTAAGAAAGTATAGGTGAGCTTACCTGGAGCCTCGCCGTCGTAGCTGAAGTTCGGCACAAGCATAGTCTGTGCGTCTACGATGACAACTGCGTCCGAGGAAACCCCATGAATACCCGAGAGGACCTCGAGCTTCTGGGGCTTAGGAAACCCCAACCCCTTGGGGATCTTGACATCACCGAAGTTGACAGAGAACTCATCGCACCAGACGTAGAACCACTTGATGTTGTTCAAGGTCTTGCCCTCTGGAAGAGTCAAGGTCAAGTGTTCCTTGCGGTAGCGTTTCAACACTTTCTGACTGGAAACAAGATATAGAAATACTTCACACAATACTGCATATTTTTGGTGTGGATTGGTAAAACAAACTCTTGGGTTGACTTGTGTGGTGCACGTATATTATCTGCTTTGGGCGTTTTCGCAGAAATATTCACATACCTTCTTCATCAAGTATAATATGTTATAACTTTTATTTACAGAATTTAAAACCTGATTTTTAGTTCCTTGGATAATTGCTCCGATGTATCACATTAAAATAATATTCATATGTTGGAGGACAAGAAAGATCACAATATTGTTTTGTGATGAAAAGTACTACAACTGGTAAATGTGTGCACGGGATTTATAATATAGTCATTGATTAATTTTGTAAGTACACCATAATTAAATTAAATAAACCTTGATTATTTCAAAATGATCTTGGTTTGGTATTTTATAATTTAAAAATATTTCTATATTTGTAATATGAATCAATACTTGAATAATGAATACTGAATGATTAATGCTAAATATTTTATTTTGATTTGTATTTTGTTGTGTAAGACTACTTCAACTCATTAACCCTAACAGATAAAAAAAAAAAAAAAAACACGTATTTCGTAAATCTCTATTATTATAAAGTCACCTTTAGCTCGAAAAAGGCTATTATAATATTTATATGTACGAATCATTCTCCACACCAATCAAATAAGCATGACATTATTTGATTCGACTTTATTTTATAGCACCACTCTAAAACATAATAATTTTTTGCAAATATAACGTTATTGCATGCACGTTTTTGTATGTTAGCGCCGGTATCATTATATATTTATTACCGTTTTGCGTTTTTTGTAGCATAAAAACATGCTACCGACGACCGTGATAGTTATCAAATTGACGACAACTTGTTCTTAATTAAGTTTCCGATATTTATGATAGATAACACAAGTTTAACATGTTACAGAACCAGTTTCACAAGACTTGTAACGTGTAGAGATATCAGTTTGACATAGAATCAGTCAGCTTTCGAATTTCAAAAATCAAAACATTTAGCAAACGACCATTTGTCAATCAGCTCACTGCCAGCAGCACATACATAGAAAGCGGTTGAAATTTATTACTGCTGATATTGTAATGTTGGCATTATTGCTAACTATAGACAGGGTTGTAAAATTAAATAAGGTAATTTTTAAACCTCCGCCAGCTGTGAAAGGTAGTTAATGTCAGTCACTAGATTTAAACTATACGATGCTTAACTAGAGAATTCTCTGGTTTAGTATCTATAGTAAGATTTCTATCGTATAGTCGCCGAAAGTGGATCAGAATTGTAAAGCATCATCCAAGGTCATTACGAAGCCATTGTGTACCTAAATTGGTTTCTATATTCTTGCTGTGTTTTCAAAAACATCTCTTGGGTCAATTTGGGAAAATTGACTCTGCCTGCTTTGGTATAACTCTATATACATGGACTAGAATTTACGTTTACATACTCTGTACTGCGTTTGTGAACCAAAATATGACAAATACGTATAATATTTCAAAAGCTGTATCGTACCCTCTTTGATAAAAAGATGGAAGACTGTCGCAATGATCTAAATTCTAGTTTATCAGGAAACACTCCCGTAGGAGTGAATTGATTAATTAATTAATTAAATTGTGTTAATACATTAACCAACCATAGCTTTTAAAACTATCGATTGGAGGGAGGGATTGACAAAAATATGATTTCATGTGGTTAAATAATTTTTAAGAATTTATATCGCTAGCATTATTTTCCTAAAAATGTTTTATTCCATTTTGCATAATTTATATAGTTTTTTTGAAAATTAGTTTCACTTCCAAAATATCACAATAATTTCCCACAGGTAAACCATCATTGATGTTGGCAGGTCTAGAACTATTAATGGCAAGTACGTACTTGCTAGTGGATATCAGGCCAAATTTACTTTGGTTACTCCTTTCAAAGTGCAATGTAAAATAAATAATTAATCAATAATAAAGATAATAAAATGTGATGGTTTTAAGACTCACGTTCCCTTTTCGTCGTTTATTCTCATGCCGTTGGCTCCCGGTGTTTTTGAGTTACTGATGTAGAAATAGGCCGCTGAAACAAAACAATACGAAAACAAATTAGCGTGTTGGTTAATATATTTTATACAAAGGCTTTTCTGACATTCTTCACAAAACACACTCAACTGAAAATGAACCATTGTGAATGGTCTTGTTTTGATGTAACTTGATGAGCACCTATTCAAACTTACTCTCCCATGTTGTAACAGAGCCGAGTCATAATATGTATGTGAATGGGAGATATTAGCATTGTTTGGATCTCATGTTGTCAGCTTTGATGAGGTACACTGCTTGTACTTCTCATTTCTTTAATTGACTTAATTAAATTGATGTTAATAGCTGTTTTAAGCTATATTTAAAACAATTCAGCATAATAATTTACTATGTTTTAGGGTAAAGCCATAATTTCATGTTTTGACAAAATTTAGAGTAATAACCCACAGTTAAAGAACTGATATTTAGTAGGCTACTTTAATCAAAAGTGGACCAAGCCAACCTTCTCGGCACAGACATATTGATGAGCGATCAATAGACAATCAGAGATGGCCATTTAATATTGGAAATAGCGACCTAGTATGGTTGGGCACGATTCATGCGCGGGCGACGTCAGAATCAAGAAGATTCAGTCGGAACAACTTTACACAGTTTATTATGTGGTTCGTTGCTAGGACGAATCTAAAGTCACCGTTTACACATATCCAACCAAGATATTGCTGGATTTAAGGGGCCACTAGAGACCGAAAGTCTTATGTTATAGAACTATGTAATTTTATCTGACACGCTTCATCGTTTTGTTACCAAAATATTTTTACAGCGTTAAATCCTAAAATTACTGCGAACTGCTAAAATACATTAATCACACTCACGAATTTGTAAAACTTTTTTTAATTTTGTACATACATGTTTGTTCTCGTACTTAAAGGGGCTAAAAACCCCAAAAATTATTTTTTACCACGTGATCTATAGCACAATACTACACTTAAATGACCGTTTAAAAAATCATATCTTGTAACTGTGTTTCAACACGATTTTTATTAATTTTTTTGATCCAGAAATTTGCGAAAATGGGTGTTTTGGGAAATTTCTTAAATCGGCTTTAACTTGCTTGTTTTTTGGTCCACGTAGATACTAGAGCAAAGTACCAATCTAAAATGCCCCTTTATAACATCGTGTCTTGAAACTGTGCCCAAATATACCCTCAAACACGAAAAAATATGCATTCCAAAATCACACCCCATCTTGGTAATCAGCATATTTTGACCGAACTACTTGCCCAAATTACAAAACAAAATAAAGAGGATTTACAGAAAATACTGAAGAGTACGTCAATAATGGCCAATATGTTTTTTGATCAAAATCCTCCAAGGTCACGGAGCATAAAGATCGTCACTATGTTATTTCTTATGGGAGATTTTTGACGATGGGACTTAGCTCGAAAAATACCAAGTTTGACAGTTTTTTGGGGGTCATGGTGGCCCCAATAATTTTTCTGTTGATTGCTAAATTCATTACTAATGAGCCTCAATGAAATATATTTTTTGAGTCTAGCGGTTAAATACCCCTTTAATTATATTTTTCTCCATTTAAAGTTTCGTGATTTATTGTTCCAGTTTGAAACTTTTTTCTCCAATTTTGTCCAAGATTTCCAATTTAGTTTAACTTTATTCTATACATTTTCATAAAACTACATCGCACAAGTCCTAGTCAATTCTCACAAGCAAAAAAGTATATGCAGCTATGATAATTGTGGGGAGAGTCCCAACTGAAACGCGGGAAGGCTGCGTGGCGCCGATAATATATACGAGCTCTGTGCAACCAGATTCTGCCCATAGCGGTAGTCGAACTTGTGACCTTCTACATTGGACGCCGGGACTCTAATCTCTAGTACCAACATCCACATGATTAACCATCCGTGTGATGATGGTTTTTTACTTTTAAGACCAAGTTATAGAATATTCACATTATAAACTAATGTCGCGAGATTATTTTCAATCCGAAACAGAAAATCTTTTGATATTCGCATGAAATGTTTCAAAGGTTCTGACGTCGAATATTTTTCACCGCCTTCCGGATCAAAGTGGAGATAAGCTTGTCTCTAAAAGCACCGCCCCCTCCATCTCCCGGGATCAGGAAGTTGAAAAGAAGTACGGGAAATATTAGATTTATGTTAGACGGGGCAGGAGTTACGATAGCTGGCTGTTGAGGAATCTTATTGCAATGCCTCCTATTACAATCAGGACGCAGAAACGTACAAGATTTCTTTTTATGGAGCTTTCGTATATTCGTTTAGTGTAACCTTGTTGGATAAATTATGGTGTGGTTGTGAATAAACGTGATTGGCCTACCTAATCTTGGATTCATGCACTTCATTGTGTGAGTATATTTAAGTAAATTTTTGGTAATAACCATATCATTGCGAAAAATTGCTAAGGTTTTGGCTGATAGGACCAAGTTGCGATTTCTCACAAAGAGGTGCAATTTTAAACAGCAGTAACGGTTTTGGTTTTGAATTAAATAAAGTAGATAAAGAATAAAGAAAGTTAAAGCTCGCAAATATATGCATGTATTGGTTATAATATGGGCCTGTACGAGGAAAAACTATAGGGAAATAAACAGTAGGAATATAGTAAGTCACCCGATCTAGGGTATATAAATAAATAAAGAAAATACCACTTTTCCCAGTTTGACCCTAGCACAAGTACTTTACGAAATTATCTATGATCATAGCATGTACAAGGAAAGACCAAAGCCTTTTGGTTAGACTTCATTCCAGCATTCAATATTACCGAGGATAATCTAAAAGAAACTTCTTTTATGATTGTCGGTGGCTGGTATCGAACCGATGACCCGAGAGTTTGAGTGCGACGCGCTACCTCTATCGGACAACTGTGATTAGTTTCCTAGCTAGGTAACAACAGTAGGCACATTCGAAGTAGGGTACTCGTCAATTTAACTATTGTAACACTCTCTTATTTAATAATTTGTTTATTATTATTAAGATAGTTGCTGAAAACGAATGTACTAGGAAAGAAGGGAGGTCTTAGTAAAACCGCAATGTTACAATCCCCTATTACTGAAGAAAACCTTATAAAAATCGACCCAACAACTTCTCTTATTTATTTATTTATTTATTTATTTATTTATTTATTTATTTATTTATTTATTTATTTATTTATTTGATTGATTGATTGATTGATTATTGATTGATTGATTGATTATTATTATTTATTTATTTAATAATGTCATTTAGTCATTAGTCATTTTTAATGTCATTGTTATCATTAGGAATACCACAACGAGAATAGCCCTTAATCACAGGACTGTGTGTGACCTCTCTAAGAAGTCATAAAATACAAACTACTACAATTAAAATTTACAAACTACAGAATACAGAAAAATAAAATTTGATTTTTACCAAAAAGCATTTAAAATAATTATAATACTCCTCATTCAGACTACTCGATTTCGGGGGGCGTCCACGGTGGCACATACGGTTAGGGCGCTGGTCCGAAGCGTATGGCTCTACGAGGACGTGGGTTTGGATCTCTTACAACGCATGTTTTTATTGTCGTCATCTATCTCCACTCATCGTCTCGAATAGCCTTAGTGCAATTATATGGGAAATTCTATTAGGCTGCGTGTGAATAAAGGTGAAAATTACTTGGCCCGTTGTCGGCCGCCTCTTAGCCCAGTGAGTGTGCTATGCATAGAGGTAGCCCTGCCTTGCAGTCACAAGACGCACACATTCTTGGGGGGAGTAGTGCATAGTGCACAGTGTACACTGCACAGACGAACCTCTGTCATTCTGTCTTGTGCGTCCGACGCGAAGTGTGATACAAGGCTTATCTTTCTACACGGGCGTGATAGAAGATAGGGCATCGATTCAGTGAGTGATACGCGTACTCTGGTACTGCGGCTTCTCTTGCAGGGACGCGCGACATACAGACGGTAAGTAGTCGTGAAATACGTGTTTTAGCAGGGGCGATAAACGTGGTGGTATTTCGGAGAACGCCTATTTGATTCCTTCTGTTGTAAATCCTACTTGAAAATGTGTGAAGTTTTGTGATTAATTTATAGACAAGCATTTACAAAGGATAACTAGGAAAACGCTCAGTTGGACGCGTTGTTGAGCGAGCACCGGTACGTGCAACATGACCCGAGTACGACATTCCCATAAGGCCCACCACACAGTGAGGACTAACTGGATATTGACATTGTACACTGCACTGCCTCCTAGATGTTCGTCGTGCTCCTGAGCCACGACGAACTAGGAGGCAGTGCTGAATACTATTCCAACATCTTTGCATTGTACTAATTCACGTCATGCCTTCTAAAGTGTATCTTTGTATCTTCACTGCCTCCTTCATTTTTTAGCATCATTTTTCGAATTATGATTACCAATAAGTCTTTAACGTATTGACCGATTTAGCTGAAAATTTGAAAAATAGGAGAGAATGGTGTACTTATTGACCCTGCAAAATTTCATAACGATCGGAACATTTTTATTTTTTTTATTTTTTTATTTATTTTTTTATTATTATAACCAACGATCGGATTTTGTTCAAAAACTATACAGCAACCCGCTTAGGTGGTATGTACATGTGTGAAAAATTTCAGGTCGATTAGAGAAACGGTGCGACCTGTATCGAAGCAGTAACAGAAAGAAGAAGAAAAAAAAACAGACATTCGAGCCATAAGAGTCAAGTGGAGACGCTCGCTTCGCTCGCTCAATAAATACAATTTGATTGATTGATTGTTGTTGTTTAACGTCTCATATTAATGCACTAAGGCTATTCGAAACGATGAGCGGTGATAGATGACGATGAATAAGGACGATTTCAAAATATCCATGCTTTATACGCTGGATTCGAACCCACGTCCTCGTAGAGCCATCCGCTTCGGACCGTATGTACCACCGCGGACAGCAATACTGCTTGAAATTCTGTTGTTCTTGAGGTTCTGTGATTTATTTATTTAGACATGAATAATAGAGCATTTACAAAGGACAATCAATAAAATAAGATTGAATGCTTTTCGTTGCTCTAACACCTATATTATTGCATTATTTATATTGGAGACGATGAGTGCTGCTAGATGAGGGTGAGGGACACAATCACTAAATACCTTTGCCGGGACACGAACCTGCGTCCTCGGTAGTGTCATACGCTGGAGACCAGCGCCCTAATCGTACTATTCGCCTCCGCGAGAAACTGATCAATATTTTATTATCAAACGGCTATCATTGAACAATTCTCTATCACAAGGTGGATGTTAGAATTTAATTCTACGTTTCGGTCATTGTTGTACATAGTCTACTTGGATGAAGAAGACAGTACCGGTAATAGATTTATAGGAAGGAGAATGTAATAATTGTGGTTAGCACCCGTGCCGATATTCAAACAAGTGCACGGTAGGCTATAGGAAGGGTTGGGAACTGCTATACTCGTGGTGACACGTGACAATCTGTGTAACAATAGCACTTAGCCGTTGTTACCACGTAGCAGGTTGTAGAGGTGACTGCTGCGCGCATGAGGATCACATTACATTGTAACTGATAAAATACGTTTAAAAGCTCAATACATATTGTTCACAACTTGTTTAAACAATTATCTCCGAAAATGTACTTTTATCGGCATTGTTTTTTCCTGATATGGGCCTATATCTGCTGGGTTACGGGTTCGAATCTGGGCTAGAGATACACAAGTGGTATTATTCAATTAGAGCTTCTATCGATAGTGAAATCCGTTTATAAAACATAACAAATTTAACTTTTATTTGCTATATTAGCTGTGAAATCGTTCAAATATGGACCTAGTCAAAGCAGTCTTATTTTGGGATATAATTATCGTCCTTGTCACATTTAAAAATATGTTTGATCTGCGGCACCCAGTTAATATATTCCTCATTTTTCAACTGTGTTTATATTTTATTACATTTGGGTTCAACGATACCTTATTCCATAAAACTATCCCATACATACCACGTCCACATTATTCTAGTTAATGAATTCTTCATCTATCTCCATGTATTATATTCTATCATATCCAGATGCCAGATGATCCAGATGTCGCTGTATAAGCCCTCATTATAGGAAAATAAAAGGGACGGCATGTGCGTTTTCGATCTTAAAAATCGTAAAAAGAAACTTCTGTGTAAAGTGCAGCTGCATGAATGGCATTTACGAATATGAATGTAATTATATTGAAAAGCGTTATCATAATTGAGGACGCTGTTTATTTTTGCGCCCAGTTGTCTGTGGAAAGTTGTTTGATTGCGCTAGTGAGTGCAGCTGAATTGCAGCGACCTTTGCACCGACTAGATGACGAACACTTTCATTAGTGGCTCGCCGCTCTTCCGGGCAGCTCGTCACGTCACGACTAGACGCGAGGTGTAGGTAGACAAACAGACGGGGACAGCACTCTTATCAACGATTCTTCCTTTCCTGCACTTTGTGCATTTACTCTTTCATGTGCTCATATACAAATATTTGACTGAGAAGTTACGTTTAAAAATTACTAAAAAAGCGCGACTATAATTTTATATCACGGTTTTTTTTTTAGTTTTTAGAATGTTGTGGTGCTTTTAACGCAAATTTCCTCTCCAAAGCCCCTTCCCCTCATATGTGTGCTTAACCGGCAGAAAATGAAAAGTTCACCGATTTTTTGGTAGTTTATCAGGTTCAAATTTTACATATCAGATTTGAAGAATTTCTCCGCTCCTCCCTCCCACCCTTTTAAACTTAAATACACACATATTGTAAATTACGCGCTCATTTGCATATTCTCTTAGAATGTGTGTCAAATTTGATTATAATAATGGGTTTTCTATTTTATTGCAACCCGATTGGCCGACTGATGTTTTCTCGGTGCTCTTTTTTCTTCACCACGTGCGTGATAGGCCTACTTACGACAGGATTCGTTGCAGGAATGCATTCTATACCTACCCCAAAATATTATATATTACATTTTTTTCAATGGTGCACTGTGTTTAAGTTTTTATTAATGTCTTCATTCATAATCTCATTCTAGTTTGCCTGGATTTAAGAAATTTCTCAACGCATATTTTCGCAAATTTCAGGATCAAAAAATGTAAAAAAAAATCGTATTCAATCACAGTTACAAGACATAATTTTATAAACGTTCACACTTTAGTGTAATAGTATGCAATAGATGTGTTAAAAAACATATTTTTGGAGGCAATGGCTCCTTTAGTATACCTGGCCCCTCGCCGTCGTATGTGAAGTCCCTGATGTGTAGCGTCCTGGCGTCCACGGCGTAGACGTCGCCTCCCAGGCCATGGTGCAGCTGCTTTAGCTTGCCGATGTGTTTCCCGTAGTAGGTGCTGCTCTCGGCCGCACTGGCGCCACCTGATACAACAAACAACATGGCGTTAATATACATTGCCGTACGTAGGTGGGAAGAGGTTTGATAAAATTAACTTTTTTTTAAATTTAACTTACGCAATATGCTTAAGTAAAAATACACTAAAAAATGGTGTATAAAAATAAATTCAATTTTCTGACGATGATTGGCCAAACCGTGGATGACCACAGCGGTCCTGGTCCAACGTACTTACTATTATTGACAAGTACAGAGTTCATAATTTGATGATATGTAATTAATAATTGTGAGCATTATTTTTCTATAAAAATAAACACTTAAATTAGTTTGGTATGACAGCAGTTGTAGTGTAGTTATAGCTATCTAGCCTGTAACTCTTTGTGTTCTAAGAATGAACGGTTTCCTCCATCACAAGAAGGACGTCTCCAAATGATTCCTTAAAAGTTAGCACAAACCCTGGGAAACTAAGCCGTTCCTCAATATTTGAAAATAATGATACTATCAAATAATCAAGCACTGAAAAACAATAGATTTTTTTAATCTGATCGATATCAATCAATAATCGGATATTATGAATATTTACACGTTATAAATATAGAAATTTTCTTTAAAATAAACGTCAAAAACGCACATCTCTAAAAAAATAATTAATTGTTAATAGGATAATCGATTAACAGATACATGAACGATTATGTGCACTTATCGCTGAACGGTTGTACTGATAACAGATAATAGATAAACTTTTTTACTTTTTTATCTATCGATATCTATCTTGTTTAATATTTCTATTATGGTACTTAATTATTCCATGATATCCATACCAAAACTAGCCACCATAAATAAACCCCTATGCTAATTGGCAGTTAAAAGTAGTAATTAATTACGAAAAGTGTTTCTTGTGTTTATCGTACGTCACTCCTCGCTTGCAAGGCACAAGGTCATCTAAACCAGGCCGTGGCCGGCGCTGGGAGACCAACTAGCAGAACAATTCACCAGCTGCATGCATACCTAATAGCCAACATCTAGCCGGGCCGGTTGATGTTGGGCAACATTGATGATGGGTGGATCACCGTTGTGGGTTGAATGATGATATTGATGATGATGATGATGATGATGATTTTTGTTGCTTAAAGTCGATGATGATTCTAGACGATGAAGGACCATTACAAAAACATGCCTTATGCGGGACTCGAACCCACATTATCGTAGAACCATACGCTTCGGACCAGCGCCCTTATCGTATGTGCCACCGCGGACGGCTGTGGATTGGCGTTAATGGGTTCGGTGTTTAGGCAACGTATGCTTAGGCCACTGATTGAGGGTTTTATTTGTGTGAAGAAACTAATACTTATATTTATGATGTGCGAAGTATTTTTGAACTATTTTAATTTTTTTGAACACTTAAGTGGATTTTATTCTTTCTTATTTACAAAAATTTAAACACTCACCCACTATACTCTCATCGATTAATTAATTAGTTTTTGAGCAATTAGTGAGATAACCGATTTACTATTGTAACAGATAAATTAAACATTCATTAAAATTAATACAATTGGTAATCAGCCTAAAATGTCATACGACAAGTTCATAATGCATATTGAAAACAATATTGTTCACTTACAAGGAAAACGCTAAAGTCCCGTCGCGTTGATGGATGAGCTTTTTTGTAAGTTTTTAGTTTGCGTGGGATCTATTTACTTATCAAGTGCCTTTTGAACGCATTGTTGGTGATTGTTGTCAAGTTTCTATTGTTACTTGTAAATTGTTATTATAAACCTAAAAAAACTCATATTAAAACCTTTATTCTATGGATTCTGGCTAACTTTGTCAATTTTTCTTTCAAAAAGCAATACATCACCATTACCTTAATATCCATGTAAAATATGAACGTTGTAGCCCCACCCGTTTGGTCAGAATCGGCCCAAATGTCACGAAAATATCGCAATAAAAATCGAAAAAAATCGTAAAAGTACGATATTCATGAGAAATATTTCTTCGATTGTACCCAAAAACGTGGCACGTCTAAGTTCAGAGATTTCGAAGGTCCCCTTCAATTTTCATCAAGATCGCATATTCCGTTTGCCCGGAATCTTGCGAACAAACAGACAGAATAAAAACAAAAAAAACATTGGAGCTAAATTTTTTGAGGGGTCAGTGAAATTGAAGTCTTCGCTTCGCTCGCTACGCTCGCTATGCTCATCCAATCAACA
The DNA here is from genome assembly GCA_024449915.1 of Sweltsa coloradensis. NCBI lineage: Eukaryota > Metazoa > Arthropoda > Insecta > Plecoptera > Chloroperlidae > Sweltsa > Sweltsa coloradensis. Next base: position 303,021 of record JAMZAV010000224.1, read on the forward strand.
TTACAGAGATCTATTTTAACGCCTTTGTTGTCATTATGCGGAAAATGTCGTTTATAAGAAGAAAACAGCTTCCTTGCAGAAAGTTTTTGGATTTTCCAGATGAGTTTTCCTCAACGTTTTGTTTAGATTTTAACAATTAAATTTAATTTAGGATAATATGGTATAGTTTCCAACTTATGTTTTTCATAAGTGATTAGTGATAGGCAAAGAATACGTTTAGTATTATTTTGTCCACAGTAGACTATCGTATCTCCTTGTATGTACACCTAGATAAGGCTTTGAGCTTACATAAAATAATATATTATGTCCGTACTGGTAACTAAATCTAGATTTTCAATATTAAAGAAATGTTTATTCGGCACTTTTCTTGTTACGATAAATTATTCAAATTTAACAATTTTTTTACAGAATGTGGTTCAGAGAGTCTACGAAACTTTTGCGAAAAAAAACAAATTTTCTTGATTTTTTCTGACTTGGTTTACCCGAAAAAATCTGTTTCCCTCATTTAAGCTCTTGTTTAAGTTAACGATTGATATTTTCCTTGCTTGCTGGCTATTTTGCACAGCATTCCACATTAGTCCCCAGCGTAACCACGCGTCGCCTAGCTTACATCTTTCCTCGTGTCATAACCATGATTCGTTATGCCCCATTAAATACCAACAGTAAATCCGAATACCTTAAAAAATACTACATCGTATGATAGGTATATAGCACAGCTAGTTCACTGGCGCAAATTTAACTTCCAACATCAATATTTATCCACACATTTTTTAGACCAGAAATAACTAACAATTTGAACCCGTTATAGGCCTAGTAGCTACGCAGCAATGATGTAAGGTGTCTTGTTTTTGTGCCGTGCGGTTACACATTCACTCCTAACACCATTTCACGTAGGCGTTACGGGAATGCCAAGTATTTGTACATACACCCTCAACATACATGAGCTTGATACTTTACATACCCAATAAAAAAAGTGTTAGGAATTTGTGTAGTTAAAACACTCGCAAATATTTGGTCCCTCTCGTTGTTGATCAAAGATGGTTGGCCCATTGGCCGACGTAACTGTACAGGTAATTCTAGCCTCGTGACCGTGACCCTGTTACTTTTCAAGGTCGTTTCATTTCCGTTTAAAAATAATTTAAATGCGTATTTGTATTAATTGGTATTTTACTGCTATGCATTCCGCTTCGAGTTGGACTGACTATCGACGAGGAACTTTTTATTTAGTTAATTAACTATTTTCGATTTAAAGATGTTATGGTAATGAAGGTGGTTACGTGTTGAGAATAACAGGCAGGAAGACGAGTTTGTTGCATAAAACACAGCTTAGGGCAACAATAATGTTACCTGTTCGCGGGGAAGTTTTTCTTGTATTAAAATAATTTGTTATATTTTGTTGTAGACGTAAATTACTACAGCACAGTCTCATATTTTTTATTTTAATTTCTATATTAATATGCATTTTTTGTTGATGTTGAATTTTACAAAATAGTCTCTATTAATATTAATTCCATAAACGTGGTCATAAAACGCTTTTATATGCAATATTTCAATCAAAAACGACAATATATATTATTTAAACTTCGGTAAATTAAAAACTAAAACACGATTGATGATCAAAATAATTTGTTTGTTTGTTACAATAAATAGGCTACATGTATAAAATATACATTTATTTATTTTATTTTACACTTGATATTATAGTTTTGAAATCAAAAAGGATAGTTAGTGCTTATTAATGTAGAATTTATAATTATATACCACGCTTACAAACAAGGATGTGTCGATTTGTTCACAGTTCTTTGTAAACAATATATTGTCTTAGTTTAGACATTATTTTATTATGCCGTTGCATTTAACCTATTTTAAGACAACTACCTTGACCGAACAACCTTGGGCGCTAATTTCTTAATTGCGACAATTATAATTGTTCGTTGTTATTAAAACATTGTTGACAATGTATCGCTTTGCATAAGACAAGCGAAATAAAAATTTATAGTCGAGTGCTTCCCTGTATTACATCGCTAGAAACAAGTGGTCGTACGTTGACCTGCATATTAAATTAATACATTTTTACGATATCACAACGATTTAGCGTAATTTTCAAATCATTATTCAATTGCCAATATTATTTTTAAGTATGCATACTCAAAGAATGAAAGGGCATAATATTAATCAATAGAGAAATGTACTTTACGATTGTTTTAGGTGATATAATATGTTATTAGATTTTGTTAATTGATGCATTGTCGCACATAATGCATTTTCTCAAATTAACGTTCAAATTAATTCAACATTATTCTCAATCAATTAATTGTAAATGAACTTAGCAATAGGTTATTTTGTACGTTGTTTGCGACTGACTTCTTTAATAATGCACGAGTTAAAGGCAATCATGCCCTAAGTAAGATTGATTAAATCTTGTTTTATTTTGTTTGTTTCTTTGTTATTTGTTTGTTCGCTCTCTAAATGGCAAATTTCTACTCTTATCATGACCAAAGTTGTAGGAAACCTTCGAAAATCTTTGATTTGAGACATGCCACGATTTTGTTAACCTACAATAGAAGAACCTTTTGTAATTAACATTTGGCTTTAACGATATTTGATAAGACCTTAAGACGATTTTTGTTCCGTTTTTCCACTCTTTACTAGACAAACGGCTACTTCGAATTTATTTAGACATGCTATGTTTGTAGGTACAATCAAAGAAATATTTCTCTTAAAAATCTCACTTTATCGATGTTTTTGAACGTATGAATGCAGGGGGAGGTAGGTCAAATCCGCTCATCCGCCAACGTGACTCGCCCGTAACGGCCACTTGGTTGACAATGTTGTAAAAGCCTAACCGTACAACAGTGGTGGCCGTCTATACATCTCGCACGAGTCATCGCCCAAGGTAGAGGAAATAGAATTGTGCAAAGTGGATTAGGTTAAACATTAGTTGAAAGATGACTAGTGTTTCATCTGCGACTGGGAGATGGTATTATAGAGCTCACGCGTAGCAGCCTTATTGTGAAACTGCTAGCGCCGGCCTGGTGTATAGCCCTTGGCTTTATAGGCGGCCCTACATTTAGACACTCATACGGTTCCCGTTTACCATCGGCCATCAGGGTGAAATAGACTTTCACGGGAAATAACCAGGAGAAATTAAGATTCTCACCTTGTTTATTATTTGAAATGATTTATGAACTATGGTGACTATCGGTCCATTTGAATTCTCCAGGGGCAGCTTGCCCTCCTTCAGCTATGTCGTCCTTTAGATATGAGGATAAATGTGAGGGAATATCCAAAGTTTATTATAATGGGTATCTTATACCATTAAATTCTTTAAAAAATCAGTCAAGATTGTAATACAATAACCAAAGCTTTCAATCGTTATATATTTATGTTATTAACATTTAATGATTACATGTTATAATCATTAGAAAAATAACGAAGAACATAGCTAACAAAACAAAAACTCATATTTTTTTACTTATCATCTCATAGCCAACAAAACAAAAACTCATAAAAATAAAATATTTTTTTACTTTAAAATCGCAGATTTGACCTTTTTTGCACTAGGTGAGTGATAAGGGATTTGATTAAGTTGCTTTTTAAAACAAAGGTCTTTCAGGTTTCACGAAAATACAATCATCATATCACACGATTTATGTAGCCTTACAATAATAATATAATATTATGTTTATTTTTTAATTCTAAGAATCCTTATACTTAGCATGGGTTTTAAAAAATGAGTGAGGCTTTATGTACGCAATGTTAAAAGATAGGGAAAGTGTAAACTTTACATACATAATTATATTTATAAAAAAAACTAGTCCACTATGGTGACTTTTTCTTTCAATATTATTGACAAACGTACAATTATCCGTTAATAAAGCAGGTTCAAGATTCAGTGACCAATTTTATTGCTTGTTGAGCGATTTGACTTTCACGTAACGACATTGAGTTATAATAATAAGCCCAACGAATCATAGGTTATAATATAGTCGTAGATCCATTAGTCTGAATTGTAAAGAGATCTAAGTCTGTCTCATGCGAGGGCTTTAATTAGACTAGAACGCCAGTAATAATGTGATCATTGGAATGAAAGTTGCGTTGCTGCGTGCAAAGCGAAGTACGATATGGAATGTCTTGAACAGAGTTGTTGTCTGTTTTGTTCGTTTTGAAAAGCTTCGCTCTAATTTGTTTTAATTGTTTTAATTGCCATAGACAGACATGTCGAATGACGTGGGCGATAAGTTTGTTCCTTGTGTCGTTCAGTTTAGTTATGTTTCGAAGACGCGAGCTACTAAAACTTACGTTTCTTCCTGTATTTAATTAATCAAGAAACACTTCCGTAGGTGTAATTGATTTTATGGAAATCAATCCAGAAATTACAAAATCCATCAGCGGGGCTAGATGGCTTTTTTAAATTTTAAATTAAATTTTTATTGTTAATCCTTGTCATAATTACATTCAACAACATCAAGCGGCGTCGACGCTGTAACAAACATTTTGATAAAACACTTTCTGGATTGATTTCCATAAATTACGTTTCTTCATTGTAGACAATTACGGTGACGGGAGTATATAAATAGTAAGAGAAGCTATATAGTCAATAGATCGTGAAATAAATTATTTATTTATTTTATTAAATAATACAAAAAGAAAATACCCTAGCATGGAAATCTCCCGAGATGAAATAATGTCCCTTTTGGATTGATAGCCCCGTCTCGCTGACCCCAAGAATCACCAAATACGTTATGTAAAATTCTTGTTGAATAGAAATGTCAACAAATGATGTATTATAGATTTTGAAAGTCATTTTCGTTTCTTTTCGTGCGGCATAGCACACACACCGACGAACGACGATAATAATATATCCATCTTATAAACTAATCTTATGTTATGTATAAGAGGAAAGGAATTATGAGGCGCTGTTATTGTGAAATGTTCACTACATCGAGAGCTTATTTGAACACTACAGTAAGACGAAGATCTTTTAAACGTTTAATTTCATGTGCTGTCGGCTGCGGATTAATTAGGCAAGAGATTGACTGAGGAGATAGACTTAAGAAATTATATAATTTGGATGAGTTTGAAAAGTATGACTTACGAGAAATAATGTAATTACAAAAGTATTATTGAACTGATGGATTGTGTATGAAAGTGTTTGAAAGTCGACTCGCATAAGATCTTGAAATTATATCTTTATTCATATATGTAATGTTGACCTACAAAGCCACGAGAGAAACATTTTACGTTTAACTTCTATTTCATAGTTCAGTTGTAACATGGAGATTTGAAATTAAAAAATAAAGAGTGAATCATAAAAAAATCTAGCCTAGTTGTTGACCCGTGTGACTAAATCTCCTACGAAAACAAGGAGCAGTTAACAGTTAGACGCCGCAACTAGATGCACTGCCCGGGACTAATTTTGTTATGAATGCAACTGTTTTCGCTGCAGAACAAAGCGGAAGTAATAGCACTTTTCTGAGCTAAATGTTTTGTTTTATAGCTTTGCTAAATATTTATTGTGTTTTGTTGTAAAACTTAATATTTTACGTTTTTTTTTTAAATTTAATTTAGGGTTTCATAAAAGCATCCAAATACAAAGTGCAAAAAGAGGAACTAGTATAATAAGGCTAATAAGTAAGAGGTAATTAAAACTTGAAACTAGAGTCAACTCGAAACTAATTAAATTCTGTGTCGTTTTTATAAAAGTATGTATAGATTAAAATTATATTAGAAGAGTTGTAAGCAAAAATCCTTTTTGCTTCGAGTGATGATATTGGTTATGTCACATAAATTAACAAAACTTTTAACACTGGCCGTTTTAATATAGAATTAATTTTCTTCTTTTGGGAGGAATAACACACAATTTAAGATAAGCAGTAAATAAAATTAATATTTTATGATTTTATATTGGTTTAAAACATCAAAAAACGTATATTTCGGTAAGTGTGTAACTCACGCGAAAAAAATCAACCGACTAAATGCCAATCGTAGTCTGTGGTCTTATGCGCAAAATGAAGTCTGAAAACACCATTTTTAGAGAAATTAACTTACAAATTTTCAAAAGTAATTCAAATACCATTTTTGTGTTGATGACTGACTTTACAAACTAAAGTGTAGAGGTAAAACTAGGAACAAAATTCACTAAAACTTTTAATTCTGCTACATAATATGCCTAGGATGTTTGGACTGTGCACCTATCTTATGTCAATGTTAACGAAATATTTCGATTCTTTCAAAAAATCTTTATCGTGAGGAAGATTCTTGGAAATAATTAAAATATAAATTTTAAGTGTTGCATTTGTTTGTTATTTACAACACGTCTACACTTCAGGACAATACTCTAGGTTCTCTAGCTAAGTCTAAGAGGCATCCTCAGGCTGGGTGGGGTGACGACTCAGCTCCCCTCCATCTGAACAGTTATGTTGTAATTCACCTGGCATACCTGAACAAGAACATTCCGTTCTGTAACACGAGCGACTTATTCAAAACCGTGGATATATTAGATTAACTCTGCTTTATATGTCTAGGTCAGTTTCTGCATAACGGTGGCTGTAAGTCCACCTAGCCACGTCTTTCTTCTAGGAACATCTGTACGAGTTTAACGTTATCAGATCGCTCAGATAACGTAGGGAACTCTACGAACAGGTGCGCTATAAAGCACTGACGAGAAACCGCTAGAAGATCTGGATAATGAAGCAAGCGAGACATTTAAATATAATATGGGGTAATCACCCGCTAAACTCAAAAAATATATTTCATTCAGGATAACTAGGAATGAATCAAGAAAAGTTATTGGGTCCACCACGACCCGATTTTTTTTTGTCACATTTAGTATTTTTCGAGCTAGGCCCCATCGTCAAAAATCTCCCATAAGAAATAACATTGGGACGATATTTATGCCCCGTGACCTTGGAGGATTTTGGTCCAAAAAATATTACGTACCTTTTCTGTAAATTCTCTCTACTTTGTTTTGTAATTTGGGCAAGTGGTTCGGTCAAAATATGCTGATTATCAAGAACAAGTGTCATTTTGGAATTCTTATTTTTGCGTGTTGGAGAGTTTATTTGTGCACAGTTTCACAGCCATTTTAGGTTGGTACGATGCTCTAGTATTATGTGGAACAAAACGAAGCAGCTTAAAGTAACAACAATTTTCGCCAATTTCTGGATCAATAAAATTGAAAAATTCGTGTAAAATCACAGTTACAAGATATAATTTTTTAAACGGTCATTTAAGTGTAGTTTTATGCTATAGATTATATCGTGAAAAATAATTTTTTGAGGTAATAGCCCCTTTAAACATGTTCCAGAGTTATTACCTGATGAATGTTTTATTAATGTTATAAATAAATAAATAAATAAATTTTATTTAGAGTCTACCCACTCAGTTATATAACTGATTTTCAGTGGGGGACTTTAAATCAAAGCGACCAAGCCAACCCTGAAGGCCCCGACGCAATCGACGAGTGAGCGATAACCAACCAAAGATCGATATTTTTAATAGGAAATATAGCAATCAGTGGTATGGACAGTGCGAACACCCGCGAATCAACGCCAGAATCAACAAGGCCGATTCAGAACAACTCTGAAATTTATTATGTGCTTCGTTGCTAGGACGGCTCCAAAGTCACCGTTTACAAACTCCTAAGACAAGAACTGATGGACTGAAGTCCAAATCAGAAGTTAAAAAACTTCTGACTTTAGCGGGAATCGAACCCTGGACCTTCTGCATTGGAAGCAGATACGCTAACCACAAGACCAACGAGCCACACAAATTTGATGCGAGAGCAAAAATAATATGTGCGATATTAGAATTGGAAAACGAGACTATTATTAAACTACAAAAAGCTACAAAAAATAAATCAAAATAAAATGCTAAGCATTGTCACCATGCTGGTATGTCGAAATTGGCAGTATTAATGAGATTCCGAATATGTAGGGAATGACATTTATTTTTTATTGTTGTAAGCCACCTCACGTAACTAAGATGACGTAAGGAAAAACGGTGTCGGTAATAATGACCGAGATGATGCTATTCAAATATAGAGTCTCGAAATTGTGTAATTATTTCTGTTGATGCCTCTAGGGTTCAAGCGTCTTGTATATAATGTAAACAGTTAATGTATGTTCAGAGTCTGTAACACCACTCGGTCTACCCACTCAGATGAAAGGAAATAGGACACAATAAATGTCAACGATTCAAACCAATAGGAGGGGGTCACACGATGAAGGGAATTAGCATATTGAAATAAAAGATTTGGTATTACGACTGCAAATGATATACATAGTATTTCATAAGAGCGAAGGTTTATCTTTGTAATTCATTACGTGTTGGATAGAATGTAATCGGCTGTTTCTTCAAACGTTCACACCCCCAGAAATAAGCTAGTAACTAAAGGACCCACCAGATGGCGTTCATCAAGGGTTATAAGTTTACCATTTTAATATAATAAATTAGTATATTCAAAGCAAACTAAGCCAACCCTCTCGGTACATACATTTTGTTGATGTTATTATTTTCAATCTGACTTCAATTGTTTTATCTTTATCTGTGTGATAAATTATAACCTATTTATTTTTTATTTTTAATTTTCTGGGATTAAATCTCAAATTGTTGTCATACCAATATTGTAGTTCTCCCAGTGAGATGTTTAACGTTAATAAGCACTTTAAACGCTAGAAGAGCACGCAATGTTGTTCATTTTGTTAACAATACTTTATTTAATCGACTTTAGATTATTATTTTTAAAGCTGACATTACTGTTTGACATTTTCTGCTCGGGAGGTTTTCTGAAATTTTTATTAATTAATCAAATTTTATTCACAATCCGATCCAAACTATGTACCATTAATCTTTGTGTATTAAGGATTATGCTGCTTTCTCTAAGATGTGAGGACAAAGCTTAGTAATGTCATCTGATAGCAATAGACCTCCTCGTAAACAAATAGGTTGTTCTATTGCTTTGGCATCATTTCCTCGCTATATTGCTTTAGAAAGATAATAGTGCAACTCGGCAGGCTGTAACTGGCCGTAGGCTCGATGCTTGGCGCGGGAAAATCAGGGCAAACAGTTTTCAAAGTCAATTTGATCTTTGCAAGATAGTATTCGAAGAATTTATTGCAATTTCGATCTTCTAGATTTGCATATACTTAGCCGTACGTCTATAATTCCGAGAAAGTTCAACAAGTTCTCTCTGGTCGGTCTAGTCTTCGGCATTAGAAGGCCTATGACTAATGACATTAGTTCGATCCGACTTACGTAAAAGGATATGCTGATGGATGCGGATATGCGAACGTACGAACGAGTTATAATCAGCTCGGGATATGCGGTGCAATTTTCCACGGAGTAGAAGACGAGATTAACTGGAGGGTTTGATTCAGCAGAGCAGCCAGGTAATGGTGAAACGGCATTAAGATATTCCAAAGAGCACGAAACTCTCGACTTGAATTTTAAATCTTGTCTGTGTGGAGAACACTTGCGGAATAAGAGTGGTTCTGTTCTCTCGTCTTATGCAACACAAGCGGGTGTCGGAGCTGCCCACGCGTCTTTCACTCTAGTGAATGGCTGGTCTTATGTGACATCTAGCCTCCTCTCGACCTCTAATGTTAGTTCAAGAAAACAATAGCCACGGGAAAGTATACAACTCCTTAACGATTTCTCGATTTGGTTTGTGCGGAAAATTTCTCGTAGGAGGAAATTATGATTCGTAACACAATTCAGAAATAAGTACAACATCTAACTTTACCGGGAACCGAACTCGGGTCTCCCGCTTGCTGGGTGGACGCCTCGAGTACTATACGCATTAAATGTAATCGCGATTATAAAATATTGCATTTAGTTTGGTCACATTTAGTTTACCTTCATTTTATAATAATTTACCTAATTTACCAATTGGCCCAGGGGTGGGTGGTGGTGGGGTGGGGGGGGGGGGGGGCAAAACTTACGCGAGTTAAAAAATTATCTCAAAATTTTTGTAGTTAATATGCACAGACACTTATACAATTCGACCGTCACCTTGGTAAAAGGAATATGTTTGCCTGTATGCTTCGTTATTACATAACAAAATTGGGTTTACGTTTTCTAAAATGGGAAACTTGACGTTCATTTTTTGAGTTTTTAGATCGCAGATAGTTGCTGTAAAACATTGTTTGCAGAGTCCGAGTGCAGTTATAACATGACGAAATAATGTAGGGTGAATTTTTTTCGCCTTTGGCAAAAGGTCCTCCGGCGGCTGGGGCTTCGCCCCAGATCCCAGCTGCCGCCCACAAAATCTGCTAATAACTTTGCCCCCCCCCTTCAACTTTCAAAAGGTTCCTACGCGCCTGCCGTCTCCCCTAAAGTTCAGCAGAGCACCCAACTCTCCTTCTGATCAAGACCTGAACCAACGAAGATCTAGAGAAACCGCCAACTTGCTCCGAAACCCGTTCACGAAACCTTTCATTGACTTTTTGTTGCTGACTATTTGTTCATGGGTGGCGATTCTCAACCCGACCCGAGTGGGTTGAAGTTCTCTCGTCCATTGTATAGTCCCAACTTTCACTCGTCATGTTCTGCTGTTTCCTTGTTTCACGTTGCACCTCGCACCGCCCTTGGGCGAGATATTATTACGAGCGAACGACCTCTCGGGGAATTAATTACTGCATTACGTTGGGTTAGATGTGTGTGTGGCTGGGCTGGGCGACTGCCAGACATTTCGCACGCAATAAGTGAAACAGTTCATTGGGTGGAACGTGACATGGCCACGTAGCGCGAGCTATCGAGACGATGACGGGGTTTACAAGATAATCATTTGCGTTTAGATTTAATCATATCGTCACCTAAACTACAAAACCTCGTAACATTTTTGAAAACATCGATGCTTTTGTTTTGTACTATGCGTGCCTCTTAAATAATTTGCAAAATGTCACTTACGAGGTTTTGTAGTAAAAGTTTTGTAGTCACACAAGAACTACAAAATCTCGTAAGTGACATTTTGCAAACAATTTAAGAGGCACGCATAGTACAAAACAAAAGCATCGATGTTTTAAAAAATGTTACTTACGAGGTTTTGTAGTTTAGGTGACGATAAGAAATACAAACTCGCATTCAGTGAGCGGAGCTACTTAATCAGTAAACATTTGAAGAAAATCACACAAAATAAATATATTTTCGTTCATTGAAGTCCTTGGCGGAGGCACCGAGTATGAAAAAATGCAATCCCCAACCTTTTGACCCCAAGAGTCAAGAAAAACATTCTGTATCATCCTTGTTGAAGGGCAATGCCAACCAAGAACGCATGTCAACCGGAGGTAAAATAGTAAAACCTTTGAGTATGGTAAAACACAGGAACGAAACGTCCCAAAATTCACAAACTTCGGAATGTTGTCATGAGGTTTCCAATTAGTACCTCTCAACAACACGAACTCGCCGCTCCAGTTTACAAGAGTCTCATTATCGTTCTTTTGCAAAGGAATTTATGGTGAAAACATTGACAAATCGTGCGTTTTTTTATCCGTGCCTGTATCGAATTGGCCATAGTAAAATCTTTTCCTTAGGCATTGATTAGTGGAGCAGTGACAACAGCTTCCGACAACAACAGACAACCGACAACTAACAAAACAAGGATGGGATAGGATCACTGCAGTAGTTAGGCTGCTTTCCTGTCCCATTCTGCAATGTTTGCCTAAAAATAAATACATTCGTATATCCACTCAGTCACATAACTGATTTTCAGTGGGGGACATTAAATTTAAAGCCGACCAAGCCAATCCTGTAGGCTCCGAGATCATAGACGAAGTAAACAGTGACCAACAAGAGACCAGCATATTTAAGTAGGAAACACAGATCAATCAAGCTGGACACGATTCCACCCGCGGACAGCACCAGAATCAACCAGGCTGATTAGGAACAAAATTAGATTTTACTATCTGCCTTGTTGCTAGGACCATTGAGTATAGAAAAGGTTCTATACTCAATGATAGGACGGATCCAAAGTCACCGTTTACACATTTATACACACACAAGTACTGATGAACTTCAGTCCACATCAATACGTGTATTGATCAGAGAAAACAATATTAAGTATAAAATATAGATGAACTGACAATCTCGCCGAGTTGTGCCCGAGACGATTGACTTTCTACAAAAGACGTGCAGGTGTCCTGCTCGTTTGTTTGATTTGCTCATTGTCTACTCGTGAACTTGCAACAAACAGCATCACGCACTGATAGGCCACAAGCGTTTCCCCGACAAGTCAACATGATCGCCGATTATCTGCTTTCTGTTTTCAATCATCAGATAAATCTAGAGGGGAACTGTATTGTGCAAACTCATTGGACAGTGCATTATTATATTACTAATAAATTATACATATAAAGTATTAAAATTAAAATTTGGATTTTATTACAGTCCAGCATGGTCAGTATCGTAAGAATTTTTAATTTTTTAGTCTTTGTTTGTTATAAAATTATGCACTAAATTTATTATTAATAATTTGTAATGCATAATTTATTTTACTTAACTGAATCTGGTTGAAAGTTCCTGCTTCCTAAACCTGTTTTCCTTACTCTGCCAATGCTTGACAACACTTCCTAGATTAATTTTTTTAATCCCCTGAAAAAATTGTTGACCTAACTGTTACGATAATCTCAGCATTTATATTAATTAATAAAAGTTTAATTTAATTGTCAACCCAGTGTAGCTCAAACTCAAACCATACACGTATACGTAGAAAATAACAATAGCTTCTAGTTTTCAGATACTTTTATTTGGTCACACAAGTATAAAGAATGTTAACGGTGACAATAAGTTAATTATCTATTTTCGTATTTTTAATTTGTCAAATATAATATTTAAATTGTTTTGCCATTTTCACAACACTCAAAAACAAGTTACCCATGCTTTCACCAAACGGTGGATTCTTGAAATGAATAATCGCTGTACTCTATGCATAACGTAATGACCGATTGATTAGCCTTGATTCATTTCGGCAAGTAACCGGTTTGATTTTCAATACAAGACAACCCTTCACTTTTCCTTCCATCGTTCACTTGTTGAATATCAACGCTAAATCAGCTCTACCTGAAGTGAATACGTTTATTATCATTTGGTTTAGTTCACGTCTTGGTATGTTTTATTATGAGATATGAGATGTATATGAGATTGGTAGTTAAATTATTGTTAATTAATAAATTACACCATGTATGGCGTAATAAATTATGTAGATTAACCTGGTTATTTAGTTGGGATTACAGCACATCACGATGTGTGTATTGAATGCTAAGATGTAATGGGTTTTACTCCCATTGCGGTTAATTTGTCAACTAAGTTTGTGTGTAAAATAATATTTTCGATATACAAATACAAAGTTACTCATTCAAACGTACATAAATAGTAGACACATAAAAACCTTCAGTTAGTATGGTAGAACATGCAGTGGAAATGTAACACCCAACCTCTGAAAAATAATATCAAATTAATTTACTTGCTCTGGGCATATTCACAAGTACACGTAGTCAATTGTTCGAGTTTCGATGACTATTTCCCTTTTTGACTTTAAGCTTTGAATAAAATATGTTTACACGTTTTATTTTTGACGATGTCTGTTTTTGGTACATTTCTAGAGTGGCTTTGTAAAGTATTTAGTGAATATATTTTGAAAGCTTGCATTTTGTGATGTTTTGCATCTATTTTGAAAAAAAAATCGCATATAAATTAATTAAATAAGTAAATAAGAGCTTATAGTTTTACAGCAATGTAATCATAATGAAATATTAGCTTAAGGCCTGTTTCACTTTACATTAGAAAGACTATGTATTGAACTTGTTTAAATGTAAAAATGTAAAATGTGTTGTTTATATAGTTTTTTCAACTATCACGACATTGAATATTCTTGGAATGCGTAACAACAACTATCGATTGTTTTCACTTCTGTCCCATTTTGTATTCTTCACTTTTTTCTTGGATGTTAAGTAGAGTGTATTGGTATTCACTATTCAGCATAACTTGATTAGATATCATCTGACTGACGGACTGACTTAAAACTTTCTTTCTTTAATCCGCGTCTACAAAAGAGTTTATACGAACAATAATTTCTATTCGTAACGAGCAAATGATAACATGTAATTACATACTATTTAGCATAATTTTAACCACTTTCTTGCTTCTTGTGATCGATATGCTTGTGAAAATACGACTGTTTAGCTCACTAATCTGTCTTCAGGAGTTATCTTTTGTTACCAACTTCAATGTGTTAGGTAAAATATATAGTTCAGAATTTACACAAATAAAATACTATCGTGTTATACGGAAGTTCACAAAAGTACATAATTGTATAGTATGGTTACACATTATTCATCCTTGAGAAATGGTCAAGCTAAAATTCTTAACTTAATTTTGTTCTAACGATCAAAATTCAAATTGAGATAGTAGAAAATATTCAATTTATAAATGTACTGAAAGACTAATCCAAACGACCTAACATTGCTCCAGTAAGCTTTTATAATAAGACTTCGCGCCGCCATACTTATTTTTATGAGCCCAACCTTTTTCTCTTTTATTTCTCTATGACTATTGAGTTGGGAAACATTTTAATTAAAACTAGTCAAGTATTCCCATAAACGGGTCCGGGAGTACGCAAAATAGTGAAGAACACAAATACAATCTCAGCTTGCACTGCAATGTTTTGGTGTAGGTACACACAACTTAATTCTTATCGGGTATTGAAATCCCTCTTGGCGAAGGCGCCGAGCACACAAAATATATCCCTCGTAAAACATTCTGGCCCAAAAGCCGCCAAAATTCATCTGCAACCAAAAAACTCATGTCAATTGGAGGTACGCGTGTTCGTTTTTTATCGTGAGACGTGACACACGCACAGACGTACGGACGTACAAGTGATGCATACAGGAGAGCACATTTTTCCACATTTAGCAACGACTACAATCATAATGAATTCAAAGTTGTTCTGAATCGGCCTTGTTGATTCTGGCGTTGATCCGCGGGTGTTCGCACTGTCCATACCACTGATTGCTATATTTCGTAAAAAAAACGATCTTTGGTTGGTTATTGCTCACTCGTCGATTGCGTCGGGGCCTACAGGGTTGGCTAGGTCGTTTTGGATTAACTGTCCTCGACTGAAAATCAATTAATGACTTAGTGGGTAGTCTCTATATACGAATTAATTAATTTATTTATTTGTGTATGCCACTTTTTGTTCGTTATTTCCTCACACCACACACTCTCCTCGTCTTATTGTCTAGATACCCACGCTGCACGTGAAATCAATGCCCGCTCTGATCGTCTCGATGACCACACTGCACGGGGCCGCACGGTTCCCTGCTCTCGGCCCCAGCCAGCCAGCCAGCCAGGCCACCCGGCCGACCGCGGGCCATCCTAACTGTATGCATGCATGCACCATCGTCCTTCGTTCGTGTGTTCTTTAGGAATCAGAGAAGGAATGTTTAAATCATTTAAAACTAGGACATTATTGTTTTTATCAGATCTCAATGAGTGTTCGTTAGTTTGACCCCGGGCCTCTCATCTGTCGATGATCCACTTAACACTCACACGTCGCTGGCCACGAGTATAGACACCTCACATTTCGGAACAAGAAGCGTGTAAAAATTAATTGTTCATTTCATATGTTCATATTTTAAGATCAACCTTTAAATGGGCAAAATAGTGGGACCAAAAATTTTACTTTATACCTAACGCTTCAAAACTGATTTTTGTAAATTATACAATTTAAAAAAATATCTCTAAGGAATTGTTTGTAGAAATCGTGTTTCAAATCGGTTATAGAATTTAATCAATTCAAAATTCAAAATTTGTCTTATTCCTGAAATCATTTTTTTTTAAATTTTAGGTTATTTTTTGTTTTTACACATAATCAAAATAATTACTCAGTAAGCAAATAAAATATCGACATTTTGTAGTTTTGGGTACTTCTCACTTAATTTGCACACATCAATTGGATTTCGAATCGCCGTGAGCATCTATGAATCGACAAGTGAATAACGACGATTGATGAATCCTAGTGACGAATATTTGTACGGAAATAATTCTTTGACAATGTGTTTAAATTACCAATCTATGCTCGTGTTTGTTGTTAACGTTGTGTGGGAGTGATAGTTAATTATTATTATTTATTGTTTATCCTTGTACATTGAACAAGAAGAAACGGCGTCGACGCTATAGCAAATAATTTGCTAAAACACTTTGAAATCTATGTAGAAGTCTCGTGCCGCAAAGAGCCTTGCTGAAGCACGTGAAACTAACACGGCACATGTAGTTGGATCTCCCACAAGTGCTCCTTGTACAGGGAAGGGAAATGACTCACTATGATTTTTTTTACGAATTTGAATTGTTGTTTATTAATCGTATCCAAGCGAGTGGAAATGGTCATCTGTGGTTAATGTTGCCCCATTCGTTCTTTGAGGAATCGGGTTGTCATGGATTGTCCGTGAGTCGTTGATGAACTTACTCAACATTTTACCTTATACTGAAACTAAATTCGGAAATAACTTCAGTCAAGATTGCAACTATAAAGGTATTCGAACCCATGGTCTTCCGAATTGAGTTTCACCTGGAATTGAGTGGGGAACAAATTCCCCCGCTTTTGAATGGGAAGGATGTCCATTACGAGTGTAACATTATTTGTTACGTTTTCTTAAAAGCTAGTTATTTTAAGGGGAAAAAAAACACGATATGCCTGGCACTTTACAGAAAATGATACCGTTACTTTTTAATAAGAATAAATATTTCACTTTCGATCAGACGATTACATACCTTAAACATTAAAAAATAAAATCCAATAAGGAAACTGATTATAATATTAACAGTAAAATCCTGCTATGAATAAATGCAAATTTGTTGTTGTTAAAAAGTACGCAAAATGAGTTAAGATTGACCCACACCAACACCCACACACCCCCCCCCCCACCCCTCCTTCGTTAAACCCAGAGGAAAGTACATCATATTCGTATGTTACGTGTTCATCTCACCTGTCAACAATAAACCTATCAGAAACAATGTTTCCTGTCATAAAGTGAAATCCTCGAATACCCTAGATATTTCCTTGAAATCAAGTAACGGCGAACTTCAAACAAAACAAATCACTTTCTAGCCCCGAACCGTACCGTGATTACGGGCGTAGTGTAACATCGTTGTCATTACTCGCTTCAAGTCGCCTCTCTGTACGACCTTTAATGGGTCAACAATGCGAGTGACTCCGAATACTTGGCGGTTGAAGCACTTTCATGACGTCACGCCTCTTAATTAAATAGCAAATGTCTTTTACAAACAACAAAACAAACACAAATATTTTCGAGTTCAAAGGGGAAATCAACAACACACCACTTAAAAGATTCAACAATGGGTATTCTAATTCAATTTAATTATAATATGTTTTTAATGCGTAAATATTTTGGAGTTAGAAATCAACTGGTTTAACGTGTAAGATTCCGTTACATTATCTGACGTATCAAGTATTAGTGCATTGAACTCTCTATGGATTTGTGGAGACACTTTCTTTCTAGTTCTTACGGGCATTTTTTGAGAGTATGTTACTTCGGGCCTGAATAATTTTGAATTATACATTATTTTAATTTATACCAGGAACGAAAATGGAGATTATCTGTACTAACTCAAATTTTACTTATTTACATGATTTAGTAGTTTACTGTTTTACTTTCTTTTGGAAACATGTGCTGAAGAAACATACGTTACATTTCGGTCGTGCTACAGAAAATTTGCAAGAAATATGATAATATAATAGTGTAATCACTATTCTTTGAATTGCAGCAGTTTTTTTCAAATTAAAGTTTTTAATCGTTTTGTGAAAAAGTATTTAAAATGCTTTATTGGTTTAAATGGATATTTTCTTAATTGGGCCCCTAGAACAAACTTCGCGATTTACATATGATAACTCAATACTTTTTTAAATGTAAATACATTCGACTTTTATCAATGTGCAAGTATCATAATATGTACATTTGCTGTTACGCCAAAGTGCATTCTCTGTTTTGAAATCAATGTAAACAAAATATACCTATTATATAAGCTCACTTGTTAATTTTTTTAGATGGAATGTAATGGCCTGTTTCATCAGCAATCGCATTGCCACCATGCGTAATTCTATATTGCTCGCAATAAATATACTCTAAATAGGGCAACGCTCACTAATGTTATTAATACTAATAATCTGGATTCGATCCCCAGTCAGGGCAACTTTATAATAACAATAATAAAAAATAAATTTAGCTCTTTTAAACAACCCATAACCAACATAGCACGTGATTGTTGTAAGTCGATGTAGTATTGAGAATATATTTAATTGAACTATTAGTGCCTTATCGATATGCCTGCCCCTTAAGACGTTGTTTACTTAAATGCATTTATTATAGTTTGTAGTGTACAAACTAATGGAGCAATTTTTTACTATTTAGGATCCGACAAAAAAATTATAACTTATCAAATACCTTATCTTAGTCATATTGTGCTGCTTGCTGCATTGTGCATATTATTATCATTTTTGATTTTTTTTTGTTTACAATTCTTCATGTTTCGATTCTCGTTATTTTTTCCTACGTTGGCTCCACTTGAATTTATTTCTGTGTCGAAGTTAGCAACTGTCTGAATACGATTGCCTAACATGACCACTTCTGTAGCTACTTTAACTTGTCCGACTAGGTAATTATTCCGTTTTACTTTTCAAACGTGATTTTTTAATACTTCATTCCTGACTTATTTCGTGACATTGGTTTGAGGTTGTGTTGAATGCAGTGTTTAAAAAAGAGAATGGCAACATTGATCTTAATTTGTGCAACGTCTGCATTGCTCTTATTTTCATGTTGTGTAATATAAAAAGGGGGCAATATAATTAAAAGGTCAACCTTTAAGTGCTTTTGTGACAAACTGTAATTATTTGACTACGAAAATGAATTTATTTTTAAAAAGTGTTTTGGGTTTTAAGTAACAAATAAAAAGAACACTGTTCTTAACACGAGTTTAAACTCCTTCAAAGGGTTAATTTGTAGCATTGTATAATTAGAAAGTACAACACCCGAATCTTTAGAACTGGTTTTAGATCAACACGCCAAGAATGGATTAAATGATATGATCGTATTAATACAGCCACAGTGTAGAGTAGTGATACTGCACATGCGTACTCCTACAGAACGAACTACTTGTAAACAAACATTGCCTTGGGTTTAATAGCCATTCTACTTGAAGAACAACATTGAACTATCCGTAATTTAAAAATTAGAAATTACTACAGAATAATTCACGGTTAAAACCACTACGCACCTTAATTTGTTGTGATTTTTGTTATACGTTATCATCCGTCTAATAAAGACACTCTAATACTTCATTTTTTTAAGATTCATTGTATAATAGCATTAATATTTGGCCTTGGACGGTTACTCAAATAAATGTTCTTTCTAATCGATTACCAAATAAAGACGTTTATCGAGCGAAAATATTAAAAAAATCTTCGTTCTACGTGTTTGTTGGTGTTAAGATTGACCTCTTATATAGGTCCCGGTAGTGAAAATAAAATGTAATGTCAAATAAATGTATTCTTGAGATCTTAAGAAAAAACACCAAAATCGTTTAAAGTTGTGAGATCTCTTTCTTTTTTCTAAAACAATACTTCAATAATACACGGTACATAAGTAAATTTGGCGATTTTTGCTTTCAATTTAAAAAAATATTTTTTCAAAGTGTTTTTGAAAACTGATCAGTTTCTTCAATATGTACATTATATTATATGTAGCATAAGAAAATTTAAAACGTGTCTAAAATTGGTAAAATAACGACTTTGGCACTTTATAAACGTGGAGTCTACATTAAAATACATAATCATAATATAACGTTGTATAAAATCACTTGTTTATAACTTGCTTAAAATTCGTATAATTTTAATTACATAATTAATTAGTCATAATCTTATTACATTTCATATTAAATTAATTGAGTGGAACCAAATTAATAATCTTCAAATCAAAATTCGTTAATTAAGTATAAAACCGGTACTCGTTTTACCACACGGTCCTCACCATACCAAAACATAACCACAAAAAAAACATTTCACCCAAAAATCACACTAGTCGCCGCGTATTAATACAATGCACTGGACTTACTTGCAAAGATGGTGACAATAAGCGCCACCGCGACGACGCTGAGACGCCTCGACGCCAGCACGTGAGATACGTCCGTCATAGTCAGTGCTAGCGAACCAACTGAGTCTGCGGACGCCGGACTTTCTTCTCTTGTAGAGCTAGCTCTTTCTTTCGCCCATGTTAAACAACCTACTAGACTCTGCATGCCGCTATTAACCATTCATAAACTATAGACTGCTGCCGACAACACGATGGCAACCAGAGCGAAAGCTACTATAACACTCATTAGAATATTACTTATTTAATGCGATTTGTTTAGCCCTTTCACATTCAGCGCCATAGTAATAACCTTAGAAGGACGTAATTTAAAAAGGAATTAACATTTAAATTTGACATCTTCGCTAATAGCTATTCCTTCGGCTTCGGGGAAGCATCCAAGGTATGATATGCACTTTGGCATAATTTTAAGCATGCTATATGGACAGACTCTACAGTAGTAAACTATCAATATTTAGTGTAAGTAAGTTTGGACAGCCATACAGTAGTAAATCATCAATATTTAAGACTGTATGTCGGACAAATACCACGAAATTGTAGATTTTAGACTTTAAAATAAATTTCAAAAATCGTAAAATCAGATTTTACTCTACAGTTTAATTAAAATCACTAAAATGTGTGACTAGAGGTCTTCATTTCCGCTTTTGTGATCTTTGTGCAAAGTTTCGAACAACTGTGCATGAAGTCCAGCGAACAGACATTTGACTAAAATCCAAGCACTAGAACCTCTTAAGGCCCGTCCAGCGAAATTGGATGAGCGAAGCGAAGACTTTTCAATTTTACTTACCCTGAGAAAAATAGCTCGCGTGTTTTTTTGTTTGTTTTTCGTTGTTTTTCGTTTTTTTGTCGGTTTTTTCACTCTCTACTGGGCAAATGGCATATGCTATCTTGATCAAATTTTCAGGGTACCTTTGAAATCTCTGAACTTAGATCTTCCAATTGATTGATTGATTGATTGGATATTGCTTAATAAAATATTTCTCATGAATATATTATTTTTTCCCGATTTTTATTCCGCGACCGGTTAACGGCTACTCCGATCTTCATGAAACTTGATGGAAACGTTCGAAATCACAGAACTTCGATATTTTATGTTTTCGGGCAGTATCGAAGAAATATTTCAAATAAAAATCTTACTTTTAGGGCAACAAACAAAAATAATCAAGCATAAAAGCTTTTCCATCAACGCGACTGGCAAAAGGCATTAACGAAGCAACCTAGTTATGGAAACTAAATTTGTTTAGGACATAGAACTATGATTGCGTAGTTTCAATGAACAATCACATACGTTTGACAATTGTTTTTTAAGATGACATATTTTTACCGATGTGTGTTAATTAAATCGTCGTCTCAAAGAAGCACTTAATAAATGGTATAGTTGCTTCTATCTATTCTTGTCGATGTTGACCTCAGAAAGCTTTGATTTCAATCACTGAGCGCTGGTTGGCCTTTATTTGAACTTGTTAACTTTAATTCCACCATTGAAAAACAGTTCCGTAACTGGTGGGTTGACTTTAAGTATACATTTATTTCTAATTTTTTTAAATTTATTGATAAAAAAACATGTAGCTTATGGCCCTTAGTGTCCGCGAGGGGTGTACACTGAACATGATCCCGGCACTGAAAGTTGATTGAAATATAATATGAAATTAACATTATTTGTATTAATACTAGGAAAACGCTAAAGTCCCGCCGCGTTGATGGATGAGCGTTTTTTTTGTAAGTTTTTTTTTGCGTTTTGTGCGTTTGTTTGCACTTTTCCTTTGCAAGTGCTTTTTGAATGCATTGTGGAGGTGATTGTTGTCAAGTTTCTATTGTTATTTGTTAATTGGTATTATAAACTTCAAAAAACTCATATTAAAACCTTTATTTCTGTAGATTCTGACTAATTTTTAAAACTTTTTCTTTCAAAAGGTACTACATCACCATAACCTTAATGTCCATGTGAAATCTGAACGTTGTAGCCCTACCCGTTTGGTCAGAATTGGCCCAAATGTGACGAAAATATCGCACAAAAAATTGAAAAACTAATATTAAAACCTTTATTTCTATGGATTCTAGCTAACTTTTTCAACTTTTTCTTTCAAAAGGTACTACATCACCATAATCTTAATGTCCATGTGAAATATGAACGTTCTAGCCCTACCCGTTTGGTCAGAATCGGCCCAAATGTCACGAAAATATCGCACTAAAAATCGAAAAAAATCGTAAAAGTACGATATTCATGAGAAATATTTCTTCGATTGTACCCAAAAACAATACACCTCTAAGTTCAGAGAAAACGAAGGTCCGGTCAAATTTTCATCAAGATCGCATATGCCGTTTGCCCGGAATCGAGCGAACAAACAGACGGAAAAAAAAAAAAAAAAAAAAAAAAAAAAAACACCCGAGCTAAATTTTTTGGGGGGTCAGTGAAATTGAAGTCTTCGCTTCCGCTCGCTACGCTCGCTACGCTCATCCAACAATTTCTGACATGTTCTATTGAACATGAAACAACATTGAGCGCAACATGGTATAGTCTACGGTTTGATTGCTATGTAGGCCTATGTCAAACAATCATCCTCAACACTTGATATATCATCCCGTTAGCTAGATGTCAATACAGCTGATATGATTGTGATGGTTAAAGAGCAATAGAGAAAACTTTCATCCTAACATATATTAGATCAATCTGCGTAGTTGTCAAAACTTTACAGTTATACTCGCACTATTATGATAGTACTAGGAAAACGCTAAAGTCCCGCCGCGTTGATGGATGAGCTTTTTTAAAGTTTGCTTGGGATATCTTTACTTTTGCAAGTGCTTTGTTTTGCTGCCTACGCATTGTAGGTGAATGTTGTCAAGTTTCTTCTGTTTCTTGTCAATTGGTATTATTTACCGTAAAAAACTTATATTAAAACCTTTGTTTCTGTGGATTCTGACTAACTTTTTCAACTTTTTCTTTCAAAAGGTACTACATCACCATAACCTTAATGTCCATGTGAAATCTGAACGTTGTAGTCCCACCCGTTTGGTCAGAATCAGTCCAAATGTGACGAAAATATCGCACTAAAAATTAAAAAACTAATATTAAAACCTTTATTTCTATAGATTCTGGCTAACTTTTTCAACTTTTTCTTTAAAAGGGTACTTCAACACCATAATCTTAATGTCCATGTGAAATATGAACGTTGTAGCCCCTCCCCTTTTGGTCAGAATCGGCCCAAATGTGACGAAAATATCGCACTAAAAATCGAAAAAAATCGTTAAAGTACGATATTCATGAAAATATTTCTTCGATTGTACCCAAAAACAATACACCTCTAAGTTCAGAGAAAACGAAGGTCCCCTCAAATTTTCATCAAGATCGCATATGCCGTTTGCCCGGAATCGAGCGAACAAACAGACAGAAAAAAAAAAAAAAAAAAAAAAAAAAACATTGGAGCTAAATTTTTTGGGGGTCAGTGAAATTGAAGTTTTCGCTTCGCTCGCTTCGCTCATCCAAAACCAGCACAATCACTATCCGTTCTGTTTCATGCTGACATACTTGTTTCCAAAACTTGGGGATTCTACATAAACGAGTGATGTTATTTAGTTGGGCAGCGAGGATAATCGAGATGTGATGCCTGATGAATGACCATATGGTAAAGTAAGGGATCCCTGGTCATTATCAAGTAGCCAACACCCACGTTTGCCAATAGCACCACTAGTTTAAATTAATATTATCATTTGTACTTAAAAGACGCTTCATCAGCGAAGGTTATTCACGCAATAGTTTGAGATAAGAATATTGTGATGTTTTATTAAATGCTGAAATTGATTTATTTTACTAAGTCATTGGACTAGCTACACCAACACATTATATTGTAGTGTACATTTAATTTTTTGATTTGGTGTATTATGCAACAGTCTCACACACGAAGTTTTTTGTCTGCAATAGCTTGAGAGTAGCGTAACGGTCGTATTAGTGACACAATCGATATTTTGTTATCAATAATAGCCTGTAATTTAGCACAGATTGTGTTTAAAAAAAAGTCGCGTAGTGTAATTTTATATTTGCAAACATACATTTATTAACAGCCTACGATTAAAACATTGTTCGGTGTGTTTGAGTGTTCTTAAGCACCGTGCCTCTCGGTTCTTATTTTGATCACCGCTCACATTTTTGTTACCAATTATTATTTTCGGAAAAGAAATTCTTGCTATAACTCATTTCAGTTAAAAACTTGACAAACTTGCCAGGATGACTTTATTGACCTTGGCTTTTTATGTCAGGAAGTCTCACGATAATGGGAGCTAAATTTTCCAACTGGTTTTTCTCTCTCATCTATCCGCACTTGAAATCTTGCAGCTAAAACTTATGTTCTTTGTTTAATACCTTGACACCAACAGTTCAGTCGATAACCAGGCGACATATTATTTAGACATGTGAATTGCAGTTAAACTTTCACCCTTTACAACATATTGTTCTAAAATGGTCACAATTTCAGTGTATTATATATACACAGGGTGAGTCAATCAGAAGAATATTTAGATTACATTCATGTTAGTAACTTGTACTTACTGAAACGAAAATCTTGGAATTAAATAGTCGATACTAAACGCGATATTATTTACATTGATCATATATGTCAAACAATGCCAATAATTATTCATATTTAGTTACTACGGCAATATATTGTGTCATTCCTAATTATGTGTTGAAAAATTAAAGTTTCCAATGTAAAGTAAGTTAGATTGTAGACATACTATGCAAATATTGATAACACAGGTTATTTGGGCTTGAAAGGACCACGTTCGCTAGCTTTGATATGGTCTCATCCAAAATAAAAATAAACATGTAAAGACAACAATAATTTAAACATAAAAATAAAATTTTTGTTCACACCTTTTCTATCTATAGCATGAAAATAAAATTATTCGTTAAACACTTAAATTGTAAACAAATATAACTACCGATTAATTTTCATATTATCTATACTTGCTATGCCTGCCCTTGATTTACTTCTGTACAGGGTGTAAGTTACTTATTTACATGTAGACATTTAGAGAAAAATAAACTCGATATATTTTATCTTGATGATGAGTTATCCCAAGATTTGCAACAGTATACACTCTTCATCATCAGCTCTAGCTTACAGAAATCTGGCCGGTGGTCTAAACTGCCTTACTAAAGTACATTTCAAAGATTCACAGTTAGGACTCGTTACCGCTGGAACCCGTACACTCCGACAATTACTGTATCTTTATTAGTGTTGCGTCATTAACGATGCCTAATTGGTAGTTGAAATACCCTAAGTTTGCTTCCTACTTTAATTGAGAGTGTAGCCATGTGCGACATTTAGGTTTTAAGCGGTGCCTACTTGAATTATACACAGGTAAGCCGATAACAATTCTTTGCTACGCACATTGATGTACGACATGCATCACATTAGCAAAACAATCAAACAAAAGCAAACAACAACTTGTAAAACAATGTATTGTTACAATGCAAACGATCAGGAGTTACAAAATCAGTCCTGACCGGGGATTGATCCGGGGTCTCCAACATTGTTGCCTAAGATCACACAACAGGTTTTGATGCAGATACAAGGGTTTATCCTGGAACGGTGTAGGTACGAGTGTGTCACCTTAGAATTAAGAATCAAACACGTTTTTAAAATATTGCCTATTTTTGTTATTAGCTTGCCTACCAAAAATAGGCCATCAAAGAGTTTTTTGTAGTTATTTTCAAAAATCGTATTGAAAATAATAATTTAAAATGTTAAAATATTCTCTGATCGCTACATGCACATATTATTTGTTAAACCTCACAAAAATTCAGTTTTGGGGGTTAGAACAAAGTCGCATTTAGAGTTTACCCGCTCAGTCACCTCAAAACAAAGTTGTACGTAAATTATGGGAAATTTGATGGATTTGGCGACCAGATCGATACAGTGTTCGCCTTTAGGACTAAAAAAACAAGGAAAAGACTTTCAGACAGGATTGCCGGTGGCGGGAATCGAACACGTGATCTCCCGAATTAGTCTCACGCGATACGCTTAAGCTTTATTGGAGGTTTTTGTTCCAAGGGTTTATCCCCATCATAGTACAATATTAAGATACGTTTTTTGGGGCAAATACGTTCGTGACACACATCTTTAAAAGATAAATGTCAAAATATTTGAAAAAACTAATAATTTGACACTTACAACTGTTTCACATATTTATTTACAACGTAGCGCAATATTAATATTTGATACAATTCAGAAGTTAAAAAAATCCATCCCGATCGGGGTTCGAACCCGAGTCTCCCACATTCTAGGTAGGCGCCTTAGCCAACTAGACCACCGAGACGGAGACAGGGGTTCGATACATGGATACATGGAGACATGGATATTTTTACTTCTGAATGATACATGGATACATGGAGACATGGATATTTTTACTTCTGAATGATATTAAATATTAACAATTCCACCTGCGAGAGTGTTTCCCAACTAACCAAATCGAGAAAAAAAAGTAGCGCAATATGTTAACTTATAACTGTTGTAAATGTCCAATTATTTGTTTTACTACCATATAGTATTGAGTAGTAGACTTAGTCTACACTGTAGTCAGGACTTATATTATTGCATAGTTTCATCTCTCTCACTAATATTAATTGCAAGTACGGTACCAAGGGAGGGCCAGCTGGTTTCCCAAACACATTACAAGCCGGGTTTTGAATGCATCTAAATCATGATGTATTGCGCTAAATTCTCAATGGATGTACATACATATTCTAGGGTAATTCATTGCATTTAACCGAAGAACATGCATCTGCTAAGACTTGAGACTCAGAGGTGAGAAATTCAGATTAAACTAAATAGATCATTTTGTAGTTACCGCTAGACTAGAGGTAGGTTATGCGATGTGCACTACTCAAGATACTCCTTAACGGCAAACCGAAAAAGGTAAATATTTGAATTTTTAATACATTTTATTAATTTTGTAGAATCAATTTATAGAAATGAGCTAGGGTATGATAGGAGCCTTCACTTATGACTGAAGCTGCTTTGAAAAATTAAAGTATGGTACACAAAATTGTCCGTTTCATATAAAAAATTATGATGATTTTTGTTATATATAAATGCACTAATGCTATTCGAAACAATGAGTGGTGATAGAAGACGATGATGGACATCAATTACAAAAAAAACATGCCTTTGCGGGATCCGATGCCACGTCCTCGAAGAGTCACGCTTCGGACCAGCGCCCTGATCGTATGTGATACCGCGTATGGCATTCAGGGTATGCTTGGCATGCTTTAAATTTTATGTCCCCCACTGAAAATCAGTTATGTGACTTTTAGTGGTTAGACTCTAAATAAGATTTTTTTTTAATTTTAGTACCTACCAAATTTCCAAAGTAAAGTACACTTTATGAACGCCAAACTGATTCTCTCAGAAAACACATTTGACGCTACGTTCCATAATCGAGTAAGGTATTTGGTTCCATCTTCCTCGCCATAATACTGCCGTTATGTACTCTTAGTAAATATTTCGCCAACTACCTGGCTTGCATTCAAGGTCATTCACCACGGTGCACTTCGGGTGTAATCACTTTACCGGCGCCGAAAACAGGACATGTTCAGTGTATGTCTCGTGTGTTGCAATTACAGTTACAATAGGCCTACTCATTAGTCTGTGGAAGTTGTGTACAGCTGATGTTACTGAATTCATTTTCTAATTTCTTTAGCGACATTCACATAAAGGTTCATGCAAATGTATTATTCTTGTTTTGTGTTAATTGTTTTGTCATATTTTGTTATTTGATAATTTTAATAATACTAATACAAATTTAATTATTAAAAATTTAATCAAATTAAAATTTTGAAATAGTTTAGTGTGTATATGCCTTAAAATTACAATCGCTTTGGCCTTCAATTAATGTTCTAATAGTAGCTTCATACTAGGAAAACGCTAAAGTCCCGCCGCGTTGATGGATGAGCTTTTTAAAATTTTTAGTTTGCATGGGATATCTTTACTTTTACAAGTTCTTTGTTTTGCTGCCTACGCATTGTAGCTGATTGTTGTCAAGTTTCTTTTGTTACCTGTCAATTGGTATTATTTACCGTAAAAAACTTATATTTAAAAGCTTTATTTCTATAGATTCTGGCTAAATATTTAAACTTTTTCTTTCAAAAGGTACTACATCACCATAACCTTAATGTCCATGTATAATATGAACGTTGTAGCCCCACCAGTTTGGTCAGAATTGGCCCAGAATGGCAAGAAATATCGCACACCAAACAATCAAAAAACCTATATTAAAAGCATCATCTCTAAGCATTCTGGCTAACTTTTTCAACTTTTTCTTTCAAAAAGGTACTACACCACTATAACCTTAATGTCCATGTATAATATGAACGTTGTAGCCCCACCCGTTTGGTCAGAATTGGCCCAAATGTCACGAAAATATCGCACTTAAAATCGAAAAAAATCGTAAAAGTACGATATTCATGAGAAATATTTCTTCGATTGTACCCAAAAACAATACACCTCTAAGTTCAGAGATTTCGAAGGTCCTGTCAAATTTTCATCAAGATCGGATATGCCGTTTGCCTGGTAGAGAGTTAACAAACAGACAAAAAAACAAACGAAAAAAAAAAAAAAAAACGAGCTAAATTTTTTGGGGGTCAGTGAAATTGAAGTCTTCGCTTCGCTCATCCAAATACTGCCAACAAACAGCATTTTTGGAACGAAAATAAATTGACTACACATTTCAATACTCCTTTTATAAACCGATTACATAATGCTAAAATATTCTTTTTAAACAATGTATAACTTAATTGTTTCTATATATTTGACGTTGAAGATATTATTATGACCTACTAATTTGCCAGTATTTTATCTGTTAGTATTGAAGTTAAATAAATACCAATCGTAAATTTATTATGGGACACAATTTCTTACACTTACGTATAGATTAGCTTTGTGTTGGTACAGTACCGTATATTGGACATGCCGTTAAGCAGCTACTCATCTGCACTATTGGATTGTTTTATGGCATATCGCCGAGTTTAAAAAAAACATTGTTAATGCGTATTCTACGATCACCGGTAGTGAATGAATAATGTCAAGAGATTACTTTCAAATTCATAATTTACTATTGAAGTAACCAGATGCCAAGTGTTCACATCCTTATTAT
Organism: Sweltsa coloradensis; assembly: GCA_024449915.1. Taxonomy (NCBI): domain Eukaryota; kingdom Metazoa; phylum Arthropoda; class Insecta; order Plecoptera; family Chloroperlidae; genus Sweltsa; species Sweltsa coloradensis. Next base: position 332,330 of record JAMZAV010000224.1, read on the forward strand.
TGTTGCGTCACGGGTATTATATTTACCATCACAATCACATCAGGCATAGTATAGCGCTGGCAATTAGAATGTCTTGTAAGTATAGTGATGAGTAGAAAGGGTTTGTCATCAGATAGTTTGTATTGAACTACTGGTTGTACTGCAGTTTCACGTTCCACCTTAACCATAGAAGCAATTTAATTTTTTTTTTTAAACGAATAAACTCGACCACATCACTTTAGTGGCGTTCCATACCGATTTCGTCATACCAAGTCATTAATATATACTTTAAAACTATATACGGAGTGTTATATTAGTATGGCTATGCTATAGACAAGTGTGTTATAGTATTATGTAAACCCGTTTCAAATTAACTTATCTTGATATTATCTGGTAAAGTATTTATTATTATGCGAAGCAATTTATTTTATGCGGAGGATCGCTTTTTTCTATCACTGCACTCAATTAAGATTTCAATTCAAGTTAAATGTGTTAATAATTCTGAAAGTTTCATTTTGTTCGATAAATAGAGGATTTTAGAGAAGATTTTATGCGCCAAAACATTAAATCCGTCTGTATTTTTTATACTAAATTCATAGAACCACTTATACAACTTTATTAACTGTTTTAATATGCATCTAATTTTTAAACGGTCTTGAGCCGCCGACATTACTCTCCATATTTAAAAGAAAACAGGGACATCGCAGTCAAAATAATACAAATACAAATGATTATAGTGATTGTTCTTGTTGAACATGGTAATTTATCTTATTTATATTTCCTTACTGTCTTGACAATGAAGATTTACATGGCATTTCCTAGTATATCACAAAAATACGGTTTCATGGGCAATAAACGTCACTAGTTTAGCATTGTTTAGTGCGGTAGGAAACATTATGCGCAGAATCGTGTATCAGTACAGATGAATCGTCTTAGGAAGAGGAAGAGAGGATATATCCTTTCACAATGTCACCTCGAGACTCTGGAGGCCGAGTGAAGCCAAGGCCTAAGAGAAAAGGGAAATTTATAGCCAAGATTATCTCAAGTGCATTCATTGTATTTTCACTTTTCGATATGCGCTCCTCTTTCGCACGGTGAGGTTCACTCGGTGACCGCCAGGCGGAACATTGACGCTCACCCCACGCACTTGTGATGCGTGCGTGGAACATTCAGAGCACCGTACAAGTAGCAAACACCGCCATAGACGAGATGTTTACGATTTTGTTACTTCACAACAAGGGGGTGAATTGATTGGACTTAATTATTTATTATCATTCAAAAATCATTGTTGCAATCATGAGGAATATCACAACGAGCATAGCCCTTAAACACAGAATTGTGTGTTATATCCCTAAATAGTAAATATTATATAATTGATATTAAAGTAGGTAATTTAAATTAACAATAATGTGCTAAACATTAGTTTAAACAAAAATAGACAGTCAAAAACTATATAAAAACTCAACAATTAAACAAAAAGAACCCACAATACAAACATTCAAACGCCTAGCATTATAGGCCTAGCTTATTACATTGCTCACATCAAAATAAAAAGCAAACACATTAAATTTCATAGACTTAAATTTTGTCAATTCCTGGGTTTGGTCATGTGTAAGCAATGACTTTGTTATCGTTCCCAACTAGTTTGGTCGGTATTTACTATTTGAATACCAGTCTTTGTTTGGCAATTGTTCGTGCGCCGCCAGGGTTGGCTTGGTGTGCTCAAAAAATTAAGTCCTCCACTGAAAATCAATAATGTGACTGAGTGGGTGGACCAATGATATTTAACATAGGCTAGATACCCAGTCTCAAATACGTCCAACACAGGCGCGAGCGTAGCAAATTGAAGCGTCAATCAGACTTATTCAAGATGGCGATTTTGCGATTAAATTTATGCTTTCCATTATGTTTTAAAGGGATTTACTATTTTTATGGATTGTTTGATATGGTTTTAGCTTGTGCAGCATGGAAATGCACAAACAGAAACAATAAGCAGTTATTGCATAAGGGAATTTAGTAATCATTTGGTGTTAATGGCTAATATGTTCACCTGTCAACCTGACAGCCATCTTGAAAAATATTTGTGCTACAAATCGCTCCCATCTACTTTAACATGCAAACTGACCTATTCAAGATGGCTTCAAATTGTCACGCCAGTGGACCAATGACTGGAGATCTAGTCTACTATAGATGTTAAATATCATTGGTACCAACACTATGCCATCTAATATGTTGTTACGAACCAGAGTAGTCAAGAATATTACACTTGGCTAAGATTCTACTTCTTAATTAAGCTGGCAAGATATTCAGTCACAACTCGAGACCGAAGTTTGTTAATTCTATTCCCGTGCTCTCGTCTTTCATAATACACACACGTAATACCCTAATTACAGCCTAATCACACGACTAACCTGGGGTCCCAAGCTAAGTGAGCGAGACGAAGAGGGGAGATCACTTCGGATTAGATTTTGATTAAATGTTAATATAATAATAATGATCCATTATATTTGAAAATTGAGTTAACTTTTTAGTGATGTTTTGCAATACTTGACGAAATGAGCAAATTTTAAGATTACGTTCTGGATTCTCCTACAACGAAGTTCATATTATTATTAAACTATGAAGGTAGTTTCATGGTTATATAAAGTGCGGTTTAATATCAAAATTGGCATTATAGAATCACAAATAGATTTTAGAAGAATTTAACAAAATAAATTTCAGGCTTTGATTGAAGTTTGATTGTATTTCATTTCCAAACAAATACAAATCAATAAATCACACTTTTTCTCTATCATTCTTCCCGTCGATCGGAATTTTACTCTCAATTAACTTATTTAGAATGATTATCACGAGAATCGGGCAACATATCTTAAACTAAAGACATTATGAGTAATTCTTTTCTAAACCTTATCAATATTAATGTTGTGAATATCATATTTAGAACAATTGAACAGGACAAGAGGTGGAGAGAAAGGAAAATGTAGCTAGAGTTGATGGAAAAACCTGAAAGAGAAGATGATAATGTAGACGAGAAGAAATGGAAAAACGAGACAATATGGGTAAAGTGTCAGTCAAAACTAGTAGAATTCGATAAACGGGGGCCCAAGAGTTTTGTGGGATGATCCCACCTCCTCGCTATACGACATATGTTGGGAATAGGGCCTAACATTATTATTTAGAACAAATTCATAATTAGATCAAGAAATTATCAGTGGCGACAACTACAAATGAGACCTTGTATCGATGCGAGAAAGTTTTAAATTCCTTCCATACAGTAATTGATACGTTTTAAGGTTGTGTTTGCACATGCGTATCATTTCGTCCACCTGTTAATTTTATGTGCTCCGCTTAATAAATTAACCAGTTTTAAAGTCTTGACTCCGTATAATACATTGTGTATAACATGTTGAAAAATATGCAAATATGCATCTTACAACTTTCTAATATCTTTGCTTCTAATTATTTAGGTACTGTTGTTGATTGAGGAGAACAAATGTATAAATCTCACGAATGATCTTATACATTGCACGTTTACCATTTATAATTAATCATTTCCTAGGAATAGGTTAAGTATACATTAGATAAATCTATTACTTCCACAAGCCTACTACGTGCGGATAATCTTACATTAAAGTTCATGCAATATTGCGCAATCTTAACTTTTTGCTTATTTTTAAATTGCGATATCAAATCTAATTTTCACGATCATAACAATCATATAAAGGTCAGGGGAGAAATAATTAATTCATGCTGTGGTGTGGCCTTCTCAGTTTAATTATGGACTGCGCGTTCACATGTTGGTAAGGTTCAAGACGTAAATCTATTCCTGGATTCGCACAAATATCTCCTTGAGGCATTAAATAAATAAATAAATTGTATTTAAAGTCTACCCACTCAGTTATATAACTGATTTTCAGTGGGGGACAGTAAATCAAAGCGACTAAGCCTCCCCTGTAGGCCCCGTCGCCCCGACGCAATCGAAAACGCTGTGACTATCTGATAAAGAAGTTTGTCTTCAAATTACTGACCCATCCTTAGCTGAACGATGCTAGTACTGTATATTGGAAGGTAGAAGCGTGGAGTTTTAATCACTTTTTGTCAAATTTCGAATTTAAGGAATACATTTTGCATTTTCTTCTAATAGTTTTCCACGAAGTCTTAATGTTTCCTGATTTTCAATTTATTTCCAATTAGGTTTATTTCCTACCATTTGCTGCAGCTATTGATTATAATATGTCAAGTTCATCCAGTCTTCTATACACATACGGTTAATAAATTAAAATCTAGTGCAGATAAGTAAACAATAAGAACAGTTTTAAGAACTTAATAGAATAGACGTTAAATAAATAAAGAAAGAAATAAATAAATAAATAAATAAATAAATAACACAAATCGACTGATTTCCAGCACCTTTCTCCACACAACAGTGCGTCACATACAGTGAGTCGCCTGAGGCAGTAACAATGCAGCATGGACCTTGCCACTACGGCCTAATTAGAAACGATTGTACGGTTGCTAGCTAGCCCAGATATAAACATTATTTATGCGAAACATATTAACCATTTTAAGTGATGTCTAATTGATACTAAAACCCCAATACCAACAAACTGTTTTCTATTCATTACCATCCATTTCAAATGTCAATATCAATATAACGTAATGGCGCATTCAATCAAATTACCGGGAAATATACAAACAATTTCCATTTAAAAATAATTACCATCGTACCAAATTCCCTTGCATCGAATATGACCTAACTGTGAATAAATTTAATGCGCGGATAAAGTGCATACAACCAGTAAAACACATTTTAATTTGCGGAAACATACCCTCAATCAAATTGAAATGTTAAAAGTTTGTTGTGCGTTGTGATGTTTAAGTGCGTTTTAGTTAGGAGTCACACACACAACACAATATGCTCACTTTTTATGTTTTGATCAGCAGCTCTCAACAGTTTCCGTGCGTTCAAACTTACCTCGATCGTAAGATCGGGATTGGAATACACATTCTAAATTATATTTAATAAATCTAAAAATCTGAAGAAATTTATGAAACATGCACGGACTTCACATTCATACAAACTCTTTTTAGGCGTACATTAGATCAAAGATCAGATTAATATAACACAGATCATATTTATTGAACATGAATAGGAGGTTTTCAAAAGCATTAAGTACAAAAATATATGATTTTGACAATCTATAAAATATGTAGTGGAATCGATATATTTGTGTCTAACTCATAATTACTTTTAATAATATTAATATATAAACATATGCATACAATTACTTAATAACCATGGAAAGTAATTAAATTGACTGTAACCGGTTTCACGAATTACCCACAAAACCAATATTAAAATCGATTATATATGTTTTACATTGATCTCAGACACATAGAGATTATACCATCTAGAATAAGGTATATAATTATTGTGTTGTGATTTTCTGATAACAATAGTCGAAAAGAATGTACCGGCTGGGGATCGAACTCGGATCCTTCGGTTTTACTTATCGGTGCACTACCAAACTTAAGATCAGTTCTGTGACTGAGTGGGGAGACTTAAATACAAATTAATTTTATTCACTTAAGTGAGTTATCAGACCACTGGATAAACATCCTCTTCAATTATTGATATACCGCTATTATCAATGATCAATAGCAATTAACTAGGAAAACGCTTAAGTCCCGCCGCGTTGTTGGATGAGCGTAATTGGTGAATTGAGCTGCCATGTGTTTTGCGGATTTTCTGTTGTTCTGTAAAAAAATCAGAACTTTGTTGAAATTTTTTTTAAATTAAATCAAATTAAATAAAAAATTAACTAATTTTTTTAAATTAATCGTAATTTTAAAAAAGGAAAAAATCGTAATATTGAAATTTTCATAAAAAATAATTATTCGATTGCGCACAAATTTTACACGAATATATTAATTCTTAAAATTAAGGTTCTGTGAAAAAATCATTATAATCGGATAAGCATAAGAGCAGCATATAAGCAGAAGAAATTAAAAAAATCGTAAAATTGCGATTTTCGTGAGAAATAATTATTTGATTACGCTCAAATTTCACACGAATATATCAATTCATAAAATTAAGGTTCTGTGAAAAAATCATTACAATCGAATAAAGATGTAGGAGTATAAGTCGAAGAAATTTTTTAAAAATCGAAAAAAATCGTAAAATGCGATTTTCATGAGAAACAATTTTTCGATTGCGCTTAAAAAAGTGGCAGTTCTTAGTTCAGAGATTTCGAAGGCCTCCATAAAATTTCATCGCAATCGGAGTGTCGTTTAGCCGGAAGCGTGTTAACAGACAGACAAAAATACAGAAAGAAGAAAGAAAAAAAAAAAACATTCCGGATTTTTTCTACAGTGTAGGTGAAAGGAATCTATCGCTTCGCTCGCTACGCTAAATCCAACAAATGTTTATTATTGTGTGGTCCTTCGCGTTAACGTACAAGATGTTCTACTACGCTACCTTATAGGATTATTACAAATAATTCTCTCAATTGCTAAAGCAATCCCCTTCACTCAATCTCAAACATTTAAAATCATCAGTGGGTTGTAGAAAAAGAAACCACTTTCAACTTAATTTTGAATATCCCTCTCCCCCAATCCACCGATTTCGGGGATAACAAAACGATATTGCACACAAGTACCTGCCTTTCTGAGATGCAATCGTGATTGTGTGTGTGTGTGTGCCATTCCTCTTTTTCAAAAAAACATTTCTAGTGGTCACATGAAGCATCTGTAAGTAAAGCCGAAAGATCCGGGTTCGAACCTCGGGGGGTACCCATATTTTTCGACTATTGCTATCAGTGTATCTGACAATTTTGCTTTCTCTGGAAAATCCTAATGTGCCAAAGTTCCATTTGCAAGACGAGCCCCCCCCCCCCCCTCCCCCCCCCAAACTCATCAATCAAGACCAGACGACCATGCTGTTGTTCAATGGGGCTATACGTCTTGTATTTATGCACCGAGTCTTATCGATTAGAGGCTGATTTGTGATTAATGACGTCAGTCTTTCTGTATTGTTTTCCTGTCACCGGGTGAGTGATAGCGACTCGACTTAGATGGTGGCGATGCGTTAGTTGTTCCCTATACAATAATTCACTTCTGATACTGTATAATAGGGTGACATTATCTAGGTCTCGATGACTTCAAGTAAAACAAACAAACACAAAAAGTCAAACAGCGCGATTGGCCACAGTATCACACAGAAATACGAACAAAATTAAATCTTACGATTATGTCCATGAATTTTAAATAGTAAATACATTTTTTGACTGCATTTATAATTAATTCTTTCCTAGTTTTCACAACCTCACCATTTTACAATTAAGCTCACCATGTGTTCCATGATTTGTTGGAAAATAATAATACAAATAATAATTAAACCAATGGGTATGCATTACAATATTCCTAACATTATGTTTTTCATGACCGTGTTTCTTGAACAAATTTAATAAAAAGTTAACAAAACATCAAAATCAACAATAATTGTTTTGTTACATAAACTTGTGCGTCCGTAAGATACACATAAACCTCCGAACGCAACTTATTGATTCGTTGGGATATAATGTTAAATGCTGTTTGTATAATTATGCCGCTTATATTGTATTACCCAAGTACGATGGTGGTCTAGTAAATTAAATTGTATATACCATTTCCCAAATAGATATATAACAAACAGTGTAATATGCTTTTTAGTTTCTATAACTAAGTTGGTTGATCATAAACAAACTATTATTTTAATTATATATTTCACATCCAATGAAACAATAATCATCTGAGCCAGTCTCTTGTTAATATTTATTGCCGTATAATTCACTCAGATAATCTGTTTAGTGGTTTGTGAATTCGTGGCTGTTCATTACTTCAACATGGGAAGTATACCAGTCAAAGAACTTAAACATTTCATAATAAAAAGGGTGTGTGTGAATCTACTTTCAACTTTCCCTGGAAAAAAGTGTCAAACGAAGCTCTTAATTACACGACTTTAAGATTCATATCTACCTAATTATCAAAAAACAATTAATTACTATGAATAATGTCTTGTTTGGTAGACAGTACCAGTACCACGTACTCACTTAAAAAAATTTCGTTTCACATTACAAAATGTAATTAGTTGTGAATTTAAACAAAAGCAAGCAATTAACCTTAACCTTGATAATTAAATTGATTTAACACTTGACTCGGCAGAAGAAAATAAATAACCCTGTTACCTTTCTATATTGGAAAATCATCTTGACTGGGCTTGGCGTGTAGTTGAACTTTCAGCAATCATTTAGTAATAGTGTCTTTCCAACATCCATAATGATTAAATTTCGACGTTATCAACCGATAATTTTGATAGTTATTGGCTATTGCTACTAATTCTGTATTGATCAATGTGCTGTACTCCGATGCCTGGTCATCCAATATTTATTGGCCGGCCGTCAATCTAATTTTTTTATAATTGGAACTAAAATTTACTCGCGTATACTCGTTTGCATAATATTTTTACGTTGTACAGTAGGCCTACATATTAAATGTACGTACAGCATTAAATTTGCAACACAGTTTGTGTCAATAAAAAAAAAATGGCACTTCCAATGTTTGTATTTGAATCTTCTCTGGTGAGTGTTCATCATAATATATTTTCAACAACCAGACCGATTTATTTGAGAATTTGAATCGAATCGACTACGTTCAAGTTCTTTCAACTAATTGAGTTATCCACTGTCTTGAAATTAAAACGTTTCAATTGAAAAATAAATTTGCGTTGGTGTTTTTAAGAAATACTCTGGGTAGAATAAGAAGATATTTTCTGTCGTTTTAAGAGTTTAGATGAAGAAAATTATAAATGTACTAATTTTATCACAGACTCCTATCATAGATTGTAAACATCTTTAAACGTGTGTATTTAGACAAAATAATGTACAGTTATTAGCAGCACAATATTTAGACTATTCTTGAAATGTCTTCTTCCCTACTTACCACCATAATTAATGAATAATTATGTTATTGGATGAGCGAAGCAAAAGACTTCAATTTCACCGACCCCCCAAAAAATTTAGCTCCGTTGTTTTTTGTTTTTTTTGTTTGTTTTTTTTTTTTTTGTTTTTCCCCGTCTGTTGTTCGCTCTCTACCGGGCAAAACGGCATATGCGATCTTGATGAAAATTTGACACGACCTTCGTTTTCTCTGAACTTAGACTTGCCACGTTTTTGGTATAGGCCAAATCAAAGAAATATTTCTCATGAATATCGTACGGTACTCTTACGTTTTTTTTGTTGATTTTTAATGCGATATTTTTGTGGTAGGTCTATTTGGGCCGATTCTGACCAAACGGGTGGGGCTACAAAATTCATATTTCACATGAACATTAAGGTAGGGGTTCCCAGGTAATGGTGATGTATTGCCTTTTGAAAGAAAAAGTTGAAAAAGTTAGCCAGAATTGAGAGAAAATAAAGCTTTTAATATACGTTTCTTTACTTTTTGTGCGATATTTCGTTCCATTTGGGCCAATTCTGACCAAACGGGTGGGGCTACAACGTTCATATTATACATGGGACATTAAGGTTATGGTTATGTAGTACCTTTTGAAAGAAAAGTGGAAAATATTTAGCCAGAATCCATAGAAAAAAAAGCTTTTAATACAAGTTTTTTACAGTAAATAATACCAATTGACAAGAAACAAAAGAAACTTGACAACATTCACCTTTCAATGCGTAGGCAGCAAAACAAAGCACTTGCAAAAGTAAAGATATCCCACGCAAACTAAAACCTTTAAAAAGCTCATCCATCAACGCGGCGGGACTTTAGCGTTTCCTAGTTTTATTTAATGTTTCGACTACGACAGTAAATTGCGAAATGGCTCATGGTAAATCACAACATCGTTTTCGTCTCGTCTAATTAGTTCCTCATTGCTGGCCAAGGCGTGTTGCACATACTGCGTCTATCACAATAATAACGTGATGCGAAGTTATTGTTAGTGAAACTGAAAGTATGGGTTTATTGTGAGTAAATAAAATACTTATTGGATAGTTGTAGAGTTTCACTGCGATCTTTCTCTATTAAGTAATAAGCGAGTTGATGTCTTTATCGGTATGGATTTATAATGTATTGCAGTATTATTATATATTTCTCTTTTGCAATTTAGCTATTTTTTATTGATTATACCGGTACCATTGTTCTTGATTTTTTGTTTCTTAACCTGTTATTACATTGTCCATGTCTTGAGCAAGATCTCAAAAATGAAAATTTTTGTACAGCTCAAAACAGATTTAAAATAGGAACTTGCAAATTCCTCAAAATGAACCTCATTACTTCAAGTTCCTTTAAAAATTACTTATCTTAAAAATCTTATCACGTATTATTTGTCGGAATAACTGGATGTTTCAACAACCACACTTATTTATTTTTACATTTCTGGCAGTAAAATGTAAAGAAAAGTGTTAATGTGTTTGTAATTTGTATGTTTAGTATTTAAGAATTTGATGGGATTTGACAGCGTAATTAACTGCAGAAGAAAGTTTAAAATCGTTAAGCTGCTTATGATCGAAAAGGAACGCGTTCCTCCCCAAGACTGGTATTATCTCATAATTTCGAATGAACAATTTAAATCAATACAATTAATCAAAATTATATAGTACATAAATTATACATTACATATATATTACAAAAAGTGAAGTGTGATCTTATATGAGTTGTTCATATTCCGTTACTAACCACTAGCAATAAAATACAGATTCCACATTTTCTAACTCCACCCGAGGTTGCAAGTGCTGGTTTGGGGGGGGGGGGGGAAAATAATTCAAAACCCGAACAGCGGGACACTGCATCCCCGTAGAGTGGAACAGATTGGAATTGCAGTATTTCGAAGTTATTTTAGTCGCGTATTACGAAAGGCTTTTTGAGAGAAATAACTCATAACTTGGCTAGATATAAAAACGATCTCCCTTGCGTTGCACCAAATAACAGCGAGGGGTGGTGTGTGCGGGGAGTTAGAAGTTACTCTACATTGTAAACTAATGACAACAAAAATAAAGTGAACAAGTACAAAATAGTGGAATGGCTAGGTGTTATTAAATTTAAATAAATGAATCTGTCCCAAGTCAAATGTTACGTATAAATCACAACGACGATTCTAGGTACAAAACTGAACATCAATCTATTTACCAATAAGAGGAGAGCAACTTAATTCATAGGAACCATTAAATACAACAGCTAGCTGTCATAGTTAGTCAGATACCACCCCTTTATAATTCACACAAATTAATTTTGCAATTATAGTTTAAATAAATGTGGCACCAATGTGGCACTACATAATTCAGTATAATACAGATTTGCCAGGGACAGAAAAATGTTGTGTTCTGCAGTGCCACCAAAACCTGCCCAGGGTGCGCTGCACTGCATGCCCATCTTCAGGTATCTAACTGAATAATATTTTTGAGTTTTGATAATCGTGAAGGGATTGTTCGAGGACCAAGTCACTTGCATTTGCATTAACGACAAAAGAAACCCTCGTTAAACTTCCGGTGACAAGATTCGAGGCCGTGATCTCACGATTCAGAGTCCCCACAAAGGGAAAATTATTTTCTTATGGAAAAATGTCAAGCAAACAGTTTTTAAAACATTTAAATTCGAAACATTGTTGACATTGAATGAGCTCCATCATCTACAGAATGCTCTAAATATGGATTAATGCTCATCTCACGAGCCTAATATTAGTAGGGTATGCGTTGATTAGGAAGGAGTGTCCAATGACTGTAGTCCTCAATCCCAGAGTATACCCTCCAGCAGTAATCGAACTAATGACCTTCCGAATTAGCGTTAGCACTCTCCGTAGTTCCTAGTAATTGTTCCTGTACATCCTCCGGCCATTTAGAACCACCCCAGAGGCATAAGGGCCAAAAGCCTAACTCTGGGCGTGGTCTAGCCTAGGGATATCCAATTAAGAAGACAGTTGATAGAAGGCGAGCACTTTGAACTCCCGCTGTGAGGAGTGAGCAACGCTCTCCGGGTCAAGGAAGCAAGTGAAAGTGTTTTATGCACTCGCCGCCCGCCGCTAGTTCTGCGCATGCGCGCGACTCCATGCGCGCGAGCGTCATTTCATTTCCCACGAGGTTCCTACCTTTTTTTATGCAAGACTCGCATTTGCTATTTAGTTTATAACTGTTATTAACGTTAATGTACTTAAATCACACCTTAAAACGTTAAGCTTTCGGATTCGCAAAGGGTGTTTAAGGTTGAAGATCATAGTAATTGTTGTTGTGTAATGCAATGGCGTATGCAATAATGTTCGCCTTATCTGTGCGATGATCGCTGGAGCTGTCCGGAGTCGCGAGGCGTGAATGCATTATTCAGTTCCATTCGGTTGATTAAGTCATCGTGCAAATAAGTTGGCACCGACGGCTCTTAGTTGTCAAATCAATAGGGGAAATTGTTGCGAAACCGACTGTCCTTAATATTAGAACCGGACTGCTTTTTGATGACTTTAAATCTGTTAAAATTGCGACGTTATCAATAGAACCAAGTTGAGCACAACATTTAAATACATACTTTTTATTGTGCAGTATAAATGAAACATTATTTCCGGGATTATTTATTTTTCTCAAAATTTGTAACTTTAAAAACAGAGATCTCGTCAAGCGTATTCATAATTTGATTCATTTGTGTTGGTTGTCAACCTTCTACTTTCACCTCTACACAATTTGTGCTTGTTACTTAAAGCATAAAAATAATCAAGCAAAATTATATAAATAAACCTGGATGGATTATCGTCACTTACAGAATTATAATATTTTTATGGAAATTTTGACTGTCCAAATTTCCTACTTGTCTCAATATATTTCTGTCACAATTATTGAACTTCCAACATACATAACATTATGCCAATCTCTTTCAAATAAAAACAAAAAACAGTTACACCATAACCATATTTTAAATCTCTGCGGTCGTTCTTCATGTCGATTTGCGGTGATACTTGAACAATAACATTTAAAAAATTTAACTTTTCGTTTGCATTGAAATTGTAGTCAACCATGAACATGAATTTGTCAATGCATGGCTATAAAAATTAAGTTTAGGTATTGACAATTAGGGAACTAATTTAGTGTCACTAAATTCTTCTTGGTATGTTAGTATTACAATAATTTATATAATCGGAAAATCGTTGAAAAATTTGATCTTTAAAAAGAAGCCATAGGTAAAAATCAACGGATGAGAGCAATTTTAAATACAACACGGCAAAAATAAAATGGTGCAGCAGCACAGTACGTCACAAAAAACAGAATTCAATGATTTTTTATATTTGGTGCATTAATTAATTGCATGTAATATCCTTTTTGAAATTGTAACCAAAGTTGTTGTGTTTAAATGCATTGTTGTTGTATTATTACTATTTTAAATATTTACTTAACTGCAGTTCATTGTTGTGTCATCTATGTAATTAGATTTATTTAGTTGTCCTCCTTTAAATTGTAAATCAGTTTTTTAACTGAATAGGATAGACGTTTAATAAATAAATAAATACATAAATAAAATAAATGAACGCAACATCGCTAAAAATTAAATCAGTTGGCTACTCCGCAATTAAAACCTGACGCGTGTTTATGCCTCGAGGTTGGTAGCACTTTCAAGTTCATCCGTTCCTTTCTCCTCGTGTGTCGTGTCCATGCTGCTCACAATAATGCACTTTGCAATCCAGACTTGCAAGTTGTAGCGTCACTTTCTCCTGCATGTCCGAGCACAGTTAGTTCCTGTATCCTAGTTAATAACCCACCCCAAAAAACTGGTAGTCGTACTTGGAGAGGAGCTGCATGGCGAAGAAAGTGCGCGGATCTGCATCTTTTACTAGAGCCGCGGCTCAGTCAACAACCAAGTGACGTCACAAGCTATCGGACTACCGCCATATATTAAAACCACACGCATAAGCGTAATTTAGAAATAACTCACATAACGCTACACAAAAACAAAAAAGTGGATACTACCGTAATTGGATGAGCGAAGCGAAGACTTTCAGAGAATTTCACTCACCTTTCAAAAAATTTAGCTCCAATTTTTTATTTTTTATTTATTTTATTTTTTCCTGTCTGTTTGCTCTCTACCGGGCAAACGGCATATGCGATCTTGATGAAAATTGGAGAGGACCTTCGAAATCTCTAAACTTAGACCTGCTACATTTTTGGGTACAATCGAAGAAATATTTCTCATGAATATCGTACTTATACGATTTTTTTCGGTTTTTAGTGCGATATTTTCGTGACATTTGGGCCGATTCTGACCAAGCGGGTGGGGCTACAAAGTTTATATATCACATGTACATTAAGGTTATGGTGGTGTAGAACCTTTTGAAAGAATAATTTGAAAAAGTTAGCCAGAATCCATAGAATAAAGGTTTTAATATGAGTTTTTTGAGTAACATATTAACAAGTAACAATAGAAACTTGACAACAATCACCTATAATGTATTAAAAAAGCACTTGCAAAGGTAAAGATATCCCACGCAAACTAAAAACTTATTATAAAAACTCATCCATCAACGCGACTAAAAAAAGCGTTTGCGAAGCTTCCTAGTTTAGTAATGTCACATAACGCTACACAAAAACGAAAAAGTGGATTCTACCGTAATTTAGTAATAACTCACATAACGCTACACAAAAACGAAAAAGTGGATTCTACCGTAATTTAGTAATAACTCACATAACGCTACACAAAAACGAAAAAGTGGATTCTAAGTCCCATGTGGTTTAGTTAGAAAAATATCTGTGATAAAACATTTTACAAAATATTGTAACCAGTTATGATTTTAATCAAGGTTTAAAATAAATTAATGCATGCCATAATTAAAAACGCTATTGATTACAATATTTGAATAATTTTTCATGCAGGGTGTAGTTCTAACGAAAGTACGTGAGACCTATAGTAGCCTTTTTTGATTTTACGTACGGTTTGAGAGATATTACTAAAATAAGGTTATTTCGCGTGGTTTTAATATTGGTGGTGATCTTTGCCCTTAAAAATGAGCACTACACGTTCTCCATTTTCAGGAGCATTTCCCCAATCTAGAAGAATTTGATTTTTATTATATTTGTGTATTTTTAACGGTTATCAAGCAAGGATATGTACACGCGCTAGAAATCGCAGACTAATAAGATATGTGGTTGAATTTCCAGAAGAATTTACCAAACACAAAGTTTTGGACATTTTGACAATACTAATCTTGTACATCGATTGCAGTTTTCAAATTATTTTGTAAATTATTTAAGTGCGGTTTACAATTTTTGTCTACAATTATATAATCCTCCTTATTTATTCTCATTTAAAATGTATTTATATTGTTTTTGATAAAATAGGAAAGACATAAATAAACATATAAGTAAAAGCAATAATATTATTATATGTGTGGGACAGTCGACTCTATGAACGTTTTTAGGATATTTGTAAAGTTTTAGATACCTATCTATGATTCAAATCGGTAGTGCAATAAACTTTATTTAACAAAAAACACACAGCCGAATGCAATTAATTTTAAAAAAAATTATAAGTAAAGAATAAAAAAAAGACAAAACCATATTGGTAACGGCGTAGGTTAAAGTGGATTCCTAGCATTGTTAGCATGGACAAAACACAAAACAAACTGCAATTAAAAATTAAGTAATAATGTCTAGACTACAGTAGTGGAGGGGGAAGCCTGCCTCACAATAAATGAGAGAAGTGTAGCTATAAACGTTTTATCACTAATTAACTCGTTATAAAATGAACATGCTCTCCAAGCCGCCTGCTCTTTCTGGTTTGTGTATATCTAGTTTCAGCTGTTTATTTATCCCAGATCCGTCTGAACAACGCGTTTACATCACCGTTGAGTGCTAACTACTAACTAATGACTTTTTGAATGCAACTTTGTGTAATGTTGTTATTTTCCATTTGACGGGGTTAAACGTTTCGTTTTGCTCTTTAATAACTGTGAGCTAACATTAACAATTGTTTTTTGTGCTTTGATGTCATTGCCCGGGCTGAGCCCTAGGCCTAGAAAGTTCATTACAAACAAAATGAATGGAAACAGATTCACTGACCGAATATTCACTTGCTGTCTGCTTTAAATATGTTTTACCTTGAATAGTACACTCACGTTATCCACACGTTCAAGCTTCATAATTTAGCTTTGAGATTTGAACGTTTTTGAACGAAGTTAATATTTTTTTAAATGACGCTCACGATCCTATTGTCTGGGTGAAGTTAAGTCAAGTTGTCATCTAATGTTAATGTTTAAAATTGGGACAAACAATAGAAAAATAAAATTCAAGATGGAGTTGGAAGAGTTAACGATTTTAATACTGAAATAACTATTAACTCACAATAAAAATATATTTATGTTTTGACCAATGTTTTCACTCAAATGGGTCAAAAGGGATGAGAGTTGTATAACAATCTATGTTTTAAAGTGGTTAAAGGAGGAAAACTATTTTGAAAACCACAAGTTGATGGGAACGGAAATCGCTTGAGGCAAAAATTCAGTTGTGACAGATTAACATTCGGACGATTTCGTTATTGCCCCAGGACTGATCTGAGTAATGTTAACGTTTCACATCTTTGTGGTTTTCGGAATTCGAGATTTTATTTGGCCCACGTTTAAACTACAGACACTGATCGAAACCAGGGCAAAGATATAAAAAACACTTTGCCGACAAATCTTCACTGAAAAATGCATATTACACTGACGATGACGTAAATTGGAATGAAAAGGCTAATTTTACCAACTTTATTACCTACAATTATTTTGTAATACCATATTATTATTTTGAACAGTGGAAGGCTGTGTGATTCGAGTGGTTAATGAGGTTATAGCATATTCTGCGATGTCGATTATGATCAATTAATAATAAAAATAACAAATAAATAATACAAATGCAACTATTCTACTGAGTAATATTATTAAGTGTTTAATTAATTTGTGTTGTCAAACTTCAAACTCCGTTCGTATCAAACGAATGCGATTTTGTGCCCGCAGATCTGCCAATGTGTTCGTCTGGCGATGTTTTTATTAATGCACCGATGTAAAAATGAAAGCGAGGTTTTAAGGGAACGTCTGTGTGTGTGAGGTAACTCTCACTAGAAGATGCAGAGAGAGAGAGTGCAGGGCTCAAGTAGGTGAACCAGATAAGTTGACGAGAGCAGGACCCGCCCTCTGATAGCTCGGGTTCGAGGCCCGGGTGTAAGCGGCCGTTGGGTTTCGAATATCGGGCGAGTGATCAAGAATCCGTGCTCGGGTCCGGGTGTATGAGGTGGTGAGGGATACATGGAACTCTGATAGCTCGGGTTCGAGGCCCGGGTGAGGTAAGCAAGGACCCGTGCTCGGGGTCCGGGTGTATGAGGTGGTGAGGGATACATGGAACTCTGATAGCTCGGGTTCGAGGCCCGGGTGAGGTAAGCAAGGACCCGTGCTCGGGCCGGGTGTAGAGGTGGTAGGGGTACATGGAACTCTGATAGCTCGGGTTCGAGGCCCGGGGGAGGTGAGCAAGGACCCGTGCTCGAGGCCCGGGTGTATGAGGTGGTGAAAGATACATGGAACTCTGATAGCTCGGGTTCGAGGCCCGGGTGAGGTGAACAAGGACCCGTACTCGGGGCCCGGGTGTTAGGTGGTGAGAGACACTAGGTCCCACCTTCAACTAAGTTGGATGAGAAACCCGGGTGGGAATAGAAAGGACACGGATTCGAATTTTGGATGAGCCGAAAGCTTTAACCGTGGCACAACCTTGTGAATAGGGATCGAGACCTGGGTGTAGCGAAGAAATAAATTCTTTGAATTCATCTCAAACAAACAAAGATACCATCTATCTTCACCATACAACGTCAACGTCACTATACACTTGTACCAACATTCCCAAAAAATTATCAGGGGAGGAAAGAAAACCATTGTCAACTAAATTTGTAATTATTTTCAGTCACCACCAATTCTCAGATTTTGGAATTTATAACAAAATCGAAATTACCTTTCATTTACAACCATACCTGCCACTGCTTATAAGCCAACTTCTGCTTCGTTTGTGTGCAATACAAAATTAAATTCAAATTATATTAACGTAATGCAAGAGATTGGTGTAAACTAATACAAATATATCCATAACAAAATGCAATAAAATAATTGGATGAGCGTAGCGAGCGAAGCGAAGATTCCATTTCACTACACTGGAGAAAAAAATCCGGAATGTTTTTTTTTTTTCTGTATTTTGTCTGTCTGTTAACACGATTCCGGCAAAACCCGATACTCCGATTGCGATGAAATTTTATGGAGGCCTTCGAAATCTCTGAACTAAGAACTGCCACGTTTTTGAGCGCAATCGAAAAATTATTTCTCATGAAAATCGCAATTTTACGATTTTTTTATTTTTAAAATTTCTTCGACTTATAACACCTACATGCTTTATTCGATTGTAATGATTTTTTCACAGAACCTTAATTTTATGAATTAATATATTCGTGTGAAATTTGAGCGCAATCAAATTATTATTTCTCATGAAAATCGCAATTTTACGCTTTTTCCTTTTTTAAAATTACGATCAATTATAAAAAAATAAGTTAATTTTTTATTTAATTTGATTTAATTTAAAAAAAATTCAACAAAGTTCTGATTTTTTTCACAGAACAACAGAAAATCCGCAAAACACATGGCAGCTCAATTCACCAATTACGCTCATCCAACAACGCGGCGGGACTTAAGCGTTTTCCTAGTGAATAAAAACAGCCGTGATTGACCCTCGATGATTTGCACTACTGGCTGGTAGTGAGAGAGGCTCATTATCACAACTAGGCCATTTCATTGCGTTTTATCATTTAATCCATTCACTTGTCCTAAACCTTGATTGTTCTCGAGGACACTCGCGTAAAGGTTATTTACATATGCCAATTATTGAGTTGTTGATAAGAGAGATCACTTCGGAAGCTTCTTACAAGCGTCTACTAACAGACCTAAGGCCAACTGCATTCGAAATGTTAGCCGGAAGTTTATGATGACGAGTATAATTATTTTCTTCTATTCAGTAGAGATGAAAGAAGACAACATTTTCAATATCATTAAACACTCAATAATATGTTAAAAAGTATTCATTGTGGTGTCGTGTTTAAAATATATTTTAACTATTTATTAATGAAAATGTATAAATGATTAGTCTTACCAATGGTCTTCGTTTAAATGTTAGCATTCTAAAATTGACTACTATAAGAAGTATTATTTTGTTTTATATAATATATATGTTTTAACCCCACTGAGGCCACTGATAACAGAATAATACATTTTAAGAATCGTGTTTCTTGATAATGATGATAAAATTCGCCTGGAACATCAACTTATTGTGCAAATTTCTAAAAAAGAAAGTAACATTTTGACGGTATATGAATTTGTGTTGATTTCTACATCTTCAGATATTTATGACTCCTAAGAAAACAAAATAATTCATAATATTGTTTTAAGAAGAAGGGTTACCATTGTGTTTCGTTTCTACGAAGTGTGAAGCCCCCAGCTTGGTTGTTTCTACAGGTTTGGGCTACGTGTTTCTACACCACTTTCACCGGTTTCATTTGACACCACAATTAATTAGCCATGCATGAGTCGCCCCGATATCAGACGAGCTAAATTATATGTTATTAATTACACTTACAAGGATTATTTAAAGTTTTTTTAGACACATACCTCCACTTGTTATAATTTTAAAAATGAAATCAAACTGCAGATTGGAGAAAGGTCTAATTCAAATGTGTGTTTTATTCCAGAGTTTGGAAACGTGGTTTCAACCAACATTGGACAACTTTACACGACGGGACGTCTTGTTTGGTCATCTGTTCATATCTTCGGTGAGTTAATTTTTCTTTTTTATTGCTAGGTTCAAGTGAAAATCGGACGTTACAATAACCTTATAAATATTTGCTCGATTCCCGCCCTATACTACACAAAGAAAATACCAATTTGTCCCTATATTCTGCGACAAACTACATTTTGAACCATCGACAACCCGTAAATAATTATCATTTGTATGAGTACGTACGTAATATTTTTGTAATGGAGATAAAAGTAAGAAACACAACCAAAGATACCGGGAAAAGGACGCGAGAGCGGACTGTGGCTGGATTTGTCCAGCACGGGTCTGTGTTCCCCACATCCCCTATGCTAACGGTTGGCGAGCCCTCAAACCAATGTGCATTCAAAGGTCCAATTTGAATCTTTAGCCGATTATTGGATGAGCGTAGCGAGAGAAGTGAAAACTTCAATTTCACTGACCCCTCAAAAAATTTAGCTCCAATGTTTTTTTTGTTTTTTTTTGTTTTTGTCTGTTTGTTTGCACG
Source organism: Sweltsa coloradensis (assembly GCA_024449915.1). NCBI lineage: Eukaryota > Metazoa > Arthropoda > Insecta > Plecoptera > Chloroperlidae > Sweltsa > Sweltsa coloradensis. The sequence goes on from JAMZAV010000224.1 coordinate 352,634, forward strand.
ATTCGGGGCAAACGGCATAAGCGATCTTGATGAAAATTGAAGGGGACCCTCGAAATCTCCGAACTTAGACGTGCCACGTTTTTGGGTACAATCGAAGAAATATTTCTCAAGAATATCGCACTTTTACGATTTTTTCGATTTTTAGTGCGATATTTTCGTGACATTTGGGCCGATTCTGACCAAACAGGTAAGGCTACAACGTTCATATTTCACATCGACATTAAGGTTATGGTGATGCAGTACCTTTTGAAAGAAAAAGTTGAAAAAGTTAGCCAGAATCCATAGAATAAAGGTTTTAATATGAGTTTTTTTGAGGTTTATAATAACAATTAACAAGTAACATTAGAAACTCGACAACACTCACCTACAATGCATTCAAAAAGCACTTGCAAAGGAAAAGTGGTCCTACGCAAACAAAAAATTTACAAAAAAGCTCATCCATCAACGCGACGGGACTTAAGCGTTTTCCTAGTATCAATAAATAATTTTGAAATTGATTATTGCTACTTGTAATTATTGCAAAACATAGCCAAAAGCAGCGATTTGCATTCCAAGTTCGAATTAAGTATTGGACGCACCTCCATCTTCTTTGCCATGTCAAAATATACGACGTTCAGTCTTGGTTGCACTATCGTTAGTAAAACATCGCTTACCTTTCAATACATTCCATTATTCGCGTAAACACATTGTAAACGGGAAAATAAAATCGTTGCTTTTGGTCTATTAACACAATTTCTGTTTTGTTTAATTTGGGAACATGTAAGTTTTAAGTAGTTACTTAAGAATTATTATCACAATGAAAATGAAATCGTGGGTCCGGAAATGCTTCGACATTGTGATAGACGTAGATTCTCCAGGGCAAAGGATGACTGATGTGAGTCCCTAGAACATATTAACACATTTATCTGGGTAGGGGGTTAGTTGTTGGTGGTTTATACTCTAGATTAGCGCAAACATCGGAGACTAGAACTCAGCATACACTTCCTTAGTGAACACCACACTGTGGTAAGTACACATCAATGATAATACCGCAGAGTTGAGTGCGGCAAGCAGATCATGAGGGAGTACATGTTGTGTATTGTGCGCAGTCAAGTGAAGAGCAAACAGTGCAATCGGGGACAACATGGGGTGACTGAAGCGCAATAGAGAGAAAATACGTTGTTTTTACGTCTCCGGTTTTTTATTTACAAACGCAGACGGAAATTATTCATGGTAGTATACACAAAACGTAATTGTATTAAACACTTAAAACCTAACTCGTTATCAAAATAAAAATGCTGATTATTGTTGCTCGTTTACCTATGCAGCCTATTGGTTAATTGATTTTTAAAGTTATTTTTGTGTAACTAATTTTATATTATAAATTGAAACTAATAGAACAGGTAAATTGATTGTTAGTCGAGTCGAATCGTGTCAAAATATTACAAATAACATATTTATTTTAAGAACAGTGTATGTCCAAATAATTTCAATTAACAATAATTTTATATTGTATTGTGGCGTTATGTTTTATAATGTTATGGTTTAGTAAAAGACACTTGTGGAACATTTTTCCTGTTATAATGTTGCCACAAATAAATAAATAATTTAAACACGAAAACAAATAAGCAAGTCTTATGTCCTACACGGGTCAGTATGTCGTCCACGGGTCAGAGAGTGGACACCCAGGGATAAATTAGCCCCATCCATCTATTTGCGAAACCATTTTAGCTACGCCAATTACCATCAAGTAAACTAATGTGGCTTAAAACAGACTTGAACTTTTTGACGTCTGTTTCAAGCTAAATTTGTTACCTTACTTCAATTGGCAAAATTAAAAATGGTTTGGCAAAAACATGGCGTACGAAAGTAAGTATTGTTATGACCACTCTCTAGTTTGTTATCTAGGCTCTCTAAATTCAACACATCAAAATCTTATTTATTTCCAACAAGAATCGGCAACATGCTCCTTCGCTCTCATCAATCACCGTGACTCACCGGTGGTTACATAATCTCAAGACGTTAACCCCAATAAACATGATAATCGGACCCCCACGCGCCTTAGCGGCCGGTCTGTTATTACTGCTCATCATCTCCTCGTTCAGCCGGCCGAACGCGGTATTAGACGGCGAGCACATGACTGGTGACCCACCCACCCGTGAACACATTACGTGTGATGCAAGAGTGGAAGTGTAGCGTGGGTGGTTCCAGTTACGTTCACCTCGATTCCCGATGATAAATATTATGTTTTTGAAGAATACTTTCTATACAGGTTACAATGTGCTTCAATAGTTGTTTTGTTATTAAAAATTCACCATGCATTGCTATCAATTCAGGAACTTGATTATGAATTGATTATTATATTATTATTATATTATATTGAACGTATTATGATTTTTGATGCGTAACGTCTCCGTTATTGTAATATAGCTATATTCGAGATGATGTGTGGTGATAGATGAGGGTGAGGGACTATACAAAAATCATTGACTTATGCGGGATTCGAACCCGCGCCCGCCTATATTGCCATACGTTTCGGACCTGCGCTCCTGTCGTATGAACCAACGTGGACGGCTGAACTTTTCATAGTGCAAGAAAATATTGCCATGAATCCATCAAAATAATTTATTTTGACCCGTGGTATAACCCGATTTTTCGCATTAATTTTCACCTTAGTTTTTCAACATGTTCGTAATTATGTGATTTATTCAATTTAAATACATTATTTTTTACAGAGATTTGAAATATAATCGAGGCCTTTGTTTTAACTTATGTGGTCGATTTAATTGAAAATTGGGTTTGATTTTAACAAGGAAATAAAACACTTCTTAAGGAAATAATTCGTTAGTTCGTTTACTGTCAAATCTCTAGATTTTGAACAACAAGCTCTCAATTATTTAACTTTGCGTGTCGTGGTTGATAACAATTAATAAAAACTCTCAAATTGTTGTACACTTTTAGAAATGGTTTGAAATCAACGGAATATTTTAAACTGTGAAATTATTCTAGGATTTCGTTTGAATACTAGTACACATGTTCCATTTATCATTCTATGTTCTTATGAAAAATACAAAATAAGTATGGAATTTTTTTACCAATTAAAAATTGTGAATATGACCACGGTCTATATCGATTCTTCGTTTTGCCTGAATGAAACCTCGGATGAACCTTCAGTCAGGACTTCAGGTGACGGGATGTGAACACACGACCTCTCGACTCAGGGTCTCACGTGCTAGCAATGAGTCTATTTACTTCACTGCATAAAGTGTTGGCGTGTTATTAAAGAAACAAACCTAGAAAGTAAGGTAAACTCTAGATATTGTCGGTGTTGGAGGAGCCAAGTAAAAGTATTGAATGTGTGTCAAGGTTGATGGGTTGAGAAGAACCATGCGACCAGGCATCAGGGTTTATTAACCTGTGCACGGGAACATCTGTCACAGTTACATCTTATGCGCTCATACATTCGTCCTTGGGATTATTAAATACGCCATGTTGCATTCAACTTTTAGACCGCCTGTTACCTGCTGCTCTTCATTCAAAATCTAAAAAATTAATGCAAATTGATTTTATAATTTGCATTGAGGGCCCTATTTAATTCTTATACGTTCTTTCTTTTGGATATAGTTCATTAATCTATTTTGCATTTATATTTTTATAGTGAGAAAGTACGCTCATTTAACGATTAGCGAGTTAATTTTTTTATTTTTCAAACATATTCCCTAATTTGGTTCTTTGGACGAATTACTTGTAAGGGTAATTACCTACTAGATTTCCATATAGCAAAATATAAAATTATCCAAGAATGTATGTTAAAACTGTCCTAAAGTTTCGTTATAAACGACTATTGTGTACCCAAAATACTCAAACTAAAAAAATAAATGAAACTTCGTGCATCAAAGACAGATGAGTATATTATTGTTAATATTGATAGTGCATATATATTTTATTTTCATTAAATTTATACCTGAACTATTGTACGTCGTCCTTTAGGCCGCAAACCCGTCACTGTTATTTCTGACAAAACATTTTTTGAGAAACCAAATTTGACTCATTTCTCCCTCTCATAATTGTTATTTTTCGTCATTTAATTCGTAGCTACTTTTTCATAATTTTTACATGATAATTAAGTAGATACATCTTTTTATTAATTGTGTTATTATTATTTTTAACAATTTGTGTTGAATCGTAAAATGTTTCCTTCTTATGACTTAACAAAATCCATCATTGACTTTTAATCACACCAACTATGAGGTATTGCTTCAATATATGTTAATTAGTGTCACGTATTGCATGATGGAGGCCTTACATCACGTAAGAACATTTTATTTTGTTATGTTATGATCAAGGCTGCGCCCCATTGTGACCAACCTACTATGAATGAAAGAATATCTAATGTGGATTTAATAGATCGGAGAAGGTATAAACGGCCTTCGGTGAGTGACATTTAAGAGATGGTTGCTTTATGATTGTATGTTTGTACCGTTATGGTTCTACTTGAGATGATATGCAGTGGAGAAGTTTTGTAATTCTTTTCTTCTTCAAGACCGGTCTGGTCCGTTTAGTTATAATTTATGTACGAGGTAGACCTAATACTCTCTTCAGATTAGGGCACGTCTCCAGCATTTAAATGCCCTGCTCTCAAAAGAATGAAGAAACGAAAATAAACATAATTTATTAATAATTAACATTTTATTTTTATTATGCAACTTGGTGTAATTTTATTTCTCATTTGAAGTACTTCTGGTACAATTTTTCAATGGAAAAGAAAAACATTTTAAAAAGTCATTTTACGTTAAAAAAATAGTAATTAAATCAGCAAATGTTTTAGAGAAGAGCCAACTGAGTAGTTTATTGAACTTCAATATAAATGTAAAATATATTACATTTTAAATCACTCTTACCCCCACAACAAAAAAGAAAGAAAAGAGTTATTGAGCACACATTATTCGATCATTGAAATCGGCGTCCAAAAAATTATTCGGAACCGTTTAATTAAAGTGTCCCCCCTCCCTAAAAATTATACGGTAACCGTGTGTGTATACCCAAAGTACAGTTTATTTCGTATGTGTTGTTACATCTTATTTTACTTTATGTTCGTATGCACTAGTTAAATCTTACAATTTTTTAAAAATGTATTTATTTTGCTTATAATAACGGTAACAGTGCATAGAGTGTGCACAAATTACCTGAGTCATTGGGCTCTTAACATTTTATCATACAAATAATATAATGTTTAGCATAGAGCATAGGGACACGAAATCCTACAATACGCATCATGAGCATCCTTGATTAAAGTCTCATTCTCTAGCTGAAGTATACGACGAATCTCAGAACACCCTTACAAGTGTGAAACTCTTTAATTAGCCTGCAGAGCGCGCTTTAGTACTTCTAACCACACTGTCAAGATACGGTTACCTCCTCTCTAACCGCCCATCACCGAGTCGCGCAACTGGCAAGTTTAGTTTTCCTATCTCCCAGAATCTGCACCACTGTGTGCATGTGACAGCCAGGAGGTCTGCGCGAGTTTCAACACACAGAGGATGACACGCCGTTTGAGTTAATTTTCATTTAATTTCCTCAGTTTCCTGCCTAGGGCATTATTAAATTTATATGCATACCGACGTGAACGGGCGAAACTTAATCTCCTCTTAGATGAATGCCAATAAAATTACTTTGTTGCACGGGAGGGCGAAATAATTTCCCCCCTTTAGAGAAAACTGTCACGATGACATGGAGGGAGATACAAAGAGATGATAGATATATCTAGATGACGGTTAGGTTTGAACGCGGTTAATGGTATTCCTTACACTCGGTTTGATTCATTTACGTTCAAAACTTTGGTCCAGATTCCAATATCGAAGAGCAAATTTGTACCGTGCTAAGATGGCACGACGGCTGAAAAATTAGCAAAAGAGTAAATTTTTGCATGACGAGTAATTCATTTTTAACGTAAAGAATAATAATATGAGATCACTCAGAAGATAATTATGTTTGTGTTGTTGTTTAAAAACGACTTATTTTTCATTCGGTACGTTTGGAACATGATGGTGATTTTGTTGCTTAACGTCTCATAGTAATGCACTAAGGCTACTCGAGACGATGAGTGGTGATAGATAAAGTAAAGGTCAATTTCAAAAACCCATACCTTATGCGGGATTCGAACCCACGTCCTCGTAGAGCCATACGCTTCGGACCAGCGCCCTAATCGTACGTGCCACCGCGGACGGCTACGTTTGGAACAATGAGTAGATGTATTTGTTGTTCTTTCTTTTAATTAAGTGAATCGGAGTTATATTTAATAAATATAATTCAATTCAAATTTTCTTTGTGGATGTTGTGGAAGATAAAATTGATGAAGGCTAAATTTGCTTCGTATTTTATAAGGTGAGGCAATTTGCTGCAATACAAATACAAAGTTAATGCAATTCACAGTTTCATTGTTGCTTTGTTGGTTGATAATATTTTGATCAAGGTTATAGTACCAACATTTCGCTTCGTGTAATGCATCTCTGTCATAAAGTTTTCAAGCTCACCTAGATCTCAGAGATAAACAATAGTCAATGTTATTGTATTGGTTAAGTCAAGGTTTGTAGATGGTTTATTTGCATAAATCAACCTTGGTTGGTAGGAAACTTGATAAACTGTTTTATTTTCTACATTATTTACATTGTTAGCGATTAGAATATTTGCATGCCATGTCCAGTAAGAATGTTCATTACGATACTTAAAAAACAAAACATAGCTTCTTATACTAATTGTGTGGATTGTCATGCAAATAATGAGGCAACACCTGGCCAAATCTCTCAAATTAGAAGTATGTCGAGTTATATTATTTCACTCGAGTAAAATAACACTTTCACTCCCGCACGCCTCCCCCGTTGTTTAGTTGGTTCATATATTTGATGGTTTATTTGAAAATTAGTTTAAGGTTAATTTATGTTAGTATAAAACAATTCAAACTTTACAGTTTTTTCGATGAAATAGTGATGAAACGTTTAGTGCAGGTGAGGTTAGTGCAATTGATTTATTGGACTGTCCACTACACATATAATGATGTATTAATTGTACATTAACTTTAAAATAAATTAACGTTACGGATCTTAGGTGTATCATAATGTCGCATGATGTTTTAATATTAATAAAAAGAAACATTTTATAAAATGCAAATTTTAGTATTAAAAAATGTCTAATCAATAGTTAAAGCATTTTTTAGCAGCGCTTTCTTGCAAAACAATGAGTTATATAGGTATTTTTCTTTTCTTTCTCGTTTATAATCATTTTGTACGCAAGTGTCGCTTTAAAAACAGTCTCATATTTTTATGAATTAAAGTTTATTCACCTTACCATTACTCGTGTCTTCAATAAAAGTGCAACAAAATAGTTTAGATTGTTGTTTCGTCCTAATTTTTTCGCACATTCACAATAGAAGAAACTCTATGTAGTTTCAAGGTATTGCAAAACGTAACCGCTTACCTGCTAAGCATGCAGTACTACGGCTAACAAATAATGTTTCAAATTATTTTAAAACGAGGCCATTATAACATAAACATATTATTAATTGATGAAACATTGAGAGCAGGTGATGTTAAGTTGTAATTAATCTATTGGAATGTAACTGCACTTTCGTAAATAAATAACCAGATTTACTAAAGTGTGTCCAACTGCAATATATTAATTACAAATAAATATAATAAACGTTAAATAAATAAGTAAACATTCAAAAGTAAATATAGCACGCTACTCGAAGTTGTTTTGCCAATGTTGTGTCCACCTGTCCACCTGCAGTAGTCTCACTTCACAACTCTGGCCTGATCGATGCTCTTAACAATCTCGTCAGGTCGCAAGAAGAAGAGAAAGGATCTAAAAAAATATATCCCGATAACTGGAGCGACTTTTGCCACGAGCGAAACATAAAAAACATGTCTCTTTCTGTAGTGTTTAAATAATTACTCTTCGCCGAGGTTTTCAAACTAATAAAACTTAATTGGTGATCTTTCCTACATTTGTAAGACGACTTTATTAAAATGTCTGTGATATTGTGATATCGTCGTTTTTATGTTTAGATATTAACAAGTTATGAAGTCGTAAATATGTATATTGAAAAGAAAAACATCTTGAGGCCAGTCACGTTATGGGCTCGCTGTGTGCGAGTAGAGTAAGACTGAAGGCCAACTGTCCTAGTTCCTCACGGTAATAATGGCGCTCACGATCTCTTAATGTGCAATAATTTAATCAATCTCACTATCCAGTTATTAGCGACGAAGATGCATCATAGAAATCATTCGCCGCGGAGAATAATTGATGTTTTTTTTTTTACATACTTTTTGTTTCGACACATCGTAACTTATAAGCGTATAGTTGAGAGCGGCGGCAAGACGAATGTAGAAAAATATATATTAATTTCTCTGAACAATCAGCAATTACTTTTTATTTTAAAGCTAGTCTTTTAAATTATTATTTATGTCCGTGTGTTTTATTTTAGGAATTGTCCTACATATTTCTTTGTATCACAAATGCATAATTTAAATGTGCACCCCCAGCAAAGATACTTTTCATTATACAATAATATACACTTTCCCAACAAATCAAATCACATTTCAAGTAGAATAAGTTTTATGGTAAAAATTGCCAAATTGTCCCAGAATTATCAACTACTTCTTGCCTTTTCAATAACTATTTTAATCTCTAATTCTGTGTGTATATTATCTTTTGCATTTATCTACAAAATGTATCACACTTTCATATTTTAATTTTGCGCCACCATTAAATGCAGAAACACCTTCTGTTGCACAATTAAACGGATTTTTTCAACAAATTTAATCATATATCAGTTTAAATTTTTTATTGTTTTAGTAGGATATCATAAACATTTCTGTTGCGAAGTCGAACGTAATAGTTCCCAGTAAAGATTTAGACTTCTAGTGTTAATTACCCGTCCATGTAAGCTGCGCACTGCACAACAAAGTTCTCGATTGTGTCAGATTTGAAACAGTTTCCTCTCGTTTCCAAGAATAGTGCCACGACCTTTCAGCCACACTCTTTCTACTTAAATTCGTAATTTATTAATTATCCGACCCGAGTTGAGAAACTAACTCACTCACTCATCAAATTATCTTTATTTAAATTACATTTCTCACTTCTGTGTCGTGAGAATTTCAAATTAAATCTCTATTTTATTAAAGTGTCGAAGGAAAGTATTATTTTGATGCAAGATTTAAATGTTTATAGTTTCGTCGGATGTGGGTTTAGATTTAGACTGCAATAGCCCCCAGTGTCAAAGCTATTAGGCGTCTTATGCAACAACGGCTTCATTCAGTGCACAGATCTGTCATTATTCAGACGAAGCTGCTCCTAAAAGAACGTCAAATCTTCTATAATCAAGTCTTACTTAAGCTGAAACTTTAGTCTGCCGAGGTGGTTTAAAAGGATCAAAACATATGGAACCAGCGGTCGAGGGTTCTCATACAACACGTAGTGTATAAGTTCTCCTTATCACCCCCGTCTATCGTCTAAAGTGGCGACATTTTAACTTTTAAACAAACTTTTGTTTAAGCATGCATAGTTTTTAATAATAATCTTCCAAATACACATGGTGACAGCCAACCATTTAATAAGCTTTTCACAACTAAAAGCAAGTATTATTTTTGACTTTGTGCTTCTTGCTATTTTGATTTTTAGAATTCAATTATTCGGCAATAATAAAAAATAACAAGCATACATCAACGTGTTTCTTTTATATTGTGCTTCATCCTTATACTACTATTTTATATTTTACAATCAATTCTACTTATTTTTAAAATGGAAAAATGGAAAAGCACATGTTCATATAAATAAATCTTATAGTTATTGAGTGTCTGAAAGGCAAGCTGTATGAAAACAAAGCAAAAAAACTGTTTTAAAGTAAAAATTGTTATATTATTTAAGTAACACTACAACAAATAAAATCTAGTGTGCTAAGTGTAGCCAAAACAAAGTCAACGATTTTTAGTGGAAAGATTTTTTACCAGATATAAAAATGTGTTCGCCTATGTTTAAAGAAAAGTTATAGTAAACATTGCTAATATTTTTCAATTGATGCGATGATAAATTGTTCCTGAATTTAACGGGAAGAGTAATTGTGAATGAACGAAAACAATGGTAGATGTGACCTTTAGACCTTAATTTATGATTATACAACTTTTTCCTTTTCTTTTCATTCCCCACCCTTTTTTATATTTGATTCATTCATTAATTGCATTTAATGTCCTTTTTATTTGTTACCAAATTTGTTGAGTTTTAATGCATTGTTGTAATATTTCTATTTCAAATATTTACTTAAATGTAGTTCATTGTTGTGTCTGCCTCTATGTAATTAGATTTATTTAGTTGTCCTCCTTTGTAAATCAGTTTTATAACTGAAATAGACGTAATAAATAAATAATAAATAAATAAATAAATAATAAATAAATAGATAAATAAAAATAAATAATATATAAATAAATAAATAAATTAATAAATAAATAAATAAATAAATAAATAAATAAATTATTAAATAAATAAATAAATAAAAATAAATAAATAAAGAGACAAATGTCGCACACGTGTGGTGGCATGTGGCAATGAGCCGTGTAAAGATCTGTCTTGTCAGCTTCTCTGGGTTTTGGGGATATCTTCACTCAAGCTCAAGAATAGCAAGAATACAGGGAAAGTTGTGTGGATGAGATGGTTTACTGGAGTGATTAGTTCTTCTAGATCTCTATGATTAACTTTCGATACTAAGTGGTGCGCGAAACTAATCTAAGAGGAAATCATGCGACCTTAAATGGAGATGCGGAGATTATTAAACTGAACAAAGATCAGATTGAGAAGTCGATCATGGGTTTGATATGAATCGACACGCAGGAAAAACATATTTTTATAATTGAGTGCCTATTCATCTTGAGAATGCAATTTACAATCTTCCTGGGAGAAAATCATATTTGAATTATGGAGCATATTCATGGTCACCTAAAGTAAGATAGATTGATTGTTTGATTGATTGCATAGCCGATCTAGATTTTTACATTTGTAGCAAATGAGTATATATTTTTTCAGATGATTTTCTATCACCTAGCTCAATCATAAAATTTTTGTAATTAATAAAATACAGATTATTAATTCAGAAATAGGTATAAAAAAGGTTTTTAGGCTTTCGTGTCAACAAATTTGAGGGTTAATATTTTTATAATATTGTAAAAAAATCCAACTATTTCGTCAGGTCGCTTAAATTTACTTACAGTCGACGACATTCTATTATTGATCTAGTAACCTGATTTGCTGACAACTTAACACAAATAAATAAATTTATTTATAGTCTCAACCATTCATTTAACTTATGACAGAGTACAACTTCGTAATAGTAATTCAGTTCGGATTACCGATGCCCGGGATCGAACCTAGACCTCCGTTGTGGATATCGTATACTAGCACTGAGCCAAGTGTACATTGTGTTAGATGCACATAAACAATCAGACTAAAATACAGAAGCAAAACTTCCCAGAGTGTGAAGTGAATATCGTGTTGCTTCGCGCCTTGCGTGATGAATAATACAAGTAAAGAAGTGTGATTGATTGATCATTAGTAGGGGTGAAGAGCGCTGCACATTCCTTGCATTGCTCAGCAACCGTGGAGAGTGATCTCATTAGAGGCTATTAGTAACAATATCAGCGTATATTAGTCACTCAACGATATCAGGGATAATATAAGGGGACATAGTTTGCCTCGAGTGGGGATCGAACCCAGAACGTCCGGCTTTACGTACCGATTCTCTACCAACTGAATTATCGGCGCCTAAAAAGGGCCAACCACCAACTGACTACAGTTTTTGGTTGGTTTTTGGGTCGCAGTTGGCTACAATTGCCTATATAAAAGATTTTCTAAACTGCCAACTGCAATCCCTGATTGGGTTTTTATGGTACTGAGCATGCGCATATTCGTTCTGCTCCCTTTCGATTTTAACTAAAATCTGTGGTCAGTTGTAGGCGACTCTAGTGTAAAACCCCCTTAAGATAAACCTTTATCAAAGGTTCAATCCCCAATCGGGGCAAACTTTTACGACAATTGTTTCAATAAATATGTGTTGTTGATTTTGTAGCATTAAGACACTATAGTTCCATTAGGCTGGTATTAGTTTTTTTAAGTTCAGAGCCAAGTTTAGTTTAATTTGGACATACAATAAATAACACACAGTATTTTTTTTACAGATGAGAAATAGATATATGCTTTGCAGTTTTCAGGAGTGTCTATTTGTTTAATTCAAATTTGTAATATATTTATCTGTTCATTCCGAGATATTGTTTGTAATAGAAGACCACACATACAAAAATTAAAATTTGCTGGTATTCGTTTTTAAGTTCAGAGCCAAGTAAAGTTTAATTTGGACGAACAATACATTACACACAGTATTTTTTTACAGTTAAGAAATAGATATATGCTTTGCAGTTTTCAGGAGTGTATTTGTTTAATTCAAAATTGTAATATATTTATCTATTCATTCCGAGATATTGTTTATAATCTGCTATTCGTTTTTATGTTCAGAGCCAAGTAAAGTTTAATTTGGACGAACAATACATTAGACAGTATTTTTTTACAGAAGAGAAATAGAAATATGCTTTGCAGTTTTCAGGAGAGTATTTGTTTAATTCAAAATTGTAATATATTTATCTATTCAGTCCGAGATATTTTTTATAATCTGGTATTCGTTTTTAAAGTTTAGAGCCAGGTTTAGTTTAATTTGGACGTAGAAAACATTACACACTGTACTTTTTTACAGATGAGAAATATATATATACATATATATTTTTATATGCTTTGCAGTTTTTAGGAGTGTATTTGATTAATTCAAAATTGTTATATATTGATCTATTCAGTTCGAGATGTTGTTTATAAAAGAGGGCTACACATACAAAATATAAAATTTTGCTGGTATAAGTTTTTCAGAGCCAAGTTTAGTTTAATTTGGACGTAGAATACATTACCACAGTATTTTTTTTACAAGATGAGAAATATATATATGCTTTGCAGTTTTTAGGAGTGTTTATTTTTCAAATTCAAAATTGTTATATATTTATCTATTCAGTCTGAGATATTGTTTATAACAGAAATAGAGGACAACACATACAAAAGGTAAAATTTGCTGGCATTCGATTTAAAGTTCAGAGCCAAGTTTAGTTTAATTTGGAAGAAAAATACATTACACACAGTATTTTTTACAAGATGAGATATAGATATATGCTTTGCAGTTTTAAGGAGCGTCTATTTATTAATTTCAAAATTGTAATGTATTTATCTATTTATTCAGTCCGAGATATTGTTTATAATAGAAATAGAGGACAACACATACAAAATTTAAAATTTGCAGGTATTCGTTTTTAAGTGCAGAGCCAAGTTTAGTTTAATTTGGACGAAGAATACATTACACACAGTATTTTTCTTTTTACAGATGATTAATAGATATATGCTTTGCAGTTGTCTATGTTAAATACAAAATTATAATATATTTGTCTATTCAGTCCGAGATATTGTTTATAAAAGAGAATAACACTTACAAAAATTAAAATTTGCTGGTATTCGTTTTTAAGTTCAGAGCCAAGTTTAGTTTAATTTGGAGGTGGAATACATTACACACAGTATTTTTTACGGATGGGAAATAGATAGATTCTTTGCAGTTTTTAGGACTGTGTTTGTTTAATTCAAAATTGTAATATATTTATCTGTTCAGTCCGAGATATTGTTTATAATAGACAACACATACACAAATTAAAATTTGCTGTTATTCGTTTTTAAGTTCAGTTCCAAGTTTAGTTTAATTTTGACATACAATACATTAACAAGTATTTTTTTTACATATGGGAATAGATAGATGCTTTGCAGTTTTTAGTTGAGTGTCTATTTGTTTAAATACAAAATGTAATAGATTTATCTGGTCAGTCCGAGAAATTGTTATAATAGACAACACATACAAAAATAAAAATTTACTGTTATTCGTTTTTAAGTTTAGTTTCACGTTTAGTTCAATTTTGACAAACAATACATTACACACAGTATTTTTTAAAAGATGGGAAAATAGATAGATGCTTTGCAGTTTTTAGTTGTGTGTCTATTTGTTTAATACAAATTGTAATATATTTATCTGTTCAGTCCGAGATATTATATAATAGACAGCACATACAGAAATTAAAATTTGCTGTATAAGTTTTTCAGAGCCAAGTTAGTTTATTTGGAGTAGAAGACATACCACAGTATTTTTTTTTACAGATGAGAAATAATATATATATGCTTTGCAGTGTTTTAGGAGTGTTTATTTTTCAAATTCAAAATTGTTATATATTTATCTATTCAGTTCGAGATATTGTTTATAACAGAAATAGAGGACAACACATACAAAAGGTAAAATTTGCTGGCATTCGATTTTAAGTCAGAGCCAAGTTTAGTTTAATTTGGAAAGTAGAATACTTACACACAGTTTTTTACAAGATGAGATATAGATATATGCTTTCCAGTTTTAAGGAGCGTCTATTTATTAATTTCAAAATTGTAATATATTTATCTATTTATTCAGTCCAAAACAAAGTTTAATTAGAAAAAAGGACTACACATACAAAATTTAAAATTTGCAGGTATTCGTTTTTAAGTTCAGAGCCAAGTTTAGTTTAATTTGGACGTAGAATACATTACACACAGTATTTTTCTTTTTTCAGATGATTAATAGATATATGCTTTGCAGTTGTCTATGTTAAATACAAAATTATAATATATTAGTCTATTCAGTCCGAGATATTGTTTATAATAGAGAATAACACTTACAAAAATTAAAATTTGCTGGTATTCGTTTTTAAGTTCAGAGCCAAGTTTAGTTTAATTTGGAGGTGGAATACATTACACACAGTATTTTTTACGGATGGGAAATAGATAGATGCTTTGCAGTTTTTAGGAGTGTATTTGTTTAATTCAAAATTGTAATATATTTATCTGTTCAGTCCGAGATATTGTTTATAATAGACAACACATACAAAAATTAAAATTTGCTGTTATTCGTTTTTAAGTTCAGTTCCAAGTTTAGTTTAATTTTGACATACAATACATTACACACAGTATTTTTTTACAGATGGGAAATAGATAGATGCTTTGCAGTTTTTAGGAGTGTCTATTTGTTTAATTCAAAATTGTAATATATTTATCTGTTCAGTCCGAGATATTGTTTATAATAGAGGACAACACATACAAAAATTAAAATTTGCTGTTATTCGTTTTTAAGTTCAGTTCCAAGTTAAGTTTAATTTTGACATACAATACATTACACACAGTATCTTTTTACAGATGGAAAATAGATAGATGCTTTGCAGTTTTTAGGAGTGTCTATTTGTTTAATTCAAAATTGTAATATATTTATCTGTTCAGTCCGAGATATTATT
Source organism: Sweltsa coloradensis (assembly GCA_024449915.1). NCBI lineage: Eukaryota > Metazoa > Arthropoda > Insecta > Plecoptera > Chloroperlidae > Sweltsa > Sweltsa coloradensis. Next base: position 368,044 of record JAMZAV010000224.1, read on the forward strand.
ATAATAGACAACACAAACAAAAATTAAAATTTGCTGGTATTCGTTTTTAAGTTCATTTCCAAGTTTAGTTTAATTTGACGTACAAACATACCACAGTATTTTTTTACGAGATGGGAAATAGTATAGTATGCTTTGCAGTTTTTAGGAGTGTATTTGTTTTAATTCCAAAATTGTTATATATTTATCTTCAGTCGAGATATTGTTTATAACTAAGACAACACATACAAAAGTTAAATTTGCTGTTATTCGTTTTTAAGTTCAAGTTCCAAGTTTAGTTTAATTTTGGACATACAATACATTACACAGTATTTTTTTACAGATGGGAAATAGATAGTATGCTTTGCAGTTTTAGGAGTGTCTATTTGTTTAATTCAAAATTGTAATATGTTTAACTGTTCAGTCCGAGATATTGTTTATAATAGAGAATAACACAAAAATTAAAATTTGCTGGTATTCGTTTTTAAGTTCAGAGCCAAGTTTAGTTTAATTTGGAGGTGGAATAAATTACACACAGTATTTTTTACGGATGGGAAATAGATAGATGCTTTGCAGTTTTTAGGAGTGTCCATTTGTTTAATTCAAAATTGTTATATACTTATCTGTTCAGTCCGAGATATTGTTTATAGAGACAACACATGCAAAAATTTAAATTAACTGGTATTCGTTTTTTAAGTTCAGTTCCAAGTTTAGTTTAATTTTGACATACAATACATTACACACAGTATTTTTTTACAGATGGGAAATAGATAGATGCTTTGCAGTTTTTAGGAGTGTCTATTTGTTTAATTCAAAATTGTAATATGTTTAACTGTTCAGTCCGAGATATTGTTTATAAAGAGAATAACACTTACAAAAATTAAAATTTGCTGGTATTCGTTTTTAAGTTCAGAGACAAGTTTAAATTATATTGGATGTACAATACATTACACACAGTATTTGTTTACAGATAAGAAATAGTAATATGCTTGCAGTTTTTAGGATTGTCCATTTGTTTAATTCAATTGTTATTTATTTATCTATTCAGTCCAAGATATTGTTTATAAGAGGACAACAAACAAAAATTAAAATTTGCTTTATTCTTTTTAAGTTCAGAGAAATTTGAGCTTAATTTGGACGTACAAAACATTACACACGTATTTTTTTACAGTGAAATAGCTCTATCGTGGCAGTTTTAGGAGTGCCCTTTTTTAATCAAATTGTAATATATTTATCTGTTCAGCCCGAGATATTGTTTTTTTAGCAAACATACCAAGTTAAATTGCTGTTTTTCGTTTTTAAGTCAGTTCCAAGTTTAGTTTAATTTGCATACTACATTACACACGTATTTTTTTACAAGGAAATAGATGATGCTTGCAGTTTTTAGAGTGCCATTTGTTAATTCAAAATTGTCATATATTTATCTGTTCAGCCTGAGATATTGTTTATAATAGACACACATACAAAAATAAAAATTTGCTGTTATTCGTTTTTAAGTTTCAGTTCCAAGTTTAGTTTAATTTTGACTACAATACAAAACACACAGTATTTTTTACAGATTTTGAAATAGATAGATGCTTTGCAGTTTTTTAGGAGTGTCCTATTTGATTAATTCAAAATTGTAATATATTTATTTGTACAGTCCGAGATATTGTTTATAATAGACAACACATACATAAATTAAAAATTTGCTGGTATTCGTTTTTAAGTTCAGAGACAAGTTGAGCTTAATTTGGACGTACAAAACATTACACACAGTATTTTTTTACAGATGAGAAATAGATATATGCGTTGCAGTTTTTGGGAGTGTATTTGTTTAATTCAAAATTGTTATATTTTTTATCTTTTTCAGCCCGAGATATTTTATTATAATAGACAACACAAACAAAAATTAAAATTTGCTGGTATTCGTTTTTAAGTTCATTTCCAAGTTTAGTTTAATTTTGACATACAATACATTACACTCAGTTATTTTTTAAAGATGGGAAATAGATAGATGCTTTGCAGTTTTTAGGAGTGTCTATTTGTTTAATTCAAAATTGAAATATGTTTAACTGTTCAGTCCGAGATATTGTTTATAAAAGCACAACACATACAAAAATAAAAAATTTGCTGTTATTCGTTTTTAAGTTCAGTTCCAAGTTGAGTTTAATTTTGACATACAATACATTACACACAGTACTTTTTACAGATGGGTAATAGATAGATGCTTTGCAGTTTTAAGGAGTGTCTATTTCTTTAATTCAAAATTGTAATATATTTATCTGTTCAGTCCGAGATATTATTATAAAAGACAACACATACAAAAATTAGAATTTACTGGTATTCGTTTTTAAGTTCAGTTCCAAGTTTAGTTTAATTTTGACATACAATACATTACACACAGTATCTTTTTACAGATGGAAAATTTAGATAGATGTTTTTGCAGTTTTTAGGAGTGTCTATTTGTTAAATTCAAAATTGTAATATATTTATCTGTTCATGCGAGATATTGTTTTATAACAGAAGACAACAAAAAATTAAAATTGGCTGGTATTCGTTTTTTAAGTTCAGTTCCAAGCTAAGTTTAATTTTGACATACAATACATTACCGCAGTATTTTTTTACAAATGGGAAATAATAGATGCTTTGCAGTTTTTAGGATGTCTATTTGTTCAATTCAAAATTGTAATATTTATCTGTTCAGTTGCGGGGATATGTTTATAACAGAAGACAACACAAAAAATTAAAATTGGCTGGTATTCGTTTTCAAGTTCAGTTCCAAGCTATGTTTAATTTTGACATACAATACATTACACGCAGTATTTTTTTAAAGATGGGAAATAGATAGATGCTTTGCAGTTTTTAGGAGTGTCTATTTGTTCAATTCAAAATTGTAATATATTTATCTGTTCAGTGCGAGATATTGTTTATAACAGAAGACAACACAAAAAATTAAAATTGGCTGGTATTCGTTTTTAAGTTCAGTTCCAAGCTAAGTTTAATTTTGACATACAATACATTACACGCAGTATTTTTTAGAGATGGGAAATAGATGGATGCTTTGCAGTTTTTAGGAGTGTCAATTTGTTTAATCCAAAATTGTTATATATTTATCTGTTCATTCCGAGGTATTGTTTATAATAGACAACACATACAAAAATTAAAATTTGCTGGTATTCGTTTTTAAGTTCAGTTCCAAGTTTAGTTTAATTTGGACATACAATACATTACACAGTATTTTTTTACAGATGGGAAATAGATAGATGCTTTGCAGTTTTTAGGAGTGTCTATATGTATAATTTAAAATTGTAATATATTTATCTGTTCAGTCCGAGATATTGTTTATAATAGTCAACACATACAAAAATTAAAATTTTCTGTTAATCGTTTTTAAGTTCAGTTCCAAGTTTAGTTTAATTTTGACATACAATACATTACACACAGTATTTTTTTACAGATGGGAAATAGATAGATGCTTTGCAGTTTTTAGGAGTGTCTATTTGTTTAATTCAAAATTGTAATATATTTATCTGTTCAGTCCGAGATATTGTTTATAATAGACAACACATACAAAAATTAAAATTTGCTGGTATTCGTTTTTAAGTTCAGAGACAAGTTTAGTTTATTTGGATGTACAATACATTACACACAGTATTTGTTTTACAGATAAGAAATAGTTATATGCTTTGCAGTTTTTAGGAGTGTCCATTTGTTTAATTCAAAATTGTAATCTATTTATCTATTCAGTCCGAGATATTGTTTATAATAGAGGACAACACATACAAAAATAAAATTTGCTGTTATTCGTTTTTAAGTTCAGAGCCAAGTTGAGCTTAATTTGGACGTACAAAACATTACACACAGTATTTTTTTACAGATGAGAAATAGCTTTATGCGTTGCAGTTTTTGGGAGTGTATTTGTTTAATTCAAAATTGTAATATATTTATCTGTTCAGTCCGAGATATTGCTTATTTTAGAGAACAACACATAAACAATTTAAATTTTCAGGCATTCGTTTTTAGGTTCAGAGCCAAGTTTAGTTTAATTTGGACTAACAATTCATTACACATAGTATTTTTTTACAGATGAGAAATAGATATATGCTTTGCAGTTTTTAAGAGTGTCTTTTTGTTTAATTCAAAATTGTAATATATTTATGTACTCAATCCGAGATATTGTTTATAATAAAAACACTACACATTCAAAAAGGTAAAAATTTGCTGGTATTCGTTTTTTAATTCAGAGCCAAGTTTAGTTTAATTTGGACGCACTATACATTACACAAAGTTATTTTTTTACAGTTGAGAATAGAAATATGCTTTGCAGTTTTCAGGAGTCTATTTGTTTAATTCAAAATTGAAATATGTTTAACTGTTCAGTCCGAGATATTGTTTATAATCTGGTATTCGTTTTTAAAGTTTAGAGCCAGGTTTAGTTTAATTTGGACGTAGAAAACATTACACACAGTATTTTTATTACAGATGAGAAATATATATATATTTTTTTTTTATATGCTTTGCAGTATTTAAAAGTGTACCTGATTAATTCAAAATTGTTATATATTGATCAATTCAGTTCGAGATGTTGTTTATAATAGAGGGCTACACATACAAAATATAAATTTTGCTGGTATAAGTTTTTCAGAGCCAAGTTTAGTTTAATTTGGACGTAGAATACATTAATTACCACAGTATTTTTTTACAAGATGAGAAATATTTATATATATATATATGCTTTGCAGTTTTTAGGAGTGTTTATTTTTCAAATTCAAAATTATTATATATTTATCTATTAAGTCTGAGATATTGTTTATAACAGAAATAGGGACAACACATACAAAAGGTAAAATTTGCTGGCATTCGATTTAAAGTTCAGAGCCAAGTTTAGTTTAATTTGGAAGAAGAATACATTACACACAGTATTTTTTACAAGATGAGATATAGATAGATGCTTTGCAGTTTTAAGGAGCGTCTATTTATTAATTTCAAAATTGTAATATATTTATCTATTTATTCAGTCCGAGATATTGTTTATAATAGAAATAGAGGACTACACATACAAATTTAAAAATTTGCAGGGATTCGTTTTTAAGTTCAGAGCCAAATTTAGTTTAATTTGGACGTAGAATACATTACACACAGTATTTTTCTTTTTACAGATAATTTAATAATATATGCCCTTTGCAGTTGTCTATGTTTAATACAAATTATAATATATTTGTCTATTCAGTCCGAGATATTGTTTATAATAGAGAATACCCCTTACAAAAATAAAAAATTGCTGGTATTCGTTTTTAAGTTGAGAGCAAAGTTTAGTTTTTAAATTTTGGGGGTGGAATACATTACACACAGTATTTTTTTACAGATGCGAAATAGCTTTATGCGTTGCAGTTTTTGGGAGTGTATTTGTTTAATTCAAAATTGTAATCTATTTATCTGTTCAGTCCGAGATATTGTTTATAATAGACAACACATACAAAAATTAAAATTTGCTGGTATTCGTTTTTAAGTTCAGTTCCAAGTTTAGTTTAATTTTGACATACAATACATTACACACAGTATTTTTTTACAGATGGGAAATAGATAGATGCTTTGCAGTTTTTAGGAGTGTCTATTTGTTTAATTCAAAATTGTTATATATTTATCTGTTCAGTCCGAGATATTGTTTATAATAGACAACACATACAAAAATAAAAATTTGCTGTTATTCATTTTTAAGTTCAGTTCAGTTTGTTAATTTGACAACATACATTACACAGTTTTTTTAAGATGAAATAGATAGATGCTTTGCAGTTTTTAGTTGTGTGTCTATTTGTTTAATACAAATTGTAATATATTTATCTGTTCAGTCCGAGATATTGTTTAAATTAGAGGACAACACATGCAAAAATTTAAAATTAACTGGTATTCGTTTTTAAGTTCAGTTTCAAGTTTAGTTTAATTTTGACATACAATACATTACACACAGTATTTTTTTACAGATGGGAAATAGATAGATGCTTTGCAGTTTTTAGGAGTGTCTATTTGTTCAATTCAAAATTGTAATATATTTATCTGTTCAGTGCGAGATATAGTTTATAACAGAAGACAACACAAAAAATTAAAATTGGCTGGTATTCGTTTTTAGGTTCAGTTCCAAGCTAAGTTTAATTTTGACATACAATACATTACGCGCAGTATTTTTTTTTTTAAAGATGGGAAATAGATAGATGCTTTGCAGTTTTTAGGAGTGTCTATTTGTTTAATTCAAAATTGAAATATGTTTAACTGTTCAGTGCGAGATATTGTTTATAACAGAAGACAACACAAAAAATTAAAATTGGCTGGTATTCGTTTTTAAGTTCAGAGACAAGTTTAGATTAATTGGATGTACAATACATACACACAGTATTTGTTTTACAGATAAGAAATAGTTATATGCTTTGCAGTTTTTAGGAGTGTCCATTTGTTTAATTCAAAATTGTAATCTATTTATCTATTCAGTCCGAGATATTGTTTATAATAGAGGACAACACATACAAAAATTAAAATTTGCTGTTTTTCGTTTTTAAGTTCAGAGCCAAGTTGAGCTTAATTTGGACGTACAAAACATTACACACAGTATTTTTTTACAGATGAGAAATAGCTTTATGCGTTGCAGTTTTTGGGAGTGTATTTGTTTAATTCAAAATTGTAATATATTTATCTATTCAGTCAGAGATATTGCTTATTTTAGAGAACAACACATAAACATTTAAATTTGCAGGCATTCGTTTTTAGGTTCAGAGCCAAGTTTAGTTTAATTTGGACTTACAATACATTACACATAGTATTTTTTTACAGATGAGAAATAGATATATGCTTTGCAGTTTTTAGGAGTGTCTATTTGTTTAATTCAAAATTGTAATATATTTATGTACTCAATCCGAGATATTGTTTATAATAGAAGACTACACATTCAAAAAGTAAAAATTTGCTGGTATTCGTTTTTTAATTCAGAGCCAAGTTTAGTTTTTAAATTTTGGGCGCACTATACATTACACAAAGTATTTTTTTACAGTTGAGAAATAGAAATATGCTTTGCAGTTTTCAGGAGTGTATTTGTTTAATTCAAAATTGTAATATATTTATCTATTCATTCCGAGATATTGTTTATATTCTGCTATTCGTTTTTAAGTTCATAGCCAAGTAAAGTTTAATTTGGACGAACAATACATTAGACACAGTATTTTTTACAGAAGAGAAATAGATATATGCTTTGCAGTTTTCAGGATTGTATTTGTTTAATTCAAAATTGTAATATATTTATCTATTCAGTCCGAGATATTGTTTATAATCTGGTATTCGTTTTTAAAGTTTAGAGCCAGGTTTAGTTTAATTTGGACGTAGAAAACATTACACACAGTATTTTTATTACAGATGAGAAATATATATATATATATATATATATATATATTATATAATAATATAGGTAGTTGCCAACAGGCTAGGTATAATCAACGTGGATAGAGATGGGAGTCAACAGCTTACCTGAGATGTAGAATGGCTGCCATAGTTGAACACAGATAAAAATATACACAAACTTATCACTAAATAGTCACGAGACGTTTCGGCCTTGCCTTCTTCGGTCGTTCTGGTCTACGAAGCTGTTGACCAGGAGAGGTTAGAGTAGGGGGGGGGGGTTGAAGAAGAAGTGGGGTGGAGGGTGGCTAGAGGGTCTCCAATATGTGCACATGAGTGTGTGTGTGTGTGTGTTTGTGAGTGAGTGAGTGAGTGAGTGAGTGAGTGAGTGAGTGAGTGAGCGTGTGAGTGAGTGAGTGAGTGAGTGAGTGAGTGAGTGAGTGAGTGAGTGAGTGAGTGAGCAAATGAGTGTGTGAGTGAGTGAGTGTATGTGAGTGTGTATGAATGTGTGATTGTGTGAGTTTAGCGTAGGTTTTAAGTTAGGTTTGTTGTGAGATTTAGTAATCCATTGATGAGCGAGCTCCATGGACCTTAACTCTCTGTCGGTTGCGCCCGGGAGCGATCGAACGACTCGTGTAGTGTGGCAATCGTCGAACCGGAGGTCATGGGTTCCTGCGTGAGTGGGCACAGGTTTCGGCCTGTGCCCTGTGCCCACTCACGCAGGAACCCATGACCTCCGGTTCGACGATTGCTACACTACACGAGTAGTTCGATCGCTCCCGGGCACAACCGACAGAGAGTTAAGGTCCATGGAGCTCGCTCATCAATGAATAACTAAATCTCGCAACAAACCTAACTTTAACCTACGCTAAACTCACACAATCACACATTCATACACACACACATACACTCACACACTCACTCACTCACTCGCTCATTCAGTCTCGCACTCATTCACTCACACACACACACACCCACTCACTCACTCACTCACTCACTCACTCACTCACTCACTCACTCACTCACTCACTCACTCACTCACTCACTCACTCGCTCACTCACTCACTCACTCGCTCACTCACAAACACACACACACACACTCATGTGCACATATTGGAGACCCTCTAGCCACCCTCCACCCCCACTTCTTCTTCTACCCCCCCCCCCCCTACTCTAACCTCTCCTGGTCAACAGCTTCGTAGACCAGAACGACCGAAGAAGGCAAGGCCGAATCGTCTCGTGACTATTTAGTGATAAGTTTGTGTATATTTTTATTCTTTGTTCAACTATGGCAGCCACCTCTACATCTCAGGTAAGCTGTTGACTCCTATCTCTATCCACGTTGATTTTATCAATGTAATGTAGTTTTCGTTTTTTATATATTAATTTGTATTGGCCCTGAAGAAGATGAGTGAAATTTTATCGAAACGTTGGCCTAATGTGAATAAACGTGGCATTATAACCGAGAAACCTAGTTCATTAATTCATATCGGCCACGAAAATATCCAAAAACATATATATATGTATTTATATGCTTTGCAGTATTTAAAAGTGTACTTGATTAATTCAAAATTCTTATATATTGATCTATTCAGTTCGAGATGTTGTTTATAATAGTGGGCTACACATACAAAATATAAAATTTGCTGGTATAAGTTTGTCAGAGCTAAGTTTAGTTTAATTTGGACGTAGAATACATTAATTACCACAGTATTTTTTTACAAGATGAGAAATATTTATATATATATATATGCTTTGCAGTTTTTAGGAGTGTTTATTTTTCAAATTCAAAATTAATATATATTTATCTATTAGTCTGAGATATTGTTTATAGCAGAAATAGAGGACAACACATACAAAAGGTAAAATTTGCTGGCATTCGATTAAAAGTTCAGAGACAAGTTTAGTTTAATTTGGAAGTAGAATACATTACACACAGTATTTTTTACAAGATGAGATATAGATATATGCTTTGCAGTTTTAAGGAGCGTCTATTTATTAATTTCAAAATTGAAATATATTTATCTATTTATTCAGTCCGAGATATTGTTTATAATAGAAATAAAGGACTACACATACAAAATTTAAAATTTGCAGGTATTCGTTTTTAAGTTCAGAGCCAAGTTTAGTTTAATTTGGACGTAGAATACATTACACACAGTATTTTTCTTTTTTCAGATGATTAATAGATATATGCTTTGCAGTTGTCTATGTTAAATACAAAATTATAATATATTAGTCTATTCAGTCCGAGATATTGTTTATAAAGAGAATAACACTTACAAAAATAATAAAATTTGCTGGTATTCGTTTTTAAGTTCAGAGCCGAGTTTAGTTTAATTTGGACGTAGAATACATTACACACAGTATTTTTCTTTTTACAGATAATTTAATAGATATATGCTTTGCAGTTGTCTATGTTAAATACAAAATTATAATATATTAGTCTATTCAGTCCGAGATATTGTTTATAATAGAGAATAACACTTACAAAAATTAAAATTTGCTGGTATTCGTTTTTAAGTTCAGAGCCAAGTTTAGTTTAATTTGGAGGTGGAATACATTACACACAGTATTTTTTACGGATGGGAAATAGATAGATGCTTTGCAGTTTTTAGGAGTGTCCATTTGTTTAATTCAAAATTGTAATATATACTTATCTGTTCAGTCCGAGATATTGTTTATAATAGTCAACACATACAAAAATTAAAATTTGCTGTTATTCGTTTTTAAGTTCAGTTACAAGTTTTAGTTTAATTTTGACATACAATACATTACACACAGTATTTTTTACGGATGGGAAATAGATAGATGCTTTGCAATTTTTAGGAGTTTCCATTTGTTTAATTCAAAATTGTAATATACTTATCTGTTCAGTCCGAGATATTGTTTATAATAGAGGACAACACATACAAAAATTAAAATTTGCTGTTATTCGTTTTTAAGTTCAGAGCCAAGTTGAGCTTAATTTGGACGTACAAAACATTACACACAGTATTTTTTTACAGATGAGAAATAGCTTTATGCGTTGCAGTTTTTGGGAGTGTATTTGATTAATTCATAATTGTAATATATTTATCTATTCAGTCAGAGATATTGCTTATTTTAGAGAACAACACATAAACATTTAAATTTTCAGGCATTCGTTTTTAGGTTCAGAGCCAAGTTTAGTTTAATTTGGACTAACAATTCATTACACATAGTATTTTTTTACAGATGAGAAATAGATATATGCTTTGCAGTTTTTAAGAGTGTCTTTTTGTTTAATTCAAAATTGTAATATATTTATGTACTCAATCCGAGATATTGTTTATAATAGAAGACTACACATACAAAAAAGTAAAAATTTGCTGGTATTCGTTTTTAAGTTCAGAGCCAAGTTTAGTTTAATTTGGACGCACTATACATTACACAGTATTATATTACAGAATAATAGATATGCTTTGCAGTTTTTAGGAGTGTCTATTTGTTTAATTCAAAATTGTATATATTTATCTATTTAGTCAGAGATATTGTTTATTTTAGAAAACTACACATAAATAAAATTTAAATTTGCTGGTATTCGTTTTTAAGTTCAGAGCCAAGTTTAGTTTAATTTGGACTTGCAATACATTACACACATTATTTTACTACAGATAAAAAGAATGTGCTTTCAGTTTTTAGGAGTGTATTTATTTAATTCAAAATTGTAATTTATTTATCTTTTCAGTTCGATATATTGTTTTTAATAAGGACTACACATACAAAAAATAAAATTTTGCTGGTATTCGTTTTTCAGAGACAATTTTAGTTTAATTTGGACGTTGGATACATAACATACAGTATTTTATTACAGATAAAAAGATATATATGCCTTGCAGTTTTTAGGAGTGTATTTATTTAATTCATAATTGTAATAAATTTATCTTTTCTGTCCAAGATATTGTTTATAATAGAGAACTACACATACAAATTGAAATTTGCTGGTATTCGTTTTTCAGAGCCAATTTTAGTTTAATTTGGACGTAGAATACATTACACACAGTATTTTTTTACAGATGAGAAATAGATATATGCTTTATAGTTTTTAGGAGTGTCTATTTGTTTCATTCAAAATTGTGATATATTTATCAATTCAGTCCGGGATATTGTTTATATTAGAGGACTACACATACAAAGTTAAAATTCGCTTGTATTTGTTTTTCAGAGCCAATTTTATTTTAATTTGGACGTAGAATACATTTCACACAGTATTTTTTACAGATGAGATATAGTTATATGCTTTGAAGTTTTTAGGGGTGTCTCTTTGTTTAATTCCAAGTTGTTAATATATTTATTTCATAGTCGGAGATATTGTTTATAATTAGAGGACTTCACATACAAAAATTAAAATTTGCTGGTATTCGTTTTTAAATTCAGAGCCAAGTTTAGTTTAATTTGGACGCACAATACATTACACACAGTATTTTTTTTTTTTTACAGATAAGAAATAGATATGCTTTTCAGTTATTAGGAGTGTCAATTTTTTAATAAAATTGTTATATATTTATCTATTCAGTCCGAAATATTGTTATAAATGAGGACTACACATACAAAAATTATAATTCTGGTATTCGTTTTTAAGTTCAGAGCAAAGTTTAGTATAATTTGGACGTTCAATACATTACACACAGTATTTTTTTACAGATAAGAAATAGATATATGCTTTGCAGTTTTTAGGATTGTATTTTTTTTTATTCCAAGTTGTAATTTATTTATCTATTCAGTCAGAGATATTGTTAATAATAGAGGACTACAAATTCAAAATTCAAATTTGCTGGTATTTGTTTTTAAGTTCAGAGCCAAGTTTAGTTTAGTTTGGACGTACAATACATTACACACAGTATTGTTTTGCATTTTAGAAATAGATATGTACTTTGCAATTTTTAAGAGTGTCTTTTTTTTATTCAAAATTATTATATATTAATCTAATCAGTCAGAGATATTGTTTATAAAAGAAGACTTCACATACAAAAGTTAAAATTTGCTGGTATTCGTTTTTAAGGGGTATTTATCCGCTAAACTCAAAAAATATATATCATTCAGGCTAACTAGTAATGAATTTAGCAATCAACAGAAAAATTATTGGGGCCACTATGACCTCCCAAAAAATTGTCAAACATGACATTTTTCGAGCTAGGTCCCATCGGCAAAAATCTCCCATAAGAAATAACATGGGGACGATCTTTATGCCCCATGACCTTGGAGGATTTTGATCCATAAAAATACTGGCCATTATTGACGTACTTTACAGCCTTTTCTATAAATTCTCTATATTTTGTTTTGTAATTTGGGCAAGTAGTTCGGTCAAAATATGCTGATTACCAGATGGTGTGTGATTTTGGAATGCATATTTTTGCGTGTTTGAGGGTATATTTGGGCACAGTTTCAAGACACGATGTTATAAATGGGCATTTTAGATTGGTACTATGCTCTAGTATCTATGTGGACCAAAAAAGAAGCAGGATAAAGCCGATTTTAGAAATTTCCCAAAACACCAATTTTCGCAAATTTCTGGATCAAAAAAATTAAAAAATTCATGTTAAATCACAGTTACAAGATATACTTTTTTAAACTGTCATTTTAGTGTAGTATTGAGCTATAGATCACGTGGTAAAAATATTTTTTGGGTTTTTAGCCCCTTTAAGTTCAGAGCCAAGTTTAGTTTAGTTCAATTTGGACGCACTATTCATTACACAGTATTTTATTACAGAGAATAGATATGCTTTGCAGTTTTTAGGAGTGTCTATTTGTTTAATTCAAAATTGTTATATATTTATCTATTCAGTCCGAGATATTGTTTATAATAGATGACTACACATACAAAAGTTAAAATTGGTTGGTATTCGTTTTTGAGTTCAGAGCCAAGTTTAGTTTAATTTGCCTGTACAATACATTACACACAGTATTTTTTTACAGATGAGAAATAGATAATTATATGCTGTTCATTTTTAGGAGTGTTTATTTGTTAAATTCAAAATTGTAAGATATTGATCTATTCAGTCAGAGATATTGTTAATATATATTATAGGACTACACATACAAAAATAAAAATTTGACATCAAAACTACTAGCCCCATATTAAAAAAGGGGAAAAAACTTTGATGCATATTTGATGAAAAGTCGACGTTGTAGTCTTCGTTTATGTGGTGCCATATCGAGGAAACACAAAATACAACAACTCTCCGGATTTCAAGCTTTTTTGGGGGGGTGGGGTTCTGTCTGTGTCTTGTGTGTTCCTGATGTCTAACTTTGACCAAGTTCCTTTTTTCGTAAGTCATTTAGTTGTTAATTGTATTTACAAACCACTGTAGCAAGTTCTAAAAACTATTTAACTCTACACTTGCGGTTTACGCACTGACTTCTCAGCTGTGCACCATTCAGTCTTCTCATGAATTATACCACAATACGAAAAGTTATCTAGAGATACTCATGAGACAAGCAGGTTAGATAAGGCAGGATAATAAATTTTACATAATGTGTTTTTATCCAAGATTTTTAACATTTTGCGCAGTTTTTAAACTTTATAAGAAGATGCTAGTATAAGCCTTCGAAACGTTATTTTTCAAAAAAATACCAAGTTTTTTCCTCTAGAATTTCCCTTTTATATTGAAATATATTTTAGATTCGCAAGGAATTAAAAATACATTTTAACGTCGTATTGAAACGTGCATTTTATAAACATCACCTGGCGCTCATAAGGTTGGATTGTGTCGGTATCAAAGTTATCACAATGGTATAGAAGAGCTCGAACTATACCAGTACATATATTTTCTTGGAATTGTGAACTTTATGTAAGTAACTAGGCCTATTGTATTTTCGTACCATTTAGCAAATCAGTCGACTATGCTTGTAGCAATTTTTACACCTTCAAATCTTTTATTTTCAACAATTTACTTGCAAACAATAGTAGTATTTCAAGTATTTTTCTTTGTATAGACCCTATGTACCCAAAACGGAGAAGTAGATTAGTTTCAAATTGTGTTCCGGTAGTAGTATCTATTAGAAATACATTGTTTACACTAAACTATCTTTTTATACTGTAGTGTGTTTGTGAGTAGTATCCATGAACATATTTTGGGTTTCAACTTGTCCACTGTACTGAACGACTCGTTCTGTCATCGAGCAGGTAAACCACCACAAAACTAAATGATTCCTAATGCTCAAGATGGTCCTGATAACGATTGTTCCCCCTATCACCGCCAGCCCCACCGTACGCCACTGTTCATCTCAAACCACCATCCGAAAGCTAAAGAGGAAAGTAATTAATTGACATCGCTCTGGCGCGCTACTCTGCAAAGTGGCTCATTCTAGTGGACAGAGTTGAAAGATTGACCTCCTTCTCCGCCATCTAGCGGACAAACGAGGCACTCGCTATTCGTTTACCTCTGACGTTACAAGATATTATTTGTAACGATGTCTTCACTTTTTTATAACTGGGTGAAAACTACGTTAAATAAACAAATATATACATGTGAACTTGTATCTCATGGGTCACATAACGTACAACTTTATCAATTAAGTGCAAAAGAAAAGATTTACGAGATTGTTGTTGACAGATCTTGACTAAAACTTTTATTTTGACTATAGTACGAAATAAATTATAATTTTAATTTTTAAAGAATGATTTTAAAATGAATTAATAATTAAACTGCTAGATTATTTAATAACGGCTGTGTCATTGTTTCTCGGGATTAAATATTTTCAATAGTGATTGTGGGCGCTTATATCATGTATAGAGTAAAACGATTTGTAGGAAAATACACATTTTTTGGAATCTGAAACTAAACTATTGGAAATAACTTAATTTGTTACCTTTGTGCAGAAAGGTCAACATTTGTATGTCATTTTTTTAATGTAATTGAAAATAATAACCGTATACATAGTGCAATTAATAATTTCTTTTGAAAACGTTATTTTTCCGTAACATTAAGCACGATCAATTAATAAACAGCACACATATTATTAGTTTATTAAATTCATGCACTATAGGTTTTCATTTGTATAGTGTTGATTATAACAGGGACAAAATTTGGAAAAAAATTGGTATTTTGCCATATTGCCATTTTACGTTTCATACTCCCGTTTATTTTCCCAATCAAATTAGAGCATTTCCTTTGTGCCTCTATTCCTTGTCGGCTGAAAGTATCCGCATCGAGGTACACATCTAATCTAGGCAAACTACGAAAAACAAAATGGCGACGACGATGAAGTGCCTTTGGCTGTAAAGAAAATTAAGCAGAGTCACCATGCCAGCCTTCGTTTAAAATTTAAAGCAGTGGCTAACCAACAGATTACCCTCTTCTTTGCGACGTTGCCGTTTCCTCGACGTTTCGTATTTCCAGAGGGTTTTTGACGGCATTAATAATACAGGCCACGCAGCCTGATTAGAATAAAAATTAAACGGGTGAGGAGGGATCCTGTGCGTGATACGCCTTGGAGCTCGCTAGGACATTCCACGGCGTTCATCTCGTTCATACATTATTTATAACTAGTAAACCCTATAGTTGGACCATTTTGTTACGAGGGAATTCCTTGGGTAGCAAGATATTTTCGTCCGCTAGTACAAAATCCGTGTATTTGTACCGCCTGACAAAACAAATCGTGTACTTAACATATTTTTTTTAAATATGAAAAAAATGTGTGTTGCAACAATACAAAAAATATAATTTTTGAATACAAATTCAATGTTTAATATATTTAAATAAACTTACATAATTTATTTAGTTTATGTTATTCAAATATGTGATGACAGAGAAATGTTCTGATTTGAATTGATCTTTTTTACCATCTAGAAAATAGTTGTATTCTTCGTTTAAAAAAATCGTTGTTTAAAATGTAATTTTATAATTGGCTCATGTCTATATGATTTTCATATTATGTTCTTCAAAATTGTAATATATTAAATTGATTATAGGTTTTGTTTCGCCTAAATACGGAAACAATATGTTGTTGATATATTCAAGTCCCGCTTTCATCCATCAACTATTCGTCCATCTTCCTTGGACATTAAACAATCATATATTATCCTTAATGAATAATGAAAACTTATTTATGGACTAAGTATGTGTTAGTATAATGTTTTTGCCGTTTATTATGTCTACTCCACACGAGGTAAAGTTATTATAAATATTGTTATTCACCAACAATATTCCAACAAAACACGCTATTTTTATAGTTTTTCCCAGTAATAAAAATACAACGTAAAATATGCAATGTTTCCAGGCTTGCGTCGAGGTTTCAAACTCTCGTAATACTTTATAACCCTAGGTGATTAATAGATTATGCCGTGTTGGAAAAAAACTGCCACAACACACGTACTAATATAACGAGTTTCGTGTTGTAATTTATACAGGGTTGAGGTGGTTCCAAAATAAGCAATTTTTAACAACCCAGACATTTAAAAAACGTGTTTTAATTTTTAACATTATAGAAATATAATGTTACATGAGTAAACAATGCTCGTTTTGAAGATTATCTCTGCGAAACGTTGTAGGAAAATATTTACTGCGTTTCAGACTCCCTTAAAAGACTTTTAGGCTAAATCCTGGGGCAGGCGGAATATTGTCCGAAATTCTGCACGTATAATGGAAACAACATAGCTTTTTAGTCACTTATCTCAAAGTAATTTAATGAAAAAGCTCTGAAATAGGTTTAGATATAATTTTGGATAGCGTTAAAATTCAATCTTCGCTAATCATTGGACAGGTTAGTTATAATTTATACAATTTTTAACAAAATTAATTATTTAGGTTTACGTTTGTATTGTTAGTATTAAAGAACTTACATGTTGGATATATATTGGATATGGATATGTTGGGGTTACTTTTAACGATTTTTTAAAGGTCACGGGTGGAATCGTGTCCAGCTTGATTGATCGGTATTTCGGACTTAAATATGCCACTCTCTTGATTGGTCATTGTTCGCTCGTCTATGGTGTCTGCACCTACAGGGTTGGCTTGGTCAGTTTTAATTTGAATGTCCCCCCACTGAAAATTAGTAAGACTGAGTGGGTATAGACTCTAAATACGAATTTATTTGATTTATTTATTTAAAGCTTTCCAACCAATAAGTTTTGCGAGAGTCTACCCACTCAGTCATATAACAGATTTTCAGAACTTTAGACGGCTGTTTTTCCCCTTTCAAGATGGCTTCTATTGGCACGCTCCGCGCTTATCTTAAGTATGTTGTCATTGTTTCCAACGGTCAACTCTTCAGAAAACAGAATGGCGGACTCGCTGTGAGCTACGCACAGTGCGTGTCTGCTCGGCAAAATGTAGCTAACAGACACGCACAAAGTATTCGCCTTGCAACCAACCCACTCTTCTTAATTCCTCGTCGGCGCGACCCCTTGCTAGAACGTGGATCCGAGCCCTAGCCTCAATAAGTGAACAAGAATCCATTCGATGAAACTGTAATCGCTGTTAAGAGAATTGGAGCCGCGATAACAATTGACCATGACGGACATTAATTACGTTACCACTTTAGACCGTTCACTGTTACTTTTTAAATATTTAATAAATTAAACTGATGCAATGCTTCAGAGTATTTTCAGTACCCTTCTACTGGCAACAATGAAAACATGTTTTGTTATGTTTACGTTATTACCTTGGCCATTTTGTTTCTGCCTCTTAATATTGTATAAAAGTATTTAAAAAATAGCATTAGTTCGTAGCACATTTAAAAATACAGCACAAAAAGATAAACATTTTATAGATTTACAGAAATCTTAAATTTATTTTGAATTGTAAATTTACATATTTTCTTCCTATCCCGTTTTTTGAAACCGATATGATTACAAACAATAATGTGTCTAAATGTGGTAAATGTGGTAATGGTGGACAAATCAGTGTCGTCTTCTTTCAGAGTAGGCCTCATTAAGTTTGGAAATTACGTCACGAAACCAAAAGTTAGTTTTTAATATCTTTCCCTTGACTCCAGGTTTTAACTTGCAGAGTTTTAACGCGAGTTTTTAAACTTAACGTACGAAATTTATTCAAGGGAAATTATGTTGACTCGCTTTTAAGTAGGACCAACAACGTGACGTCAGCTGGACGTCTCAACAACTGCTACGACTTCAACCTAACTGAAAGATGCGTCTGTTGTACAAAAACTTTCATTCATAGAACGTTTTATTTGTTTTATGGTTTTGGAACGCGGTTTTGACAACGTCTTCATAATTTACTATCAAGAATACGTAATGCATTCTGTAATGCCCCACTTAATTGGCATATAAACTAATATAATAACGAAACTTTTAGAGCACGTGAGGTTAATAACGTAATGAATTATTAGAACTATACACTGCACTTGTAAATAAAGAAAAAAAGAGTATTGACAAATTATTAATATTATGAAAGGCATATTTACATAATTGAATGACTTAATTTATCTCTTTAGTTACTTGTTCACAAGACACTTTGATAAATTTATTCTTATGTCTATGTGATGCTATCCTACTTTGTTTATCAGTTTAATTCACTGATTAGGATCAAATTACTCCACATTGCTCCTTTCGATAATTATGAACAACTGAAGCGTCGATTATTTTTTCCTTTATTTCATGATTTATGTATTTAATTCTCTTATCCTGTAGCCAAAAAATTAAAAAAATTACCTATGTGAAAAATGGGTAAGATGATTCGTTTTATATCTTGTAACCTACTGATTAAATGATTCCTTAACGTGTATCTTATATAACATTATTACATATTAATATCTTTTTGAAGTGAATACTTGGGAATATTATTATGTTATATTTATTTCTCTATCAACACTTGAAGATATAAAACATCCTTTCATAAATAGAACGTGATAAGACCATCAGCTTAGAAGTGTAAAACAACTTGTCCAGTAAACTATAAAGTCAGGAAAAGCAATTGAAATCCCCTATAAACGTCAAAGAGAAGGGATGAAAAGCAAACCGCTCAACAGTTTATAGTTTTGTTGCACTATTTAATCACGTTTCCACCAGGTTAGGTCTTGTTCTGAGCACAGATTCTGCATCAAAGTCACAAAGCGTTGGATTGAATACAAGAACATGGAAATAAACGTGTACAAGTCTCGTCCTGTTTTATTAGAACAAGAGCAAACTGCTCTTTACGTTGCCATCGTCTTTTGTTTAATATTAAAGTTGAATCAAATTTCCGGTTTCTCGAAATGAAATGCAGCTGTTAAAAGAAAACAAAATAGGAATATTATTAATGAAAGTTTGAGATACAGCGAAGGAAAATGGCTTCGTTTACAAAATTTTCCAATAAAGGTCTACAGACTGATGCTAAAAAATGTTAGTAACTAACTGTAACATAACTAAACTCCTTGTGTGTATTTTTAAGTGTGTCGTGTGTGTTATGTAATTGGCACTTGTGTGTTGATACACGTAGCCCTAATAAAACCGTTGTAACTGGTTATTAAATGTTGATTATTAAATATATCCGTCTAGTTGAAAATAGTAATACAAAGTCCTTTGAGTATCGTTCTGATTTTAAATATAGCTTTGTCACTATTCACGTGTACCACAATTGAATAAGTAAATGTAAGTAATGTTAAGTAAATTTCATATGTTAAAACCCCCAGGCCTATAAACAGTAGTAGAACCTTGACCACTCTGCCTCGGAGGTAGATTTTTGAGCGAGCGAAGCGAGCGTCTCCACTTGACTCTTATGGCTCGAATGTCTGTTTTTGTTTTTTTCTGTTACTGCTTCGATACAGGTCGCACCGTTTCTCTGATCGACCTGAAATTTTGCACACATGTACATACCACCTAGGCGGGTTGCTGTATAGTTTTTGAACAAAATCCAATCGTTGGTTATAAAAAATAAAAAATAAAATAAAAAAATAAAAAAATAAAAATGTACCGATCGTTATGAAATTTTGCAGGGTCAATAAGTACAACATTCTTTCCTATTTTCCAAATTTTCAGCTAAATCGGTCAAGACCTTAAAGACTTATTGGTAATCATATTTCGAAAAATGATGTTAAAAATGAAGGAGGCAGTGAAGATACAAAGATACACTTTAGAAGGCATGACGTGAATTAGAACAATGCAAAGATGTTGGAATAGTATAAAGTGTTAAATGTCAATATCCAGTTAGGCCTACACTGTGTGGTGGGCCTTATGGGAATGTCGTACTCGGGTCATGTTGCACGTACCGGTGCTCGCTCAACAACGCGTCCAACTGAGCGTTTTCCTAGTAATATAATAAGATAAGAAGGAGGTGAAAGTAAAATGCACAACAAGGAATAATCCCTGATGAACATAGACACACGAATTACATACACTCGTTATATATCGTATGGGAAATGTCGTTTAACTATCTTGTAAACCTTCACCCAGTGATATAGTTAATCAAGGAGTACAAGAAACATGTCCACTCTTATCGAGTCTTGTGAACTTGACTTGAACTTTCTACACTCAAACTAATCTATGAATCAACTTGTTTGGGTATGTGCAAACGGTGACTTTGGAAACGTCCTAGTTACGAAGCACATGTTACAATTTAAATTTGTTCTGAATTGGCCTAGTGCTGCTGGCGTCGCACGCGCGTGAATCGTGCCCAACCATTTAGTCGCTATTTCCTATTTCAAATTACGATCTCTGGTTCGCCATTATTTGTTTTTCGATGGTGTTTGTACCGACATGGTTGCCCGCTTTAAATGAATGTGTCCCAGTTACATGACTGAGTTGGGTAGGCTCTAAATACGACTTTTTTTGTTTATTTAATGATGGTCTCTAGCCTAGCTTTGGTTTACCTCTTGTCCACTATGAACGTCGTACATTCAAACTACAGCCAACATACTCAAAGGTTCCACTTCTTTCCTGGCTGGTAAACATTACAACATCAAAGCTAACAAGCACGTACCTAACTAAATATATCCTAGCGTCCTCACAAAATGGGGGAGTTTTGACAAACGACTTTGTGATATTTTCCAAACGAGCAATGTTCCCCTAGAGGATCAGAGTTTTCCCGTGACTCGTCGAGCCTCGGCGAGTTACACCTTCTAGTTCTCGGGGAGATAGGAATAGAGAGAGGCAGGGAGACGAACACTTTGGTGCTGTTCGTCGTACTCTGTGTATAGAACATCAAGGTGTTCACAATCTTCTCTGGGGTCATTTTAAGTTAAACAAGTATGTAACTTAACGTGAACCTTTAGCTGTTGGATATCCCCCGAATAACACATAGTTATTTGTAACCTACAGGTGGAATATATAGCTCTAACGCGAGCTTCTGATTGAAGAGTTTGCCATTCAATGTCGACTCCAGATAATTTGTAGGCCATGGTTATTTTACTGACTTCGGATTAATCTGGATTGATGCGATTTGAGGTGATAGATGAGGGTGAAGGACAATAACAAAAACCCATGACTTATGCGGGATTCGAACCCGCGAGCCCTAGTATCATACATTGAACATGTGCTCTAATAGCATGAGCCACCGCAGACGGCCGTGCATGGTGTATACATAGAGGTAGCTCAGATTGAAAATGTGTGAGATTAACTATGGGAGGTCGCTGGTTCAATGCCCACCATCGACAATTGTGACTGAAATTTTTTTCTAAGTATCCCCGAGTGCTTAATGCGGGGAATAAGTCCTACAAAATATCACTAGGAAATACTTTTAGAGCTATCCTTACTACTTTATCTATTTGGTCACTTGTAGAGGGGCAAGTTGACCCTGGATATGTTTCTCTCTATGGTAATAACACAAGTGTCCTCCTTCAACCCGTACCCCATGCAGTAATAAGCAGTTAGGCAGTATGGATAAACCCAGGAAACAGATTCTAATCCCAATGTATTAAAAGTCTTGTATAATTGTCAATTAAACTCTTTAGTTACCTCTCATTTGTCACTGCAATGATGTGAGGGTAAACTATAACTAAACAATAATGTGTTATATTTTAAATTAAATAAAACTTTATCTTTATTGACGCACAGCAAAGGGACTCCCCTAACTTTAAGCCAGTAGCAAACGGGATGGATAATTTAATAACATACGGCAGGGCGTACATAGTGTTGAGCTAGCTGTTTTACGTGGATATCAGGCGGATCAAAGTAGGCTCGTTCGTCGCATCCCAACGGAACAGACTGGAGGCAAGTGCGACGTGAATGCCGCCCTCTGGAGCCTTGTCGTTAGAGCTGAACGCGTTCATCAAATACACATTGGGCGCGCGTGATATATACGCAGGCATTTGGAGCATGTGCGTCGATATGGGCGGGACATTCGTACAAGTGTGATACTTATATGCCCACTTCTGATTGAAGGATCCCCACTTGTGTACAAGAAATAAAGGTTGCCTAGTTTAAATTTAAAATACCTAACAAAAGTTTTCATAACATTTGCCTTTATTCTTGACTTTCGTATCTTTATGTATGATGTTTTGCCTTGGCTTTATAGTAGGCGACTATGAAGTTGTTATGTTAGTACTTTAGACAGAAATTAAAAAAGTGACTGCACCGGGGATCGAACCCGGGACCTTAGCTGTCCGGGCTATGCTCTTACCAACTGAGCTATCCAGCCACCAATTTAAATCTATCTAATACGTATATCTATAAAATTATTGTAGATATTAATTGGATGAGCGTAGCGAGCGTAGCGAGCGAAGCGAAGATTCCATTTCACTACACTGGAGAAAAAAATCCGGAATGTTTTTTTTTTTTTCTTCTTCTTTCTTTCTTTCTTTCTTTCTGTATTTTTGTGTGTTTGTTAACACGATTCCGGCTAAACCGATACTCCGATTGCGATGAAATTTGATGGAGACCTTCGAAATCTCTGAACTTAGAACTGCCACGTTTTTGAGCGCAATCGGGAAATTTTTTCTCATAAAAAACGCAATTTTACGATTTTTTTCGATTATTAAAAAATTTCTTCGACTTATAGCACCTAGGGCCTACATGCTTTATCCGATTGTAATGATTTTTCCACAGAACCTTAATATTATGAATTAAGATATTCGTGTGAAATCTTGAGCGTAATCGAATAATTATTTCTTATGAAAATTGCAATTTTACGATTTTTTTCTTTAAAAAAAATTACGATTAATTAAAACAACTAAGTTAATTTTTAATTTTATTTAATTTTATTATAAAAATTAAGTTAATTTTTTATTTAATTTAATTTAATTTAAAAAAATCTTCGACTAAGTAATGATTTTTTCACAGAACAACAGAAAATCCGCGTAACACATGGCATCTCAATGCACCATATACGCTCATCCAACAACGCGGCGGGACTTAAGCGTTTTCCTAGTATAATACATTGTCGATTTTCAAGTTGTTAGGTGTATAAAAACGTCAACATTTTCTGATTGAACTATAAGCCTAAAACAATTGTTGATAATCTGGATTGATTGGGGTACAAATTCATTAATTGCGAAACAAGAACACACAGACGTACAACTGTAATGATGCGAAACTATATAATATTATGATAATGCCATACTTGAAATGAGTAGTATATTGTCTTTAATTCTATATAAGTTTTAGTTCTGAACATGATAGAAGTTTAATACATGAGCAAATAAAATAAGTGATAAAAGCAGCATTTCTCAAAATTATCTCAAAATTCTCTTTTGCACAGCGGACTTAACTGCTTACGGGATGACATCAAAATTCTCATAAGGATTCTGGAGGATGAGACTATTTTGGTAATTTAACATCGTCAGAATATTTTAAATACACACACTTCTATTCTTTTTAATTGTGTGGGTTAATTTACAGTTGTTAACACTTTTCTCTGACGTGTATGTGTCTAAAATACGCATGCACTGGATATCCTTGCTTCCTGAACACGTAGAATGCAAACAGGAATAGTGTGGTTTATTCTGAAAATTCTAAAGAAACATGGATTTATTTTTAAAAAAATGTTTGCGTGTTTTATTATGGTAAAGGTGACGGGTAGCCAATAAAAAAAATCATCCTTGCTTTCAAAAATGGTGGAGGTGCCGGGTCATTAAACGCGAGTTCGGACGTAAAAATCGTTAAGATTTTTAATAGCAGCCACACATTTTTAAAAGCAGGCCTAGGCCAACACTAATGAATTTTATCTATCAGTACTTCAAATTTTTTAACACGATGTACGAGTTTTTTTTTCTGTGGACTCTGCATACCAAAATGAAAAATCATATCATTTTCCCATATTTTTCGAAAGTATTTAGGCACATAATATTCTGTTTATTGGTGGTTAGCAGTGGTGCAGTTGCCGAATTTGTTTATTTTATTTTCAAATTTTTTGATAAAATGTGCATATATTTTGTACAATTCATCTGCATTTCGTGGAAAAACGAAAATGTCATACCTTTTGTATTTGACGATACTTGATATTGCAGGGGTCTATCTATATACTCATAGCAAGTATTAATGTAATGCATATTGAACCTGGCAAGATAAGGAGAAAACCATGTTTGGCCACCCCTGATTCCGAGTGCGAGTTGACGTGACGTAGCTGATAAGGGAGGGGGGAAAAGGGGATGCAAGCGCCCTCGTAACCTAAAGGGGATGGTTTGCGTTGTTTCGCCAAACTCCACTTCATATGTTGAAACTTTTTTATTCCACAACATCACATTGCTTTTATAGACGTCCCTATCCTGACAGAATTACTTAACATCGTCAGCACATCTTCAATACTGTTAATACCTTCCACGACTCCAGGTTGTCAATGTCATTCAAATCTTTTCAAATCACTAACAGTTTGCTCACGGTGATTTACAAATATCGAGTAATCAATATAATATATTCTATAATATTATTATATGCTTATATTATAAGCACATCGTTATATATTTAGTTTATTTCTTAGTACGGTACAAAACATATTGTACTGCAGTCCAATCGAAATCTTAGGCTTTTGGTGATAATGAAAAGTTTCCAATTAATCCATATTCCATTTATCATTTGTTAGTTTTTTGTAAATTTGGTATTTGTAATTTGTTACTTTGGTGAATTTGTTGAAATTTGTTAATATGTCAATTTATCAAATATTTATTTGTAATTTGGTATTGAAAATTAATATTTTGTATATTGTTATGGTTGTATTTAAATAGCTTTATTTGCTAAATAAAGAATGATAATGATAATATATAATAATATTAATCACTATTTTACAATTCTACAATAGCCTCACTATGCGAGCACTTCACAGCAGTCTGAATAATTCACACAACACACTTGAAATGAATATGGCAATTTTAGCTTTATAAATTCAATGTTGTTCGACGTATATTTATAGATTTGGTAAAGGTCGTTATCAGTTGTCAGTAGTGTGCGGGTATAAGGAATTTCGGATCAGATCGAGTATTTCGGGGCCGACCCGATGGTCAAAAAAGGTACCCGATTTTTGGATAACATAAAATATATATTTAGGGGAATGGTGGAGGTGCCGGTCCAGACAATTTTAATACGGAATGCCAATCAATAAAAACAAATAATAGGAAATGAATGATAAAAAATCATTGTGTAAGATTCTTCACAAGCTGAATTCAATATCCATTTTTACATGCAATATGACCGATAGCCGTCTTTTCCCTGCCTGACCCGACCCGAAAATATTAAAAATGTCGCTTTGCAGTGAATTGATAAATTCGTGCTATCGTTTCAGAAACGGTATGATGGAGTTTTCTTACACCAGAAAAGAATACAGATTGACAAGTAAAAACAACTTAATTGGCTAGCCTTAGTTTTAATTTTAAATAATATAATTTTGCGCAATTAAGTAACTGTAAACCAAAACAATAAATTCACCCTTCTCTTTTATATTACGTTTGTTTTTATCTATTATTATCATAAAAAATGAGTTTTATTTCACGTTCTTTATAACCTTATAAACATATAACCTATAAAGTGTGCAATCAATTCAATCACTTATTTCCTTTAACCCGAATGTCAAAAGTCTTTAGATTGTTTTTCGTTGTAAAAAGAAAATGAGCATGTTCATAATAATGACTTAATTTGTCTACGTTCGCAATTAACAAAAAGCCTTCGTAATAAATGGAATTAGTGGTGCATTCTTTAGCTTGCAATTTCTGTTTTTCTTCAGGTTGCTAACAAGGTACATAATTATATTTGAGTTGCACTGAACCCACTGAACCGTAATAATGATTGAGCTAAGAACTCAATCTCGGTGTTTCTATTATAACGATAATAAAATAAAAGAACTATTCCTTCAGATAAGAATAGAAGTAATGAGTGTACTTGAACCATTACTTCCTGGAGTATTGAACTGCTACACTAATGGTCCAACTACCAAAGTTATGTAGACCTTTTAATGTTCTTGTTCGATAATTCTTAATCTTTGTTTTTACTATTTCTCCATTTTTATTCAATGTTTTCCTCCGCATTCTCGCTTATTTTAATTTTCTGTATTATTTGATTAAATAAAACATTATCTAATACATTGAACTATTTATACTTAAAAAATAATGTCTCTATCTTCCTAATTATGTAGTTGAGCTTTTCTGATCATTGTTTATAAGTTGTAAAGTTGAGTATGACATACTTACACAAAATATTGCAAATAGCTTCACTTGACACACGATTTCCGTCTATGAGTTGATATTTTCCATCGGTAAAATAACTAGTAATTTAACATGTGGTTTTTGTATTAACTAATATCGAGCACTATTTCCAACTAAGTCGGGTATAGGTATAGGTTCCCACCACATTTTTGGCTCCTTGGGCTTATCGAAGCCGGCTAGCTATGCCTGATATATATTTGATAAAAATATTGATTCAATATTTTCATTCTCTAGCTCATTTACACAAAATATAGTAAATAGCTACACTTGACCTACGATTTCCGTTTATGTGTTGATATTTTCCATTTGTTCACTATGGTTGGTCAAATAAATAGTAAGACAATATGTGGATTTTGGATATTTGATAAAAATATGGATTCATATCTGTTCATTCTTTAGCTCATTTATAAACCTTTTAGGCTTGCCGGTGGCGGCAATCGTTCGTTTTGCTTATCATATATCAGTGTCGATATATTTGATAAACATACATATAGCAATAAATTAAATTAACAGCATAAAATTAATGTTCAGTTTTGTCGATCAACTCAAAACCCAACCCCCAAAATCCGAGCCTCTTTATTTGGCACAGATAGTAGCTAGACGCTCCTCGCCCCTGAGGTTTTGCCCTACTAAAGTTGATATGCGAATAATAATACAGCTTCAACTTCTATTATTCCCCGCATTCGCGAATCAATGTTCCAACTCCCCTACACGCCCCCTTCACCCCCCTGCCCGCTCTCACCCTCCACAACTTAACCTCGGAGAAGACGATGCGAGATTAGCCTTTGAACAAGTGAAATTATAACCTTATGTTACTGTTTGAGGAGTGGGATGCCACCTCGTTGCTGAGAGAGACACAACGGGCCAGTGCGTAGAACAGGATCACTACTATATCTGCTATGTATGCACAGATGGCGATGACGGGCCAGAGCTAGTTCAAAGGGCGTTAGGCCTACTAGAGGCACCCTTTAATCTGAATGGTTGAACCATTATTACTATTAATTAATGTACTGAGGCTATTCGAGACGATGAGAGGTAGTAGATGACGAAGAAGGACGATTAAAACCCATGCCTAATGCGGGATTCGAACCCACGTCCTCGTATACATACGCTTCGGACCCGCTAATGTAGTGCCACCGCGACGACCTAAGGCTATTCGAGACGATATGGTGATAGATGACTATGAAGAACGATTAAAACCCATGCCCATGCGGGATTCGAGCCCACGTCCTCGTAGAGCCATACGCTTCGTACAAGCTCACGTATGTGCCACCGCGGACGGCGCCTCTTATATCTCAAGTAGCGTGCAATGTAAGCGTGTGATGAACATAGTATACTTTTTAGCATTCTACGAATGTGACGCTGGAGTTTAAATCGCGAACAAAGAGCAGAAACACACTTTTAAAATGCTTCATTACGAACAATGCTTATTTTAGAGCCTTAGAAGTGTTAAAATCTGAGATTCCATTTTAATTCTAAATCTGGGGATAATATTACTTTTTGTTCAAGTCCTGAAAGTTTCTACAGCTCGTAAATTTTTGTTAATCTGAGAATTGTTGTCTGCGCCGACACCTTAGAAAATTTCCTACACTTTTATGAATTTTATTTTAATTTCCAACAAATTGATCTAATGTTCCTTATTGAAAAGCGTCTATAAATATCACAGAATATAACAGAAGGGAGTTGGATTATAGAGAGTTATTCGTATTCATAATTCATATATTTGAATTTCTAACAAGTTTCCGTGTGTAGTGTATTGCAATCTAGCCACACACGATCGCATGGCTGTCGTTGTATGTCTCAATTAACGTAAGCATGTTTTAAAAACCGATTAGTTGATTAAGAATTTGCGTAATCGATCATACACCCATTGGTATATTATAGGCAGTTAGTACTTTTTCCACAAAGAAGCAAGTACTTAATAATCGACGCAATGCAGGCTGCACGTGGCAGAATTCAAAGGCAGAATCTTGTTTTTGTTTTTAATCTTCTCATTATTACATGGAATAAAATAACTGATTCCCCAGTTCAAAATAACAGGGCAAAAGTTAATAAGTGTTTGAGAGTACCCTTGTAATTTAAATCAACTTTAAAAGGGTATTAAATAATTCATACGACATTTACTCTGTTATTATTAATTTATTTTACAAAAAGCATTTTTGTAAACGGTGTTCTATGAATTACTTTCAAAAATTTACACGATTTAACTTGTTTCAAAGTGTATTTTTTAATCATATTTTAACGGTATAAAATAAGAATTACAACGAGTGTTTTTGTTTCAATTTTTTTGAGCAACGCCAAGATTTTGAATTATTCGTTTCTCGCTTCTTGGAAACATATATTATTTACGGAACTGTTTCGTAGATTGCATTCTATTTTCATAGTAGCTGCTACTGTTGTTACAAGAAACATAAAATAGCTGCTTTACACCACGCATTACATTCATATTTCTTTACTATGTAAATTATTATATTTTGTATTCTTTCGAAAATACCTACAGTTTTTCGAAAAAAATATACTGCATTTTGGTAGCTTTCTTGGTAACATCATAATCATCACACAAACGGTCACCTCTATAATATGTTATGTATGTATTTAAATTTGTTTTGTCCAGTTAATTCTTTGCTTTTTGCTTTTTTTGCTCACTTTTCGACTTCAATGTTCTCTAGATTACGCATCTTTTGACAAGTTTTTAACACAACGTTTTTCAATTAGGCCCTAAATTGGCAGGACCGATGTCGAAGTTAAGTAGCTGAAGCTTATATAAAATATACGATAAATAAGGAGCTAGATTTAAGTTAAGATGTTGTACAAGTTGCATTAAGGCGTTGCCAGTATTTAACGGCGAGTTTCATTTGTTAAGCGAGCGAAGCGAGCGTTTCCATTTGACTCTGCCGGAAAAATTAGTCACTGGTTTTGTTTTGTTTTTTTTTGTTTGTTTGTTTGTTTGTTTTTTTTTTGTTTGTATGTCTCGCGATAACGTTCGAACGGAGGCTCGGATCGAGTTGAAATTTTCACCATCCGCAAGCTTTGTTCTCGATTGAATGCCATTAGTTTTGTGGCAAAATCGTTCAAAAAGTTAAAAAGTTACATTAAAGTTAATCGAAAGTTTTTTTTTCAAACTCAACGGCGACAAAATCTGAGATAGCCAAATCATTTAGAATGTCCGTCCGGTCACGAATATGTTAATTTTATTTTGATCCGATAAGTAGTGTAGATG
This sequence comes from Sweltsa coloradensis, assembly GCA_024449915.1. Lineage (NCBI taxonomy): Eukaryota > Metazoa > Arthropoda > Insecta > Plecoptera > Chloroperlidae > Sweltsa > Sweltsa coloradensis. Next base: position 398,129 of record JAMZAV010000224.1, read on the forward strand.
GAAATTACATTATAACAAAAGTAACGTTGCCATGGCAACGAAAAGACGCGCGAAGTTTCTAATGCACTGCCACCTAGAAGTAATCAAAATACTTTCGAGGAAGCAGTCTATTATTTGTCAACAAAGAGTTTAAATAGTTTTCCCAAGGAGTCAAGGTCCTCTAGATGGCGGTGGATTTTAAAGTTAAGATTTAAACACGGGTTTACCCAAATACCTTGGCAATAATAAATAATACTGGAAACGCGAACGTCGTAAATTTTTAAATTTAAAAAAATGTGCAATGTGGGTCTAGCTATAGCACGTGCTCGCTTATCAACGCGTCCAACTGAGCGTTTCCTAGTTAAATGGAACCCACATTGTTGAACACCTGAGTTTAGAGATTTGAAAGTTTCCCTCAAGTTTGTATTAAATCAGAATCTTATCAGTTTGTCCGGTAGAAATCGAACAAATAGTCGAAAACTCGTCAAAATAGAAAAAGTATGATTTTCACGTAGAAAAATTCTTATCTAAAACCGTCGAAGTCTAAGTGTAGAGATTTCACAGGTTTCTTATAACATTCACCAATTCATGAAGATAGTAGTAGGCGTTTGTCTGGTAGGTAGAGAGCGAACAGACAATACAAAAAACATACACACCAAAAAAACTCCCTTCCACTTTTCTCAGGGTATTCAAATCTAAGGTTGCTTCTCTTATTCAATTATTATTCGCGGTGAATGTGTACACCATGCATATAGATCTTAACAATACGTGTTATATTATGCTTCATGTGCCCCAAATATTGAAGCTAGACCACCTATTGTCTTGTTAATGTACATCTACTAAACTCAGAGAGGCAAGACATGACGTAAGCAACACATTTATCAAGAATCTAATAATATCGGTAACCAGTGGCAATAACATTGATTGACAGGTTTTGCTCCGCTGATTTCTGAGGTAATATACAACGATGGGGAGTAACAAAACCCTTGCCTTGTGCTCATTGCGAGTATTGTCAGAACTATTCGCATGGGTTGAGGATTATGTAGTGATAGATCGAGTGCTTCTGACCTTCTGTAAACGCCAAGGATATTTATCATATTTATTGTCTTCCATTGTAAATCAGTTTTTTAACTGAATATGATAGACGTTAAATAAACAAATAAAAATAATTTTTTTTACAAAGATATGCTAGGTATGCTTGGAGCGGGTTATATATTTTCTTTTCTCTATTTATTACAATTAACAATAATGTTTTATTACATTGCACATAATATAACACACTTGGTCAGAATAAATAACCGTTTGCATAAAATATATTCTGAAATAAATTTGAATACTGTTAAGTACGTGTAGGGAAATTTTTACAAATATGTAGTAAGGTGTAGTAGTGTAGTAGTATAGTAGTAAGTATACAGTTCAGTTTTTAGATTGGTTTTTACATAAATGAATATTGAAAATAACTTTTCTAGTTAAGCATTGTAACCAACAAACACTTTGTAAATGAGAATGATTATTTTTTAACATTTCTAAAATGATGTATTCATCCCCGATTTAGCTAAAAATACGGGGGCAATTTGTACTTACAATCGACATAAGAATGTTATTTATTTGACGACGCGCCACGTCTGATAATAACAATCAAAATATTTTGACTAATTAATGTGAAATAAAATCTCAGCATTGTTATAAAACATGTAGAAAGGGAGACTGGAATAATGAAACAGTGACGTTCGATGCCAATAAATGCGTGTATAAAATATCGATTTTTACTTGGTTACCCCACTTTCGTTTTCAAGATTATTATCGAGGTAACGAACTACTGTATAAACCAAAGGGGGTTCTTCCAAAATAGACTGAGCCACTGTTGCGATACAATAATACATATTTTGTTTTCTAATTTAATAAACTTTGAATGCGCGCTATATTGATCAAGGAAGGTCGCAGGAGAAAGGTTAGGTAATGGTTCGAGGCAGGTGCGCGGATTATCATTATCTCGCAGTCTATATTGATAATAATCATTCACGGAAATCATTTATTGATTCCCACGTGTCAATATCTCTGAATAATAATAAATGCCAAGGAAGGCCTGCTATCGTTGCGCGCTATAACGGAAGAAAAGGGTTTGTAGGAATGTAGTGGTAGTACTGGGAAGCAGGCGTTGTGAATCAATATCCCGTAGTTGTTCGAGGTTGCTGCCAGAGGGTAGCACAGGCGCAATGGTCGCCACTGTTTTCTAACGGACTGGCGTTTCCGCTGTATCTCGAGTCGTTTTCAACCAGATAGTTGACAGTAGCGGAATCTGCGCTCTCTACACAACTCAAATCTATCGCTAAATCCACCAGCTATCTCCTAGGTAACGTACACTGTTGTTACAATTCAAATTCACAATATACGGGACATGAAATGACCGTTATTGATGTAGTGAGCTTTTCCACCTCGGTGTTGAGGTGTAGAGGTTAGAAATGCATCAAAAACAAAAATATTCGTAGGTGAAGTTGTGCATAAATGCCTAAATTAGAGTTAAAATTATATAGTCAGTGGAAAATTGGTGTTAAATTATGTGTGCATGGTAAATATGGCGTAAAAATTGTTGTCAAGCTTTGTGTGTGTATTTAGGCTATGTGTGATTAATGTTTTAGTGGTGGACGTAATTTTGTCGTAATAATTCGACAAATTAACACACCGAAATTGTACGAAATAAAATGTTAGACGCTTTGCACGTTGAACCCGTACCAATCAAGAACATTTTCAGTAAGCATGTTTGTTAAATGTATTCCCATGTCGTAATTTATTGATAAAAGCGATAATTAAAGAGTAAAACGTGAAGAAAACGCAGATTTTTTAAGAGAGGTAGAAGTGTGATGCGTGATTGCATGCGTACATGAAATGTGGACAAGAAAAACGCATCAGTGTATTCGTCAGGGGTTTAACTATCGTTGAACATGGACGTGGTTCTGAAAACGAGAGTGACCGACTACGTACAAACACACATGTCCCCCATGCTTGACTGAGCGTAGCCACGATACAACACCAGCGTAGGTTATCGCGCGACGAGGCGGATTAAATACGTGGGGGGGGGATTAAATCAGGGGGGGCACGTGCCCACTCAATGTTACGCGTGGTCGAATAAAGTCTCTTTAAGTTTGTCACGTTGGTGTGGGACATGATGGGAAGCCTCACAATGAGATAATGGTCAAGGTCTAATTGTTCCCGCAATTAGGTCTAAGTACTGTAATGACAATGTGTCTGTGTGTGTAACGCATGCATGGATGGCGAAACTGAAGGTCATCTGAAGTTGAAGGAGAAAGAGAGAGAAATGATGTGACATGTCACCCAAGTAGCAAACATTGCCCATAATTCATTTTTCTTGTATTTTTTTTTATCAATAATGTATTCTTCATTTTAAGAATATATTCGAGGGAAAACAAATAAAATCGTCTTAATCGAAATTAAATGATGATGAACACAAAAAATGAGGTGCCCCCCCCTCCCCCCCCCCCCCCCCTCCTAAACCCTCCGGCTACGCAGGCTAGCTCCGACACCAGGTCAAGATAAGATAAAACATGCGGAAAAGAAAGGGTATCGATCTGTTTTGAAAGTATAGTGCCACCACGTCAGGTGAACCCTACGACGTCACCAGCCCGCCACATGCCACGTCACGTGACCGCCCGCGTAGACCACCGCCAGTAGCCAACACCCTCTATACGGCCACCACTAACTAGACATTACCACCATTATCCCCGACCGCCGACCATACGGTTGATTGCTACACCACCCTCTCATGCGTAATGCGCGAGACTCTCATGGGTCGAATCCCGCTGCCGGCAATCCTGACTAATATGTTTTTTGAAGATTTTTTCAGAATTAAAAGTTAATGATGGGGTTGAGTCCCTTCAAACAGCCCTCAGATATATAATTCACAATTACCCTCACACCCTATAATTACCTAGTTTATCACCTGAAGAGGGTCACACCGGGTGAAACTGATGTACGACCTCCCTCAAGAAGAACCTATGTCATAGTCATACAATAAGCCCATTGGAGAATCCTCCAAAAACATTTATCTGCATTTCAACCACTCAGACTCGGCTCCATACAACGTCACTACAACTAACCGTATTTATTTCTCCTCTACTAAGTCAATACAACTTCGGTACTTCACTAATATCTTCAGTATAATTTATTACTCCCTCTACTATCAATACTACCAATGCTCTTACGCTACTACTATACTCTCACTACCACTACAAGAACAATCAAAGTCACCATTAATTTATCAAATAATTTCACGAACCAGATATTACATACATTTTCTAGCAAATATTTTAGAAAAGAGTAGTAACAATGAAAGTGAAACCGATTGTAAGTTTAGTAACAAGTTTACTAAATTGAATTCAAATAAAATAATTGAAATGTGTCAATAGTTGGAAAATTCATAATTATACGTTCAATAATAATAAATAAATATTGTAAAATAAAAAAGGCTAATGCATAAAAGAACTAACATACTTTTAACCTATTCCTTTGTACAGACTCGTTCCCAAAATATTTAAATCCCAAAATCGTCGTTTCGATTGACCTAGTTGCATGGCAATGAAACGTAAACCGCAACCGGTGCACGCACGTATCATCGTTGTACGCATGCGTAGAGCGTCGTACTCTGCGGCACGCACTATACACGCGTGTTCCGGCAGTGTTGGCTCGGGCGCTAAGCGCTCGACTCTGATTCGGGAGGTCCCGGGCTCGAATCCCGTCGAGACCGGCACTCCTGACTGAAGGTTTTTTCCGAGGTTTTCCTCAGTCGTAAAGGCGAATGAGAGGAATTAAGTCCTCTGAAACAGCCCTCGGACATCCCTTCACAATTGTCCTATCCGCAATATACCTAGTTAGTCACCTGAAGAGGGTCACATCAGTTAAATCCGATGTGTATACCCTACAGCGGGCATCCTACAAAAATGTATTTATTTATTTATACACGCGTGTGTTCTGTTCACAGTCTGCTAGATGAAGAGGTGTCACAATAAACTATTCCCCAGTCAGCTGACTACTAGCCTACTCAGGGTTACTATTTATAGAAGTCATGCTAGATGAAGAGGTGTCACAATAAACTATTCCCCCGTCAGCTGACTACTAGCCTACTCAGGGTTACTATTTATAGAAGTCATGCTAGATGAAGAGGTGTCACAATAAACTATTCCCCCGTCAGCTGACTACTAGCCTACTCAGGGTTACTATTTATAGAAGTATGCGAATGGATCACTGATTGCACGCAACACAATTCCACGACCGGCAGCCATATCAAACCACTAATGAAGTAATGTTCCTTTGTTGATCTCTGTTAATGTAATTGTGCTATTCCCGACGATGTTTCATTGATGGTGTTTATTTATAGTCTTCAATTAGGCGGGAATAAAATATGACATTTTCTTTTTCATACAATTAAATGAACACAAATTCATTTTAGTACTTTCCATATTCAATTTTGAAAATAAAGTATACTACCACCAATCTCATTCATACAATAAAAAGACAAATAAAAACATCAATGTATTATGCGGTATTCCAGGCTTTGCTTCTTGGAGTCCCGAGTTCGTTTACCTGCGCATCAACTTATATTATTATCCACCGCAGACGGCATATTATGGCCTGATTATACTTTCTATGTTAGCGAGAGTTGAGTTCTGTTTTATTGCAATCTATGACCAATAGTAATATTTGAAAGGATAACTAAAAACATTGAACATAAATTAGTTTAGTTTATACAAATTTAATTCAACTTTGTAAATAAAAACTATGCGGCAAGCGAGTTACATAAGTTTAAAAGATTTAACCCTTGGTCGCGGATACAGCAGACAGCCACTTGACTGGTCTAGCTAGACTAAAACATTCTTCGGTAGTGGAAAAAAATGAGATGTTTGTTTAAAGAAGAGGATTCAATTACAAGAGTATTGACTATTGGATCCATACTGTGCGGGACTCCCTCAAACTGAATTGTGCCCAGGACTCTGACCTGTAATGGTGCGAATATAGGGTTACATTTTACAAGCAAACCTAAGAGACACGTATTTGTAATTCACATACGGTAACGTACATTATCTAGCTACCAATCGAATAAGACACATTGTACCACTCGTAGTCATCACTAGGATATGTTAGATTTAATAATTACCGTAGGAATTAAATCGGTTATGGGTGCCCCTCATCAGTTGAACTATAGGTATGTTGCGGATAGGACATTTAATGAATGGATGTCCGAGGGCTGTTTAAGAGAACTCAATCCCTTGCATTCGCATTAACGACCATGTTGCCGGTCTCGACGATATTCGAACCCGGGACCTCCCGAATCACAGTCAAGCGCATCCAACACTGTCGGTGAGGTATGTTAAAACAAGCATGGGTAACGAAGTTCATAAAAGGGAGAGAAGCTTTTTGCAGCTGAATTTATGTAACTCGATTTATTTAGTTGTCCTCCTATGTAATTTTTTAAAAACTGAATAAGATAGAGGTTAAATAAATGAATAATTCAATAAATAAAGCTATTAATCAATTATGTGACTGAGTGGGTAGACTCGAAATACGATTAAAAAACATTATTTAAACAATATATTGTCGAAGAATTCCCCAACATACACATTTCCTTGATGGAGGTGCCAGATTGATAGACGCGCCCACTTTTGATGTGGCTAGTCTCACCCAATGACCCTCACGGTTATAACACATTATGTATCGTCCTTGATGGGAGGACAATTTCAAGGACAAAAACGTTTGTTAATTGGAGGACATTTTCACTTAGGGTCAAATAGGAAAGTGATTCGTGTAGGGTAGCTACTCGCTACGCTCCCTGATTAGTATATAATTGGATAAGCTAAGCGAAGACTTCAATTTCACTCACCCTGAGAAAAATAGCTCGGGTGTTTTTCTTTTGTTTGTCTGCCCCCGATTTTTAAATATTTGTTATGAAAATCGTACTTATATGATTTTCCCCCGATTTTTAATGCGTTTTTTCGTGGTATTTTGCCCGCGACCGGGCAAACGGCTACTCCGATCTTGATGAAACTTTAAACGAACGAACGTTTAAAATCTCTGAACTTAAATATGTTATGATTTTAGGGACAATCGAAGAAATATTTCTAATAGAAATCGTACTTTTAGGGCAATGATAATCAACCATACAAGCTCATCCATCAACGCGACTGGAAAAAGAGTTAGAGAAGCGGCCTAGTTAGTTTATATTAAAGCCACCCTCTTTTCATCTTATACCTCCTCAAAGCACGGTTGCCAAAATTCTTACAAATATATAAAAATATTAAAACTTATATCAAACTTTCGTTATTACTTGACAATGAAGGGTTACTACAAGAAGTAGTGATCATATCTAGACTGTTTAAGTGTGATTCTGCTACAATGTCTATTGCGTCATTGCAATCTGGCAGACAACAGCAGACGTCGCATACATCTGTTAGTGAAGTAAAGCAATTTATGTAAATTATATAAGAGCGAGACGCGTATAATGACATAAACTCTCTTGAATTATTCTCACAACTGCGAGAGCGCTCATTAACACAGAAGTCTCGTCACTCATTTTAAATCGCAACTTTTTGACATTTTGTTTTTCATGTGTGCATGTTGATTTACCAAGAAGTTTTACAAGATTATTTTGGCGCATCCGAACGGCAATCGGGAGACCCGGGTTCGATACACGGCTGAGATTGATATTTTAATATCTGGATTGAGTTCCATATACAAGATTTTTTTTCTTTTATTGACTGTCAAAACAAAGTCTGCCAGCCACTCAGCTTAAGTTTTATTTCTGTGCCAAATACTTTAAATAAAATAATAAAATAATCCTTGTCGTTCTTAGGATATACATGGGTTCGTGGAAAATATATAATAAAATGTATTTTATGAAAACCAATCCAGAAATTAAAACCCATCCCAGAGGGGTATCGAACCCCGGTCTCCCGGTGCTTTACCCCCAAGCTATTTTTTAATTTCTGGATTGATTTCTATAAAATCAATTACACCTACGGGAGTGTTTCCCGATTAATTAAATTTAGAATTAAAATGTATTTTTATTAAATTAACCATATTATTTCAGCATATCATAATACAGGTATAAAATTATTATGTGAAATCATAGACAGTATAGATGTGCGTGAGACTAGACGAAATTAAAGGAAACTTCAAAGGAAAGAATCTTTCATGTCACGTGCTACGTCTCCCGTGAGACTTTTGCTCAACGTGGCGTAAAACGCTCAGGTATTGTTCATAAATTACGGTATGCGGTAATGAAACACTTGAAAACATTAAAGCTTTGACGTGTTTTTTAATGAAAGTTCTTCTCCCCCTCCCTCTCCCTCACATTGAAATAACTCTCCAAGGATATTGTGTATTATTTATTATTCCGAGGGGTGTTTCTCGTTTTCCGATACGGTTACATAATAGTTTGCGAAACAAGTAGCGAGACGTAAGAGCCTGCGAGCAAATCAACGAGCTTTTACTTTCTTATGTGTGCTGCAATATTACTTCTGTTCTGTTTACCATTTATAGGCATACGAGTGCAAAGTTTCTTGGGCAGATTTGTGTTATTTAAGCATGCGACACATTTTACCAGCGTAAAGACTAGGATTATGTGTAACAAATTACATTTAATTTACGAATTGCTAAAGATGTTTTTTAAATGTTTTCTTTGTGTAAAAGTATTCGTTTTTGGATGTACAATATATTTAATTCTGAAGTTGTTTAAGCATTTAAACAGCATTACATTAAGCAAGCAAGGTATGGGAATACTCATAGGGAGAAAAGCTACTTAATCAACGATTTATCGAAGAAATATTCCCAAATAAAACTTCACCACTTGTTGATATATTTGGTGGTGGTGCCGGGTTCAAAAATGTTTTCTTACGAGCGAGACAAGCCCCTCCCGCCTGGCCCCCAGAGTCACCATAACCATGCCGTGTCCATTAGCAATTTCAACAAAAAATAAGCGTCTCAAACGAATGTCGTGTTCGGTTTTTATCGTGATAGATTATGACACACGTACAGACGGACGGAAAGTATAGTGAGGCATACGGAAAAGATCCTCTCCCTTACAATATAATTAAAAAATGATACTTTTTAATACGTTTCGAAATCTACACCAATAATTGACTGTTCCAAACCGAAATTTTAAATGCGTTACAGTAGTTTCATCGTACAATGGTGAAAAACATTAATAAAACACGAGATTAAACCGGAAATTCACCGGAAATCCTGTATTACATGATTATGTTCTGCTAAAATTAGACAAAATATACGAAATATTTATCTCTCCTTGTAACAGCATTGACAGAAATCCTCAATAGTTTTAATCTATGCTTTTGTTGTGAACCATGAAGTTATGCTAACCTACTGATGGATGTTTACATGCATATTGCAAAACATTCTCCCTAGTTTGTATTCATCTCTCCGTATCTAATGAGGGTTGAATAACACGGACGGTACGTTTATGAATACGTCGTTATGAATACGCTCTGGGAAAAATATAAATGCTGAGTCGGTGTGAGAAGATGAACGTGTTATGTCAGAGCTTGCACATTGATGTACGATACAAATAATTGATCTATAAATAGATTGCGAGCACAAAAATAAACGAGACATTAACGGAACACGGAATATGGTTTCTAAATGTTCGCTTTGAATTATGTTTATACACGTCGAATACTAATGTAATGTTTTCGTACAATTTTAAATACTCTCTTGAATATTAAGTACTGACTTGGACATGTTTTTGTATTAGTAAAATGTGTATTAGGAACAAGGATAACGCAGAATGTTATGGGGCAATATCTATATGCCCAGCACCTCCACTAAGTAGAATTGAACGTTGAACTATGTATACAAACATGGGGGCTTTGCTTCCTTTTTTGGATACTCTCTACACGTGCATGTTCAATTTGTTTGTATCGGTATTTAAGAATTAGGTTTGATATTTTAATGCTTGACATGACCGCCATTTTGTCATCGTCCCCTGCATCACACATGCAGTAGTTCAAAGGAGTTGGATGCCCTAAAGCACTGCCTCCTATAGATGTTGCTCGAGGAGCCACAACCAACATCTAGGAGGCAGTGCCCTAAAGACTTGCGACTGATCAGGTTACACTATTCAACCCCATCCTCAGCCTAACCTATGCCAACATGAACGTTTTACCTGATTTGAATAAAATATAAGCGGCGTAAGAATATAGGCGTCGTCTCCCTTAACCCTGGTCAATATGCGAGTTAATTTCCCCGGGGCGAAGACGCACTGCCGTATTGAAACAAGCGGCTACGACGAGATTCGGCTGAATCGATGGCTTAATTGAGTGATAATTACAAAAGTTTGCTAAGTGACTGGTTGGGGCTCGAACCCGGGCCGTCAGCCCACATACAGTGGCGTGCAGTCGTACAGTAGTGGCGAAGAGGCTTGTAGAGGGCGAAAAGTAATAATAGGGTTAAGAAAGAGGTAATTATTCTCCAAGGAAAATTATTTTAGTTGACATGTTGTATTATTCGTATTCTACTTTAAAGAAAATACTAAATCTAACTCTCTGTACTGGAGATTGAATCAGGTGTTAGGACATATCTACACCACAGATCCTATGATTTAATAATTTGTGCAATTGTTTAATAAAGGTAACAGTAATAACTCTAATTGTATCAAAATTAAGTACGCACTAACTAATCTTTAAGTATTATAATTAAACAACTTATTTAATATGCAGAAATTAATTATGAATCACCTCTGATAAGGTGAATCAATGAAAGCTCAAGAAACATTGAATATCGAATAATTTAATATTACATCTACGAAACTATAGATCGAACGAGTCAACAGTCACGCGTGTCTAGCTAGAGAATATAGTAGCTATCTGTGTCCTCCTATCGGGAAGCCATACTAGCCAATTATTTAATTAAGTTCAATCAATTCTCGCATGATCACGGCTTAATAGGGGCGCTCTGCAATTAACATTGACGGGAGTCGCCGCGTAGTTCGGTTGACAGCCACTAGAATGCGCCACGCATAACAATTGTTCGCATTGCCGTAGTGTGGGGAGCTGCTGGCATGATAATGCGCGTTGCATTCAAGGCTGGTACGAACGAGCCTTGGTTAGCTTTCAATTTATTTTTGGTTCATGATTGGATTGGATTGGATATTGATTAACGTCTCATATTAATGCACTTTAGCTATTCGAGACGATGAGTAGTGATAGATGAGGATGAAGTATGAACAGAAGGGAGGAGGGGAAACCCGGTACCGCCACGTAGCCTACTCCTTTCGAAAAGTACCAAGGGGACCAACGGCATGACGTCCCACCCGAAAGGACGGTGTAATCTTGGCAGTCATATAGGTTCCTCCACTAACCCGGACTGCCGAGCAGACGTCGAGGAGAACGAAGCCGTTACACTAGCTCTCGAACCCTTCATCTGCTCTAACCAGCGATATACGTGAGTTTCAGGGCAGAGCGATTTATGGTTCATGGGGAAGTTAAAAGAATATATTTCCAATGGTGGGAGATGAGTTTGCTACTTGTCCGAGTTATACCATGGATGAAACCAATATTAAGTAGAGGCGCATAGAGATGAAGATAGAGAGAGATAAAAATTAATTGATTGAGGTCTTTATTAAGGCGGGATTAAGACTAGTGAATCTGCATTGAGTCACAGTATGTATGTTGAGATAGAGGGGAGGGGGTAAACTCGCAATGCCTTACATCTCTGGAGGGAGATGAGTTACTGCTTGTCCGAGGAAAAGTATGGCTGAAATCATTTCATTGAGAGGAAGAGAGAATGATAGAAACAGGAAGGTGGCGAGGGGAGGGGACTTAAATTCGAAAAACCTTACATTGAGTTTGCTACTTGTTCGAGTAAAAGCATACCTGACGGCAATGCTATATTTGAGAGAGACCTTTAATAGAAAAAGTGTAATAAAAGAACCCGAGAATACGATAGATGGTGGAAAAGTTCGCTCAATTTTACCATTTACATTTCTGAACGAACTATGAGTTTGTTATTTGATATCAAATGTAAAATATCAAATGTCTTAACATCCTGCAGAGCTATATTTCAAATCGCAGCGTCCGGTGATGAAGTGAATATTGGAAAGTGAGGTGTAGAGATCATTCATGGGAAAGATCAGGAAGAGAGCTATCTTGGCTTCGCTGTACTGGCGCGCTCTGGGGGAGAATGTTTAAATTAAGAGTCGTCTTTTGTAAACTTGCCCTCACACTATCTGTTCTTATTCAGTTTAATTCAGTATTTTAGAGAAGTAACGCGGATACCCAGTGTAGTAAGTAAGTCAGTTGTCACCCTTAGCCGCTTGCGGAGAATATTGTTGACAGCAAGCTGTGTTAAGGTGTTAATTATAAAAATTAATATCCTTGTCATTCGATGTTTAATCTAGCGTTCTGTGCATAATAGCAAAAATTGCTTGCATATGAAATAATTAACTAACTTAAACTAAGCCTCACTTATCAGCTGATAATGAAGCTTACGATGTGATTACAATAAAAACTATCCTTGGTACCTGGAAATTACCGTTCAAAAGACTGCCGAGTCTGTATCGTCTATGCGAGAAAATGAGTCCTCAGCATAATGCCTTTATCTTTTCTCGTTAATAAATCTACAATGCATGTACCTTGGATCCACGTATGTAGTGAACTCACATTTACAGTGCACGTTTGCACGTACAAGCTTGTCATCCACCCGGCATCTTAGGTGATTCCTAGAAATAAGTCTGATTCCTTGAAAATTCTTTGAAGTTGGCCGAATGAAAGAGGGGCTAATATATTATCAGAACTAAACATTTATATTTTATGAACTTACTTTGTAGGTATGACATAACCTGCGCCCATTATACAAGCCTCTTCGTTAGTATTTCATTACTATATTTTTGTAGACAGTTACTTAGGCCTAATTTATTTAATATAATAATGAAACTTTCAGAGCAGGTGAGGTTAATAATGTAATGAATTATTTGGACTGTACACTGTACTTGTAAACACGTGTACCGTACTTGAAAATAAACTTTTTTCTTTATTTAACAAGTGCAGTGTACAGTCCAAATAATTCATTACCTAATTTATTTGTCACTATATTTTTGTTTCAGAGAAATTTGCTCAGCACTTTATAATAACTAAACTATTATTGCACTAGTTTTCCCCGGGTGTCAATGTTCAAGTAATATTTGTCGATGCACTTACTAAACATAATGATCCCAACGGTTTAGTCATTTACACCCGGTCTTATCTGTTTTGTTGGTCGATGTTGATGTCCGGGCTTATCGTATATGTGCACGTGGTGACTACTCATCAAACGTATGAACGAGGAGGATTAGGGCGGACGATGATGGTGAATTAAACCCAGTTCAAGTTTCGATGATCCACACCGCTAATTGGAAAATGTCTACTGCTTTGTCCCGCCTCGTTGAATTCATTTAGAAAAGGTTTTGTTGTCGCCTAGAACGATATGCGTTAAAATGTTAGCCCCAAAAGAGAAAAATTAAATGGATTTTACGGATTCCAACATTAGCAGGTACTGAATTATGAACTGCCATCGGCAGACTTTACTATTACGTAATTTTGGAATCAGTTTCATTTTGCTTGTTATATTTTCTGGAAGATTGTCTATCAGATTGAAATATTCAAGATGTGAAAAAGTAATATTTGCGAAACACAACTTTTTAAGGACGACGCTTTTTGCATCACTCTTCTGGCCATGCGTCCTGCTATGCGTGTGTCACGACTCACGATAGACACAGAACGTGACCACTGCTTGACCTTGGTGTTAAACAAGGGAAAACATGATGTTTTACATGACCCTTATGTCAGGGGGCGCCGTTAGCCCCGTATGAAAATGGGATTCAATTAACCCGGCACCTCCACCAAAAATATCGTTTTTGATTTTTGTATCCTTTGATAATCCGTTGATTAAGAGGCTTCGCTCCTTATTTTGGGAACTTTCGTTTCCGTTTTTCTGAGTAAGCGAAAAGCTCCTCTACGATCTACATGCATAGGTTTTCTGTCTGTCTGTTCGTGTGTCACGTCTCACGACGAAACCCGAACGCGACCTCCGATTGACACGCGGTTTTTGTTGACCTTTCCCTTCATTAAATACAAGTAAACGCTCAGTTGGACGCGTTGATAAGCGAGCACGTGCTATAGCTAGACCCACATTGCACATTTTTTTAAATTTTAAAATTTACGACGTTCGCGTTTCCATTATTATTTATTATTGCCAAGGTATTTGGGTAAACCCGTGTTTAAATCTTTACTTTAAAATCCACCGCCATCTAGAGGACCTTGACTCCTTGGGAAAACTATTTAAACTCTTTGTTGACAAATAATAGACTGCTTCCTCGAAAGTATTTTGATTACTTCTAGGTGGCAGTGCATTAGAAACTTCGCGCGTCTTTTCGTTGCCATGGCAACGTAACTTTTGTTATAATGTAATTTCCATCTACACTACTTATCGGATCAAAATAAAATTAACATATTCGTGACCGGACGGACATTCTAAATGATTTGGCTATCTCAGATTTTGTCGCCGTTGAGTTTGAAAAAAAAAACTTTCGATTAACTTTAATGTAACTTTTTAACTTTTTTAAACGATTTTGCCACAAAACTAATGGCATTCAATCGAGAACAAAGCTTGCGGATGGTGAAAATTTCAACTCGATCCGAGCCTCCGTTCGAACGTTATCGCGAGACATACAAAAAAAACAAAAAAAACAGTGACTATTTTTTCCGGCAGAGTCAAATGGAAACGCTCGCTTCGTTCGCTTAATAATGATAATCATGTTTTCATTACCGTTGGGGTCAGGGGAACAACGCTAGCCTCACTCAAAAGTGGTGTTTATAAAACCCGGCACCTCCACCAAAACTAACCAACGTTAATGCTTCGACTATATTTTGACAACTTTTGCTTCGCCCTTTATTTTGAGTTTTCCTGTACTCGTGCCGGTTTTGATTAAAATATCTTAAATTTATCTGCTTGATACCGTTATTTCGGAATGTCTACTTTTTGAAATTGTGATATTTACATTTTATTAGCCTTCTATTTGCTCATAATAATGTGCTGCGTATATTAATGCTCGGAATGTCATATAGTATTCAACTCGCAAAGAAGATTGCAATAGGTTTCAGTTGTGCTACAGAAAATACGCAGCATCGTCGATTGGAATGTACAGTAATGCGTGGCACCGTAGTTTACCCCATCTTTTTACACGATGGAATCTCCAATAAATAACAAGCTACACTCTATGATGACGAAACGTATAATATGCTTCATGAAATTATGAGTTACACATATCATCAATTCATAAACGTGATGAAAAGGAGTGTAACATTTTCCTATAAATTGCACGTGGAATTTTCGATATTCGATCTCTATTATACTTTTAAGCACTATTTAATTAAGTCAGGACGAATGTTTTGCGTGGAATTCACTATAGGATATTATAACATAACTTTCATACTGATATTGTTTATGTGATTGTTATGGGGCTGCCGCTTCATTTTGCATTACTTATTTATATACCACACCACATCCAAATCACACAACATGTTTTGCCACTTCGCCTGGGTAAGGGGAGGCCTATAGTCAGTTCTGGTAACAAAGGGGGTAGACTTTAAATAAAAATAATTACGTATTTGTAGCAAATAAGTTGCTTTCGTATGTGAATAAATGTATTTTGTTGTCAACGTACGCAGTTATTTTACAAAATGTAACATTAACATAATGTACTGTGAACGGAAATCTAATATATAAATAATATAAAGTTATTTTAAACATCACGAATTTATTTACTTGAGGCATTTCTACCGAAACTCTGGTAGACATTGTCAATATACGATCTTAATCAGTCCAATGCTTTTATAACCTAAGCAGCTAAGTTTATACTTGTATTACTAAAGACTGACACATATATGTTTTTTATTAATATTTCAATCTGCTAATATTGTGAAACAATCCTAATATTTAGAAACACGCTTCCCGCACCGAGTGATTCATCCCTTATAAGAACAAAACAACCTACGCCCGTCAAGTTTCTTGTTCCAAACAAACTATTAAGACTTTTCTGCCCCAAACGACGTGTTCAAAAAGCCATTAAAAGTTCAGATGAAATCCATCACTGATGGACACTGATTGGCGCCGTGACGTCCTTGTGTTGTAACACAAAGTTAAAAAAAAAACACTTCCATCAAAAATTCATAACAGCCTCTAGCTGGCTGTCGATCAGCTGATTAGAAAAAAGAAAACGTAAACTAATAATGGTAATTGATTTTAAATTCACTTCTACTGTTGAGTTTTTATACGTGAGATTGTTTACATGTACTTGTTTACATGTATACATGTTCACACATTTGTATAATGGCTGCGTATTACTGACCACTTCAATTAGGTTCAAATCGCCTACAGATTACGAAATGCATTTTAGTATTCCAGCAACATTTAAAAAAATCATTAGTCATGTGACTGAGTGGGTTGACTAAATACAATTTTTTTAAAGAAGTGAATTAATTTAAAGATTATTGTTTGTTTTGATTAAGTGTATAGCGGAGCGACTGTCCGCTATCTAAGAAGCTTCATTTCATTTTAAAATACAAGTTAATCAATTAAACTTAAGTATCACTCACATTTTTAACAATAATAACAGCAGGACCCGGAACTTCAAAAAATAACTTTTCCTTTAGAAAACGAAGTGACGCACTCGTATTACACACTTGATAAGCCTAAACAACAAACACGCAGAGCTGGAGATAATGGATATTTTGCGATGTTGTATTGTAATCTACAGAAGTAATTCAACTACCAGCGCATGTTAAAATCGTGTGTATCATGTCTGGTAGATATCGACGGAAACAGTTGTAAGTGTACAGGCGCACTTATAATCAAACTTATAAGCAGATTTTGAGGGAGAATTTTAACCATACTACATTAATTTCGTCATGTTTTAACTGCACTGGACTCTGTAAACGATGTTTTACAGCAACTATGTGCGATCTAAAAACTAAAAAAAAGAACGTGAAGTGAGCCCATTTTAGAAAATTTCAACCTAATTTTTGACGTAATGACGAAGTATACTGGCAAACATATTTTGGTGTTTTACTAAGGTGACTGTATTTAACTCACGTTAGTTTTGCCCTCCCTGACCCCCCCCCCCTGGTTCTTACGCCACTGTAAGTGAAGCGTCATCGAAATGTTTAAAGTCTTCAACACCTCAACCCATATAAATTTGAAACAACTCTTTGCTTGTAATCCTTGGTGGTGAGTATGTTACGTCTATTGTTTCTATCCGGTACTGTTATAATGCTAAACATTCTTGCATCAAACGTGATCCATCTAATTTTCTAGACAGCATTAACGTTAAGTCTATATGTACCACTGTGTACGACATTTGATTTACGTAGCGAATGCGTAATATAACTAAAACTGTTTCTACCACCTAATACAATATAACAATGATATATCAACGTTGCCAGTTGCAAAGATCGATTTGAGACCAATGTGAATATAATGCATAGTGTATAAATTCATACATTCTGTTGTTTTCATTTGAAATATATATTTCTTTTGAAACGCAAAGTAGGACGTAAAATAAGTTATTCCACGACTTACGTCTTACAGTTCGTTACGTCTATGCACTTTACACAGTTTCTATTATATGACGAGATTTGTAAGGATCAAATTACGATATCAAGTTGACGTTATAAATTTTTAAAATTTCTATACTCACAACCGTACTTTATTATGCAGGAAAATAAGGTAAGCTTATGCTTTAAGGGGTTGAGGTGACAAGCCTTTAGAAGTACCGAAAAGTTTGTGCACACGAACAAAATCAATTGTAAATTTCATTCGTTTTACGATACGTACCATGCGCTCGGTGCTTGGTAAGTCGTGGGTGTATTGGGCCGCGAGATGCGAGGAGGGAGGTAGGGGGGAAGGGAAGAGGGGTGGGGGGTTATTGGGTATCAGGCGGCAAAAACGCTGAATAATAAAATGTTTCTACATTGGAAATCCCGGAAAATTGAATAAATATTACTATGAAATCAGAAATTGTCGGAAAGTCCCTGCATCCGGGACTACTCCAGGGTCCAGGGGGCGAAGCTGGATTAGGGGAGGACGAAAAGTTGATATTGGCTTGGGTCGCCCTGGACACTAATCTCGCCCAAGAGAATCGGAGAACTAAAAGAACTGCACTTCTCTAATCGCATACTTTATTGACTTTGTAGAAAAAGTAAGGGAATACGTGTTCTCGTTTTATTAATGTTGTCAACGCTTATTGGGAATGTCTCAGGTTAATAATGGCGGGGCTTTAGAAGATGTTGGTGTTCACTGGACCGTGAAACAACGAACGAACGTGGACTCAGGTACTTTGTACTGTACAGTATAACCTCATCTAAACAACAACTGAACGTTGAACATTTCACAACTAAATGTGGTGATGGAAACCACGTGACCTACTCCAGCATGTTAACTTATAAAGCAATACTGAAACAAAGTTTAGTGTTTTGCATCCACAACAATTTCATGAGTGTTAATTTTATGACATGAACTCTACGACTTTTTAACTCAACTAGTCGCACCAGACAAACACTCCTATTCTAACAAACAATCCTTTGGCTTTTAAAATCTTATACAAAGCTCAATGTTTTTATGCTTGCTCTAAAACTTTCTCAGCAAAGTTTTGCGGAATCAACCTTATTTTTGTAGGAAGGTTTTGAATCCTCTTCATTGCTAATTAAGAGCATGTCACAATGCTTGGCTTTCTACACAGATGCTCTACCAACTGACCAATCAGACCACTGGTTGTACACCATATCAATTGCTTACTAAGAGAATGTTCCTGTCATTGGCTTCAAGTACTTATGCTCTACCAAGTGAGCTATCAGACCACTGGATAGACATCCTCTCAATTGCTTATTAAGGAAATACTTGACTTCATGTATCGATCATCTACTAAGTGAGCTATCAGACTACTGGATAGACATCCTCTCGGTTGATATTTAAGGGAATGTTCCGGCCCTTGGCTTCAAGTACTTATGCTCTACAAGTGAGCTATCAGACCACTGGATAGACATCCTCTCAGTTGATATTTAAGGGAATGTTCCGGCCCTTGGCTTCACGTACTAATTCTCTACTAAGTACACTATCAGACCACTGGATAGACATCCTTTCAATTTCTTATAAAGAGAATGTTTCATTACTTGGCTTCAAGTACTAATGCTCTACCAAGTGAGCTATCAGACCACTGGATAGACACCCTCTCAATTGCTATTTAAGGGAATGTTCCGGTCATTGGCTTCAAGCACTAATTTGCACTACCAAGTGAGCTATCAGACCACTGGATAGACATCCTCTCAATTGATAATTAAAATAATACTTGACTTTAGGTGTCGATCCTTTACCAACTGAACTATCAAACCACTGGATAGACATCCCCTCAATTGCTTATTAAAATAATACTTGACTTCAGGTGTCGATCCTCTACCAACTGAACTATCAAACCACTGGATAGAAACCCTCTCAATTGCTATATAAGAGAATGTTCCGGTCCTTGGCTTCAAGTACTTATGCTCTACCAAGTGAGCTATCAGACCACTGGATAGACATCCTCTCAATTGCTTATTAAAGGAATACTTGACTTCAGGTGTCGATCCTCTACCAACTGAACTATCAAACCACTGGATAGACATCCTCTCAATTGATATATAAGAGAATGTTCCGGTCCTTGGCTTCAAGTACTTATGTTCTACCAAGTGAGCTATCAGACCACTGGATAGACACCCTCAATTGCTTACTAAGAGAATGTTCCGGTCCTTGACTTCAAGTTCTAATGCTCTACCAAGTGAGCTATCAGACCACTGGATAGACACCCTTTCAATTGTTAATTAAGAGAATGTTCCATTACTTGGCTTCAAGTACTTATTCTCTACTAAGTGAGCTATCAGACCACTGGATAGACACCCTCTTAATTGCTATTTTAGATTTTTGCATTTTAAGGTTCTGTCTAATTGACCAATACAGAACAGAAGTTTATATTTCTTACTACGATATTACAACCCAATTTTGTAGAAATGATGTTAACCTCTGAGGAGTGGCCATCTACCAAAGTAAACTCAATTTATTTAGTTTTAAAGGCCGACATGATATAAACAAATTATGTATATATGAGACATAAGAAATATCTGGGGTTAACCTTGTTTTTATTCTTATAATGATTTTGGAAAAATGACAAGTCACATTTTTGGACCTCCCACATTTAACGTCGATGTATTTTATCTTCATTCTTCACACTTTATTGGAGCTTATCTCTTAGCTGCTAAAAGAGACCATAATTCTTATTGGCGATTTTAATAGAGATGCATCTTGACCAGCAACAAATAGACTCAATTAACTATCCTCTAAAATAAAATCCTTCAATGTTGCTTTGACTTATGAATTGATCCATACCAAAAATTAGGTCTACAATAGACAATATTGCAACAAACTTAGAATCTCGGCAAAATGCCTCCAAAGTATTGCATAACTTGTCAGAAATCTTTGCACAGTCAATAACAGTTTTCACTCCACAAGTGCATCTCACTTCCAAAGCTATTTATAAACGAAAAATCAACAACGACGAACAAGAAAGTTTTAATGGACAACTATCTATTGTCAACTGGGACTCATTGCTTCAAGGAGAAAATCCAAATGAAAAATGTAATGCATATAATGACATTTTTGCATCTTTTTAACTATTACTTCCCTAAACGACGATTAAAAATCAGAATCAAGACAGGATCACCCTTGGTATAAAAACTTCAAGGGCAAATGCTTTTTTGATGTACAGTGCAAACAGTTTCATAACAAACCACAAAAATTATGTTGTTTATGATACAACTCTAAATCTACATAAAAAAATCATATAAACAACAACAAAACTATTGGAACTTTATCAAAGAAATTACAAATAAATCTAGGAACCAACAATCCAAACAACCAATTTAAATCGAAATAAATTATAAAATTTTAAAAGATCAACAAAAATTGCAAGTGCATTTAATATTTATTTTAGCAATATTGCATCGAATGTAAAAAGAGATGTTAATAAAATCAGAGAACATCTCAAATATCACATCTTTAGAATGTCACCACAATCTCCTACTTTTTTCCAAGATACAATTAACGCAGTATGCTCACTAAAAAATAAAAACTCAAGTTACCTCGATGGCGTACCAATCTCACTTATAAAGAAATGCCTCGGTTTATTGCAGCCCCTTTTGCCATATCTTTAATGATTGTTTGATATCGGGTATTTTCCCCCATAAAGTTGCTAAAATCATTTCCCTTTATACAAAAAATATGACAAAAGTTCATTAAGTAATAATTATTGTCCCATATCAATTTTGTCAGCATTTTACTATAAAAATTCATATTTGAAAGAATTTTTAACTTCTTAGACAAATACTTTCTTATGTCCGACAAAAAAGTGGCTTTCAAAACAATTGATCCACCAGTACCACTAAAATTATTTAACCTTATCCAACAAAAAGAAGTTGCATTTAAAAATAATGAACCTCTTTGAGGCATATTTTATGACATTCTAAAGCATTCGTCTGTGCAAACCATAACATCTTATTAACTAATTAAATTGGAATTTTATAGTTTCGTCATCAACCTCCCCCTAACCACCTCTTCCCCCTACCCCTTCACCGGCCAAATAAACACATAATTTATTTTTGCTTTAAAATTGCCTGCATAAGTATTAATGTCACATTATTAATTTGTGTGTGTTTGTTTGTCGGTCAGAACTCCCCCCCCCCCTCTTGCAATGTGTCATTGTTTACTTTCTCTGAACGTCGACGTACCAGATATAATATCATAATTTCCAAATTAATTAACTAATTAACTCATTAGTAAACCGTATTCATAATTCAGCGTTGAAAGGAGTTGGGAGACTCTCACTGAAAGCCGACTGTTGAAACGGAACGGTCTCGTTCGTTCAGACCAACATCAGCTAATTAGCGGAGTTGAATTTAAAATAATTTCAATTGAGATTGGGAAGCTTTGTTGACGATTCTGCCGCTAGTCTCGTGGATAATCCAAGTGGTGGGTGGGGAGGGGAGAGCGAGGGGGAGGGGGAGACAAGGACGGAGACTCGCGTCAGGGACAGATAAACTTAAAGAAGTTTCCCCTGATTGTGGAGGGGGGTTCAATCAAGGTGATGGAGGTTTTGGTAGACCTCAAAGGTTTCTCGATCTAGATTCTAAAAGACCTTGGTTTCAACAGTACGTCAATTCGTCTTTGTACAGCGTTCATTATTACTAAGTAGAGAATTTCCACTTCAATCTACTGCGTGTCGGATTTTTTTTTTGAAGGCACTGCTCTCGAACTGTTAGTCTTTTGGACTTTGTTTTATATACAAACATTCTTTCGTTCTTACTACGGTACTTTACATAAGTTAAATATAAATAAATAAATTCGTATTAAGAGTCTACCCACTCAGTCACAGGTCTGATGTTTAATGGGATAAATTAATTATAATCGTGCCGAGTCTACCACTTCGATTATCGGTGTATAATTATCGGAGTTTGAAAAATTGATAGAAAATACCGGCGAACTGAGGGGGCACGAAGGTTATATCTATGGCAAATGCTATTTTAGTAGTTGATTATAAATTGATTATTTGTTACAAAATGTCTCAGTAAGTATATAAATTTGAGCTTTGTGTGGTGGGCGGTGGTTTAGGAGGGAAAGGGGGGGGGGAGGGAGTCCGAAAATCGAATTGTTAACACATTCAAAACTCACGAAAATCGAATCGCATAGAAATCGCAAGACCATCTTTACGCTCAGATGAACGCAGCGAAGAATATTTTGGATTTAGAAAAGTCGTGTACAAAAACACGAATCTGAACATAAATTGAACAGTGTTCGTTTAAGAACTATGCAGTCACCTTAATCAAAACCTGTTTAATTGAGATTTGTTTTAAGTTACCGCGCAATAAAATGATTCTGGCAAGAGCAACGAAAGAATACTCAACGTTATAATTATTATTCACCGCATCTCTGCGGTTATCGCTAGGTCTTCGATATATCTGCTCCATCGGAAGTTTGTAGGTAGCAACGTCACAGGCGGGTTAGTTCTAGCCAATCAGCGGCCCCTAATTTAAAATACCGATCGCTCATTGGCCCGCCCGGCCTCGCCGATGCCGCTTGCATCTGCATTCTTTCGATGGAGCAGCTATATTTCTCTCTAGAACGTCTTCATACTTTCACTTACGATAAATAATATACATATCTTGAACTGTCTCTCTAAAATGTTCTCTCTCGCTCTCTATTTCCACTGATAAACGTACTCTCGAGAATCAAAATACAGCACACGAAGTTGTTGGTGGTAATAAAACCAACACAAGCCGTAGAGATAACAGTGTCGCTCTTAATTTGTACAATAAGACATGATGAATGTAGTGGGTTCACCTCTACATCATACACCGTAAGACTTGTGTGTTATAGAAGTTTATTTGCTACCTATCTCGTTCTATTCTCAACTTTATTATCGGGAAATACTCGATCCCGTATGTGTAATTTATTTTATGGAAATAAATACAGAAATTACAAAATCGGCGTGGTTTCCATAGTATCTCATTCAGTTCTTAAAGAGTCTTCCTACATTATTAGGTCTGTATTTTCATGAATTACTTTAAACCCGTTACACAGCAATACAATAAATAGTATTTTAACGTTTAAAAAATATTCGCATAAACAGTATTATTAAGTAAAAATGTTGGCAAAATCTTCTTTGTAACATTCTACTTCAAAATAACGAACAAAACTTGAATAGAGTGAAGCTATAAATTAAATACTAAGCTCGTAATCATATTATATGAATAGGAATTGTAGAACACGTAAATATTGCGGCTGGGATCTCGCTATACTGGAAATTTTAATTAGAGATTTCATGATAATGATCTCATCGATTTTCTTTTTTTTTTTTTTAAGTAGTCCAACCGCAAACTTAAAAGCTATTAGCGCCCACATTCAAACAAGAATCTGAATAAGTATACAATAGTAAATTATCTTCTTATTAAGTATTCCCCACTAACTTAGTATTTGTGATTTTTCTTCATTTCGAAAGCAAATTAAAAAATATGGTATTTTAAAGAAAGCAAATTGGTCTTTCCATTCGTCTGGCAGAGCATTTGTACCAGCCCGGCTTAAACTAGTCGCGGTTTAGTGGACAACGTGGACTAGCTTTAGAACAATAATTTGCATTAATCAACTTGGCCGACCATTGTGCCATCCTGTCTTTACACAATGATTCACCTCACCCGCACGGACAACCAGTTAGAACCAAACGAAATAATGATAGTTCTCGCGTAATTGTAACAGACGGAAGGTCCTGCCAGAATCCTAGTCTGTGGTTAGTGGTTACAATGAGCTGTCTAAGTGCATTTAATAAGGAAAGGATATATTATTAACATTAATGTTATTCGACATTGCATGTGGAATTACATTGTTTTGTTAATGTAACCTTAAAAACAACTTAACTGAGTAGTCCAAATGAATGTTATACTTAAATCATGGTAACCAGTAAAGAAGATTGTGTTTTAATATAAGATTTTAACGGTAGCAAGTAATAAACAGTAGGCCTATAATGATGGTCCAAAGTAAAACTCATAAGTAAATAATATAGTATAGTAAATAATAAAGCTGATGGTACTTTGATTTTGGTATTTTCTGTGTCGATAATGAGTTTAAATTATTTTTTTTTAAATTTAAAGCATATATTTTACTACTGTTAGAATGGCAAGAACTGATAATCCAGGTTCTTTAATTTCAATGACAGTTCACGAAATACGTTACGTGTACTTTCATTTCTGAAGTAAATTGTACATAGAGATATTACATCTGATCTCCGACTTAGTTAGGTGTAATTAAGTTAGACTTTAAGCTGAGAAGAAAGAATAAGTCTTTATATAATTATCCTCCTTAAGATCACTTGTAGTCCTTCCTTCATTTCAGAAATGTATTTTGAAAAGCACAGCCTGTTTTGTTTATTAGCTTTCGAGAAACAATTTCATTTAGAATCTCCTGCTAAAATATCAAATAGCGTTCGTAAAAGGGAAAGGATCAAATTAAAATTAAACTCGGGAATGTACTTGAGAGTAAAGTAAACATAAGGGGGGGGGGGGGGTCACTTTTATCAAGAAAGTAGATGAATCGAGCCGTGAGAAGATTCGTATTGCCTCTTTGATAAAACTGAAGATACCTCCTACGTTGTATAATCCCTTATTGCAGTAAATATTTACTTTTAAGTCTTATTCATGATATTAATTAGCTGACGAAGATTTTATCATAAAGGGTATTATAAAGTATAAGATATTTTATTTTACGATGCATAAATAAAAACAATTTAGCTGAGATAGCTTAAGTGAAAGCTTTTATCTACGCACACTCTCATAGTCTGGAATATATTTATAGTTATGAGTTACTATTTCAAAGGTCCATATTTTAATGAACCTTTTTGGAATGCATCCTTGTTTCCAAGTATTTAGTTTACAATATTCAATTAATGCTTAGATTTCAACGAGAAATGCCTGGTATTGCAAATAATGGACACGATTTTTTCCATTTCACAATAAACTAAAGTTATTTTCTAAAATTGAACGTTACGTTGAATCAGAGCATATTATGACTTAGTAATAATTTTTACCGCGTTTGAAACGACATAATGATAATTTTATATATACTAGGGAAACGCCAAAGTCGTTGATAGACGAGTGAGTGAGCTGTGTGTTGAGTACCCGGTAACATTACTTTTTTCCCCCTACCTTAGGCCTCCCTAGCCTATCATAGGCTAGAGTGGCGCATTATGGCCTTACAGTTGACGCGCCCTTATACCAACTAAACTTAAAAACCCTATTATTAGTGAGCCATGTGTTGAATACCCGGTATTATTCCCGATACTGGGCTAGATCCAGCCTTATGTATAGGGGAGGAAAGGGGATGTTCCAGGGTACTCAACACATGGCTCACTCACTCGTCTATCAACGACTTTGGCGTTTCCCTAGTCTAGTTGGCTAAGGCGCCCTTATACCCGGAATGTGGGAGACCAGGGTTCAATCCCCTGGTCGGAAAAGATTTTGTAGTTTATGGATTGTATTTAAAAAATTATTAAACTTGTTTTTAAATGAATATAACGCGGTTTAGTCTACATCAACTGTGACAATACTATGGAAAACATAGCCAGTACGAAATACGAGTAAAGATTGCAAGGATTACTCAATGTCTTAGCGGTAATTAGGGGAACCTTGGTCACTGCTATGCATGTAATCACAGCCTGTTAAAAATTATTCGAAAAAATGACTTCTTCAAGACCAAAAGTATTGTTGATGAAATGAAATCTACACATTTCAAGTCAATTTTTCAATTTATTATTTCTTGTAGGTTTAAATCGAAATGGATTGCACTCATTTTGTTAGCAGTTCTCAGTTACCTGGTCACGGATGTCTGTTTAAAATTTCAGCTCAATCTATTTGGCCGTTCGGCCGTATGGGACCGGACAGACAGACAGACATTTAACATTTAACAGAATTAATCACGACCAAGGCCGATCGAGTAGCGTTGAAGACTTCGTTTCGCTGCGCTCACTCGTATAACAATACAAACGATTGCTTAGACACAAAACAAAATAATATTTAAAATCCATAGATTAAATTGCAAAAAAAAATATTTTCAGAGGGGATAAGTTTATTATTTCGTTATTACCAAATACTACTGTCGAATACTGAACTCGTTAGAACTAAACCTGTAGAAAATTTAAAACACTTATAGAATTACCAAAACACAAACATACTTTCAAACCATAATACAACTATTTTCATGTTTGAAACATTTGATAAGAGGATGAAGGAAGATCAGTTCCATGAAAGTATACTCCACGAATGAGAAAGCGGACGCAATGTTTCTCGCTGTCCCTCTAGGCAGCGAAAGGGTTATTTTATTTATGTATACGGCGGGTGTTGGGCATTTTCTATTTTGTTTTACGGCTGGAATCCGTGTTGTCTTACGACAGCAACGCCGCCAGGCAGTAATGGTATTGGTGGGGATTCTAGGCGACCCTTGATGGGCTAACATCAATTCTTGCGACGGTTATCATAGCAAGTTCCAACAACTCTTCTCTAGAAAGTACCAACCTACTCAAATCAGTCAAAGATCGCCGATTCCCGCTATCTACTGAAGATTTTAGTTTTTATATACTCATTTATATATTTTTCGATTTGGTTGGTCGGGAAACACTCCCGTAGGTGGAATTGTTAATATTTAATACAATTCAGAAGTTAAATATTACCGGGTCGGTGGTCTAGTTCGCTATGTGGCTAGTATGGAGATTCGGGTTCGAGCCCCGATCGGGATGGATTTTTTAACTTCTGAATTGTATTAAATAATAACATTTATTTATGTTCTTATCGTATTTAGTTATAAAAACTGATTTACAAAGAAGAGTATCTTCAATTTTATCTCGTAGAAACTCGTAGTCTACTTAATGTTAAAATATGTATTAGCAAGTAAATTGTTGAAGGTATTGTAGTCTAATTGTATAAAAACAACCTCAAACAAACTGGATCTAGGATTGAACCTGGGTATCCGACTTGCCTAGACCACCGAGCCGATATCTTGAGAGTTCTAGATAGTTTTCTATATAGTTCAAATCTTTTCCGATTTCAAAATCTACACATTTTGTTCTCTTGCGGTTACCGGGACGATGAGGAAAAAGACGGGACATGTAAATGATCTTTAACCTACATGAACGAAGAAATGTAATGCGAGCCTAGCCGCGAGTGCCCCTGCAAGCTAGGCAGACAGCGTTACACTGAAGCGCGAGAAGTAGCCTGCCTTGGTGTGTGTAGGATGCAGCTTGGTTTAGCATTGAAGATGGCGCGGAGAAACAACTAGCTGGAAGAAAACTGTCATTGGCGCGTTTTGAAAGGATTGTGAGATGAGTAAATGACAAACAATAATGGTTGACTTTAATTACACGCAAATAAAACTCTTAAATTTTGTTTAATTTAATTGATAATTTTAATTATGACATATTATTATTATTAGTGATAGTAGGGCATCAAGCCTTGTACTTGTTCATCTGATAGTATTGTATTATGTATTTGACTATGATGTAATGTAACCTTTAATTAATTATTAATAATAAACGTATAAATAAGCAAAGGTCACATAATATAATGCCTCACAAGATGCCAAAGAATTCAATGTTTTCTACATAGTATTATAGACCTTGTTCCCCTTAGACTGTTTATTTTATGCTATTCACTTCACATTATTAATAAAACAACGTCGATTTCACTCAGTACACACACGGAGAAGGATGTTAAATATTTGAATTGCAACTACACACTAGAAATTGAAGAAAACTCCGAGAAAATACATCTAAAAACGCCTACATGTTTGTTTATGAAACAGTTCTAACAAGACCTCGGTACATCATTAAGAATTTAGCTTTTATTAAGCAAGAAAGAATCTATAAGTTGATTCAATTATACGAAAGTACCTTGCCTCTTTTCGAATGAACAATTCCATTAAACAAGGCAATGTGTACTGTGTAAACATTCACATGGAAATGATGATATAATGTAAACAAAGCGGAAAAAAACGTCGAGATTTTAAACAGGGATCATGCCTGGGGTCTATCGATTTGCTTTGATAATTAATTACTCTCAAAGTGGCAGAACACAACGGGAGGGGGAGAGGGGGGGGGGTGATTTAATGAAGATGTGCACGCGTGCGCAAACGAAGTTCGTGAGAGTTTAATATTAATAACGAAACAAACTTGGTGCGAAACAATTACGGACATTTTGTTAAATAAAAACGTTGCTTTCGTCGAAGAGGAAAAGTCCCTGTTATTCACCAGACATTCTCAGAGGTTCTTATGCATATGCGTTTTATTTAGAATTCACATTGATCAATTGAAGTGTAGGGTTTTGATTTTTTCAACGTCTTAACATACTTAAATTTAAAAAAAAAACACCTGCTAAAACAAAACAAAACAGGAAAGAACTTGTTTGTTCATCCGTCCGTCTGTGCGTGTGTCACGTCTTACGATAAAAACCGAACATGACCTCCGATTTACACGCATTTTGTTGTTTACATTGACATTCAAAGAGGTTGTAACAGAATGTTTTTTGTAACCCTTGGAGTTAAGGGGGTGGGGATAATCACCGCCCAAACAGAATCATTTTTTCAATCCGGCACATACACATCAATAGATTCTAATTCCGCTTCTTCTTCGACAATCTGTTAATTAAGTAGTTTCTCTCCCTATTTTTGTTATTCTCAAAACAGTGTTGTTTAAAAAAATACGTTCAAAACTGACAATATCATAGTCAACAATGTTGTTCATAAAAAAAATTATAGTGTTATTGGATCTTCAAAACAAAAGTTACCATCGTAAATTCGTCCAACATTTCGATTTTCTGTTTTTCAGATTGGCATTCTTTCTTTATTCATTCTGGAATTGCTCCATTGTTTGCTGACATCGCATATCGAGTTTGGTTAGGGGCTGTTTTCTGATGACGACACGGTCGACTGTGTTTGCCCAACATTGGCAAGAGACAAAATTGAAACGAAATACATTCGTCGTCTGTTCAGAGACAGGGACATGTTTGTAGGCCACTTTAGGGAGGGGCTCTCGGCCCCTCTGCACTCAGCTATTCTATGATAAATGGATATTGGGACAGACAATTGTGAATATAGTGCTGTCTCGAAGAGCATGCGTTTTCGAAACAATCCTAGGTATACACGTTTCACATATTGTATTGTCACAAAACGTACTTTAACGTAGTGAGTGAGATGAAATTGAAGACCCTTTTTACTTGCAGCTATGAAATATAGAGGATTCGTCTTTCAAATGGTTTTAAACTCAAATTAATTGTTTGTTTTAATTGGATACTCATGTTTTAAAGATGGCTGTCACAACATACACTCGACGGTGTGTTGTACAGCAAAACTTAAGGAAATTGTTCAATTAGTTCCAAAAAGGGGCTCAAAATACTATGCAATGCTTATGAAACATAATTAATATTAGTGTAAAACAAGTTGTTTGTAATAAACAGGATCAATTAACATTATTTGAATCAAATTTCGACATGTAACGCATGCATTTGGAATGAACTCATCTTTCGTCTACGTACTTTACATTAGTTGTATTTTGAATGTAAACATGATAATTCCTTGCATAGTACTCTACTCTGTAGAACATTCATTTGAGGACAATAATATTATTGCTGAAGGAATGTTGTTTTTAAATTCGTTTCCACTTTGTTTGCATAAAGCTAGCTCTAATGCTTCTGACTCACCGCCAAGCGACATTTAAAGTATTTAACCTCAGTATTTACAAGAATGTGCAACAAAAACATGCTCCACTGTGGTTTGACCTTTTAGAAAGTAAAAACACACTGCGCTTAAATTGGTGCTACATTCACTGAATCAAGAATATAATGTTTATCAAAAATAAAACGTTGTCATATTTCATTTTACTTCGTATTATTATAAACTTGTTTTATTTCACCAATATGTTGTATAAAGATATAGACGATAAAATAACGTCATAGAATATAATGTTTTACGTTGTATTTATTAATTAACAACAATTATTCTTCGCTCACTTCTAAACAGCTGTTACTTTATTATTGGCAACAATGGCTGGCTATGTAGATACCGCCTGACCTGGGGTAGAATTTGGCCCAGGGCATGGCTCTGCTGATCGTAAGAGGCGAGGAAAGAGAAAAAGTCCACCTCGCAAACATCAGCTAGTAAGAGGAGAGTATATTACTCCCCGAAACTAGAGGCGAGCTCTGGCATTCGTCGTCGGGGACCCCTCCCCTTCCCTTGACGACCTCCCCGATTTCGATGACAATCACACAACGAACGATGACAAAGACGATGACGACCGCGACGTGAGATCTCCCCATTCCTTCCCTTACCAATGGTGTGCATATAATTTGCTATATTTTGTCAGTTTTAAAATAGCACTTTTAGAACCATAATTCTCACCCACGCCAACACTGGGCTATGACTACGCGACGAAGCTATACAACACCTGCGTAGTAATTCTTCGAGCGTCGTAGATGTGTATTAAACATTACTAGGAAACGCTCAGTTGGACGCGTTGATAAGCGAGCACGTGCTATAGCTAGACCCACATTGCACATTTTTTTAAATTTAAAAATTTACGACGTTCGCGTTTCCAGTATTATTTATTATTGCCAAGGTATTTGGGTAAACCCGTGTTTAAATCTTTACTTTAAAATCCACCGCCATCTAGAGGATCTTGACTCCTTGGGAAAACTATTTAAACTCTTTGTTGACAAATAATAGACTACTTCCTCGAAAGTATTTTGATAACTTCTAGGTGGCAGTGCATTAGAAACTTCGCGCGTCTTTTCGTTGCCATGGCAACGTTACTTTTGTTATAATGTAATTTCCATCTACACTACTTATCGGATCAAACTAAAATTAACATATTCGTGACCGGACGGACATTCTAAATGATTTGGCTATCTCAGATTTTGTCGCCGGTTAGTTTGAAAAAAAACTTTCGATTAACTTTAATGTAACTTTTTAACTTTTTGAACGATTTTGCCACAAAACTAATGGCATTCAATCGAGAACAAAGCTTGCGGATGGTGAAAATTTCAACTCGATCCGAGCCTCCGTTCGAACGTTATCGCGAGACATACAAAAAAAACAAAAAAACAAAACAAACAAACAAACAAAAAAAAAGAAAAAAAAAACAGTGACTAATTTTTCCGGCAGAGTCAAATGGAAACGCTCGCTTCGCTCACTTAAAAATGTGCCTCGCGCAGATATGGGTTACAAGCCACTTAGCAACCCTTACACTGGGCAACGACTACGCGACGAAGCTATACAACACCTGCGTAGTAATTCTTCGAGCGTCGTAGATGTGTATTAAACATTAAAATGTGCCTCGCGCAGATATGGGTTACAAGCCACTTAGCCACGCGTCGTCCTCATACGACTAGTGCGTTAATCACGTTACGCGCTGTTGTATAATAAATCCGAGCCACGTGGGAAGAAGGACGTTTTACATATTGATGGAGAGCTTTAACATGCGCGAGCTCGTGGAATTAGGGGGGTAAACTGAAGTATCAACACAAAGAGAGGATTTAGAGGAAGGTCCACTTGATTTTACTTTTTTGGAAAAGTTTGATTCACCGGAGTTCACATGACAAGCTGAACAGTTTCGCTCTTTATATTCATTTTATTTTAAACTCGCGATGTTTTCGATAGGTTTTCACATATCCCGTCTGGACATGAGGGGTTATCTAGTGGTATAGTCGTGATCCAACACAATGAACTCAGCTTTTGTTTGTAAGTTCTAATCTGGAACTAGATTTCAATAACATTCAACCATAAATAAATACGTATATATAGTCATCCCACTCTTGTCACTTAACTGATTCTCAGTAGGGGACATTTAATTTAAAACAGACCAAGACAACACTGTAGGCGCAGACACCATCGACAATTACGATGACGATAACTTTGTGTTGTACTTAATTCAACTATAATTTTTATATCCTTTTAGTTATCTCTATAATCTCAATATTTCGAAGCGATTTATAGTTAATAAATTCCTATGGAAAGTTATCACGGTCTAAAGATGCTAAACCTTGCGTTAACTTTCTTGTATTTGTTGCTTGTTTGTATATCATTTATTTAAATTTACAGTTTTGTTGTACATTGTTGCGATATTAACATTTCGAAATTTGTTCAATTTTTTCAATATTTTATTTTAAGGTCGATTATGTAATCTTTAGTTGTATCTGTTGTCGTCCTTTGTAAGTATTTTTTTTTTAAATAATTAAATAGGAAAGTTGTTCAATAAATAAGTAAAATCTAAAAAATAAGGGACTGCATAACATCCAATTCAACATTGTTACTAAATTATAGTCCACGCTTATATATTTCACGCAAACCTCTAGCCATTGAAACCCAAGTACAGGGAATAATTTATTTTTTTGCCACTCAGTCTGTGCTAAATTAATTATTATGGTTAAGGGATGCATATTTCGTGCAGTCTCGTATACCCCCCCCCTCTCCAGGGTTCAACTCTCGTATTTCACGAGTTCCCGTGCATTAGATCCCTGTCCCCCCTCGGGACCATCCGGAGACTCGCAGTTCACTTTTCTTCCACCAGTGTGAATCACGCGAGCGAATACTACGCATTCAGAATACTTTGGCTTCGTCGCGGTTTTCTTTTGTACGTGTGTTGTATAAAATAGCACGGTTCGTTTAGTCTACCACACGGAATGTACGTTTTTGTTTGATTTTATTTTCGTGAATATTTATCGTGAGGTAGACTTTACGGGATGATTTGACCACGTGACCTAGACATTTCGTCAAATGCTGCTATTAGTACCCTCTCTACCTTATGTAATAACAATACAAATAATTTTCTGCCTCGTCGTGAAACATTTAAAACTACCCTGATGTGTTGCGGAACAAATAATAAATAAATAAATAAATAAATAAATAAATAAATTATTATTATTATAATCATCGTCATTACCTTACCGTACGGGATAAAGTATCGAATGTATGTGTAGACACATTTACCGCGGTGGTTAATACGTCTCAGCTCCAATGTATAAATAAATAAATAATTTTTTGTAGAATGCCCGCTGTAGGGTATACACATAAGATTTAACCGGTGTGACCCTCTTCAGGTGACTAACTAGGTACCGGTATATTGAGGAAATGACAATTGTGAAGGGATGTATAGCTAATAGTAACCCGAGGTCTAATTCCAAATCAAGTATAAATGTTAATACTCATTTATAACCATTGCCAGTACAAATAATTAAAAAAGGATGGCTAGTAGTAATGGAGTTAAAGCTTCAGTAATTGCTTAATTGTAAGTGGAAACCATTCCAATACCATTTTAGTTATCATCCCTGACGACCTCCAAGTCGCTACGACGACGATGACCGAGACATAAGAACCCCCCCCCCCCCCTTTCCTTCCCAGCCTTGTGGCAGGATGTCTTGTGTCCAACATGGGACTGTCCTGCCAACATCCCCTAGAGTCCTAGACTAGAGTGACGCATAAAGACCCAACGGTTGACGCGCCCTTTCCCCATCTAAGTTGTTTAGTCTTGGTTTCGTCAGCGCTGGAATGCGTGTAGTACTTTCCGCGCTAGAGATGCATTAGTGAAGGTACTCGAGGGTGTTGAAAATAAATAATTCACATAAAGGATCTCAGGTGTGGCTTGTTTTACGTCAACAACGGACTCGAGACAGCTGGTGCATTTTACGTTACCAAATAACTGGTTCCCACCCAAGAACTACGTGTGGCTGCTACACCGTTGCCAGCACGCTGTGACTCTATGATTGAAGTAGGCAGATCCTCATCCAGCATTAGCTTACTTTTCAACTATGGCGAAATAACCTTGTAAAAAGAAGGTGACTGTTCTTTTATTGGAGGCTAAATATTATCAAAATTGAATGAATGGGATGTATGAACGGGACTGAAAAATTAGTTAGTAAACATAGCTTAAATCATTAAAAATTAGTACTAACAGCTTTAAGATATATTTAAATTATATACGATTATTTGCTGCGTTACACAATGTATTCATACTTATAAAGGTGGACGGTGAGAAGGCCTAACTGGTCGTAATCACGGTTTAAATAAAGACAAAAAAAATCAATCAATCAAAATAGACGCAATACATACTTCCTTGTTAAAGTTTTATTGTGAAGTTTAGAAACGGTCATTTATACTATTTCGAAAAAAATCTGATTTCATGAATTGAAATGCTGCAGTATAAACTTGGGACATACTTATTAAAATATTCACCGCACAAGGCCGCTACAATCACTACGCTTATCCAACAAACTAAACATGATGGGACATAAAATGATTTTACACCAAGTGGTTCGCGGGTATCTGAAGTTTATGGTCGGGTATTTGAGAGCCGATCGGTTCGTCTAAAAAAGGTACCCGATTTTCGGGAAACAAAAAAATATATTTTGTGGGTTGGTGGAGGTGCCGGTCCAGAATTTACAAACGTTATTGGTGGAGGTGCCGGTCCAGACAATTTTAATTTATAGCTTATTATTACACAAAGGTTATTCAATAAAAATACACACAATAGCAAATGAGGAAGAAAATTATAATGTAAGTTTCTTTACAAGTAAAATTCAATATCAACTTTTACATGCAATAATATAAAATCTGGCGTCTTTCCCGACTCTACATGAAAACCCGTATAAGTTCAGTACGCGGAACAAAACCATACCTTACTGTCAAAACCTCTACCCGCAGTCTTAAAAAAAGTAAAATTTATATTAATAATGATTATATCAATCCTGAAACGTAATGATAACACAGTCTAACAAACAATATGGTAAATCTAATAATATTAGCATTGCAATTATTTTCACAGCGCGAATTGTTTCAGTTACCGTGTTCTAACGCTGTTTGACATACCTGTACACATAGATAAAACAAAGCCATATAGACTGGAGAACTTGTTCAACATCAATAATGTTGAGCTTCAACAGTCATTGCCAGAACTGTACAGGGATAAACCAACATAAATCTTCCTGGATTAGAGTTCTAGTGAAACATCAAAAGTGTGGGGTAAAGTTCGAGGCGCAACAATTTGTCCTTGTATCTTGGAAAGAGGGTGGGGGGAGGGGGATGAACAGAAATGGCAACACCGCACGAAACTCAACACCATTTCGTGTTTTATTCTAGTGGTGTTTGACGATGTTTTACTGAATATCGATGTCATGTCACGATACCAACATTCGGTCGTTAAATACACATACGAAGAGCCTTGTTGAATATTGCTTGTGCACATAGTTTGTTTGCAACCGCAGTTGTAAAAGAATGTATACGTGATTTGAGTCATGTGGTGGTTTTATTACAATACAAAATACTTATCAAAAAAAGATATAAAATAAAAAGAAGTACGCAAAATTGTGGCACGATATTTTAATAACGATTCGATGTTGCCATGTGGTGCAGCCATTGACGTACTTACGGAAAAGTTTGCGAAATCATTTCAAGATATTTTTACCAAATTAGGTTCGAAATCTTTGAATCCAATCCTTGTCATCTTCATGGTCGTTATATAACCGAATGTCAAAATTCATATGCACAGAAAGTTAAAAACTGACTCGTATTCAAGTGCCCAACTATCATCATTGTTAAGCCGTCCCTGGAGGCTCAGCAATTAGAAACATTATCGGTATCGTTTTTGTTACTGCCAATATAAATTTTGTAATGCGCAATATATGTAGGTACTCATTAAACATTTATGGGGGTGTTTAAAGTCACATAATGGCTAATTAATCGTCACCAATGAATATTCCAGTGTAATGTGACATCCTATTTCTCGCTTGCAAGGCTGTGACTTATGTTTGTTTTCGTTCTTATTTCAGGTGAGTACACCGCCTTCTAAGCTAGCCGCACACACCGCCACCTCAGGGACTTCTCAGTGACCGGTGAGTAGCCTCCGCAAGCAATGTCTTCGGGGAGGTCTCGTTCAGAGAACGACAGACCGGGACGATATCCCACATAACGAATTGCCATAGGACATTTCACGATGCGCCATTTTAACGAAAATGTATAAATAAATCACGTTTTATCGTAGTATGCGTTTGAAAAATAAATTACTATTAAATTTGATAACATCCTAGAAATACTTTCAGTAATGAGATAACACTTAGTTGCAATAATTCCAATTCATAATTTGTTTTTTGTTGGTAAATTGCAAAAGGTTAATTTAACATTCCGTATACCTGCAATTTTGACAATCTCTTGTTTATAACGCGAAAATTATCGAAAATATATGTGATTTCTTATACAAAATGCCGTTTCTTAGCTGTCCATGATGGCGTCAACAGTTTCAGGCCCGAATCGAATTACACCACGGACTTTAGTTCTAACTTATAACATCGTATTTCTTGGAGACGAATGGAATTTGTCGAAAGAGACAATGTTTACCTTCTTCCAACACTGCATAATCTAGAACAGTATAACTTAGTTGCATTTAAATAAAACACGCTTCCACTACATATGTTTAAACACGAGTTTGCCGTTGTGAGTAGAAGCTATCAAGGCATCTTTGTAAACTAAAGTCAGTAATATATTATTTAACCTGTGAAACTGAATAACCAGAAAAGTTTCGTGCATTCTTACTTTAACAAAGTCGGTAACGTGTAACTTGTACTCGGCACAATGCATCGCATTACAAACTAGCTGTTTATTAAGGACCCACTGTTGCTTTGATAATACAATGGATTGTTGTTAAACCAGTTTCTTCGGAAGTTCGGTCTTGTCTTATGCGTAACTAATATAATACAACTTGGGAACATCACTGTGTTATTATAACCTAGTTTCTGTTGTTTCTAAACCACGCCATGTTATTCTAGACTTGTTGGGTTACGATTCAACAAGTTTCGAACACTATCAACCTCTTATATCGAACACAGTTGGGTTTATTTGTGTTGCGAGTTGGGTACATTGATTAGTTTTCAATGTAGATTTCACTCAATGCTTTGTTGTGATAATATTAGCCGAACACGTGTTCTGAATATTGGTTTCGGAACACAATAGTACAGAAAATGTTAGTGGCAATAACCGTACCCAATGTGTGTTTTATATTGTTGAAGTGATAATAGTGTTTTGCTATATAATATTGTCATACTTTTTTAATGGTCAAATCCAATTAAATTTAAATACCATATCCAGAATGGTTAAATCAACTAGAATAATAGTATAGAAGAATAAATGTAATAAACTATGATAAAACATTTTTCTACAAATAATTTTTTTTAAATCGTATTTAGAGTCTACGTTCACTCTGTCACAGAACTGATTTTCAGTGGGGGAAATTAAATAAAAGCCGACCAAGCCAACCCTGTAGGCGCCGATACCATCGACGTGCGAACTATGACCAACTAGAGACCTATATATTTACATAGGAAACACCGATTAACCGAGCTGGACACAATTCCACCCGCCATAATCAACAAGTCTGATTCGGAATAACTTTAGAATTGTTATGTGCCTCGTTGCTAGGACGGCTCCAAAATCCCATCCAAGAACTGGTGGCCTTGAGTCCACATAAGAAGTTTAAAAAAACTTCTTGCTATATTCTATAACAAAAGACACGTTCAGCCATGAAGTACAAAATTAAAATATCTACATATTTTGTCAGAAACTGAAAGTACTTAATTAAGCTAATATTCGACTATTTTGATCCAAAATGTATTACTGATTGATATTTATTAAATACACAACTATATGATTGGTATTAGTGAAATAAAAGTAAACCTCATAACAAGCACGTAATACATTCTTAGTTTCGAACTATCATCGTTGATTCTGGCGTCCCCCGCACCTGAAATCGTGTCCAACCACTTTGGCTGGTGTTTCCCATATAAAATGGCGATCCATGGTTGGATAACTGTTGCTCGTCGATGGAATCGGCTCCGATAGTGTCGGCATGGTCAGATTTATAATTAAGTCCTTTACGGAAAATCAGCAGTTTGACTGAGTGGGAAACTTTAAATTCCAATATATTATTTTTGTATTTATTTATTTTTTATTTGAACTAACTCGTCATGTTTTGCCTCGCCGTATTTTAAATAATTCGCATGTGTTAATGCTCAACATATTTTCCTCCACATTTTTGTTCTACTAGGTAAGAAAATAAAAGGGTATTTTATCTTCTCCTGCAATTTGTTTGGAATATCATGTTTGGGGTATTAAGTTACTTTACTTTGGGACATTGGGGTATTAAGTTACTTTACTTTGGGATACTCGAAACTCGAGGATGAATATTGATTGAACGCCAAGTTTTACGAATCAGTGTCAGTGTGTGTATTCAAAGATAAGGGTTCAGACCTGAGGCAATACAATCAAATATAAATAGTGACGACTGCGAAATAAACAAAACAAAACCGGACTACCGTATTGAAATCTTTGTCTAAACTGGCAATAGCTTTAACGTTGCAATCATAGCATGGGATCGATTATCTCCTTACACTATTTAGTAGAGCAAATACAATATTACCCAAATTTTTTTTAATCCTCCAATAATGAATACATATTTTATTTTGTATGACATGACATATGACTTGCAGTATTTGAATTTATCAAAATATAGGAAAACTCTTTGTAAAATGTTGATTAACAAAAGTAACACAAGAAAATACTGTTTAATATAATGTCTGCAATTTTACTTTTCGGCGTTAATTATTAAGTAAGTTTCAATCATTGCATTTAGGATATTGATGCGTAAATACGCTCTTATCAACAACTAGTTTTGACCGTTATTGTTGAACAGTAAGAAAATGCTGGTATATTTGGTTATTTTGACAGAACAAAAACACCTTGTAAGAGAATATTGATTCAAATTTACTTTCGCACATCGATTAGGGTGCTGGTCCGAAGAGTAGAGGACGTGGGTTTGAATACCGTATTAGGCATGTTTTTGTAATCGTCCTGCATCGTCATCTATCACCGCTCATCGTCACGTGTAGCGTTTAATATGAGACGTTAAGCAAAAGAAATCCTCGTCGTTAACAAATGTCAAAGAGTTCGATATACGTGACTAATGAAGTCCCAACAACTATAAACCTGTCGTAAAAGTACGTGCCGCGTCCTCGTGAACGAAATCCCAACTCTCCCAAATCCTCTATTTTTCCTCCGGCATGTTGGTATTAGTCGGATAACAATAATTAGGTATTGCCAACTGTATTGATTGTCTCGGACATAGCGCCCGCGGTGAAACGCACTGGGCCGGGTAGATTTGTATTTGCCAATGATTCAATTGAACCTAGCGTGCGTCCACTCATCCCCGCCTCGGGCTAGAGGCGTCGACAAATTAAATGTTAGGTCGTCACGCTGGCGGAGGCGTCGCGACGCCCTTTACCGCGCGACGCCGACGCTTATGGAGGCCAGCTGGCTCCGGCTTGTTATTGATGGTAGGTTATTATCTTGGGGGATCTAGGACGACGCTGGAGTTTAGACCGGGGATTTCACATAGGAGGAAACTTGGGACGAGAAAATGTTTCAAACTTCCTTGCCTAGTTATAGTGGGATGGTTTAACATTTAAAATTAATGTATTTGCTTTGTTAATAGTTGGTTAACTTTTTGCTCTACTTTCATTTAACTTTTTTGACTGTATAAAATAGACGTTTATAAATAAATAAATAAATTGATTCATAAGGGTTTGTTTTATAGAAAAAAGTTACTATAAATAAAATAAAAATAAATTGATTCATAAGGGTTTGTTTTATAGAAAAAAGTTACTTTTCGAAAATCATTCTTCAAGACTCGTAAAATTCGTAATAATAACTTTGTTGTTCACTTGCAATGTAATTTTATGCAGTTGCGTGTAAATAAAAAAAAGTAAAATTATTTCAGTATTTTCTAATTGCTTACAAAAAAGGTTTAAGTTTGGGTTCGGTACGTGATTATAGTTCTAAGTAGTGTATGACCATGTAAGATACGCCCAAAATACAATTTTATACGTCTAGACAAATGTAAGAAAATCATACTTTTGGTACATTTCCCTTACCTAGTATAGTTAAAAGTTTGTTAGTGACTATTTGTCGTTGTCTCAATATGAAAACCATTATTCTTTCAGGAAGCATTGTTCTTGAAAAGGAATTATATCCCTAAATTGACGTATATTATAGTAAAATAATTATGTTTTTCGATGTAATATTCAGATTAAAGTACGTTAAGGTTAAAATGTTATCCCGTGTGGTGTATCGCATCAGTGTAGCTATAAGTCAAACTCTAATGTCCATGCTGTTGATATTATGTATGTAGGTCGCAATATATCATCGTCCGCATCACAACTGTGCTGTGATACACAGTTGTATTTAACGACTCACTACCGAACAATACGCTATTGATATCCACGGTCTAATCGGGATTCGAACCTAGGTTTAACGAGACCACAGAATAATTAACCGTGACTACCACGCCAGGTTTGAAGTAAACTATGTCAGTGTTTAGTGCCGGGCGATATTAAACTGATAACTTTGCACATGGTCTTTGCTATGTTGCACGGGAACAACATGGCTCACAATAACCTTGACAAATAATCACTTTAAATAGATACAAAATGGGTAGTTGTGTTTTAATTTAAATCGTTA
Source organism: Sweltsa coloradensis (assembly GCA_024449915.1). Lineage (NCBI taxonomy): Eukaryota > Metazoa > Arthropoda > Insecta > Plecoptera > Chloroperlidae > Sweltsa > Sweltsa coloradensis. The sequence goes on from JAMZAV010000224.1 coordinate 439,331, forward strand.
GCTATTTGAGCCGAAAAAATTCATCTCCTCGATTAACTGTTTTGTGACTGTCAAAAAACTAATAATCCAGTTATGAACGTTAATAAATGAATGTTTTTATAATAAATAACATTCCAAATTTATCCAATAAATAATCAACAAAAGAAGATTGATGTAATTTATATTCATGTTGTATCGATCGCTCCTTAGAATTCATTATGTATTTACAATATCTTGGGGATTGTGGTATGAAGCTGAGAGATTGCTTGATCGGGAAAGAGTTCACAGTCTTGTTATCGGGGAATGATGTTAGGTGACCTCGTACCCTCATAACCTTGACGTGATATTATGCCCGGCAACGTACTTGAGAATATACACGGACGCATAATTCACACAAACATATTTAAAATAGGGTGTATATGTATTGCTACTTAATTGTTTTTAAAATAAAAGCCAACTTGCTGTTAACATTATTCTACACAAGTCTTAAGAATGACAGTAAATCAGTATCGTTTACTAACGTTGGGGATCCCCATATCACTTCTTTAAAAATTAAACTATGCCGTTTTGCTAACGCTTTTTTCCAGTTGCGTTGATGAATGAGCTTTTATGGTTGATTATCGTTGCCCTAAAAGTACGATTTCTATGAGAAATATTTTTTTGATTGTGACTAAAAACTGCAAATCTAAGTTCGCATTATGTCGTTTTCCCGGTAAAGAACGAACAAATAGACAAACAAACAAAAAAATATATTTTTCTCAGGGTAAGGGAAATTAAAGACACTGCGCTCAACCAATTAATATTTTGGTCTACAATTTAAGTTGTTAGAAAATGATATTAAGACTAGGTTTACAAAAGACGACTCTCAGCTTCAACATTTTCTTCTCGAATTATAGCTAATTATTCAGAAAGCAAGCAGGAATTAATTGCGCTATATATTTATTATTCAAACTTATAAAATTATATGCGGAAAAAAGAACACTTTGAACTCAATAAATTCTTACGATAAGTATGATGTCCGTGTTGTTATAAAGGCGGTAATATTGCGGTTCTATGTATGATCCACGTCTTCATAGACGCGAGTAACATACAACAGTAGAAACTTTCAACATAACATTGGCCAGGAACCGATAACAAGGTCGCTTATGCTTGGTTTTAGACGCAACGAGAGAAATGCTAGCATTACTTTAGTATGCACCCAAAAGATAAACATTTACTATGAAGCAAATACTAACTTTGTACCGGAGAAAGAAAAAAATTGAGCTGTGCAAAATACTAAAGAGAATTTTTTTAAGTACTTCAGTTTGTAGACAAGAGTACGTGTTACAAACAGAAAAAAATGAGCCTTCTAACCCAAAAATTACGAGCAGATTTATATCCGAGGTACAAGTCATAAATTTCACTATAATCATCTATATATAGGTGTACCGCTTAGCCAAACAATAAATAAAAAATAGTTCTTTGATGTCAGATGACCATTGTTGATAAACTATGTCCATTGTTTTGTAAAACTAAATTTTTAAAAAAAAATAATTAGGCCGATAGATAAACCTTAAGGATTTCATTGTCCGGACATTAACATGATTTGTTATCATTTGTGTAAAATCTAATAACGTGCATTCTAATCTAATAACGTGCATTCTGAGGATAGCCTACACAATTTGTGATGAATCATGAAGGAGTAAAATATATTTTCGACTGCGAAATGTCCCGATTAAATCATGTTAATGTCAGTAATCATTTGTAATTACATTATGTAAATACGCACATTACGCATGCATGTTGATAATGACATGAAACCAATTTCACACTTCACAACGTTGTTCCTCGCGTCCGCCCAGTTCTTCACTTTATATTTAGACAGTGTAAGGTCACAGATCCAGCCCCGCCCGGGGATCGAACCCGGCTGGGCAGCTTCATCTGTGTTCAACCCCTCTTGGTGTTACATTTATAGGCTTGTAATAACAGGAAATCCAGCCACAAGTCAAGATTAAAGTAAAAAATAATCCTTATTAATTTTGATCTACTTACAGAACTTATCTAGGTACTTCTTCGGTTTGGAGGGTACAACTATCTTATACCGGACCTGGGTTTACTTTCGCCCGAAGAGGAGTGTGTAGGGGGTTGGGAGGCTGGTTTACATTTGAGCCCCTATGGCGCGGCCCACAAATTGCGCCCAAAAAGGACTTTGCTCAAATGTAAACAACTCTCCTAACCACCTACAAACTCGCACTAAGAAAGGTTGCCCCACCACCCCTACCCAACGAAACAGTTCCCTTATTTCATTCCAACACTTGAATGTGCATCAAAAGATAGAAAGGTGAAACAAAGAATCATCGCATGGGCATCTTGCCTGTGTGCGCGGGCTATTTTCTTATCAAACTACGTTAGTAGGCCTGACATAAATGAGATTAGCTCATTTGTCATTCGAGTTATTTCAACATTTAACACGTGACGACTCAATTCTATCCACTAGAGTATTTCACGATTAGTTATAATATCGGGCCGAGTCCAATGATAATGATAAAACTCAGAGTTTGATTGGTTAAGAATCCAAATCGTCTTGTGTGGGTCATGTATTGGCACTCTTGTCGCTAAGCGGGTCCAACTTTCAACCACACTTTTTTCCCAATAAAATCAATGGAAAACAACTACAAATTAGAAATAAGTTAATATTAAGTAAGAAGAGTGAGTAATTAATAGTAAACACTCTCGAATTACACGAATAATGTCAAATAATTTACATTATTGAACATGAACGTCGTCTCACTCTGATCAACGCGCCATTTTGGATTTTGGCTGTCATTGTCATTTACTTAGTAGGTGTACCAACCTTTTTGCGATATTGTGGTTATTTTATAAGTAAACAATTAAATAGTCGAATAGCACGGGGGTTTGGGGGCGGAGCCCCCGACGGGGTCCAGGGGCGGAGCCCCGGCGGGGGCCGGGGGGCTGGCCCCCCAGAGCAGAACGAGGTACAAACAAACAAACACGACAGGGACCGCAGGACAAACGTAAGTTTGGTGTGTTTTGGTTGGTACGGTGGAGAATGGAGAGACTTTGCCAAAATGGCCGCCGTGATCAACTAATAACAGTGCAATTAGTCTGTGAGTAATATTGTGTTCACCTATGTAATTGTTAATTTTGCAAAGTGGTAATTAATAATAAATTGTTAATATTGAATTTTTACACATTTATTTCTAATTTGTAGTTGTTTTCCATTGATTTTATTGGGAAAAAAGTGTGGTTGAAAGTTGGACCCGCTTAGCGACAAGAGTTCCCATGTATTGGACCCAATGTTGTTTTAATTATGTTTCCAATGTAAAGTTGGATCTTGTTTATTTGGATAAGTTATTTATATAAATTAAAGATAATTATGAACAATTCCGTATATTGCGAAGAAAAAAACGGAAAAACAGTGACAAATATATTCAGTTTATACAGTCATTTATGACATACCTTGAATCACTGGCGTCGTCCCCCAGCCCCTACCGGCTCTCCGCCCCTGGACCCCAGACTACCTAGACCTAGGAATACATAGGAATACATGGGGGCGTCGTCCCCCAGCCCCTGCCGGCTCTCCGCCCCTGGACCCCAGACTACCTAGACCTAGGAATACATAGGAATACATAACACAGCGGCCGTATCGCGCACATCTCGACGTATTCATGGTGACAAAACCTACATATAACATAACATACATAAAAACATAGGTATTTATTCGGTTGGGGGGTCCAAATTCTTTTTGCGATGATTTGCGTGAAGCGCGTCCTACATATTGTAATACATACGCGCTTCGCGCCCACCCCACCCTCTCCCCCAATCTACGATTCCCTACAAAACATCGCAACAAGCAATTGGAGCCTCCCAACTGAACAAGTGCCAAAATGTATTTACCACGATGAACTTGAAATACAATTTTGTAACTTTGACACTGTTTTTCCGCGGTTTACCCGAACCTCGTAGTGACTAGCATAGGTCTAACGCACATTTTACACATTTCCGGGGTAGGCCCGATATGCAAGTTAATGTTTCGACCGGTGATGTGCCTTTTGGAAAGTTATTTTACATTTTTGACAATGATACGGACGGAATTGTTCATAATTATCATATTATAAGTAATAAATCAAACTGATACTCATCACTTGGCGTTTGAAGCTGTCGGGCAATGGCGGCGATGGCGTCCTTCCGTTTTCTGTAGCGTGGAGCGTTTATCCTTGGGAGAATATCATCAGTTCACAAACACGTATATTCACAAGAATTAGTTTAAATTCACTTTCACATCACACACGAGTTAATAATGTAATATCTCACTTGTGCACACAATGGTAAAGAACACGGTATTTAATAAAACACACTCACTCACTCACTATGTCTGCACTGTACGCGGTTCTAGACGCGTCTGACGAAGATATCACTGATAGTACTCTGAGTGACGTATACGAGTACACGTGATTCAGAACAAGACTATGGACCAGTCTAACTGGGAGGGGTGTTTGATATGAGAACGTGAAGCCTAAAGGTCCGAAGTGATCATAATTATGTTTCATATATGATCCGATAGAGGTATAGCTCGAAGGTGTAACGTTCGAGACTCTAAACTTGAACATTGCTGGTTCGATTCTCGTCCATATATATTTTTTTGAAAATATTTTTGATTATTTTTTCTTCAATCACTAAGGGAGATGCTAAAGATTGGGTCTCTTCAAATAACACTTGGCCATCCTTTGCCCAGGTAGTTACCTTGAATAGGGAAATTAATTTCCCTGGCTATGTTTCCTATGGAAATATATTTCTAGCTGCTGGTGTGCGAGTGTGTACAATTATATTGTGAATGCACATACTAAATCATGGGAATATGGAAATAACCTAGATTTAAAATTTAAGCATTTTCATTTCCTCAAATTTTCAATTAAGTTAATGTGTTAAATTAATCAATCGTGAAGGCATCAACGATTAATTTTATTTATTTTTGTCTATCGCATGATCATAAATACTGATTTACACAGGAGGACAAAAATAAAACTAATACATAGATTCACACAAAATAATAAACTGTTACTGTAGTTAAGCAAATTTTGAAATACTAATATTACAACAGTTATGTATATTAAACAACAGTCTCTGATCACATTATATTCAAATATTATTGTTGAAATGTTGATAATAGTGTTTCTATTACTAGCAAACTTATTATTTATTGTTTTTAATGAGTATTGTCTATAAACGTATTTCACGGATCTTTCAAGTACTCTTTGATATTTTAACAAAATTATTCTTTCTATTAATTATAATGCCAGAAAATTGTAGGTTTACAGTTGTTTGTTATTTACTACAATAGCTAATCGTAATGCCCCGAAAACTTTTAATTCAGAACTCGGAACATTACTCTTTCCCACAATTTAAATCTTTTCAAGAAAACTCCCACCTAAAGAAAGAATTTGTACAGGAATCTTTATCGATAAAAGTCTTTATTCTGTGGTTTTCACTCTGTCGTGTCCCCCGTCCAATCTTGCAACTCCCCGTACACTATCCTGATGTAATTGTGCCCCCCTCCCCCCCCCCCCCCGGTATTGTCTCAATGTCTCAGCCTCTTTTAATCATTCGTATTCCCGCCTCCCCACGTCGCCAGGACTTCTTTTTATCTCAGCTAGTCTGAGTTAATGTTTATTAACAGCGCAGTGAAAGACGTGCAGTAGCAGTGATTTATACGACTGTCTACGAAGAGATAATTACCAAATATATTTTCGTTTAAAAAAAGTCAGGAACAACTGTTTATCAAACAGAGGAAAGTGCGTAAAAGTGTATTTTTAGTTTGGTTAGTGACTTATATCACAAAGACGCGATTTAATTCAAAAGTCAAGTAAGAAAAGTACTTACTTTCAGAGTGATAACGAAACATTAAACAATTTTAACCAATTTACGTTATTTTTGATTATGTTAGGTAATTGGTGGAATGTCCGATGTAGTTCAAAACAATCACATTTATTATTTATAACTAGGAAAATGCTCAAGTCCCGCCGCGTTGATGGATGAGCTTTTTAAAGTTTTTAGTTTGCGTGGGATATCTTTACTTTTGCAAGTGCTTTGTTTTGCTGCCTACGCATTGTAGGTGATTGTTGTCAAGTTTCTATTGTTTCTTGTTAATTGGTATTATTTACCGTAAAAAACTTATATTAAAAGATTTATTTCTATGAATTCTGGCTAGCTTTTTCAACTTTTTCTTTCAAAAGGTACTACATCACCATAACTTTAATGTCCATGTATAATATGAACGTTGTAGCCCCACCCGTTTGGTCAGAATTGGCCCAAATGGCACGAAAATATCGTACAAAATATCAAAAAACTTATATTAAAAGCTTTATTTCTATATATTCTGGCTAACTTTTTCAACTTTTTCTTTCAGAAAGCAATACATCACCATAACCTCAATGTCCATGTGAAATATGAACGTTGTAGCCACACCCGTTTGGTCAGAATCGGTCCAAATGTCACGAAAATATCGCACTAAAAATCGAAAAAAATCATAAAAGTTCAGAGATTTCGAAGGTCCCCTCAAATTTTCTTCAAGATCGGATATGCCGTTTGCCCGGTAGAGAGCGAAAAATCAGACGGGGAAAAAAAAAAAAAACACACCCGAGCTAAATTTTTTGGGGGGGTCGGTGAAATTGAAGTCTTCGCTTCGCTCATCCAAAAATAAAAAGGGAACTGGGAGTTATTCCTAAAATACCTAGGTTTCTGATTGGACATTGTTAGCTCGTCGATAACATCTGCGCTGACAGAGTTGGCTTGGTACGCTTTAAATTAAGTCGCTAGAGTTGAAAGTCTTTAAATATGAATATTATCATTTATTTAAATCATCGAGAATCATTCGCCATAATATCATTGTCACCTTGTCATTAATTACATGAAGTTATAGAGTCTTTGTAAAGTGGTACTAATGATATGTATAAGACTTAATCATACTTAAATATTTTTTTTTTAATTAATATATTGGAATAATTATCCACTGTTACTGCCTTATATGTTCAAACGCTTTCAGTCATGATTGCCGACAGCGGGTATAGAAGCGGGATCTCCTTTATCTGATTTCCAATCTTCATGCTTAATGCTACATCCGTCGGTGCATTAAAATGTACAGTGGTGAATATCAAAACGGCAACATAACCAGTCGGTTTTATTAAAACCTAGACAGATTGACAAAGAAAGAAAAACGTTAAAACTCCATTACATGCATTTAGAGTAATCTTTTGCGATTTCCAACACCGACATAAATCGAAAATCACTTTTTACAAAATGAAAATATTCCATCCTTGTCTGAATCTATTTTCAACACTATCGTAGTCTGGAAATAACGTCGGGGTTTTGTTCAATCTGCTACACCATTGACGACGCCGATTCACAAAGTCACGTGACGTCAGAGTAGTGTTACCGCGTGTGACGTAACAAAATGACCGCGTACTGCGGCCAAATGAACCGTGAATGTACTCGAACCGCGACACTGCGGTCTCGGTGAAGCACCTACACGGCCACTAACACGCTCGGCTGGAGAACAGAGGAATCCGGTACTCGTGTTGGCTCGAGCGTCAAGCGTGCGACGCTCAATCCTGACTGAAGGTTTCATCAGAGGTTTTCCTCAGTCGTTAAGAGGATGGGATAGTCGCGAAATTACCCCATTTTTCTAATATCTCACAAAAAGCCACGCAAAATCGAAAAAGTGAATAATAGGCCCATGAAGTTTCGTTAGAACTATACCCGACAAAAACGTTTTTCAAATGTATTGATCAGTAGTGATTTTAATTAAGTATTTAATTGAATTAATTTATTCTCGCCGTTGATTATATTTGAAAAAATAATTTTGGAGTGTATAATTCTTATAAAACTACATAGGGCCTATTATCCACTTTTTCGATTTTGGGTGGCTTATTGTGAGATATTACGAAATAGAGTAATTTCGCGTGGTTTAAATGTTGGTGGCAATTCTTCCTCTTAAATCATCCCGCGGACATCCCTTCACAATTACCCAAACTCCGGAAATACCTAGTTAGACACCTTCAGGGCTCGGAGCCATATTTCATTTTAAGAGAAAGCTCACAAAAGGGAGTTACTCGTTCTTCTGAGTTATTGAACTAAAAAATAAGTCAGAAAAACGCGTAACTCTTTTGTGGATACCGAAATGTGAGTTAAGTATGCGGCTTATTCCTAAAATTAACGCCGTCTTTTGTTAATTCCGCTTTGAGGCTCCGGGCTCTGAAGAGGGGCATGTATTGCACCCTGGGCAGGCTTCCCAAAATAAATATCCCCCGTACTCGTACACCCGCGCACACAAGTAAATAGAGGCTCGGACAGAATGTTTATTTACCATTTAATGAATACTGTGCAATAACCTTGTATTTTTGCTATAGTCACTGTCTAATAAATTAGGAAGAAAACTCTCATTATAATCATCACCTTTCTGTGCGTTCTTACTTTTCAAACTGCGTCTACTTTTTCATCGATCAAGATGATTGTTTTGTGCAGATTTACTCAGAAAAAATGGAGTCTATCATTGGTTCCTTTTCCTCTATTCCCTTCTTTTGGCTTCCGATTGAAATATTGACCAATTTGTTTTTAAACTTTAAGGAAAAGCAGGAAAATATGTGACTTTAATGCAAAAAAGCTATGTATATTTTGTAAGTTTGTTATCTGTCGGAGAGTGGAAGCGAACAAGGAAGTGTTGATATTATTCCTGCATTCAAGTCGATAAGTAATAAAGTACTACACTCTAGACGCTGAGCGTCCGCAGCGAAGCCTCTCAAGTTGGCAGACCTGCTAAATATTCTCAAACTATCGATCAAGCACCCTTATGCCCCTTTCACACAGTTTCTGTAAGTAGTTTCTGTTTGAGGGGTAACGTAGCAAGTTTCGGTCACTCTTTCTCCCTTTTGAACGACACTACGTGTTTTCTGTAGAATCGATCTTTATTTGCTCTGGGTCACCGGTGACCCAACGATCTCGGTGCATAGCTGAGTCCACTGCCTCCTAGATGTTGCTCGTGGCTCCTCGCAACACTAGGAGGCAGTGGCTGAGCCACTTGGATATTGTTCCCCGAGGTGTGTGTGCACTCAGCTTCTACGTGCAGCTGGACACATGTGGATGGGGCAGCGACTTGGCCCTGGTAGGAGGACTTAGTGCGACTAGCCAGGGAAAAGTACGCGCTTTTAGGTTTCTGAGGATGATTTCTGTTGCGTAATGTCTTATAGAAATGCACAAAGGCTATTTAAGACGATGAGTGTTGATAATTGAGTGTGAAAAACGATTAAACCCCATGCTTTACGCGGGATTCGAACCCATGTCCTCGCAAAGCCACATGCTTAGGATCAGCGCCCTAAACGTTTGTGCCACCGCGGACGGCCAAATGTTTATTACGGCTGCAGCTCATCTCTCAAATTCAATTCAATTTGTCGAGGTAAACCTGCCAAGGTGCAATCCATTTCCCTCTTTAGGAAACCAAAAATCGGAAAATACTTTTAATCAGGATTGTCGGTGGCTGAAGGAAGTCAATCCACTAACCTCCCAAATCAGAGTTCGCATGTTACGCACGAGTTACTTAATTAGTGGGAAAATACAAAACATGAGTTTGAATTTGTGGCATTGACAATAAATCATTTAGTTCAAATTTTTTAAGTAAACCTATTTGTTCATGTTGATTTAACCGGTCGAATCCTGTACAAAAATGAGCTTTAAAATAACTTGAAAAATTAAACAAATAACTTAAGTTCCCCCAAAAAAGTTAAATATTACCGAACTTTCTCTAATTTAATAAGTCAAACTCGACGGTTAATTTAGTTATGTGTTCAGAAAATTAGAAATCGAATTGATTGTCTTAAAAAGTTCTGAACTTCACCTATTTTTATCAGTCGTGTGTTTATAATTTTCTACATCACTATTATGTTGGCATAAATGGTTGGTTAGTTTCATTGGTCTTGTTCGAGGGTTTTCCTTTGTTTAACCTACAGTTTGTAAAAGATTCTTAAAATTAATAGAAATATACATTCTCAATGCTCCACAACTCACTCTGCCAAAATGGCAAAACGCGGTTTTTCTCCCCTAATAATTCAATCATCCTACATTTGAGGGTTTCAGACCCGGTATTGTATATGTAAGCAAGAACACATGCTCGTTCATTTCATAATTCTAAACTAAAAACAAAAAAAACTATTATAATATTATCACAAGAAATGCAGTTTAAAAATATTGTTCATATTATCTATCTATCATATAACCCATTCTACTAGTTTCTTATTTAAAAGCCACGTAAGACTAACAACAACGAACGAACTTCCTTGACAAGCGCTGGATGTTACTCGAACAAGAATTCAATGCCCTTTTACAAACCTTGATTGAAATTCGTCAACAATCAAATTCAATTCGACGTGAATAAGAAAAAAATCCATTTTTATACAGAATGTAATTTAAATTTTCAATTCTCCACCAAGATACGTGACTACCACAATTCACGTATATTGGAACTAAATTAAAATTTTGTATTAGTACCGCGCGAGAAAGGGTTTAGAATAACTTAATCTCGTTCGTTCGTTTCTTGCGGGGAAGATGTAATAATCTCCGCACTCTTGTTCACAGCGTGTTTTCATAATAGTTCATTTTTCGATATTTTTTCCGAATTTAGAGGTGGATGTGATTGGGATCTTTATCTAGTACATACATTTTTCCAGTGAAGAAAATGTCAAATTCAAACATTATAAGCAGACATGTGACACAAAGTAAGATGAAATTCTACTTAAGATATAGAAACATGTCACTGTGATTAACTCGGAAAACTTTTCTCACATTTTCTTGTTTTAATTGTAGGCGTTGGAAGAACAGAAAAAAATATTGTATTAAAAAAGCATATTTTTACTGTTCCACTGAATTGCGATAATGTTAACATAAAATTACAATTTATTTCAAGAATCGTTTTCAAACTAAAGTTTGAACAAAGAAAAATAACGTTTGATGCGTTAATTTTAAAAATGCTTTGTTATTGTGCTAAACCATAATTGTTTATTTGTCTATGTACACGACGTGTAAAACATCTCTCTCTCTCTCTCTCTCTCTCTCTCTCTCTCTCTCTCTCTCTCTCTAATAATGTTTTAAAAAGTGTGAACAAAGAAACCAGAAAATTACATTTACTCATTCAGAAATTAAAAAAATATCATCTCGTCTTGGTTACGGGGAATCCCTAGACCCAATATGATTTCTTAAGAATGTCATAAAGCGTTGTTAAAAGTAATAGAATTTTATGAGGGCTTAAGTAAAGAGGATTATTTTTTTGAAATTTTTTTAGTACGGGACATAACCTCAGAAATCAACAAAATTGTATTCAAATTACTGGAATCAGTTGCTCAAGTTCAAAATTGAATTTTAGCAGCGTTTTTTATTGTAAGCTTATTTACTACAACTCCTTTATCTACAACCTAAATAAAAGGATTTTCGTATTTATAGTTTTGTTGCGTTGCACAATTTTTTTTCGCCTACCGATACAATTTCAAATTTTTACGTAATTAAAAACGGAAAAAATCGTTGCACGCCTGAAATCATATAAAACCATAATATACTTATATTTAGTGTTTGGATAAAGGAGTGTTAAAATTAATATACAAAAACCGCTGCTAAAAATTCATTTTTGAACTTGAGCAACTGATTACAGTAATTTGAAAAAATGTTGATTCTGAGGTTATTTCCCGTCAAAAAAGTTCAAACAAATTATCCGCTCTTTAATTAAGCCCCTCTTACATTCTACTTACTTTTCAGATTCTTTACGCATTCTTAGAAATCATATTTGTCGTTCTAGATTCCCTTATCTCTTGAGTTGGACCCGGCGCCTCCACCAATTTATCACATTTTGAAACGTCATGTAAATAACTTAACATCTTAATTTAATTGGTTATCTATTCTTATTAATATTTTATTACTATATTATTTACAATTTTATAAATTTACTTGATTTAATACAATTCAGGAATTATAAATCCATCCCGACCGGGGTACACCGGGGGTTATTACGTATTGCACTTGATTAATGAGTATCTAACCAGCGTCCTTTGTTTCCATGCTTCTTGAACTTGCTGCCCGGACTATAGATCTACCTCGGAAGATACAAAACTACCGGTAACCTGTCTGCCCCACCCTCCTCTCGATTCGATAACTATCACGACTGTACTCACTGTAATAATAGCCTGTCCGCTTTGTTCTAAACGTGTCTGACTAGACTAGATAAACGTGAAACCAAGAAGGTCGGGAAGCCGTATTTCAATGTTGCGTTGGCCTCTTATTTGACAGTTGGAGGGACTTGGGTTGACGCATTGTGTCCAGACGGTGTCTAGCTACAAGGGAGTGAGGGGGGGGTGGTCTAATACACCCACTTGTGAACGACAAACATCGCCTAGACTGGATAATGTTAATTAATTCCGATCTACCCCAACCTACACAAAAATATGCAATAGAGAATACAAAATAATTAAAACAATTAAAGAATCAAAAAACAATATTGTGAAATATGTATAATATAATCATGACTTAACAAACACAATATCATTATCGTAGTCGTGAAATAATCGTGATTTTATGTACGAAATTCAGTAGTAATAGCAATATGTTAAATGTATTGTATTGCTCTCACGTGTACCCGGCACCTCCACCAAAGTCCTTATTTTTACAATACTTATTCGCCCATCGCTCTCCTAAATATTTATGTAGTAATCACCATATTATATCAATGCCAATTATTTTCAGGTCTCAACTGTGACCTGATTCGAAATAAGTACAACTTGCACAATACGTAATAATGTGATAGAACTTTGATTTATCACTTTCTAAATTGATCTTCGTCCTTCTTTGAAGTTTAATACAACATAACACCATTGCCATTGATTTTAAAAAAAATAAGACTTTGTTGTGATGTAAATCCTAACTAATACAATTCTTGATTTAAGCTGTCGCACCTGGTACATGCTATAATCCAACCGTACTTATCGTACAAAGGTTTATCATGTTCAGCGCTGGTAGACAATGCAAATATTGATTTTATTTTGGGACTCATCGGATTGAGCTAGGCTCGTTGTCGTGCTGTGAGAAATATCAACGCGCTACAATCCTAACACGGGCGAGACTTAGCGGGTTAACCTCCCGAGCCGGACCCGGCACCTCCACCAATTACGACATAGATTTCATACTTCGTATAAATCACATTACATTTTTAGCTAATTGTGTTTTAAAGATTCTTAAAATATTGATTAATTATTTTTTTCTATTTTTTTTTATTATTACGTATAAAATTATATTAACTAAATTTTCAATCATCATTATTCACTATTATATTAGATTCACTTTTAGTACGCCATCTTTTTACAGAAATAGTATTGAAATTTGATCGTTGCCATTTTAATAAATTTGACTTGTTTATAAACAAGAATATTATATTGTCTCGTTGAGATTGTTTTTATTCGTCCTTTAATTATACTCGGCACCTCCAGCAACGAATGTTTTGTCAAATCAATGCTCATTCTCTCCACATGATATGTATTTATGAACACTATTTACATATTTATTAACTATAACAAATCACTTCGTCGCAACAGTCGCTTTCTGTAAAATCCAACTCCTAAGACTGTTGATTGATCTCGAGGCAAATTTTTTAACGATCCAAAATGTCCATTTAAAAATAGATTGATGCCTAATTCAGAAAATTTAAAATAACTATGTATTACGGACCACTTCTTGATTTCTAATTTGCACCCAAACATTCTAACTTTGTGAGATTTTTTCGGTAGGATATGCTTTAGGGAATATTTTAATTACATGTCTGCTATAATATATCTACAAATTATCACTTTAATTGCAAATGTTTGGTGACTTACAAAAAAACTGACCAATTTTATAAAAATGTATTCAATTGAGCCTCTCGCATGTCCTTCAAAACACATGTATATTGTTTTTCATTTTTATGTTGAAAATTCAAAACAAAATGTGTTCCAGAATAATCCCTTGCATTCCTCATTAATCCCAGTTTTTCAAGCTCATCCACTAGTCTTAATCAGACGTCGTAGATAGTTTTTCCGAAGTGAAAAGCCTTCCTCTGAGTCGCGTAGTTCTTCCAGCATTGTGCAAAGCATATCTGGGTTACGAGGCCACCACATTCATACACTGATAAGACTAGACGCCTCTAACAATTCTTCATTGTTTCTCGCTCTTCTATCTCCCACTGAATGCACTCGCTTTTGGCATGTTGCCTATTTTAAAACTCTTAAGGTCGGAGGTTGAAACTGAGGAGGGGAAGTTTTCGGGTGAGAGTTCCCGCGGGTGGGGGGGGGGGTCGGAAGGGGGAGGGAGGGGGGCCACCGCGAATAATCAATAACAGACTTCTGTATCCCTAACCCATTGACTCAAGACCTAGCCCAAACAGACAATACACAAAACAACTCTATCATAGAATAGAGCCTACATTTGATTTGTATTTGTCGTGTTACTATACAATTTTCTCTTCTATTTATTTAACATCAATGTTGAGATCATTTTGTATTATAGCTTACCAACAAACACCATTTCACAAAGTTTAGTGATATTTCATAGTTATTAATCTAACACTTGATCTCTTTCATTGGTGTATCCATGGACTATGGAGTAACTATGAACAACCATTCAAAAGTAGGAATTTAAAACAATATTTTTTGTCAATGGTCAACATTATGAAAATACAAATGTTTTAAAAGACGTGTGTATACTTTCTGCAGATGATAGAGAGGTAAAAATTATTCGTCCTACCATGAATATCACCATGAACCACATTTCCTAGATAAATTGTATTTCTGCAATGTCACTCTGCTAAATAAGAATGATAGATTTATTATTTAAACTACATTTTCTCAAGTCTTCAACTTCGTCATCTAAGAAAGTTTAAGACGGCGCCTAAGCTTAACGAAATAAGCCAACGAAACACGTGACTCAACTACGAAACTTGTCTCGAACGAACAGGATCAATGACGTAGGCGAACTTATCTACTTATGCTAATGCCCAGTTAATGGATTAGCGTTCCCTGGGAGACCATCAGGCACATGTGCTTAACGTCCACGTTGTCAAGGATTATTGATGACGACAATGCAGGCGACAGCAGCGTGCATGATAACTACGAACAGAATTGAGGACACTCGCTGTGCACATAGACAGGATATTATTGAGTTAGAGATGTGTCGTTGTACAATGCATGGTTAACGAATTGCGAGTACATTGGGAGCGTGAAGTTAGCATATGTCGAATGTTGGAGAGATGGACTTTAATATGACTTTTAGGAAATTGTGTCAAAGTTATAGAGGTTATATTATAAAATCAGATACATTGATAATGTGTAGATTTGAAAAAAAAACAGAAAGTTCAATATGTTAAAATATGTTGAAAATATTCAATCTTGTACATCAATTCAACTATTCCTCATTCCATATGTTCTGCTGTCTTGTTGTGTGTTGTGTTTTTTATGTTCGTTTCGTGTGTTTTGTGTTGTATGGTATATGTTGTGTTGGGTGTTCGCTCAAAGTTAATCTATTTTTAGTTTTATAAATATATTCTAACTTCTTTCTGATGGGACTAACAAATTTTCAGTATAAATTCAAACATATTTAGGTAAACATAAAGACACAAAAATACACTTTAAATAACTCCACAGAGACATACAAAATACAAGACGTATGAATATTTTTGTTAATGGTGAATGCACAATAATATATATTTTTAATTAGTGAAACGTCCACATAATTTTTGTTTTTGAGGAATTTATATATCCAAACTCGCACCTTTTTTAAAACAGTAAATGCTGTACTACATTAACATGAGAGTAGAATTCGGGGAAATGATCGGTTAAATGTTCACCTGAGAATCATTAAAATATATTACCGGTTACGATTTTATTTAAATAATCAACGCGAACAATCTAATTGTTATTTAAGTGAAAATATTTATTCTTAGCAATTTTTATCCGGGAATCAAGTTCCACGAGACGAGTTTAACACTGGGTGTAACGTTGATGAGAATGCGAGTGGAGTGGGGTGAGGATGAGATACTTAACTGAACTCTGCGTTTAGAAGGATTACCAAGAAAGTTTCCTTGCGACCGATCTTAGTTGGAAACCGTAGAAGAAGAGGCAAGTTTATCTTCGGGGAACTTAAGATGGGGGGGGGGAGTTTTATACTTCTTGCAGAGGCTGCGGCCTGGCTGGTTTCCCTTGGTAAACATAGATAATTTAGCGATATATATAAACAATAATGGTAGTTTTAAAATTTGTCAATCAAGGATGAAATATTAGGCTAGGGAGGAAACACCAACGCTGTCTAGCTAGATCCAGTCTTAGGTATAGGGAGAGAAAAGGGAATGATACCGGATACTCAACACATGGCTCATTTTCTCTTCTAACGACTTTGGCGTTTTCCTAGTTATCATAGTTACATTATATTCTTTAAATTTATGACGCATATAGCAACAAAATTTACTTTACAAAAAACATTTTATCATTAACCAAACTACATTATTTATAAAACTAACTAAAGGTCATTGAGGCTACAAAATATTATAATCTTAAATATCAAACTATGGGAAGTAAAAAATAAATAAAATATATAATTATGATGATCATGTGAGAAGATTATTTCAAATTAGCTGATTCGTCAATTATCACGTTCAAACCCGATTTAAATCTCATCAATTATCTTTGAATACTCTAACAATCTGAGTTTTAAAAATATATTTCACTTAAAATGCTAAGAATAATACGAATGAGAACTAATGAATGATGAGAAGAAATTATATGATGTACTATAGCAACTTGTTATCATCGTTTATGCAAATAACTACATATACATACAAATTATTATAACCACTAGTCGTAAATATGAGCAACCCTTATGTCCTACAAACACCATAGTTATTATGTGCATGACTTGTTAGCGTATCTTGTTGACATGTTTACGTACTCGTACAACTCTAGTTATTATCTAGCTCCATTGTATTAAGTCGTTCCGAAACTACCATGCAAATGTTGGCGTCAAAGGCGGAGAATTTAAAAACATTAAATTATAAATTAAAAGTTTGTCCACTAATTAGCAACAATTATCCGACGATGATACCAATACCGTTCGCTGATTAGTCAAAAATAAATCTATAAATCAGGTTATTATAATATTTACAGACACATTATAAGACATTTCAATACGATAACATTTATTATACTTCAATATTAATATTTCAGTTGCCTTTTCAACTTTATCCCACTTTTAAGCAATGTATGAACCTAAACTATATACAAATATCATAAAGTTTAATAAATCGTGCAGTAAGCAGCGAAAATGATACCTTTCTAAGTTTAATACATGTTTTAACAGTGAAATGTCCTATGATTCATCTTTTGAATAACAAACTGTCTGTAAGTCCAAAAATAACACGAATATTATACTTAATAAGCAGTCGTTCTCATAAAAATGGAAGTTCACATGGAGATGTTTCATATGAAAAATAAACTCACACACAAATCCACATACTCGTTTATTATAAAATTTGACACATAAATCGTTCTTCTTGTATTTGCGGGGAAGTACATGCATGTTCATAAAGACGGCGACACACGATGAATATTTTCCCGCGCTCAAAGAAAGGTTCATTCTTGATCAAACAAAGTGCAATACACGACTGGAATATATTATTTATTTGGATATATTTTGTGAAAGTACGCAATGTTCATAGAATGAGACGTACGTGACTTGAATGTACTGAAGAATTCTTAGAAAAGTGCATGGCTTTCATAGAAAGTGCTAGGTAATGAATTTCGTACTAGAAACGCAGAGTGCATTTTTGATCGTACAAGGAGCGACGTTTGGCGAATAAGGTGGATATCCAAGAAGAGATTTATTTTTTATTTTTTAGTTGGACTAGATCTCACTGTGATAGTTTTTTTTGGATTAAATTGTTACAACGAAATAATAAGAGAAATTAAATAATAGTACATAGACTGGGGGATGAACCCTGGTCTTCATCCATGATATAATGTCCGTTCTATAGTTCGGGAGACCCGGGCTCGAACCCCGATCTTAGCTAGATTAGATAACTACTCTATTTTATACAATATTATAATCTATTGAACTCACGAGACTTTTTTTCCAGTTATTAAAAAAAATGTTGTCCTGATAAATAACGTGAAGGTTTATTACAAAATAAGTAAAACGTTAATATAGTGACATAGGCCTACCAATAATATATGCTATGTTTTTATATTTTATTTGACAACTGTATCGTTAAAATATCATTTATTATATCAAATTAATCGTCTTAGCAATCTGTCGTAGTGACTGTATGTGAAGTAAATAAAATAAATAAATAAAGTATAGCTTTTGGTGGAGGTGCCGGGTACGATGGATTAAATAACCACGATCAGAATAACGTTTTATCTACTAAGTTTTACTGTAGTTGTTTTGAGTTACACCTCTAAATATAAATAACGTTTAATGCTGAAAAATATGTTGTATGTTAAAACAAATACCTGTTTCTGCATGATTAAATTGTGACAATAATGACTATGTGTTTTATTGAAATAAAATGTTTTACTTTTACTTGTTTTTGTATGTAATTTAATAAAATGGAATAAGTGCAATACTTAAGAGTATTTTCAGCACCCTGGCAACAAATTCAAGCAATGGCAACAAACAAAAAATAAAACTTGGTCTCTTAGCCAAGGTCGACACATCAAAACAAACACTGCCATCTTGGTCTCATTAAAAATATACAATTACAAAACAAAACATTACACCACAATTATAGCTTTTGTCATCTTTGTATGCACGTCACATCATAAACATTGTTGGCTGACATATTGCCGTTCGTTAGGGATTGCCCTCCCCATAGATAGCGGTCACATAAGTTTTACCTCGATAGATCCTCGGTAGGTATTACACCTTTACAAGACCAATACGATGCTATGAGGATTTATGGCGCGTTGTTGAAGACGAACAAATGTCGTTAATGAATATAAAGATATTTTTAATGAGACCAAGATGGCAGTGTTTTTTTTATGTGTCGACCTTGGCTAAGAGACCGAGTTTTATTTTTTGTTTGTTGCCATTGGAAGGGTGTTAAAAATACCCGAATTATTGCACTAATTCAATTATATTAAATTTTATAAAGAACAAGCTAAATCTTACATTTTTTTTCAATATAACCTAACTGTTCTAATAATCTTTGCTTTTACAATGAATTTGTGTTTGTTTGAGAAAGACTTTCGAAGAAAAGTCGAAATATTATTTCAATAAAAAAACAAGAAGGGAGTTAAGTTCTAAACCAATATTTTTACTATCAAACATCTGTTCATTTAGTTCCTCATATGTATAATTGAGCTTGTTGTCTTGACGGTCACGTCATGAAGTCTCTCACATTTCCTTCTCTCGTCGCATCTCTGGCGGTATGTACACGATCGCATGGAGAACCACTAAACTGGCGAGCGAATGGTTCTCGATCGCATGGAGAACCACTAAACTGGAGAGCGAATGGTTCTCTTACCTTGAATCAATACAGCAGGTAGATAGCATTACCTGGGACCCACCCCGGTGAACTTAAATAACTAGCTTTTCAACTAAATATTAGTTTGCATCTGTATCGGGTCGAATGTCCGGGGAGCAAAACGGACAAAACAACACTAGGCTTTTGTGGCTGGGAGTAATTTAAACAGTTTTGTATGTAAGAGTTAATTATTTTCAGTATTGTGTTTTTTACCTAGTCAGCATACAACGAAGTGAATAGTAACAATGGTTCATTTAAATTAAAACGCCCGTGGCTGATAAAATGTTTTAAGGAGTTTCATTTGTAGATTTCTCGAGGAGAACATGCCCATGGGTGCAACCCTCTTCAGGTTCCTAGCTAGGTATTTTTTACCTAGGGGAATGTCCGAGACCTGTTAAAAAGGAGACAGCCTATTGCATTGCAAAAATTTCTATTTTTCTCTCTATTTAGATAATCAATCCTCTTTATTTATTGTATATTGCATTGCTATAAGGTGCTATAGTGATTATAAAATAAATAAAATTTATAGCCAACAACATCGTATTTAAGATCATGGTTTTTTAAGACTATACACTACTGAAAATAAAACAAAGATTATTTTATTTTATTTATTATTATTTATTTTGAGTAGTGTATAGTCCTAAAAATTATGATCTTAAACCTGACTTACTTCTAAAATTGTTTCAGCATTGTAATAACATCGTGTTTTTTTGCTCGATTCTTGTTTTGCATCTGATTTTGGTTATACACTACTTTAAAAATAAATGTTTAAATCCAGAAACTTTGACAAAAGTCTCTATTTCCCTTGAAGGGGATCAAAACTCTTTTAGACTCAGAAAAGAATTTTTCAGGATTATAACGTCCGTCTTCATTTTAGAAGACGTGATTATTACGCGTTATCTTTGAGCTGTCAGAGAGAGAGAAATAATCCTTGTCGATAAAAAGTTCTTATTTACTTCGCTAGGTAGACGAAATTAAGACGTTAATCCAGGTCTAGACGGTGGAGTTGAAAGTTTTTGAATCGGGAAATTAATCCGCTAGAACGTATAGTTTAAGAAGTATTAAAACTAAATGCATGACGACTAAACTAAAGTTTACAATATTAAAACTTATGATGCTTTGATTCTGGAAGTTCATTCGTTCGAAAGCAAAAAGGCCGTGGTTCAAATCTTGATTAGACGCCTGGTTTAGCTGCTTACCATGTCGACTATTATTACAGAATTAATGTTTATACTTGACAATATGTTCGAAGCGATGTCTTAAACGCAGGTAGGTAGGCCCTGGTGTAATATCGATAGGTCGAGTTAACTCGAGTTGAGATTGCACAGTTCATACACCATTTCGGCATCATCTTTGCGCTACGCGCGAAATTCAAATGTTTATGATGACAAAAAATTATTTATAAAAATAGAATACTATTTAAATCGATTATAGATTTGTTAAATTGTTATTTATAAAAAATATATTATTATTTTTTGTATACTAGGATGCGACGCTACCTAAATGTATCACTTTTCTGCCCACCGTTCCGTGCCGTGTCACGTGTCAAGATAAAATCCGATCACGACATTCTATTCAAGTGTGTTTTACTTTGTTGACATTGCCCTTCTACAAGGATGATTTTATGAATTCGGTGACCCTTGGAGTCAGAGGGAAGGGCCAGCGAAGACAAATAAAAACTCGGCACTCCTTCAACAAGGATGATTTTATGTATTCGGTGACCCTTGGAGTCAGAGGGAAGGGCCAGCGAAGACAAATAAAAACTCGGCACTCCTTCAACAACGAGATTTGAGCAATGGCAAGAAACGTATTATTAGAAACTTTCTTCTTCTTCGACGATCTGTTGATTATGTCGCATCGCTCCCTTCTTTTCCCGTGCTTTTCAGAGTATCGCATACAATCCATACACTTACTGTCGAATAGTCCTTAATTTATGTTTTTGTTAAAAAAGAAATCATGGAAACATTAAAAAATATTCCTACCAAAAAAGTGGTATTTACAATAGTGCGCAACTTAGATAATAATCATATTGCCTACTTGAATATTTTGGGTGCATGCAAAATAATGGGCGAGAGTCAAAAGTGAAGTAAAACTACTATTATTTAAGCGCCCTGGAATGTATTAAATGTTACAAATAATAATTCAAGAAAAACCTTCCAGGATGATACAGTTTGCAGGTGGTTATGAGATATGTAAAAGAGCTGACAGTTATTAAGTTTTATGGCAACTGCTTGATTATTTCTGGGTATTTTACAAATACAAACGTGACTTGTTTATTTTGCTTTGCCGTTTTTAGAGCAGAGATAAATGACATTATTCTATCTTATCTAAACTAGGTGTACTAAAAGCTGGTTCTGTTTAGAATATTGTTTTAGAATAGTAGCACAAAACTGCGATTTATCAGTTGTTTTAAAGGAAATGTATTTTTAAATTGTATACTTAAATTTATCTATGCTATATATACAACTTTATATATTTGTAAAACAAACTTAGTTCTGGCTTCTTTTTTCTTGCTTTTTAGGGAGAATGCTTACATTATTATAACAAAGTTACAATAAACATTCTAAAGCTGCTTTATTCACTGTTTATTTTTATTGATTTATCTAAAATTACCATAACATCTTTGTAGATATGTATTCGATGTAAGGAGCCACATGTAAATGAGTATTATTATTATTTCTTTATTCATAATCAAAATCAAAATATACATTTCCATTCCAATTATAAAAAGGTTGAAGAAAGCGAACCTTAGGCTCATTCACACTGTTGTGCGTTCTGCAACCAATAATAACACTAAGAACTATAACTAAGACATAAGATTCATAACACTAACTCAACTTATATGAACTTGATACAGACAATATTAAGAGCTTGAAAATTCGATAAAAAGAAAAGAGAAGAGAGCATGGTGATGTATGGCAGTGTTACAATTAGTTATGATGACTTATATCTAACAAGGCGTAGTACAGATAATAATCCATAATCAAGTCCATTTGATGCAGGTGTCGTCGTAAAAGGGCATGCAATCACTGGGACTTGATGTTATCGGAATGTGCTGTTAATTTTGTGCTTGAACTCCTTGTAAGGCAGAGACCTCACTTCACAACTTAGCGAATTCCAGACCGATGACTAGGTTGTATATAAAATAGGGCCTAGCTGGTATTTATTCCGCTGATTCGACTAAGTTATCTATGTATACTTTTAAAATAAGTTTTGTATCGAACTTTCTGCCTCTTGTTCGTGTAGTTATCAGGAAACAGTTCAGCCTGCGCCCGCACCAACAAATAGCCTCTAAACCCTGGTAAAGTTGATGTTAACTCTAGTCTTGAGCCGGCCCCGGGGCTGCGTGTAGGAGAGGGAGCTAATACATATGTAATCTCAGCTGGATAGGCTCGGAACTAAGGGCGGCGGATTACAAGAGCGTGGGAACATCGCATCCTGGGGGTACATGGTTATACCGTGCGTACCTGCCAGCGGCTACACTCATTTACCTGGGATAATTTTCAAATGTTGTAACACATTCATGAAACATTTATCAAACATGTTTTGAAAATGAGAGCTATACACAATTAGGATGACATAATTACGCACAAAATACGAAGCAGTAGTAACCAAATAAATTTAGAAATACATCTATAACATGATCAATATTTTTTATAATGTACAATTTCATTTAAATTGTATTCAGATAACTTGACTGATTTACGAACGAAGACAATTTAAAAAAGGTACAGAAAAGTACCGTATACTATCATATTTTGAATGAGTACAGAAAGTGCTCTTTGTAGTACTTGTATGACATTGTCACTTTTACAACATTGTCGTTCTATGAATGGAAAATTGATAAAATTAACTAAAATCGTATTTAGATTGGACCTAGGGTACCCAGGGGTCATTTAGGGTCTTAAATTCAAAACTTACCGAGCC
The DNA here is from genome assembly GCA_024449915.1 of Sweltsa coloradensis. Classification (NCBI taxonomy): domain Eukaryota; kingdom Metazoa; phylum Arthropoda; class Insecta; order Plecoptera; family Chloroperlidae; genus Sweltsa; species Sweltsa coloradensis. The sequence continues at coordinate 462,807 of JAMZAV010000224.1, forward strand.
TACCCGACTGATACAGGCATCGACGAACGAATAGTGGTCAACCAGAGATCGCTGTTATGAATAGTATTTGCAGCTAGTTTAGAATATACGTTCTAAATAACACGTTGTTATTTTATTAATTTATTCATGGAAACTTAAAAATCACAAACTTACTAAATATTTGCAAATGCAAATTTCTTGCAAATGTAAACACATGCATTAAATAAAATAAAGTTGATTAAAATTGTGTGTATTGAATTGTTAGACGTGTCAGGTTTTTCAAACTGCCTTAATAACTCCCAATTCGAGGATGGTAGAAGCTCATTACCCGTACTATTTAGTAGTGGTGAAATAATTACTTCTACCTCTGTTTTAATAATAGATATCCAGTGGATAATATATTATGCATCACTCGCCTTGGGCTATTGCAGCAGCGAGTCCAAAGCCAGAGCCTTTATCAATATTATTGTTATAATTAGTGGTAATTGTAATTGCTTAACTCCAGGGCGGGAGTTGATTATTTACCATCTGTCCTTAAATCAACATTTATCATAATTTACCTCACGTTTTATCATTAATTAGGTTATAATAACATATGAGCGTTTCATCCCTAACGTTTTGATAAACACACAGCGGAATCAAAGATAATTTAGTTTGTACTACTGTTTAGTTTATATTCTGTAGTGTTTGTATAAAACTTATTGATGTATTGATACCGTATTTAACTGCTACGTGTTTATAATTATTTTGAATGTTGTTTAGAGATTGACAGGTACACACGTTGGTGCACAATACAGATGATCTTTCTGTCACTTATAATAATGTATAATAATGAAACAAATACTAATGTAACATGTTCAAATGATAATTGTAAGAATGCAAATATTATTAAATAATATCATACATAAAGTCAGTATTTTAACAGCTATACAAATACTTTGGAAACGTAAAATCAAAGACCATTATACTCTGTGGACATGGTTTCAATGTTTATGTAAGTATTTACTTTCTATGAAACATTAAAAGTGTTTTAGTTTTTTAAAGTTAGTAGAGTTAATTTTACAATATTTAAAACATTATAGTGGCTAACAAATCTTTAATATTCAAGTTCAACGTTTCGGAAATTAAAAACTATTCTTGCGAGTCTAAAGTGTAAGAATTCATAAGCTACCTTGGTGATTTCCACCCTTTTAAGTGAGTTTGTATTTAGTAATTTAGTATTTATTAGTCTATATTTGAATTAGTAACGGTGTCTTAAAAATCTACAATAATAACAAACACCCTTTGAGGAATATATATATATATATATATATATATATATATATATATATATATATATTGTTTTACCTTGGCTTTATAGTAGGCGACTATGACGCTGTTATGTTAGTACTTTAGATAGAAATTAAAAAAGTGACTACACTAAATCTAAAGTACTAACATATATATATATATATATCTCAACTCTCTGTCTAGTCATCTAGATCTGTTTTCCTAGATGGCTGTGTTTTAATTATTGTCATCTTGTACTTTGTTATTCCATTTTGTTTTTGTTTTATAACCTTGATAAAGCTAGGTGAAACCCTAGTGAAACGTCGGTAATAAAATATTATTTTATTATAAATCATCACACGCAGTTTTACCTCAAAACATATATTTTCATATATATATATATATATATATCTGCAGTCAAATATAATTTTTTAAACTGTAAGGAGAAGACCGCAAGAATTTTTAACTGGTTCCTACGAAAGAAGGATTTTAAATTTAAAGTAAAATATTTCAGAGAGCGCAAAGTTTATTTTCAATTTATCATCCAATACCAGCATTGCCCTTTTAAACTTGGTTTAATTTTCGTAAAAACAATTTATGTATCTTTCCATTTAAGAGTTGTGATATCTCATACACCAACTGTGTTTTTAATATCATCCGAATCCAAGAATGCATTTGCTGTTGGTATATAAGTATTTCATTCCTTTAAATGAAAAACTCCCTTCTTCAGATTACTTTCGAAGATATTTTCAGATTCCCGTTTTCGTTGCTGTGAGAAAGAAGTTACTTCTCGAAGTATTGGTTTTAAATTCCGTTTTAATCTTCTATGGGTTGATGCATTTATTAAGATGACTAGGAGGTGTTTCTTGGCTTCCATTGTTAAAATACTTTTGAAGCAATGTCTTTGAAGTTCGTATTTGAATGCGAAAGTATTCTCTTTGGTTGACTTTCAGCCAAAAATTCTCTATCTTTGTTCTATTATATTCACACAATGCATCCAAGTGAAATTGTGAATACTTTGACGATATTTTTTACTCTGCTATAAATCGTTGCTTCAGAGACGCGATCCGATGGAGATGGGCGATCCTTTTATCTCCACATTTTAAAGGTGAAGGGTTTCTTTAAGGCTGCCTGCCGTAAAATCGATATAATGAATACAGTATCCAATAAATTAAAAACTACTTGGCGATTTACCTTGACTAAAATTAACAATTTTCACATTTAAGACGTGATGTATAGCTCATTTTAAAAATATAACCGTTTTGTTTCCTTGAGATGAAGTGCTGATTATGACTCGAAGAAACACTTTATTCTGATCTAATTCAATTAATGCTTTAAGGTCGACTTCCTTATATATATTTTCCGTTTTTATTACACTAAAAACTCATACTCGAGTGAAAGTAAAAATCACAACGACAACGACAACAATGACAACGTTTTTCAGAAGGATAATTTGTAAATAATTGTCTTCATTCTGTACAACTTCTTAAACTCTTTTGCATCTTTTGAAATTCCAGAACGTTCTAGTCGCACAAGAAAATGGTAACGCTTATTTTGTTTCCAAATAATCTTGTAGCAAAATGACAATAGTCTAGCTTATTAGACGTGTCTCTTCTACGCCCAAAACGGTGGCGCATTGTCTTCGACGCGGCTTTGAATGTAAAAGCAGTTGGAAAAGACAATGCTGCTCCAACTGTGCGTAGCATATTCATCCTTACTCAAAATTTGCAAAGTAAGATTAAGTAATTCACTTCATATTGAAACCAAGGAAACTTCACTTCTTGCTTCTTCGCTTTCATAACAGATTGTTTTGTCTGGTTGGTAATGATTTATACATTATCTTGGGACAAACAGATGATTTGTCATTTGAATTTGAATTAGGCCCATTGTTCCATGTTTGAGCTATGACGTTTCTCACTTCTGTTTCGGCTCAATAATTTATCGCTACGCTGTTTCTGGCTGATCTTAAACAGGCGTTTCCAAAATAGGGTTCTTTGTACAAGGATTAATTAACAATGTTGTTTAGCATAATACGCTTCGATCGTCGCTGACTTTGTGATTGTGTTGAAATCTATTGAAAAACGCTATGCTTTAGAATTGATGTGATATACGTATATGATTAATTGATACATTTAATGCATTGTTAGAGAAGAGAAAAAGTACTTCGAAAAAGAAAATGCATGTTCTGTAAGGTTTATAAATTTTTCGAAAAGTTTTTTAATGTACACAGGCTCACTATAAAGTATGAACTACATTTTCATTTCGTTTAAAAAGATCAACAATGATTTTTGAAAGACTGACAAATGAAAGTAATACTTGATAAAAAAACGTTGCATGAAAGAACGCCATGTAAACACCAGATATATATTATGTGGCTCCAAGTCTTAATATTTACTAGCGTCTTCTTGCAACTCTTCATCGAGTGACGCAAAATTTATAACACAATCAATATTTTCATAAATTTAATAACATATTATATTACATAAATACTCAGTTAATTCACAATGGTTATTTAATTTCCAAGCTCCATCAAACCAATAACACACACATACTCAAATTTCGGCCAAATATTTGATTTTGATTTCTATTGGGTAAACAGGAAATTGCTATGGAAGTGATCTGACTTTTAACAACCCTACCCCAACCCCCCTTCCCTCCTTCCTCCCGACAGCAAACCACTATCACCGCTACATCAATCCACCATCACTGACCTGCCCTCAGCCCTATGTTTGGGGTCAGCATAAATATACAGATTCACAATGCAAGGCATTTTATTAAATGAACTTAAACCATTTTACGTCAAACGTATTTAAGATACTTAACTTGTATACAAAACGGGACGATGTAACATAAACATTAAAATAATGTCAATGGGACTTTTAATGCATTTTATTACTAATATTTTATTTATTCGTTAAATTAACAAGACTTAGTGTTTGATCTAAAATCGTTATTATTGTCACCAAATCTCCAGTAAAAAGATGTTTTGTATATAAAATTAAACTTTCTTTTTTCCTTAGTGTTTCAGATAGTACTGGGTAATACAACTCTAGACGCGGAGATAAAAAAAAAACATTTGTTACAGAAATGAAAGACATATTTTCGAAAGTTTTACAAACTATTTATCGATTATATTGATGGCTCTCCCAATATAAACGTATCTTTCCAAAGAACATTCATTAAAGTTAAAACAAACAAAAACAGAGTAGACAGTGTATAATATATTACAACTAGAGAGCGTAGTTGTTTGACCTAATACGTGAACTGGGTATCATTTCAAACACGTCTTCCTGAAAGCTTTTCCCTGCAAACACGTTGTAAAGTCAAACTTTAGCGAGGTGTTCAAAAAGCTTAATTTCCGCGGCCACTTCTCAGCTAGATCAATAGAGAGAGAGCACACCCCGTATGCATTACGCGCGCACCCCACTCGTAATGGTCAGTAAATAGTGGCGTTCAGAAAAACTGCTTTGCAAACAAAACGAGTGTATACATACAATCTATTAATAGGGGTTTTCCTCTCAACTTTTAATTACCAGCTACAAAATAGCAACGGCATTAATGAAAACGGGGCATGTTTATCTGTGCTTTTCGTTTTGTTTGCTCAATGGCGATGATCAACGCATTAGGAACAAAGTTGTTTATCGTTCTTTGTTGTGGTGTTAGAACGGTGGCGGGCATAGGGGCGAGGGAAAATCAATCTGTGAAACATGTATGGTGGTGATTTCCACGAATTTAACTATTTTGATACTTTGTAACTAGGCTGTTAATTATCACCTAACTGATCCACCGGTAAATAGGATGCTGGCAGTTTGTGGGTGGATTGATGAGTGATTAAATTGAATGGACGGGTAGGTTTATTTGTTTATTTAACGTCAGTTATAAAACCTGTTTTACAAAGTAGGACATTAAATTAATTGTTAGATTGATGAATTTATGGTAGCTAAGTACGTGGATGTATTAATAGATTGATGAAAATCTGTATTAATAAGTCGATTGGAAAAATTGATTCTCAGATAATAGATGTGTCGAGTAAAATAATAATTACAGTTAGGCCTATAGTATATTAGAGAAATCCTATTTATTTCGGGTTATTTCACGGTGTTCGATTGTTTTTCTCCTGACGTTTCAATACGACTGTGCTTTCTGTAAGTGTATCTGGTCTTGAGGCAGATTGTAATTCACAAAATGTAAATTACTGACAGTGTTGGCTCGAGTGTTAAGCGCGCGACTCTGATTCGGGAGGTCCCGGATTCATTTCCCGTCGAGACCGGCAATCCTAACTAAATGTTTTTTTAGGCTTTCCCCAGTTGTGAATGCGAGTGCAAGGGATTTAATCCTCTTAAACAGCCCTCAGACATCCCCTCATAATTATCCACACTTCAAAATATCTAGTTAGCAACGTGGAAAGGGGCATGAATTGCACCCTGGGCAGGCTTCCCACGAAAAAATATAACATTTTGCTGCGTCCTTGCAATTTGTTTATTGTGTATTTTAAGGGTTATTGAAATTAGTTATTTATTATTGGTTACGGTATGGTGACTTAAAACATAGATAGAAGGCGTCTGTCCTAAAACAAAGTATTAACTCTGCACTGAAACAAAACAGTGCCTCAAACAACATTCTTCAATGTAAAAACATTACAGGCTCTTGCCAGTATCTCCATCTCTTTTAAGCATGTGTATGTATTTCAATAATGTCTCTTTCATCTGTACGTTATGATGGAAATACATTTCAACCGTTCCATTAGGGGGAATTTCAATTGCACCTTAATGGGTCCTTAACGTTATGAAATAAAGGTAAATAATAAAATTGAAGTTCGAAATGGAGAAATAAGAAAATGTTTACACTCTTAATAAGAGAGGCACTGTATAATGTGGTGAATGTTTTCTAAGCAAGGGGGTTGAAGATTGGGGCGAGGGTTAACGAGAGAGCCCCTTGAATTTCACTCGATTGCTATGCATGATTTCCCTTCTATAAAAAACCTTTGCTCTGAATATACGTATTTAATTAAGAAGCGTGATGCGCTGTGAGAGGGGGGGGGGAAGGGGGGGGGGGGGGTGATCGCCACACAAACAACGTCACACACAATAATACGCGTCGACACCAAGGCCTGTGTATCCCGAGCCGAGCGCCGGCTTCGAGAACCTAGCACACCCGAATACTTGGCCGAAGACGAGAACGTGTGACGTCATGAGAACAAAAGAAGATCGTATGTCAAAGAAGTTGTGCGTTGGGAAAACAAGGAGGTTGGATGGAAATAATACGATTCTTCTAAAGTTATTACAAGGGGCATTGCAAGGACATCACATAATCCCACTTTGCTCTGTGTCCTGACCATGAAAATGCATTCTTCTTTTATAACACAATCTGTAAAGTATATTCTTGTGCAAGGTCCATTGACACTCGCCGACAATCACCGCTCAGGCGTAAAACGTGAGCCTCAAATTCGGAAGATCAGGTGTTCGAATTTCTCCACTGGCATTCCTGACTAAACTTTTTTCGAAGTTTTCTTCAGTCGTTAATGCAAACATTTCCTTTAAATTAGTATCCTAACATCAAACGTTTAGACACCTGAGAGTGGCATGCTTGCACTCTAGGCAGGTTTGACACGAGAAATCCAATTTCGTATTAGTAAAGACAATCTCTATGTTTTGTACTTGCATGTCATTCATCACAATCTTACTTTGATTTTGATTTTTATCTCATGTTATGTGTTTAAAAAATTGTTCGTAGAACCATCAACACATTTCAACGCCATTAAATTACAGTAAGAATATTTTGTCGATGTGTCACGATGTGTACAGTATAGATTGCCTGTGTTGTTTTCTGTGCATATATTGTATAACGTCCCTCTTCTACCACCTAGAAATCCTTTTTAGTAGTAAAACATCTAAAGACTATTGTCATAAATTAAAATTCTTGTCTATACTGAGGATTTTTCCATGCACATTGTTAAATTCTAAGTAGGGATAGACTCTCATAACAAGATTAACCGATATTACATTATTGGATGAGCGAAGCGAAGACTTCAATTTCACTGACCCTCCAAAATATTTAGCTCGGGTGTTTTTTTTTTCCCCCTGTTTGTTCACTCTCTACCGGGCAAACGGCATATGCGATCTTGATGACAATTTGAGGGGACTTTTGAAACCTCTGAACTTAGACTTGGCCACGTTTTTGGGTACAATCGAAGAAATATTTCTCATGAATATCGTACTTTTACGATTTTTTTCGATTTTTAGTGCGATATTTTCGTGGCATTTGGGCCGATTCTGACCAAAAGGGTGGGGCTACAACGTTCATATTTTACATGGACATTAAGGTTATGGTGATGTAGTACCTTTTGAAAGAAAAAGTTGAAAAAGTTAGCCAGAATCCATAGAAATAAAGGCTTTAATATAAGTTTTTGAGATATATAATAACAATTAACAAATAACAATAGAAACTTGACAACAATCACCTACAATGCGTTCAAAAAGCACTTGCAAAGGTAAAGAGATCCCACGCAAACTAAAAACTTACAAAAAAGCTCATCCATCAACGCGACTAAAAAAAGCGTTTGAGAAGCTTCCTAGTTTATATTCCTCAATTTTATCTATGCTTCTATGCGTCATTAAATTAAGTTGTACTTATCCCACGTTTTGCTTGATAATACTTTAAATGACGATTCAGATCTCAAGCTGCGATCACATATTATACGTTTCTATCATGCGAAACTGTTTTACCGACATTTATTTCTCGAGTTCAATATAGATTTTAATTTTGTTTTTATTATCAGAGATGAAACGTATTCGAGCACTCACACCTGCTCTTAAACAACCAGACGGAAACATTAAATCGGAAATATATTAACGGGACAACATTTAAATTGCAGATATTCTCTCGCTGGTCTGTTTCTAAATAATACTATTAAATATGGTGCATTTTAGAAAGTACTTATTTAAAGGTTTACTGCTAACATTGTTAACTTTTTGGACAGTTATTGTGAGTTGTACGCCACGGATGCACTTAGAAATGCTATTACGAGTTTTCAATATATAACAGTTCGGTGTCTAGTGTTATAACTTTAGGTCTACATAAAACTAGACGAGATACAATTTATGAACGATGAATCTTTTAACAATAAACTATTTTGATTTTTTTCAGTCAAAATAAGATTGCTATAAAAATAAATTGCCTATTAAATTCATGAACATATATTTCAGAGGTCTATATTAATATTCTAACATAAGTACAAGCTACATTCACATTGCTAGTAAACCTATGTACATTGTAAAAAGTAATCGTACTCAATCCTACATAGTTATAACTTAGTGAAATGAGAAAAAAATATTAACATTTATTATACTTTTCTATGCATTCCGTATTGGTCAAGTATGATTTACTTACATGTTACTTCAAATTTAAAAAAAGTGCATAATACGTTTTATTTAAGAAACAAAATAATTGTTACAAAACGCAAGTAACATATCGTTTTTCATATTATTTAATGTATTTAAATAAAAATAAAATAATCCAACTCGTATTTAGAGTCTACCCACTCAGTCAAAGAACAGATTGTCAGTGGAGGACATTAAATGAACCAATCAAAAACTTTTTTTAATACATATGTTACATGATTATTAGTTGTATACAACCCCGCAAATCTCGATATTATCGGTAACTTAACTTGATCAACCTCTGTCGGCAAAACAGTGAACGCAACAGAATCAAACAGCATGCCTAAATGAAGTTAATAACGGTCAGACCACGGTAATTGGAATATATTGAACTGCTGACGATACCTGGATTACCCTAGGCGTGCTATTATAACCGCTGACGTGCACTTTGAACGTTGGGTTTGTACACTTTCAATATCACAGGAATAATATGGCGAATGTTTTGAAAACTGTAACCTATTGAAATTCTATCCGGAGGGTTTATAATGGCTGACATGCATTTCGAACATTGGCTTATTATATACTTTCAATAACACACAAATAAAGTACATATTTGAAAACTGTAAACCTATTGAAATCCTTTAAGGTGCAGAATGGCCTATGTCCGCATGTTAAATTGCTAAATTCGTTGTACATTTCTCCGCATAAGTCTGAGACTAAATTTTTTTTTCCCCTTCAGATTACTTACTATAAACTGTGTGGGATTTTTGGTTTTGAAAATCTGTGGTACAAATTTTTTGAAACTGCTAAAAAAATCAGAAATCGACATTTCAAAATTTATGTTTAATGATATGATATTTTCAAATTCCACACACATTGTCTTTAAACACAATAAGATTAGTCCTAATTTAAAGGCTCTAGCTTCAATGCTTACTGATATGACGTAGTATTAGAAAGTATAGTTGATAAGGTGTAATTAAGTAGGTGTACTTCAATTGTGCTAATGACATTTCGGTCATTTTGAGGGTGATTCACTAGAGATATGATTTTTTAAATCAGCAGTTAGAGTTTTGCGTACAATTTTAAAATTCTTAAGAATTACCTTTTTTTATACATAATTTTCGTCGTTATAGACAATGTTTCATAGCAATAAATAATTAAATTCGTTATCAAAAACAAAAAACAAAAAAAAAAACAAAATATTATTTTAAATTTAAGTATTAACATATAAATTAGACCAAAAATACAACTTGACGATATGTTTCATTCTGCTCCTAATGCTGCTATATATATATAGTTGTACCATGTTGTTTCGAGTTATAAATTTATTCATAATCCAACTACTCACGTTTCATTTAATTATGAATTCAGTTAGATAACACGTTCCTTGGATGATTGTAATTTTTTTAAAAGTATGGGTCCTTGTGTACCGAGAATAGCAATCAAAGATAGTTGTTATCATGAACCATGGTTCAAGCGTTCAAACTCGTTGGTGGAGGTTCCAAATATATCAAAATAAATATATTATATTTATATATTTTGTTTTTCGCGTTATACTTAATACAGGTATATTTAATTAACTACTCAAATTATTCGTGAAGAAAGTAACGATAGTTTTGTGAAGGGCCTATTTGATGTTTGGCGCTATTATGTAAACATAACAACTATGCGTTTTACGCAAATCAATCCAGAAATTTAAAACTCCATCTCAGCGGGGTATCGAACCCCGGTTTTCCGATTGCCGGTCGAGTGCTAACCCCTAAGCTTCCGAGACATTTAACTTCATAATATCTGGATTGTTGGTGCATTGTAGATCTGAATAGATTGGAACAGTACTGCAACGATTCTGCTGCCTTTGAACTGACCATCCAAACATAATTTTTAATGTCATTACCTAACGCAGATAGGGGCCTATGAGCGAGGGTTTATTTCTCAATTTTATTAGATGTAAAAGATTTTATGTTAATCAATCCAGAAATTAAAAAATCCATCTCAGCGGAGCAACCGGCAATCGGGAGACCGGGGTTCGATACCCCGCTGAGATGGATTTTGTAATTTCTGGGTTGATTTACATAAAATTTATTACACCTACGCGAGTGTTTCCCAAAAAATGAAATTGAGAAACAACTATGCGTAGTTATTATTAAACGATAAACTTAATGTACAATAAAAGTTAGTGCAAGACCGATCCCGTCGAGACCGGCAATCCTGACTGAAGGTTTTTACTGAGGTTTTGCACATTCGTTAATGCAAGGGATTGAGTCCTCTTAAACAGTCCTCGGACAACATTTCATAATTGTCCCAACTCCAATATATACCTAATCAGACACCTCAAGAGGGACATGCATTGCATTTTGGACAGGCTTCCCTAAATAAAAAAGAAATTCTTTATCTTCCTTGAAGGTGGACAATCTCAACCAAAACACATGTCAGTAAGAGGTCAAGTTCGGGTTTTATTGAGAGACGTGACACACGCACAGTTTGACGTCAACTTTGCTACGTTATGATTGCTTAACTTCATTAAATTTGATATTGATACTATGAATTGTTAATATTTTTTATATTTGTCTCATCTATGTTTTAGAAGTACTTGTTTTTCTCACAAATTGTTATGTAGAGGCTGGCAGACACCTTGTGCTCTTTTCTGCGAACATTCCAACTTAGTATATTGGTAGAAAAATAAATAAAAACAAATGAGGAGGAAAAGGGAGGGATCTCCTTTCAAATGATATGCATATTTTGAATCTGAAAAGTAAATTCGGAAGTGGGATACATTCTGGGATGAATTTCCACCAACGTAACGTTCGTTCACTAGGTTTAACTCTAACGTCCCAGTAAACATTTGATTTAGACGCGTCCGGTTTGTTTCCCAACCCTCATAGAAGAGGAGAGGCCGACTCTGTGTAGTGTGTAGGCTATCCTTCAGGGGCAGCCTGCGGCCACCTCACAATCAATAAGACAATCCCCATCTTACCACACCACACTTGCAACTCAACACGGTGGCCGGACGGGGCACGACCACAGTTCACGGCTTATAACACCGGACATTTAAATTAGCCGGATAGGAGCTTGCACACTAGGGTGAACTTTACGCAGTGTTAAATGTGCCCATCTAAACTTTACTCAAATATCAAATCCAACCGAGTGAGTATTTTGTTTACCAGTCCCAAGTTTCATGAATCAATTTTGAAAAATGGAGAGGATACAAATTAATTATAGTAACATAAAGTGTTTTATACATAAATACTGTTGTGCTTTATATATTTGATATCTTACATTACGGAATTTCATACTAAATATTTTTAAATGTATTTATTAATATCACATAAAACACTTGACGAAATGTATAAGATGATACATTGTGTACAATATGCCTAGCAGTATGTTTACTGAACCAGTTTTGAACATCATAACCGTTATTTCATTACTTGAATATATTATGTTATTTTAAAATACAATAACACACCCCATACACCCCTCACAAATGTAAATATGTAAATATAGATTGAGTTAAAGAAAAATGTTATACAGTAACATGTAAAAGAGTGATTAAAGGAGAAATGATGACAGTTAACGGTAAATAGGATCAGAATAATAAAGGAGTTTCCATTTACATTCACACAACATGCTGAAGAGCAATGAGGAGTAACATTGAGTGAAGTTGAGAGGTAAATAGGACATGTTTGAGTATAAAACACATCGTACATGATGTAGAAAATGATGCAATTACTGGGACAGAGATAAGAATCGACCGCCACTTTGATTAAGATGATAAATCCCAGACTTTACATTATTTACCCTTGAAGATACCTTGGCGGGTTTGTGTTTACTCTGAAACTCTAATTCTCCGTGTTCCGCTATTAGTTCACGTCGACTTACAACAGCTAAGTACACATAACTGTTAATTAAGTGGAATACTCCTTCAACCCGTCGCGCACAATTAACTTAAATATCGCTCAAACCCAAAGAGAATGGTGATTGATGGTGCATCTCGACCGCTTAGCCCTACCCGCTCGTTGTGTTATTGAGTAGTTTTTCTGACAATCACGACGCATTCTTCAGAGTGAGTTACGGAAAGTTTACACTGAAAAGACGAGAGTGAAATTGTTTGAAATCGTCGATCTTGCTCAAGTTTAGCTTTTTCGCGCAAGGTTTTCAGACACTTCTATGGCTATTATCGTAAAGAATATTGGAATATCAATTGTTTGATTTTTACACCTCGGAGTAAGAGAATTTATCAAGGGCTAATATTTAATACAATTCAGAAGTTTAAAAATCCATCCCGATCGGGGTTCGAACCCGAGTCTCCACATTCCAGGTAGGCGCCTTAGCCAACTAGACCACCGAGACGGAACTATTTAACTTTGAATGGATTGAACAGTACTGCAACGAATATCGATTGTCTTTGAAGTTTGAACTGACCAAACAAACATTATTTATAATGACATTACCTTACGCAGGTATGTGCCTAACTGGAATGTGGGAGACTCGGGTTCTAACCCCCTCGGGATGGATTTTTTAACTACTGAATTGTATTAAATATATTAACAATTCTACTTAATGGAGTGTTTCCCGACGAACCAAATCGAGAAACAGTTAAGGGCTGTTTTACATCATCGACCATAAGTAGGAATCCCAAGATATTTCCGCATCTATTAGCTCAACGAGTGTTGAACTGAATATAATCCCTGCCGTTGAGTTTGTATCTCTTGTATTGCCAACCCTAGATGCATTCACAGACGAGTCTTCTCGTAGAATACATTATGCAAACTTCATCAAATCCTTTACTATGGGGAATAACCTGCGAGTAGAATGCTGGAAACTCGCGGGGTTCTCTATGATACGCTGCTAATGACAACCTGGTGAACCGAGTGACAAGCCTATCCAGCACACGCGTCGAGCTTTCACACTGGATGTTTTAAAGTATATTGGAAGAATATTACATTGAACTTTAATTTAAAAAATAATATTGTTAAGGTGATTTCAATTATCAATAAACAAGCATGTAGAAATCAAATCAGAAATCCCTAAATTCCTCTCTGCTGAGGTATCGAAGCCTGGTCTATCGATTGCCGGTCGGCGCTTTAACCCCTAAGCTACATAAACGGTACTTTCTGGTGCAGTATCGACCTCCTATAAAGCGTCCTGCCATCAATCGGGATACCTAGGCTCAATACCCGGCTAAAAAGGATTTTTTTAATATTGTGCTTTTAAATAAATTTACTACTGGATACATTATGTATTTACAAGATTTAATCATATTTTTAAAAGCGCAATTAAAATTTAATGGAATTGGTGGAGGTGCCGGGTTTACGAAATATACCGTACAATTGTAATTACCCAATCAGCAATCTACAAAAATAATATTCTCCTGCTTTCAATAACAGATAAAGTTCCACAGGGTTAACTCCTTGAATGAAGTTTGGGAATATATTCTATTGTGTGAATAGATTTATAGAATTACAATGCAGGCTCAACTATGTATTTTGTAATAAGAAGCATGTGCATTATTACACAAGTCACCCATGGCGTTCAGTAGTTGTTTTGTTCTACTCTGCAGTTCTATAAGAGTTTCCTTACTTTGTTTGCTGTCATTCTCTAGAGAACTGACTGGCTCCCCCACGTTTGGTTATAACCCGACTTTCCCCATTACAACCCTAATCGGCATGACAATTGCCTTCCTCACAGTCTTCGATTATATTACCTGATTTAGCCACCTGCGACGTTTCCATGTTATTGATGGTCTATTACAACCGGAATGACATGATATCACTGCATTCAACGTAAAGTGACTATTAAGCTTAATCTGTGTAAACCAGCCTTATCATTATTAAAGTTTGTACTTAATTCCTTTAAGCTCTTTTTTTAATTTGAGAGGGAAACTAACCCAGGGGAAATTCAAGTTCTTCTCTATGTGAGAGACTTAATCCCTGCATTCGCAATATAGCTTGAAGAAAACCTCGGAAAATCTTCCAGTGGTCTAGCGGTAGAATCCTCCTCATAGATTTATAGATCTTCATAGACGAATACTCATATAACTTACTGTCGTAGCCATGGATATACAAACTATTAATTCTTATTTCTCGTTGATCATTAAAAAAATTGACCAAAAAGGCGAAATAAATATTGTAATCTTGCAATATTTTTACATTTTAATCTAGTAATTTTATAATATTTTAATTTTGTAACTATATCACCATTCTTGATAGAGTTGCTTCAATAATATAAATATAAATACATTTGTTTGAAATGGTGGAGGAGCCGGGTCTGACAAATTATATTTTATTTGATAAAAACTCTCGATTTGAACATATTCAACGGTTAACACAGCGTGAAATCGTTACTCAAATAAATATAATATCTCAAACGTTCGTTCAAGTAGACTGAAACCACTATACCCTGCGGTACCTAGGTGATGTCTAGCAGCGTAATCCGCTGTTTTAACTTCAAACCACGTTGTCGGGAGCGGAAGCGCCACGGAATAAATTATTTCAGTTACCGAATAACAACGTGGATATTTTAATTACTCTGTAAAATAAATTTATCTCATGACTGCTATCCTCGCTGAGCGTCTGCCATCTCGTTAGTGACGGCGGTGATTACTAGACTAAGCTCACAAGATTGTGCAGCTAAGTAATAGAGATAATAGGCAGACATCTTTGAGGGTTGCAACTGTAGATTATATCAATGGTGATTACTAGACTAAGCTTACAAGATTGTGCAGCTAAGTAATAGAGATAATAGGCAGACATCTTTGAGGGTTGCAACTGTAGATTATATCAATGGTTACATCAGGGGTTTGACGGATAGTGGATTGGTCATGGATAAGGGTAATGTCATGGTCATGGTTTGGAGATTATATGGTCGTTGGTCGTTTGGGTTTATCTCTTTTTTGATTTCTAACCCCATCCAGGCACATTTTAAATTTTAGTCCGTGAGGGCTTTCTAGCAACTAAGTTAATAATAATGGACATTCTTTATTAATTTCCAAATTGATTATATATTCTTTAACTGAGAAGATAGACTATTTGATAATATGTCTAATAGAACGGATGCAAGACGGAACTAATATTGTGGTGTAAGTTGATCATTTAAGGACCTCGTCACATAATGGATGGAGGTCATGGATGATGGATCGCGGACGAATATTACTGATAATAAATAAACGGTCTATGAGAATAGACAGGGAATATCGTTTAACAAACCCAATATGAAAATTGTTTATTGTTTTTATTAAACTATCCTCTTACTCGTCTCGCCAAAAATCAATTACGTTCACAACCCGATCCCCCCCCCCCCCCCCGGCGTTGATATTCAAGCCAATCTTAATTCTCGTCTATCCTCCGGTTCTGCGCACTAAGTTAAGCGCGGATGTTTGTGTTCGCTGATAGAGTTGCCGGCTTGTTTGCATCACCCGAGTGTGTTTGTGCTAGACAATCTGCCATCGTTTACAATCTACTGCACCGTCTCGCCCGCCTTTTCCACGCGCTAAGCCTCTTAACTTACCGCCACCTTCGTTATGTCCTAACTTCGTCATCCTTTCTACACAAATATTGTATTAGAAGGGATTTTATGTGAATCTTTCGGCTTAGAAATAGCATCTTAGGTCGAAGTTAAGATCTAGACTTTCTTGCCCTATCCGTTGTAATTCTGTTTTATAACTTACAAAGGATATCAAATTCGGATAAGAGATGATGATATGATAACTGCCATGAATCTTTAGACGATTAGGGCGCTGGTCCAAAGCGTATGATTACGAGGACGTGGGTTCGAATCCCGCATGTGCCATGTTTTTTTGTAATCGTCCTTCATCGTCATTTTATCACCACTCATCGTCTCGAATAGCCTTAGTGGTAGTGCATTATTATGAGTCGTAAAGCCACATTAATCATGAAGTCGGACTCATGTCACGTGAATTTAGCGGATCTCCGATGTATTTGAGCTTTTTTATTCCGTAGCTATATCAGTGTTCTTAAACATGTATTAAAGATACAGATCAATAAGATCAATAACTAAACATAATTATGAATTTTCTCTTAATGACTAATGGTGCATTTCACAACTCACAGATAACGAAGTAAAAAAAAATGCTGAATTGCATTTTTTTTTTATATATATTGTTCAAACATTCTAGATCTTATAGAGATTAGAATGCAGCGTCTTGCACAACAAAGTACAAAGTAACGTGCATTTAAACAATCTCATCGTATAGTTATGAATGCCGAAATTCTATATTATCGTATATAAGAAATGTACCTTTCGTTTTAAAAGTTTTACTTGCTACGATGAAAATATAGTTTTACTGCACACGCTTGCGGTGGACGGGCGTTTCGTAAGGCAATACCGGTCGTATTTTGCCGGTATACGTGCTCCACTTCTCGCGCAAAAGAGACATTATTTTCCCTTGACCAATGGAGTTGTCTTCTATACCCTCTTATTCTCAATTAATATTTTTAGTTTTTGGTAAGTTTTTGTATATTTTTTAATGCTTTCAGCTTGTTCTGAGTTGTTACCATTGTTACTAATATCTGTACGTATAAATTGTCATTTGATTGTATGTATGAACGGTATCTACTACAAAACTAAGCAAATATAATTAAATTTACTGTCAACATTTACGGCCTATAATAACACAGAATTATGAAAGCACATCTCAATTGACTTTGATTGTGATGTTTTGTATGAGTAATTGATGCGTGTTGAAATAATGAATATAAAGCGAAAATTTAAAGTGTGCTGTTAAACCTAGTCCTCTATGGAACACGGACCAAAATAACATTTAACCAGAGAGAAGGATTAATAAAAATGGACTTGCCTTCGATTTTCTGTTTGTAAACTAATTTAAATTTAGCCGATTTAGCCGATTAATTATTACATAAATAAATATTAGTGCTAAAAATAAGTGGAAATCGTGTAATAAATTATTCTATTCTATGTTTATATTTATCTTATGCACAATCACGTGTATAAACTGTCATTTTGCCAAATCAAAGCCAAATTACTCTTTTCCATATTTTGTTATTTATGTATTTCAACAAATTGTGGGTTTTCAGTTGCTGATTTTGGGAAAAGAAAGTTTACACGATTCCTAAACAAACAACTAATTTATTTACACTTGTGAATCCAAGATTGAGTAGAAATAGGGGTTTACTAACGTGCGTATAGTATATACATATATGATATAATTTAAAACTTATAATATTATGGTTTTTGTCCAATATTTTGGATTAAAATTGATCTGTAAATTTAAATGAGCGACATTCATAAAAACGATTCATGTCTCCGTGCGATGAACCGCCAAAACGATAATTTAACGGAATATATTTGCTTCAAGTAAAATTAGGGTAGTTGTCGGGGGAGGGGGGGAGTAAGCAAACCGACGTTTATTAAAAGCCTTTGTAAACTTTAATATTTGGAATGCAATTGTGTTGTCGTACGAGCTGTTGTACCTACTATTTCTTGGGAAATGCAACATAAATATGTAAAATATCGAGTATTTCAAAAGCTTCGCGTTTCATATAACACATGCCACGTTGCATTAATAATAAAGCACTTAGATTATCGCATGTTGCACAACACGTTTTACATGATGCAAAGTCCATGTTGTGACACAAACAAAAAATTACAATGCGTCAATATAACAATCTCATTCCACCTCATGCCATTCCTAAATGGTTTTTTGGTCGCTAGTTATTCAGTTTATACCCAATTTTTATACAATAAATAATTAAAAAGTCTTGTTCTATATTTAAAAACAAGCATGGGTACGGGTGCACCCAAATTTGAGAGCGAAAGTTCTTAATCAACAGATTGTCGAAGAACACAAAAATCAAAATCATATGCTTTGAAATCTTTGGTGGAGGTGCCGGGTACGGGAAAATTCCATAACAAATAATTATGCTAGCCTTCTCCCCTGACACCAAGGGTCACCAAAAACATTCTATTTGCTAAAGGTCAGTTTCAATAAATAAAACTCATTTCAATCGTAGGTCGTGTTTATTTTTATCGTGCAAGGGGACACAATCACGGATCAACAGAAAAGTGATGCCTTCGCTTTGTAAATAATACGTGCTATGATTGAGCAATGAATAACGTACTTTACTATTTATTTACAGATAACATTACTATAAAATGTAATCTGATCACGTGTTGTTTCTAGCACAGGTAACAACCCCAACACACTACTATGTAGAACACAGTGCAATGAATGTTCCAATTATCTAAACAGGCCGTTACACGTCGTTTGTGTGTAATTTAACGCCAAGATATTAACGTGACGGGAATGAGAGCTTCGAATCCACCGTGTTTGCTAACTACGTAATAAACCCTGTTGATAGGGATGGGGGGAAGTTATTGTTCACTGCCCCAGAATACATCGGTAGTGGAACCGGCCGTCCCAGAGGTAATCAAAAGATAAATGCAGTGGCGTTGTTTTGGTAATATTGTCGTGGGAAGGTTGGTAGTCTTTGTCGGGGTTGTAAAGATGTAAACAAGAGGGGCGAGAATCGAAGCGATAAATGAGTTGAGAAAATAATTTTGGGGTTGGAAAGTTTTTATGAACGGGTGTAGTACTTTTTTCATCGGCTTTAAGAGAAAAAGCGCAAGACTTTTTAGCGATTTTTTTATGGTAAATGTTTGTATTATTCAGTATTTGATAACATTATTGTTGATGGTGGTGATTAAAATTTGAAAATAATATAAATGTGTCCTATTAATAATACTTTAAACAAATTATTTATTTCATTTTAATGCACCATTGTTTCTATTTGTGTTTCACATTTTTTTAAATTACCTTCGTATACTTGTATTTCTTTTTATGTTCAATTTAATTTAAATTTTGTTTTTTTATAAATGGTAAATAAAAAAATTATAATAAATCCGTATTTAGAGTCTACCCACTCAGTCACACAACTGATTTTCAGTGGGGGACAGTAAACCAAAGTGACCAAGCCAACCCTGCATAATTTCAATACATAATTTCAACTTGTAATCTGATGTACTTTCTCATATTTTAACTAATAGCTTATTCGTGCTATCGTATTTGCCAATTATTCAATTATTGTTTATATAGGTAAACAATCGTGTAATGTATTTATTTCCCTCCTAAGTAAAACAGTAATGAACTAAATTTGTTATACGTAAGTTTAAAAATTAAGTACGTGAGCTTTGCATAAATCTTGGTAGAGTATGAGTACGAAACGTAATCTCTACCTAGAGTTTACACAATAAGTTCTGTAGTACAAGAATCTTTTTCATAACTATGTCTTCCTCCCACTTCTTTGATTACAACGTCTTCTACTCAAGACTAGATTTATACGCATTTCGGCTCAAGCCAAAACTATTTTACTAATTCAATTTTCTTAATAATCTCTGCACACAAATGCCATTCGTTTTCGCTTAAGCCACACGATTTTCAATTTACTTTAAACTTGTTCCTTATACGAACTCAATTTCACCCGCTTGATTCTGCACACCCGAACTGAGTTCGACATAGTTCGCGAAACTGAATTATAAACAACAATCTGTGGAAACTTTTGTGCTTCATGGATGAACAATGCGAATTTAAAAGTTTCAAACTCTAAACATTTATAATTGATATCGCTGTACCTTTGTAGTTTAAATTAACTTTTCGAAATAAATTATTAATTGTGACCCTGGGGCTTAAACAGTGTGTGGGATCTGTTTTGTAATGATGTCAACAAAACAACATTGTCAACCGAGATTTGTTTGAAACACCACAAAGGTAAAGTTATGATACACATTTCGATGAACATTTGTGTTTCTAGACTAAAATAAGTCATCAATGAACAAAACATCTAATAACACTTATGATTATTAATTACACTCATATGTTTTAAGTTAATGAATGGTTCTATATTTTCTCGGGGATTCGAGCAATGATTATGTTGTTATTTATTGATCACATAATTCTATATAATACTCAAACTATCTCATTAATTAATTAATATACATAGTGTTACGTTTTGCTTTTATTAAAATTGATAATAAATGTTATAACTTGAAACACGATGGAAATTCTATCGTTCCAACAATAAATACACATCGAACATTACTCTTATTGGTAAAATGAATACAATGCAATGTGTAATGCACAATGTGTTTTTACTTTTCATATAGTAGTATGTTTATCAAAAGTTATTGTAAATAAGTAAAGAAATTTATCAAAATCCGCGAATTTTACTATATACCAAATCATAAATAATAAAAAATGTATTTTATTGTTATGCTATTTAGTTATTGTTATGCTATTTAGATTTACTTTGACTTAAAAAAGTGTCCCTTTAAAAAAGTTTATAGTATAAGCACATGATCATGGATTAAGTGCTAAGTTCCAAATCTTTTGGATGGTTATTGGCTACATGAAATGGTCGCGGTTTGCATCGTGTCACATTTTTTAAAAAATTTATTTTACCTATTAATATTTTGTATTCACTTTTTTTTTTTTTTTTTTTTTTTGTATAACAAAGAAAATATAATATAAAATGCAAGAGCAAAAGAAATAGCATCTGCCCACGTAGTCCTTTCGTATCTGTTACCCGTGTTATACAATATTCCTTCATTACAAAAGTACGTCGTATCAGTTAAAATCACTTATCAAATAAACACAATAACATAATATTATTAATTAAAAAAAACATGAAAAACAATCAAATAATCAAATCAACCAAAAAACATAATATTAATAACACATTCAAAACACTCCCTTATCAACGAAAAAATCTCTAAAAATTGCTGATTAAAAACCTCTCTCTAGGAGTTGCACTAAAACGTCCAGTAAAACCAGTGCGGACACCGTCCAAGTCCTCTGCTCTCTCTAGGAGTTGCACTAAAACGTCCAGTAAAACCAGTGCGGACACCGTCCAAGTCCTCTGTAATCCCCAGTCACGTCGGGTCCGTTTAATAACGCTTTGTAATGATAATCGAGTTGTGTTCGTCGTCTGTTAATCATCTCCCCCCCCCCCAGCGTCGTTGTTAATCTAAATCTCTCGCCGGAATAAGGTGCGAGGTAAGATGATAATTTCGATTACCCCTCTGCCGCTCACTTAGCGTTGAATCGTTCAGGGTTGTCGCTAATGTGTAATTACGCCTGCGAGCGCCATCTTGCCGCGCGGCGATGACGAGCTCATCAGGCGAACAGGAATTAGGTTATCGCGACGCATCGAGACGTTCAATCACACGACGGTGGAGGGCGACAATATCGCTACTCGATACCTCCTACACCTTGTGATTTGGGAAGAGCTCATGCGTAGGGTACACGTGACTGTTATCATGAGGTCGACAACTTGATGTTGACGATGATTTTTGTTGCAAAACGTCCCAAAGTAATTCATTATGCAATGATGAATGGAAAAGAATAACAAAATTGATCAATAACTTTTAATTCGGGACAAAAACAAACCTCTCCCTCATCCCCACCTCCTCACCGAAGAATATTGTCAAGAGTCGATCCACTTATTACAACCAGCATCTACGTCATTATACTCATTTAACTCATCAAAACCAGGGGTATGGTCCATTTCTCATCATTCATTAAAACGTTCTAGATTTAGAGATGTTGTTTTTCTGAATCGGCCTTGTTGATTCTGGCGTTGATTCGTGGGTGTTCGCACTGTCCATACCACTGATTGCTATATTCCCTATTAAAATATCGATCTTTGGTTGGTTATTGTTCACACGTCGATTGCGTCGGGACCTGCAGGGTTGGCTTGGTCACTTTGGTTTACTGTTCCCCACTGAAAATCTGTTGTGTGACTGAGTGGATAGACTCTAAATACGGATTTATCTATTTAATGCTGTGTTATTTTGTAACTCACACATTTTGAATGTATTTATATTTTAATAAAATAGTTGAACACTGTAGTAGATTTATTAAAATGTATCGTCTATGATCTAGGGAATGGGAAACACTTTTGCATTTTTAAGCTATTCGAGACGATGAGTGGTAATACATGACGATGGAGGACGATATGCACCATCTGCAAAGTAATCAAGTTTTTTTTACTTTAAGATGCTTGCGTGCGCACATTCATCGTCCGTATAGCAGTACTTTCGTACTTTTCGAAATACACTAAAAAGTCAAAAATTTCTTGTTCTATTTTCATCCTCCGACAGATAAAATGGTTATTTCTCGTACATATGTCTTCTTTTCATTTAAGACGCAGATCTTTTCCTGCAAGTCGTCAAAATCTATACAAAACGATAATTTTAAATCGACATTTTCAAATGTGGTGTGACCAAATGGGACCTTTCTGAGTATGTGCACAGAAATTGTCTTGTTGAATGTTAAGTGTAGATGAAGTAATAGTAGGGGCTGAGATGTACAAAAAAGGGCCTTGGCTCGATTTGCGTGCCGAATTTGATTTTTGGTTTTAAACGGTTGGTACCATCGTACTTCAATTAATCTAGGTGTTCTTCAATTTTTTCCGCCGCCATCTTGGATAAAATGGCCGCCAATGTGCTTTAAGAAAAAACATTGTAGCGCACGAACGAACAAAGGTAAAATAATGAAATAAGTTTTGACTTGAAGAAAAAAATATTTATAAGCTTACGCTTACAAAAAACATAAGGGGAGAAATATATTTTTTTTTTGGGGGGGGGTAAAATGTAGGCTTTTACTGTCTGAGAACACGTGTTTTTTGTATTGTTATTAATTTGAATTAAAAACTTTAATGGACCATATAGTTAATAGCTTATGACAATGTATGTATTTCTACGTACAAGAACATAAATGTCTTAACGGTAGCGTAAATAGTTTAGGATTTAGAGCTATTTGTATGTAGCAAAGCGTAAGAAAATTGCTTTCCAACTGCATACGCGCGCCTCTCCAAAATACCAGCGAGCTCAGATGTAGTCAATTTGGTCCTTTCCCTCTATTTTCCCTATATATATTTTCTAATTTTATTTATAGGCAAAGTAATTTTTGGGTAACAAAAACCAAGATGTACTACACCCGTGATATAAAAAAAAAAAAGTTCCTATAGGAACAGTTTGTAGACCGCGATTTTTGTAAGCTATTGAACGGTGGAGCCGGTTGAGTTTTCTGGGATATTATATAAACATAACATGGCGTATCCAATTTGACGTCCCCCATCTAAGCCTGGGATAGAGTTGGCACAGAGCATGGCTCTGTTTCGTAAAGGGCGAGAAAAGATTAAAGTTCCATATCGCAAACATCAGCTGGTAGGTAGGGGAGTATCACTCCCTGTAACTATATGCTCTATCGCTCTATCAGTCGTCGTCGGGGACCTCTCTTCTCTTCATTCTATTGACGACCTCCCCAATAACGACGATAATGACAACACGTACGATGACAAAGATGAGGACGACCACGATGTGAGAATTAAGACCCTTAGTAGACGAGTTTGATTCCAAGAACGGGTGTGATAAAGCATCAACTTTGCTAGAACATATCATCTCTCTGGAAAGATATCAGTTCGTATGTTCAACCATGTAGATAAAGGTAAGGCAGGCATCCTCAACTACCTGGAAGACAATCCATTTTTAGTTGAGAAGCAACTTATTAACATAACTTTGTTAAATAATATTTTAGATATTATTACTTATTACTATTGTACGATGATTTTGTTGCCAAGCGACTTATTATTGATTTATTCCAAATGTATGTTTGGACACTGTCAAAAAGAGTAGCCTAAGTTACTCACCTAAAGAACAATATGCAACAAGAAGATTAACTTTTAAGTTGGTCGTACTGTGATTCCTTGCTAATTCCAAATGATACAAGTTCTTTCATGTCAGTGCTAGAACAACGTTATGTACGACTTGAACAGGTGCCTGTTCCCGCAGTGTCAGACAGTAAGATATGCTTTGTAGATTCTATGGCCTTGATAGTGCAATGTATCACGAAAGGTCCTGGAATGAATACTTGCAAGGACTTTGCCAATGAGTTTGTTCTTCGTATTAGGAGAATTCTTTCTTTTTACGTCGAGGGAAGAATAATATTGTTTACATAACGCCATAACTAACTTAAGGATAATATTCTATAAAAACGTAGTGATGGTTGTACCTAATGAAATTCATTGTCAATAACGCAACAAATATAAAACTCATTTCTCAGAAGACATTACTATCACACATTGAGAATTAATCACAACTTAGCCCTATACTGTGAACTCACGTAAAACACTTTTGAAGTCACTCAGAGAGGATAAAAACAAAGCAATGTTGTTTAAATAGAGGGTACCTTCAGTAGAACCTTGTATATTACTTGTTTAAACTGAATATTGAACGCCATACACACGAGGAAGCCGACAACTTAATTCCCCTTCATGTTCTAGATGCAATGGAGATGTGTATAAATTGTAACATTGACGTCATGTTGCCGGACACAGACGTATTCTTGCTCTTAATATACCCTACCTTTTTTCAAGGTATAATTTGCTGAAAACTTTATCTTCATTACTGGCCATGGCAAACACAAAAGAAGTATCAATTTGAATGATGAGTGCACTGAATTAGACAATGAAAAATGTAAGTGATTGGTCGGACTTCACTGTTTCCCTGGTGGAGATTGGGGTGGAAAATTAGTTAGGCTTTCAAAAAAGAAAATTGTACCTTGTATCTTGACTTGTCTACTGAATTTAAACGATTAGTACAAGCTTTTGATAAGTTGGGAGAAGACGATTTCGATTTCGACCAGGTATTGTACGATCTTGAAAGCTTTACATGCCAAATGTATGCCCCAAACACTTTAAAATCACCAAAGTCAAATACCTGCTCCGGGAGTTGTTTAGGACCAAGAAAATTGAAGGAGAGAAATTGCCGCCAACTTTAGGAGCATAACCATGCACCACATATCAGAAGAGCTAATGCCATGGCAAGGATAAGCAAGGGTTATCGTTCTTCTCATCTTTACTTTCTACCACTTACTGAGATCAATGGTTTGTAAATTGGGCCCAAAGAATCTACGGTTTCTGTGAAATGTCTTCTCTGCCGGCTCCTAAGGCGATATTGGAAAGAGTAAGGTGTGGATGCAAAGGCCAGTTTACGGGGAAAAGCTGTTTTTGCATGAAAAATTATCTAACTTGTACTTCTTTATGCAAATGCCACGATTGTCAAAACGTCAGGGATTATTGCATTCAAGTAGATGTCAAAGTCCCGTTAGTGTGATGAGGACCGATGATGTAGAAATTGGTGAGTCAAACTGCATATGTATCAAATACCTTTTTGTAGGACTACATTTAAATATTTCTCATGAATGTAAAAAAAGTCTTGTGGTACTACCCTAACGTGTTGATTTTAAAAATTGCAGGATGTCACCTCGCATATCGCGTTCATAAAGATAGGTGCTATTCCAAATCGCTTGAGTTTAAGACATAGCAATGTGCACTCAGACATTTAAAAAATTGTATTTAAATGTAAACATCAAAAGTATATAAGCTCTCACATATGTATAAGTATAGACCACGCCCATTTCGCATTTTTAAGACAAATGAGAAGAAATTGTTGTCAATCAAATTACAAACTAAAAAATCGACAAATAAATAATATAATTATATTTACACATTAATATAGGCCTATAATGGTCTATCCTTAAGTGTAATACAAACTTTATTCAAATTGTACATATTATATACATTTATTATTTCGTAATATTTTAAATTTAGCTGAAAACTAATTAAAAACTTTTATTAGCGGTCATATTTTTCAAGATGGCTACCAAAATTAATTAACCCAGTTAATATTTTGTTAAAAGTATTATTACCTATCGATCATATTTCTATCTATCATGCACTCTAAAAAATGTTTTTGCGCCTTTATTCGCCTAAATAGACCACAAAAGTACAATCAACTAAATTTTGAAAAATAAAATTTTAGTATTTTAAAATATTTTTTTCGGGTTAATGTATTTTTTTTATTACTTCTTATAGATAAATTAGTACACCAATTTTTTTTCGTATTTTAAACATAATAATTGCATGAGTTTTAATCGTTTTTCTGAAATGTACTATGGCGGCCATTTTTTCCAAGATGGCGGCGTAAAAAATTGAAGAACACCTAGATCATGTTTGGGTGAATGGTTTCTATCATTTAAAACCAAAAAATCAATTTCGGCACGCAAATCGAGCCAATGTACATCTCTGCCTCTACTATAAGTAAGAAATCACATTTTCTACAAGAATCATGGCGTTCTAGTGTTGTTCTTGTGTTCGTCCAGTAGTAGGCCTACACAAATGTACAGGGATTGACGATTAAAATATAGCCCACACCTTATTTGTGAATAGATGCTGAAAAGTGCTATTTTTTTATTTTTTAAAAAGATATGGTTTTCAAGTACTATTTTATACAATTTTCCATAGTAGGCCTATCTATTTGTGTATGCACATTTTTATTCAGTTGATATTGTTAAAGGCGGGTTCCCATGTCTCATACCGCGCGGTATGGTCGAGCGCGGTGACCAATCACGGCGATATGAAAACTATATCCGCCGCGCTGCCATACCGCGCGGTACGACTTGGGCCATGTTCAACTTTTCTTATACCGCGCGGTACTACCGCGCGGAATGAGACATGGGAACCCGGCTTAATTCAACCTTTGACATAATTTCATAATAAAAATATGAAAAAACTTCATACACAAGTTTTTTTGAAGGTGTCCAAAAATAGGTGCGATAAAATTATACGCGTACCTCTACCCATAACCTATGCTTCAGGTAGTTGTGAAGGGAATAACCAAGGGCTGTTTAAAAGGACTCAATCCCTTGTATCGTTATTAATGATGGAAGAAAAAATCAGTAAGGAATTCCGGTAATATCCCGCATCAGATTCTCTCATGTTGCTTGAGCTACATTGTCGGTTGTAGTGGTCATTTAAAAGAAACTAATAAAACGTCCAAGTGTCAGATCTGATCTGACTACAATCCCGTCTCCGAGCAATCTCCTGCATTCCTCTTCCCCGGCGCTGTACTCGACGATACCACAACGTCGGCATTCCCTAGGGACAGTAGGCTTTCCGCCGAGCTTGTAATACGAAGATTGGTTTTCACTTTTCACTCTAGCTCCGACGACGACGACGACGACTTTCTCCACGTTCATATAGTTGACCGTTTCGATAACTTGCCTTTCTTAAACTTTCGCCCACGGAATGGCAGTAGCTATGCTCGTCTAGAGAATCGAAGAAAAGAAAAGGGAAACGGGACAGACATGACGGGGCTCGACCAAGCGTGGCACTTTGGGGGATATGGGGATGCGCAGAGAGTGGCGTTGGAGGTTACGGATGCAGTAGGAGTGTAGGGGAGATAGGCCTACATATTGGGTCTAGTCCACACTCTCCGTTAAAATATTGTCTCGTGATATTCAAGTCTCCCTGTAGGGAAAACGTCAGTTGATACCGAGACAACTTTTATAGTTTTAAATACAATATTTAGTCGTATTACACATAAACCCCTTGCTAATATCTGCGTTGGGTAATTAAACCATAAATGATGTTTGGTTGGTTGGTTAGTTCAAAGGCAGCAGATGCGTAGCAGTACTGCTAAATATATTCAGATGTATAATGCATTATCAATTCAGACGTCAATACTCTATCAGCTCTCTCTAAATAGGATAGGCATTATACAGATAAAATTAACATCACGAACGATGACAAAGAAGATGACGAGTCGTCGTGAAAACCCTTCACCCCCTGCCCGTGGCTGGGGGCCAGACTGGATTTTTCCTCACATTCCCTAGGCTAGAGTGGCGAATAATGACCTAACGGTTGGTGCGCCTACTTTCTAGGACTTTTTAATCTTTGTCTTTCTGTTACCACTCATGAGATGAATTGTCTAGGTCGACCTCTGATGATCATAAAAGTCGTCATGATTGGCGTAGCCTGTGGGGGATAACTCATGATCTGGGATGTCCAGATAGCCTGGGGCTAGATACGGGGGTTTATTTGGAGGAAAGCAGACGTGATGCTTTGGGTCTAGATCGTCCTTACAATGCCTTGCTGCCCCTTGTGCGTGTGGTTTAGTGTTTCTGTTAGCCCTGGGATGGAGTATCATTATTTGCTGTCATGTTTAGGACACACACAATAAAAACCGTTAGAAATGAAGCGCCTGTCAAATCGAACGGGTCGAGCTCTCCAATACAAAACTTTCTCTGCTACACCTCTTGAGATGAACGCACCTTGGGGAGAAAGAGTTGCCAATCCACCTTCAAACTAGACAAATAGATTTAATTTTGACGTGATATTTATTGGAGTCTGATCAATATTTCCCTGGGAGTAAATGGTATGAAACAACCTATAGTTTTAGGAGCTTGGGCATCTTCCCCGTTATTTCATTGCTAGACATACAACAAATTGGTTTGTAATGTTTACTTGTACACAAATTGAAATTTAAAAATTTGATTTGTTTCTGTACGTGAAGTAGCCTACATAGTTAATCTAACAGTCAATTCCAAATATGTCGGGTTGTATTGTGTGGTGTGTTATTTACACCGATATCATGGGATGTTTGTTTAAAAATATTGAACATTTTGTGTTGATCGACTTGCTAATTGCATTATGACCTGATGGTGACGCCCTTAACCAAAATATAGACAACTTAATTAATAATTTGTAAATATACATTCAACAATATTGCAGGTGTACTTTTTTTACTAATGTTTTGTGTCTTGTTGTAAAGTTATTCTAGACTTTTTTGCTTTTATAAATTACCAATCTTTATCTCGAAGAGCAATATTGCTAAAATTTTAGACAAAACGCCTAAAAATTATCACGTTTTGATCTGTTTATGATCAGTGTAGCGGATATTTTTTTGTATTAGCAAAAAGTGTCATACACAATAAATTGTCATGATTTATAACAGAAATAAATAAAACAAAGGGTCAACATGTTTAGTAACATCCATTTAAAATATAAACACAATTCTCGTGGTACACAATAGGGCGCTATGAACCATCCGCCTCTCTTTATTGAAACAATATATGGATCGTTTATCATATTACTGTGACATGTGTATAACCGTGTCACATAAATTAGATCTCAGCCAACATTCACCGTGTACATATAGTCAAGCAGTCACGACACTGTGGTGTATTTGATCACCGATCAGTAATGGTGACAATATGGCTCGTGATTGCCTGCATGCTCACTGACATAGGTAATGTTGATTGACTACTTCGGCGTCCTGACAGGAGGGGCTTAGCTAGGAGATAGTTCGATTAACGATATATATTGCTTAAATGCTGTCTGTTTACACGTATCCAATCGTGTGCGTTATGTTTACAGAGAGTATCCAAAATAGGGAGCGAAGCTCCTAAATCAACTTATCTTTGGTTAGATTCCTAATACTTGAAAGTTAATTTTTTAAAGTCAATTTATGGAGAGAAAAGTGCCACAATAGGTTCCGTCGTATTTCTTTCAAGTAAAGACTCACATATTATATGTGTCTGAAATTGTCTGATACAACCACTACTTTACGTCAGCGATTGTTGTTCAATGTACAGTCATATTCAAAAGTTATTAGTAAGATGGAGATTATTATTGAGGCTTGATTGAAGATCACGTTCTCTATATTGTTAACATGAACAGAACTTGTCATTCGAATTATATGATTTGCAAATGTTATTTGAATAGCTCAGTGCCAAAGTTTCATTTTATTATTAACTAGGCGTGCATGTTTACAGCTTTCCGGAAGAGTAAGATAAAATAACCCTTGCAGTAGTGTAGTGACGAAGTCTCGAATCATTTCTCTAGACATGTTTGTGCTTGTATATCCATTACAAGTATTTTTTTCAGAGAAAGTTGTTCACTTCAGTGTGACCTATATTCTGTTGGAGACATCTTTTATTGTTGGCCAGTATCTGGAATGGAGTTTGCCAATGTCTACCAACAGCATGTTGCCAAATCTTTTACGGTCTCCCGTCGACGACATTCGCTAAAAATCAATACCCAAGGAAATTTATGGACCAAGATTGCGAACTCTTTTCGTTCCTTTGTCGTGGACCGAATTGGAAGGGAGCCAAGTTTTATTTGGGTCAAATAAGTACTTTTCCACTCGACACTTAGGGAGCTGGATCTTATTTGTAATTGGCATCGAGAGAAGGGATTGTAAGGTGAAAACCTCACATCCTAGACTATCTTCGGTTCGATTCCTCTCGCGATTTATTTTTTTGGTGTAAATGTAATCGAATATGTAAATTGGTTCTCCATGTCAGACTCGATCGAAGCAAACAACTTCAATGTTTTTTTGGATGGTAAGAAGTGGGTTCAATCAAGAGATTTGAATCAACCGTTGTTTGCGTGAATGTATGGTAATTGTACCTTAGTACAGATAGAAGATTCCCAGCAAACACGAATTGATGGGCCCTAAGTGGCCCGCAAGCGGCTGGCCAGAACTGAACTGGCCAGCCGCTTGCGGGCCGGCATCTTTGGCCAGTTACGGCTCGCTCTGATTTTGTCCCACCGGCCATCAGCCGGCCGTCACTTGTGGCTCACTTCCGGCCCTTAACCGGCAAATGGCCAAAGATGCCGGCCCGCAAGCGGCTGGCCAGAACTGAACTGGCCAGCCGCTTGCGGGCCACTTATGGCCCATCAATTCGTGTTTGCTTGGAAATCATTGGAACCAGCGCGATCTGGTATCTAAATATGTAAACAAAAAAATTAAAATAATAAGTATAATTGTTATAATATCGGTCTCACAGTTCACAAAGGTATTTCGTCTTAATTTCTGACACCAGTCGAATATCTATAGGGTGATACACAACATGTATTATTTGCAAGTAATTATAAAGTTTCAAGTTAGGTGTCTCGAACTCGGTCCAGCAGGGCGACTCTCCATCTGTAAGCCTAGCCTCTAACCGTTGTGCCACGGAAGAAGCTTGCTGTGTTGAGGGAATAATCACCTATACATACAATAGCAAATCGACTTTCACTGGATGGGTGATTGTTAAAATATGTTTAGCCGGAAGACGGTTTTCTAGTGATGAGCCAACACATTTACACTGCTGGCCAACCGGCAGCCGGCAAAGTGATGGCCAGCCATCTTCACGCCTGTGGCGGCAAAACGACATAAACACGACAGCGGCCAACCAACACCGGGCTGGGTTATTTTTGTTCTGGCCAGCCTTCAGACGGTATGCCAGTGACGGGCTGACACCTTCTCACTGCTGGCCGGCCAGTGGCCACAGTGGCCAGAAGTGCCAGCACGCAGCCATCACTCTACCGTAACTTATGTGTTTGCTGGGTTGCTTGTATTAGTCTAAAGAAGATAGTTAAAGTGATACACGTTGTTGGCGATGAAGGTTTATTATCATCATGATCCAAACAAGAATTGTACGAACTTATTCTAGCAATGTCTACTATGTGTGCATTATAATATTCAACATAACACTCAAACCAAAATGCATACGCCTAACACACCCACAAAACATTGTTTCAAATTACAGATACCAAAATGTAAAATATCGTCCCACATTCAGATTCAAATTTACAAACACCATATATATGTCCAAAAAGGACTATTTTGTTCTACATCAAATCATGTTAAAATTTTTATTACGTTACAAGAATGTTTTTTACCTTATTTTTAGTCGCCAGTATTTTCAATGTGTTATGGAAATATTGTATACAACAGATATATGACTTTTATTCAAATAAAAAAATAAAACTTATACACAATTCCTAGTTCGAAAAGTTATCTCTTTGACCCATCCCCCCCCCCTCCCCCCATCAAGCCATACCTGAAAATTGCTCAAAATGTATCTGAGTCAGTCCCGAATTTTGGGAATATCGACTAAAAAACTTTTAAGAAAGTGCACGTATTTGTCACATTTGCCTATGTTAAGGTAATCCATCATCCTTACCCCATCGAGCAGCTGACAAGAATAGCAAAACCTTCACACAAATGATGAGCCTTTCATTTCGATCAAGGCTGTCCCTGTTTCTGTTTTGTCCTGACATAAAAAAGCGAAGTTGCTTCGTGTTTATAAGAACGGCGATAATCCACCTCGTTTACATGTTCCCATCCGCTTGTTTAATCCCCGCCGCAGTAAATATGCAAATCTAACCTCCGTATTATTTATGCTTGCCTGATCTAAATGTGATGGTCCGCACCTATGCCTCCTCATAACCGGAGTATAATCGCACAGTTGACTGGCTCCGCGACGCCTTCATGTGCGTCGCGACGCCACCCACGACAGGTAGGCTTCTGACGTAACACGACCGGAGCGTCACACTGTCATTTCTTGCTCGACTGCGTCGCCTAACCCCTCGGGGGGGCTGCGCGGCGGCGATATGCTACCGACGATTTACCCCCGTGCGTTTTGCCGGGCGTCAAAAATTGATGCGCTTTTTAGAATACGACCGCTGCGAAAGGTGAAAGCTGACGCCGACGCCAGACGGGCGGATTGATATACACAAATTCTTTACCTTAACGTCGTTGGGAGAAAGTGAATCCACGTCGGGTACAAATCCGTGGGCGTGAGTGAGAGCCGTGCGTGAGATGATGGGGAAGAGATGTCGTTTATAGAAACACGTGCAAGGAAAACAGGTGGGATGACTTTTACGAAAACAACGAGAGACATCAAAAACACTTATTTGGGAAACAACAGGATTGGTTGTCAAAACAAAAGACATTTTAAGCCATTTAAGCCATTTAAGCCATTTTAAGGACTATCTGCTTAGAGACCTTTTTTGTCAATGTATTCATATGTAGTAGGTTTAAATCTAATGGTATTAAATGTTTTTGTAAATACATTGTGAATAGTTTAACGAAGTATATGCAGGCGAAATGAGGCCAACCATTGAACTAAGATGTCAGTTGCCGATCGCTGGTTGGTCATTACAAACGCGTAGATAATGACGACGCCAAGAGGATTGGCTTGGACCGCTTGAGCTAAAGGGTTCCAATGAAACGTAATTCTCTAACTAAGTGGGTGACTTTAAAAAAATCTAAAGTGCATTTATCATTTTTCAATGCATGGAGTATGGCAATGACCATTCTCGACGTCAAATTTATTCAGAAAAATTATTGTCTAAAATTTCAGGAAAGATTACAAAAAATTTACTATAAACTTAATTTTTGTCTTTCGAAAGTAGTCACAATTTTTAAAAAAAAAATAACAACTTCCAAGTACTCCTGTGTCGTACTCCCGCCCACTTTTCATTGGCGATTGTTTGTTTGCAAGGCTGTGGCTAATGTTTGTTTTCGTTCTTATTTCAGGTGAGTACACCGCCTTCTAAGCTAGCCGCACACACCGCCACCTCAGGGACTTCTCAGTGACCGGTGAGTATCCTAGTCCGCAATCAATGTCTTCGGGGAGGGCTCGTACATAGAACGACTGACCGGGACGATATCCCACAATGCAAAGCTTCCAAGTTGTTGGTCAAGAGTTGTTAGGCATATTTTTGCGTGTTTGAGTGTATATTTTTTGCACACTTGACTGAACTACACTATGAAGACACAATGTTACAAAGGGCCATTTTAGATTAGTACGATGCTCCAGTATCTATATGGAACAAAAAACAAGCAAGTTAAAGCTGATTTAGGAAACCGTTTACAAAAAAATAACATCAAATTGTTGGATTTATCATAGTCAAAAGCAAAAAAAATGCGTGCACCAGAATTGAACGCGGGACCTTTTTTGCAGTGTATACTGGGAACTCAAAAAGGACCAGTGAGCAGAACAAGATTACATATTTTATATAAATTATGGCCCCCAAGATTATAAGTAGTGAGACTAAACTGACAAGCTACCTCGTTTTTGCGTACCGAGTAGGAACATTTACCGTAGAATTTGTAAATCCCCAATGAATAACTTACAGATAACCATGCAAATGCATTTTTACAAAACTTTATTAAAATGTATGACTTACTATCTCTAAAATAGTTTAATCTAGTATTTCACTTGAACAAAAAGAATAAAATGATATTTTGATCTTGATTTGTGAATAAATTAACACTTTTTTATTTCAGTACGTACCCTACGCAAAACACTACATTTATGCAACCGGGCTAAATTACGTCGTACGTAGTTGAAGCAGTTTGTAGAATGTATTTCCTAAACCTGAATACGATTATTCTTCATCCTAATTAGTAAATTTCCAAAATATGATGTAATTTCCAATCAATCACGTACAAATATTTAAAAACCGATCTGTTTCATAATTGCACCATTGCACGTTTTAACTTTTATAATTTTATTACATAAATGCACTTAAACCAATTTAAATAGATGTATTAATAAAATAGCTTTTGATTGTTATCTGCATAAAATCATAACATAATTCCATCCAAATATTTTGATTATATGCACTTCACATCTCGCACAAGTAAATATTTTATAGGTTATGCGTGCTTACTTTTGTTTTTGGTCTATTTCGCGTAAATTAGAGCCATATTTGTTACCAAAACCAACGAAAACAACTATTAAAATATGTGGCGCATTTAGCACCTTATAATTACGACGAGTATTGCATTGTTTGCTTCTAAAGTATAATTTACTCAAATTCTAAAACGAACTTTCTTCTTTAATATTGAAAATAGTCGCGTTGATTTCATTACGTAGTTGAAACGTTGAACGTTTTGTTGAACGTTGAACGCTTTGTTCGTAATGAACACGGTAGGCCGGCGAAGCGCGTGACATTATGAGCGCCTCAACCCGGACCATTAGATGTAATTACAGTGATAAAAGCCACCCTAAGCTTGACGAATAACTCTCATGATCTCCGTGTTACATTCAGATAAACATTCTCAAGGAACACGGAGCTGAAATTTACAACGTCATAATGTGAGTGTGGAAGAACAATAGGGAAAGTGTGGGATAATCTTGATATATTTAGTTTTACGTTGGAAACTTGTTCACGGGCAAGGTTCAATACATATTGGATTGGAGGATAAATGGGAAGGAATGTCCAGGGGCTACTTTTGAATAAGCATAGAAAATACTTTCATTTAAGTATCCAGAGGAAAATGGTTAAAGTGTGTTTTTTTTGTCCTTTTGTTCACCCTACTGGACTAGTGGCTACCCGATCCTCGTAACATTTTCAGAAGAACTTCGAAATGTTTAAACTAAAACAATTAAATACATATTTCTAAAATCGTCCATGATTTTTTCGACTTTTCTTAACAATTTCTGTTTTTTTTTTGTTTTCGTCGCAATCTACCGGACGAACGGCTTTTTTGATCTTGGTGAAATTTTCAAGGGGCTTTCGAAGTCCAAACATAAAAGGTCTCATTTTTTTTGTACAACCAAGTAAATATTCCTCATTAAAAAACTTCCACTTCCACTTTATTTTTACAAAAGAATGTAGTAATTTATTGCCAAACACGCTCATCTATCAACGCGACTATAAGAAGCTTTCGTAAATCGACCTAGTATTTCATTCAACCCTAGAATTAGCCTTACGGTTAAGGAACCCCATTAGTACTCGTCTCAGTCAGGATTGTCGTTGGCTGGTATGTCCTACAACGTCCCGAATAAAGCTATACCTTCATAGGATAGAATACTCAACTCATTCTTTCCCGTTCACATTTTGAAACTATTTTTCATTTCAAAAAGATGTTTATATAGTATGTCCATATTTTTATATATTCTAAAAATTACTTATATTAAAGAGATATTTTGCGTACTTTTGAAAATTTCTGTCTGGCTGGCCAATATAATTTAAACACATAATGCACAACCGATTGCATATTTTTATCACATTTAAACGCACACAACTTTAAAAAGAAAGTAAAACATATTTAACTCTCTGGCACATAATATTTTCGTTCGCCACGCTAGTTCTACTTTCAACTTAACGAGAACTTTGCACGTTTATTATTTCTAAAGATAAGAGGTAATATATTTATTTAATTACCGTTCTCGGAGTTATGGCCAACTTGGAATCTTTCTTCAGATTTTCTTAGCACCGTTAAACGCTATCTCTGCTTTTAATGTTTAATGAAATCTAAATATACTCGGCGTTGTTTTAAGGTTTGAAATAAGTTTAAACTTGCCTCACTTTAGTTAAAAGTGTGT
Organism: Sweltsa coloradensis; assembly: GCA_024449915.1. NCBI lineage: Eukaryota > Metazoa > Arthropoda > Insecta > Plecoptera > Chloroperlidae > Sweltsa > Sweltsa coloradensis. The sequence goes on from JAMZAV010000224.1 coordinate 499,419, forward strand.
GTTGAAAGTTTAATGGCGATAATATTTTCTCAGTTTGTACGTTAAAATGAGTATTGATGTTTGTACCTTTCGCAAAAACAAGTTTTCAGTCGTAAAATTTATAAAAATAGAGTATATTCTTGTAATCGTTCATTTATATATGTATATATTTATTTATTTACTTAGGCGTTGAAAAACTAACTTACAAAGTAAGACAACTCCTCTCCCGCCTCCGAAAGGTGTAACATCTAACTTAAGTAATTAATGGCACTAGTTTTTATTGGATGGTAGATTGGTGACTCATCAATTTGACGTAATTATAATTATTCTCACTGTTAATTAGAGAAAACACAAAATTAATCACACATACAAAATGTGTGTCAAAAACAGTGTGCTCAAAGGAATTAAATAATTAATCACCTACACAAACATTTTTTAAATTAAATATTTATTCATTGGTTGCAAACCGTAGCCAGAATCAAGCACATCGTATTCCTGCCATGTTCAATATTCCTCACTGGTGCTGCCACCGCCCAAATAACCGGCGGCGATCTGTACTAATGAGGACGGGTGTTGAACCAGCGGATGATGTGCATACAGCGACAAACATAGCAGTACCAATAAAACAATAATTACAGCGAAACAAAAAATTGGCTTCACCGCTGCTGTGTTTATCGGGTACAATACCCCCCCCCCCCCCCGCCCACTCCCACAACCACAAGTAGTGCATATCAATAATGGCTCCCTTGTAGAAATGTAATTAGCGGTGGGTGGACGCCACGGCAAGCCCTTTAGCTGTCAGTTACAGGTTCTGCCATGGTTCTATACTAGCCAGGGGAGCCAATCATTTAAATGAAAACTCGACAAACGGGGATTTGTTTTCGAACGTCGGTCGTGTTGGTGACAACGGAAATGGAAGCGCAGTATTCAGGCTAAACCTTGTGGTTGCCAGTCAATAAAAATAAAATGACATGTCTAGCAGCTAGGATTCCATTTGTAGGGACTTTGAAGAAGAAGTATCAAGAGAGGTCTTTGTATTTCTTTCTAAGCTACGGGAAATTGTATTTTTAGAGGCATGTTTTGTCTCTGGTATCCTTCATTATTTAGTAGTATCTACTTAATAAGAACGAACTACAATTATTCTTAACAACCACTGCGAATAATATAATTCAGTCTGTCACTATAACTTACGGGCGCCATTATTGCATTGTAACTAAGGTAATATTATAATGATTACTATCCTTCTGTTTACGGGATTCGAACCTACGTCTCTTAAATCATACCCAGTAATCTGGGTATAAAGAATGTGAGTAAAAGTGCCACGTTGGTCCTTGATTATCTCCCACAATACCGGAGGAGAGAAGTTTTTACTTCCGAAATGGACTCTTATTCATCAAAATTGTAATGGTAGTATGGTACTATGTTAACGCTGACTTTGATTGAAATCGTCCTTAGAACGAAACGCAGCATAATAAATTATATGATAATAACTAAAGAATGATTAAAGAATAATGTGTTTGTGAAGTTTTTATTTCACGATTATTGATTGATAAGGACTGTCGTGAAAGGTATCCCATGCTGGAGCTCGAGCCCAGAACCTCCGACTCTACATACCAATACTCGTTGCATTTGAGCTATAAGAGCCATATAAAGGCAATTGGAAAGAGAAGGTTCCTAGTTGGAGCCTCAATTAAGGCAATCTCTTTCGATATATCAATCTTGCATAAACTATGTGCTTAGATTGGGTATATGCTTAAAAATACAGTAATCATAATTTCAAGATAAAAAATTATATAAATAACAGGCAGCTACATTGTTTGTCCTGCATAATGCTCCCTCCTAGTCTATGAAAGGTCTAGTCGTGCATCCTAGTAGTAAGTTACGCAGGACGGGAGGCTGCTGTAGAATATAACGATCGCCAGCTCTTATAAACACAGAGGCCATCATTCTCGTTCTCGGCGGGTGTTTTAGACAGGAAAAGCTTTTGGGCGCATTCACTAGATGGCAGGGAAGTGCAACATTTGAGTTGATATCGTTGCGGCTCTTACAACGCAAACAGTACTTTAATTGTGAAGTTCCGTGGACGAGTGAAGTGTGACAGTGGAAAAGTTTGAACTTGTTTCGATAAAATTTTCTGAAATAATGTTTTCATTCGTTAAACAATGATTCAATCATGGCGTTAATCAACTTCATTCAACTGTTGATTGAAGCATTGTTCGAAACATTGTTCACAACATCACGAGTTAAATGAAGAAAACCTGCTGTTCCTCACCAAAACAGCTTTTAAAGTAGTTCTGTCAATACGCTATGAAACACCAGACGAAATGTTGAAATTCCATTTATATCTACTTTTGCAAATTACTTAAATCTGCTCAAAAAGTCCCCGTTTTCCTACTCAGCCAGTGTTTTAGAAACAAGTACGTGCCAGATTCAAATATTACGTATCCATCTCTTATTCACATTCCATTGTCAACATATTTTAATATACGAATCTAAAGCACGGATTCCATCGCATATATTCAATTTGTAATTTAATAATCCTTTCCTAGGGATATGAAATTTTTAAAGCACGTCTACGATTTCGAGATCAATTAAGTGAAAGTATTTTGCGTTTATTGTGCGTGAGTGAAAGTCGATCAAACGCGTGTTCCTATAGTTATATTGCCATGACTTAAGTTTTTAAGAAAAACATTTCTTGTGACATCTATATACCTATCATCTTCCCGGGGGTTCGTGAAAACAACTTTTGGAATTCCTGTAGAGCTCTCCCTCCTTGCTCCTCTGGCCAGAGATGTAGGGTCATAGTAGTTGTTAGGGAATGTTCGGGGGCTATTTTACCGATTTCAATCACAGTTTACGACTTTCGACTGTTTTCTGTCCTGATTGCCGAAGCTGGTATCGAACCAAGTACCTACAGTATGAGTCTTGCATGCTCGGCCAAAGCTAATATCGGTGTTCTTCTTAATCTACTTTGTTTTAGGTAGCTCACCTTATCAATAAGCATCGCTTTTCTGCCGTATGTCTGTTTGTGCGTGTATCACGTCTCACGATAAAAACTGAACATGACCTGCAGAGATTTGAGGAGATTTGCACGCAGGAGATAATTTTATTTTTCCATTCTTCTTTGGCATTGTAATTATAATAAGTAGTTTCGCCCCCTGTTTTGGGTACTACAATACTCGTGCTTGTCAGTACGTGCAAAGCATAGCAGTGGATATATAATCCCCTCTATCAGGAAACACAATGTACTGATTGTCTATTTACTATGTGTGTTAGTGTATTTATAGTAATAATTACGTGTATTCTTTGTGTTGTTGAATAACATTTGAGATTTAAATGAGTTCAACATATTTGGGCATCAAATTGTTATACTCACTTTGTCTCTTTTGAAATGATTCCCACTCACTAAAAAGGAGAACAAAAAACCCGCGGAATTTAAAATAATTAAGAATGTGACTTCTAATTCTACTTTAGTTTCTATCATAAAAGTGAAATATGATTAAATTATAAAGCCCTAAACATGTATTTACAAGGCCCAAATTGACATTTTGTTAACAAAAGTTAATGTTCTCATTGTTTTAATTGTAACAACGAACTTCAAGCAAATTCTGTTACACAATTAATATTTTAATACTTCTTAAAATAATTTGTCAAAATTTGAGAACAATTAGAGCTTTGCCTCTTCCAGTTTGTCGTCTAAATCAATCGATCTTGCCGCTAGCTAGCGAGCATCTTGAAAAGCGCATCGACCTCGTAATATTATAATAGGCTTAAAAGCTTTGTGCTCGCGTAACTTGGCTTTTGTCCCGTGCAATACCTGTACAGCAGGGAACAGGAGCGTAGGACGTCGTTGGAGGTAGCATCTTGATGGTTTTAAACCTTAAAAGGTTCCACACCTGCGACCGAGGAAGGGAGAGGCGAGTGGGACGTGTATACGCTGTATTCCCTGGTACAATACGTGCGGGAATACACGTATGTACATGTTGTGAAATTATTGGAGGTACGACACGAAGCCTTGCACTCCAATCAACAGATTGTCGGAGAGGAATTCACAAACTATCTTGGTGGAGGTGCCAAGTAAGCAAAAGTGCCCTTAAGAAAGTCTTGGCTGGATCCACCCCCTGATTGTCACTAAAAACATTGTATCGTTCTTGTTAAAGAGTAATTTAAAATCAACCGCAATTCAATGAAAGGTTGTATTCAGTTTACATCGTGAGACGTGACTCACGCACAGACGGACGAATGTACAGAAAGAGTTTAGGGAAAGTTGAATGAAGTTTTTATCCCTCATATAAAAAAATCGTTTTGGTATAGGTGAAACATGATGTATCACTGTAAGAAAAAATAGAATTAGTTTTAAAATTCAATTCAATGGTACTGAAACTTTGAAACCAGATGCGTTAACATAGTTTTATAAGTTGGTAACCTGTAACAAATCATCATTCTTCACATATGTCTACACATTTTGTTTTTTGAAACTTTTTGTTTTCTGTTACAATGAAAAAATGCTGAACGTAGGTCAAGTTATATCTGTACTCGCAAACAATGATATTCAATTCAGCTCCATTTATTCATTATCCAATTGAACAAAGCATTGTTCAAATAAATCATCAAACCACTATTTGCCTAGTCGAGTGGTCATTACATTACGTTGAAAGTAGGTCGCTATTGTTTGGTCACATAGAGTAGTTTATTGTAAAGTCTAACAAATATAAGCTTATAATGTTATTGAAAGAATAAATGATGTCAAGTAGTTTATCTTGAATTGTTTGGAATGGAAGATTGGATTGATAACAAATAATGAAGTTTGAAGTGCATGAATAGAAGGTAAACTTAATGTTGAGAAGTGCAATTTTATTTATGCATTATCATATTCCGCATTTTTTTATCATTTTATGCATTGTAATTTCAATGAGATCCACATTGTAACATGACATTATATTCTTAATTCTATCCAAACATAACCGCCAAGTGAGAAATTAATTTGCTGCACTCTTAGCACTCTTGTTTCATTGATGTATTACAAAACTGTTCATTCACGTGCACAAGTCTCACTGGTCTGATGTAATTTATCTTCGCTTTAATGGTAATTATATTCAGTGAATCATGCTTATCTATGGTCGTGGTACCGGTGATATGTGCGCGAACAATGGTGGGATATTGTTGCAAATATAATATATAGTTGATTCAGATAGAGGTGTCTCATGTGGCCCGTGGTATCACATTAGACTCTTATCTGACGGTAGTTGGTTCGATAGAATACACCAGCAATCTGACTGTAGTTTTTAAGATTTTCCATGGCCAATAGGAGAAAATAATTCAACATTATTTGTAATAGAATACAAAATTTTACAAGCGCTATATATTTGTAATATTAGAATTAAAATATTTTGTAAATACATTGTCAAATTTGGGCACATACAAATGTACATACACATAAATAATATAAATATGTATACGTAGAAATAAAAAATATATGTATTAAATTAATATAAGTGCAATGTTATTTTGATTTGGGATCATTTTAAATTGATAAAATATTATACGTAGCATGTCATTGTAATTGGTTATCGTTTACTCGTCGATTGCGTCGGGGCTTACAGGGTTGGCTTAGTCGCTTTGGTTTACTGCCCTTCACTGAAAATCAGTTATATCACTGAGTGGATAGACTCTAAATACAAATTTATTTAATTATTTATAACCGTTTTTACCTGATTATATCGTAGAAATATATGTGTGATATAAAATCATAGGTTATAATAGCCTACATTTAAACTCGAGCTCACAAGTTGCTGGCCGGTATTATGATGACCTGACCCGCCAATCCTTGAACATTAATGCTGCAATACTTAGCCATAGACATGTTGCTTTACAACCGATGATTCATCTAATTGCAAATGTTAAGTTCAACTATGAAATCATGTAGTGTCTAATGCTGTGAGAAATTAATTATTTAATCTTTTTTTCGACTTCTGGACAGTAAAAATGGAGCTATCAGCTTGAAAAGTGGAACAAAATTGCGTCGGTACTGAAACTTGTTGATGTATATGTCATATTGCATTCCCGGCAAGGGCCTAGTGGCTTTACACATCATTAAAAGAATATCGTTTACTTCCCATACTTCATATTTTTATCCAGCGAATGATAGCATATCTATTCTCGTGCATGCGTTCGTGAGTGCTGCAAAGCATATCATTCACTCTCACTGCGGAGTGTGTTTGTATACCCTGCAGAGAAAAGTGCTGGCTCTCGCTCGTGACTGTATTGCTATATGCCGCAAAGAATAACACTGACTTTAGATCTTCACAGCGTCTCAATCCTCCAATCCTCGCTAAGAAATCTTTGTACGACGACGGTGGATATAAGAAAGCGAAAACTCGCGGAATTCTTTTCTTTAGGCTACAAAAGTTCGGAATAATATTGAGAATGAACTTTTGAGTAAGGAAAATATTCCCTTTTACAAGTTTTACCGCACGATATAACCGAAAACCCGTGCGGATTCGGTCTACATTTCAATTCATCTCGTGCTATTTTAAATTGAGAAAAGTAATCTAATTTAATCGCGAATTTTATATTTATGGAAAGGCAGTCAAGTTATTTTTTATCTCTAAAAAAATACATTTTTTAAAGGATACGTATAGTCACCGTCTATACCGCGCGCAAAGCGTGTAGTGAGATTTCGGCTGTCATATAGTTGGGTGAGTGGCGGACTGCGTGTCCTCGTGCGAGGCGTAGTCCGCCACACACTATGTCATATTGCACTCGTCGTTTTGTTAGTTATGGAATTTTTAGTATCTATGTATATAATGCAAATGTGTTTTTTACTTTTACAATTTTGTGGGAAAAGAATAGTTATTTAAAATACATTATTTGTATAAGTGAAGCTGAAAGTAATAAATAAAAGTTTATTTATTATGACATTAACATTATTTATGCAATTAATTAATTAATTAACTTTTTTAAATGTGTTACTTTGAAACGGAATTGAATTGCAGAGAATTATTTAAAATCAGTTTATTGGTGGAGGTGCCGGGATACGATTGAAATATCACTTTCAACATTAATTGTGTACAACATGCAGATAATAATAATGACATAGTTTATTAACCTCATTATTTATTATTATTTATGACAAGGAAAACGCTAAAGTCCCGCCGCGTTGATGGATGAGCGTTTTTTTTGTAAGTTTTTTTTTGCGTTTTGTGCGTTTGTTTGCACTTTTCCTTTGCAAGTGCTTTTTGAATGCATTGTGGAGGTGATTGTTGTCAAGTTTCTATTGTTATTTGTTAATTGGTATTATAAACTTCAAAAAACTCATATTAAAACCTTTATTTCTGTAGATTCTGACTAATTTTTTCAACTTTTTCTTTCAAAAGGTACTACATCACCATAACCTTAATGTCCATGTGAAATCAGAACGTTGTAGCCCTACCCGTTTGGTCAGAATCGGCCCAAATGTGACGAAAATATCGCACTAAAAATTGAAAAACTAATATTAAAACCTTTATTTCTATGGATTCTAGCTAACTTTTTCAACATTTTCTTTCAAAAGGTACTACATCACCATAATCTTAATGTCCATGTGAAATATGAACGTTCTAGCCCCACCCGTTTGGTCAGAATCGGCCCAAATGTCACGAAAATATCGCACTAAAAATCGAAAAAAATCGTAAAAGTACGATATTTATGAGAAATATTTCTTCGATTGTACCCAAAAACAATACACCTCTAAGTTCAGAGAAAACGAAGGTCCGGTCAAATTTTCATCAAGATCGCGTATGCCGTTTGCCCGGAATCGAGCGAACAAACAGACGGAAAAACAAAAAAAAAACAAAAAAACAAAAAAAAAAAAAACACCCGAGCTAAATTTTTTGGGGGTCAGTGAAATTGAAGTCTTCGCTTCCGCTCGCTACGCTCGCTCGCTCATCCAATTATTTATTGTGATCTTAAATTGTTGAAGAGAATCAAAGAGTTATAAGTTTGAAAAGCAAAATTAGGTTGAATTAGGTAAATTAACTTTTTTGTTGAATAGAGAAAAATAAGAAAAGGTTATTTCCTAAAAGGATCTATAAGTTGCGATAAGGTAGGATAAAACGAAATTATTAATGATTGTATATCTGAGTCACATACCAAATGATTTTCAAACTAACGGGATAAATTTCGAGTGAAGCTTAATTATGTTTTGACAATTTGAAACGAAATTAAATTAAATAATTCGCAAACTGCAGAGAATTATATAAAATCAGTCTTTTGGTGGAGGTGCCGGGTTACCTTTAAAATAACACTTTCAACGTTAATTGTGTACAGCATGCAGATAAATAATGACATAGTTATTAAGCTTATTATTTATTTTTATTATTTATGATTATTTAATGTGATTTTAAATTGTTGAAGAGAACCAATGAGTTATAAGATTGAAATGTAAAATTATGTTGAATTATGTATATTAACTTATTTGTTTAATAGAGAGAAAAAAGAAAAAAAAACTTATATTTCCAAAAGGACCAATAATAAGTTGCTGTAAGGCAGGATGAAACGAGATGATTAATTATTGTAAATTTGAGTCACATACCTAATGATTTTCAAACTAACGGGATAAATTTTTAGTGAAACTTAATAAACAATTTGAAACGAAATTAAATAAAATAATCGCAAATTGCAGAGAATTATATAAAATCAGTCTTTTGGTGGAGGTGCCGGGTTACCTTTCAAATACCACTTTCAACGTTAATTGTGTACAGCATGCAGATAAATAATGACATAATATGTTATAACTAACATGTAACTATATTATAGTTTATTAAGCTCATTATTTATTATTATTTATGTTTATTTAATGTGATCTTAAATTGTTGAAGAGAATCAAAGAGTTATAAGTTTGGAAAGCAAAATTAGGTTGAATTAGGTAAATTAACTTATTTGTTGAATAGAGAAAAATAAGAAAAGTTTATTTCCTAAAAGGATCTATAAGTTGCTGTAAGGTCGGATAGAACGAAATGATTAATTGTTGAAAATTTGAGTCACATACCAAATGATTTTCAAACTAACGGGATAAATTTCGAGTGAAGCTTAATTATGTTTTGACAATTTTTTCTCAAGATGTATCATTTAAAAAACTAGAATCTGAATTCAGTTTTGGTAAGAGAAATTGAACATGCGTTGTTTATATTATTATTTTATATGATTTAAACGTTAATAACTTGGACATCACGAACCCCAAAAACTTGATGTCGTAAAAAGAATTTACAGCTTCTTAAATTTGCTTTCATGAAAGAATATTATTATTATATTAAGAAATAGTTGTCATAGAAACTGCGGTAACTATTAGTTTCGCCATCTCCCTACGTAAAATATCTAGTGGTGTTGTGCCCTTAGTTTGGCCAGGTCATGCACCACATCCACAGAAAGAAGGGGGTTTCGTCTGCCATGAAAATAATGACGTCGCTTTCACGTCTAGGTGGATATAACGGTCGTCAAATAATGTCGGTCTATTATATGAGAGTCAGCACACAACACACTTTGCTCAACATTCGTTATAGTTGTAGGGTGTGTATGTGTGGCCGGTACGGATAGGCTCAATAATAACGTACAAGAGTTTTTTTAGAAGTGTTTCCCTTCTGATTCCTGACACAATATTATGGTTATTATGGTTTTAATAAGTTCCTTCGCAATTGACAAAAAGCAAAAACGTCAAAATTTCTCACCAGAACGGCACACAACAGTAAACAGATCAGTAGATCATTAGTGTTATTAATAACTATGAACCTAATTTCAAATATATGTTTTATGTGGATAGCACACACAGTTTTGAGCTGAAACATCAAAAGTACAATACATAATTGACGTGGCGAAATGTGTAGATCAAAATATTTTACTATTTTTTGTTTAAATCCTACCAGATAACATATAGAATTTAATTTAATTAAAATTTAAAAAAATACATTTTCTTTTGGTTTTGGCATCAACGTGTCGAAACGTGGATATAATTAAAAATTAATGAAGCGGGATCCTACCCGTTTGCCATTGAAATTTACGAAATAAAATTAAATTAAAATGTATTAATTCCACTTTTTTGTCTTCTTCGTCCGTTTACACTAAATTCCTGACAACCCTTCAAATACGTATTATAACAAACGAACATGGTGCTTTTTGAAACAGAAAAAACGATCTGTATCCTCGATTCAAACAAAAGTGAACTGTCATAAAAACACAAAAATAGACAACAATACTACCGGATAATTATTTTCATTATTTCTTAACATTTATCTAAAAAAATCTTTTAAACCAGAGTATTTCTCGTATAACAGCGTCTAGCTAGATGACGTATGTGTCCTTGTTGCGCGCACTGCAATACGTGCAATTGGCAGCCATTACGTGTAACGTAGCACCACTCGGGGCCGCAGATATCAAAATAACACATCCTGTGTACGAGAGCCATGAGTTATGACCAGTATTGTTATCACCTCATTAATGTTGGGTACACAACATAAACAAAGGAACCGAATTGAATTGAAGAACAACATGGTATATTGGATTTTAGACTATTCAAACTAAATTAGTAGCCTACAGTTTGGTACGTGGCTGCGTCTAGACTTGTATGAGACGAGTGTTAGGAGTTCATAGTTTCGTTGTTTATGGTTGATTGTTTGTTGTGTGTGTTTGTGTTCTAGAGAGTATTTTATGTGCAAATGTCTGTGCGTTTGTAAATGACTTTGTATTGTATTACACCACACAATATAGAATAGAAAGACAGCCATTACATAAAGCAAATAATAGCGTACTAGAGCATTCCTACTACGTTCAACTTGCTGCCTTCCTCACTTGAAAATTTGTCTAATATCTCAAAAATTAAAACATAATTAAAATCGCATCTGCTTTTTGACACCTTTTGACTTCCAAAAATATGTTTACTCTGTTATTTTGTGTTTAACCACTTATACCATAATGTTCGTAAGTAATTCCTTGAAAACAATAGTTAAACTTCGGTTGGAATTGCCAGTGGTTGGCATCGAACCCGCGTCCTCCTCGTGTGCGCAATCGCTGCATGAGCCGCGTCTAACGTCGTCTATCGATAAAACGTAGATATCGCATCTCTTCTAGATTCAAGTGATTGACGCCTATTGTTGAACGCGTTGATCGCCGATTCGTTTACCTCCTTTGTGAAGAGAAACTAGCTGCAAATAAGGGCTATTTTTCTTGTTACTCGGTCGAAGCGACGAATGCAATCACGCGTTAACCCATAGATTGTAAACTTCCCCGCGTTAGGGGTTAGACAACTGCCTCTCTTATCGATTTTTCCATCCTACTCAACACTCGTGAAGTCTAGGAAGTTCCAGCCGTTATCAAAACTGCGTTATACGAGTAGGTCGGCGATTTTCAATGAACGGTAAACCCTGGCGAGGTTGCCAAGGTGTGAAAGTAACGCGGAGTGTAAATAGAGGAGGGGGGGGGGGGGGCTGAGAGATAAAGTTCATTTATTTACTACGGCTCCGAGATGAAAGCGAAAACTGCTCGTTTCTAAATGTACAACATTAAGTTTACATCCCGGGAAGTTTATTACGCTGAAAGTTAAAGGGAACAGTCTGGTGGAAATCTTAAAGTTGAGTCGGGTTTCAAGAATTCTCTTTGTTGTGAGTTTTAAGTTGATCTCGTAATGAGCTTTTGGTAGTTTTTGTTCTCTAACGAGTGGTTGACGCGGGGACCTCTGCTCTGTTGTTTAATGTTGACATTTTATTCTCGCATCAGGGAGGAATTAGCGTTCGGAGGGAGACTTACACACTTGAACTTTCATCCCTTTAAGAGGGGAGAGATTCGATAAATAATCTCTTAACACTGTCATACCTTGTTATACTTCCCTTAATCACACTGTTATCTTTATTTGTTCATATTTGTCTTCCATCTTTGCGATTTAACGATTTATCTTTAATGTTTTATCACTCCCTTAATCACTGTTGCCCCATTCTCTTCCTTTGCTTCTCTGGAATTAATTTTACGTTATTCTATTCCGTTTTCAACACACCATTCATTATTTTGTGATCTATTTTATCCAGTTTGGGTATATATTTCATCTCTTTTGTATCCTCCTCATCCGGTCCTTCAATATTTAATATTTTATCATCCCCTTAATACCTATCCACCCGTTCTCTCCTCCTTTGTCGACTTTCGTCTCTCTTAACACCATTCTACCCTTGTGTAAACAAACCATTCAATATTTTATGAACCATATTTTCAGTTTACCGATTCCTCTTTTTTCTCCCCTTTCATTTTTATAAACACCATTTAACTCCTTAAGCCCCTCTACTTTCTTTTCATCTTTTCCTCTTAACCTCCCCCAGCTTTATTCTCCTCTTTTCATTCTCCTTTATAACCAATAAGTCTTTCAGCCCTATAGTATTTTTCATCCCTTCCTTCTATTATAATCACCTCGCTTTTTTCAATCAAGTTCATATTTATTTTATCACAATTTTTACTTCAAATATTCTTCATTACTTTTGAACCCATATCTTGCTTCTTTGAGCCCACATTCTTAACAACATTGAAATCTTCCTTCAACCCTTTGACTCTTCTCATCTCTTTTTCACTGACCGTTTCTTTACAACTTTCTGTTATCTATCTTTATCTCACATAGTCTTTCATTTTCCACTAACACAGAACTTTCTCTTGCCTCTATTTCTTTTTCACACCTTTCCAATTTATTTCATTCAATAGGTAAGGGATTTCAATTAACCATACTCAGATGTTGTAAAATGTAGCGTAAAATGATACATTTTAAAACAAGTTCTTGTGACTGAGTTCACTTCAAACTGGAGTCTCTGATCTCACATTCCTGTCACGTCCGAAGCATATTGTTTTTTGTTTTTTTTCATTTTGCAAATGCGCTCGACGTAACTCTTACATGCGACAATTTGCATAATGTTAGAGTTATAAAACATCATTTTTCCTGCTTTCTTTCTTTAGAAATGTATAAGTAATTTGAAACATTTACAGTTTCTATATTATTTCTCTAGATGGTATTGAAAAGAAGTATAGATCTGTTCAAGCATAATTTTCATGTGTAACAACGAAAAGTTTGTAATATTACTATTGCTGTATCGAAACATAACTCATAATTTAAAAAACAACTGATACATCTCCTTAAATTTTAATGCTACAGATCTTCATGTTTATTGATTTTCTACTTTTTGTTTGGCTGCCCAAAGGACAAGTCGCATATTAACTCTCATAACTAAATTGGTATAAAATGTGCACACACATTGAAGGTAATATCCAAGAAGTTATTTTAAGATTTCAATTCTATCATTCGTATGATGAGTTCTCTTACATTTTCAAATATAAGCTTGTTTGACATATCAAAAGAAACCTGAAAGTTCCTTGAACGGACATGGTCTAATCTTCTAGTTGCTACTAGGTATTCAACAGCCTCGGCAAGTGAAAAGATCATCTATTCACTCTGTACAGAAGAAGATGACGGTAGCTCCACTCCGTACAATGCAGGAATCCTTGCACGACGCAGCGGCTACGAACATTTCTAAAGCTCGCAGAAAGCTCACTTCGACGCCAGTGGACGCTTTCCGGTCTTTGTAGACTAGGGGATATGGAATAGACGGGAAAATACTCACTCGTACGGGAAAAGAAATGATATTATACGTATGTTTGAAAGAAGAGTGGCTGTCAAAAATTCATTGATGCTTTAAATCTTAAATTAAGGGTTGTTTATTGTGTTGTTCTCATCACTAGTAACATTTTTATTTAAATTGTTTGTATCTTTTAATGTTTATGTTGAGCTATAAGCATGTACGGTAGTACCCATACTCATTGTCCCTCGCTTGTTCCAGCCTAGGCGCCGTGTCCCGTGTACATATAATATATGAAATTATTTTAAATTTCTGGATGACGCCCCCCCCCACTCCCCTGCCCTCTCCCACTATCCTCCAGGATTACTAAAAACATTCTGTATTTTCCTTGTTGAAGGTCTATTTAAACACAATAAAAAACGCATGTCAATCTGATGTGTTCGATTGTTATCTTCAGACGTAACACACGCACAAACGGACGGACGGACTGAAAAGTTCTGTTGAAATAGAGGTATCTTTATTCCATCATATTCTGTATATGTAAAGTGTGTTCATTTCGCACCAATTTTAACTTTTATTACCAGTATTTAAATTCTATTTACTGCAGTTTAACAATAATTAATAGTTCGTGCTTGAATTTTTCTTTACGCTACATTTACACTTGATGAAATGGATTTCATTCTTCCCAGATCATCTGTATATCCCTGTTATCGTGTGCGTGTGCGTGTGCGTGTGCGTGTGATGTGGCTCTGTTGTGTTTGTGAGGGTGTAACGGAGTTTTGTGGTGGTTTCGGTTTACCATCAAAGCTACTTGTGACTTGTGAGTATCGCTACACTTCTCTCAAAGAAGTTCAAGGGTTTTAAACCTCTTAACGTCAGTTTGTAAAGTACCGACTTGATATTTCAGATCCATACAAAATATCACTCGAGTTAAGTGCAATGATACTTGAGACGTTAAAATAATTGTTTACTTGAAAGATTGAATCAAAATATAGAATAAGGGAATCTCGCATTATATAATATATATACATTGTATTTCGTCCTTCTTTGTAATTAATTTTATAACAAAACATGACATACTGTAAATATATATTAAAAAAACAGTTATGTGACTGAGTGGTAGACTCAAAATACGAATTTATTTATTTAATTTTCATTTCATTTCAGTGATTTGACAAATCATCAATTTTTATAATTTGTTAGATTATTTTTGTCCTATTTTGGAGGTCTTTCTTTTCTTGCCAACAACGTTGCCGTTTCTTATGACATTTTCCATTGGCATTTTATCAGTAGATATTATTTTCGTCGCTGGTTCGGTACTTGAAACGAATGTTGCAAAACTGTCAAATGACCAGTCGCGATCCAATGCGCAGCAGTACTATAGTCTGTTCAATGAAAAGCACCTTTGCCTTCTTCATATTATGCACACTTGCAAATGTTTGTACGACAATTCTCACGTAAAAAGAAACTATACTTATTTTGTAAAATTATACAGTCAACACTCATTTAATGTTGTATAACGTTGCAGACGAGCAGGCGAAGTTATATGATTTGCTGTAATCGTGTTATATTTAAAAAATATTTTAATGCCGTTTGACATTTATATTAACTAGGGAAACGCCAAAGTCGTTGTTAAACGAGTGAGTGAGCCATGTGTTAAGTACCCGATTACATTACTTTTCTTCCCCCTACCTTGGGCCTACCTAGCCTATCATAGGCTAGAGAGGCGCATTATGACCTTACAGTTGACGCGCCCGTCCCCGTATACCAACTAAACTTTAAAAACTATTATTTATACGAATATAATTATCAAACTTAAATGCAAATGTTCCCGGGTACTCACCACATGACTCGCTCACTCGTCTCACTACGACTTTGGCGTTTCCCTATAGTCTAGTTGGCTAAGGCCCCTTGTAGCCGAAATGTGAAAGAAGTGAGTTCAATTCCCTGGTCGGGAAAGATTTTGTAATTTCTAGATTGTATTTCAAAAATAATTGAACATGATTTGAAATGCATAATATAACGCAGTGTTGTCCATCATCTGTGGCAATAGGGCCTACTATGGTAAACATAGCCAGTACGAAATACGTGAAAATATTGCAAGGTTTACTCAATCTACGAGCGAATTTTGTGGGTACCTTGACGTGCAACATTCGACAGACCTTGCATGGGCACGGCATTTCACGGCCAGGCGAATAATAAACAAAAAATATATTTTCAAAATCTAAAACATTGTACCCGATTACATTACTTTTCTTCCCCCTACCTTAGGCCTACCTAGCCTATCATAGGCTAGAGAGGCGCATTATGACCTTACAGTTGACGCGCCCGTCCCCGTATGCCAACTAAACTTTAAAAAACTATTATTTATACGAATATAATTATCAAACTTAAATGCATATGTTCCCGGGTACTCACCACATGACTCTCTCACTCGTCTAACTACGACTTTGGCGTTTCCCTGGTCTAGTTGGCTAAAGCGCCCTTATAGCCGAAATATGGGAGACGTGGGTTCAATCCCCTGGTCGGGAAAGATTTTGTAATTTCGAGATTGTATTTAAAAAATTATTAAACATGTTTTGAAATGCATATAACGCAGTGAAGTCCATCATCTGTGGCAATAGGGCCTACTATGGTAAACATAGCCAGTACGAAATACGTGAAAACATTGCAAGGTTTACTCAATCTACGAGCGGAATTTGGGGGTACTTTGACTTAAAACATTCGACAGACCTTGAATGGACACGGCATTTCACTGCCAGGTAAATAAAAAACAAAACATATCTTTTCAAAATCTAAAACATTGTCGTTAAAATAATTTCATAACATTGGAAGTCTATTTTTCAGTTTATTATTTCTTGTATGTTTAAATCGCAATGAATCTTGCTGATTTTGTTAGCAGTTCTCATAAACTCGTACCGGATGTCCGTTTAAAATTTCAGCGCAATCTGTTCAGCGATTCGGCTGATTTTTAACGTACACACACACACACACACACACACGCACGCACGCAGAAAAACTATAAGGGCCGTTTAAGTCGAATGGAAATCACTACGTTCGCTACGCTCACTCGTTCAATTAATTTGTCTGTGTATAATATAACGGGAGTATGCATGTCCTCAAAAATATAACTGAACTCTTACATCGCTCAATGGCATTTACGCACATGTTTTTTTTTCTGTATTGTAAATCATAATAAATCCGTCCTAAGAGAACTCTGACACCATCTTTCCTTCATATACGAGATATCTTTGACGCCATAGTCTTTGCTTTATCGTCCGGCTCACGTTTATTGGCTCTTTGCGAGCTGACGCGTGACACAATTGACCAATAGCGTCGACCTAGCACAAACTCACCACTAAACGTTATGAAACTCGTCTAGAACCGACAAGAATCACACGTCTTTACTCGCTTTTTTTATTATGCACCATGAATCCCAGTCCCACGCACGCCGGCACATTCGCTTAGACTTTAACGATTTTCGTCTCTGTTACTCATGAAAGTAGCGAAGATTCTAGTAATTTGTATTCCAGAGTCTCGTTCTGCTCTGCCGCGAGAGAATGCAGGCATGCCTCTGTCACGCAGTTGCCTATTTGTCTCGGCTGCGACAGTGATGCCAGATCTAGCCCCACGTCCCGGCGTAACACACCAAGAATTGTATCTCGTTCGTAATTTGTCAGCGACTTGGCATAAACGCCGGGGAACCTAGGGTAAACGTAAAAAGTTTCCTCGTTGCTATAAAAATTTAAACGTTCCGCGCGAAGAGATTTAATGTCAGGTTTTAGAGTGTAGCATGCAGAACAGGGAATGTATTCACATGGTCAGAGGAACGAGCTAGCGTCGACTGTGGGCTATAAAAATGTTATGGTGATTGCCTGAAGTGCATATAATACCTAACCGCACAACATTGTGGTATTATGCGTTGCTTGACAAGATTTATACTAGCCTTCAGAGCTCAGTTTCACCAAAGTGAATATTAAACTTATGCTGGTATGTCTTACAAACAATCACAAACAACTTTACAAGATAAATAATAATATATCTCCACAGGAGAAGAGTTGTGAGGAAAATAAAATCGACGTGAGAAATAAGTTTTTACCAATTTGGATCCACCAGCGTTTCGTCTTAAAATGACCGACATTGTCAAGGACTTTCTAGTTTGAACATAGTATTTTACCAATAACTGAAGAAAATTTCTCATTTATTCTGCTACGGAAAAAACTTTAAAGTATATTTAATACAATCCATAAATTAAAATATCCATCATCAAACGTGACTTGAACCCAGGTCTCCCGCTTGTTAGGCGGACACCCTGATCACCGGAACTCTGAGCATATAACACAACAAATAATGCACCTATATGGAAATGTTGCCAGGTTAATAAAATCGTTATACAGTTTATTTAGTGTTAAGTATGATAATATGCTGGTGAGTATTCTGTTGTTGTTGATCTCCTATGTAGCAGCCTTTTAGGTATATCTAGAAAATCACACCCCGTTCGATAATTTCGCGTGAAATCAAGTGTGTGCGTGTGCGCGCGACGTGCTCCGGTTGTGGTGAAGGGAGGGGGGGGCAGGGGGAGGGGGGCTTATTAAGAAGGTTGACAATATTACCCCTAGTGCACATACCCCTTTCCAAGCTGACTTTCATAAGTAACTAGTCCATCGGACGACCCTATCTTAGAGCATCGCATCGAAGTACATTACTTTGTTGGGGTAGTGGTGAGAGGGGAGGGGAGGGGTAATTACCATAAATCATTTCATCATATTCCTATGTGCGTAGTTTATCATTTTGTCAGCGATATCGTACGTAACTGAGTTAATGAGAGTGACACCCGACACCGTCTTTAAGTAACAAGCTGGTGTCACGTGGTGTGGGGGAGGGTGGAAGGCAGGGTGCGTAGAGCCTACTTACGAGGGAGAGAGTGGCCATCTGAGTATCTGGTTTCTATTGGCGGCGCCATTTTTAATCCAAAATGCCAACAATCGCATCCTGCTTGGATTGAAGACTGGTGGGAGTGAAATGTAACAGCTTTTCAAGATGGACAGACGATGCAATTGTTCACAAGCGGTTGTAGTAACTGCCAAATTCAACCAATTTCAAATCTTTTGTTTTTCACTTGTCTTACTTGTAAAACTTCTTTATCGACCCAAGGAAACTTCTTTATCGAGAATAAAGAAGGAAACTTCTATATCATATGGGAATTTGGATTAAAAAAATGGCCGCCATGCAACCATAGGACCACTCTCTTCCTCGTGTGTAAGCTCTCTAAGGGTGCGTGGAGAAACATTCTCGGCGTGGGACCAGCGGTTTAGCCGCGGTCGCTTAGTCGGTTCTCACTTGAAAACCGAAGATAAGCAACCTCAGGGGTAGAGTGGGTGAACGTTCTGCCATGAAACACACGTATACCGCTGGTTAGAGTTGACGAGGGTTCGAGAGCTAGTGTAACGGCTTCGTTCTCCTCGACGTCTGCTCAGCAGTCCTGGTTAGTGGAGGAACTTATATGACTGTCAAGGTAACACCGTCCTTTCGGATGGGATGTAAACCCGTTGGTCCCCTTGGTACTTTTCGAAAGAAGTAGACTACGTGCCGGTACAGGGTTTCCCCTCCTCCCTTCTATTCACCCTTCATCCACTCTTCGTCTCGAATAGCCTTAGAGCATTGATAGAGACGTTAAGCAATACTAATCAATCAATCGGCGTGGGGTATGCGTAGGGTGACTACCGTGTATCGTTTATAACCCACACCGACGGATGTGGCTGGGTGGCTCGTGAGATTCTGACTCGGGATTCCCGTCACCAGCAATCCCGACTGAAAAATTTTCCCCCAGTCGTTAAGGTGACTTCTACTGTTAAGTATTCTCAAACATGCTTGCACACTCGTCCCGTCACAATATTAGTAACACCCTAATAAAACCTATTTAGCCACGTCAGTTGTGACGCGTGTTTTCCCTAAACCTTAACATATCCTAAAAATATCGCTTTTCTAATTAAATAGATATTTCATATTGAAACTAGATGTATAATGCAACTACAATTCAGAGAATAACATGTACCCGTCCTGATGGTCTAGTGGTTAAGACTCATCTGCCTGGAATGCGGGAGACCCGTGGTAAGAATCCCGGTTGGGGCGGATTTTTTTAATTTCTGAATTGTAGTTAATAATAACAATTGCACCTATGGGAGTGTTTCCCGTCTAACCAAATCGAGAAATAAGAAAATTACGTTAGTATTTTGCCGTATGGTATTTTTCACCTATGTTCAGCATTATATGCATTATATACCATAACTTGAGTCTTGCACTGTGAACTGAACCGTAGAAACTTTGTTCGGGTTGTTCCCTCGTTAAGTGATTATGTAGTCACCAGTATACCACACTAAAAACTTATATTGAAAATTTATTAAACTTATAACTAACTTTAAAATAGTTAACTGAACTTAAATGCTTATAACATCCCAAGCGTCTTTGGACAACTAAGTCAGAAAATCCATATTGAAGAAAGTTGGGAAACTAAATTCAAACTTTCTTTAATTTCATAAGAATATACTAATAATTATTACAAATTTATGTTTCACTTAATATATTTCATTTACATTCTACTGATACTGACTATTTTCGTGTGCAAAAACTTCCGAGACACGTATTGTTATTTTATTAATTGGCGAGATCTATGCATAACTTTTTAAATACATCTTTCATCTTTAGAATTAAAGTTGGAATTTAAACCTGTTCTTGCAGCCAACTGAAATGTGTGAATATAGTTTACAATTCTCTACGCGTTCTTCCATGATGAGTTGGTTTAAAACATTACATAATATGGTCGTTGCACACTTTGTTAAGGAAATACATGAAAAGCTACTTTGAAATACGACTTTTCTGTGGAAAAACTGACAGTTGCCGAGTTTTGGCGCCCGCTCTGTTTATTATTTGATTTTATTACTTCCAACGTCAGATCTGGCATTCGTTTTAAAGTTGGATGATTTAGTATTTTATTTTCTGTTGAAACTAGGACATCTTACTTCATATAATGCATGTATAATATACATTTTATTGCATATTATTTCACATTTTATGTGATTTAATGAATAATAAACTCGAGCTTGTTTTGAAATCATAAATGCATATTTAAAACCACAGCACCGTATACTATAATACCAACCTTAATCTATAATATATGATCTTAAAAGATGTATCAGTTTATGAATATCTGAACAGAAGTAAGAAATGTGAGTCAGGATATGAAATCCACTCTTCGCAATCAATAATTGCACTTACGAAATAGTACTGACAATTTAATCATTGATATTATTCACCCTTTGAACAAAAACAACTGATGTTTTAGAAGATGAAATAATGTATTTCGTAGGAGTTTATATAAGAAGAAAGTTAAACAAATTTTGTCAACATAACATTTTATATTGAGACATTCACTTTATGAATTATTAAGTAGCGTCGTGAATTATTTTAAATATTATTATTATTTTTGTTATTTATTCACCGTCTAGGTAGCCTCTAATCTTTAATTGGGCGGCGAGGGTTTATTCAAAATAGTGAATACCCTTTTCTGCTATTGCTATGGTCACGTCAGTGATATTAGTTAAACTTATAGTAACTAGATCCAACTATTTTGCGAACCGATTCCCACACTTGAGAATAATATTCACGTACGTTATTAGTGTACGTACATCATATCCATTTGAACTTAACCATAATGTATTTACATTCACATAAGTTTAAACTTATCTGATCTTACCTATGGCCCGTAGCTTGTAATGTATGTAAAACATACCCTGGATAGTTCTCTCTTTAGCATAAATCAACAATTAATTCTAAAGGTCAAATGGCTATCGGTATAGCTCAGTTCGCCGTGAACTAATGATATAATTAGTATCAATTAGGGTAGGTGGTCAACGCCAATCATCCATTAGCTCCACGTCTGAATGATAAATAATACACCCCATGTCCGAGTATCCGCTGTCTAATCAATTGTATAGGAATGCCAATTTGTTTTATATTGAATTTAACTAAAGCCGTCCGTTTGATAAAAACCGCTAATGCGGATTAGCGTTATTGTTCATGTACTCCACTTGGTATCAGGAAATTAATATAACGGACGGTGGGTTTATGTTCTATTGGAAATAAATCGAGTCATTGTGTTACAAACGTGACCTGACGGCGATCTGGCAACACCGCGACGAGAATAAATGGAGGGGAAATTATTCGCGTAATGGGGTGAGAGGAAAACATAAAGGGATTTTTTGTTGAACTCTTAGAAAATAAGCGATTGTGACAGGAATCAAATCTTGATGCAACTAACAAAGAACAATTTAAAATAAGTCGCTGAGTTAGGACGCCAACCAGCCTACTCGGCACTGCAGGCACCTTATAATAATAATCTCAAAACTCATTTCCAACAATGTCAGGTTGAGTGGTGTTCTTCACACCGATATCTTGGGCACGAAACTATTTTTTGCCGAGATTTCCAGGCTCAGCGTTTCTTCATCATTATCCTGATCGTCATCTTCATCCTGCATCTGCTGCTTCTCCACCAATTTTCCCCACTCTTTCCTGGCTTAAAGGCACCTAAAAAATAAAAATTAGTAAAAGGTGGGTTTTTAAAACTCTCTTTCTCCGCTTTTATAAATCACTTTTTTAATAGAATATACACTATAAAAAAATTAACGAGCTACTTAGGCCCAAACATTTTATGACGTCACCAGAATGCATTCGATTTAAAAAGAGCCACGAAGATTATCTGTGACTGATTAAAAATAATGATACCGTATTACTTACTTCATCACTAAATACAATATGAATAACTATTTTAAATTAAAAGAATATAAGTTTGAACCAGAATGCTCCCAAAAAGCAGAGGTTTAATAAATCTAGCCTGCATAAAAGCTCCTCGTAATTCCAGCCGAGTACGACACAGTAGGAATACACCTTAATTACATTATGTAAATGACTTCGACTGTGACAAATTGTGCAGTGGATCTCGAGTCTTTGTATCAGAGCACTAACTCTGTTTGTTCTTGTGATTATGTCAAGAATAGGAGAAGTCAGACATCTTTACATTCTCCCGCGCGGCAGTGGCGCTTTCTCGTGGCTCAGGGAGGAACTTCATTATATAGGGTGGCACGTTAATGGCCACCGGACACACGCACTGGAAAACTTGATAATTACACGTTTGTTAATGATGTTGGTTGGAAAAGTGTGCATCGTGTGTTTGAGAAAATTTTTTAATTATACTTGGGGCGACTACGATTCGGATGTCGCTGGTACTAAAAGAGCCACCAGTAATTATTACTGAGTGTAAGGTTTTCCACAGTCAAAATACGAATGCTGGGTCTGAGTTCTGTGAAGTAAAAAAACATGAACCTTAAATAGTGCGCCCAACGTGGGGCTCGAAACCACGACCCCGAGATTAAGAGTCTCGTGCTCTACCGACTGAGCTAGCCGGGCGATGTGGACCCGATGGTACATACGCAATCTTGTGATGTATTTTGTATTGCGACATTGAATGATAATACATTTAAGTAGTGTTTGCTCACTTTAATCACGCCTTTTTCCTAGCTAGGCATATTATGTCCATTCGAAAAATCTTTATACAACATTTTAATTGTAAGAATTAATGCAGAAAGCTGAAAGTAGAAGATAATAAATCATAACTTTTTAATGAGATTGATTTGAAAAGTATAAAACAAAACATGTGTGGCTCGTTGGTCTTGTGGTTACCGTATCTGCTTTCAATGCAGAAGGTCCAGGATTCGATTCCCGCTAATGACAGAAGTTTTTTAACTTTTGATTTGGACTTAAGTTCATCAGTTCTTGTCTTAGGAGTTTGTAAACGGTGACTTTGGAGCCGTCCTAGCAACGAAGCACATAATAAATTCAGAGTTGTTCTGAATCGGCCTTGTTGATTCTGGCGTTGATCCGCGGGTGTTCGCACTGTCCATACCACTGATTGTTATATTTCCTATTAAAAATATCGATCTTTGTTTGGTTATCGCTCACTCGTCGATTGCGTCGGGGTCCACAGGGTTGGCTTGGTCGCTTTGGTTAACTGTCCCCCACTGAAAATCAGTTATATAACTGAGTGGGTAGACTCTAAATACAATTTATTTATTTATTTAATCTTGTGATATATTTTGTATTGCGACATTGAATGATAAGACATTTAAGTAAACTTTTTTCACTTTAATCACACTTTTTGCCTAGCTAGGCATATGTCCCTTCGAAAAATCCTTATACAAAATATTAATTGTAAGAATTAATACAGAAAGCTGAAAGTAGAAGAGAATCGTTGGTCTTTGTGGTTAGCGTATCTGCTTTCAAATGCAGAAGGTCCAGGGTTCGATTCCCGCTAAAGTCAGAAGTTTTTTAACTTCTGATTTGGACTTAAGTCCATCAGTTCTTGTCTTAGGAGTTTGTAAACGGTGACTTTGGAGCCGTCCTAGCAACGAAGCACATAATAAATTTCAGAGTTGTTCTGAATCGGCCTTGTTGATTCTGGCGTTGATTCGCGGGTGTTCGCACTGTCCATACCACTGATTGCTATAGTTCCTATTAAAAAATATCGATCTTTGGTTGGTTATCGCTCACTCGTCGATTGCGTCGGGGCCTGCAGGTTTGGCTTGGTCGCTTTGATTTAAAGTCCCCCACTGAAAATCAGTTATATAACTGAGTGGGTAGACTCTAAATAAAATTTATTTATTTATTTATTTATATCATAGCTTTTTGAATGAGATTGATTTGAAAAGTATAAAACATGCAACTTTTAAGTTGTTTTGTTTTCTGAGTTATTAGTGTGAAAATATTCGAGTATCTGGAGGCCATTATAAAATAAATAAACACTTCAAGATACCATTATCCAATACTAGTTTGCTTTCAAAATAAAATTCAGATATTCATAACGAGGAAAGAAACTATTTAATAGATTATTATCAATTGAAAAAAACAATTTAAATTCAAATGTTCGTGTTCAATACGATACTTTAAAATATAGTTTTTTCTATCATCTCATTCTCAGTGAGTTTGATAGTTTTATTTATGGAGTAGCAGCATTTCATTCATTGTGTACAAATTAATGCAAATATTAATAAATAAACAAAATTGACACACGAAGAAACATATTTAAAATCAAACAATATATAAACACGTTTTTCGTGGAAATCAAACAAGTAAAAACTTGTTCGTTATGGTGATTAAAAGGGTATCGGGTCTAAAAGAGCTGAGAGGTCATTTTTTTGGATTTATTTTTAAAATATAATGTTAACATTCGTCTTCCTTGTTCAACGTCCCTGCCATCAATGCAGAAGACCCAGGGTGCAAATCCCACTCCTGGCGGTTGTTTGTAGCTTCTGATAAATACTTTTAACCATTCTTTTGATTTAACGTTATTTTAAATCGGTGATTTAGTCGTCTAAGCAAAGAAGTACATGGTAAATCAATTTATTCAGACTTAAGAGATTTATACCTGCTAAAACGCTGATAGTAATATATACTGCACTAATAATAAATTGTCTCTATATAAATAAAATAAATAAATAAATTTTATTTAGAGTCTACCCACTCAGTTATATAACTGATTTTTAGTGGGGGACAGTAAATCAAAGCGACCAAGCCAACCCTGCTGGCCCCGACGCAATGTGCTATATAATGATATATATATAAAATGGTGTATAGCTATACAGTTAGTAATTCTTCACTACTTGATTACGTCGGCGCCTACAGGGTTTGCTTGGTATATTTTAAATTTATCTCCACCACTGAAAATCAGTTATGAGACTAAATGGGTACACTCTTTGTTTATTTTTATTTATTCAATAATAGATTGCATTATTCGAGCGACAGGGTAGGTTTGGACCGCTTTAACTTAAAATCGCCCACTGAGAATCAGGTCTATAACTAATTTGGCAGATTTCTTGATTTGATTAGTCGAGAAACACTCCCGTAGGTTAATTGTTTGTTTTATTAATATGATAGTTTCAACTCACATTTAGTCTCTAAAACACATAAAAGCTTCTACCCGCGATCCTACGTTCCACTTATATAAAGGTTAACTCCCAGACATACGAACCCAAGCTTAATCGTGAACCAGTTATAGTAGTAAGTTGCCCGTAGTTGTGGTCAACTCAAACTTGGTATTAACAAGTTTGTTTGAGCTAGATTTTACTCTTAGAAAGTGCTGACGATGTCTTACAGTATAATCGAATAAGTGAATTACCTCAGAAACTTAAAACTGGTTTTAAATAAACAGAACAACTCACTCGGTAATCTGCAGTGGAATTGAAAGTGGTGCCTGATACGATTGAGATGTCGTTTTAAATATATTTTAAGATTAATTGAATTATTAAAAGAATTTGTTATTTTACTCAACACAGAATAGAATATGTGAGAGCTAAATTTTAAAACATCAACATTTTTCCACACAAAAACATTTTTTATGGAAGAGAATTCCGTATAAAAATGTTTCGATGTCGTTCAAAATCCACTTTTTCTTTATTACACATTTTTTATGAAATTTACATTACTCGCTTGTTTTTGTGTGCTGTATTCAATAATGCACGTTTCAAGAAAAAAATTCAACGTAATCGAAAACGCGAGTCAACGATAAAAAAATCTCGTCTTGCATTCCAGCACATTTTTACAATAAAGTGTATTAAAACTTCAAAGACTGAATAAAATGAACAGAGATATTTTAATATTTTTTAATCGAGACATTTTCCCTCTTCATATCGGTCGGATCCCCTCTTCCGCGCATACATCCAACCTACATAGACAATCACTCGACACTTTTCACAATGACGTCATTCGAGTTGAATTCGATCGATCGATTTATCGATCAGTGGCGCGATCTTCCCGCCCCCGGCAGCATGACGTGTTTCCCTAAAAGCCCGACAGAGGGAAGGCACGTCGCTTGAATATTAACATTGCTTGAGCTCGTCGCGTCCGTGGAAATCAGATTGACATTTCCCTCCCTGAGTGCTACGCCTGGTGGCTGCTGTTAAGAGGAAATTATAAGAGAATAGTCCCTTCATTGACGTGGGGCGAAGGGAATGGGAACAGACTTAGTTTAAACCTTAACTTAACGTACAAACTGACGGAGAAGTAATAGTAGTTGACTTTATTAAGAGAATATATCAGAACGCTTCACAAACAGAGATAAATTTTAAATGACGGTTGGATTTACGTCTGATGCATCAATGTAATACATTTTCTTTAAATTGAAGTCTAAGTTACGTCCCCTACGCTCAACCACATAAGTGTATTTAAGTATAAAATTTATTCTAGTTGTTGTTCGTCGAATTATAATAATACATCCTCGGATGGAAGATAAATCATCACTGGCTTTACTCGCCTACATAAAGACGACTATCTCTCTCTCTCTCTCTCTCTCTCTGTTTGTTTGTTTGTTTGTTTAAAGCCTTGTTGTTATATTATTTTATAATTCTCTGTTTGTTTGTTTGTTTAAAGCCTTGTTGTTATATTATTTTATAATAAGCATTTTTCTGTGAATCCACGTCAAAAACATAAATGGTAGAAATCAGAAAGCGAACGCATGGCCCGCGGAAATAGTTGATTGCTTCTGTTAATATAATATTGGAGTTTGGTCGGTGTATCAAGCACAAGCTGAAACCGATAAAAAAATAATACAGTTTGTGTTTACATGGTCTCCACTGCTGTCCTTAACATTCCTTTGTGCATTAAAAAAAAATCAAAACAAATCTGGCCCATAGAGACATTAAAGTAATTAAATACCAATTGAAAAGATATTCAGTACTCACAGACATAAAAAAGGGAAATATCCTCATTTGAAATTACTGTATTTAAGAAACATATATACTCAAAAATGACAAAGATTATTAATTTCGAAAACCACCTACCTCCCTAATACCATCTTCAAACGGGAGTGTCATATCCCCACCTCTCATCTAAATCTAGAACAGTATAAGCTATTGAGCTATTTCTTCAGTCGGTAAAGCAGTTGAGCCAGCGGTTCAGCCGAGGTAATTTAACCGGTTCCCACTAGAACACTGAAGTTAAGCTAACTCGGGCGTGGTCAGGGGAAGAGTGGGTGACCGCTCTGCCCTGAAACTCACGTACGTATATCGCTGGTTAGAGCAGATGGAGGGTTTGAGAGCTAGTGTAACGGCTTAGTTCTCCTCAACGTCTGCTCGGCAGTCCGGGTTAGTGGAGGAACCTATATGACTGTCAACGTTACACCGTCCTTTTGGATAGGACGTTAAGCCGTTGGTCCCCTTGGTAATTTTCGAAAGGAGTAGGCTACGTGCCGGTACCGGGTTTCCCCTCCTCCCTTCTGTTCATACTTCATCCTCATCTATCACCACTCATCGTTCGTATAGCCAAAGTGCATTAATATGAGACGTTAAGCAATATCCAATCAATCAATCAATTAATCAATCAATTTAGAACAGTGTGTGT
This sequence comes from Sweltsa coloradensis, assembly GCA_024449915.1. Classification (NCBI taxonomy): domain Eukaryota; kingdom Metazoa; phylum Arthropoda; class Insecta; order Plecoptera; family Chloroperlidae; genus Sweltsa; species Sweltsa coloradensis. The sequence goes on from JAMZAV010000224.1 coordinate 527,417, forward strand.
TTAGTACAGTGAGTTTTTAGGACAGTGAATATTTAGTACAATCAGTGCATCCCCTCAGTTTCTGACGCGATCTTTTTGTCTCAAGCGGGACATGATTGTTATCACTTCTCTGAATGTTCCTCTAGCTTCAAGACCGGCCATAGTGTTGTCTAGGAAAGTCGAACTTACGATTATGAGACCCGGGGTAATGTGTTGTGTGCTGCCATCTATCGTCAACAGCCGGAATGAAACGCGCTGGAGACACACAAGTGATGACCGTTCGTTTAGTTGGGCTAGTGTGATGCGTTTCACTTATTGCCACGCTGGATACAGGCTTGACTTTAAAAAACAGAGCGCATTCACCTGCAAGTGTGGGGGTTTGAAATCAAGCTAACCTGGTATTTTGGTATACCTGCTGATCTGGGAAATGATTTATTAATACAATCATTGTTTAACTGATTTTTAACCGCCAAAGTTTTTATATTTTTGGCCTACAATTTTAAAAACTTTTTTGAAATACACGGAACAATTTTGTTTTAATTTTGTCAATACTTATCTAAATGTTTCGAAACATTACAATATCAAGTATGAGGCTGCAAATATAATTCAAGTAATTCCAGTTTCTTTTAATCGCAATATGTGAGCGTATTTTAATAATTGTTATCATACACTTGATAGTTGTGAATTTGTTATGTAGGCCTTACTAGTTGTACTAATCAGTTATCAGCAAGTTTAAAAACACTTTGTTCGTGGGTTGACCTTTCAAGCTACAATGATAGTACAGCAATATATTCCGAATTTCAATTTGCAGGTGTCACTCCCAAACCATTTGTAATTATAATCTAGAAAATAGTAAAGAAACAAACATACAAAAAAGTAATCGTTTTGAGTACAGTGAAGCAGTGTCCCATTATTGTAATAAGTCAACATAAAATAGGTCAGGTAAGCTATTGTACCCGTTTCAGCTCTAGCCATAATACAGAGAAAGGTTCGAATGAGAATTCATAGATGGCGTTGTTCACTACTTTTCTAATTAAAACAAATATGTTCTCTTGTTTTTGTAGCTAGAGACGCGACTGTTCTGATGGTAATTAACAGGAGTGTAGTTGTTCAAAATTCTCGGTACGAAAATTAATCAAACGAGATTCTCGGAAATAAAACGGAATCCTTTCGTCAGAGCACTCGGATGACTCAGAAGGGAAAGATATTCCTTCCACTTCAATGAGAGCTTCGAACGTTTAATTTATGCAATCAATGGAAATGCACTTCAGATTTCTCGCTAATTTAATTTCAATTAAATTCCTTTAGTAACTTTGTTTTTACTAAGTACCAGACGGAATAATGTTGACATTCAAAAGAAGGCTCGAGCTGCCATTTTCAGTCGAGAAAATTACCAACGTTTCAAAGTGGCCGTTTCTGTTATCTCTCTTCTTGCCTCTTGCGACAGAAAGTTAGGTCCAACTTAAAGAAAGTTTGTGTAATGTCTCGAGTTCTTTTTCCAAGCTTATTTATTAATTAACATCTGTCTCGATTATACGAAAGCTCCTCCATCGTCAGTAAGCTCGTTGCGTAAACTTATAAAACTTTTTTCTTCACAATATGAGCGTGAAACAATATTGTATAGTAAATAACAGCCTTTGAGAATATAAAGCTATAATTAGGGGTAGTTACGCCCCTTTGATAAGATTCAAAAAATATATTTCAGAGTATCTTAAACATTAACGAGATTGTCTACATAATAAAATTGTTTTTCTATTTCCCCAGCTGAAAATCGGTCCTTGTAAATGAGTCGACAAATGTTTTTTGTGAAAGAAGAAACGTCTTATTTAGAATGTAACAACTACCCCCATTAAGGCAGGTTCCACTTCAACTGAAGTTAAATTTCGGCTTGATTCTTTGTCTGAATTTGTTTCTCGAGTAAAACAAAAGGGAGTCGCAAGTCGATCTTTGTTGGCAGCTGCGTCAAAAGCCTTCCCGTCTCGTCTGCCTGTCTCTTTGATACAGACCGTACTTTAGCAAGTGCCGCTGAATAGGTGCGACTCCAAGCCTGACGCCCTTACGTAATTGAATCGACTCAGATGAAAGGACCAATTTAAGACGTTAATTGATATAATTCCCTTTCAAAGATGATGGAAGGAAATATGTAAATTAATATTGAGTGCAATTTATAGACAATCTGGCAGCAGGTAATAAGAAGGAAATGCATTCGGGGTAGGAGGCTGGGAAAGCGACAAGGTAGTGGAATATTGTGCTGCAAGGAAATATCTCAAATCAGTTTAGGAGAATGAAGGGGACACTGTATAATCAATTTTTGAAGTGAAATACCTTTTAACCTTTTCAGATCTATTTACGATTATGACTCGTTGCTGGCTTTTTATGGATGACAGAAATAAAAAGTAATGACAAAATGAAGATTTTGAGAAAAAAATCATGTGAATTGCATTATTATTCTATTCATGATTCAAATTTTAAAATAAGAACAGAGAAACCTACCAGCGAATTGCCTAATATCGTGCTGTCTTGCCTCTCGGCTTTGTTAAAAATAAAATCATATTCTTGAGAATATTCTAGTATTCCCTTTTAACTGATGTAGAAGATTACTACTTTTCTCCGTCAATGCCAGCAAGGATCGCTATGTAGTAAAAGCTTATCGCGAAAAGTTTTAGGACTCGTTGATTGCGTAGTGACGAGGTGCAATCATTTCAGGTCGGCCGCGTGAAATGGCGCCAAAAGACTGGCTCCTTTGATCGCCGGTGCGTAGATGGCGTGTGAGGGGGGAGGGAGGGGGGGGGGGCGTCTTATTTGTTTGGATCTTCAAAGTTCTGTTCCGTGTGCAACAGAAAGTTGGCCAACAGTTTCTCGTCACTGTGACTTTTTAATAAGACTTTTAGGTTTTGACAATGTTCTTGGAGAAAGCTTAGCTTTGGGTTTCTTTGACATGACAGTTGAGCCTAGTTTAATAATGCTTGCAAGTATGGTGAACGAACTTTAGGCAATGAGGTCCGGTAGGGAGGAGAGAGGACTCAGGATTCAGGACTCGTTCAGGATGCAGTACTCAGGACTCAGGATGTGAGAATAAAAGAGAAAGAGCGTGTCAAAGTTCTTCTTCCCAACTTCATAATTAATTTCACCAAATGCATTCTTAATCATCATTGTTGAGATATGCACGGTTGTCTTAGAAAAAAATTGTGTATTCATAGATATATTCCAAAACATCTGTTTCCTACACAACAAACTAGATTTCTTGAGAACATAAAATGTTTTTTTAATATTGCCTCGCCACACCTGTATTTCCTCAGCTCCTCTTCAATTATTATTCTAATATTTCCTTTTTTCTCTTTATCAGTAATTCGCCTAATCGTCTCCTGTCCTTGTATACACCCTTCATGCTTTTACTTCTTCTCAACACTTGCTTATTCATTCTAGACTATTTCTTATCCAATATTATTTAATGGTGCATTTTTATTTATATTTATTGATGTCCTGACTAAATATGTCCATGATCATTTTACTTTTTGCCATTCCTAATTGTCGTGAAAATGTAAAGCAGACTAAATAATCGTTTTGTCTGGCTCGTTGGTGTTGTGGTTAGCCTACCTGCTTCCAATGCAGAAGGTCCAGGGTTCGATTCCCGTTAATGTCAGAAGTTTTTTAACTTCTGATTTGGATTTAAGTCCATCAGTTCTTGTCTTAGGAGTTTGTAAACGGTGACTTTGGAGCCGTCCTAGCAACGAAGTACATAATAAATTCAGAGTTGTTCTGAATCGGCCTTGTTGATTCTGGCATTGATCCGCGAGTGTTCGCACTGTCCATACCACTGATTGCTAAATTTCCTATTAAAGTATATCGATCTTTGGTTGGATATCACTCACTCGTCGATTGCGTCGGGACCTACATGGTTGGCTTGGTCACTTTAGTTTACTGTCTAACACTGAAAATCAGTTATTTGACAGAGTAAGTAGACTAAATACGTATTTATTTATTTATTTATTTATCGTTATTTATTTTCTATATACGCAGGTTCAGAACGTACAGAATCATAAACACGTTTTGTTTTAATAAAAAAAAAACATATTTTAATGATAATATTCATTTGTGTTTGATTCGATTTAGTATCTGCGTTATTTAAATCCAATTAAATAATTGCTTTATACGTTGATCATGGTTCTGTTAGAATGTTATTTCCCCCTGGGGCATAACATGCATGTGTATTATAGCTTTGTGAAAATAATTGCTCTCTAATTTAATTGCATTAATTAAAATATAACAACAACCAATAACCTGACAGTTATTTAAATTATACACATGGTTAGTTTAATTTAATTGTGGTTTGGCTTTATTAAAGTTTGTTTTTATGCTGCATCTGTGATCTATGGGGTATTGATATTGCGGGTAAAGTTTCGGCTTTACAGCTATACAATATAACTTTGTTGTAGCAAAATAGATATATGAATTCGTATTTAAAGTCTGCCCACTCATAACTGATTAAAAGTGGGGAAGTATAATTTGAAGCTTGCCAAGGTTATTATGTCGGCGCTTCTTTTCGAATTCTACTCACTTTAATAAATGATTTTTACAAAAGTGAGCTATATAACTCAAGAATTTTTAAAGAATTGAATTATAAAAACTGATTTACAAAGGAGGACAACCGAATACAACTAATCACATAAACGCAAAGAAAATAATGAAATGAAGTAAAACAAAGTTTGAAATAGTAATTAATATTTCAACAACAATGTATAGCAGGGTATGTGATTTTTTCGATTTTTATTTACGAAAGTCATAAATCATGATTCATTTGATTTAAATCAACTTTTTGATTTAAATGAGATTTTTGTCGATTTTTTAAATCAACAATATCAGTGTTTCAAAACTTGTCAAGTTGGTGAGCGGATCAAATACTTCCACAAGCGTTTCAGAAAATCCAATTCAAACATTTGATTAAGGAAAACTTTCCCTAGGTCAGTTATAACTCTTGTGTTTGTTGCTCAAATTAAAGAAAAAGTGCATTTGATTTAAATCAATAATGTTTATTAAATATATCTTTTGATTTAAATATGATTTAAATCAAAACACCCTGATGTATAGTGAGACAACAATTTTGATAAATTCAGAATTGAGTGCTTTATTTTCTCCACTAGACCTATGTCTTTAGAAACAACAGGTCTTCACTTCTTAAATTTACTCTGAGAGAAGCTCTCAACCAATTCCCCCCCCCCCCCCCCCTAATACATTTATATCGAGCCGCGCGTATGTGCAACATATTGACGTCTGTCTTCTGTTTGTTTGTTTCAGAATAAGCAGCAGCGCATGGAATTCCTTGTCTGACACTCTTCGAGTCAATCAATGGTGAGTGGATGTTTGGACGTGCCTGCACACGTTTCAGCGGCTTGTTACGGAGGAGGGGGGGGGGGGGGGACAAGACAGAAAGCTGATAAATTATTCCGGAGATGCATTTCCCCTTCCAAGGCTGACGCGTCCCACCCTTCTGATAACTCGCGATTTTTCAAGAGGATACATGACAAATAATTTATCACTATATTGAAAAATGTGCTTCACGATTTTACAATATATTACGACAAGGCCAAGGGAATTGGTTTAAGTGGATTTACATGTAGTAACGATGTGAACTCGGGCTTCGCTAAAAATAAGGTTAACTTGATTTTTTTACGGGTTGGGAATGTTGAAATTTACCTCTCGTTTGGGATATTGCAACGGGAGGTAATATTTTTATAATAGCACTTTTTTGTTCGAATTTTAAATTACACTTTTTTTTCTGGGAGATTGTAATATTTATGGATTAGTACTTTTTTAATTCCAAAGTTTAACAACCCCTTTTAATTATTGATTATGGTAACAATGTTATGTTTTTTAGATTAATTTTGATTTTATCAGTTTATTGTAAGATAATTTAAGGAATTATCTAATTGAAAGTACGGTTATAACCACTAATAAGCTCTCGGTACTCAAGTTTATACTTAGGTACTAAAGTTTTCTTGTATACCTGGGTTTGATACCCCGCTGAGACGGATTTTTAGTTTCTGGATTGATTTCCATAAAATTCTTGTATATGATTTACTTAATCTGCATCACGAAGCTGGAAGTAGTGTAGTTAATAGGACATTATTTGTGTTATAATTTCCTCTAAGATCTCCACCAGTTGTTGCTATACTGTACGTGAAGTGTATACCCCCCCCCCCCGTGGTTTTCTCCTGTCTCTTATTAGTTTACATTCGTGTTAGGAGACCTGTTAGCGGCAGACGTCCCAGCCAACACATTTATTAGTAGTTTTCAAAACTTTTTCGCTTACTACATTTCAGAGTTAAAACTTTCCGTGCTGTTTTGTTTTGAAACTTAGAACTTTTCCATCTGTTCCATTATTAAAGCCAATTGCTTCCAATTTCTTTGGGGGTTCAAATAAAAAAGCCCCGTCACGAAGCCGCACGATAGAAGAAAACTACCGCGCTGTTTCGTGAAATGTTATTTTTAAGAAATTAAATTTAGCAGAAGAGTTTTCTTGTCTAAAGAAGTCGAGTTTCAGTGTTCAGATGCATAGGCCTACTTCTTGAAAGGGAAGAATAACTAAGTATGTTTAAATTACTCGATTCAATAATATTACAATATGATAGCTCTATTTTATTGTCCTCTTCCTTATATAAGAAGAACTAAAGAGGAGATACATTACATAAGAAGTACAATTTTGAATCATTTGTTTCAAAACGGGCATTAGTACATTTAGCACAGTTACTAGTTTATTTATTATTCTTACAACAAACAACGATTGGAGATATTTATCAATGCCAAGTATTGTAGTTTTAAGTAACAAATATCAATTGTTTTGATTTGTTTGCTTTTGACCGATTACGATTTTTTTTTTTTTACAATTAATGCATGACATTTCCTCAAATATTGTATACGTTCACTATACGAAACTTTAAAATGGATTTAATGAATGTAACAAATATTTCTCTATTTAATTGATTACAAAACACTCTCGAAGGTGTACAGAAATCAACTCAGAAATTATAAATCCATTTCAGTCGGGTATCAAACCCGGGTCTTCCAATTGCCGATCGGTTGCAACAAATATTGTTTTATAGCTGATATATTCCGAAACAAATCCACGAGTAAATGAAGTTACTGAATTGTGTTTTGTTATTCAAGTGTAATATTTTCTAGATAAGAATGAGTAAGTTCGCAAACATTCAGTAAATCAGCTCCGTCCGCGATACTCGCTGCTCGTAGTATTTACTAATTACAAATACTCTCCAGCCCCGCCCGTATGAAACCAGGCGTTCCTCGCTCTAGCGGATACAAACACTGATCTAGTGGTCGGATGTGTTTATCTTCGTAAGTGATGGCACGCATACATTTATATTGACTTTTATCGGTGTACCCGGCTTCCGATAGTCAGTATGCTGTAGTAGAAGTGCTGACGCGGCGAGTGTGGGGGGGGGGGGGTAAGCAGAGGGGGTTGCTCCAGCACCGAGAAACAATGGAACCGACAGATATAGCTCGTGCGCAACGAACTAGACTCTGATTCGGGAGGTCACGGGTTCGAATCCCGCCCAGACAAAAAGTTTTTCCCGCGTATTTTTCTTTTATGATTTCAGAGTAACGCCTGTCATTCCCAACCTCCCATCATAGTATTTCATCTCAGGTCAAATAGTCATAGTTAATTGATAGACTGATTCGTATCAATCAGTATCGATTGATTGGTACCAATTTCCGACATTACAATTTACACCACAATAACGTAGTACGTCACCTGAACAGGGTACAACTTATGTGATCCCTAGAGCGGATATAATATATTATTGCAGCTATAGACAACAGTTGTATAGATCATTCTATGCTCTGTTGTAGACCTTAATAGCACTCAGTGTTATATAAATTATTACGATGGATAGTTTTTAAAGTTATCTCAAAATCTTATGTAACGAAATATATGAAGAGTGATTAACTACTTTTATTGTTTTTAACTATGTTTCATTTCATATTTTTACTTTGTATAAACAACCTCGCTACATTAATGAAATGTAAACATTTTGAGCAATTGTTTCAAATGAACCACAACAATTTTTAAATTGCTACTTTCTTTCGACATCAGCTTTAATATTTCTATCCTATCATCACATATTACAAATCAATATCATCTCAGTTATATACGTTTCATACAAGCATCACTAATTTTAAAAGTATGAGATAAAGATATGAATGACGTAAATAAACAAAATGTCCGTGTTTAAAAATAAAACAATTTTACGTGACGTAAAATTAGGGATAATTACACACAGGCCATTACAATTTTTTTTTTTTAGAAGAAACTTGCAGTAATAAATTAAGACCTTTATGGCCGGTTTATCAAAACCTTAATCTCAAGTTAAGTGATTCCCAGGATTAACGTCATGGGTAAACATCGTGCAGTTTTAATTATGTTTGTAGTGGAGATGATAACTAATCTCAGATTATCCCAACTTAAGATCAACAGAGGTTTTGGAACAAACTTAAGATTATCATTCCCAGACAGTAAAAGTGTACATTTTGGTCACACAAAAATAAGAAAGATATGGATTTACCTGTTTTCTTATTTGATCGACAAACTTTATCATCTATAAAATTCTCCATCGTGTTTAGTTAAACCTTTTAAAATTATTTTTTATTCTTGTAATTTTAGGAAAAATATAAGTGTATAGTTTGAAAAAGCAATTCAATGCAAACACAAAACTAGTGAAGCATGACTTCGTAAATTGATTGATTTTCTCTGCTCAGAATCGAAATAGAGATCACATGGAGAGTTATTTACTGTATGCAGGCCCTAACGATAAAATCATCGGTACGATAAACCTTTATTAACATAATTTTGTGTTAGATGATACTGTCTAAGACAGAATAGTCCAACATGGCTACACCGGGAATCGAACTAGGTGATTACCGAACCAACCAATCCGATTTCTCTGTGTGAGAAAATTTTTTATTTAAACAAGGTTCTGCGTATTTCATCAAGGTTGCCAATACATTTACATAAACATTTTCATTTTTACAATTAACAGTTTAACAATAACTAAAATTGATAATCTTTGATATTATTATTAATTATTAATTTTATTTTTTAGACGTATTGATTATTATTACTTTTCTGTGCGTTTATCCAACTGTTTGTTAAGTGTGTAGGTGTCACGCGGCCCGTATGTTGATATCCCGCGGACTTACGCCGGAATGCAAAGCTCTGGGGTGGGCTTGTCGGTTGTCGCACACAATGGAAGACGCCTTTGAAAAGCTCCACCCCAGAAAGTAACTTCAGCTACGCCAAGTGTGAGTGACAAGCAACCGACAACAATAGCGACACGTCCACATTTCAAATGCTATAAAGTTCCTTTTCAAGTCTGAATTTCAAGCGTGCGCGGATGAAGAAAAAACGGACGTTTTTCTCTCGAGGATTTTTTGATATAAAAACCCTCTTGAAATTAGATAAATATTTTCCCTCGCGCGCGCGAGAGAAGTTGTTGTCGAGTGTAAAAGGTTGTTCGTTTTGTCAACATCAAGTTACACTTTCACTCCCGAGCGTTTGATTGCTCACTTAGGTAATTCAATTTACTCCCGGACGGGATTGGTTCATTGAAAAGTTTTAGTTTTCTAAATGCTTAATGACTTCATAGGTATCCGCTGGAACGGGGAGTTGACACAGTTCAGTTCAGATATTTCAGCCTTTTAAAACAGAGAACGGTCACAATAACTAGAATCTTCCACACTTATCATTGAATAATATGAGTAGTGTGAAAGTTAAAGGTCCTATCCCATACAACCAAATTAAAACGTAGGCCCAATTAACATTTATCATTCTTATTTATATCATTTTAATTTGGATAACATATATTAAATTATTTGAACTTGAATATCACTTACATTAATTAATCTTATACATAACATTGTATTTTAAATCACGTTTTTTATATTCACGTGGCTAATAATTAATCTGAAAATTATTCAAATACTAAAAAAATTGTGTGTGCTAATGTGTAATACCTGTTTTAATTATGGTCCTACATTTTTCAGATGTTTTAAAAAACGATTCAAGACAGACGTCAGAGAATAAAATACATATAAACACAGATTTTGTTGTGATAACATTACATTTGACTAAGTGAAAAGCTTGGGTAGTGGTCTAGTTCCAAAGTTCGTTTAACTATTTTTAAGTACTAGTTTTTATCCCCTAATTAATATGCTGAGCTCACATTTGCATTACAAACATCAATTGAAGTTACTTACTCAGTTCGAACAGTTTATTTATACGTGTGCGAGGAAATTTCCCACACAATAATAACAGTCTGTAATGACAATGATAACATTTAGCTTTCATACTCTTAAACCCTAATAACTAACGAGATTGATTAATTCATTAGTGAATTAACTAATTAGTGTCTCACATATCGCATGAACACTCTTTGCAACGACTTTATGTTGATTTGAAATCTAAATTCATAGACTTTCCACATCATATTGATGAAAATGTTGATTTGTTTATTCAGTCTCGTAATTGAAAAGCCAATTAGTCATTGTCATCAGAGTGAAGTTAGTTCCTGATGAGTGATTGTCACGTAAACCCGACCTGATATGGGCGTAACCGTGTGAGGCACTACAACCTCAAAAACGTCAAATTGAATTGGTTTCAGTAATTATAACTGAGAGGTTTATGTTCACGAAGGTTCTGTTAAATTTGTTAATTAACAATAACCGATAGTGTGAACTTTTAATCCGGCGTTAGCTATAGCGCATAATGGAATTAAACAAGTTTATACCCGTATCAGCACAAATTACAAATTGTTTTAGCTCGGGAAGCTTGTGGTGGGGTAGTTACGACATGGACGTTAACACTATCTAGCGGAGGTTCATATAACTTCTTGGAGGGGTTGATTTCACTTTCGAGTTCGGGGTAAATACGACCTCGAATGTTAAAACCCTCTGAAATAACCGTTCTCAAGTCGCAACGCTAGACCACATCATTAACGTGATGACAATGTGTTTCTATTAGATCTACAATATAACCAAAAAATAAAAAATAACATTGATAATATGTTAGTATTATTTTATTTTCAATATGTAAGGTTCATTTTGACAACATAGGCCCTATACATTGCTGGAAGCAAAATTAGAGCATAACCACAATGCCTTGACACCGGTCTTAGCTAAACTAATATCTTAAAACAACATATTATTTTAAACTATTTAAGTAATACAAACATAAAATTTGAAAAAAATAATATAATATAACATAATTAATATTATCAAAACACGCAGAATAAACTAGACTTCCTGGCTCTCTTTTAAAACGCGTTTATAATCGAAATGGATTTTGATTTAATCAATATTTTCGTATTTAAGAGATGTCACATTACGGATTTTCAGTAGGAGTCTCTAATTTAATATAGGAAATAGAAACCAGGAGTAATTGGTCGGCCAGAATCAAGAAGGCATATTCGAAAGAACTCAACTCAATATGTGATTCGTGGACAGAGCGGCTCCAAAGAGACCGTTTACACACACACAATCAAAGAATTTAAGTTATTATTGAAAAAAAAGTGTGGCTCGTTGGTCTTGTGGTTAGCGTATCTGCTTCCAATGCAGAAGGTCCAGGGTTCGATTCCCGACAAAGTCAGAAGTTTTTTAACTTCTGATTTGGACTTAAGGTCCATTAGTTCTTGTCTTAGGAGTTTGAAAACTGTGACTGTGGAGCCGTCCTAGCAACAAAGCACATAATAAATTCAGAGTTAAAAAAGGTATGAAACGGTTCATTTCGCCGCGTTGCGTTTCACACCTTTTTTTAATATATTCGGGCCGCGAAAGTCTTAAATTCAGAGTTGTTCTGAATCGGCCTTGTTGTATCTGACATTGATCCGCGGGTGTTTGTACTGTCCAAACCACTGATTGCTATAGTTCCTTTTAAAAATATCGATATTTGGTTGGTTATAGCTCACTCGTCGATTGCTTCGGGGCCTACAGGGTTGGCTTGGTCGCTTTGATTTACTGTTCCCCACTGAAAATCAGTTTTATAATTGAGTGGGTAGACTGTAAATACAATTTATTTATTTAATTAATTAATCAAATATCCAATTTAAACCCCTACTTATAATAATGGATTAATTTTTCACACAGGCTTAAATAAAAACAAAATCACATTTCTCTTACTAACCACATTTTGTATAGTATTCATGAAACACACAAACAAATTTAATTTCACGCGGTTGGCTTTAACGTTTGATGTTGTCTTTCCTCTTAAATATAAACCAGCACACCCTTTGAGTAGAAAGTCTAAGCTTTCAAACATATTTCGCGGAGTTTTGTTCTCCCAACGTCCGTGTGGTTTATTTCAATAATTACTTTCAGTGCTTACCGCCCGGAGGAAGGGAATCTGTATAATACATGTAAATGTGATGTCTAAACGTGATATATTGACGGGAATTTCTACGGCTCTGATGAGATGGGTTTCAGGGAGGAAAGTTCCACCAACATCGCAACTCGACCGTGTGACTGAATGAGTTCAGTGCAAACGTTGGCCACACTTTGTTTTCAACGGTTCTCTTTCAAGGGTTTACACAAGTTAAACATGTAGGCTTTCAGCAAATGAAACCTTAAAGAATGAATAATGTGATGGCATGGAACTGTCCTAATTCTTGCTTGAATATTAAACAAAAGTGGGTAGGAATGCAACTTTGGTATTTATTTCTAAATTTAACTACTAAGGATATACACTCCCGTAGCTATAATTATTGATAATATTAAAAACAATCCAAAAAAAAGTCAAAATTAAATATATTTTTGAGTTTAGCGGGTGAATAACACTTTAAAGATGTGAAACAGCCTTATGTAATAATTTTTTTTTTTTTTTTGGTGGAGGTGCCGGGTAGACATTGAGATGATATTTATGCCACAGTTACACTATAAATCATGACCGTTCTTGAAATTTGTACAATGTTATACATTAAACGCAAATCAGAAACAGTTCGTGGTTCGTTGATCTTGTGGTTAGTGTATCTACTTCCAATGCAGAAGGTCCATAGTTCGGCCCGCTACAGGCAGACGATTTTTAACTTCTGGTGTGGACTTCGTCCCATCATTCCTTGGCTTGTTCCGGTTGTTACGAATATGCCTGGTTGATTCTAGCGCTGTCCACGGATGGAATCGTGTCCAGCCAGTTTGATCCGTGTTTACTATTTAAAATATGGTCTCTAGTTTGATCATTGTTCCGCTCGTCGATGGTGTGAGCGCCAACAGGGATGGTTTGGTGTGTTTCATATTTAATGTCCGCCACTGAAAACCAGTTATTTGACGGAGTGAGTGGGACGAGTCTTGATACAAATTTATTTATTTTTAACTATAACTCGTCATGAAAAACGTACTTACATTAAATACACACGTAGGCTTAATTTTCTCGAAAGTTGAACACTCTATATGATTTGACTACGTTACCAACTCATTAATCAAATTCCAGTATCACGTCTGCTTAAGTTTAATCAACCCACTGTATCACTTCAATCTTCGCCGCCATCCAGTCAGGCAAACTCTTAGTTTGTCGACCAGTCCGGTTGTAGTTCACATTGTTGCCTGATTGATTCCGACGCGGGGTAATCCCCAAGGTGGCCGGCAGGGGCGTCCCGACGACAACACCGCGCGACGCTTGCGAACCGCATTAAATAGACGACTTAACTCCACAAAGCCACAGCAATCCCGTTTAACTATATTAAGGCACATAAAAATAAAACTGTCGTCTTCTTTGGCTAAGATGGCAAAGACGACGTCTTGGGGGATAAGCCCCGGCTCAGATATATCTTAATAACAGTGTTGGAAGGTACGTCAAAAACAAAGAAAAATAAATTGAGAGCCCTTCCGTCTGAGAGAGAGGGGCGGCGTATTATTGCTTTTTAACTGACTTCTCTCTGGCAAGCTGTAAAAGACTGACATAGGGTATGAAGCAGAAACAATCTCAGATGATGAATTATCAATTTGAAAATAATTAAAAGTAGTATGAACTGTAATAAAAACCGTTGCGATATCTTTTAAACCATAGTTAAATGTTTATAAAAGTGATAAGTAAAGAAAATCTTGTTCCGTATTTTAATGGAAATGGTGGAAAATTATAAACATTATAGAGGCGAAAAATCAAACTGTCAAACAACGTTAACCTTAATTCAATTTTGTTTATTTGTTTATTTGAAGGCACATTACAACAAGACAAATGTCCATCAAGTTTACATTTATTTTAACCTATTTGAAATATTTTTAATTGTTTCATGTAATAACAATAAATAAAATTGTAGATTGTATTTTACAATAATAAATGATGATGTCATGTCAGTTCTTTGCACTTTGTGGAAAAACAAGATGTCATTATATTATACTGTCTTTATCGTAACATAAATATTCCAACCTTGTATTTTTCTTTTCATAAAAGCACTCATCAATGACTTTTGCAATTAATGTGTTTGCCTCCTACTTGCAAATGAACATTGTATTCCTTGACAAGTTGGAGCGATGAGGGATGTATATATTGCTAGTAACTCAACGTTGCTGTCATGTTGTTCTTGCCTATGCTCGTCCAACTTAATATGCGGTTGTCTACTGTCTAGTTTACATTCAAGGCAAGACACGTGTTGTGTTCGTTGTTTTTTAAAGTGTCATGCACCGTCTACACAGAACTTCATTCTGCAATGTTGAGAAGTGTTCACGGACTGGAAGTAATTCAAACGCAATAAATATTCAATTTCGAAAATATGTTATGTCAGCGCCAGGCGTTTCCTTGGCTTTGTTTCTCGTCCTTGGGCCTCTACGTCGGAGGATATCCACAAGATAGCATCGGATATTGAGTTGTAGCTTCATTTCCTTTTACCAGTTGGCAGCGTCAGGTTTCAAAGGAATTCCGTTTCACCTAGCGTTGACACTTGAAACTACAGAGCTCCCATCTCTGTTTACCGTACTTTCCACCTTTGTGTTGCTGTACCTTGCGTAACTACAGGCTTATTCCAGCTATGCAAGGGTCGTGATCAAGATAGAGGGACTTCATTGTAAAATACTTGTGCACCAACATCTACACAATTCTTCCGCTAACTACTGTACTTTATTTCACACATATACGGGATATTTATCGAACCTTTCGTCATATTTCTAATGTACTGCATGTGAACTATCAAACTCTCACGCTCTCTTTTCTGTACTTTCTCTGAAAACTGTACACCCCCTTTCTACTGTTCATTCTTGCATACATAAAAGGGATATTTACCTACCTTAGTGTGGTATTTCCAAGGTACTGCATAACTACAAACTCTCTTTCTCTCTCTATTCTATACTTTCTCTCAGTGAACCGTACTATTTCACTCTGCTGCAATCCTTGCATGCAGATTCATTCACGTAACACAAACCTCAAAGAAACTTCGTGGCAACAACTCGCTAGACTTCACAGCTACAAACTCTCTTGCTCTCTATTCTGTACCTACTCTCATTACTACTGTACTTTCTAGTATACAGACACATTCACATTCTGCATGCGTCATATTTCAAAGAAATTCCTTTGCAACTACTCGTACCACTTCAGAACTCTCTCGCTCAATCCTGTACTTTCTAAAATTCTCTCTCGTAACTTTAGCAGAAATACTCGTGACGTGTTTGGTCAAGCATCTCACTCTCTGCATACTGCACTTTCTTGCATAAATACCAGACCTGAATATAGAAACACCAAATGTAGTTGGCATCTTTTAAATTTTAACTGTATGGCACTTAATACTCAAATTTCTCTATTAACTGACTTTTTTCAAAAAATGGACAAACATTATGGAGGTAACACGCCTAATTTTTCAATTGCTACAGTAACTGTAATATTTATTTAAAAGTACCTTTATCTCACTATCCTTGTACCTTTTAGTTATTGCAAATCACCCACGCATAATTACTTTGAGACAGGTCTACCAACATCGTTTTAGAGCAAAACGTAACTCTTTCACACTAAATGCATGCTTCTATTTCGTTCAATTTGAATCATGTTTTGTAATATAATGGATCTTTTAGTATAATTCTCATTTATTGTATTTCCATAGTTACGAAGATAGAAGTTAAATTGCTTGCATATATAAAAGTCTTCACGAAATTTTGGCTTAGCAGGCAACACACACACACGGGCAAAATACACACAAGGTCTCACAAACCCCACGGATTGCCCTCATCGAATTCAATCCAGCTCCGATGCAAAACACAACTCCCCCCATGTGTTGGGACACGTGCAGAATACAGAACTCTGACCTCTTCTTATGTGGAGAGAAACACAGCCCCGCAACGTGTTTAGCATGAGATTAAATTAATTTCGCCATTAAACCTGGTAACGCATGACCTCGAAAACCGTTATCATCCTGCCGTATACAACACACACACTCATAACTATCCTATATATCATTTATTAAACATTTTAACACACCTGAGTATACTAGGTATACTATAGTGAGAGTCGAAATATAATTAAGTTAAATACTCATCTCAAATGTAATCACAAATATTTTCTTACAATAATGTGAAACATAATAATTTCTTTAGTCTGGTACAAATTATAAAGCTGTTGCAAAAGTTTAATGGCCCAATTTCATTTTGTAAACTAAAGTAGATCTGTCAACTCTATAGGCTACAAAATATCAAAACAGAGAGAACATTTTTCGGATAAACAAAACTGGCGTTAAAAAATATGTTGAGAAATATATAATTCCTATAAAACCAAAAATATATCTACATAGAGCGACAAAATATAGCACAACCTAGCAAGTGTTTATAGAGTTCTTGAATTTGGTGGAGGTGCCGGGTAAAACCCAATCATTTTCTGTGCCACTTACATTTGACAAATTTAAGCTTACTAAGCTAGATCAGTTCTCTACCGACAAACAATATTATTATTATGCATAATAATATGCATTAAACTAGAAATAAATAAATATTTTACTATTGTTACGTAACAGCATACTAATTCAAAATTAAGTATTGCCACTTTATTCGACACTTCAAGATATCATTATATGATTGTTGTGAATAATGTGTCAACCTCAACACAATCAAGTCGTGCAAGTTTACATGTTATTCTCTTCTCGGGTATTATTATTAGAGTTTGTTTTTTTATACAACTCGTAAACAATTTCCCTTGGATTTTCTTATTTCTGTCTTGTCGTTTTACGAGATTTTATCTTTGATACCTTGTTTTTCTCTATTTACATTGCTAACGTTCCCGGAGGTTAAAAGAGGGGTTGGAGATTGGAGTTTGAGGGGGAAGGGGGGTGATAGGAGATATCCGTTTACGTTTTTCTCCCTCAGAACGGATATTAATTCTTACTCGTTAGTTCGCTACGATCGAGGTCATCCTTCAATTCCCAGCTTGAATGATTTCTATCCAGCTCGTTCCAATAAGGACGGTACACTAAACGTTTTATACGTCGAGGGAGGTTGTTGGTTATTTGCAAAGGGTTATTGTGAGCTGGATTCGATCATTGCGCGGATGCGAGACGGGAAATGAACATAATCATTCGCGGATTCACTGGATCAACGATGAGGCGAGAGATAAATACAAAGTGATTCGTCGTAAGATTTAAAGTGCAAGATGGAGTTACTCTACAAAATATAGAATCTTTGAAACTTCAATATATGTTGTATCAATTTGTTTATAATATCATGTTGTATGTCGTACGTAATAAGTTACACGTAAATTATGATTTAAGTGTGTATAAGAGGTTCGTATTTTCTAGAAATCAGCAATAAGTTATTGGATCATTATTAATTTTAAATATTATCTTCACTGTTAGTTTTAATAATTGATAAGTTGCGTGTGCACTTTGTAATTATAAATAATTTAATTAAGTATATTTTATTCTGATTGTTTTTATATCCAATTAATTTGCTTAGAAATTCAGATTGCGTTCCCAGAAAATATACATTGCTCTGAATGTAACGTTTTGCAGTTTTTCTTCTTGCTATCTTTTCTTTAATTGTAATGTTTTTGAGGGTATGATAAAATTGTAATTTTAATGTCAGTAGTATTCATAGATACTTTTCACGGACAATGACATGCAGTGAATTTAATTATAATGTTCACATTAAAATGAATATATTTAATGTTTCGTGATAAGTTGACAATTATTTAAATAGACAATTTTGAAGTAACTTGTTTTGCGTAATCCTTTTTTAGCTTTGCTTAGAATTTATTTGAATTGTTTCTCGTAACCATGATGTAAATGCGTAACTTTGTTTGAAAGCTTTATTGTACAAGTATTTTAAAGCGAGTAAATCCTGGATTGAGAATACTGACACAACATGGAGAGAGTTGCAAAGAGTTTCAAAGATATACTCACATAGAATGTGATACACGAATCCTTCAGAGAGATCTGTGAATGCGTTGCGTTGCGTTAACTCGGTAGAAGTTACTATGGTGGTATTGAGTAGACTGAGTCAGAGTAGCGAGGATGAAGAGTGCACTGTAATGAATCTCATTGGAATGTGAGGAGAAGCCATCCCCGGAACATGGAAGTGTAGTTAAGAAGGGAATTAGGTCGAGCTAAGAGCCTAAGAGATTAAAGAAGGAAATGGAATTTCAACCTCTTCGGAAGCGGTAAAATTATTTCAACAATCTCCACGGGTGGCGTTGATGGGGGGGGGGGGGGGGTCTTGTTGACACACATTTCTTCCTGAAGAGATCCTTAAGTTTTAACAAAACCGCGCATTTTCAACACTTCAAAGAGTTTTAACAGACGGAAGTTCAGTACACGTGGCTAAAGTAGGTTAAGGACTTTTGTGAGATTTTCGTAATATAAAATGCTAATCGAAGAGCGTAACGTTTAGAATCCCTAGTTGTTAATTAATCCTCATCCTACAGCTTGTTACGGATTTAAGGTTGAGTTTTACGTTTTTAAGGGGACAGAGGACATTCTAATGCAGATCAGGAATGCGTTTATAATACATAGATTATTTAACCGTATGAAACTAATAATTCAGAGCGATTAGACCTCCGGTAATTCTGACTGAAGTTTTTTTCTAGGTTTTCTTTAGTCGAAGGCTAATGATGGAATTAAAACAGACACACAAACCCCTTGTACATTTAGGTGTTTCCCTTTTATAATATCCCTCAGTGGTTAGCCAAATAAATAAATAAATAAATAAATAAATAAATAAATAAATAAATAAATAATAAATAATAAATAAATACATTTTATTTAGAGTCTACCCACTCAGTTATATAACTGATTTTCAGTGGGGGACTTTAAATCAAAGCGACCAAGCCAACCCTGCAGGCCCCGACGCAATCGACGAGTGAGCGCGTTGATGGCGTCGGCGTCGACTGGGTTGGTTTGATTCAATATTAGTTCCTCAATGAAAATCAGTTACGTGAGTGAGTGGGTAGACCCGAAATACGGTTTTCCCTCATGCTGAAAACCGAAAC
Organism: Sweltsa coloradensis; assembly: GCA_024449915.1. NCBI lineage: Eukaryota > Metazoa > Arthropoda > Insecta > Plecoptera > Chloroperlidae > Sweltsa > Sweltsa coloradensis. The sequence continues at coordinate 546,849 of JAMZAV010000224.1, forward strand.
ACCCTCTTTACCTACCTACTTATTTAGTAAACATGAGGTCCACAACAGTTTAAGAGATATAAAAACATACGTAAACTTTACTTTGAAAAAATTATATGTATTGCACACTTTATTCGTTAGAATCTAGTTCAATCTAAATGGCGTTACTAATTCCATAACCACTAGAATTCTCTGCAATACATAACGTTATATAATGTTCAACTGCGGTTGCATGTATGTTTATTCTAGAAATAGTTTGTTGTGAATAGGGTTACTTGTAAACGATTTAAAAGGTCCGGGCGGCTTCGAAGTCCGAGTAAGCATTACCCAAAGTGGTGTACTGATAATACTATCTCTAATTCTATAGATGATAAAAAGACCAACTATAAACGAGGAGGATTAAAACTATCCCGTTTTGCTTTGGAATCAGATGTTAACTCAAAGGGCAAACATGAATGAGTCTCACACATTTTAATCCGGATAGTGTAAACATGCACAAGGGTTATATTCCACCCCACAACTTAAGCCCAAGCAATCACACAGTTAGTGGGAATTAAGTCAAGCTCAACCTGTAGGATCACGATAAATATTGAAATCATAAAACATTTTTACATCATGTGTATTCACTAATACAAAAAAGAGTTCTCTCCACAGAGATAAATATAATTCTTCCAGTGAGTGTTCAATGGAACACGGTATGGACCTCAGGCATAGGCCAAATTGTGCTTTATGCACCACATCAAGAATCAAGAATGCTCTTGAAGTTACAAGTTGAAGTTTCTAGTTATAAAATAATAATAAAGATTTGATTGCGTAAATTTGATCTGTATAACATAAATCACAGTATATTTTGTTTACATTTCACATTTAATTGAACAAATAAAGTTGAGTGTGCCACGTCTCACGATAACAACTGAACATGACCTCCGGTTAAAATACGTGTTTTGTTGGCAATGCCCTTCAACAAGTATGTAACAATGTTGTTTTTTTTACCCTGAAGTCAGGGGACGGGCTAGCCTCACTCAAAAAGATAAATTTTATAACCCGGCACCTCCACCAAAATTGTTCAACTCTTGTTTAAGTTTTTTTTGTGTCTTATTCTTCTTCGACAATGCTTCACTGCCTCTTTTAAGTAGTCTTATTTTTGCATATTTTCTTTAATATCTCCTTTAATGTAATATGCGTGTAATTAATATAAGGAGGACTAGCTAGTGTTTGGAGTTCGATATAAATCAATAATTATGAATTGTTTCTCTAAACTTGATGCGTAGAAAATAGTTATCATAATCGAACAAAGTTTGAATGTTCCATCACTTAAACGCGACGAGGCACGTTGCCCTTTAGAAGGCAGTGCGCGTATTGATTTCAGATACTAGAATAGTTGTTGAGGAATGTCGAGACAAGATTAGCAAGGTGTATCCGCCACATTCCTGAGGCTCGTGTGCTCCGTTACTCCTTGCAGCTCGTTTACATCACTGTAGTGTTCAAAGCGCGTAGAACTTACTTGAGCGGCTCCTGGCGGAGTTTCGGCGAACCTCAAGTAGTTCTCGGAAACTCCGCTGGGAGCGTCGCAAGCCCTCGGGATACGTGTGTGTATATACACCACCTCCTACTAACTCTGTTAACAATTAGTTTACTCCCTATTTCAGGCTAATAGAAATGTTCAAGTACAGAACTCTGCTAATAAGCAAAGAAGCCACGCTATCATTCATTTATTATCTAAGATAATAAATTCATTCATTCATTCATTTATTATCAAAGATAATAAAAGAATGATAGCGTGGCTTATCTAAACACTAAAATACGTAATAAGTTGTTAGAAAAGGGAGTGCCCAAATCACACTAGTGTATTTTACAATATACTTTAAAAATTAACATTTCAATACATTAATTAAAATATATTAAAATATTAATAAACAAACTATTATTGTAGGTTATTATTATGTATTACTAATAAAAAAACAGGGCTGTACGTCCGACAAGTGTTTTACAATAAATATACATTTATATCCTTTACTTTTATTATAACTAAGTTTTGTACGCATGTATGAATCATTTGAATGTACATTTCATTTAACACTAATTTATACACGTATTCTTACGTTAATCCATCAATCTATTAGAAGTTCGTTTGTTTAATTCTTCATAACGTGTATTTTTGTCGTGCTATGCCGATGTACATTCAAAGTAATAACATAGAGCAATGTTAATTTCGCGAAACGTTCTATGAAGACAAAGAACTTAATTACATTCCGCAAGTAGCGAAACAGTACGATTCCAACTACGCGTCCAACTTACACTCCAGCAAAACTTCATTAGTTTTATCTTAAAGAATCTGTCACACGACACGTAATATCAGTATGCTTGATCGCCCCCGGCGCAGGCGCGAGTGATTCTTAGTAGTGATAAGGAGGTCGAAATTAAAATATCTTATTAGACCCAGACACATAAAGACCATTGCAAGTCTTAAAGCAAATACATAAAGCTGGAACTACGTCGTCAAGTTTTTAGAACGTTTTCAAAGAGAGCTATAAAAGGGTTTTATCATTATTTTCACCTTTGACTTTTAAAAACCCAAATTTGAAGATAAAATGAGCTACGTCGTATTTTGCTGGATTTAGAATTCTTCGTACAAGAAATTCACATAAAGTTAGTGTTTTAACTTTTAATTTGTAGCGAAATAGATTTAATATATAAGTATTTTTATTTTATATTCCCAATTTTATATAATTGGGCATATTGTTATAAAATACCAGTCTGTAATTAAAACATTAATTAGTGTCTTGCATGGTCGATTGGGATAAAATTATTGTTCTAACAAGAAAGAAATAAGAAAAACAATATTTTCAATGTGAGGCGTATTTAATTGAGTTTTTGTTTGTCAGTCAGCCTTCACACCAACAAAAATATTGCTGCGCAACTTGACAAAGCAAATTCTGGGAATGCCAAACAAACCAACATTCAATGTGATTTTTGTAAATGTATAACTTTCGGTGGTCATACAACTTCACATTCATATAATTTTAACACAAATAAATATTAGCGAAAACTAGCCAAGAAGTATTATTTGCAAGTTTACTTGGTTATTGACATTACCGCAACAAGAAGAAGAAAAGAATGATGGAAACTCGTAATTTTTGTTCTAAAATTTTCGTTTTAATGTTTAGAAATTTGTTTGTTTTGTTTGTTGATGCAAAGGGTATAATCCCCAACTTTTATGTCGATTTCTGCAATCGGTTTTAGCAATAAACTTATACACGAAGTATAGATGGAGTGACCATATCCTAGCTTGACAACCAGGAAAAATTCCATATCAATCAGATGATTACTGAATGCAGGAAAAGTTCAAAAAGATATGGAAAATAGACTATATAGATGACTCGCATAGAATCACCTTTCTATCCAAAACATATAGGTAGAGGTATAGCATTTTCAAGTGTCATTTTATAGCGTTTTGTAGTATCTATTTTTTGGCCACTTTAAAAAACTCGACGTATGAAATTTTTGAAGTTTTTATTTCAAAATTATGTCATCAAGGTTGAACTAATATCAACTGAATAAAAATGTGCACACACAAATATATCGATAATAATTGTACACTAAAATAAAATCGGACTGGAAAACCTAAGTTTAAAGTGAAAAAATAGCGCTTTGTAGCATCTCTTCACAAAACGCTATTTTCACGTACCTCTAATTATAAGATAATAATTTTGTGTATTTGTATTCAAAATTGGAAAGAATTAATGAAGAAAGACTCTGGGAGGATAGAACGAAATGGAGAGAACTGGTAGAAATGCCTGTCATAGAAGACATCGAAGTAGATGAGGAGGTGTTGAGCCTGGCTAGCAAACACAAAGTCCACAGCCCGAGAGATTGGTGATACGTCACCCCCCGACCTGACTTATGTTGGAACCGGGTGTTTGATTATTATTATTGTATTACAACCAAATGTTTTGTTTTTTATAATAGTTTGAAGCTAGAATGGTATTTATATTCTGTGTCTATGATTTCTTGCTTAAAGTCTTCGTTAATGAACTACATTCGTGACGATGAGTGGTGATAGATGACGATGAAGGACGATCACAAAAAACATTCCTAACATTCGTGACGATGAGTGGTGATAGATGACGATGAAGGACGATTACAAAAAACATTCCTAACATTCGTGACGATGAGTGGTGATAGATGACGATGAAGGACGATTACAAAAAACATTCCTAATTCGGGATTCGAGCCCACGTCCTCGCAGTGCTGTACAACAGAATTATTTGTAATATAAAAGTTTTTCTCTGTTAATACACGCGGCGTCGGGCTCCGCTACTGAGTCTGACTTAGCAAAGAGACTCTCAAAGTAGGTTCTGATTGCAAGTTGTGTCCAGTAAACACGGTGCAATTACTTCGCCAGTGTTTGTGTGTCGAGTCTGCGTCTGCCACCGCGAGAAGACGGGCGGACAGCGTACACACCAGACGCAGTGCAAACACCGTCTTGCGGGTAATTTAAACAATAATCACGGCAAGACGCTTTGTGCTAGAGGAGGCGCGTCTCTTGATACTCGAGGTAATTGAAACTGAGCACTCAAAGGCAACGACTTCGTCATGTGTTCTCGTTTGCTCAGGTGTCAGTTGATCGCTCGGGCGGAAGAGGGAACTAGAAGCTGTTGTACCTCTTCGAAATAAGTGCGAGTATGAAAATGAATACAAACACTCTTTTAATTTCTTGAACACATGCATTTAATATTAATATAGCATTATAATAGTCATTGCAAATTTCGATTTATATCACAAATTTGAAATAAATGCATTAGCAAAACGACAAATCCCATTGTTCTCGAATTGTTCTATATTGTTACACACTTGTATAAATTTGTTGTAGCGTTAATATATTCGAACTATGTAAACGTTTGCTCTATTGTATCAAATGTTCTCTGGAATGTAAATTCTGTATTAGATAAATAAAGAATAATAATAATAATAATAATAATAATAATAATAATAATAATATATAATATAATATAATAATAATAATATAATAATAATAATAATAATAATAATAATAATAATAATAATAATAATAATAATAATAGAGAAATCAAATATTTGTGTTCGCGTTTATTAAAAATACCTGACGTTTCGATACGACTGTGCGTATCATCATCTGAGGCAACACTGAAAAACTTTACATTTGAGATTGTTTTTGTTGAATTCTTTTGCTTCTTCCTTGCTCTGATTGTCATTGTCCAAAGAACTAGAAACATCTTGACTTCCTTGATGCTGCTGCTGCTGCTGCTGCTGTTGTTGTTGTTGTTGTTGTTGTTGTTGTTGTTGTTGTTGTTGTTGTTGTTGTTGTTGTTGTTGTTGTTGTCTTGAAGTAGTTCCCTATCATCGGACCAACAACCACCACCACTCCACAACATCAAGGAAGTCAAGATGTTTCTAGTTCTTTGGACAATGACAATCAGAGCCAAAGAAGAAGCAAAAGAATTCAACAAAAACAATCTCAAATGTAGCCTAATTTTTTCAGTGTTGCCTCAGATGATGATACGCACAGTCGTATCAAAACGTCAGGTATTTTTAATAAAAGCGAACACAGTGAAATGACTCGTAAAATATTTGATTTCTCTAATATTTCGGGCTGTGAAAGCATAAAGCAAGAAAAATAATAATAATAATAATAATAATAATAATAATAATAATAATAATAATAATAATAATAATACAATTTTATTTAAAATATTTTTTTCAAAGACAAATACACGATTAAAAACAATAAAAACAATCATAATTACAATAATCATGATTAGAAGATCAGTTTGAGGTTCTGAACATAGTTTGATGTAGTCATCGAACTAAGATGGTCAGGTTTCTTGTCCTGAAACTGTATCTTCACAGGGATCTTGCACTCCGTCGAATGGTTGTGATTTTAGAACTTGACGGAGAATGGGATCACTTGGTTGGGTTTTTGCAGTAGGAGAGCCTGGATGTGGTCCGAGAGAATGTGGCGCAGTTCTGGGTAAAAAATTCATGTTTCTCGTAGTCATACTCGCAAGGAGTGTCTTCCTCATAAATCTCTGCATACTTCGGGTTGTATTGGAAGGCAGTGAAGAACTTGACGGAGAATGGGATCACTTGGTTGGGTTTTTGCAGCAGGAGAGCCTGGATGTCTACGTGCGAGATGGTGCTGCACCACAGAACCGTGATAGATGTCCTTGTCTTGACGATGTACAATATTTGTTCACAGGAAAGGTAGTTAACTCTCCCGATCCAGAGGTAGTAGAGTAATCATTTCGTCTCTTCGATCGTGGCGAAATGTCTGTCAACGCAACTGAAAATCTTGACACTACACTAATGTTCCCGTTGATTGTTGCTTGTGCTGACGAGCGAATCTGAAAGTATTGCTGGTCTTTACCGGCATGTTTCACGCTGATTGTAACTTTCCCGCACTCCTCCTTTGTGTCCGTATTTTCAATTATCAACTCCTCGTAAAACGCGATCTCATCATAGATCTCGTCATCAATGTAAAATTTGTATCTTTGAGACAGTTCATCGTGTGGAAAGTGTTTTGCAATTATAGCCAATAGCTTTGATTTGTGGGGCTTACTGAAATCTTTTGCCATGATAATGATATTCAGAATACCTCATTCCCACCCGTGGTTTTATCACCTTGAATGGTGTGATGACGCTATGTTGAGCATATTCGCCACCGACGGACTGTCGTGAAGCGCTGCCACTGGCACTTCTTAGCAAATATCACCTTGTACCGGTACATAAACAGATCATTTTACTATCTTTCTAATCTGAATATTGTCTTATGCCGGACACGTGTTCCACATATATATTTCGAGACCACTTGATAGTTTCACTGACCATTTTCTTCCTCATTGATAATAATAATAATAATAATAATAATAATAATAATAATAATAATAATAATAATAATAATAATAATTTTTTAAAGATTTGTGATTTAAAATCATATCAATTGTTAATTTCCCTCAGCTCTGGCAAAGAGGTATTTTTTTAACGCGTTTCAGGCAAATTTACGTTTGCATGGCTGAATGCCTCATAGATGTCCAAAACTTTGTACATTTTATAGAAACAGTAATGATGCATGTTTAAAGTTTAAATTAATCAAAAGCATCCTGGCTTAATAAATGCGTAAAAATCTTGCGGAATATGGTCTTAAATAGTAGGCTACATTAACATTTGAACTTTTATTTATTTCTAAACTAAAAATACAAATAAAATAAATAGATTTATGAACGTAAATTATTCGAAAAATCAAGAAAACATTATTTCGCACTTCAAGTCTTCAACAAGCTTCCTGTCCTATATACTTGAGGGGATACCTTGTTGTTGTGTCCCCGACTGTATACGTAATGTTCTTGCGCGTGCCTGTACCCGAAGCCAGCACTCGTTCCGAGGTCCTAACGGCAAGGGAGGCGCAAAACTTATAATACGCCACATTAGACTTGAAAAATAGAGCAATTTAAATGAAAATTCGAATTTGATGTTGTCATTATTTAAAAAGCCCCCCTGTTACTTCTGGCGTTGGGAGTCTTCCTCAGACTTCTTTCCTGCATCGTCGAACTAAACACGGAGAATTATTCGGAGGTTTCTCATGTTTATCGTCGTCATGTCATTTAACTCAAAGTGAAATACAATTCGAAGTTCTGCTAGATTGACTAAGACAACAAACTTTTATCGACTTCTTTACGTTGGAAGGAAACATACAGAAACTTTAAATGTTAACGAACGAGCCAATTGGAAAGTTTTTCGACCGTAGTCAAAATAATAATGATATTTTTATACGTACCATTGATGGTTTAATCATCAAAACAATGATTTTCCAATCCTTTTATTCGGTTGAGAGTTAACTTAGTTGAAGTTATAGAAATAATTTACCGGATATACCTAATATTATCAAGAATAATGTCAATTATTCACTTAACGATGCGTCAAAATATTTGTGTCCTATAATAAAATTAATTTATAGAAAAATTATTCTATAATAATTGATAAAAATAATATGTACACACATTTATTAATATTGGTTCGTACAAAAACAATTATAATTTGGAAAAAAAGTATGTATAAAACCCACTTACTCACGTAACTACATTTCAGTTGAATACTTTAATTAAGAATTAATTAAACCAACGACATCAACGCACGAACAATGGCCAACCAGAAACCGGTATTTGGAATAAGATATAACACTAAAGTTTACGTTAAAGAGAGGGCTCTGCAGAGGATATATTATAATGATTGACATTTATGGTATAAACAAGAATAAGGAATTTCTTTAAGTTTACATATTGGACTTTTTGATTCGACCCCAGGCTATCTGGGACACCCCAGATTACGAGTTGTCTTCACCAATCATGCCGCCTTTTATGGCCATCAGAGGCTGACTTAGGCATTACATCTCATGGGCAATGAGCCCAATGAATAAAAGCAGAATCTATCTTGATTTTACTAAACGTTTAGGTGGTTGGGCACGACTCCCCTGAGCTCACTAGAACACGCCGTATCAAGTTAATGTAATCACATAGGTTTACATATCCAGGGACTCCCCTCAAGCTACAACTACGAACCAAGGCACACACTCAACCGCAAAGTCTGTTTGCTTGCAAAGCGTCAACCTAGGTTTTCAGTTTCTATGGATGAAAGTAAGTTTGTGGGTTGTTTGTATGAGGCGCATATCCAAGGGCTTTGGATGGACGTTGTGGTTTATACAGATGAAAGTCAGCCCTGCACGCATGGTATGTCGTCTTCCTTCCGCATATCTTAACAGGACGAAGTTCCACTCGTCTACCTTTGACCACCTACATTCATATTTCAGCAGAGTTGAGTTGAAATTAATTAAACACATTCTCGCAGCTTGAAAGAAACTCATTGAAGCTACACTCTTCACAACGATTTCACTAGGATTCAGTGTAAAATAGTATATTCTCAAAAAGTATTGTTAAACAAATAGCTTCATTATTGGGTCTAAACTTTTCAAACTTCAAATCGTAGAAATAAATTTGTTGTACTGATTATTTTATATAAATATTAGAAAAGAAACACTGACACAAACAATTTTATTTTATTTTAATGTATTTAAAAGAGTTCACAAAATTTGAAAACCGTTTAGTGGATACAACTTGTATAGGTATGATTGTTTTAAAAAATATATGAATAGTTGTTATCGACTTAACTGTTTTTGATGAGCGTAGCGAGCGAAGCCCACTACACTGGAGAAAAAAATCCGGAACGTTTTTCTTATTTTCTGTTTTCTGTTTGTATTTTTGAGTGTTTGTTAACACGACTCCAGCTAAACCGATATTCCAATTGAGATAAAATTTTCTGGAGGCCTTTGAAATCTCTGAACTTAGAACTGCTACGTTTTTGAGCGCAATAGAAAAATTGTTTCTCATGAAAATCGAAATTTTACGATTATGTTTTTTATTTTTAATAAATTCTTGAATAATTTCTTCGACTTGTAACACCTACATATTATGCTTTATCCTATTGTAATTATGTTGAGAACCTTAATATTATGAATTAATATATTAGTGTGAAATTTCAGGGCAATCGAAAAATTAATTCTCATGAAAATCGCAATTTTACGCTTTTTTTCCATTTTTTAAAAACATTTCTTTGACTTATAACACCTACCAGCTTTATCCGATGGTAATGCTTTTTTCACAGAACAACAGAAAATCTGCATAACACATGGCAGGTCAAAGCACCAATTACACTCATCCAACAACGCGCCTGAAAAAGCGTTTGCGAAGCTTTCTAGTAATAAAGCTTATTTGTGTTTCTTTGTTTGTGTTTTCGGACATCTAATATTTGTATAAAACACTTAACAGAATATAGTTTAACTCAAACCTTTTCGCAACATTACTTTTCAGTCTTGCTAGCTTCGCAATAGTTGCACCAACATCCATGGTACCTTCTTCAAATATTCGCAAAGTTGTAATTTAAAATTTTCATACGAAGTAGGCACAAAATGGCGGCTATTTTAAGCTAGAAAAGTTCGCTTTCATCTCCAGACATACATTGATTTCTAGAAATTCGCATCCTCCTTTAAACCGTGGTCTACACAGCGTTCACTTCCTAGCTAGCCTGGACTACGAGAACTTGCTGAACGTAATATGGCAGCGCAGGGGGAGAATTTTGCACAGGAATTCCCCTCGAATATTCTAAAGGAACGCAAATGAAAGGAGCTTGGTAGGTAGGCCATCGCAAACATCTTCAAAGAGATAAATATTTGAAGAAGAAAATACTTGGCGAACATTTGGTTCTTTTCTGTGCTCGAGCTGGCAAAGAGGCAAACAATCTTGAAGAACTCTTCGGAGTCTACGGTTCGGGTAACCTGGGAGCATGTTTAAACATCGGGAAGTCTGTTCAACTTTGATATAATATAACAATATTATTAATCACAGTGAAATAAAGTTCTAGGCTTGCGCCAATATTGCGGCTTTGGAAAGTTATACGGATTAGCTAAAACCACGGCTTACTAAATGTTTACTTTATGTTAACTTGAATGAGATTGTATCCAGTGGGCCGTGATGTTTATGTAGTAACTAATTTATTCTCTCCAAGGGATGGACGGAATAGCATTATACTGGCTAGTATATTCACCGAACGAAGCAACATTTCAGTTATATAAAATAAGGAAACAGAAAACAGCAAATGTTTTAATTTCATTCTAAAATGATACTAGGGCTGACTTACATTAGGTGTTGAGAGGGAGGGCCCATTATACAATTACTTAATATTTATTTTATTTTTTGAGTAGTTTTTCGTGTAGTATGGCCATCCTCGATAGCTCTTGGTTTGATTCGCGGTCCGCAATTGTCGAAAAACATGCAAGGTTTTCTGCTTGGCTTGGCTTATATCTTACACTCTGCTTGAGTAGCCGCATTCTTTTAATATATACACAAGGAAACTGAAATCATTATTAAATTTTATTTTATTCTATTCACATTACTGTATCGTTGTGGTTTATTATATTATATTTTGTTTTATTTGTATTGTATTGCACTGTCTCACTCCATAGTAAAGCTTATTCCAAGCTTTGTGGTTTTATACATTTTTTTTAATTATACCATTTTTGGTCAAATAAATTATTAATAAATAAAAAATAATGGAAGTATTAACGTGTTTAAATACAATAACTTGATTCAAATCAATTCAAATGTAAAATATACGATGATGTACCTTCACCTAGAGAGCCTAGGTAAGCGAAGACCAGAGAGTGGCTTCCGGCCACCATGTTTTTGCAAAATCATTTTTTAGTTTTGTACAGTGCCTAAAAGTAAACAAATTTGGCTTGAAACAGACGTAAAAACGTTTTTCTGTTGTAGGCCATATTTGTTTTTCAAGTCTGTTTCAAGCTACATTCGTCTTCTTTACGACAGCTGACGAAACTAAAAAAATGTTTGTCAAAAACATGGCGTCCGGAAGTAATGTATGGCCACTCTCTGGTGTTGGCTTATCTAGGCTCTCTGCCTTCACCCACCGCTGCCACCTATTGAGTAATTACGCTAAACAAGCCCTTACTTGAATTTCTTACGCCATTTAAATAAAATAGTATATTATTAAAAACTAACTTTTATTCGCCTCTTTCGAAAGCCTACGTAAATCTGAACACACCTTGTAATTCCTACCTCCCGCTCAGCACCTTATTAGAACAACAGCAAGCTGAGATGGTTTCCTTGTTTCCACATAAGAAGTATGTAATTAGCAGAACGCTGCCGTCGTCATTACACCCTTGTTATTCCGCGCCTATGTCCTTGCAACATAATCATCTCTAAAATAATAACAACACCAATATTCTTACTACGTTACAGTCTTGCTTTTATGAGCTCTCAAGCACGTTTTTACGCGCGTTATTACGTGGAATGTTCGTTTTTTAAACAAAACTTTACGGCGTTGGTTTACCGGCTTGGCAACCAAGAGGAAATCGTAAAATAGAAACGTAAAATGTGTTCTTAGTCCTTGTACTAATTTGAAAACGCAAAGTAGTCGTTATGGGTGTGAGCCTGGGAGTGGATTTAAGAACGACAACGCGAAATCTTCACCTTTAGTTTCATAGCGGGAAAAATAACAGGGTGTTATTTCTGATGGTAATATACACTTTAATGATAGTAACGTAAATCGTGTATGACACATACTACTATTTCCATCTAGTGTGATGTAAAAACAAAACAACCAACAAAATGTTTATAGTAACGTGTCATTTTAAGAGCCATGCAACTTTATCGCTCGCAGAGATGTAAATTAATATACAGAGTAGGTTTAAGGATATAGTAACATCGGAAGGATTTTGCTTTAATGTTCATATTTGTTTACTTTTTGTTTTCCACAATTATCCCTGTGTTGTATTCTTCTTGGAAATATTTTCCCCCTGAGCCTTCCCGGAGAATTACATACTTTTTTCAGCGTGAAATAATTCATAAATTTGGATAATCCCATCAAAGTTGAGAACTGTTCTATTTATGAATGGAAGCGTCTTGGTATTTCAGGATGTTAATAAATAAAATAATATACAATAGTGTTTGGTCTATACCTACTCTGTCACAGAACTGATTTTCAGAAGGGAACTTATATTAATTAAAGCAGACCAAGCCAACCCTGTCGGTTCTGACATCAGCAACGAGCGAACAATGACCAACCAGAGATCGTTTTTTAAATACAAAATAGAGATCAGATTATTGTGCACTATCCAATCCATCCTTGGACTTATTGATAACACTGTTGTTTCAATTTAAGAAACATATAACTAAATTTCCGCAATACAATTACGTGGTATAAATGTTATTGTAAGAACACTATCGTAATAGCCAACGCAATGTAATTAATGCTAATAGAGCTTGCTTGTTCGTATTGGTTACACTGTTGTTGTTGAAAGTCGAGGCGCGGCCAAAGGCGAACAAAACAGATAGATCCAGTGACACTAATTAAACGTATAGGTTAATTAGAGAGAAATTCATCTATGAAACTTAATATACAACCTCAGAGCTGGCTCCAGTAAATGAGGTTAGCGCACTTGATGTAATTAATAATGATTTGATTTCGTGGCGATCATAATTAGAATCTAATTACATTATATACAGATGGATTACTCTTGAACTAAGAGGAGGATTTTCGTTCGTTTTGTGTTTGTTGGATGAGCGTAGCGAGCGAAGCGAGCGAAGCGAAGATTCCATTCTACTACACTGGAGAAAAAAATCCGGAATGTTTTTTTTTTCTTTTTGTATTTTTGTCTGTTTGTCCACACGATTCCGGCTAAACCGATACTCCGATTGCGATGAAATTTTATGGAGACCTTCGAAATCTCTGAACTTAGAACTGCCACGTTTTTTGAGCGCAATCAGAAATTTTTTTCTTATGAAAATCGCAATTTTACGATTTTTTTCGATTTTTTAAAAATTTCTTCGACTTATAACACCTACATGCTTTATCCGATTTTAATGATTTTTGCACAGAACCTTTATTTTATGAATTAAGATATTCTTGTGAAATTTGAGCGCAATTAAAAAAATATTTATCATAAAAATCGAAATTTTACGGGTTTTTTCTTTTTTTAAACAATTCTTTGACTGATAACACCTACATGCTTTATCCGATTTAAATAATTTTTTCGCAGAACCTTAATTTTATGAATTAATATATTATTGTTAAATTTGAGCGCAATCGAGAATCTATTTCTTATGACAAATGTCAATTTTACGGTTTTTTAAAACAATTACGATTAACTAAAAAAAATAAAAAAATAAAGTTAAATTTTTTATTTAATTTTAAATTTAAAAAAAAAATTCAATTTAAGAATGATTTTTCCACAGAACAACAGAAAATTTGCATAACACATGGCAGCTGAATGCACCAATTACGCTCATCCAACAACGCGGCGGGACTTAAGCGTTTTCCTAGTTTTAGGTATAGATTGGAACAGCAAATTACCTTTTGTAATATTCCATAAAGTTAAATAAAATATTTAGATTTGATTAATATGAACTGTAGCACTTATTAACAAATAAATACAATTTTATGTGTATCTATGCACGCGTATTTGTGTGTGAGTAAGTGAAGTAAAAACATAAATGCACGTTGTGCAATTGCGCTATATGTTTTTTTTATTATTCCGTACTTGTCTGGCTGGCTATTCATAGATTTGTTTTTTTAGATTCGGCATCGTCTTGTACCTGTTTAATAGTCAAGGAGTGATCGTTTAAATCCACTCAGCTTTAAAGTTTCCGTCTAGTTAAAAGTTTTATTTATTTATTTAACGTCTATCCTATTCAGTTATAAAAACTGATTTACAAAGGAGGACGACATTTTAACACCATTGGCTTCATAGCGACAATTACAGATCAGTCTTAAGGGAAAGTTTATGATTATAACAATAAATAGTAGTCTACATTTAAACCATTAATATTTTTAAAATGTGTAATTAATATTTTATCTTACAATTTAAACTACATGGAGAATAAACAAATACCCTTATGTATGTATTTAAAAACATAGAACAGTGCTTCAACAAAAATCAATCTTTTTCCGTAGTCAAACTTTTATATCAAGGAAACTTAATATTTTCTGAAGCGCTGTGCTCTTTTTAATAAAATACCTACATTACAGAGTTACTATCCAATAAATTCAAATCTTTAGTAACATAAACTCTACTAGCTTTAATAAAATAATATTTCACGTAAAACAGAAACTGTATATGAAACATTTTTATAGCATATCAATCAATCAATCAAGTTTTCATGTGTTTTTGTTCCCCAAACATAAAACTATATCACAATATTGTTCGTTGATATTAGTTTTTTACATAAAAATTTAAATTACATTTTTTAGAAGAACAAATATGAGTTTGTCTGGACAAATAAAAAGTGAATATGAAAGTTTTGTCGCATAGAGAGGGAGCACGTTGAAAGAGATCATGTTTTTACTTCGAACTTTTCTCTACGTAGCCGTGTTTTTACTTCTACGTTTATAAACGAATGCGTCGCGGGAGATTCGAACGTATCCGCGCCTAAATAGGGTAAAAACGATTCGCCCAAGTTTTACCAACTTCGCAGACAGAAAGTTGTTCTTCAGATCGAAGTCTGTGGCAATGGTCCTCGTTGAAACTCTCTCAATCAGGCTCGTGACGAGTTGAGTTGAGACGAGGCTCAACTTAGTTCTCCCCAGGGGTCACTTGAGCCTCGTTGGTGCTGGAGACAGAAGACATGGAAGATACAATCTCATTTTTAGATTTAAATTAATCGGGAACATTCCCGTAGTTACGTAATAGACGGCAGGAGATTCGTTGCATACCCAAACATTCGGATCTTAAACGAAGTATAACTTTATTTTTTTTCTATCAAAGTTCTGTGTTTTACATTAGGGTCGTCTTAAGACACAGAATGACAATAAAAATTAATTTATATGAATATTTACATGTATACCGGTTTCATGTAACAAAAACACTACACTTTATTGTAAATTATAAAACAGTGAAAGTGAATTGTGAAGCATCGATTATGAAATACAATTATGAAAAACTGTTGATCTACGCAATTGTGATTTCTTGCTTTGGCCGTATAAGAATCCATGAAGAATCCAGAAATTATTACGTTACTTTCTCGATTTGGTTCGGAAAACACTCCTGTTGGTGAAATTTTTAATATTTAATACAATTCAGAAGTTTAAAAATCCACCCCGTTCGGGGTTCGAACCCGGGTCTCCCACACTCCATTTAGCGCCTTAGGCCCGGTATTTCAATGTCCAGTTAACTTGTTATCTATGGCAACAACCAATCAGAAGTCTTGTAAATATTTACTTAGAGGACTAACTGGCAGATAAATTTTAACTATAGACATATTTAAAAGACCACCGACACGGTTACTATTTTAATTCTGATTTTTGTAATCGTCAATTACTTTATCGTTTGTCCTAGAAAAACTGTAACCCTGTATTACCAAAACGTGTAAATTAATATAAACAATAGACACTTTTGTTTTGTCTGTGATGGGAGGACAGTTTATAAAGTATACACATGTGAAATGGAACGGTAGCAGGTCACGCATCCGCGAACTGCTCAATACATTCGAGTTTACATTGGTTGTGACCGAATTGGCAAAACCAAGATCCAAATTCACGTGAAAATCAGTTTAGCGCTTGTGAACCTTCCGTTTCGGATTAAAACTTAATTATTCACATGGGCTACGGCAAACGTGTGTAGGGTCATTGCAGCTTGGGCTAAATAGCTCTGTGAATTCAGATTATCGTCCATCTCGTACGAGAGCCCTCTGGAACCCCACTCTACATTGAACTCTCCGAAACATACCCAAACCCATGTAGATGGGGGCTTGAAATATAACACCGTTTTGAAACTGCAATCTTGCGCTGGTATGTGATGTAAAACATAAAGTTATTAATTATATCAACGTAAATTATAACATATTTAGTTAGATTCAATTTTGAAATTATATATTAATGTACAGAAACAAATTTTTCTTTATTTGTGACGACAACGTTCAAGATCTTTCAAATAAAGTCATATGCTACAAAGAACTTTTGTATTTATTGATTATAAGATCGGCCTTAGAATTCAACTAACTTCAAAATTGTAAATTGAAAAAAAATATTTGATTCCAATCCTATTCAGTTAATTTCACTGATTTACAGGAATGGAGACAATTCAGATAATACGTTGCCATTATGGTTGTATATTATAGATCTTATGAAATACGATCTTTTTTTTTAATTATTAAAATTATACTTGCGACTTTAAAAATAAGAAACGTATATGACAAATTGGAGGTATAAAATACATTAAAGACAGTGAAATAAAGTAGACCAAGACCATGATTAAAATGTTTATATTTGATAAACGTCGATAAACTGATAAAGGCGTTTGAAATGGAAACTATTGGGTAGTTTTACTCTCTCGTTCTAATAAATTTACCAGTTTTAAAGATTATAATCATCTTTCAAGTAAAAATACCTGAATGCAATTATCAACCACGTCTGAGAAAACTATTAAAGTCTGCGTACCTGGAGTCTTGCAATTCCTAATTGAGCTGTAGAAACCTTGAATAATGTACATTTCGTTCCGCAATGTATTATTCATTTCGTTAAAGACTGCAAAGTCTACAGGGTCTTTCAGAAGTGTTGTAGACATTTAGCATAACATTAGCTGAAACCAAACTTCCGAAACTTCGCGAAGTTTATAATCGGTCGTGTATGTAAAGTAATTAATAATTAGAATTGTGCTTCTGTTTTTAACATGTGTATTTGTATAGGCCTACTTAAAATAACTATAACTATAATTTTATATTTTCATTGTAAGGTAACAAAACACATTTTTTTCAGCATTATAGTTTTGTCTCTCAGTTTTAAAATGTACAACTTGGCATTTCTTCTTTGTGATCATTCCTGGGTTTGTTTAAACAGGGGTAGTAACAGTTTCATAGTTTACAGCTCAACATATCCAGGTCGGAGACAAAGTTCTCGGGCCAAGCGCTAACTTCTTTACATAACAAACTCGAGAGATACCTTCGTTTTTTCTTGTTCCTCAGTCAGCGACTGCAAGATTGGCTTCGCTAAAGTCGACTCCCTCAATTTTATAATATATTCATGAATAGGGCTTAATTCACTATATAGATTTACTTAAAATTTATATTTTTTATCCTGGTCGAGACAACATTCAAATCCAGGTACACAAGTAAACACAGTAACTAACATACATTGAGATAACGCTTCTATCGTTCAGTTCACTCTCTATAACTGCAATAGGTCCCTGCAGTTTTTATTATTTGTATTATATTTAATTTACTATTTAAATTGATGTATCCTTACAGTTATACAACATTTACAAAGTAAATAGTACACAAGTTACCAAGATAAATCAATTACTAACGCAGACACAGTTCAAGTTCACTCTTATATACAGCAACTAGGCCCACCCGAGTGTAGAATTCCTTCTTCTTTCCCATTCAGTTTGGTATTATCCACCCCATTGCCATACCATAGTGTACGGACATGAATGCTGTAGTAATACCCCGGCGATGGATCGAGCTTATATTATTTCATATAACAGCTCATCTGGATGCCTTTAATATCCTGCATTTCGGAATCCCCCCCCTTTGCCACCCACCCCCCACCCCGACCGGCAATCGAAGAGGAAATTGAATAATTAGTCTACGCTCAAATGCATCTCAATCGAGTTAGTCGGACACTGGGGACCATTTCCCCCCCCCCCCTCCCTCCCCCCCGGGAAACAATCCGTGATAATGAAAAGCCGTTGATAAATAATTAGCACCTTTAACGATTGCTGATTCATGGTTAATTAAGATACATTGAATTTTTACCGTGTGTTGTTTTGATATCAACTTTGTTCTGTTATTGCTATGACCATACAGTACTTTTAATTCGAAATTCGTTTGTCATTCGATGATAAGGGATAAATATTCCAAGGTGTACTGCAAATAAAAAGCATTGATCAAATACACATACAAATTACATTGAAATAATTTTGACCTGAACTAATCGTGTACGGTGATGTATTTGTATGTTCTTTCTTCAGAAACCAGAGGAATTCAACCGCTGATCGTCTAAAATTGTATTATTGTGAATCAAATAAAAACAAAACAATTCCTACGGACGCAAACCCATGACCGTTTATTTCTCTAAAATGTTTATTTATTTAGGACAATCTCTACGCATAACAAACAGGATATCTCTCTTGTGCATAATTTTGTTGGCTCCTTTTACGTTTTTGTCTGAGTTTCGTTTGGTCATTTTTACATAATTCGTTTCTACGTAAGGAACTTGTAAAATTAAACGGGATTTAAGTAATTAAGGTAAATGCTTTAAGTTTGAAGTTTTAAAAACTCACATATTCTATTTGGTGGTGCATTTTCTCTAACAATTTCTGTATAGTTCCAAGTCGGATATAAATAACGACTACAAATCATATTTAGACGAGAAACTTTTAGAAGTAAGGCGCCATTTTTAATAACGTGGAGGTTTCGTCCTAACGATCTGAGCTTTCACCGAACTTGATAAAACTAAATCTCCACGAGCTAGAAGCGTTTTGTTTTTATTTAGGAAGCTCTTGAGCGAAAAACTCTCTGTAAACACGCGGACCTTTCAAGTTCACCACGAGATCAACCATACGGGATATGACGAGGTAAAAAGCCATGAGTTGTGTACTTTGCTGTCTGGCGGATAAGGAAAATACAACACGGCAAGACTTAGTTGAAGGTTGAGAGCTCGAGACTAGGTCAGACAAATCACTACAATCTGGATTAGAACTGACGGGAAACACCAGAGAGATAATACAAGTTTATATAGTGAAACGAATACAGAGGTTGCACAGTGCTCAGAAAGTTTAAGAGATAAAACTGACATGAGAATTCGTAATTTATTTTTCGTAAGAAACCGGGTTAGAATAACTTGGGCGAACCAGGGTTTGATGTAGAATATATGGGTTTATTCTGAAATGCTTTTAAGATCTACGGTGGTTTGCACCAGTATGTCAAGTTGGAGTGTGAGTTTGTCAGGATCAGAACATATTTTTCAAATATTGCTTTGTTTTTAGTAACTGGTTGTAATAGGCCACCAAATCGTTTTTTGTAATCTTAATAGCTTGTGTATTAGACAGTTGTTTGTGATCTCATGTTTCTCCGATCGCGCCACGTTCATTTCATTTGTTCAAAACCGCCCTAAGTTTCCAAGCTTTTCGGTGAAATTCTGAGAGGTGAATTAAGTAGCCTACTACGAAAGTTTAATTTAGAAATAAACTTTAGAAATGTATAGGAAACATAATTAAAATAAATTAACATTTAGTAAAATAATACGTGAATGGTATTTTGTTTTAAAACTGATCTGATAAAAGTTATTATTATAAAAATGTATTTTATTTGTAGATATACGTTTTTTTAAACGTCTACTTCAATAATTAAACAGTACTTAAATATACGTTTTGTCTTCCTTGACATTTTAATAAGTTACAATGAAATGAACAGGAACTAAAACATGTTATAATGTATTGTTTAAATACAAATGAGAACTTTATTTGCATAGTATTTGTAAACGCTTCGTCCATTTAATCAAAAGGTAAATAGTCCAGTTCATTGGCATTCTAAAAACAAGGATGTTAAAAGGTTTTCCTCGTCCAAATTTAAAACTAGTGGGTAAATAATGTATAATTTATTCAAAGTACTTTAATATCCGCTAACCTACACGCTTTCACGTATGAACACACGAACACGCACACGCACAAGCCTTTCATTTGTTTATTTATTTTCCTAATTGAAGTGGATATACGTTTAATTAATAAATATATACAAGAATAGAATATAATATTTGTTCAAAATAAAAAGAGAATACCAAATTTTGAAATGGGTCTGTTTGGTATAACTTTTGGTGAGAAAAGTTTTCAAGTTTTTAACGCAATTAAATGGCATCTCACGAGCTTAGGCTTACGTAAAATTCAATTCTCTAAGGCGAGTTTCACAGCTGTTATTACATTACCTCCTAACAGACAGAGGGGACCCTAGACTAGAACTCACCCTTTTAGAAACCAACAGCCTAATATCCTAGTCAAACAATGATGACATAAATGCCTAGGACAAGCCACCTATTGCACACACATTTTTAATTAAAATTAAATTACACTTTTTAAGTTTGAAACTCGGTGAAAAATTAACTAGTGATTACATAAGCATAGCGTCATTTCCAATTAGCTTCTTATAAAACTCACACAAATTTTCTGCTAAAAAATCCACAAAAAGACGGAAAATTACTAACTGACAAAAAAGATGTCTAGCTCAAATCAGTTGCTCTGAAATAGTTATTAGTTCCAATTAGCGATGCATATTGAATTGGTCGTGTTTTTATTAAAACAAAGCAATTACTTTATTTTTTGTGACAGGATATAAAAACAAGCAATTAAAATCGCTGTGCACGGAGACAATCATTATCCGACACTAATTGATTAGAGCAGTGTAACGAGAAGTGATGCGAGCTACATCGAGTCATAGATTAGCATTAAGGGCGCCATGCATCATGTGTCTACGTCGATAATTCTAAATAATCGCTCGTTTCAACAAATCAAACAAATTGCTATCGCCGTGATTGTACTATTACCATAGAACGTAATTTGTGGTGATTTATGGATGAAAATTAGTAATACGGGTAGGTATGCTGTCCACGTGTTTTGTACGGTGACACTGCAGTACTGTCCTGTGTCGCATTGCATGGTTTTACACGCGGCAATTTTAAATCTACCTTTCGATAAAGATAAACAAGTTGCGAGTTTAATTAAAATCTCAGTTACTAAATTGTCTCAATTACTCATTAAGATTTTAAAAAATATTTTGCTAGGAATTTTAAAAGAAAATGTGAAGTAAGGCCATTATCGAAACCTCATGTGATTGATGTAGTAGCATTACTTTCACTTTTAAACAATACTTAGCTCAATGATGTTACATATGAATGTTGGACAGGTTGTTTGGCCTATGAACAGGTCGGACAGTGTAGGGTCAAGGACATGCCCATGCTTATGGCTAACTTCTTTAAAACAATTCAGAAGTTAAAATATCCATCCCGATCGGGGCTCGAACCCGAGTCTCCCACATTTCAGGTAGGCGCCTTAGCCAACTAGACCACCGAGACGGTAACTATTTAACTTGTGAATTGTAGTTGCGTTATAGGCATTAAGGCGCCTACCTGGAATGTGGGGTTCGAACCCCGATCGGGATGGATTTTTTAACTTCTGAAATTGTATTAAATATTAACAATTTCCACCTACGTGAGTGTTTCCCGACTAACCAAATCGAGAAATGCTAACTTCAGTCCATGTCTACAACATATAACTTAAATCAATCATAGCACATGCTTTCGTTCACTGCTTCTAACGCCACGAATTTCTCACGTTTTGTTGCTTTTATTCTACTCATATTACATCCCCCATGAAACACGGTACCACCCTCGACGCTTCTCCGCTATTTACCAAGAATTAATTCCTATAGGCACGACTCTGATGTCTAATTAATCGTCTTATACGCTTGGCAAAATGAAAAGCAGTTTGATCTTTTATTAATTAGTTTTAATTAAAAACGTCTGATCGAGCTTAGACCGACGCTGGGCTCTGGGATGGGAGGTCATGCGTCCATCCAAGCTAAAGGTCAAGGGAGGGTCCGTTCATTGTATAACCAAGATAGTGCTCACTACACCCAGTATTAATTATTATTAATTAAATTAACCGTTTACGGGACATGGCGCCGCGTTAATATGATAATAACAACGAACGTACCTGGAACTGTGTTTATTCGCGCTTTGTCAGTCTTTTGATAATGTTGCCACAGTAGGCTGCGAAACGTCATGCGCGCAATAACACAGGTGCGATTTATCTTTATCTTTATTTTTTTTATTTTATCTAAAACAGTCGAATTGTAACAACGAGACTCGAATTCTTTAATTTTTCATTAATTAAAATTATTTCATATTATTTCAAAACCTTTTCAAATCCATAACTGTATTGTATTAAATTTGATGGATTCCACTTGTGCGAGTATTTCCTAACTAAAACCAGATCAGGTCATAATATAAAATTAAGATTTCTTACCACCTTACCAAACCATTAAGTTGTGCATTAAGCTGAGTTAGTGAAATTAAAAATTTAAAGCCTTGTACTGGATGCGACCAACTTCCCTTATTATTCCTATGTTGTACCTAAGTTCTGCGCCCAAAACGTTATAATCCCTACCCTCTCCTTTGACACAAGACGACGCAACGGCACACATCCAGCGAGCCCTAGTTGATGATCCCTAGGGACAAAATTTGATTATTATTTGACGGAAATATTAATGCTGGAAATAATGTGACAAACTTAATGGATTTGATTACAAACTTCTTGTGCGATTCCAAGTAACATTAGATGGAACCTTCCTAAATGGTTATATGCTCTGGATCCTATCCCCGAACATAACAAACAACTGGTAGAGTTAAGGACTAAACTCATTGTCGAGATAATGGCTTCTGCTCGGATAACGTTCCAAGAGAATGTTCGACTAACCGTCCCAGTTAACTGCTACAGCCAGAAACATGCTCCTACTGTAGACCAATACAGTAAACGGATAAAGTTAAGGATTTATGGTAACTGCTCAATAACTAGTTTAATTCTAGTGATGTTTAATGCTGGATTACCTTAAGAGGATTAAAATATTTTTGAGAGACTGAGAAAATCCGTAATATGATGTTATTGTAGTCGAGAGCATCATTTGCAATCTTTACTCAATTCACGGTGACAGATGATGACAAATGATTACCCTGCTTGAAAAATCGGCAGACAATATTTTGATGACATCATTCTACTGCGCAACTTCTGTGTATATGTTTATGTTCTACTGTATATCTCGACAGTATTATGTTATCTTTAATTTTATTTAAAGTTACAAGTTAGTTAATTAATTTAACCAGCCATTAATTTCTACTGTATGTGATGATTGACATTGCTTAATGTCTGTAATTGCGTTTGGTAATCAAAATTGTGATAGATACATTAACGTATGTAGCAATAGTTGGAGGGTGAAATAAGAACGGTGAGAACTCCTTTCGAGGAAGATATTGCCCTATCAGGAGTCTATACCTATCTCGATGAGATAACTTTGAAGTTTAGGTCCTACTTTAGGCTCACCTTGCATTCGCATTACGACGCGAAACTTTATTTAAAAACCGTCAGGCTATGTCCGACCGCGACGGAGTTCGAACCAGCGGATCCGTGTTCAGGAGAGCGCCTTGCCTACAGACCAGCCCGTTCGAGCTTAACTTGTCTAATGTCGTAACCGTTAAACTGCTCTAACGCTGGCTAACCATTTCCTTAATTAAGGATGACTACATTAGTAGTAAATTGTGATATTCATAAATTTACGACATCATTACCGATTGTGGAATATTGATCAGCTTAATAAAAAAAATCGTGGACCTCGAGGGTGATATTGCCCCTTATCAGAGTCTATACTATGTGCGATAAACAATTGTGAAGGGATGTCTGAGGACTATTTAAGAGGACTCAATCCCTTGCATTCGCATTAACCACTGCGGAAAACCATTTAAAAAACCTTCAGTCAGGATTGCCGGTCTCGACAGGAGTTGAATCCGGGACCTCCCGAATCAGAGACGCGCGCTTAACGCTCGAGCCAGCCCTGTCGGTGAAGCAGGTACTCTATTAAAATGTTCTTCAACCCTTAAAGCTTGACTACGCTGGGTCTCGAACCAACGATTTCCTTAATTAGAGTATCGCTCTTGAAGCAGTGTTCCGCTAGTAACCATGAGTGATATTAGCCACACAGCCAGTAATGGGCGACACGTGCTCGGGTGCTACACCTGGAATAATTGCTTCAGCTAACAGCCACCACACATTAGATTCCATTAGAATGTTGAATAATTGATAACATCAGGACATTGAGCGCTGTCTAGGCCTTGTACTTTAAGACGGGTCGTTGCCATATCTGAGAGACTGGAATCATTGATCTACGAGGTAAGTATACATTTTATGAGTTATGAATTATCGAACGAAATTTTAGTTTGATGTTTCTTTGTTGAATGATTTTAAATATATCAATTGTGCTAAGTATATTGTAGATTTGTAGAAAACCTTTGCTAATTATTTTATAAGTAGTAAATAGCATTACTCTTTTTCTATGTGTCTTTACAGAATTTACATTTTAAAACGTTGTTTGTTTATAATAATATATGATTGTGGAAATTCTGGAAATCTTAAATGTTAAAGTTTTACACGATAGGGCTTGGTCAAAAGGTTAACGTTGGCAAAGGGTCCAAATATTATTAGTGTGTTAATTATACTGCCCATAATGAAGTAACAAAAGAGAGATAAGTGCCTTGTGATAACTAGGAAAACGCTTAAGTCCCGCCGCGTTGATGGATGAGCGTAACTTTACAAAACGAAAAAAGCGTAAAATTGCGATTTTTTAACAAATAATTTTTCGATTACGCTCAAATTTCACACGAATATATTATTTCATAAAATTAAAGATTCTGTGAAACAATCATTACAATCGGATAAAGCATGTAGGTGTTATAAGTCGAAGAAATTTAACAAATCGAACAAAATTGTAAAATTGCTATTTTCATGAAAAATAATTTTTTGATTACGCTTAGATTTCACAAGAATATATTTATTCATAAAATAAAGGTTCTGTGAAAAATCATTACAATCGAATAAAACATAGGTGTTACAAGTCGAAAAAATGTTTTAAAAATCGAAAAAAATCGTAAAATTGCGATTTTTACGAGAAATAATTTTTCGATTGCGCTCAAAAACGTGGCAGTTCTAAGTTCAGAGATTTCGAAGGCCTCCATAAAATTTCATCGCAATTGGAGTATCGGTTTAGCCGGAATCGTGTTAACAGACACACAATAATACTAGCAGAAAAAAAAACATTCCGGATCTTTTTCTCCAGTGTAGTTAAATGGAATCTTCGCTTCGCTCGCTACGCTCATCTAATAAATGCAATTGATAACGTAAAAGTCGTGCATTGGAAAGTACACACAATGTATTGTGAGTAACCCAAAATTTGACAGAACTTGTACTTGGCAGAGTAAAATGATATAATATAAGAATACAATTTCAAGCGGTGTTTGGAAAGTATTGTGATCGATAACTATAAAAAAAAAGTTGTTTGTCAGCATAGACGTATCTGGAGGTGACTCATTGTTTACCTCTAACGGGAATGGGATATTCGTCTAGACTCGTATACTCTTTACCACGTAAAGTGAAAGTATGGCTCTTGTAGAGCGGATCATCTTTCATCTGTGTGTACAGCAAACATATCCGAAGACGTGAGATGGAAAACAAGCATCGATATTTTGTTTGCACAATTTTCTTGAAAACATCTTACCATCATTCTGATTTATGCGACGATAGGGGTAGCCCATCCCCTTGTTATTCATACAACCCGATAGAAGTAGCCCATGCGTTGCATGCGAGGTCGTCTGACCTATACTTGCCAACGGCAATCCTGACAACATTTTGATCAAGGCCATTTTCGGCCAAGTGGCAAAATGTGTAGATCATTATAGAATAGCCTTTGGATCCTTTCCCTTCTGTGAAGAGAATAAAATTGTCCCTAGACAGAAGACCAACTTTTTAAAATTTGTTATTGATAGATGCAGGATCAAGCTCTGCCGCTAGCAATCCTGACTGAACAGTTTTGTTAGGTTTTTCTCAATCAAAGGCAAATGCCGAGTCCGACTCAGTCCTAGAAAAAACATTCATTTCCATACATTGACCCTAATTACCCAGTCTGTAGCCTGAAGTACGTAACAGCGCGTAAACTAATGTGCACCCTAGATCACGTATTTCTACGGTAAACTGTTTTTTTCTTTATGCAATATCCTTGAGTCTCGTATTTCGATTCCTTTCATCGCTGATGTCTTTCACCACGGCACCCAGCCACCCACCCTAGGCTACGAGACTGGCGTTAATGCTCGGCTGGCGCTGATACTCGGGACGTCATTAAGCGGTATAGGAGTAATTAAGTATAATATGTAAGAACGAGACGGTAGTGAAGACTAGACGTCTCGAAGAGAAGGTTCCATTTGAGATTTGACGTCACAGATTGTGAATAGATTTGCACTTAGTTACACATTCAGAACAAATACTCACAGTTTACTCTATAGACTTTTGTAATCATGAGAAAAATATGAGATTTGTTGAAACTTACACCTTTGTATTACATGTACCCTAGATAAAATTATCACAGTTTTTTCACTTTACTTTACTTTACTTTACTTTACTTTACTCTAGCATTGCAGACACCATTCTTTTTGTGTTTCTTTAGTAAAGGCGACTGCTCAGAAACCCTTTGACAAAACCTTTAAGTGCGGATTAGCAGTGTCTGGCATCGAACTGTTGACCTCCTAAATTGAATTATAGTTGTTCGCCATGAGATACCTCTATCGCTAAACTATCCTTGTGAGGCCAATGTATTCGGAACCATGTATACGCCCGACATTAATACATGTAGCAGGAGGTAATATTTCCAAATTACATTCAAAGAGCTTAGCGTATATAACGCTAACCTTTTGACAGCCGCCTACAAAGCTTTTAATTTTGTGACGGCCCCTTTGATGTCGGTGTATGCAACCCGCTGTACAGGGGATTATTATCAAACCCGCGAGATTTTATGTTTGTATTGTGTACACCAAGGTTCTTGAAAGTACTCTCAACATCCAATGTATAGAGGGTTTCAATAGTAACAGCTTGATTCGCTTGGATTACGCCAGAGATTTGTTTCGCTCTTTGGTCTTCTGGGATTATTGCTGTTTTTATTTTAGAAAGTCGTATTTCATATTGTTATGAAACTTTTAATTTAATACTATTAGTTTACGTTAACATAGACTAGAATTGCTACCAAAATGTGTTCTTGTTAATCAAAGTATAGAAACTGCATGCGATATTCAAATAATGATTTTGCATTTGTTGCTAAGGAGTATGTATTATTAAAATTTAACTTCGAAATTGTATTAAATATTAACAATTCCACCTACGAGAGTGTTTTGCGACTAACCAAATCAAGGAGTATGTATTACTTTTTAGAATGTTTTTTTAAAAACAAGTAACACAGTTTTTCAACTCATTTAAAAACATACAGCCAATTCTTCATATTATTATGATGCAATCATTATATAAAATTAACACTTAATTTATAGTGCTATTAATACAGAAAAGATCTAATAAGAATCTCTTTGTTTGTTTGTCCATCAATCTCTGCGTGTCACGCAGCACGATAGGAATAGGACACGACCTCCGATTCACACACTTTTTGTCTTTTAAACACTAGTGATACATTATGTGCTAAGTAGCCCTTTGGATCAAAGGGCTGGGCTTCATTTTTCCAAAGAGTGGAAATTTCGAACCCGGCACCTCCACCAAATAATAATAATAATTTTTGTGGGAAGCCTGCCCAGGGTGCAATTCATGCCCCTCTCAAAGACATATTTTCATAACCAAATATAACATGTAGCAATTTATATTCAATATAATAACTGCGAAGTGTAGTCTATTATCTGTAATAACAGGAAGTCTCGCTCCATATTTGGGGAACTCACGTACACGTGCTGGTTTAATAATGACACCAATTTTTTGTGCTAATAACTATTTGATTTGTGAGTGGAACACTTATCTACACAGTTTGTAAAAAAGTTACATATTTTTTTACTGTTAGCTGAATAAAACTGCAACTTAGTTTTTAAGTAAAACTTTAATCGTGATAACAGAGCGTAAACAAATTAATTCATAACTCAATAATTTTAATAATTGTCCAAGAATTATATAAATGTATTTTTCTAGTTTCCTTTTCCGAATTTTCAAGGCAAGAATTTTAATTCACACTTCTATTTCTCTTATTCTCGTCCTATCTTCTTTTCAATACGTTGTTTTCGTTCAGTCTTCCAAGCTTTCAATCGTCTCCTGAGATTTGTATTGAGGTAGACAGATCCTCACGAGTCGCGCGTCTATAGCGAGGAGACGACAGCTTTGTACCACTAATAGCCTGTTTAAAATAATAACACGCCGAATCGCCCTGGGAATTTATTTCCTTTCCATCCAGCTGACAATTCTTTTGATATCTCTCAGATCGATCTGTGACGGTTTCTGTTTGTATCCTTTAGAGCGTGAATTCTGGGAATTATCTCTTGGTAGGCAAAACAAAAGAGGATCGGAGTTTAATGTTGCAGAGAAAATTGCTACGTCAAAAGAGGAAACACCAACGAATAAAATTCGAACATATAATTTTATGAAATGTAAGAAACATCATGTTGGAATTCAGCAATTTCTTTTTCTTTTTGGTTACAAACATGTTTAAGGTTAGTTTCAATATTATTAGTGGTTCTTAAAATGAATTAAACGTGTATTTTGAAGATCCACCAGCTTTATGTTTCACAAAATACATTTACAATGTTTTTGCAAAATAGGCATTTTTATCCGTAAGTTTTTCATAAAGCAATTTTTTATTCGTAAATGTATTTATAAGGAACAAAACTGTATTTCTTAAAGAAAAAGAAAAAAATATCAAAAACGCGTTAACCCCATGAGACTGTAAAAAGCCATTTTTAGATCCTAAAAAAGCAAAATGTCAGTTGCCTGGTTTATGCATGCGGCCTTTTAATTATCATTGTAAACATCTTACCTTTCTCTAGCGAATCGCTCAAGACTATGATTTGGAAGGTTTCGAGTTCGATACCCGCACTAGCAATCATCACTGAGGAGTTTTATTCGTGTTTTTTAAGCGAATGTATGGGATTTAGTCACCTTAAACACCCCTTGGTTATTTTCTAGTCATAGTGTGTGGCATTTAGCGTGAATTAAACCCATTTTCTGACATAATTATTTGCGAACGACATTAATAGTGTCGATGATTCGGCAACTCGTATATTCTCCAGGGACAGATTTTCCACAATGTTCTTCTAAACTTAATTTTTACTTTTCTCTTACCTTTTACATTTTTACATAATTATTTACTTGTAAATTGTTATCTTCCTATTGTGACGACAATGTTGTACGTCCCATAAGTAGCATGCTACATTATTTATAAAAAGTTTATTTAACTTTAACTTCTAATTATTTACTGACATTAAAAGGTTCTAGCATCCTACTCCAACCACCTTCAATCACTGTCGTTTCTCACTCTATCACACAGCTTTGAACTCGAACCTCGGTAGAGAATTCATTAACCACCGAATCATGTTGTCCTGCGCTTCTTTCCAGTGTCGCAGCCTTGCTGTTTGTAAGGCATTAATGGATTGAGTTATTTAGCGCCGGGCGGGAACGGACGGCGAGCCACATAAATCGTTGTCTCGGAGTTTTAAGTCCAGGAGGGATGTTGCGCACGCTGGATCGAGCAACATTCTTGCGGTGGCGGGTGCGATACTTTAATTAGACACTTTGTTTATTTACTTCGCAAATAATTACCACACTTTTGCTTTAAAAGACGTGTGGTCGGGAATTTTACACAAATATCTCTCGGTTTTGTTGGTACATCGTATTATGCAGAAACTCGAATGCATAATTCCACACAGTTGCTTTTTCTATACACATTTGACATTTTACTTGTGTGTTCATACACAGATACAAACCTTTGATAGCTTAAAAGATTTGAACTGCAACGTCTTTGCCGCTTGTCATTAATCGTATTACACCGTGTTGATCCGTTCAGAAATGATTTTTTCTGTTATGTAAATGATTTTTTTTAAATACTATATTAATTGTTTGAATCTTGTCTTCAAACATGCCATCACTTTACACAATCCATACACCTCTAAGCAATTTATCTATTTATCTCCTTGAAATCACAAAACGTTCTCATTTTCACTAGTTACCATCCCCTACAACTCGCTCCCGTGCCATATCCACTCTTAACATTTCTCGTTCTAATCGGGATTTCTTGACTTATATCAAACCTCTTGTTAGCCTTAGTAAGGCATATAGACTCTCCTTCCCGTTAGCCGTGATCTTGTTTCGTTATTTTTGTCCATTACCATGTTTATGCGTTGGAGTTTACTTTATCCTTTAATTGTTTTATTGATTTATTTTTAATAACGTCTATCCTATTCATTTATAAAAACTGATTTACAAAAGCAGTACAACTACATAAAATTTATTACGTAAATTCATACTTAATAATGAATCAATTAAGCTAAGTTTGAAATAGTAATATTATAACCACAATGTGTAATAGGACATAAATTTTGGTAACAAATTAAAATATAATAATGAACCAAATATAAAAAAGGTAATAATAGGAAATGTTCTCTTATGTTTTGTTCTGCACTATATAAAATTACACGTGGCTGTATTTTTGTCATACATTATGTTTTGTTCTGCACTATATAAAATAACACGTGGCTGTATTTTTGCCAAACAAATGAGTTTTCATGTCTCGTACATTTCTTGCGTGTTTATATAAACAAGTCTTTATTATTATTTAATAAATAAAAAAAAAAAGATTGTATTTAGAGTCTACCCACTCAGTTATATAACTGATTTTCAGTGGGGACTTTAAATCAAAGTGACAAAGCCAACCCTGTATGTATGAATTACATTCTGTAAATTACGACGTTCTGATATTTTATACAACATCCTACGTATGGCTGTATGTTTTCTCGACGGCCTTACACTCCGTATTGATATTATGTAGGGCGAAGAGATGACAGCTTAATCCCAGCTTGCGTCGTGTATTTCACGACAAACTTCCTTTCTGCTCAACTTTTTGTCGGAATTTCTGAAATTAGAGTTAAAGAGTAACTTTCAATTTCTTTGAAAACATATCACCAAATGTTACCCGAAAGTCTGGTTTTCTAATCCCTCTCAAACAGCTCCGGCGACCGTAGGAGGTTGTCAAGTTGGTGGAAATCAGGCTTCAGTTGAGAACATTCTCCTCGGGGTTGGGATGTGTAGAAACCCTTCAACCCTCAACTTCTTCCACCCTCGACCCCAGAGCGTATCTTAGAAGGTTTTGTGCGCCACAGACAAGCTCGGAACTTTGCGAAACAGACACAGGCAAATATCTGGAGGGGTGAAATACCACAAGCAAGGCGAGCGTAGTACTACGTAGAACACGTATAT
The DNA here is from genome assembly GCA_024449915.1 of Sweltsa coloradensis. Lineage (NCBI taxonomy): Eukaryota > Metazoa > Arthropoda > Insecta > Plecoptera > Chloroperlidae > Sweltsa > Sweltsa coloradensis. Next base: position 578,464 of record JAMZAV010000224.1, read on the forward strand.
ACACGCTTCCACTTTGATGACATTATAATTATAAAACCTTTCTCTACATCTGTTGTCGGACAGATGCATATAACAAAACGGTGTTAATGCTGCAGAGGTCTTGGGTTCAATCTCCAGGTAATTTGTAAAAATACAAGGGTCAAAAGAGTAAGGTATAAAACCAAAATCAAAATTGAATATCTATTCGTTTACCGATATCTTAGTATTTCAAGCATTTTTTTATTTCAAAGCAAACTTGCGCATGCGTGTCTTGTTTCTCCATGTGTCTAACTGAACTGACCTAATGAACTGACTGTTGTTGCAAGTGCCTAGTTGGTAAGAACTGTCCATAAATTAGTAAATAGCATTTGGTCCCATCATTCACATTCCTGGACCAAACCTTTTGTGAGGATTGACAGTAGACGGTATTTGAGGAGTAACATCCTGAAATAATTTCTCTTTTGGGCACATATAATTGTATACTTTTTTATATCTACTTTATTTATTAATTATTTGATTGTTTGTTTCTAGTAGATCAGATTTGTTACATAATAATAAATACTGACTAGTGTGCGGAAGCCCTATGGACATAAAATAACAATTTGATTATATTTTGTGCACATATTCTAAAAAATACTGTTTTGTTTTCCCTGTTAATAAAATACTATTTAGTAATTAATTTGAGTGGTGTTTCGTAGATTTAAAACATATTCCTAGAATCAAGTACTACGGAAAATTATAAAAATAACTATAATAGAATAGACATTGTTATTTTATTTTGTTTTGTGTATCATGGAGAATAAATATTATTTACTAAGAAAATCACTTTCATCATTTTTTTCTAAGGAACATTTTATAACTTTTTGTTAGTTATGAATTGGATTGTAATATACAAAGCTACCAATCAATAACTGTTAACCTAAATTCTCGATGGTGTCACTTGTGTATTTTATTGGAACCGACGATCAGCTGAGAAGCAAAGAACATTTTTTAGTTATGGCATTTAGTTATGGCATGGCTTTGCTTGCATATAAAGCGTAAACCTGCTTCCAAACTCATTTATTTGAATATTAAACCATTCTTTGACAAATTCAAGCATATCATTATTAAATTATTTTTCAGGAAATTTTCTTCATAAAGTTTAAAATCCAATATTGAAACAAGATGACGTAAAAAACTATTAGTTGATTGAGTCTTTTGTCATGCTAATACGTTCTATACAAAGAACTTCGTCAAAAAATCTATTTTGTATTTACATTTCTTTGCCAGACGGTCCTACATTATTATATTCATGAATAATAATTTAACAATTTCGCGTTGACTGTTTGAACAATTGAAGTGTTTTATGTAGGGCTTCCGATTGCAATTCAGACCCACTTCCAATAATTTCCCTTGAAGTTGAACTGGAGTTATGCTTCTCAAATCTAGCAGTTTGCCGCATCCGAACGACATTAATTCACATCAGAAGATAGCTCAACCATCACATTCAAAGTTAGAACTGAAAGAAATAAAACAATCAAGATGAATACCTTTTATATGTTGGTATCAATTAAAACAATGATGTCTTTTAACTACCGACAGATGAAGCCAAACGTAAAACACAAGACTGATTCTAGAGGTCTCGGTCTTCAATTCCCGGCACCGCCAATCCTGAGTAAATGTTGTATTTAATTTCTTTTTAGTCGGTAACACGAATGCAGGGAATTGGGTCCTCTTAAACATTCCCTGGACATTTTATTCACAACTATTTTAGCTCGAAAATACACACTATATATATTTTGTTTTGTGATCTTCCATCTAAGTTGGCTATTTGTGTTGAATTAAACTTTTCCCAGCAATCCTTTTCTATTACGTTTTCCGAATCTTCCTTATGACTACGATTATATTATGAACTGCCGTATCGTTCCAAAATCTTTTACTTTCATTTCATTTTCGACTCATTCCAACGAATATATAATCTGGAAATTAATCCTGAAATTACAAAATCCATCTCAGAGGGGTATCGAACTCCGGTCTCCCAAATGACGGTCTGGTTATTTACCCCAAAGCTACCGAGACGGTTTGGAAGACCGGGGTTCGATACCCCGCTGAGATGGAATTTTAATTTCTAAATTGATTTCCATAAAATTAATTACACCTACGGGAGTGTTTCCCGATCAATGAAATTATTGAGAAATATACAATATTTTTCTTGCCGTTAAAAAAGTTTTCATGTCATTCTCCTTGCATTTCCTTAAGTGTCCTCGTCCACATCGCTTTCAATGTAACTTCAACAAAGTCCATAAATATTACCATTAACTTTCCAAAATATCTTCTTCCAATATATTTTTCACGTATTTTATCCATGAATCTTCTTTTATAATTTTCCATCTTCTAGAATCGTTATCCCCATCTTCCCATGAACCCTCTTCTTCCCCACATTTCCCCTAACACCCTCTCCGATTATTAACCCTGTCTCTCCCACAACTCTCTGTCCCTGAGACTCAGCTCTGAAATGCTTTCAGACGACTCAAAATCCAACTGAATAAACCGTACTCCAATTTGGAACGGCTTCGAGCGTAAATAAGCTTTTAGAATATTCCACCCTGAGGATTTACAGACGGAGGTTTTTTACTTGTGAATATACATCGAATGGCACTCACACAGCACAGCGCGTAATATTGCACATTACGAGGCAAGAACGAGTAATAATATCCTCGAGCACACACGTCCGTTGCTGGCAACCAAGTCGAAACTATTCCAAGAAGAACTTTCAGGAGACGTATTTTTTTAAATTTCTCTCTGACATTTCAAATAGCTCGGCAAACTATGGCGGGAAGTATAACCGATCCCACCAAATTGTAAGAATGCTCACATCATGTAATGCCAACTTAACAATATTGTATATAACAAATGAACAAATACGAATTAATTAATTAATTTATTCATTTGTAAACATATTATTATTGCACATATACAAAAGTTAAACAATGGTTCTTAGTTATGATTATAGAATGCGACAGAAGAGAATAACAGCATGCAAAATTCACTTCAGCAATAATTTATGGAATTTCTCGTAACATTTAACTGATTAAATGATGAACATAATTTTTTTCTAAGCATATCTAAGATCAGTTCCGTACCCGAGAAGGTAGAGTCTAAATACGAGATAAAAATGCATGTATTGTTTTATTTAAGAGTTGGGTTGTATTGTACGTACTCACCATACTGATTTTTACACAGGCATAAACTCTAGGCTCGTAAAGTAGGTTAGATGTAAGGCAATCTTTTTCAAGATATTCTCTCCATGTGAGATATATGGTACTGGAACCTAACATACTACACTGGTAACAAACCTCATTTTATTGACAGAAATAATTTTCTTAAAAGTTACATTTGAAAGAACTCGATTTTGAACTTCTTTGTAAAAGTTCACATTTTTAATGGTGTGCTGAACTTACAAGGAGTTATTTTTAAAAAGATCGTGCCACAATTGTACTCAAGAGCTACATTGTACTTCATAAAAATATAACGATATAGCATTATAAAATACGATCGTATTCATATCAGTCTGACAAGTTTTAGATCTATGACGGATGTAAGTATAACATTGCCCTTAATTCTAGCGTTTTCCTTTACCCGTAATGGCTGGGATGTGTATACTTTTACAAGCTTGACTGCTGGCATTTCTTCGATTAAGGTCGCCGCATAATGGTAGAATTGCCCTGAAGCAGCTAACTGGCAAACAGGCAATCCCGATCGATTTCTTGAGGGTTCCTTCGGTATCCAAGTGGATGCTGCTGCGATTATACTGATAGAAATAGTCGGATGTTTTTTTTCAATCATCGAAATATGCACAGGCAATTTACTGCTCTGAAAGAGACTATTGAGCGCAGCTGAGATGAACGCGTGTGTTCGGTTCATTTGAGAGCATTGGCTGGATCGGCCCATTGAGAATGAGTAGACCATGGGATCATATAGCGAAGGTTTCATTCGGTGTGACTCCTCACACCGTAGATGTAATAAACTTATTTATAATAATATGTATTTTTCACATTAAATAATGAATTGATGTTCATAAAGGTACATTTAATTGTAAAATACTCTAAAACTTCCACGTGAGGCTCCCTCGCAAAGTCCCCAACTTACTTACGGGACCGAGTTAGGTAACTGACTCTAAAACCGAATATATGTATTTATGGCTACCAGTATTCAAATGTGTGTAAAATATTACAATATTTCTTCGAATAATCAAGAAACAGACGTATTTTAAGTCACTTTCACAAATGTCGCTATATTTGGTGGAGGTGCCGGGTTAGATATTACCACAAGACAACTTCATTTCTCATTTTCACAATCAATATTCTTGAATAATCAAGAAACAGACGTATTTTAAGTCACTTTCACAAATGTCGCTATATTTGGTGGAGGTGCCGGGCTAGATTTTACCATTATTTTAAATTCACACTGCACATAAATAATACAACACTGTCTTTGTGATTGACTCAAGTAGTGCTGCGTTTGATGTTTTTAAACCCCAGATATCCAGAACTCTCTCTATTTAGGTCTCTATAAACCTTGAAACCCACCATAATGTGTCTGTTTCAAGTTTCCGTACGAGCTCATTCACAACATATTCCTGATGTTTTTGTCTTGTACGCCTTAACGAGCTTGGTTTGATTTGACCCATCTTCAAGTTGTGATGTTTGTTGTTCATCAATTTTATCGTTGTCATCGTTGATAGACTCACAAATGTTGCGCTATTGGGTCAAATCTCTACCCATCACATTAAATAATAAAATACTTAATAAAACATTAGAAACACAAACACCGAATCATAATTCAACTGAAAATGTTATACAAATATTACAATGACAAAACTTCGAGCTCAAACTAAGTGAAACTATAATAACCCGCTTGAATTCTCTTCTTAACGAAGCCAATTACATGTTGAGTCGATCTAACCCAGATTGGGCTAGATCAATGTAGACTTGCTGAACCCAATTCAGATAAGTGTAAAGAAAAATTAAACCGATACGGCACTTTCTCACAACGTTCATTCCCCTTTGTCTAGTCCATCTGTAAGGTAATTGAAGTCGATCCCTGTCTGTCTAGCTACAAAGCAACTTATCTACAAAGCTATTGCGATTACTCATTATACTCCGTGCTATTCAACCCTGATTTCCTTCTGTCCTGGCTTTGTGTTCTTCGAGGATATCTTCGGCCATTCTGTTAGCCCGTGTTTACCATGGACGCCTGCCACATCCGAACGAAGGCTCTTATCTCCAACCGAGTGAAGAGCTTTTATCTCCGCTCTATAAAGTCTTATATATAAAAACTTGAACTTGGTCGTGCAAAGACTTCAACAAATGAAAACAGGATGTATGTAACTAGCTCGTTATACACACGTTTTATATCTCATGTTGGTGGCATTCGTTCCTCCGTGGAAAGTCTGTACAGAGATAACTTATACAACATAACAATGTGAACAACTAAACGTAATAATTTTTTTTTAATTTCTGGATTGTATTAAATATCAACAATTTCACCTACGGGAGTGTTTTCCGACTATCCAAATCAAGAAAAAAACATATAATCTAATTAGAAGACTCTCTCTCTTGACGATACATGTTTAAGTAAATTATTTTCTGGTTTGGTAAATTGTTGATACATTTATCACATACACACATTATTTACACATTACACACACATTATTACACATTAATTAACACTTACACACATATTTACACATTATTTAACCACATTATTTAACAGAGCTGGACACTGAATTTGTACTCGTAGCCCATTTATAGCTTCCAATGGAGTTTTATATCTTAGCTTTTCTTAATTTTTTCATGTAAAAGTAAAACATAAAAATAATAAATAAATCATTTTTTGATGTAATACTAAGAACTAATTTAAGTGAACAATTGAATTATTCAAATTTTAGCAAAGAAACAATGATGATAATATCAAAACGAGCAACATTTGGTCCATCCCTGAACATGAATTTTCATACATAGAAGAATTGACTACAAGACAAACACAAAATGGCTCTTTAGTAAAGCCCGAACCAGGCTAATTCCCGAACAACATTATAAAACCAAACCCTAGAGAAGTCCGTGCAACTATACACGTATTTCCACTTCCGTCCATTGAGAGGCGATGAGAAGCAAACCAACCAACCAACCAACCAACCAAGCGCGGCCTCGATTTGCATGGGGGGCTGCGTATGTAAATGGCAACATGACTGTAAGTTGGGACAAATACTATAAACAGTCGCGGAGCGCCAGATGTTGTAGTAATAGGCAGGCGCGTTAATTGAAAGTCGGCCTTCCGAGCTTACAAAGCAACTCATTTGAATGTACGAGCTTCCATTAATAGTTCCTCAGTCTCACTCTCATGGGCTAGGTCTATACAATATCAGAAGTATGAGCGACACTTTCAACGTAGATTTGTGTCACACTTCGAAATATATTAATTAATTGTGTGACAATACATTTATTTTATCCAAAATTGCAATTATATAGTCCAATCTTTTAATTGGTATGTTGTGAACATTTTTTCTTCTGCCTGTTTAACTTGTTGATACAGATACAATAATGTTAAGTTAATCTTAAATATATTTGTATAAATACTCTTTGTTGGTACAGCATTATATTGTATTATTTATTTTACTATAAATATATGCGTTATTACATTTAATTGCATTTTAAAGGTCATAGAAAACATAAGCTATCTTAAATCTACCTTTCCATGTTAATCGTTAAGCCATTTCCCTATAATGTTGGTATTTTGAAGTAAAATTTTATAGATTGATGTAAGTTTTTAATGTCGGAAACTTATTGTTCTAGGACAGTATTAACAATTAACAACAACAAATAATAAAAATAATACGTTGTACCCGGCGCCTCCACCAAAGCTTAGATTCGTGAATGTACGGAAAACCACACGATTTTTAAATTACTTCTAATAAAACTGTAACGCATGTTTGACAAGTAGTTGTAACATTCATTCTTACAATTTCTTATTACCAAGTTCTTCTACAAAGCGATGAGTTTCGTAAGAAAATGGAACAAATGTTTTAGGTCACAGTTTTATCACAGTTTTTACCGTTGGTCTTTGTGTGGCTCGTTGGTCTTGTGGTTAGCGTATCTGCTCCCAATGCAGAAGGTCAGGGTTCATTCCGCTAAAGTCAGAAGTTTTAAACTTCTGATTGACTTATCCATCAGTCTTGTCTTAGGAGTTTGTAAAGGTGACTTTGGAGCGTCCTAGCACGAGCAATATAATTTCAGGTTGTTCTGATCGCTTTGATTATGGCGTTGATTCGCGGTTCGCACTGTCCACAACTGAATGCTATATTCCTATTAAAATTACGAATCTTTGGTTGGTATTGCTCAACATCGTCGATTGCGTCGGGGCCTGCAGTTTGCTTGGTCGCTTGATTAAAGTCCTCCACTGAAAATCAGTTTAAACTGAGTGGGCAACTCTAAATAAAATTTTATAATTATTTACTTAATAATAAATAAGTGTCGTCTTCGCTGAGAAGCCCATATGTTACCGGCCAAGTGCATTTCACTAGCTCGTCCACTGAGATCCCAGCTGTATATTCTGTCCGGTAGAGGGTGTTAAGCCAGTCTTACAGCCGCGCGCTCCTGAGAAATGGGCGGCGATGCAGTCTGAATAAAAAGCCAGCTTACGTCTTCTCGGAGACGAGTGGTCTAACACGCGGAGAGGTTTCCCGTGTTAGACGTCGCGCGCTGCATGCCGGGACAACAATAACGCGAAGAAAATCCGATATCCTACCCAAAGTTTGTGTTAGAAATGTTGGGCGGGAAGAGAACTCAAGTGGAAGTTCGAAATAAACATTGGAGAAATGGATATTTTGTGTTGTTTGGGTAAAATGGGTTTTATAAGCTATGCACACTTGTTCATACGCACACACAGCATAATATACGAAAGCGCATTAGGATAACATAGCATAATATTACACAAAATATAATATGTCGATATTTAAATATTAGTATAAATCTATGACATATTTTAATTGCATTTCACGTTCTTTAGTTTTAATTTTAACATTTTAACCGTTTTAACATATTTTGTAATATATTTTAAAATCTAAGCTTTTTCATTGTTACTTTAAAATGTATTTATAACACGTTTTTACGGTGTCTTTAACAAAATCAATGTCTGTATAATTCGATTTTTAACAAAGGTAAAATAATTATGTTTACAAAATGTTCGTAGTATTTCTGTAAAATATAGCTTTAAATTATCAAGTTTTTAACACCTCTGGCATAAACATCGTTCATAATTGCACATTAAATATAAAATCGATAGTAGTTCGTAATATTCGCGTAAATCAATATTGTTATGAAATTAATTAGTGTCAAATTAAACAATAACAAGCACACATTGTGCACGCAATTTACAATTCACCCACGCACATATGATTAACTAGCCAAATATAATTCTCCGGTTAGCTTCATTATGCAACGACGTTGTAAACACCACGCAAAGTTTAGTGAGCTAAGCTCAATCATCAAACACTGCGTGTTTGTCCGTGCAGAAAAGAAACGCTTGCTGTGGTTGTCCCCAGATCACTGGGGTAAACAGCCATGTTCACGTACGGTTGGGCGATCTCCACGGTTAGTTGCCCGCTCCAATACGACTAGTCATCAATTAACAACTACGTCCATGCACACAACTACCATGTTCTGACTGGATAGTTTTAACAGTGTACCGCTTGAATGGTGACTAACAGCTATAGTTATACATTGTTGGGTTTAGCGACAGGTCTAACTTTACTATAATAACCATTACCGTGATGCAATTGCAATTAAATGGTATGTATGCTCTTATTCTGAAGTTTTGTGCAGATTTATTATAGTCGATTTCAGTAATATTTGATTCGTTTTATTAATAAAAACTTTAGTTGGAGAGGATAAGTTGATTTGAAGTATTAATTAAAAAGTTTGTAGAGAAATGAATAGTTTTTATTCCTATAGTTGGAATAATTTCAACACATAATTAAAATCCACTAAAGACAAATCTTAATGTTGTGTCTAGTTATTTCGGAAGTTAATTTTTTTCCATAAAAGCTTGTTTTTTTCAAGAAATATTAAAAGTCATAAGTTTAAAGTTATGATGTTTGTATATTGTGTGCAGGAATATCTTGTACACTTAAACTCATACATTTATCGTAGAAATCTTGTCTTAGGACACATTTCCTCTCTTATTAGATATATGATGTAGGAATGGTTGTATGGAATGCCCAAGTTATATTTATATGCTCAATACCACGATTTGTTCTTTAGCTGAGAAAAAGTTAAAAACGGCCTTTTTTTAACTGTTTGTTTCTGTACACGAATTTAAAACAGAACATAATATACAATATTTTGTTTTGCATCTTTGATAACCTTTTGAACATTTGCAGACAAGGACATACCAGTAGATATTTTCGATAGTGTCTTTGTTACATATTAAGTTTTTCGATCATGACTTTTGTTTTCGATAAGATATCAGCTACTACTAATAAATCTCGCTCCAAGCTGAAGGCACGCGTTTAAAATGTTAATTTCGACTCTCCACAGCTTTAGAAAGACAGGTTAGACCTAGTGATTGATTCCCGCGCCTACCGACGCTGAAAACAAAGTAGCTCCCCCAGCCTGGATATTCGCTCGTTTATTGTTCCCGAGCGCAAAGCACTAAGCACAAAGCTAGCTGCGCAGTTTCATTACTCTCCAACTTCTTTGACGACACGTCGAGTGCGACGGTGTCAGATTGCTCGTTGCGCTGCAGAACTAACGAGGCTTTGAGGCTTGTAAACAACATGGCAACTATGTGTTAACCTATGGCTTCCTACTATGTGATTATCATCTTTCACATCATGCTCCTATTTTATTACTTTCTAACGCGCAGGAGCGAAACAAACAGGCGTAGACTGCCGTCTTCGTTGAGCAGTGAGCACGGTATGTCTACAAATTTAATATTCATCGAGTTTTTTTTAAGACGTAAAATCACGATTTTTTATATTTTTATAATAGTTGTATTTTTCTAGAGGTTGGAAAAATAAATAATTTAACTTTAAAACCGAATAAATAAAATATAAATGTTTACATTTTTATCTAAACATTCACTTTGATGGGCTTAAATGTGTCAAAACATCGCCATTTTAATACACAATAAAAAATAGTGGCAAAAACATGCAGGAATGCGTTGGCACTTCTCAGTAATGGCAATATTTAAACATAAAAAAGTTCACGTTACAAAATACCAATACAGAACAAAGCCGTATTTCTTCTTACTCCACACTTGCAAAAACAATACAAATAGTTTATACGTTCGTTGTCACAGAACAAGCTATTCCCTTTATTGATTTAATGACTGTCACGTTTTATCTCAACGAAATTCCTGTAAAAACTAATAATATTCCTCGTTTCCAATATTCATATTTCACTTCACGTAAAATGCGATGGAAGAACCTAACATAAGAGCAACGGATCTTATTGGCTGTAACATTGCGCATAACTGTTGTTATTACCCTAGAAAGACGTGGAATTCGTACGGAACGCTCCCTCCAGCTATGCTCTATTAAGCATCAATACAGCTATGAATATTTCCCAATAAACACCTGATCGTGCGTGCGTCGCTCAAGATATTGCTTCCAAACTCAATAAATATTGTCACCTCATCTTCACGGCGGTGTGAAGAGATGCCTAATACCCCTCGGGGCGGGGATTAGGGGGGGGTCGATAATCCCCTTATACTAAAACAAAGAGCTGGGAACAGAAAAAATACAAACCATCGATAGCAAAATATATTAATAAATGTATGAAATTAAGGGTGTAGGGCAATGTCAAACTGGTTCGCACGGATTTTTCGCCAGGACCGCATGATGGGGTTTGGTCACAGGACTATTTACATTGTGGTTCCAGTAGAACTTATACATGACGGTGACCAAACGTCGATCGTTCTGCACTCTGGTGGGAATCTGTCACACACCACAACAATAATGCACTGCCGTCAAAATGTTGTAAAATTCCTATTTTATCAACGACCAGACAACTGTGACCAAACCCCGATCGTTCTGCGCTCTGGTGTGAGCAAAGATGTTGGAATAGTGTGAGAGATTAGTTTGACCATTGCCCTTTTGCTAAAAAAAACAACACTTATTTTATTAAATCAGTACGACTTTCATTCTTTAAAAGCTTCTAAATTAAATATTAATTTTAACATAAAGATGCCATGTTATAGTAACATCTAACGTCGCAATGAAATTGTTGCGCTAATGGAGGAATGTGCACCAGTACCGAGCAAGGAAGCGTGAGACTCTGATTGGGGAGGTTACGGGCTCGAATCTTGCCCCCGGCAATCTTGTATGAAACGTTTAAAATAGTCGTTACGGTGATTTCCAAGGATTGAGTCTTCTAAACACCCCTTGGACATTTCCATCATAATTACTCTCACGCCCTAATAACCTAGTTGAAGAAGGTTACACAGGGTAATAGTTGTTGTGTGCCCTAAGGAATGTTGTATTTACTCAGTTTCTCATGAAGGCAAAACGCTTTGATAGAAAAGCACAAAACTGACGGCAATTCCCACACACAAAAACAATATTGACGAACACAATACAATTATTATGTTTGCTGTTCAAGGTCTCACGTCTCAGTAATACCCTTAAAGCTTCGATTAGTTTAGTGACAAGAGAAGTAGCTACACCGTCACTATCAAAATAATTCCATCGCATTGATGAACAAACAACAACTAACATTTTCGTCAAATAAATAAATGTATTCGTAGACAGTGTTAATTAAATTCAAATTAATTACCAAACTATTGTATCGTGTATAGCTTACGGGCCAACTCCTAATGGGTTTCCCATAGTTTGTAATGATGCTGAGAGATAGTTTCGTGTAACTAAGTTCGTAACTAGCACTATTGTGTTCAATATAATATAACGTTTATGATTATGCGATTTTTTACGTACACTTAAATCGACGTATTAAATTGGCAACAGAATTACTGAAGGTGTAGTGCAATACACCCTGAATAGGTGGTCCGTTGGCAATCCTGTTGTGTTTTAATACATTGTTGTTATATTGGTATTTCAAATATTTACTTAACTGTAGTTCATTGTTGTGTTTGAATCTATGTAATTAGATTTATGTAGCTGTCCTCCTTTGTAAATCAGTTTTTTAACTGAATAGGATAGACTATAAATAAATAAAAAAAAAGTTTTTCCCAGCTTTATATTCATTCCTCTTAAAATATACTTAAACATTACTTTTACAATTACCCTTAAAAACTGACATACTTAATTGGTCAAGAAAGACGATATTTTAACAGATTTATAACAACGATTAGTTCAACTTACAAGAGTAAATTCTACAAAATAAATATCATATATAATATAGTTAAATCATTTACAATATAATACCTTCTAATTATTATGCAAAAAATCGATAAAATATATTTGCTGTCACAAATCTCCAACAAAATACGAAAAGTTACAAAATGAAATGACGCAACATTAATTTTCAGTTTGTGCCGCGTCCGACGGTGTCGAACTAGGATTTATCGGGAGTCTATGCAGCGGAAGTGTCGGCCGCACGGGGCAGTAGGGGGGGGGAGCGGAAGGGGGGGGGGCGAGACGCCGGGGGCGCTAGTGAAACGTGACGTTATATCCCAACCCATACATTTCAAACGGACAGTTACAATTAAATCACCTCGGATAATAATATCGCAGGGGTGTTAATCCTGTTCGCCAGACCGACCTGGGTGGGCAGAAGGTGGGCTGCGGTGGGCCCGGGGTATAAGAAGGCCGCCGTACTTTCCGTCACTATCTACACTCGCATTCAATGATATCTCAAATAAACACAAACACGCGAACAATAACCACGGTCAGAAATAAAGACACTTACCAAAAGTACGCCCGTCTGAGGAAGGAAGCGGATGCTTTCGAAAATTTACGAACTTTTAGTAAGTGTTTTTATTTTTTAGACGCGTGTGCTCCCTCGCGTCTGTGAAAGGAAGTGGATGCTTCCGAAAACTTACGCACTTTTGGTAAATGTTTTTATTTCTGACCGTGGTTATTGTTCGTGTGTTTGTGTTTATTTATATTCTCCCGGTCTAAGAGTCTTAGTTTTTAATTATTATCAATGATATCTCGTTACCACACAGAGCCATATTGGTCGTCATTTGGTTAGGTATATTCAAAGACCGGAGACATAATCTCTTTCCTCCCTACATACTTTCATCATCATCATATCATACATACATATCCGGACGAATTTCCAGCACTATGCCAATTATAAGCCATTTTGAAAGTGGAGGATGCACACTAGATGCACAGTGTGTATAGGTTAATTCGAGCTTCTAATGAGCACGTTCGCGTCCATAGCTCATTTCATGCGATGAGTTTTATCTAGACGGTTGAAGTTTCAAGGGTGACTAGTTACGTGTTATAACACCTTGTCCAACATAGGAATCGTTCTCTGTGATTTCCCCGCCCAGCCGGTTGCGCCGTATGAAATATAAAGACGAATATTAATGATTCACAAAACATGTAGTTGTACAAATCTTAAAAGCTGATCCTTTTCTCATTTTCACGAAACTACGTATTTGTATTGATCAATTGGTGGCCTAGTTGTGGACAAACATGATTTTGATGAAAATCTAAACTAAAACTTTAATAATAATATAATATAAACTACAATATCGCAGGAGGCGTAACGGTTGACGCGCCCTTAAACCTAATATACTTCAATTAATTAATTAAAAGGACATTTTCCATATGCCTTGCAAAAGGCGATAAACAGATTGTCAGCTGTTTTGTTTAGGGTCCATAGCTTCTACTCTACGTGAGCGACGCGTAATAATCACACGCGCCGTAATCTGACGCGCGTCAGACTCGTACGACATACGTCACGCGCGCGATGTATCGCGTCACGCGCTCGGATGAACAAAATGGCGCGGATAATGGATACTCAGTATCGTTGAGCCAGCGTAGGAGATAACGGAAAGGTCGAGCATTATTTATGACGGCGTAATACGAAGCAATAAATCAACGCTGAGGAGACAAAACAAAATACGACGTCCCTTGAGCTTAATTAGGTTAAGCCTTTTCTCGGATGTTTGTCTTTGTTGGTTTAAGCCGCAACTTAAGTGAAACGTTGTGTGCTTTTCATATTTTGAGGCTTAAAATATTTTCTGCACAAATATTTCAAACTAGATATGAATAATTAATTAATGTGGGTCTATCGACCTCACATGATCCATGATCCGGTGAAGATAGATAAATTTAAAAGGAACTTAGAATTTAAACAAATTATATAATTTTTTAATTTAAGGGCAGGATTTAACTCGCAGATTGCATTTTTTAAAACAAATGAATATTTTTTTAGATTTAAAAAAAATCCTTTCTATAGACATAAATTCCCATGTTTAGGTGACTAACTAAGAAGAGCGTGTGTGGATAGCTTGGACGGAATGTTCAAAGACTACGTTAGAGGAATCAATCCAAAGCGGTCGCCTTATTGACTGAAGAAAACCTTTGAAAACTTTAGTCTGTATTACCTGTGGAGTATGTCGAACCGATGGCCTCTTAAATCAGAGCCTCGCTTGGTATTTGTAGGTTATCTAAGTTGGTTGAATGTCATTATTATAAGCACTGATGAAGGAATATCCGACATTGGGAGCCGACTTCATAATAAATATTACTTTTGGTGGAGGTGCCGGGTCCAGTAAAATTGCAATAAACATTCTGCATTATCCTTGTATAAAAATATAAAAAACACAAAATTCATGTAAATCAGAGAATCGAATAGCGAGTCGTGACACACACGCAGACAGACAGACGGACAGACAGACAAAAAAGTGTTGCATAATAGGGAATTTGTACCAAACTTATATAGAAATAAATGTAACGTATGATACAAAATTTATAAAATCATTTTAGTCTAAATTCAAGCTTTTGTACATTTGGCAATAATATTACAAAATAAACTTTAAAAGAACAGGTAAATATTATTTAAAAGTTAATTGAGCAGTATCAGGAAAGTGAATCTTTTCGAAAAATTTCTACATAATAAATGTAATTTCCTACCTAAGAGCAGTGTAAAAGTTCAATTAACTAAAACTTAATTATTATTTTGGTATAATTTCCCCATCTTGACCTTTTATTTTCATGTAATAGGATATGATACATAATTTTTTTGCCTCATGGCTTTAGTTTCAACTGAATGTATAAGCTTTAAAACAATCAAACTGTTAGGCGTACTTTAAAGTTTAAATCACACTTAAAGGGGAGGATTGCAAGTTCTAAGTAAGTTTGAAGCTGTGAAAGTAATTTGCCTTTCCTTAATACAAACCTCTAACAATGTGATGAGTAATTTTACGCAAGACGAGATAAAAAGTTACACGAATTTTTGCAACAATTTTTAAAATGTGATTGTTATTTGTATAGATCACAATAATTTGAGTGATTGTTATTTGTATAGATCACAATAATTGTTATAGGTTTTGGTTATTATGGCTTAATATTGTTTTATAGAATATTGTTATTATTCTTTGAACAAAAATTTTGGGTCGAAGATACCATTATGGCTAGTCTCGTTTTTTATATCCTTTATCTACTTAAAATATATGTTAACGTTTTTTCAGTCTTTAAGAAGTCATTGAAATCGCTGTGTTGTATTATTTTAGCATATATTTTATTTTCATTGTTTAATCCTACAGGATATAAACTTGCCATAAGAATTCAATGACCAATATAGTGATATTTGAGCAAATTTGTTCGTAATATTAATAAAACATTATTTTATTCGTCGAAAAAATTAAAACATCAAAATTGACTAAATAATTCCTCGCTTCATGATTATCATGAGCCCTTTCGCTCTTACACGCACAAACCAGCCTGGCTGGCATAGCTGTCACTTCCTATACGTCCTTGTTGAAAATAACGCGGACTGGAAGACAAATTATGAATGTGATTAAGGCTGGCATTTCAATTTGCACGATGTCAAACGCAATATCATCTTGAGTTGTTGTTCATATTTAAATTCCATTCCCTTCCACAGTCTACCAATTAGCTCTAGCGCAAGAAAACAAAACATGACATTTCCCAATTACGCCTCTCTCATTGTAGTTGCCCCTTAAAATTAATTTTTAAAAAATACACCGTGAGTATTGTGTTTGTGTTGTATTGAGTTAATTCGACTGATATAACAACGTCTGGGTAATGAATGATTACGAGGAAATTTAATCACGTTAAATGTGAAAAACCTAGTTGAGACGAGAATTGTTAGAATTCCAAACATCGCGTTGATAAATTTGATTCGTCCACAGTGTTCGCATCACGAAATTGATTAGCAAGGAATGTTCTTTGTTAAATATTATCGAGGGATATTTTACTCGAACTCGAAAGACCTATTAACTAAATGCATCATGAGTCATGACGTGTTCACAAACAAGCGAGAATGAAATATTCACAATTATAAAGAATGTGTGACTAAATTGCATTGATTAAACCTGGAATTTGTAAGAGAAAACATGTATGAAACGCTTGAAAATTATGGGAGAGGATTATTACTAAAAAGAGTCAAACCATTCACTATATTTTATCAATGTTAATCGTTTTTTAGTTTTTACTATCATGATATTTGTGAATCATTACCTGCTGATTGTTTAAATTGTTTTGTAGTGTTATTAGAAGAATTTTTGCAGCTTACCTCTAAACTTGGTAAAAATGTATTAATTTTCACAATTATCTATTTTTGTCGATACATAAACGAAAGCTGCCACTTACTGTAAGAAAACACATGTTTAGCTTCCTACATTATTATTTAGACCTTCAATTCCTTCAAAAAACGAGACCGAAAATTCGGAAAATATCAGGGTAAAAATAAAAATAAGCACACAACTAAAATTACTTTCACCACCAATTCACACCTTTTAGGCAAAACGAAGACAATAATTGTCATTTATGTTAACCACACATCCATGTCTCTAAATATCGATTTTTTTACGAGAGAAATTTGTTTGTAAAATGTGTTCCCTGAAAAACCAGCTCTGAACAGGAAACACTCCATTTTGTCTGACAAGGCCTGTGTATAAATGAGGGCTAATTCTTTCCAAGCCTAACTTCCCTTTACACGCACGCACACTGACACCTAACAAGGTAAATTACTCGTATATAAGTTAAACACAAATGTTCAACACCCGACGGTGTATCCTTAGACTAATGACCACTCTTCACTCACCCACACCGGACGGAACGGTTACACATTTCACCTACAAGTTGGCTCCACTCCCGACCACATTTCACGTGTCCATAGAACGCGAAGAGATACGAGTCAACTGCAGAAACTGTCAGAATAAACAGTTCAGTGGCCCGGGGAAGTTTAAACGACAAGCTTGGGAGGGTGGAACTACGGTTTCATTGCGAGAATGTTCCTCAGAATTAAACAAAGAGAGACGGGTGTTTGTGATTTTATTTCGTTTTGCTTCATTTGTCGTTCGTAACAACGCTAACTGTAATTAAATTAAATTTAGGCTTTGAAAACAATCTGAAGTGTCGTTTTGTCAAGGGTTTGTTTGTTGTTAAACGCTCATTTAAAATTATAAAGTAAACTCTTACAATGACTAGATTCAAGAGAACAATCTACGACAAATAAATACATCGCATTCTTGTAAATCGAACTCAAACTCACCGTTACATAATTCTCCGTTCACCGTTATTTTTGGTTCCGTATATTTGTTTGTATCAAACTCTTCTATTTGCAACAAAATTTAAGACTATATTACCCGTTTTTATCACCCTTGATGTTGATTTATTAGAGAGCATAGCTACTAAATATGTAAACATCACTTTTCTGTACGGCCTTCTGTACTTGTGTCACATCTCTCACGCGATTTTGTTGAAATTTTCTCTTCAACAAAGATGATTCAGAATGTTTTTAGCGATTGTCTGTGTCAGAAGAGGGGGTCCGCGGTGTTGCAGTCAATCCAAAATATGTGCTCGTCACAGTTTGATAATAAGGTTCTGTGTCAGAAGGACAGGGCTAGCCTCACGCGTAAAAAGATATCTTTATACCCGGCACCTCCACCAAAAATGGATCAACTTACATTAATTTATTTGTATATTCTTCTTTGACAATATAATGATTTGCTTCGTACCTTATGAATATATGTATGTTGTTTAACCCTGGTTTTATAGTAGGCGACTGTGATAATATAGAGGTTATGTTCTGATCGTGCATCTATCTCTCTTGTTCACAGTTTCCAACCGCGCCATCACACAGGCGGTGCAGTCGGCTACTCAACCACTGAGAGGGAGGAACTGGTGAGCTCAAATTATTGCACTACTTCTCTTGCAAAGACGCGGGATAACTAGAACTTTCTTTATTTTCGTCAAATAAACAAGTGGATATAGAGCATTGTAAGTTGCATCATCGACGTTTTCACCACTGACATACACGACGAAACTCTTGACCACTCACTCTCATAAAATTGGAACTTACGACATAATTTGGAATAACTGGCTGACTATATGGTCAGCAGATCGAGCAAAGCGATCGGACACGCAGATAAATATTTGCGAATTCTTCGGTGAGGTAAAGAGCTCCGACCACTATTTGTAACCATAAACTGATTTCAACGGTTTAGTACGAGTCCCAATCGAATAACGTCCAGTATAAAATACATTCTCATCTAATAGCCATTTATTGTCTGTACAAACATAACTGCATTAATAAACACAAAACAAAATTATTTTTTTAAAAACTGAAATCACATTTGAATTATTCTACATTATTAATGACTCAAAAACAAAATTAAACCATAATTTGTTTGAGATAACTTATTTATCTATTTATTAGCCATTAAATGACTTGAATGATAATCATTAGTACCATCACAAAGAGCATAACCCTTTTAAATAGAATCGTGTTCAATATCCTTAAAAAGAACAAATGCGTTCTTACACGAGTTCCGTGTCCCTGTATCACATTGTATGTAGGTACCGATTAACGTAGCTCTATGTAATATAAGCACACAAGAACTTACTTTGAGCTCTAGTCTTTAGAGGTATCCTTGTTTACCTCAGTCAACGCGAATGCCGAGTTTCTAAAAAAAAACAGCCTTCAGGGATTTCTCGCCAACTTTTCCCCTACTCATGTAGACTAAATGGGTACAGGGTACTTCCATGTCTATAGTGGATAGGGAAAAGAACAATAAATAAAACAAACTACCTTCCCCATTACATAGAAAGCAAGACCGGTTGGAAAAATAATATTATTTCCCCCATTTCAACCCTCACCGCACGCCACTGTTCGCAGTAAACATAAAGAATGCGAGTCTTGACCAGAGCGCCAGGCGTGGAAACACCCTAGCCACGCAATTTGCAATAACTCTTGCGAAGTTCACTGATCCGCGGTTTGGTTCGGGAGCGGAGCCACCCGGACATGTTTACGGACGCGGCCATGTGTGACCGTGAGGGGTTTCGAACACCATCTAGAATCTAGATGGCGGTGACTATCAAACCGCACAGCTCGGGGTGGGATCCAGCAGTAAGCGGGGATATTAAAGTGTTGAAGTGGTAACTGGTGACAAATGTAGTAACTTGGGCTATAAGTTGGGAACTTAAACTTTCTTGCCAGTTCCAGCTTCTACTGGACAAGCTTACATTTTACCCCTACTTCAAAGATTCCCGTACCACGCTACGAAATACAATGTTTTGGTGTAAATATTTTTGATTTTGTTAAACATGTTTTATTAAACTATGGATTATGTATTTGCATTTTGTGGCATCCGTTTTAAAATTTGAGCAGGTATTGGAGCATCCATTAAACAAATGAACACAGAGTTATTCGGCTTTGAAAGTAAAATTTCAAGATAATTTATTTTGCAGCAAATTCACCTACAAAACGACTGTCAAAACAAGGTTTATTCATTACACAATTTCCACCTCTCGTGACAAAATTAAGGAAACATAATTAGCTAATCGTTAAGTAGTAGCTAGACTGCTCTCCCCCACCCACGCCCAATCTAGCACACGAACTCACACCACGCGGGCAGATACACACACTGCGAGATTTATTATCGTATCTACTCTTCATCTTCTTCATCTTCTCCTCCTCCATCCATCACCGTTTCCGGCCGTTGACAACTGCTTGGCAACTATTTAATCCAATTTTTTGCACCATAATCTTTACTTCTCGGGGATTTTTATTTCATTTCCCTCCACGTATTACCCGGCCCCGACCGTATATTCTCCACTATACGGGGTCCCACATCCTGTCCAAGATTTCCCTGGACGTCCCTGCTCTCGTCCTCATTTGATTCATCTTCCTGGACGAATCTCTTCCCTCGTCCGGTTCCAGTGACCCATCCATCTCAATCTCCCGAGTTTTCCGCGCTCTCAACCCTCCCAAAACATGTCGTGCTCCCATTCCAAAATACACCCCATACTCGCCTCCTCGCATAATCTGTTGGCCTGATCATTTATTTATTAAACAACATTTACGTTCTTCAGCTCTGTTTCTGAGTTTTAGACGATATTACATTCCGCATATAATCCTTCTTAATTAACCGTACCTTGATACTTTCCATGTTTAACCTCCTGCAGTGCTTTGATGCCTGGATAATTTTCTCAAACCTTTTTTTAAAGAATTCCATGCACTACCTGATATAATATTTTTAACCTAAATCCCTTTTAACTCAGAACCTCATTGTGTGCTAGATGACATTTTTACCGCATATAACATTTTCATACATTCACCTAGCATGAAACAGCGCAGATCAAGAGATTCAGCGCAATTCTCCACTTCTCACTCAAAGAACACTTCCATGCAACGGTGTCATATTATATACATATCTCTAAACACTATTTCATACGTCATCTGAAGCGAATATTAAAAGTTAGTTTCTAAAAAGTATAAAAATGTAATCAGATTTATAGCTCATACCCACACGTATACACCTGCACTCTCAGAGTGGCTTATACGTACATACTAAGTGATACAGTTCTTTTGAAGAAAACTTTCAGTTGCTAGAGGCATAGAGAGAATCATCTTGTCCAATCATCGAACGACATTTTGAATTGGGTCCCGATGATTGGCTACGATTCACTCTTCGATAACGCCGTCATCTGCTGACTTACTTCGAAGAAACTATATTCTACCATATACGTCTTGACTTAAATATGAGTTATGTGTATTTATATTATTAATTATGTATTATTATACATATTATCTGAAACAAAAGAAGACGAAGATGATAAGAACGGCAGCCATCGCTTTGTCCCACATTTATCTAAATGAAACATTTTATGTTGATTAAAATGCTCCCTATATATGGTAATTTGCACTCAACTCACCCCCCATAAAGCACTCACAGTCATTGTAATATAAATGTTTGTCAGTCTGTAAGTCTGACTTAATCAACAGAACAACGCATTAGCTGCGCTTCTCATTAAAGAAACTATGCTAATGTACCAAGTGCAATATCTGTTGAATACCAACGTCAAGCTCTTTGGCCAACCACAGCTTCACTTGTGGCGATGAGTTTTACCCTTGGCTTATGCGTTTGTAGCCGCAGAATTTAATAGCTCCCCTTTGTTATACCTAATGGGTCCTTGTAAAGGCCTGCCGTGCGGTGATTCTGCAGTGCATTAATTACTAGACTCACCACATCAATCAGCTGTGGTGAGGCATCATAGCGTTCGTTTAATGTTACCAACGTCACGGCTTCAGATGTTACGAAATTAATCGGAAGCAATTAATAAATATCTTTGTACCGGGTTTTATACATTCATTCAATTGAGTAGCAGCATTATTTATAGCTTAACAAAACAGAACATGAAAATTGATAATTAACGTGGTTTTTGGTTTCACTGCATGTATAGAAGTACTAACGCTGTTTTACTTTGTAACACTGATCGTCAAAAATTGTTATGGTCATGTCTAGACAGAACATAACAATATCCGACTCTGACCGCAAATATCTTCAAATATCTTCGTAAAGTATTTATCAGACTCTAGTGGCATAATTTGTGGGTAAACCCAATACTGTAAATAGTGCCATTTCCTTCCTAGTGTCAAGTTGTCCGTTAAAGTTCTAAATCAAACAAAAAACGAATAGTGTTCGCGATAATATAAATTATTCTGTAATCAATTCTAAATAAAAATTCATCCTTAATGGACACAAATGCTGAATGTGTTCTGCAGCTAGAAGTCAGGATTTATATCAACTAATTCCAAACTTGTAATAAATAAGATATCATTTTATGTCTACATCAAAACTTCAAATACTCTAAGCTATCAGCATTTTTTTATGTCCAAACATAAAATACCAATTCCAATCTTGAACCAAGAAAAATTCCCGCAACCTCAATTTTTAACATGTCCGCAGCAAAAATAAAATTATAGTGGCTAAGTTTTTTTGTTGCACATCCGAGCATTTCTCGTGATAAATCGCGTGCGATCTAGTTGGTAGGTTTAGCCCTTCCAGGCAAGACATTTGCCCACCCCACTATCGGCTATCAGTCGCACAATAGCCACTAAACAGATGTCTCGGGGCTGGCCCTATGCCAGAGGCTGCATGCCCACGCTCGATACTGTAGTCTGGCCGTAAGTTTTCCGACATACGTTTTAGCTCAACACATTTCTCCGACGTTCTGTAGTTTGGGCCTTGGGGCGAGTGCATTACGCGTCTTTAGTTTGTGCATGGTTTTAATCGGACCCGGGGCTATTGTCTCTTTCTGGAAGAATGATCATTTAGCTTTGTAGGGAGAACTCATGTTCACTAAGAGATGATGGTGTTGCTTTTTTGTTGTTTAGATGTTGATGTTGGATGGGAAAAAGAAAGGATGAGGAAAAACGGGGTGGGAAAGTTTGGTTTTCATCAAGTGCTGGCATTGAATTCTTCTGACGTGGGGATAGCTATTTACTTAATTTGTCAGTCCTTATTCATTTATTTCCTTTTCAAATTTAGGACGCTTACGAATAGTATATCACTCAGATACCTTACCTACAGTCTTCGGTAATATCTGGTTCTTGTTTGAATTTGTTCCTTGACTCAGTTTCAAATAAAGATTATTTGATATTTCATTTATAAATGTGTTATTTTACACGGTGGTAATTTTACATGTACACGTCAAAAATAAAATATGCCACCTTCTGTTCAAGGTCCTTCACAAGTCCTCTTAAGCACCCAGCAATTTCGGCAGCTTGCTACATTCTTTAGCTTTTATTTATTTTTAGAGAAACTCCACGTACCAACATTTTTTTTTGTAATTGGTTAACTATAAGCATAAGCGTTCAAATGTAAAAGTCATCGTTTAAAGCTGAAGTGTTTAAAGGTAAATCGACGATACTTATAGCGTGAGTGTATACAGTTTAAATTTGTATTATTTATAGCTCGATGGTAGTATTTTGCGCTCTACGTCTCTGCTAATGCAAAGTTTGTTATTCACGGTTTGAGTTAATAAAGTTAAATACAGTTCACTTATAGCTAGAGTATTTTAGTTGACAGATAATATAGATTAAACAGTAAAATTCCGCTTATGGACGTCGGTATACAACATGCAGAAAATTTTTATTCGTAAATTGTGGCTTGAGTACGATAAAATAAAATTATTTTTAATCTTTTGAGTCTCGATATAAAAATAAAAATTACCGTAAAATATAAATACGTCGTTCTGATAAGTCCCTTCATTGCTCTTCCCCACGTTCAGAACTCGACGTTTCGCACTTAGCTCGGCAGACTTTTCATATAAATATCGTTACCTCGGTAAATTGGATTTGCGTAGATTTAGCCGAGGGCCTGATGGGTGGGAAATAAGCGAGCGAAGTGTAGGTTAATTCGGTCGACGATTCGGGCAGAGCTGCTAACCTCTTTTCGGAAGCTGAACATAAATTTGTGAAAAAAGTTTTTTAATATATTGAGAGAGATATTACGTCCGGGAGTTGGTATAGAACAAAAACCGGAAGGGAGGAAAGAAATAGGGCGATAGAAAGTTAGAGAGGGGGAAGAGAGAGAGGGGAGAGGGTGTGCATGTAGGGAACACAGATGCGGATTGTATAAAATATTTTCTTTATAGAAAACTCTCAAATGAAAATATAATTTCACCAAAAAATAGATGAATTTATTTAGTGTTGAGTCATTTTGTTTGAAACAACACGGAACAGATGTTACTGCCATGTGAAATTTAAAGTTAAGCATTAATTTTCTTTTTTTGAAACAATTAAATGAATTTTACGATTTTAAGCTAAAATCTTTTCAAGAAGAAAATAATAAAGTATCTTGTCGATATCAGTGTGCTTTTTGTGAATGGAATTTATTTCAAGGTTTACCGTTCAGGCCAGTACAACGAAGAGCCCTCTTTCAAACATCTAATTACAAAATGATCACCGTATATAAACAATGTAGACAAGAGTTTAGTCAACAGGCATTGATTTAATGTAGCCTGTGCGTGCAAGGCTAATTATCGTATTACTCGTTCCATCATTAATTAACTATTGGACGAATGGGTAATGTTATAAATTAGCGTAATTACAAAAATCGTGACTATGTTCAATATTGATTAACTAGGATTTAAATGTTTATAGTGTGTTTGTGAATGTAAACAGATTCAGCTCAGCTAACGAAACCTGCACACGCATGTAAATACATTATACTCGTCATTATAAAACAACTTGAACATAAACTAATTGCTTGATTCTGGCGTTACCTGTGAGATTTTCACTCCCAACCACTTGATCAATAGTTCCTATTTCAAATACCGATCCCTGGTTGGCCAATATTCACGTGTTGATGATGTTGGCGCCGACAGGGTTTCCTTTATCCGTTTAAAAACGAAGTTTATATCTCAATATCGGCTTTGTAACTGAATTGGTATTCAACGATAACTTTTATTCTTATTTTTTACTTTTCAAAACAAATACATCAAGGTGACCACACAAATTTGGTCTTTCAAGGTAGTAATTTGAAGTTGATCGGGCGGAATTTCGATGAAACACCAAACTAAAATGTGGGTAACATTGGAAGTTATTCAGTTATCCCGCATAAGGTACGAAATTTTTGTAATCGTCCTCCATAGTCATCTATCACTACTCATCATCTCGAATAGCCTTAGTGCATCAATAGAGATGTTAAGCTACAAAAGTTCTAGTAAATATGTTTTCGACGGCTGAGGTCCCCACTCGTTTAGATCCCGTCACTACTGTGAGCCGTCTGCATGTCGCGTCAGTACTGTGAGTCGTCTGCATGTCGCGTCTCTACTGTGAGTCGTCTGCATGTCGCGTCACTACTGTGAGTCGTCTGCATGTCGCGTCACTACTGTGAGTCGTCTGCATGTCGCGTCACTACTGTGAGTCGTCTGCATGTCGCGTCAGCTGCATGATGCGCCTTGTGCATTTCTCTGCATCGAGCAGGCCAAGAGGGACGCCATATTGGTTTATCGCCGTCCCTAAAGTAAGCCACGGGCCAACAAACTGAGGCGCGTTATTCAAGATTCTCCTCTCTCATATCTGTTTACACTATTGAAAGCTAGACGTCTTTTTATTGTTCATAAATAAACAGACTGCCAAATTCTAAACATGAAGTTGAAAAAATTGACAAAAATATTTATTTTAACTGGATTTGATTTATGAAATACACTCGGGCTTCTTCATTTCGCATTTTTATCGAATTGCAGCAGAAAATGTTATGTTTTCATCTGTTGGTAATTATTCAAACACTGGGCATTGCGTATTATTGTTTGTTTAATATGCTACATCAACTAACAATTGCTAATGAAATCATTTTTGTTGATTCAAAGATATGAACGAAATTGTAAATTGTGTTTGTTGTTAAATAAATAGGCAATGCGTGATGAATATAATTATAATGTTTCGTTGGAATCCTGCTCAGGGAGCAATTCATGCCCCTCTTCAGGTGTCTAAATAGGTATGTGGCGGATGGGATAATTGTGAAGGGATGTCCGAGGTCTGTTAAATAGGACTCAATCCCTTACATTAACGTCTGAGGAAAACCACGGTAATAACCTTCAGTCAGGATTTCTGGTCTCGACGGGATTTGAAACCGGGACCTCCCGAATCAAGAGTCGAGCGCTTAATGTTCGTAACAATGAAGGTAATGTGTGATGAACATTGTGAGTTGGGGAAAGTTTTTAAAGAGAAAAATAGAAAAGAATAATACGTAGGAAGAAGCGCATGGGATGTGTTGAAAGCTGATGTTGATGTACAGGAGCTGGATTTAACTGGACCGAGCTTGTTGTGTTTAACTAACATTATGTCATACAATTTTACGTTTATTAAATTAGCTAATTTCCTTTAAATTCTACTATCATGCTGTTTTAGGTTTTTTATTGCAACTCGTTCCTCTAAAAAATATCTTTCAAACGTCTACATTTTAAGTTAAGAATTTCTTTCTAATGGGCTTCAACTCTTAAGTGTGTCATTAACTTAAAGTAAGGACCCATTAAAATCCTGGAGAGTTACGAAACTCGCGGGGTAATTAAATGGAACGGAAAAGACTTTACAAAAACTGAAAAATAGCTGTAAAGAATCACTTTCAGTAGCTTATCACTTAAAAAATACCCCCTTTCCATAAAATCTCTACGGAATTATATATCTGCTGCATCAATAAATGTTCAGTCTAATAATGAAGCTGGTCACGTTTGACAAGCCACGTGGTGTTCTCATCATTGTGCGGTGCATTCTGGGCGTGATTAGTGTCGTGACGTGACGGGAGGTTTATGGGTCTCAGTGGGGCTGTCTGGCTGTATATGTCTTCATTAAAAATCCGCTTTGTCTTGCGAAAGGAAACAATACTGGCCTCCGGGGATGAAAAGTGAGTCAACAACGCTTCTTTTGCCTCGGCGCGGTGCGTTAAACAAAATGAGAAGGGGGGATTGTATCTACCTACCTGGTAAAAAACTGAAGCAGGAGAACCGGACTGGTATAAACCGGATGGGAGAAATAAACTATACTACTTGCAGATATAAAATGTATGAAACAGTAGAAAACATTAAATTTAGCTTTAAAAATTTGCGCATGTTTAATTCTCTGTGTAGGAAAATCACGCACTGGAATTGAGTCGTGCACGATAGGTTTTTCTATTCTACAACGCAGTTCTAACAGATATTTGCTTTAGTTTTCGTGTTGTAAACACCAAAATCTCTGAAAATACTTACTGTTATATCAACTACGATGATGTTTTAAAAATATCATCTCATAGCTACGTTTGGTATCTTTTATCTAATAAAACTGATATTACTAGATTGTAGCTACATTTGATATCACAACATTTGCATTTGTCTTTTATATCATATCATATTGGTTTTATTTGTTATCACAGCATTTCAATAACAAGTATGACTTGAGGGCCTAAGTTGTTCGAATTGAACCATTAAATTAGACACAACGAGATTCTAAGGCTAGATATACTCCCACTTGATGTATATATTTATCGCGGTTTGAAAGGCGTGTCTAAACCACCCTTGGCTTGGACTCCTCCGGGAGATGAGTTAATTACTCAGTTCGCATCGCCATCCATCACCGAGATATTCTAGAGCTTAATTAAAGAACTATGTGCAGTAATGTTTGATCGTTAAAACCTCATGAAAGGTTTGCAGTAATGAGAACACCCTCATGTCTGTGTAAACGCACTACCCCTCTCATATTGCTTATCCATCTCTCTACCTCTCTCCCCCCTTCTACACCTATTATCTCTCGCTCTTTCGCTCTCTTTCACTCTTCCTCTCTCCCGTCTGGGCCTGGGGAAGAATTTGGTTTCTGACATTCCTCTGCCAATCACACGAGGCGAAAAAAAGAGTCATAGTCCATCTCGCAAACATCAGCTAGCAAGTAGTGGAGTTGGTTCCTTTCCGAAACTAGAGGCGAGCTCTGGCAGTCTCTCCCTCTTCTCTTGATGAACTCCCCGACATCTACGACGTTAGAAGACCCCCCTTCCTTTCCCCCCCTTCTCCTTACCAGCACTGTTGTGTCCTCACCACATCCCCTAGGCCAGAGAAGCGTACTATAAGCTAGAGAAGCGAATTATGATCCGACGGTTGACATGCCCTTGAGCTACATAAACTTACCTAAATTATATCTCTCTCTCTCCCTCGCAATCACTAATGCGTCTCCCCTCTTCTTTCACTCTCGACTTTAGGAAACTGAGAACCGCGAAGTTTACTTTTTCCGAGTCTCGTTCGGCATCGAGTTCTCTTCTTCTCTGTTGAAGAGAAAAGGAAATATCTTTTTAATCCGGACTCAATTAACATCAGAAGGGCCGGGGTTTTCACTAAGTGAAGACAAACATTGGAAATGGCAGAGTTTTAAATTGACGTATTAAATGTCATCAACGTTAATTCTGGAACAATTTATTTATTGCTTAATGTCGGTGGACGGGTAGATGTTGATGTGAAAGTCAGGGTAAAGTCAAAAGCCACCGTTAAAGTCGGGTAAATAAAAGGGTTTATTTTTCTTTAAAGAGGGAATTTTTAAGCAATAAACATTCTTCATATTATTCAAATTCTATTTAATAGACTTTGTTTATGGGCAACATTAATAACTTTGACTGATGGTAAAATATGTTTGAACTTAGTTTAAATTTGTGTTTTACAGGTGTTGTCACGATAGAACTTTGAATGCAGATTAAACGTTTGACAGTAATTGGAAAATAATGAAAAGGTTCTTTCATTTAGAGAATAAGTGCTACTTTATTAACATACCACAAATGAAATATGTTCAGAGAGAGAGGCAGCCATGAACAATTACATTCTAGGGAGCTAAAGAGATAGAGGTAGCACATGATTTACACGCATGAGCTGCATTCAAGAGGTTGATGATTTGATACCAGCCTCTAACAGTCTTGCCTGATAGGATTTTCCAAGATATTCCGCAGTCATACTCATAGGTGATTGCTGGGTTTATAAGTCGCACGAACATTCTTTTCCAACTGCCCGAACACCGTCATTATCTATAGCTAAACCGCTGAAGACAATGTTTGTAACGGGGAAAAACTGATGTAAACCAACTGCGGGAATTCCTTCGAGTATTCGGTGAGCTTACAAGCTATAGCATAATATACTTAAAGTGGTATTAAATACTTACATTCTCGAGAGAACGGCTGTAACAAGACAAGATATTTTATTTTAGTTGTCTTTAAAATTTATTCCAGTAGTTTGGGATCTAAGGCATTGATTTGAGTACACACTTTAATATATTTCGTAATGCTCAATAAAGATATTGAAACGAATTGAAAAAATGCGTTAAATTGGATAAGCCCAATTTTGTTTTGAACTAGTATTAAATGACGGGTACGGTAACACCCCATATTGAAATCAAACCCTTCCATTGTTTTTCTACCATTCTTCCAGCGTTTAGCTTCCCCTGATGGAGGTGCCTGGTTAATACATATTCTTGAGCCTGACTCAAAGGGTCGGCAACCAAAACATTTTCTATCATCATTTTTTAACAGCAATGATAACAAAAAACAAGTCAATCAGAGATCAAGTTTCATTTTTATAGTGAGACGACACATGAACAGACATAAGGACATAATAATGATGAATATAGGAGAATAACTTCGCTCATTTGCATTGTTCATGCACGTTCAATATGTTTTATATGAAAGTCTCGGTAAAATCGTACTGCTCTCAAGCACACCTTAAACTAAATAAATCGTAAAGTCTGATTGCACATTTTCTTTATGTTCTTTACATTTCTCTTAATCCTATTTCAAAATTCAGAATATAAAATATAGAATAAACATTTTCACATTCAAATGTAAATTTATTCCACCACGTTTATGTTTAAGTTGGCTTTCTGTACGCTTGTTGCTTGTCGTTGTATGCTTCAATCTTGCAAAGTTTGTATGTTGGCAAACCCCAAACAATAACATGACATGCTTAAGAAAATCTTAGATAATCTCGTAAGTACTCTGAACCACCAACAGTTCCAAATTATATATTATACAGTCTGTAGATTTAAGCATTTCTATTAGAAATCCCAATGCCCAAGTGTGTTCACCCTAATGTTTCGGCGAGGATCTTAAAAGCGCAATGCAGTAAACTTCCAAGGCTTTCAAAGTACATCGCTCGACATGAGAATTAGAACGAGACCTGCTTCGTAGCACGTCTGTGACTTCTTTGAAGGAGAGTGTGGGATTTATGACTGAAAGCCCCTCAAAGTTACTTGCGCATGTCAAAGAAATGCTGGTGACAATAGATGCCTTGAATTGTGAGATACGGCAAAAAACTTGTGCACTACATTTTACTTTAGCTTCTTTAATTGTGTGCTTCAACTTCTTTGAAGCTCTGCCAATGTGTATTTTCACGACATATATAAATATATACAGGCCGTTTACAGTTTTTCGTGCATGTTCTCATAAATGCAGGTACTCGTAAATGCATGCACTGATGAGTAGACTTTTAAATACTCTTCTTTCTTTTTTTCTTTTTGCATCTTGTATAATGCATAATAATTGCAACTTGTTTCCCCAAGTATATGTTCTACAACTGAGAGATTTGTTATTGAAACCATGCTAATTCATTTTGTTATTTGCCAATCGAAATTTTCATTCGATTTATAATCGACGTGAATAAGATCGATTATAATCGGTTGACTAAATATTTAAATTCGAGAAATCGCCCATCTTCCAAATTCTGCTCTGTCACAGTATATTATAAAGCAAAGAAGTTCCTCTTTTCAAAGTATCCCTTCGAAGATATTTTCAACAAGTAAGCATGAAATTTATGTTTACATATTATTATTTTGAAAAATGAGAAGTAGGTTGAACAAAGGGCCCTAAAACTACTAATAATAATTGATCGATTGTCCACTTATTTAATTAACGACTGCTAATCTAATCTATAAACGATTGCATCGCTTATTGTGCCGGCACAATCAAAGCCGTTCATCGAGCCCAATGTTGTGGCTGGGAACGTGGGAAGGGGGAGGGGGGTAGACATCGTGCCGTATGGCTGAGGGCTGGGACTACGCCAGACAGAAAGGGATTTACTCACACAATGGGTTTCTCCTTTAAGGGGGACAATGATGTAAAAATTCTCAAGAGTATCTTTTCATCAAGTTTCTGCAAAGTTGACGAATTTGTTATTTACTCTGAATAACATAATACCTTAATGGTCTAGACTGTCTGGAAATTGTACAAAAATAAGTAATAAGCTTCCGTATTCGAGACTGTTACAACATTTTATATTGTACCCGTTACGATAAATACACTCTCTTATATTTCATAAATAATCACCTTATACTTATTCTACCCTGAAGTACCTTCATTGTTTTCATATCTGCATCCGTACGATCCAAAAACACACTCAAATTTTTCCACTTTAATCAGCTTTTTACCATTATATACAATCTTCGTTCTTCATTGCTATTAATTAAAATAAATTACATTTTAAATGAACATCTTCTATTCTGATATTTTAACTCATTTTCATTTAAACGCGGTTATTCCCCGCTCTACATATGACTTTAACCATCTCACACAGACACTGTATCTACTGTACACTACACGAATTAATCAATAGTAGTGCCCTCAACAGATGCCCATTTCAACTATGGTGAAGTGTAAAATATTGTTAAATATACTTTAACTGTATGATGTGTATATTATCTGAACAACAATGAACACATCCCCAATGTGACATTCAAGTTGTGGAGTTCGTTACTAACAGTGTTTTGAGCCATAACTTTAATATCCCGGCTTGTGAGAGTGACACTGACGCTAACACAATACCAGCCCACAGAGGCATATTAGTATTTCAGAGCACGCGGTAGGAATTGTATTGGCACCGAGATTGGCGGGTGGGTTCGAGTGCCTATTTGTCAATCACAGTTTGCGCTATGTAACGGGTAATTACGTTCCACATATGCTCGTAGAGGAGTTCTTTTTACCGAGGTACTTTTTACAATGAGGTGGAAAACATTTGGTTTTTAATTATCTCCACAGTGTGTTGTCAAAATGTATTTGTCATATCAATGAAATGTAGTTCGTAATACAGTTGGACATATTCATAATTGAAAAGCGATATAAAAATTGGATATGCAACAGTCAACGGCAGTTAATAATTGTGAAAACAAATAATAAATATACGTAAAGGCAAGTCGTGGATTTGTTGAGACACTGAAATGTTTATTTAATTTCCGTAAATATCACAATGCAATACTGGATAAACCTGAAGTATAAAAAATGAATATATATGATATCAAATCGTAATGAAAATAAATCATTTACAAAATCCACGTGGTTTATAATTTTTCTTTAAGAACTCTTGCAAATTTTCACTTCAACGTTGTGATTTATATTAACAAAAATACGATCATCACATTTTCATTAACAGTTTCGAATTGAAATCGTTTTTAAATTAGCGGTCCTTCTGGAGACTATTACAATATACAGTGCTCTTAATTTACGTTTTAGTGCTTTAAATTATGTCAATTAATGACAACGATAAGACTCGTGAAGTCTTGCTGGGGGCGTTTTAGATTACAAAGTTTAAATCGAAAAGTGTCCGTTTAATTATTTGGCAATTCAAAATGTAATAAAACCTTTCCCACCGCTGCCATCAAAGTACAAACACATCTCGTAAACCGCTTGGAGTTGAAAGACGGTGTCCGGATCCTAGTTAAAACGAGAAACCCATTGTCTGACATGCGGTTGTAAACACCCAGTCACCTATAGAAGGCGTAATTACTTTCCCAGCTGCACTTTAATTAGAGACGACGAGCGTACGGGCACAGATGTAGAAACTAGAACAAGTTCTAATCGAATGCTGAGACCTCGACGAGCATTAACGTAGAATGAATCGAAACCGGATACAATACTGAGTGGGTTTATTTTTGCCTTTTGGACTTTTCAATGCAAAAGTTCTGGTCTGTGCTGAAGAGGGTTGGAAATGCAATCGGAATTAAACTTGTGTCCTACTTCTGAGAAATGTTAATTAAAACTGAGTGAATGTTGTAATCAGTGTGAACTAGAAAATTTGTGTTTAATTGTCATGTGGAATGCAGTTCAGAGTGAGAATATTTAAATGACGTTAAGTATTTAAAAAAGCATTACCAAAAAAAATTTATGTAATACAGCTCTGAAAAATTATGTTGCATTGCTCTGACTTCATCCTTGTTTTTACAACGGGCTTGCGCTGAAATATTTTAATATCACAAAATATGTTTTTTAGGTATTTAAACTTGTACTTTTTTAAAACATGTGTGGATGTTTGTCGTGTATTTATTTATCACACTAAGGTTACTAGTTCATCGTCAAGATCCGGCTCAAGGATTGGGGCTGTTTACGAGTACAAATAACAAAGAATGCGGGCTGGGCTTAGCAATAATAATAACGAGAAAACAGCCCTTTTTACCCCAGCATGTTTAACAACTTTACATTTCAAACAACGTCACTAACTAACTTCAGCTTCTGTTTTGTTATTTACATCAATGTTTCCTTTTATGAATAATATAATGGAACCTTAACTTTTAACGATAAAATTATATAGTTAAATATAAAAAAAAAAATTTATTCAGAAAGGTTGGTCACATGTGCAATGATCCACGAAGGTTTTAAATATCACCAGTTTGTCTTTGTGGATCAAGATAGGGTCGAATAACATTAGTATCCGGGCATTGGGGTTTACTCTAACATCCTAACCTGCCTCGTAGCCAACGTTCGACAGAATTCTTACATTTGAATACCAAAACATGTGGGTCTACATCTGGTTCTGGTGTGTTTTGTTTTTCATTTATGAATGTTTTACTACAAATCGGATGTATCCCTGAAAGGATATTGTAAAAGAGACAGATCGCATTTTTGTTATGGTCGAACGTATAAGCTGATGCGATTTCGATGCGGGGAGGGTATTGGGCTACGAACGTGGGGTGTGAAGGAAGTAACATAAAAACCTACAGTTACATTGGCTCGCCCACTGAGTTGCAAAAACCACTTCATTATTATTATTATTATCCATCTAGAAAACAACCAACTATAAACTACCACTACGTATTAAACTGTAATTATTCAAATTGCAAATCATCAATTTGATTTTCATAGTGCGCAAAGAACATTAAAAAATTACCAAAAAGGTGTAAATGAGATACAAATTGCTCTGGTCGTAGAAATAGTTTGATTTTATTCTGTGGTCATTTGGATAGATGAGGTAAGTACGGAAATTGAGAGAAACGGGATAGATGCATAAAATTAGGGGCAGTTTTTCATATCACACTCACAAATTTATGAACATCATTATTATTGTAGCATTTACCGTATAATCTTATTTTCTAATGATTTACAGGATAAATGATTGTTGAAAAAACGAATTCTCGGTTCATAATACCACTTTGTTCTTATCACATTATGTTCTTCTTCTTCTTCTTCTCTTTTTTCTTCGTCTATCTTCTTTTCTTCTTCTTTCTTCGTTCTTGCTTTTCTTCTGACTTTCTTCTTCTTCTTCTTCTTCTTTTCATCAATTAAAACAAAATGGCGTAGTTTGTCAATACTTTCGTATTTTTTTAAATTCATGATGTTATATCAAGATACCACTGATATAATTATTTATCATCGTTGTTTGGTAGATTTCTGTTAACATTTCTTTACTGTTCTAGCGATATCTACAAAAATAACATGTTCAGCTTTAATACTTTTGTCAACACGCACATTATTCTATCGTTTTTGCGAAAGAAATTCTTTCCGAAGCACTATCTCGCCATTCATCTGGATATCCATTCGAAAACCCAAACATCCCCGGAGAGAAAACGTAGATATAATATATTTCCAAGTTTTTCTGTGATGTTTTCTTCCGTTTTCTTGGCCACCAAATCGTTGTGTTGAAACTTAAGTAACGCCTGAGTGGACGCCGATCGATTCTCCGCGCAGTCATTTTCTTGGCGTCTCTCCAACTTCTTGTACTTTAGTTCCAGCCTTAGGGTCTGTCTCATCCATTCCCTTACTCTGCTTTATTATTTCTCCATAATCATGTATTTTTAGCTAAGTTAAAATTTTGCCATTTCGAGATTCAATTTAGTGGGTGGCATCTTCTCTAGACGTGAATATATAAGAAGAGGGCTGCAATAAATAACCACCTCCTCCTCGGTTTGATTGATATTGGGAGTGGTGTCTCTTATTTATGTGACGGCCCTAGGAGAGAGGGTGATATACGATACACAAATATCGACGAACCTTAGGAGGGGACGGATCTATCAAATCAACTCGTGCAGGTCTATGCTGGATACACTTCACCACATGTACTAGAAATGTTCACTCCTTGCTTAACACTAAAATTGATCTGTTTGTAGTTAGCCTGGCCATTGAGGTCAGATTGCACAAATCAAAGTTCGGGAAATGGTGGATAGGTTTCCACGTCCATAATCTTTGAATTAAAACATATCATACCCACTGTTCTATCTGCAATCATAATTCATTTACTAAAGTACAATTGAAATCTGATTTGCATTAAGTTAAAAATCCTTACACCGTGGCACATACGATTGAAGCGTATAGCTATAAAAGGACGTGGGTTCAAATCCCACATAAAATATGCGGTTTTGTGATCGTCCTTCATCGTCATTTATCCATTCCGTTCATCGTCTCGAATAGCCTTAATGCTTTAATAGAGACCTTAAGCTACAAAAGTTAGAAGTTAAAGTGGTTGAAGTTTGCACAGTTCTTCGTGAAATCATACCTCAGTACCGCAAGGTGAATCGCGCTCTATTCCTTGCTCAGACTGTACCACTCTTGTATTAATCCAACACTTTCTCTGAATTCCTTGCTCAGACTGTACCACTCTTGTATTAATCCAACACTTTCTCTGAATTCCTTGCTCAGACTGTACCACTCTTGTATTAATCCAACACTTTCGCTGGTCGGGGTTGTAATATTGACGTCGCGAGGGTGTAGTTTCTTTCATCTTGATAAGCGCTCAATGGATGCTACCTCTTATCAGGGAACAAGGAAACAAAGCAAGTCAACGAACCAATGACACTAAAACCTGCTACTCTATAGCGTTGAAGCGGAGACACGCTAATATAGATCTTCATCTTCACGATGGGCATACACGTGTTGGGGAATCTTCGCGGTGAGGTTAAGATCGTTGCTTACAACATGTTTACATTTTGAATGCAAGGCTTTGCCACGTTTCAGTTGAAACATGAAATCTTC
The DNA here is from genome assembly GCA_024449915.1 of Sweltsa coloradensis. Taxonomy (NCBI): domain Eukaryota; kingdom Metazoa; phylum Arthropoda; class Insecta; order Plecoptera; family Chloroperlidae; genus Sweltsa; species Sweltsa coloradensis. The sequence continues at coordinate 614,608 of JAMZAV010000224.1, forward strand.
CGTCTTACGAGATGTGTTCAAAGACCAAATCTCACACTAATCAATTGTTCAGTAAAGATTCTTGTTCAAAATAAAAATTGTGACACATTTTAATTATTACCAGTGCAACAGTCATAAGTTTTTAAAAAAAGGATGTATGAAATTTTATAAATGTGTGCAGGAGACGTACAAAATGGGATGCATATTGTCCATTAATTTGTTTTCTTTGGGAATTAGCTACCCAGGAAATTGAATGATGATAATACATTTATTATATTATATTCTTTGATTTTAGTAACCATTTAAGTTTCCGAATAACATCGCATAAGCATGAAAGTTGAAACGTTGCAAGTTGCCATGGTCCTGTAGTAAAACTCACCCAAAAACATTTAATAGATATTAATAATAAACTTAATTCTCATGGATGATTTTCTACTATACTCAGTGTTATCTTTACTTTTGTAATTTTTATCTCCCGTTAGTCATTCGGCATTATTATTATCTTCCTAATATTTTTTTCAAAATTGTTTATACTTTTATTTAATTTTGTAGTATCGAAAGTCTCTTTATATCCATGGCTATCATTTTGTCACTATATTGTTTTGTATTCTAAAAACATAGATTTTTCTGGCTAAACAATAACAATTGTCGATGACAGTCTACAATGGTGCTTCACAACGTTATTATTTCACCATTCCATGCTTCCAATTTTTGTGAAAAGGGATTTGATTTAAAGCGAAATATCTATGGCTCTCTCATAATGAAAGTTTATTAGTTCCAAAAAGTGAAATATTAACACTGCCAACGATTCAGCATTTAGAGTTCTATAACATGTTTCATGGGCATTTAACTCAAAAACAATATTTTAGACAATGTTGAAGCGAGAAAAAATTCATATAGTTCTATAAACAGACTGTTTTCATGGCAATTTAACTACAAAACAAATTTGTTAACACTGTGGCAACACCACCAATGTGTTTTATTTACTAAACCAGTTATAGGCAAATTATTCTGATATTAAAAACTGTAAATTCTTAAATTATGTTGTAACTATTACTGTGTGGCAACAAGTATAATATGATCAGAGAGCTATATTTATTTACATATAGAAATAAGAGGAAAATTTTCGCTGTTGTTGTTAAAAGCTGTGAAGAAGCCAGTGAAAATAATTTAAAATACATTTTTAAGTGATGTATCATTTCCTCTCTGAAAGGAACTTGCAGACTACAATTAATTGTATGTATGTGGTGAAATGTGTTTTTGTGAAACACATGTTATTTTCATTTTTGGTTTTGTCTCATAGAAAATAGTTTGAAAAATTTACAAAAATATATACAGCGGAGAAAATGTTGTAAAAAACATGCCTCTGAATATGATACGTCTATGTTATTTACTAGAGTGGTTCTAGTGAATGTGTTCGCTATTAAAATGTGTATTGTATTGCGCCACTAACATTGTGACAACAAGGACAATGTATAACACTAATAATACTAGTAAAGTGGTTTTAGTGCAAGTGTATTATTGAAAGCGGTGTAGAATAATATTGTGCAGTCGCTTCTGACAGGCAAACGATCGCTAATGATAGAGCACCAATCATCTCAGAGGCTAGATTCACTTGTCGTACGTGGATGACGTAATCATGATTGATCGCTCGCTTGACTCAGTATTTTTTTAATGTCGAATTTAGGAGCCGGAAAATAGAAACTTGCCTTACATTAATCGGTGATGAAACAAACGAGTGTATATTAAAGTGCTTTCATGTTGTTGATGAGGTTAATTAATTTTATTTTAGTGATCGTTGCTCTATCCAATATCAACAGCCATTTATTTAATTAGATGAAGGCTTTAAATTAGGTAACTATATGCATAATTTTTCTATTATACGTCTGTATGTGCGTGTCTCAACTCTCGATAAAAACTGAACATGATATCTTTTAACAAGACATTTTGTTTACGTTGACCTTCAACAAGGATAATACAGAATGTCTTAAAAGTCCTTAATCCTGAATTAGACGGTTCAATGATTCGTTCAAGATTAATTGAATTTAAGGACAAAACATCTTTAAAATGTGGAAAAATAATAACAAACAACAACACCTTTTTTACATTGATTATATTTTGTCCGTGAATTATGAATTTGACGAGGGTAGTTCTTTTCTAATGGAATGTTTTCACAGGGCACTTTCACCAAAGTTTTCTGAATGCTGAAGTGAGCTCTTTTATTATAAGAACTACTGTACCTGTGCTGTTATTACTAATCAATATATTAATTAAATTAGCTTTAAATACATACAAGATTTAACAAATAATGCATTAAAAGACTAAATAAGTGTTTGTTGTTTAAAAAGTTAGAGAGGAGGAATGAATAACGGTTATATTGTCACAATATGAGAGAGAAAGTAAAAACTAAGCACAACGTTTGATTTGAGCAGGTAGGGTTCGAAGGCTACGAGGACGTGGGTTCGAATCCCACATAAGACATGTTTTTTTTGTAATTGTCCTGCGTCGTCTCGAATAGACTTGGAACATTAATATGATACATAAAGCAATAAGATTCATCATTATCATGAGTGTTGAGGATAGGTGTGTCGACATGCGGCTCATTGTTATTGTGATGGTGTTTTGTCATGCCTGCTCCTAGTTAAACACAGTTGTATCAAAGAGGAAACAGCGGCGTTGTACAATATGCAAACTCTCCGGCTATCATAGCGAGTTGTTGTCTCGCAAGGTGAGAGCTCATTCACGCGTCGTGCGCGGTGCATTGTGGTCCGTGTTCCCGCCCAAAGCGTTCAACTCACAATGCGTCTCCGAGGGCGAGAGCTTTGAGGTAATTATTGTGAGCGGAGTGATTGTCTCTGTGTGCTCACTTTAATAATACAGACGAGTCGGCAGATGCGAAGAAGGAATTTCCCCCGGGAAGACAACGGATTGGACATTGTTAGAGTTGAGAGAGGAAGGGATATTTTGTCATTAGGAAATGTCTTGGAATTGTAGATAAATGTACGCGATTATGTCAAGAATGTTTTGAATTACTGCTGAATTTTGGAGCCAATCTGTCAACATCATTGTCGCATTTCCCCCCAGAGGGATGGTTAAAATAACTCTTCATCTGTGGACTTAGACGCCCGCTTGTGTTCTATTTTCAATTCACCGATAATGAGTTGCGCTCATTTTAATCTTTGTCTACTTACACTATATTTAAATTTCACGTTCTCCTTGGGTTATATTTTTAAACTGTCATTTTGTATTATTTTTATTTGGCCGTTACTTCAATTCGATATTTTTTAACTGTGACGTTTTTTTTAAATTTGGCTGTTGTTTTATTCTGGAGATTCAGCCTTTATTATTTTTTTCTAGTTGATAATTTATATGTTTCACACAAATAACCAAACAAAAACAAGATTTTGTGGGAAACCTGCCAAGGGCAAAAATGTGTTCTTAAACGTTTAAACTGGAAACTAGCCAAAAATTCCTCGAAATATTTTTCTATGCCCCTCCCCCCCCTAATTTTTTTTAGTAATAATAAAACGTACCATTGCCGACTGATTTTCTGTATTCATGTACTATTTCTGATTTGGTTACTCGAGAAACACTTCGGAATGTGGAAACTATAGTGTTCAATACAATTCAGTAATTACAAAATCCGACTCGGCCGGGATATACCCCCCCCCCCCTGGGTCCCACCCGGGTCTCACTAGTGACTTCTAGTGCTGCGAGGGTACCCGAAACTTAAATTCGGGTTTGATATTTGGCCCGAGAGTCAAAGAAGGTACCCGAATTTTGGGTTTAAAACAAAATTGTGGTGTGATTGTGGATTTACATTCTTTTTTGGTGGAGGTGCCGGTCCAGACAATAATAAACTTATAGAACATACGAAGTGCTGATTCAATTAAAATCCCGACGATAGAAAATAAATAGAAAAAAAACGTAAGATTCTTTAAAATTAAAATTCAATTCATTTTCTTTTTGTACATGTTCCTCCCCGACCTGAAAACCCGTTGCAGTTTAGTAGATAAACCCGGAACCTCTAGCCGACTGTAAAACCCTCGACACGCACATTCCTAGTGTATTTTTCAGCAATTGCCTTGATGCTCGTATAGAGTTTGTGTTCAACCAAACAAGGATAGTATAGGATACATTAAAAATATTTAATTCAGCTATAAAAACTGATTTACACAAAATAAATCTGTGATTAGCCCTATATACGTGCATTCGAAATACCAAAACACTGCAAGCTTTTGAGCTACCGAATAGCTTGCATATTTATACAGTTATATCGATTAAAATATATATTTCCCTCTTTTTAATCTTTTGATCCTGAAAACAATATTTTATCCCCTGAACAGATACTTGAATGTTTCAATACGAATTCCGTTTGTGAATTTAGAACCTGAAGTGGAAACTTTTTCCACGTACTTTTCAAAATGATGAATTCTGATATCTCAAAGTATCCATTAAAACATTAAATATTTCATCCCTAACATTACCAGCCTTCTTTTTTCATCAATTTCAATTCAATCAGAACCGTATCCTACATATAAAGTCCCTACATGAATCAAACGATGTTCTGTTCATTGATCAACCAATTGAGATCCTCTCCAAGGGAATTACTCTCAATAATAACGAAATATATCTGGTGTAATGCCCGGAGCTTATCTGCCGATAGCAACAGTAATCTCCTGGCTCGTTAGGGAGTTAGTTTTATTTACTCTGGACGTGTTTGCGCGCTGTCTCGGTGTTCAGTGTGGATGGCAGCGAAGGGGTTAACTTGCAGAGTGACGGCGGAGGAGATTGATTGAGTTGCCTCACTATGGATGGCGATAACAAGACGGAAGAACGTGTATTTATTGGGAGAGAGAGGATGTATTCGCATGGGTTGTTTTTGCTCTAGTTTGCGCTTATGTTGTGTCTTATTTAAGAGAGTGGTGGAGTTAATTTAAAATGGCGGTGCTGTCTGTATCAAAGAATTAGATAGTTTCATAAGTGGAACACGTGATACCTTTGGATAAATTCAATATGGCGAACAAATCAAAATAATTTGAATCGAAATCAAATGAATATTTTTACAAATTTGCCTCAAATATACGTTATAAAAACACAAATAGACATTTAATAAAAACAAGACAACAGAGAATTATATTCTATGATTTAAGACTACAGTGGCGTATCCAGGAATTCATAAAGGGGGAGGGTTTAACCATTTTCAGATGTATAGCGAAGGGTAAGTGTGGGGTCCACGAAGCTTGCCTAAACCCCTCGTAAACTGTTCCCCTGCAAGGCCATTTTGGTGAAAATTTGAGCGTTTTAAAGCATCTCAATGTCAACTTTGACCTACTTAAATCCTGTTTTTTATCGAAAACTTTTCTCTTTCAAAGTCATTTTGATAATAATCCGTGCGTTTTAAAGCATCACAATAACCAACTTTGTATCTATTAAAATCCTTTTTTGGTCAGATGCTGATTATTTGACTTTAGTATTGCGATAAAACAGTTATTCTATGTTCTCCATTGAAACGTTTAAGAGCACTTTCACACTTTTTTGGCCTTGGATACGCCACTGTATGATTACATTACTCTGTACATTGTTTTTAGAATAAGGTACTCAACTCTCACTTAATTGTCTATTTGATAATATTTTTGTTACATTTTTAAAGCTTTGTGTTGAGAATGTGCTTGTTTTTTTTCACTTCTTAAAACTTGCGTTTGCTATAACGTTCCACTTTTTAGTTGATTTCAATATATGAAAAATGTATCAATATTATCAGTAATTATTTAGTAAAAATATATATTAGTGTAAGGTATAGCACTTAGAGAAGAAGAATATTTTCATTTAAAAATATTGTTGTTTTTTATATTTATAAAGTAGATTTAGTAAATACCATGCAGTCTCACTTACGTATCCCATCTCCAGGCTTGCTACTTGAGAGATTCATCTCTTGCTACTGGAACAAGCCAGCACGTTAGCCCAGTCTGTTGTTGCTGGGGACCTACATTTACATGGCAGCTCGCCAAAATTCAGTGGAAACCGTTAATTAAATTAGTGCACCACTACACTGTTCAACGCATTTACATGGCAGGTAATTAGCAAACAAATGTATAATCCATGCGTGTACGCGGGACGTACTTTTACTGTGAGTTAATACTTTTGTATTGTACTGGCACAAAACAGTCATTGTTTACACGCGTTACTCTAATTGTTTTCTAGAGGTAAAATAGAACAATCAGACTGTTTACGATGTTTTAAAAAGAAAAGTATTTAACGAAATTAAAAATTGCAGGTTATGCTATTTTAAAAGAAACAATATAATAGAACAGGTAAATGTTATTTAACAATTAATTTAACTTAACACGGCTCTTAGGTGGAAAATTAAGTCTTTATTATTTTACCACCTGAGAGCAGTGTTAAGTTTAATTATTTGTTAATAATTAGATGTTTTGCCTTATTTGAATAATGTCGGGAATTAATACGTTATTCGACGACAAATGAAAAAAATGAGTTTGTGGTATAATGTCTCTCTCTCTCTCTGATCATAGGTCAAATTTCCAGTGGCAACTAGCCACATTCATGTTCGTAAATAGTCATAGTGTTCTGTATTTATCGGATGGAATTGCCAAAAGTACTCGAGGAGAGGGCTCAATCTCATCATTTGCCTATAATGCTGAGATGAGACTCGTGAGACTTTCAGTCAGGATTATAAAATACAGAAATTGAATAACGATCTCGAGTGCCTACTCTTAGCTATCTATAACATTAACAAGTTTCAAAATAATACTTATTTCCTTATTACTAAAACAAAGCTACACTACAAGTGATTATAGCTAAATGCATCGCATGAAAAGTGCTATTAAAGTAAGTGTGCACAGTTAAACATGAATAAATGGTACTTACTGTTGAGATAAAATCAAATACCCACAGTAATTGCGGTACCACAAGTAATAACTCACCTCGCGTTAGCGTATAGCCTCTCTTTTCAACGCTGCTAAACAATACTAGGATGGCATTGGATGCGAGCAGCAAGCAATAAGCGCTGGATATGTCACCGCATTCTTCCTCTTCTTTTTCTCCACTGCGGAATGCTATTCCAATATTTTATTTACATCGTGGTATTCGTGAAGGCGAACGAAATATATGACTGGTTGAGGTGAGAAGATTGCGCTTCTCGTATTTAAATATACGATTTACCGACTGCCATGATAAGGTTAACTTCTTTAGATGACTGCGATATCAATAAAGCATCCAACATTTTATTAACGAAGATGAGTAAAACTATATATTTTATGATATATGTTTTTGAAAAAAAGGAAATAATTCAATGTCTGTGTTTGTACCCCTTTAAAATTAAAATCTTATTTTATGAAAAGAACTTAAGTATAAATTTAGTTTTCGGATTTGCCTTATCTGTCAAAGTCATCGTTTAAACAATGTTAACAAACAGTATAATAGATTGATATGTACCTATCTGGATTAGATTTTGGAATAAACTAAAAAAAAAAAAAAACACGGGACATAATTGAAAATAAAACCAGAACTAGATGTTACTTTACGAAAAAATATATCGGCACTAGAGTCATTTTAATCTGGACCCAGTTCTCCTGCTTATAAAGTGAACGGTTGACTGTAGTAAGACCATCACAACCCTACATCCCGCCATCCAAGACTAGGACAGCCTCAGGCAAGCTGTGAGGCCTATTGATCCCCAGTCTTTGTGTTCCATTAAAAAACAAACCCCCCAGCAAAGCTAGCTGGTTTAAAATTAGCGGTCTTGCATAATTATGAAAAATTAATCTATATTTTTAATTAGACACCACGCTTGTAGAAAATAAAAAAGTGTAACGGATAATTAATTTCTCCGTTAAGTTTTAATTTAATAGGTTTAGTTTGCGTTAGATTTTTTTGGGATGTTGGCAATTATTTAAATGTCAAAAGAAAAAGACAATCGTAGTTTTGCATATCGACAACCCAATATGACCGCAAACAAATTAAAAAATTATGTCGTAGGAAATTAAATTCAACTAACAAAATTGAAAAATGTATTGCTTTCTTGAAATACTTATCACACCTCAAACTCTCAAGCAACTTTCGTTTCATTGTCAGTTGAACACGGTTCACATTGGACTGTGTGTATGACGATTTTAGTTTGTTTTTCTAGAAAAAACAGCTAGGGACCGTTCATGCCCCTCTCTAAACTAGGCAAAGGGTTTAAGGATAGAAGTAAATGTTCTGGTTTGCATTAACCTCTGAAGAAACTCTTGAACGGAACTTTCAGTCAGGATTACCGGTGGCGGGAAACGAACCACTGACCCACCGCGTGAGTGTCACGAGGTACGCAAACTACCCCTGTTGGTCAGATATTACTTTTTTTGCGACCTCAATGTTCACCTACTGTGACCTTCCCCACTAATATGTCATGAATTATATATTATATGTACTGGTGGCATTGCATATTTATTTCATGGAAATGAAATTGAATTTGAAATGCAACAGAACAGAACCTTGCTCTAAAACTCACATGAGAGAGGAAATTAAAGTTTACACTTGAAGGATTAAAACAAAACCCTTACACTTTAAAACAATTGTGAAACATGTACATCAACGAACGTACTAAATAAGTTAAAGGTCGGATAGAAACATTCTTTCGATTTTCTTTATAAAAATGATTGGAAGAATTTTAGAAGGGGACAATGCAAATATATTAAGGATTCTTATAAATTTTTTAGCTAAGTATGACAACATATACGGCTACTATTTTATTGTTTTAACTTTCAAATACATTATGTGATAATTGTTTTTAACATTGTTTTGAAGCTAAACAATAACCTTATATAAGCGTGGTGGATTTGTATTGATTCATTATATGGGTTTGAGTCCAGTAAACATCAAGTGGAGCAAGAAGAAAGTTTTGCGGTAAATGAATTTTCTTTTCGCCCTTTGATTTATTCCGCAAGTGTTCGCACTATTTTCTTAATTTCTGCTCTCCTAATTTGCATTTATAAATTTAAGACCTCACCTAGCTTGAGTTTGGCATGCATAAAAGCTAAATTGTGTACGAAGTTATGAGTGTTGTGTTGCTTGCTTTGGATGGTAGACGTAACTTTCCAGTTCTCAGCTAGATTCGCAAAATGAAATAAGGGCGGAAATAAATTAAGGGAAATATTTCATATACAGTTATTATTACAAAGGAAGACGTATTTTATTTTTACTTGTAATAATATAACTGAGGGGATAGTATTGTGATATGCATGCACGCATCCGTGAGCAATAACAATGCTTTAAGTTAGCGGAAACTTATTTTAGGAACTTCATTGTGATGACTCCAACCATTTCTACTCTGTACAGAAAAGAGACCATTCAGTTACAAATAGAAAACCTCCCTAGCAAGTAACATTTTGCTTTATACTTCATAACCAACTACAATTGGTATAATTTTAAATAAATAAAATCATGAATTGAATAATAATCTTTTATTATACATTCGAAACTTTTATGGTTAAAAAATGATTGGGCCTAGACTCTGATCTCGTTTTAAAATTTCAAGGGATATTTCGAATTTAAATTTCTTCTAAAACTGAATGTTTAACTAAGTAAAACTAACGGCAAGACTGAATGTTATATTTGCATGGTATACAAATAACTGGCTCTCATAGGATAAGATCTACAGAATAACCAGAGAACATAGGATTTAAGTTTTGGTGGAGGTGCCGGGTCCAGGCTAATTGTGTATGAATATTATTTTTATGTTCAAATGAGGTTAAATATAAACAAAATGACCATGACCTATTAATTTTCTGTTAATAAAGTATAATGAAAATAAAATAAAAATTATGGTAAGAGAGAAATGATTATAGAAATTTAACAGTACTTGAAAGAAGAAAAAAACGTGATAGTGGTTTGAACTAGCAAAATTAATCAAACAACTTTTGTTCATAGATCAAATAAATTTTCAATTTGTGTGTGTGTTATAGCATAGAAACGACTATTTGATTAGGTTTAAAGTTTGAAATCACTATTCCCACTCTTTTATTTTCCCGCTGCGCCACAGGGAGTGCCAACCAGATGATGGAACAAAGTTCCGCACCCAGTCTGTTAACTTGCGAAAGTGTTCATGATCTAATTCAGAGCGGGTTAACTTATCGCAGAGTTTCAATTCAAATTATTCAAATTTCTCCCACACGGCTGTGTAGGGGGTTGAAGCAGAAGGGGAGGGGGGTTCAACACAAAACCTTATTGACTTGCAACCCGCCATTTTGGGGTTTCTTTAAAATGTTTTGCGCAGTCTGTTCATATTACCCATTTCATAGCATCCTTACACTTAAACATATTTTAGTATAAACTCCGACAAAAATTTTTCAACACTCTTGAAGATCGGGGTAAAGTAGAGAGAGTTAAATAAGGAAGTTTTGACCAATTGTCAATTGAAATATCTTAACGCTAGCAAATATGTTTAATTCAGGAGGTAGCTAGTTCGTCCTGGCAACCGGTAATCCTGACTAAAGGTTTTTTCAAAATAATTTTTCAATAAACTTAGGAAATGTTAGGAATGATCTCATACATGAAACATTCCTAACACATTCTGCTACAATAGTTCACACCACTTAATACAAGTTATTGAAAACACTTTGGTTTGGTCTAGTAAACTGCATAAATTCGTTGTTAAAGTGGTTATTTAATCTAGGGGAAGCAAAGGAAATGTGTAAGGTAAAGAAGTACTGAAAGATACGGATTTGCAAAAAGTTGTAAAATTGAGGGGAAAATGGTCATTTAAATGGCCAATAAGGTAAATATTCTCCATATGTTTTATCAACGTAGATATTATGTGTTTTTTTATGAACCATTTTTAACTTTTATGAAAATATAAGCGTAATAAGTCAATATTACACACACATTTCAATGTTTTTAACATTAATCACTCGCGACTTAATACGATTTTAGGTAAGGAACATATTTGATGGGATTCTAGCTTTTCAGTACATTGTTATTTTTTGTAACTAGGAGTGAAATACGCTTTGCGTATACCGTTCATCCCTCTGCAAGAACAATACGCCTACAGATCCTTTAGTAGTTTTTTTACAAAGTTATTCATCATGTTTTCATCCTTAAAAACGTCCACCTTTTTCCAAGTTTCATCTCATTTTCTTAATTCAACGCTTCCCCTCCTACATCATCTCTCTAGCATGTTATTCGGCCTTAAGATAAATCCTCAAATTGCCACCATGAATTAAATTTCCTCTTTTTACATCACGTTTATTTTTAAGAATTGCCTCTGTCTTCACCTTTCTACACATAAATTACGTGTTTTCTCCATTTTGTTCATCCTAACGATGGCCTCCGTCTACAAAATGGCTTCTCCGCGCGTCTTGTAGCTATCAGTGTGATTCAATGCCGTCGTTCAGATGACGCCATCTGAAGCCGAAAGCTTTAGTTTCGTTAAGCAAACGTCATCTTCTCTGCGGTGTAAAGACCGCCGCTCACGGGAGTACACAAGAAGAACGCATTGTTGGGCGGACAAAGACGTTATCCTCCTATTTCCTGTTTCCACAAATTTATTTTTACCATTCTCGCCCTCAATTCCGTTGTAGAATACACTGAACTGTGAGATAAACCTAGGGAGATCTTAAATTACAAAAGTGTTTATACTAACGACCACTCATTTCAGTATATCTCTACCACTTTCAAGAAATAAATCTTTATTTCTTGAAACCAGCCCAAATAACTTACAATGTTGATAAAAAAGGAAACACTTGGAAGTTTACTACGTCAGGTTTGTTCTTCAAGACACGCAATTATCGACGAGCGTCTTCATGCCTACACATATCTCATGAAAAATGTATTTAAAACAAAAAGCAATTAATATGAACCTGATACTCTTCAAATCTATATAAACAATGAACATCTTAATGTAACACTAAATGTGAATGGGGCTATGCCCTTTTTTCTAACAACCTATAAGTTATTAATGTGCTAAAACAATAAATAAATTAAATAAATAATAATTAAGGGAAACCTACCCATAGAAAGTTTCATGCCCCTCTTCAAGTGTCTATCTAGGTATCTGAAGAAAGGGAATTTTTGTGGAGGGATTGCCCAAGAGCTGTTTAAGAGGACTTAGTCCATTTTCAAGACTTAAGAAAATCTTTGAAATAAACTTCCACCAGGTTTGTTGGGTTGGCGGGTATCGAACATAGGACCTTCTAAATAAGAGTTTCGCGTGTTATGCTTGTGCTACGTCTGTCGGTTAAGTTTCTATGTACACCCACGACCAAAAGTAAATCAAGAGTTGAACTCAACTTGACCTTTTGGTTTACTTATGGTGATGGTGTGCATGATTCAAATTTGTAACTGTGTTTTCCTTTTAAGTCCGTTTAAAACTTTAACGTGCATGAAGCATGTCACTTTAAACGGGTGTGTTAAACGCGATGAGTATTATTGGCAGTAGGTTTAAACGCCAGCAGCAAACAAATGTTCCCTCACTTCCGAGTATAATTCTCAATCTAAATGCACGTTGGGCTGCGAATGGGGGAGTAAACGGCCGGTGTAAGTAAATCCCGGGGGTATTTCAGGAGGTGGCGCAGGACGAAAATGAAGACGAACCGACCTGAAGACTCGTGAGAGAAGTGCGTCGTGTTTCTTTCACGTGACTGTACTCTACTCTACTCTGCTCTAGGTTGCCCCAAGATGAATGGTTTTAGAAGGCGAGTAAATAGTAACGTTTGTCAGTGGCAGGCTCTCGGCTCGGGCTTGTTCCCCGAGTTCGTGTTTGTAACACTGGGTGAATCTCTCACCCTCCCTACCGCCTCGGGTTACACCGGGAACACGTACGGGAGCTATCGGGACGAGACGATGAAGACTAGGAACTCCTTCGTTCAACAACAAGAATATCTAGATACTAAGCGCCGAGATTAATGTCACGTGGGGCTGTTAATGTGGGTATTACCTTGAAAAGAGGGGAAAATTGAGGCGATCGTAGCGGATAGACTGAATAAAATGACACGTTTTCGCTTCCTGAGTTTGTAATGATTTTTTGTTTATTAACAAGGATAAGTTCTTCTTTAGAAATACGTAAATAAATGTGTTTGTGAAGGCTTTCATGGTCGAATGGTGTATTAAAAGACATGCTTAGGTATAGATCAGAACATAATATAATACAACAACAATAAAAATAAAGAATACATTTTGACGTTTCGTGGAGATTGCACCCTACTTTTTCAAAAACTTTTTATTTATTAAACAAAACACATGTCAATATATAGATTGCTATACTTTATTCCCACTTGATTAATTAAAAAAATTCTTATCATCATTTTAACACACTTGTTAAAAAGCTATCACTATAAAACTAACAAAGATGTTAAACTGTGGAATGTAACTTTATTTATTGTGGGAAACCTACAAAGAAACAAAATTATTGGTAAGAAAATTTGCCTGGGGGCTGTGTTACAGGACTTAAAACCACTACATCCGCATAAACGACATGAAAACTAAGGAAAACATTTTTAGTCGGGATTTCCCTTGGCGGGACTCGAACGCGGGACCTCGCGAATCAGAGTCTTACGCTTCACGTATGAGCTACATCTGACGGCCAACCCGTTTAATTCCATTTTAAATCATAACAAGTCAAAGCAAAATAGGAAGTTAATATTATTTTAAATTAAAATAATGGTTAAGTTTATTTTTTATCTTGGTTAATTTGTGTTTTTGCTCAACGCTATTATATGCCAATCATAATATAAACAGAATTCATCAAATTTATTTGGTATGTAATGATTTGGCTCACACAGTGTGGTACTACAGATGACCAAAGAAAATAGCTAAGAGTTTTGGTGGAGGTGCCGGGTCCACGATGATTTTTATCAATCATGTTTTATGTCCGAAACGAATCTTCTGATACACAGAACGTCAACAAACACAAACAGGAATCTTCTGATACACAGAACGTCAACAAACACAAACAGTTTATCAGGCATGGATTCGCACGCCTTCGTGCTACTTTATGGATGTTTACTTCGAAAGAGAGATCGTTAAGTTAGCGTTGGTTTTCGGATTTATGATAGTATACAAAGTGACGTAATTCTGTGTTCGCTAGGTTTAAAGGAAATAAATATTGCATTTTAAAATTGTTTATAAAATACAAAATATCTTCGGATCATATGAATATTTGTCTTGACGATGTTGGCGAATGGATCTAATAAGTTTTATTTCTGTTCATTACAACACTTGATTTTATATCTTTTAACTCAGTGTATTCTACTGGAATGTTTGCAACTAATAAATATCTATGCACGAGTGTGTTAGCGAGGATCTTCAACCTACTCTGAATGCAAGAACCACAATATTAACACTGTTCCATTACACTCACGGTATTACTTGGTTAATAACACGCGAGTCTGAACTCGCTTTTGCAGCGTTTAACACAAGATAATTAGCTTCAGATAGTTGTCTGGAAGTACATACTCCGTAATAAAGGCGAATTGAAAATATCCCTTGCACAACCGTCTAGCGAACTTAACCGTTGCAATACCAATATTTGAAGATTCATTTAAGTAAACATTATTACACGAGTTGATGATTTGTACTTCCTAGCATACAATGCACAAAACTTCAATTGTTCACGAATGACCCATATACAGTTCAAATATTGGTTTTAGCTTCCATCTAGCTAACAAACTCTCCCTAATCGAATAAACCACCGGTATCAAACTGGAGCCTTTAGAGAGAGCATCGTAAATCATATCAAGAATAGACATTCTACATTTGACTCTGGTATTCCCCGAGGATTCACCGGAAGTAGGCGGGCGTGACAGGTGTCACGTGGCGTCGCCGGGGAAATCTAGCGGGAAAAGATGTAACTATTGACGTACGAGGTTTACGACTACTATTGACGATGAAATACGTAGCAGAAAGTTCGCATTATGAGATTCGCTTTTTTATGTTCGAGAGTGAGAGTGTGTGGAGTTTAGAGTGATCGGAGTGAGAAATTGAACGTTAATGAAACTGATAACGATGGGCAGACAGATTGAGTTGGGGAGTTTTTCACTGAATGAAGCAGGTGGAACTAACTGTGTGATACAGATACAATAAGAACGATGCTGTCGAAAGCCAGATAGGAAAATTGTGGTGATGTATGTGACTACCGATGATGAACTAATACAGATTTCAGAAAAAGTTTGTAGAAAGATTCTAGGAAATTATTAACAGTGAATTACAGTTCAAGTTTAAAATCAATTAATGTCAAAGACGATGAAATTTAGAATCAAGAAATATGTTTAAGTTAAACAATAAGAAAAATTATATTTGGCTTCCAAAAAGTGTGTGTCCCTACATTCATCACTTTTCAGTTTGTTCGTTTTTTTCGTCCGTGACATACGGTTTGTCCTGATCTCCATCAACATCTATTTTTAAATACTACAAACGAACGTTAGCCAATTGGCACTGCACAGTGTTTATATTTTACAAAAATAGAATACGTATCTTAAAACGTTCGTATAATTGTAGTGGATTTTACTTTGAAATCTCAGTATAAGATACATCAAACTTCTTCTTACTTTTATTTCGATCTGATCAGTAAGCTCAGTGGAAAGCCAACACCTGCGTTGTTGGATGAGCGAAGCGAAGACTTCAATTTCACCGACCCCCCAAAAAATTTAGCTCGGGTGTTTTTTTTTTTTTTTTTTTTTTCTGTCTGTTTGTTTGCTCTCTACCGGGCAAACGGCATATGCGATCTGGATGAAAATTTGACAGGACCTTCGAAATCTCTGAACTTAGACTTGCCACGTTTTTGGGTACAATCGAAGAAATATTTCTCATGAATATCGTACTTTTACGATTTTTTTCGATTTTTTGGGCGATATTTTCGTGCCATTTGGGCCAATTCTGACCAAACGGGTGAAGCTAAAACGTTCATATTATACATGGACATTAAGGTTATGGTGATTTAGTACATTTTGTAAGAAAAGTTGAAAAAGTTAGCCAGAATCTATAGAAATAAAGCTTTTAATATAAGATTTTTGTTTTTTTGTACGATATTTTCGTCCCATTTTCTCCAATTCTGACCAAACGGGTGGGGCTTCAACGTTCATATTGTCATAAATAACGAGTGTAACTGCTAATAGATGATGAATTAGCGGTAGGCTTATATCTGGGGCGTAGCTAGTTTGATGTTGATTGTTACACTCACCATTCAGTGACCAGGAAAGCTGATAGGTGGTTCCAGGATGTGGATTAGAGTTAGGTTCTGAACATAATTAAACACCTGATTCAACCAAAGAGACACACTGTATTTGCTGCATTAAAACCCACTCTGGTCATCAGCTCTTCTATGCACGGCTATCGTGGAACGTGGATTCAACCCCTTACACTATGATTCATAGGATAACGTGAGCTCTTGGCTTACCCTCACCCTATACTCTGGTATGGAGGAGTCGTTACGGCCGTTGGACCCCCTGGCTGGATGTCGACGGTTGTAGCTGGACGTCGGTGGTCGGCGGTGAGCGACGGCGGGCGTAGGCGTCGGAGAGCGTCGAAGAGCGTCAGCGAGCGAACACGTCGGTGGGCGTCGGTGGTCGTCGGTGGTGTTGGCAGACGTCGGTGCGTGTCGAGGTCTCTATAGTTCGTCTTCTCAGTTTGCGATACCCTTGTGTAGTTTCTCAATAGGGACACCTAGTCCTGGTGATAATCGACTCGCTTGCGTTGGTCCTCGGATCGGCTGAAGACACCTAGTCTTCATGCAAGCCCAAATCCAACCCCCGATCCGCTCGTCCATTCGCCACCACCAAGCCTCGAACTCCAGACCCCTCGCACTCTCCCCTCCCATGAGGCTCAAGTCCATAGTCAGCACCCCCTCTCTCGTCCCCTCCTGGATTCCTCCATGTCTGGTCGCCAAACACGTGTCCTCTCCTAACTCCCACCATCGTCTTCAAGATGTAAAGTATGGAAACTCCCCTCCTGGCCTCATTAAATAATCCTAGTCAACTTGTTGAACTACGTTCGCATTCTTCCAAAAAACAACACGAACGTAACTGTTTAATTATCGCCAAACGTTTACATAGTCGCCACATTCCTATGTAAGCAACCAAAACATTCGTTGTTTACAGAGATTGCGACAGGTGACAACCATAACACCAGGAGACTGAAACCATCCTTATGGTAAAACTAGTAACAAGGGTAAACTACCCTGTTACATGACATCCCCGGTCCATCTTCCAAATGATCGACTCTGATCATTTAAAAGGTAATACCGGGCTTCTCAAGGAATTATTCCCCAAGTCGCAATCTCCATCCTCCTGCCCAGATCTTCTCTCTTCATCCTCTTGAATCCTCTTCCCGCTACTCTTCATCTTCCCGAAGTATCCTCCCTGACGACATCAACCAGCTCAATACCCCCATACGACACGCACAAACCTCCAATACCATACCAAGGATAACTATAGCTAAAATCTAGCTGATAAAAACTACAAAAAAAACAAGATAGAAAAAAAAACAATTTAGAATTCCACGTTCATATCGACAACCATAGCACAGATTTACCTTTGACATACAATATGAATAAAAGAGAAAAAAAAAACTCTGACTCCACCTGACAGTAAACTTTCCTAGGCAAGCGTAACCTCTGTAGGTCAGCATCTAAAACCATTTCGTTTACACCTGAAAAACTCGAATTTAAACTAACACAGGCAAGCCAAGAACAAACAAAACAGAATATAGTTATTATTTAATTGCCTGTGCATACAACACATAAAAAAAAACAATCACAACACATTAAAATCTACTGTCATTGCTAAGTAAATTTCATTCTTAAATCTCTTGTTTACAATTCCTCTATCAATGAAATAAATGACAGTGTGTCCCAACAGTGTAGACGTAGTCCAGGACAATTCTCCGAGACTCGTCCGAAATATGCAGGCAAGTACTGCAGCCCCTCGTGACAAGAGTCCAAACATGTAAGAAGCAAGGCAGCCAAAAATACTAAAACAGACAAACAAACTAGAACAGAAATGTATACCAAGATACGTAGCACATCGTATCGTATTAACAGCTCTTCAATCATAACAATAACAAGGCTGACGCGACATTCCACGCCAAGACCTTGCCACTGCTTGCAAAACATTACACTCAGCATTATTACCGTTCCACTTTATTCTACTGAACTTGAAAAATCGTTACAATAATAAATAAACAAAGTTACTTGCTACTTATCAACATTTCTGCAAAGATTGAACGAATTAAATGAAATTAATCTTTTGAAAATTTTCCTTTAAACATTACAAATTTATAGAAACAAAATAATAATACTGACATAAAACAACATTAATTTATATAATAAATTACATTATTTCAAATTACTCAAAGTAAAACATAAACATAAATGATGCTGCCAAACTTACTTGTCACGAGAGTTAGATTAAACCCACGTATCCACGTGTCGTACTGCTTTAATAATACCCAAGTAAGTCCTCACTGCATTACAGTATGCCTCGATCCAAATCCATGGCTCAGACCAAGAAAACGAAAGAAAAGAGAGGGGAAAAAAAACGAAGAACCTCTATGTCCAGACCATCCACACCTTATCCTTCGGAGCATCTTCAATGACCGGCATAAACCCAGGACCCCTACCCTTGCGTGTAGCAACGTGTCTCACCTCCACAGGCTCCTCATATAGTTTATCTATTCCATGGCAACCAGGCAAATCCGGAACCATCCCCCTCCGAGGCATCCTCGCCTCTGGGACGACTGGCAATGGCAACCCCTTGACCACCGGCCCAACCTCATCCCTCACAACAACAATATCTGGACGCTTTGCCCCACCCTGGCGACGATACCAAGGTACCGACGTAACCTTACGCCTGCAACATCCCGTTCGACAACCCAGGCAACACACCCTTATACAAACCACAAGAATGCCCACCAAAAGCGTCCCTACCATCAGTCCCGTCATAATTTCGAACACTTCAATCTCCACCGGACCCAGATGAAAAGCCTGCGCCGGTCTAGCCGCGCACAACCCTAAAAGATAGGGGTTCTTGACAACAATTATTAAGACCACCAAAGCGACCACCCACGACACAAAATCGACCGTAGAACCGTGTAACACCATTGTCTCAAGCCTATTCCAAGTAACCGAAGAAGAATTCAGCCCTGGATCCAATGTTCCCAAATCCTTAGGCACCGAAATATTTAGATGAGGTGTACGAATCATCCAATCCCGATCTAAGAAATCCGTAAGATTGTCAAACAAAGAACGAGAAGACAAAGACACATGGCTCCCTTCAGATAGATTAAACCTGCCCCAACCACTAGGAAGTATATGAGACACGCCTACTCCACCTACCCCTTTCGCATCACAAGGGTACAATTCCTGAATCAACATTTTCCCATTCAATAACACACGGCAATCACAAGGAACTATCAATTCGAGCGAACCCACCCCTGCTACATCAGGTACCTCCATCGCCACAGAAGCCCTTAACCGACAATCAAACCTAAGCACTCCCTGAGCATGAGTAAGTGCGTACCGTTCCAACCCCAACTGTGTCAATCTGACGCCCATACTCGAAACACATTGAAACGAACAAACCTTATGCAATTCGTCACTTTGAACACCAAGAAATAAATGACGCAAACAAGAACCGGCACGTCGATCCCCGTTCCCCGTTACCACCCTCGGCAACAAACACAGAGAATCCACATGCGGTTGGCAATTCCTTAATGAACTCCCCGATATTTCAGTCAGTAACAAACCCGTCGCCGCAAATATAACCTGCTCAGTCCTTATTTCACACGATTGGTTCTCCCAGGCGAACACCACTGCCTGTGGCTCATACAAACGCCACCTCATCCCTTGCGAACGAATAGGAACACGAACTGTAACCGACACTTTCTCTTCAGATATTAAACAAGTCGCCAAATTCAATTTGTAATATTGCGATATCCTGGACGCATCAAGAACCAATTCCTTCCCATCCTTCCACAAAGTCTTCCCAAGCTTCGCAATATCCTCCAGTAAAATTGAAGGTGGTACTAGGGGTGCAGGAACAAAACCAGACCTGCATGCAGTCAAAACCTCCAACCGAAACATCTGCTCAAGCAACCTAACCTGGGGGCCTAGCCTCGACGAACTTTTCGGAATCGGAAAGTACTTTCCGACAAGAAAAATCGTAAAGCTTAGCCTCGACGCTGGATTCGGATTGAGATCCCGAATTTTCTAGTCGAAACCGAACTTTTGAATCCGACAGTCAAACCCCCCATCGGAAACATTTCCGACAAGGTGACGTCAGAGTAGGAAGCCATCTGATTGGTTGACAGCCACATGCCCACATGTGCGATGTTTTCAAGATGGACGCTCTGTTGATGGGGCAGGGCTTTTGCACGTTGCTGTTTTAATTTGTCGATGTATTTTGACGCTGAGAAAATAAGATTTGTGATAGGGAGTGGAGAGAAAGAGAGAGAGTTTCCGCAGTTGAATTTTACAAAGTCCGCTTTGCGAGTTTCATTAGGCCTAGCTAGGCCCTATGCAAAAATCGTGAGTGTCCTTGTGGGGGGTCTTTGGTCTCATCACACCCGTCATGTATTTCAGTGGTGTGGTATTATTATTATTATTTACTGGGGAAGAATAGGCCTAGGGCCTAGAACTCTAGATAATCGTACCTTAACCTAAACAATAGAAACTGGTAGGGCCTAACCTACGACTAGGGCTAGGCCTAGCCTCTAGGCCATAGACCCTAGCTAGGCCCTAGGCGCTGAAGTTACCTAAGGGTTAGGGTCTACTAGGTCTAAGCCTACCTAGCCCTAACCCCTACCCTAAGCTAGACTAGGGGATAGGCCTTATGTCATTTGCATTACCCACACAAAGGCCTAAGCTAGGTCTATTTTTTTTGTTAATGCTAAAGCCTACGAAACAGCTTAATTATTGGATGGATTAGGCACTCCCTAGCCCCTAGGCTAGCCATATCCCAAGTTAAGGGAAGGTTATTGGTCTAGGCCTAGGCCTAAATAGGCCCTAGGGCTACCTATGGTAGGGCCTAGCCTAGGTAGGCCTAGGCCCTACCCCAAAGGATTAGGCCTAGTAGGCTATAAATAATTGTAAGCTAAGCCTAGCCTAGCCTAGGCCCCACCAGGTCTAAGCCTTGCTTTTTTTGTTAGGGCCTAGGCCTACTGTAGGAAGTAGGTTACCAGTTAGCTAGGCCTACCTGTGGGTGGTTAGAAAGGCCTAGTGTAGGGCCCTAGGCTACAAGTCAAAGGCCTAGGCCCAGGCCCCTACTCTTTCTTCTGTACCGGTAGAGATCATTGACCGGCACCACTGCAAAATGAGGTAACGCCAAAAATTCCCTACAAGGACACACACCATACGCCGCTTAATTTGCTACAAACCCAGTGATAAAGTAGCACTGAACCTAGGCCTACTGTCTAAAAACATTGGGCCTAGTCACTACCGGTAGCCTACCTATATTTAAAGTCACTCGCAACTTACGAACTTGCGTGTAGAATTTTGGAACAACGTATAAAATTGACCTTGTAACATTCTAGTGCAGCAGCAACTCTTGGAATATACTCTCTTCCTTCTCTTTACCTCAGCTCAGCGTCAATTGCAAAAATTGAATTGAAAGCTGCAACGGCATCCATAAAAAACTACGAATCGGAATAGAACTAGAATTTAGTTCATAATGGATGATACCCTTTTGAAGTAAAAAGTCTGTCTGAACCTGTACCCAGATCCTTCTTCATTTGAAGCATAGATATTAGATTCATGTACTAATATTCAGCACTCGAGTCACCTTAGTACGTAGCGAGCAAGTGCAGTCAGCTTTATGCGTTCCAGATTTAGGCCTACGCCATGCATAGAACTGCGTGCAAGCGAGTCAATGTAGATTTTCATAATTTATTTTGCTTGTTAGCAATTTTGAAGCCACTGAATATTGACATACCCGGTACACCTTAACCACAGCACCAAGTGACACAAAAACAAATGTATCATACAGGCATACCTGGGGGAGTTCCTTTTAAAAGGAGCTTATAAAAGATTCAGTTCATCAATTAAAAAAAGAACTTTTATAAAGTTCTTTAAAGTTCCTTTTTACACCCTTACCTCTAAAAAGTTCAAGTTCCTCATAAAAAGAAACTAAAGTTCCTTAAAAAGGTTCCCTTTTATTTTTAACTTTTTTAATGCGACTGCAGAGTGACTGACGTGCAACTTGCAAGCATGCGTATTGCGTACGGCTGTCAAAGAGCACGGTGAATCATGATGATACGTATGATATGAAAATTATAAATGATCCATAACGGCAAAGTTGTTTGCTAACAAATCCTGAAAAGTGGTGCTAAGTACAAAATTGACTACTTTATTATACTGGAATGTTTTAAGGAACTTTCTAAAAAGTCCCTTGAAAATATGAACTAGATCAATTAAAAGTTCCTCAACATTAAAATAAATCAAGTTCCGGGAAAATGGAACTTGTTCTTTTAAAAAGTTCCTTCTCTAAGTATGCGTACAGGTTGAACGAATTCTTTTAAAGAAATGGCATAGTCAAGTCTTTTTATGTTATGATTTTCTAGACCTTCCTATTGTAAGAAAATTATTTAAAGAACATAAGGTATGCAGGGTGTAGGTGTAGGTACAATAGTTTTTTACCCCGTTTACATTGCTCGAGTTCGATGCAGGTTATGCGGTTAAAATAATTCATAGTTTAAACGGACACGGGTTTCAAGGCCGGTTGAGTTCATTTCAACCCGCATACATTGCTAGTAGGCTAATAAAACAGTAATGGGGAAAGATCTATCATTGAATTGCAGTATATCACACAATATTTTGTTTTATTTGTATAGGCTATAGGCCCTACAGGTAATATGGAATTTAGGCAAGTTGGTTTTGTAGTTAGTAGTTTATTATAATATTTGAAGGCATAATAAATTGAGAGATTCTTCTCCTTGGGGACTTTTTCTTGAGGCTGTGCCGCTGTAGCCAACGATCCACTCCAGACACTACAGGTACCGGTACTGCAAGTGCTGGAAGGTCTAGGAGATTTTAGAGGCACACCCATTGGCAGCTAGTTGATGCCCACCTTCAGGAAACTGTCAACAAAAAAAAACATGTAGTAGCCTCCCTATTGAATTGTGTGCTACAGCCCTACTACTTGTAATAAAAATCTGGATGACATTAATTTTGGCCTAAATCATGTTCTTCTTTAAATTACTAAGCCTGATTGTTTGATTTAATTTTTTTAAATATGCCAGCTAGTTGTAATGAAAACTAAGTCCTACCTATATCACAGTAGGCGAGGCCTGAATTTAATTTGAATCTCAAGTGGCCGAGGAGAGTTTGGTAGAGAATGTGAGTGCCGGTATTTGTCTTTGAGATAATTTATTCACTAAGTTCAACTAATATACATTTTAGTCTTCTTTAAAATAAGCCTCCACATTTTTAGAATAAGTAGTCTTAGGCTACATGGCAAAGATTTTAAAATACATAGGCCTAACGCCTAATAGAATTTATCCATTAGGCTTTTTACATTAGGGGCCCAAGTAATTTTTGACATTATTTTTCGATACATATCTGCGTAGGCCTTGGTATGCTACCGGTATAGATTGGTGATATTTTAAAAGTCTGACCTAGACCTATGGTCTTACAATAATTATTATATTTTTAATTTATTTGATGTAAGTTTATTGTAACTTCTTGTTTGATGGCCTGAATAACGGCAAATCATAATAGGCCTATGCTAAATAAAAACATGAGACTGCTGTCTGATGGGCTTCTAAACCTGCCGTATGTTTGACGGCAGAGCACGTTAGACGTAAGCAGCCACTAGAGCCGGTTTACTGACCACACTTGCAATATGTAGGGCTTACCCCTGCCCCCACCTGACCCACATAAAATCTTACCTCTTCACGACATCAGTAACTCATTCCATGTGCTGATTACTGCAGGGGCTAGGAGGGTACCGGTGCTGAAAGTACAGTAGTTTCAACAGTTCTTCATTTTAAGCTGCCATACGACCATAACAATCATAGGGTTGTTGAATAATTGCATCTGTAAAAAAATAATAGTTTTTAGTTCAAGTTCTCTAGCAAAGGCACTACTTTATATTACTTATTCCCCGTTTATATTACTAGCGTCCAACGTGGGCTGGAACGCGGATTACAACTTTTGAGTTTTTTCCCCCACATAGGCCGAACCTAAATTAAGTCCCCTGAATGCAATGCACACTACATTACAATGATCTGATATGACCTAAAGATTGCCTAGGCCTATCAAGCCGATGGTTTATGTCCATGTTTAGGTCTGACAATGCTCTCTAGGCCTGTTTGTAATTCTAGTGAGTCAGTAAGTTAGGCGTAGGGCCTAGTGCATGGGCTGGCCTAGAGTTGTAACAGCGTTGAACCTAACCTAGTCCTATGCTTTAGTTTGGTTAAGGATTGGCCCTTGTGTATCTTATGTAGGCCCTACTTCCTAGGCTTATGCACAGGGGCCTAGGGCTTGAAGTTCCCTGGTCCCTATTTTAGGTTAGGTGAAGTCAGCTCAGGTCTTTCGTAGGCCTAGATTAGCAGATACTACATAGGCCTACTACTTGTGACAGGGCTAGATTTGTGTGCATAAATTTAAACAAAGGCTAGGTCCTTTATGATGAACTTTATGATGTAGGGCCTAGGTACTAGGCTAAGATAAACATACCTCATGAACCTCGTAGGCCTATCGTTGGGTAGGCCTAGACCACCAGAATCCTTGTTCTTCTTTTGCTGATGCAATATTTCAAATAAGATTGCATGGCATTACTCAAGAACTGACGCCTAGGCTCCCAAAACCCGATTTTGAAAAGGTCTTGGGAACATTTACGTCTACAGATTGACACTTGTCAAGTCCCATGTGTTATTTTGTTTACTAAAAGTGGGCGAAGACCACTGCCTTCAAACCTTGTCGTTCCCACCGCTCGCGTCTGAGCGCTCTCCCATTGGTTGAATAAATTATGTTCCGACAACGGCTGGGATAGTTGTCGGAAACTTTACGAATTCGGGTTCCTCAATCCGACTGTCGCAAAATACCGTCGAGGCTAGACTTTCCGAAATTCGGTTTTCGTGGTCGGCCGAAAAAATACTTTCCGACAGTTCGTCGAGGCTAGGCCCCTGATTAGACACTTCGTGTAACAACAATAACAAAGAAGCATGAACGATCCGAGACTCAAAATTCAACTCCTGAACTGTGATATTTTTAAAATTTTCAAAAACTTTAGACAAATTTTTCCGGGCCTCTCCAGCAGAAGACAACACAGAGGACATACTAGCACTATACGACTCCAGAGCCAAAGACAAATTACGTAATTCAGCATGAGACCGATGTAAAGCACTGTCAATGTTACCAGCATACTTCTTCAATCCCTCTTCAGTGTGAAACATATCCTCCGCGTCCTTCATGGTAGCCACATTGCAGCACCACTGGAGAGCATCCCCTAAAAACGCTAGGGCACGTGTTTGCCTCCCCCTACCAAAAGTAATATTCCCAACCAAATTTTGACCAACCCCCTTGCTTAACGTAGAAAATTGTGACCGTACAACATCCTCCAAGGGGGAAAATAAATGAAGAACAGCACAATCATCCCCCCTATCACTATCAGCCGGGCAGGCGGCCTCCACCACTGCCTCAACGTCAAAGTCAGAAGGGGAAACTCCAGGCCACAAGGTCTCGTACCTCAATGGTAAGGCACCCTCGTACACCACAGGAGCCAAAATCTCACCCCAAGCAACACCCGAAATAACTTCCACCCCAGGCCGAACCATGTCCTCACGCACATGAATAAGAGGCAAAGACTGAGTGGTACTTACCAAGATAGATAATCCAAAAAAACACAACGAGACGCAGAAGAGCAGAATCCGAGAGGACAGCCGATTCCACACAAGAACACGCCCATCACCACCATACAGCACCATACTGCTGTATCTGGAATACAAACCAATACTCTAAATCCACTGTCCAGCTCCTGCTACTATCTATACTACCTACTTGTTTTCACTTATTCCCTTAACCATCTCCACACCATAATTTATCCGTTTAATGAAACCGTAATAGAAATCAACGAAAAAAATAAACAAAACAACAAATTAAAGTTCAAATTTAGACTATGATGATGCCAACCGAAGCTACAGAATAAGCCAGTAACCCACCTCTTTCTAACCAAACCAGCGCTTCACACCTTTGACTATAAAGAAAAATAAATAGACAAACAGAGGGTGTCCTACCGTTCCCTATACCTAACTTATATTAAAAATGCACCATAATATACTATGCAATATATTATATGTTTACGAAATAAACCTAAAAATGAAACGTTCGAACTTGCAAGCTGAAGGCGAGTAATAAAAACTAACTTATTCTAAACCGTAAAACTATCCATCAGGACACCCCCAAGAATAAAACACCACGAAGTACCAACCCTTAGCCAACCACCAACAAACCTAGGGTCTATAGCCCCCACTTTGTTACATACATTACCACCTACTGACTCACGCTTCACCTGACAACATCAAATAGCAGAGACAAAACTGGGCAATGACAGAGACCCAAATGGACTGACGCCCATGCCAAAATTCCACAAACAGCAGTTACCACCAGTATAAACAAGTATACCTGTACCCCACTGTGTGACCTAAGACGTAAGCATGTCCACCTAGAACGTACTATTACACTGCGACCTTAAGTTGTTTCCCCAGCCAGAGAAAAAAAACTACAATTATCTTAGCCAGGTACGTAAGTACCCATCTCAAAATATAATAATTAAAACCGTTAGTTTTCAATAACAATGATCGTTTCCAAGAATAACCATCGTGTATGCACCTAGCAATAACGATTTCCATATAAGGCCATACCAGACCGACAATCCACACGTGCTATACAGCAAAATATAGCACAATGTTCTGCTGTCTGTAGTCACCACGGTCACTATTATAGGCACCTAGCCCGTGAGCGCAATAAAATACCTAACTGAGGCATGAACCAGGACCACCAATATTACACCGAACCTTTCGAATGCGAAACCATGGCCCCCACAACTGCCTTGACTATTCATACGCATAGACCTGCCTAAGGCTAATCGCTAAGAGTTAAAACCAAATTCCAGTGGCCAAAAACCTTGGACTTACACTCAAAATCAACAATTTATGTCACCAGATATAAAAATATCCCAGACTGAATAAGTATTCCAGAAACACAATCCCGGAATAAACAAAAACAACATAAGACTAATAATGATAGTACCTAACTATAGTCATAAAATAATACCATCGATAATCAATCAACTCGATCAAATATTCAACCATATCTATTCTAAATCTAAGCAATGACCACCTCATGACCTCAGACTGGTCATGAAGCAACAACACGTCGAACGTAGCAAACTCGAATAGTGCGAACGCCTAGATCAACAGCAAGCAATGACACGTCCTTGCAACATCAACAAAACTGAGCCCGCCGCCTGAGGGCAATCCCCTCGTTCCAACTAGCGACAGCAAGCCAGCCAGTGAAATAAAATAGCTGTCTAAACAACTAGAACGAAAAGTGAAGTAAATAATTCTCATTTACACCTACCGTGCTGTGGCCTCCCACAACAATAACGAAAACGAAACTACACCTGTAAATACGTACCGAACGTACAACATTCTACACCTTTTTTACACGTACAGGGTGCGTCAACGGTGCACCCAAACAGAACTAAACTACAGGTAGTATTCCCCCCATGCCTAAAAACACCGGGGGGACCGCGCAGCTACCGCGGTCTCTAGACCACATCACGGCCGGCCGTCCGAGCCGCGGCCTCGCCCGAGCCCGCGCACCGACCAATCAGGAGCCAGTACGGGCGCTACAGCAACATTGCTCGATCCCCGGTTTGCGTACAAAGACATCCCAGCAGAAGTTACTTAACTCGAAGCACAACGTCGCCATATCAAACACATTCCTAGCCTCTGCAATTTAGCTCAACATTCATAATAATCAACTATGCAAACGTCGACAAAAAAAAAAAAAATAACACCTAGACGGGACTCATTTAATAAATTTTAATTACCTAGTAATTAAAAATCAACACATTCTAATCAATCCATTGTTAACCCATTCAACAATCAAACTAATTACCAAGTAATTAACCATTCTTAACCCTTCACCACACACTAGAGACACACCAAATCAGATCGGCGCCTCCACCATGTCATAAATAACGAGTGTAACTGCTAATAGATGATGAATTAGCGGTAGGCTTATATCTGGGGCGTAGCTAGTTTGATGTTGATTGTTACACTCACCATTCAGTGACCAGGAAAGCTGATAGGTGGTTCCAGGATGTGGATTAGAGTTAGGTTCTGAACATAATTAAACACCTGATTCAACCAAAGAGACACACTGTATTTGCTGCATTAAAACCCACTCTGGTCATCAGCTCTTCTATGCACGGCTATCGTGGAACGTGGATTCAACCCCTTACACTATGATTCATAGGATAACGTGAGCTCTTGGCTTACCCTCACCCTATACCCTGGTATGGAGGAGTCGTTACGGCCGTTGGACCCCCTGGCTGGATGTCGACGGTTGTAGCTGGACGTCGGTGGTCGGCGGTGAGCGACGGCGGGCGTAGGCCTCGGAGAGCGTCGAAGAGCGTCAGCGAGCGAACACGTCGGTGGGCGTCGGTGGTCGTCGGTGGTGTTGGCAGACGTCGGTGCGTGTCGAGGTCTCTATAGTTCGTCTTCTCAGTTTGCGATACCCTTGTGTAGTTTCTCAATAGGGACACCTAGTCCTGGTGATAATCGACTCGCTTGCGTTGGTCCTCGGATCGGCTGAAGACACCTAGTCTTCATGCAAGCCCAAATCCAACTCCCCGATCCGCTCGTCCATTCGCCACCACCAAGCCTCGAACTCCAGACCCCTCGCACTCCCCCCTCCCATGAGGCTCAAGTCCATAGTCAGCACCCCCTCTCTCGTCCCCTCCTGGATTCCTCCATGTCTGGTCACCAAACACGTGTCCTCCCCTAACTCCCACCATCGTCTTCAAGATGTAAAGTATGGAAACTCCCCTCCTGGCCTCATTAAATAATCCTAGTCAACTTGTTGAACTACGTTCGCATTCTTCCAAAAAACAACACGAACGTAACTGTTTAATTATCGCCAAACGTTTACATAGTCGCCACATTCCTATGTAAGCAACCAAAACATTCGTTGTTTACAGAGATTGCGACAGGTGACAACCATAACACCAGGAGACTGAAACCATCCTTATGGTAAAACTAGTAACAAGGGTAAACTACCCTGTTACATGACAATACTAGGAAAACGCTAAAGTCCCGCCGCGTTGATGGATGAGCTTTTTAAAGTTTAAAGTTTGCTTGGGATATCTTCACTTTTGCAAGTGCTTTGTTTTGCTGCCTACGCATTGTAGGTGAATGTTGTCAAGTTTCTTTTGTTTCTTGTCAATTGGTATTATTTACCGTAAAAAACTTATATTAAAAGCTTTATTTCTATGGATTCTGGCTAACTTTTTCAACTTTTTCTTTCAAAAGGTACTACATCACCATAACCTTAATGTCCATGTATAATATGAACGTTGAAGCCCCACCCGTTTGGTCAGAATTGGCCCAAATGGCACGAAAATATCGTACAAAAAACCAAAAATCTTATATTAAAAGCTTTATTTCTATAGATTCTGGCTAACTTTTTCAACTTTTTCTTTCAAAATGTACTAAATCACCATAACCTTAATGTCCATGTATAATATGAACGTTTTAGCTTCACCCGTTTGGTCAGAATCGGCCCAAATGGCACGAAAATATCGCCCAAAAAATCGAAAAAAAATCGTAAAAGTACGATATTCATGAGAAATATTTCTTCGATTGTACCCAAAAACGTGGCAAGTCTAAGTTCAAAGATTTCGAAGGTCCTGTCAAATTTTCATCCAGATCGCATATGCCGTTTGCCTGGTAGAGAGCGAACAAACAGACAGAAAAACAAACAAAAAAAAACAAAAAACAAAAAAAAAAAACAAAAAAACACCCGAGCTAAATTTTTTGGGGGGTCGGTGAAATTGAAGTCTTCGCTTCGCTCATCCAATTATACATGGACAATAAGGTTATGGAGATGTAGTACCTTTTGAAAGAAAAATTTGAAAAAGTTAGCCAGAATCCATAGAAATAAAGCTTTTAATATAAGTTTTTTACGGTAAATAATACCAATTGACAAGAAACAAAAGAAACTTGACAACATTCACCTACAATGCGTAGGCAGCAAAACAAAGCACTTGCAAAAGTAAAGATATCCCAAGCAAACTTAAAACTTTAAAAAGCTCATCCATCAACGCGGCGGGACTTTAGCGTTTTCCTAGTAAGTATATTGAACGTTAAATAGTGAATTATAGGTTTGTTTGATGTGTTAAAACTAATGGTAACTCATCATTCGTGACGTCAGTTTTGTTCATATCTTAGATAATATATTTTATGACTTATTGTGTGTTTTACTCTTGTCTGGTTACGTTCGTTAACTATATATAGTTCATCTCTTGACGTACAAAACACTTGGTTTTGCTATCTTCATTCTGACGTCTCTTATAGATAATGAACAACTTCATAAACTGAATGCACTTGTTCAGCTTCTGCTTAGTTTCAAATTAACTGACAAGTTACCCTGTCACTGTACAAAAACTTGTTTTGTTAATGAAGGAAATTATTCAGAGTTGCTGTTTTAAATGCGCATATGGTGACGTGTTATTAGAATAATTTATAGTTGTGTTCTAAGTTGTATAAACTTCACGCCCTCATGGCTAATCAACTTGAAACTTTAATGTTTTAGTCTAGAACGCAAAATGGGACGACTGGGTGTTTGAGAGTAATAATACGTTTTGAAAGAGGTAATGAATAGTGTAAAAATTGTAGGAAAAAATACCATTGAATTTGATACGGGAAAGTTCACACTAAATTATTACATTAGTATTGTATTTTCCAATCCAAATGAATATTATACACCTGTCCATGTGTTTCCCTATCAACAGAGAGCACGTTTACAGATAATTAAAATTTGTTGTACAGATACGAATAAGGATTAAAAGAAGAAGAATAAAATACATGCGAGATAAAACAACATTGTAAAAAAGGTTTTAAATACAAATTTAAAAAAAATTAACATTTCATGTGTTGCCAATAATGGAATTTCCCTAGAAAAACCTTACAATGCCATCATCGATACTTTGTGTATAAGTGCAGTCAAATTTAAACCAATGACAAAAAAGTCGACAAAAAAGTTAGGAATTGTCTTGTATTAGCCTGCATAGTATATGGTATTGTTGGATGGTTGGTTTTTGTTGCTTTACGTCTATTAATGTACAAAGGCTATTCGAGATGATGAGTGGTGATAGATGACGATAAAGGACGATTAAAAAACACATGTATAATGCGGGATTCAAACCCATGTCCTCGTAGAGCCATACGCATCGGACTAGCGCACCTAACGTAAGTGCCACCGGGGACGGCTATTGTCCGTTGGTGTTTCAGCATGCTCTTTACTCAGCTCCAAGCGTATCGTCGGCTCACAGTCACCACCACTCAATACAATATCCCCTCATCGTATTCCATCCATCACCACAGTTTCCTCTTCCTGTCCACCTCATCTCAACTTCCCTCACACCTCTCGATGACCCTTGTTTGTCGCCGGAGTCGTCACTTTTACACCTCCGTCGTTGAATGCGTATGGCTTGTTTAAATTAGTGCCCGTCCGAGTAGCCGTCCAGTTTACGAGTTTGGACGTGAAGTTTAGCAATACTCCACCATAAAGTAGCCGAACGCCGGGGTGGGTGGGTGTAGGAGCGCCTCGTAAAGCCAGGAGCTCGCGGGTAATGGCGCGGACGGACGTACTTGTGGGTGCGTGGCGCAATGCGACCGGGGCGTCGTACTAGTTTTAATACAACTTCTCAAGACGTTTACAAAATTATAAAATTACCATGTCTCGATATGGAAAGAAATAAAAAGACTGACCATTGTTCTTTATTTTTGCATTTTTTGCATTATCAATCTTCCTTGTGATTTTTAATAGTGAATTTAAATATTCCATGTTTATTCATAAACATGATATTATATACATATGGCATACACAACATACAAAAGATACAAAATACAACATAACTTACAAAATAAAACATATCAAGTACCAAGTCTAACAATTCCAAATATAAGACATACTAGAATAATATAACACTTAAAAGATAAATAAATAAATAAAAACAAAACAAAACAAACAGCAAAAGGAGGGACGAGGTGGAATCTAGTTTTCTATTGTGTATGTTGGTGAGTTGATGTAACATACATGATGCAACAGTAATAACAACATTCACACAATCGTACGCTTTCATAACATCCTTCAAGTTCATCATATAATATTATTACTTTTTCCTGGAGTTGGTAATGTAATTCACTCAGATTGTCTGTCAATTTCGAGGTTTTGGGATGGTTTCTTCTGTTTGTTTTCACTGATTCTCCGAATAAACTTTAGTTCTTAAACTGAATGTTAAAATTATTTTGTTTGTAATATTGAAATAATAATACAATCATAATAATATATTTGTATAATTGGTTTTTTGTTTTCTCTAAGGATGTCATTGTCGGTATATGCTCAAAGTTTGTTGTAACTCAAACTTGTGTCTGTAGATCACAAAGCAACATTTAATGTGCATCGGTTTCAATACATCGGGGCAATGTGGTTTTCTAAAGAAAGTTATCAATACCAATAAAAAAGAGTTTGACTATGGCTTCGTAACGGTGTTTTTTCGGTAATGAAAGAGACACGCGCGTTATACAATACAGCTGGGAATCAACTAGGCTTCCTTCCGTTGAAAACTCTGCAAGAAAGTTCCCGTTAAAAATCGTTATTTTGTTTTAACAATTTATTTTCTAAATACTTGTTTTATTACATTTAGCAATAGTACAGCCCCCCCCTGTCCTATCTCTCTGCTATCTTTAATGTCAGTGCCTACCACCTTTATCCAGTGAAAAGTATCATATTTTATCATGAATCCGTGTTAATACGTTGTAAGTACAAAATTCTACTCCTAAATGTAATTGTTTTTAATTCCCATACATAATTACTTGTAGTCTCGAACAGCACAATTGCATTAATAAAGACGTTTATCACCCACTCTTTACGGACTACAACTCATAGTCCTATTGTTTCTTAAATCTCTTCTTCAGTCTTCATTCATTATCTAGTAGCCTCTCGTTACATAGTCTCCCTTTGAGTCGTAACTAAATGAAGCCCACTTTTTATACCATCAATCATACTCGATTCCATGCAACACTCCTCTAATTTGCGAACACATTAGAAAAATTAAACTAGTGACTAATGGTGTTATACCACGCACCGCCATAGATCGCACCCTTCACAAGGTGTATCACACCCTGCGAATCTGGGGGTGGGGACGCTTCATTTGTTCTACCTGACATTTCTCCTACTGTACATCTCTAAAGCACTGGCATTTCTTCTGACTTTCACTTAATTCTACCTTTATGTTGGAGCGTAGGGTGTGATGCATTAACACGAAAACTTGATTCACATGTAGATGAAATAAAAGTTAGAGCAAATACACAGTGTTGTATACGACCCTCTCAAATGCGCATTCCGTCTATAGTAAACTCTAGCTGAACGGTTGTCCTAGTTCCAGGCTGAACCCTCCCATCCCTAACGTAGTCGGTTTCTCTTTTTGAAGACTCATCGCCCACCTCTGAATGCCTCACCCTCCTCTATAGAAATGCTGCATCTTCATCTGTGTTTGAATATATTAACCAAACATGCACCGAGACATTCACGCTCATTTATATTTCATTAGGTCATTCAAAAATGGAAAATAAATTTGAGATTGTAACAAAATACAACAAAATACAACTCATCTGTCGAGGAAAACCGGAAATGCCCTGTTTTTTGGTCTGGAAAATGTATTGTTGTAAGTCTTAGTGTTTATGTTTGACTACAATTTCCAGTAAGCTATTTTAAAAATTTAAATATCTCAGAAACACGCGGCATCTTTTGTAAGCCTGGTGAATACTCTTAAGACCCGGATATCCAGACACCCTATACCTAGTTCTTAAGCTGCAAGAAGAGAAAATTGTCTCAACGCAGATTTCCTACGGATATAAGTACCTTGTTCACTCTAGCTAGAAGACGCCACGTATACAGCCGACTATCAAAGTCTCATAGTGGGTCGCCACCTGACCCCTATTCGTAGACACCTCTTTGTCTGCATCTCGACAATCGTGTAGAGTTCTCCTCTTGACACAGCGCCTCGCATAATAAGTTACGTCACAACCGACACGCTTCGTGAGAACTCGCCAGACTTCGCACGTCAACGCGGCGTGGGAATTAGAGAACCAAATTAACCAACAACTTATAAATTATTGTCTAGGTTTCTTTGCACTCTGGGTCTGGCATTCTTCGGTGAAGGCTGACTTCATTTATGTTTAACTTGACATGGCGGAATTCGAATCACGTGACTTGGGCCGCCATTTTGTACGCGTCTTATACGCGCGCATTGTTCCGAGATACTTGCCCCATTTCACTCAACTTAGATTGAACTTTATAATTATTCGAACTTGTAAACAGCTTGAATTTGGAATAGAAAAATAATAGATAAGGGAATGATAAACTATTCTAAGTGTTCTTTTCATACCTGATTGTACCATCGATCATTAGTAAATCAAGGGGACTTGTTGTATCAATCCTGTCTGGTCGAGGACGTACCACCGAAAGATATAAAAAATATCTTAAACTTTGCCTTCTATATTGACACATTTTAATGGTAAAAAACATTTATTTTTATGTTTTGTGGTTTTGATAAAAAGCCACAGATTCTACCCTTAACATTGGTATATAAAATCATATAAAAAAAATCAAATATCAAGATAAAAGATACACATCTGATTCTTCGCTTGTTCGGGTCCGGTAATTCAATGTCCAGCTAAAGTGACAAGTAAATATAACTGTCATTCAACCTGTTATCATTATCGCAACCACCAATCAGAAGCTTTGTAAATATTTACTAAGAGGACGTTAACAGGCAGATAAATTTTATCTAGACTTTGAAATATTGGACCCTTAATGAACAGGAAACGGTTTAACAAACAAAACGAAATCGAGCATTCTAGCTAGAGGTTTGAGTCAGGACGTAAGACGTATTATGAACTAGGATAGATTATGATGATACATAAGTCTGTGTACGAATAAGAGCTTTATAACTTTATTATTGTGGCTACCGAGGCCCACGCCTAGGTCCCCACCCACACACTTTACTACGCCACTGCCTTTAAAATATGAATGTCAGAATTGTGTTTACTTCTCGTATCTTAAGCTCTTGTTACTTTGTAGCCTCGTCACATTCCCCGTTACGTGAGGTATTTCAAACGTATCCCCCCCTTGCGCCGACTCAGGCTACGGGGGTGTTTAATATTACGACGTGCAAAAGTTGACTCCTGTATCACCAGCCGCATTACTAAGTCAACACCGCTATTGTGCTCTAGCATCCCAATTGGTTTGGCCTAGTTTTTTTTTCTTGCCAAGGGGGTTGGAGATGACGGGATGGGGGGGGGGGGGTGTTTCACTCATCTCCTTTGGCGCCACTCCCACTCTTTGTACGTCTAGGCACAGTGGCGCTCGAAGCGGCACCGAGGCGCCCTATAATACACCCCAGACGCTTTCATCATACGACAGAGTACAGAGTAGACAAACTTCTATGGGTAATAAGCAGGATGTAGACACGGCGTGTAGTCTCACATTGTCCCCAGGTAAACAACAGAGAGGAATGTATACGAAAATTCACTTCTCAAGTTATGTCTAGAACTTCACAAACTATATAAACTTTAATAAGGAAATCTGAAGGCGAATACATCGTGTGCAACACACATTGTGCACAGGTACTGCAGTATAGTAAAAAGGTTACAAGGGTTAGAATCCAAAATTGAGTTGCAAGTTTAGTCTGCAAAGTTTAGAAACTTCAATATAAGCAGTGGCTTGACACGATATGTAGTCCAAGCTGTACTTAAAGAGGTGTATTTAGGTGTGGAAATTACATCAAAGTAATGAGGAGAAGATGTAGACAAGACAATTACGTATCACATTCACCCGTGGTGCAAACAACTAGGGTGT
Source organism: Sweltsa coloradensis (assembly GCA_024449915.1). NCBI lineage: Eukaryota > Metazoa > Arthropoda > Insecta > Plecoptera > Chloroperlidae > Sweltsa > Sweltsa coloradensis. Next base: position 650,720 of record JAMZAV010000224.1, read on the forward strand.
ATCGAAGAGAAAATACACTAGGCTTTCAACCATAAAATACAGTACGAAGATATCCTTATAAGGATTCACCTACCCTAATGTCAAATAAACAGTTTCGTAACCTGTCACTGTCATTATTGTTCTCTATGTCTGAGTTGAGTCCTATCAAAGTGCCCTTGTACTGTTGTCATACAACTACAAGAGGGGCAAATTGTCCCAGAATAGGTTTAAAAACAAATTAATTTTGAGTAAAAAGAAAGTAAAATTTAAATCGGAACCTTCTTAGTTTAGATTCTTGTGTTGCCTTACACTGATCGTGATTGCAAATACGTTAACTCTGTTTGGCTCCGTGAAGACTAAACAATTACATTAGTGAATAATTGCCGCATGTTCTTCGTTATCAAACCCGTTCTAGATCTCTTAAGGCTTAATTGAACCGAGATTGAGTTGGATCGCTTTGCTGAAAGTCTATTTACGTCACTTTGAGTCTGGCCGAGTGGTGAAACTATTTCTCTCCACTGTACATCGTCACACGTCAAGAAACACGTCCTCCATTGCTATTGTTCGAGCCATAAATGTCAATCATTGTCAACTCCTCTATAGAGCACTAACTTCTCATTTATTAGAGTAATGTGTGACATATTCATTGGTAATGATAACGTTTACAACCCTAATCCCTTCTGAAGATTGACTTTTACAACCCTACAAAAAAGGAAACAGAATTTATGCGTATCTTCTTTAATTCACATTTCATCATGGTTGTTCTGGATATATAAACACTGGTATATTTCATGTAACTGCAATAGACACAGGAATTGAAGTCCAAGGCTTCTCCGACATTTGAATTAATTAATTTTAAACTTCACAAATACATATAGAGGTAGCAGGTTACTGAAACGTGTCTGATCAGCCTACAGCAATTCTGACTGAAAAGTATTTTCCAAGTTTTTCCTCATTGGTAGGTGAATGCTGGATCCTGCCTGACGTGAAAAAGATTGCACCAGATAATATTAATAACAATTTAACAAACTCGCCGAATCACTTAAATCAATTTAGGTATAAATTTAAAATTTATTTGAAGTTATGTTTAACTATGAGAATTTCGTACCATGCTCAATAATAAATAAGTGCTTGCTTTCTTTCTTTCTTGCAACTCTTTGCAGTGGTTGTGTTCAAATCTGTCACGTGACTTGAACTCTTAAGGCAGCACATTTTATTCAAACTCTACTCTCAACTGTTTTATTGTATCTCCAGTATCACTTCTCACCATGAGAAGAACGCTATTATTTTGTGAATTTTCTCTCCAAAAACGAAATTGAGATCAATTTGAAGAAGTTTGAAGAAGTTTCTTGAATTAAGAGGGAGTAAGAAGTTTCCAATAGTTTTAATTTCATAAATAAACAACCACTTTAATTGTGATGGATCTGCCTTTAATAAATAAACAAAAAACATGTTATTACTCTCATTTAGGTTTTGATACATTTAATAGGCAATTTTAAAGATTGTCAAGTTAAATTAACATAAATTCAGCATCGTTTTATAAAATCCATCTCTATGTATTGTAAAGATGGATTTTCAGTAATGTTGGGTGTATTGATCAAGCTAGAAAAATAAGATATCAAAAGAGTTTGTGGAAACGGTTCATTAGTGAAAAGGTACCTAGAGTGTTGTTGTTGTTGTTGTTGTTGTTGTTGTTGTTGTTGTAGTTGTTGTTACAGTTGTTGCTGCTGTTGTGATGATGTTTTTATTGCCTTGGTTTGTATGTTGTTGTTTGGTACATTTCGTTAGTGAATACCCATATCAAAACACTGATAACTCGCTTTGGAGAAGAGATTTTTTACATTTGTATCCACTCGAGGATTGTTACCAAGTTTCGCTCTCTTCTACGCAACAGTAACAGATGATTCCAACTGCGTTCATCTAGAAATAAAATGCAGCACAAATATCCCCTCTACAACATGGATGTGTCCACGTTTAACATGTCACCAAATCCAATTAGGAAAATCAATAGAAAAACACATCGTTGAAACATCTGACTCGTCAAAATGCAAAAACAGCGTTGAACTAAACAAATTTATATTCGTTTCGCTTGACAATCTTCCTCGTTAAAATGTGTAAGTAAGGTAATTTGAACTGACATGTGGTGAGAATTGTTGGTTGATAGCTGCAGTTGCTATGTAGAGTTGGGTTTGACAGACGGGTGATTCAAGTATCAATAACACAATGGATATGAGAGTCAAGTCCTTGTACGTTCATACAAGTTATTATTTCAGTCCGACATCGTGCTGAAAGAGAATAATTGTCATTTACTTCCCCCCCTCACACATTACACAGTCGTCATAGTAATTAACAAGTAGCGTAAACACGTGAAATTTATGTGATTTAAAAAAATAGAATAAGTGCAATATTTCGAATACTTTCAGCACCCTTCCAATGACAACAAACAAACTAAAGGGTGTTCCCTTAATATACCACCTAGGGCCAGAACAGCGGCGTACCCGAATGTTTTTTTAATCGATCTGTTTCGTTGTGGAATCTCCTACCAAGTGATTTGAAAAGTGATAGATGTTTCAACATGGGTATTAAGAGGTTTTTTAATTAGCAATTTGTTTTTAGATTTTTTGTTGATGTGGAAGTGTTTTTAATGTGTTTTATTAATATTGTGTTGTGTTTATTTGATATGTACAATTTTAACATGATACGACGTATTTTATAATGTGGGGATTTTGTGTACCAAGGGTAACAGGTACGAAAGTACTACGGGGCAAATGCTCTTTCTGTTGCTCTTGCATTCAACTATTTTCTTTTATAAAATGGCATGTTATGTTAATTGATATGAAAAAAATGAATGCAAAATATTAATTTAAAAAAAAAGGGTGCTGAAAGTACACAAAGTATTGCACTTATTCTATTTTACTTTATTTCATGACGAACAAGTAAATGTCTATTTTATTCCAATATAACCTAATTGTTCTAATATTCTCAGCTTTTATAATACTAACAACTTTATCACAACAAAACAAACTTTGAAGGTTCTGTATTCGTCGTGACCGTTCACCTTAAAAAAACAACCGACCACTTTCTATATTTAAACTAGTGCTTTTGGACATTACACTGCTCTTATACAATATTTTAAGCGTAATATTTCGTTTTTTCTTAATTGTTTTTTTAAAATACCTTTGAAGAAAGGCGTATGTCACGTCTTAAGATAGATACCGAACACGACCGCCGATTGACAAGCGTTTTTTTGGTGACATAGTCGTTCAACAAGGATGATACAACATGTTTAGGTGACCCTTGTGCTTAAGTGGACCAAGATATAATTTAAAAAAACGTGTTTTCCTGTATTCGGCACCCCCACCAACGATTTATTTGCACGATCATATTTTTTGTGAGTTCACCTTCAACATAAATTGATTTTGTAGCTATTCTCCCTATGTTAGGCGCTCTTGTACCTGAGCGTGTTTAAAATAAACAATTTACCTTCATTGATCGATGTGCTAAATGGTTAGTTAGTTAGTTAGTGGGGTTTTATGGCACACAACAGTAAAGTTTCAGTGATTGATGTACTTAATGGTTTTGTTTATTTCTATGTCACAGCAACGTTGGCATCGTTTGCATTTCTTGATCTCGTAGTATGTGAATGGATGTGAACATATATAAACATTGCCTTTTTTGTGGTTGTCTGAGAAAAACAACTCTAGAAATAGCTCAGGGGAATATAGAGCCCGTCTCAAAACACGGCCAAAAGAATTACAAAACTCGCATTTGCCCTTTTTTCTAATATTGTGCTTTTGATAAAAACATCTTTCCTATGCTAACTGTGGTTGTTCTTTTTGTTTTCGGAGAAGCCATTTCTTTCGGTTAAACAAATAATACAAGAATGAGGGGAAGAGAAAGGAAAGCGATTTATTCACGTATTATTTGATTTCGCTTTTAAATTGGATTTGCAAGTATGAAAGGAAAAGTTTGCGAGTTGTAACAAAGTTTTGTTGTGGCCGAACCGGACAGAGTTCAATAGCCAACCAACTTCGGTCACTTATTATTTAAACGCCATTTTCATATACGTATTTTATGTCTATATCACCAGGAATTTGAAGGTAATGTTGGTTGTCACAATGGTAGATTTTTGCAGGATTCGATCAGGAATATTGACAACGATGTAATTTATTACTTATGTTGATAAGTGATTAGTGATTGATGATTTGTGTAGTTCGTTGGTCTTGTAATTAGAGTCTCTGCTAGCAACGCAGAAGTTCCAGGTTCCAAATCCCACTTTAAGCAGAAGATTTGTAACTTCTGTTGTGGACTTACGTCCATTAATTCTTGGCTCAAGAATGTGTAAACGGTGACTTTGGGGCGAGCAACGTGGCGCATTATAGATTCTAAAATCTGCAGCTAAACTTAACATAATTCAGAATTACAAATTTAGTCAATTTTCCAATATATTTAAAAAATACACGTTTTGAAGTTTTTGCTTAAAACTCTATAACGTGCAATCGAGTAACATATCCGAGGCTCCTGAAGATATTATTTTTTAAATTAAAGTAGGTATTACTTTTTAAAATCCCTTTCTTTCGGAATAAGTCCAATCCGTCGAGTCCTGAGTCCTCCGCTCTGAATGCCGGCAGCCATGTGTCCTGTGAGCGAGTGGGCTCCCAAGAGACCTGGTAATCCGATTAGATCGAGCCTGTGATGCGAGGCCGACCGCGTCCAAGCAAATTGACCACCGGAATGAGAGAAGCGCGTTAACATGAGATCCGGCCAATACTCGGGTGTTCAGGCCTCGGGCTGCATGATATTCCCTTCACTTGAGAGAAGGAGGTGGCTCCGTGACAGCTTGCTATGTGTGTCACCGTGGAGCCTCTGCCTGTGCCTGTGCCTGCCACTGCCCCTGCCCCTGCCTCTGCCCCTGCCCCTGCCCGTGCCCGTGCCCGTGCCTTTGCCTTTGCCTTTGCCTTTGCCTTTGCCTTTGCCTTTGCCTTTGCCTTTGCCTTTGCCTTTGCCTTTGCCTTTGCCTTTGCCTTTGCCTTTGCCTTTGCCTTTGCCTTTGCCTTTGCCTTTGCCCCGACCTCAACAAACACTTTTATATGTCCTGATAGTGAGATATAATTTGTGGCCACGGGGGAAAAGGACACCACATAAGGCGACTTGTGTGTGCATGAACATATCTGTTTCATATGGGGTTAAAGGTAACCTTAGTATATTAAATTGCAAGAGCGGTATTTCAATGAAGCTGGCAGAATCTACTATAAATAATACCCATACAAACTACTTGAAACTAATCAAAACACGTAGTCTAGTATAGATTCGCATCAAACAAATATTATACATTCATGTTGGTATTGCGGTCTTCAAGTATAACATATAATTTATGTAAACAAGACTATTCCAACAAGATATAATGTAATATAAAGTAATGTATCTTAAAACCAAAATAGAAGGATTTTAGTTCGGTATCGCCATTAGGTATTTTCTTAGCACTCAGTCGTTTCATCTTCGTTCGCTCTAGATTCCCACTGACTCGTGCAACTTCATAAACTATCTCCAGACGGTTAAGTGCACCCCCCCCCCCCTCGACACACACACGTTGTAAGCACTTGCCGGGTGCAAGCAATGCCAAACCACGAAAGCAAGGCGGTGCCAGTTGGCTACTTGAATTGAAAATGAGCTCACGGAGGGATGCTGGCCAAAGCGGTGGATATAGGATGACCTGAATCGGGAGAGTTTAGACCCTGGCAACAGGGAAGATAACAGGACAATGGGGTGAATATCTAAGTGGGGTAAATACGGGACAAAGCCGGTTTACGTTTGATGTTTCATGCGTGGGCGAGTTTAATTATAAGCCCTAAGTGAAAATCGTATTTTTTAAACAGCCGCATGTGTGGTAGGTTTCAATAAGGGGAGGACGTGCTGTACATGACATTGTATCTAAAGGGTTAATCTATACGCATACTGTTAATAATCTCAGGAATAAAGTTTAATTTATTTTTAGCAGTAGTGTGTCATCATTTAAAGAGAACAATAATGTTGATCACAATTTAATGGGGACAAGTCAGGTGTTTTAGTTGTGTTTTCTTTAAGTTTAATGTAGTTTTAATGTTTTTATTTTGTTTGTATTTTAGTGTAATAAGTACCCCAACAGTCTACTGCTCACTAACAAATATATTCTACAGATAATATTAAAAAATAATAATATAAATATTATTATTAATATTAATAGAAGACTAAAGTTTCTAAAAACAATCTTAGAAATATTTTGTAATTTGTATTTATTTAACTCTGGCACTCTAAACGCATGCTTCAAATCATATCACAAGGTATATAAAAGAAGTGTGAGGCACAATGTTATATAGAACAGAAGTGGAGTTTTGATTTATTTAATTTATTAACGAAATAAATATACTGTTGTTGACTGATATTGCTTTAAAGGCCATTCCAGACGCTAAAATTGATTTCATTGAAGAGTTGCTTTTTTGTAAAACTAAATATTGAAATAACATTTTTTTAGGCTATGAAAAAAAATGAAAAAAAATATTGACCCTATTTTCGGGGCGTACCGGCTGTTTAATTTGCATATTGCGCCTAATTGGCCCTATCAAGTCCAATTTCAAAACGGCTTTTCAAATCTCTTCATTTTTTTTTTATTAATTTCGTCATCTCTTTGTTCATATGGTGAACAAGTTTCGTAGGTTTTGCGAAAGAATTACAAGTTAAAAAAATTTATTTGCCCCATAAAATTTGCCCCAACACTCAACCCCAATGAGTTAAATAAAAAAAATTCATATATTGTAATCCCTTCCGCAAAACCTTACGAAACTTTTTTCACTATATGAACAAAGAGATGACGAAATTAATAAAAAAAAAATTAAGATGATCTGAAAAGCCGTTTTGAAATTGGACCTTGATAGCGCAATAAGCGCAATATAAATAAATAATAAATAAATAATTTTATTTAGAGTCCACCCACTCAGTTATATAACTGATTTCAGTGGGGGACTTTAAATCAAAGCGACCAAGCCAACCCTGCAGGCCCCGCGCAATCGACGAAGTGAGCGATAACCAAACCCAAAAGATCGATATTTTAATAGGAAATATAACAATCAGTGGTATGGACAGTGCGAAACCCGCGAATCAACGCCAGAATCAACAAGGCCGATTCAGAACAACTCTGAAATTTTTTTATGTGCTTCGTTTCTAGGACGGCTCCAAAGTCACCGTTTACAAACTCCTAAGACAAGAAAATAAGGACTTAAGCCAAATCAAAAAAAAAAAAATAAAAATGCCAAAAAAGCCGTTTTTATTTCCCCTAGCGAATATTTATTTTAATAATTCAAAACAATTTTAATAATAAATTTCAAAAGCACTCTTTAATTTTTTTTAAAAAAAAGTCTAGTATAGCTCGCATAAAACAATTATACTCATGTTGTATTGCGGTCTTCAAGTATAACATATAATTTATGTAAACAAGACTATTCCAACAAGATATAATGTATAATATAAAGTAATGTATCTTAAAACCAAAATAGAAGGATTTTGTTCGGGGTATCGCCATTAGGTATTTTCTTAGCACTCAGTCGTTTCATCTTCGTTCGCTCTAGATTCCCACTGACTCGTGCAACTTCATAAACTATCTCCAGACGGTTAAGTGCACCCCCCCCCCCCTCGACCCACACCCGTTGTAAGCACTTGCCGGGTGCAAGCAATGCCAAACCACGAAAGCAAGGCGGTGCCAGTTGGCTACTTGAATTGAAAATGAGCTCACGGAGGGATGCTGGCCAAAGCGGTGGATATAGGATGACCTGAATCGGGAGAGTTTAGACCCTGGCAACAGGGAAGATAACAGGACAATGGGGTGAATATCTAAGTAGGGTAAATACGGAACAAAGCCGGTTTACGTTTGATGTTTCATGCGTGGGCGAGTTTAATTATAAGCCCTAAGTGAAAATCGTATTTTTAAATAGCCGCATGTGTGGTAGGTTTCAATTAGGGGAGGACGTGCTGTACATGATATTGTATCTAAAGGGTTAATCTATACGCATACTGTTAATAATCTCAGGAATAAGGATTAATTAATTTTGAGCAGTAAATTGTGTCCTCATTTAAAGAGAACAATAAGGTTGTTAAACTCAATTTAATGGTGAAAAGTTAGGTGTTTTAGCTTTCAGTGGTGTTTTCTTTAAGTTTAATGTAGTATTGAGTTTTTTTTGTTTCATACTTACAGCAGTTAGTAGTTCGCAGTTAAAAACTGCTCATTTTCAAATATATTTTACAGATAATAATAATAAATACCAATTAAGAAGACTAAAGTTCCTAAAAACAACATAAGAATTACTTTGTAATTTACATTTATGTAACTCTGGCACTCTAAACGCATGCTTCAAATCATATCACAAGGTATATAAAAGAAGTGTGAGGTACAATGCTATATAGAACAGAAGTGGAGTTTTGATTTATTTAATTTATTAACGAAATAAATATACTGTTGTTGACTGATATTGCTTTAATGCAATTTATGTGCGCTTAAAATATGCGATATTTCTATTTGTAAAACCAATGGAATTGATCACAATCAGCATTGTGTTTTATTTGTTTTTATTTTATACGGAAAATTCTGATTGAAACTTTTTACGTTGTTATATTTGATGTGTGATAACTAGGAAACGTTGTCTGGGTCAGGATTATTAATGGTAAAAATCCACCACATATTTATCTGTCTTAACGAGGCATCAAACCCAAAACCTTTTAGTTTAAACACAGCAATAAATCTCGTGAAACTAACCAGCAAACCACATCTATTCTTTGCTCGTCTCTCTACCCAACAAGTCCTGAGTGTTTATACCAGTACCCACATTAGGCTAGAGTGCTTTGTTCTTCAAAGTGTTGATTAACCAGCGGATTGATTGCTCCTAGTTTCTCAGAGACCGTTCTCTATTCCACCACGATGAACCGACGTACGTAGTCATGAATAAAGATCACGATGAGGTCTCGATCTTCTAGTCTGGTGTATTACCCGGTTTTTGTGCCTCGCACTACCGCTCCGAGGCAACGAGTGTTTGTTTTGTCGAGAGGTTGTTGAACATTGTTATATTACGTCGGGCTATGGTGATGTATGTGTTCAGCACTTCATGGAACACACCTGCGCGAGAATGAAAAATTGAGGAAGCTTTTGTGACAATTCCTTTAGGAATGGAACTTGTTTTGTTCGTTTAACTTACTTTAGGATACATTCAAGATTGTTGATGTTGGTGCATGATACATTTTGAGTTGTTTGCTAAGAATATTTCAGAAACATAAATTGTGGTGATTTGTCGCGACGTTATTATTTTATTTATTTTCCTTATTGTGACATAATAACATAACACATATGAGAGTGTCATATTATAAATATTACCAAATGGGTGGAAACTACCGCTGTAAAGGATTTGTCACCAAGTCTGGAAATGTTATACCAGTTTTGAACTTTCAAAAGTAGTGTCTAGAAAAATAAAACGGAAATCATAATGATAATTACACATTTGATGCAAAAAAATAACTATATGCACAAATTAATATTTTATTTGAATCGTTTTTCTTAAATTGAGATGAAAGGGTAAAAATAAAATTACGTGTCATTGTCTTCATATAATTAGTTCTCTTCATTGTTTGAAAAGCTAGTGGATACATTTTGTTATTTTCTTAAATATTTTAATTTTAAAAAAGGAACAAGGGAAAATTATTCCACTCAATTAAAGAATCTGTACTTCTATAGACATAGAAATGTTCAATCTAGACTGAGACGAATAAAATTCTCATATTCTGTAATGTATGAACTCTTTTCTGTTGGCTCTTTCACAATTTAACAGTTTCTTAAGTTGTGCTTGGCACACAACTTAAGATCAACATGGTTTAACATGGAATCATAGTTTATTTTCTCATGTTTACGAGCACACGAGTTCTTTCTTTTCTGAACGATCATTCTAAAAACCATAGAGCGCGAAGTTAAAGCTCTCCCTCAGGGGGCAAGTTTCTCAATCCTCCTCTATAGCTAACATTTCTCTTCGGCTCTGTTGACGGTATGGCAAGCATGTATTAGAAATCACTCGACAACTCTGAGTTATGGCAGTTGAGATACTCCCCAACACGGTGCATTAATAACGTTAAGTAACATCAACCAAATAAATCTCTACTTTTATTGGTAAAAGTTTGTAATGGCCGATTATTCACTGTCTATCTCGCATGGTGTTGCCTGCGGGGGAGATTTCTCTCTGTCGTTGGTACCCCTGTAAAAACATGGCCGACAAGGGATGAAAGTCGCTAACTTTACTTACTTTCCGTTGTGATTTCGCTCGATTGATGATAATATAAGAGGAAAGTAGGACATGCTTTCAAGTGTTCTGTTTTGTCTAGTTGCGTCCACTATATGTTTTTGTTATGTAACTAATGTATCTAACTTTTCTGTCTTCTTTTAACGGGAAAATGTTTTTCTTTTCTACATTCCCTATTGTGTGGATGAGCGGAGGGAGTGATTACTATTTCAACTTGTCTTCCACTCCGTCCATTGTTTCCTAATGTTGGTTTATCTCGCATGGTTCAGAAAATGGTATAAACTTTAGAATATAAAACCCAATAACTTGACAATCCTTGTTATTTTAGTTGGTATTTCGACCAGACTATATTTTTCTTACAATTTAAAAGTGTCAATGTTAGTCCATAAATTATTTGAAATAGCAAAATTTATTATTGAAACCAGGATATGAAGTCCATTGTCTATATATGACTCTGGATAGCTTCAATATTCAATTATTTATATACGGTAATTTTTTGATAAATATAACAAAAAAATGGGAAATATCCCTGACATCGTTATCCAACCGGCCCTTATTCAGCTCGGTTAATAGAGGTCAAAAAAATCGATATTTATGTTTTAATTTTTTTAATAACCAGCTGTCGGTACATTATGTTTGATTTACATCAGATTATACGTGATTTTCAATCAATATGGGAGTCCTTCTACCATTATAGATGGTGTTCCCTTAAAGTTAAGCACACACCAGGGGCTTACTACAGTAGTCGAGGTCAGTGGAGTACTCCTCTAAGGTGAAGCGTCCGATTTAATAGCATACTTGAGACTCTATCCCATCATTTGCATGGCTATAACCTCGTCCGTTGATCACAGATCGATCGGTCCGAAGAGAAGGCCTGATGCGATCTCATAATGTTTGATAAGACTCTAACGTAGGTAAAACCGTAGAAAAAGGTGCAGAGTTGGAGTTGCATTGCCCATTCATAGAAAATGTGCCCGTATAAAATAAATTTGAATACTCCCAAGTATTAAATTTTTAGGAGACGTCCAGTTGTTTAATAATTTTTAAGGAATTTGAATTATTTTGATAATATGAAAACACCGTTTATTTTATGCGTAGTTTCATGGCCACAGATTCATTACAAAAACACTTAATACACATGAAAACACATTCAATATGTAAATGCGTTGAGACGAGTTTTTATAGACTTATTTTTAGGTACAAATATTCAACCATCATATTTAAAACATTCAAATTCATTTTTATTTACAAAGTGGAATTCAATATAATAAAATTATTCGCAGGACGCTTAAAGACGTGCATTATTAAATATATTTGATAATTTAATATCACCTGGTAGTAATGGCAGGCGGTATCGACTTGGTGTTAATGCATGTTTGAAACAATGTAATGAAAGACTGGAACATCCTTAAAAGAATGAATAAAATATAAATATGAAGAAATGTAAATTTGTGACTATATTATATGAAGGACAAAGTTTTCTTTCTAAATGTAAGGAAGTTACTGTTGGTAGAGCAAGGAAAATTACTAGACTTTATAAACTTTGTGAGACAATATGTATTCGTTCTCTCTTGCTTGACTTTTATGCTTCAAAATGGCTCCTTAATAACTGCAAGGGTTTATCATATCACTTTTATGCTAGTTTGTGTAGTGATGTATATTGTTCACATTACTTTTAAGGGTGTTCACTTTATTTTAATAACATAACTTAAACTATTTTCTCTCGCAAAATGAAAAATTTTCTTGAAGTGTTACTAAAACATACTTATGTGAATGAAAAGATCATCGTTGTTCTTTTTAAGATGTCAGAATAAAAAGTTGTCAAATATAAAAACTAACGTGTGAGTTTATTTCTAAATTTAACAAGTATCTAAAAACACAACTCACCTAACTCAACTCATATTTCGCACTGGCTTCACTATATTAATTAAAAATTGTAACTTTACAATAATTATCGAAGCCTATTATAGGATTTACCATATTCATGCAACATAACATATATATATATATATATATTAATGAGTAATTGTTTTTAATAAGAACATAATAACTGTACTCTACATCTATCCATTTACATTGCATTTCGAAAAGCGACTATACAACCGAAAACAAAGTGAGATTTTTCAAATGTTCGTGGTAGTTAATGAAGTCATCATGATTTTCTCTGCACTAGTGAACATTGTCAAACGCTTTTTGATTACATTCTCTGTATTAAATGTCGGACTGTAGATATTCAGCGTCAAACATAGTCGGTGATAAGTTGACAATCAAAATTGTTCATTTTACCGAATAATTCCTTTGAAAGTTAAAATGAAGAAATTCCGTGAAATATTTCGATTTATTTTTGTGTCATGTTGAGTGATCTGAACATAATTCTCTCAATTCGATGGTGTTTTAATATAAAGTTATATGAGGCATATTCAAGGGATTATTGGATGACGAAGCGAAGACTTCAATTTCACCGACCCCCAAAAAATTTAGCTCGATGTGTTTTTTTTTTTTTTTTTTTTTTTTGTTTTTTTTTCCGTCTGTTTGTTCGCTCTCTACCAGGCAAACCGCAAATGCCATCTTGATGAAAATTTGACACGACCTTCGTTTTCTCTGAACTTAGACTTGCCAGTTTCTGGGTACAATCGAAGAAATATTTCTCATGAATATCGTACTTTGACGAATTTTTTTCGATTTTTAGTGCGATATTTTCGTGCCATTTGGGCCGATTCTTACCAACGGGTGGGGCTACAACGTTCATATTTCACATACACATTAAGGTTATGGTGATGTTTTGCTTTCTGAAAGAAAAAGTTGAAAAAGTTAGCCAGAATCGAGAAAAATAAAGCTTTTAATATACTTTTTTTTTTACTTTTTGTGCGATATTTTCGTGCCATTGCCCCAATTCTGACCAAACGGGTTGGGCTACAATGTTCATATTATACATGGACATTAAGGTTATGGTGATGTAGTACCTTTTGAAAGAAAAAGTGGAAAAATTTAGCCAGAATCCATAGAAATAAAGCTTTTAATACAAGTTTTTTACGGTAAATAATACCAATTGACAAGAAACAAAAGAAACTTGACAACATTTACCGAGAATGCGTAGGCAGCAAAACAAAGCACTTGCAAAAGTAAAGATAACCCACGCAAACTAAAACCTTAAAAAGCTCATCCATCAACGCGGCGGGACTTTAGCGTTTTCCTAGTATTACGGAAGCAATAATTTTATGTTAAAAAAATATGGATAGCATAACATAAAAATTCGATGAGAAGTTGTGCACATTCAAGTTTAGCTTATTATATTATACTATTACGCTTCTCAAACTACGGCAAAAGTGAGCTCTGAGTTAAAGGCGTTTAAATACAACATGTCTTTGTTTTAAATCCAGTTAAATTTGTATTAGTCGTTTGTGTTTTATACTCTGTAAAATTATTAATACATATTTCACACATATTTTCATTTCGCGACCCCCCCCCCCCATATTTATACACTAGTTCATATAAGTTTGAGACCAAAATTTCTGTTACAACAAAATTCTCAATATTTACTAAGATAAAAACACTCAATATTGCAAAAAAGATTCTCTATTTTGCTCGTGTTTGATGATTTTGAATTCCAACTATAACATGGACTTTTACCTTTGATTTGAAGTGAGAAATACATTTGGATAACGTATTTTCTTTTGTAATTTCCAGTTTGACGCTCTTCTGTGATTCGGGGAAGTTGTCTACGAGATCTTGCAGTAACCGGAAACCGGAAGTAGAACACCAACCGGAACCAAGATGGCGGCCTTCGTCGCGAAGCAGATGGTGGGCAACAAGCTGAGTGCAGTCAAAGGTAGGACAAGTGAAATCACCAACATTTTACCTGTTCTGTTTACAAAGTCTTGTCTCGACAGACTACGAAGTATATACACGTTGATTACCTTGTCATTCTTATCGGTGTTCGTAATAACGAAGTTGTCTACTTAACACGAACGAAGACAGTGAAGATAACTGTTCTACTCGCACAGAAAAACATCGAGTATGCATTTTTATAAAACAAAAAACACAAATTTAAGCACACTTTGCACTATTGCAAAACATATCAATCAAAACATAATTTAGCATTTATATTGTTAGCTTATTTTGTCGTTTAAACTTATTTACACAAATATTTAATAATTATTCTTTCAACAATCTATACATTTACAGGGACTTAAATGTTATTTGAGTAGTTATTAAATAACGCATAATCCGGCAATAAATAGTTATACCAATAACTAACTGTTCATTAATGGATACAAAAATCATTTTATAATTTTAAAAAATAACAATTCTAAAGTCATCGGTTTTAAACATCTTGAATATCGTTAATAACATAATAAAATTATTTTTGATGTGTAGTCCAAGGTTTTTAAAAACTGAATACAACAACTCAGAAATGAACGTTTGAAATTAAAAATGATTTTGGTGGAGGTGCCGGGTCTGTTATTTTAGTTTTACACATTCGAACAAAGAGTCTTACCGCGCCCAGATCGCTCAAGATGACGGTTGAGTTTGTACAATGTAACAATTTGGGTTGTTGTGTTCATATTGTGTAGATTTACGTCAAGTTACGGTTCAGATGTATTCAGACTAAGAGTAACGTTCATCGTGATATTAGCGACGTAATCAGAAGTATACTTCTATGTCTTAGATTCAAATCGTCCAAACACTAAAACGTAATTTTATTTTTATTTGTGTATTTATATATTATCTTTTAATACACGAACAAATTGAAAATTGACTTAATAAATACCTGCCTTCTGCAAAGTTACAAAATTTACGCTCATATGTATAAAATCAATTACTTTTGAATTTAAAAACGTCAAAAATATAAATAAATAATAATACTATATAAAAATATATAATAAAGCGTGTCATCTTTGATAATAACATACTTCGGCTGATGACATTAAATAACGGAAGCACAAATAACATGAAGTATCACGCTAAGCCTTCTATACTAATGCATTATGTTAGATCCGGCAACGCTGTGTATCACGCCCAAACACAATCAGCGATATGAGATTGCTGGCAACGCTGTACACCACACCCGCCTGCTACTCAACGCCCAGCATTATTTACCCGTTTAATTTCTCTCCCCACCTCCAATCACGTCGAACAAACTTCCTTTTCAACAGTGTCACCTTGTCCAGACGTGCACACCACTACGGCGTTGTTTATCCTTCCTTCCCTTGCGAACCTGCCAATCTAGACTAAACTCGTTAGTATGAAGATTAGATCGTAACAAGATTATCAACTCACATCCGAAATTACTTAAGTATCAAAATAATAACCTTGCCAACATCAGAGTTTATAACAGCGTTGCCAAGATTGGAGAACAAAGGCGAAAGTCAAGTCTGACTGTGGGGGAAATATTTGGAATGTTGTACCAAATAAAGAGAAATACTGTTTTTTGTGGTCAAACATAAAAAGTGAATAAAAACAACAGCAAATAATAATGTGTGTTTATGATTTTGTTGACTGTGAACGAGCGTTTTATATGTTTAAAATCACTTAAAATTTGCTATTTGGCACTTGTCGGGTAATAACTATTTGTAGTAGTTTTATTTTATACGAGAAGGTTGCCTAGAGCTGTAATCATATAAAATATAAATAAACTAAACACTTGAGGGAAACGCTGTATAACCTTTGAAATAGTTTTTATATAAATTAAATACGGGTAAAGTTCATTTTTTATTATTTGTAATTTTTAATTAAATCCAGGTCAATTAGCAACCCCATCAAATCAATCATTAATTTAATAATAACAACTGAAAACACTTCAAAATATTCATTTTCAAATATTGTCATGACAGTAAACAGACATACATTTGACTTGTTTTACGATTAATTTATCATTGGTGTATATTTGAGTGACGTAAAACACAAATATTACAAAAGATTATTGATGAAATGACTAAAATTTTATTGTGTGTGTAGCGAGGTTGACTAGATGTGTAAATAGATTGTAATTTTAATTAATTTATAATTAACGAGTTTGATGGCAGCGGACAAAAACACAACGGTTTCTGTTTATATTCGGATAAAAAGTTGGGTTTCTGTTCTATTTTTAATGAGTGCGTAAGTAAAAGTTTCCGAGTCTTGCCCACTTCAAAGCTCAAAAGTGCATTCAATGAAAACCAACGAAGCCAATTACCAAAGCTTTGGTTGCAAACTTAGTTTTTCATCTAGTCGGCATTTTACAACTTCGAATAGAGCGAAGCTGCGGTCTTAGTACCATTCGTCTGCCAGTTAAAGAGGCTAAATAGAGAAATGTATTATTTGTTGGGAATTAATATTCCAAGTTTACTAGGACGAAGATAAACGGTGATATACATTTTCTTGGAAGTCTGTTAATGTTTTTCAACGTGTGTTTGTTGCAAACGTACATTACCTTCATACAATTATTAATATTTTCTAGAGTTTTAATTTGAAACATAATTTAAATGCATATTTTTCTGCTCATACTACATTGAACTGCAACTTAACTGCTTAATGCTTTTAATAATGTTTTATACTATGTCTCACTATGTTATTATCTAACAGTGACATTGAGTTATTAAAATTAAAAGCGTTAAGTTTTGCTACGTATGTTTTAAATCAAAGATGTATCGTAATAGTGATTTGTTTTACAACTAAAAGTTATTTGAAAAAAAGCTTATAACAAAAAAATATTATTTTAGTGGAATTCCTTTTTTTAAATTTAAAACGTGTTCACACAAAATGCGGAATACTGTCAAAATATTTGTATTGCTTAAAGTTCTGCTATTTGATAATTTAATATACTTGCTCTACATCATGTCAGTTAACAAATATTTTTAATTAAAGTAATTTAACATTATTTGAACGTCTCCATTTAAGTCGAATTTATTTAAACATTCAACTTGTTAGATAAATCATGACAAACTAGGGAAGTTTTTTCATACGTATTTTCGTTTTTCAATTTAGTTTTTTAATCTATATAATTTAAATAAATATAATCAAATTAATTAATTTAAAGGGTTTTTAACTGTATATCAAAAGACATTTTATACAAAGTAAAATTAATAACAGAAAAAGGGGCCAATGACCTGTATTTAAACGTATTTTCGAGCTAGGTTTAAAAATTTTCGCATAAGATAATAACAAGGGATAATTTACCACGATTGGAGTTTTTCAATAAAAATTAAAAACTCGACACCCTTTTCTTGAATCCTTTTTTTTTAGGAGTAGTTGGTTTGTGATTACCAAAGATGTTGAGAACTGCAGTATTGTTTTCCGTATGAGGTAATTTGGACGTTCGACACGATGATAACAGGGGGATTTTTGGTCTATCTGCTATTATGGGACCAAAAGAACAAGGTTAAGCGATTTAGGAAATTAAAAACACAAGTTTCGACAATGGATCAAAAAAATTAAAAAATTCGTGTTAAATCACAGTTACAAGATATAATTTTTTAAAACGGTCATTATGTGTAGTAGTGTGCTATAGATCACGTGGTAAAAAAATAATTTTGGGGTTTTTAGCCCCTTTAACGTTTTTTAAATTGTTAGTTTGATAAAGACATTTTAAATAAAGATATTAATAACAGTGAAAAGTTCAATGATTTGTATTTAGAACGTATTTTCGTATTTTAAATTATTTTTGTTTTTGAAGCTATTAATAACCAAGGTATAATTATCACAGTTTTGAGTTTTAATAAAAACTAACATTATTACTTGAGATCGTGTTTTAAGCGTTGTTTGTTGGACTATGCACGTATGTTGAGAACGTCAGTATTGTTTTCCCGTATGAGTAACTTGTTCGTGACGTGTCAACCACAAGTAGGATAAAGTTGCAGGGGGTGTTTTTGTTCTCATTGCCTCATTAGGGAATCACCACAAAGATAGCAATTCTGTTGTTTAGTAACTGGATGTATGATGAGATTCTTGTGATGTAAACAAGGTTATAACGACTGGAGCAATGATGAAAGTAAACACTCTTTAACTAGATGATATGACACAAAAACACACACTTGCACATTGTCGTTTGCCATGTGGGATTTTAAACCCCTTTTTACAATTGACAATCTGTCATAGGTGAATCGAAAATTTAAAGAACTATATAAATGGGGTGCATCGGATATTGAACGAACTATATAAATAGTACTAACGTTCATAGACATTCTTTAATCCCTGTTATAGCAGGTAATAACATAATGGATTGTATCCCTGCTATTTAAATAGTCCCGTATAAAATAAATTATGTAAACTGAGTGTATGTATATACGATACTGCATTTTTTTCATATATATGGAAAATATATACTCAAAGCAGATTACGCTCGCGTACCATAAAACGAAAAAAATCTTAAAGTTAATAACGGATCGTATTACTAGATTTAAAAAGCAACTCGAAATAATAAATAATTTATATTCATCTTTATGGTTGTTGGTGTTGATATCCGTTTTCATTTTTGCCTGTTGGTTAGGTGCCCTTTTTCACGTTAAATTTATGTACCTAAACTTTGTAAAATTTTAAATCGGTTAGCAGAGTATTCTTTAACATGGTGGTGTTATAATTCGTACTTAAATAAACGAATAAAAATACTTCCAGACGTCTGTACGCGCTAGAAAGGAAACACCCCCGCCGTAAGGGCTGAAACTCTCTTCTAGTGAGTGTATCGTGCTGGTAAGGAACTACCCCCTCTGTAAGAGCGGAAACTCTCTTCTTATGACAGTGAGTGTATCGTGCTGGCTAGGAACTACCCCTACTGTAACGGCGGAAACTGTCTTCTAATGATAGTGAGTGTATCGTGCTGGTAAGGAACTACCCCCTCTGTAAGAGCGGAAACTCTCTTCTTACGACAGTGATTATTATTGGATATTGCTTAACGTCTCATATTTATGCAACTTGGCTAATCGAGACGAAGGGAGGGACGTAAGGGATGACGCGGGGGGACAAGGGGTGGACAGGCCTGTGCTGGTCAGAACCAGCCACAAGCACATGGGGAGGGCAGGGGTTCCCCCACGTCGTGGTCGTCTCCGTCTGTGTCATCATCCGTCCGTGTTGTCTTTGTCATCGCCGTCGGGGAGGTAGTCAAAGGGAAGGGGTTCCCCGACGACGACCCAGAGCTCGCCATTAGTTTCAGGGAGTGAAACTCCCATATTCACGGGCCAAACCGCGAGAAGGTGTCGAGTTGGAATATAAGGCCCTTATGCCGTGAGTGTATCGTGCTGGTAAGGAACTACCCCCTCTGTAAGAGCGGAAACTCTCTTCTTATGACAGTGAGTGTATCGTGCTGGTAAGGAACTACCCCCTCTGTAAGAGCGGAAACTCTCTTCTTATGACAGTGAGTGAATCGTGCTGGCTAGGAACTACCCCCCCTTTGTAAGAGCAGAAACTCTCTTCTTATGACAGTGAGTGTATCGTGCTGGCTAGGAACTACCCCCTCTGTAAGGGCTGAAAAGTGTTTGGTAGCTCTCTAGTGATAGTTACAGACCATACTAGAATATCGTACAGGGTTTCATGTGACCACTTTGTACTGACAAGTGTGTCATTAAGACGAGATGGACTAGGTGCCCCAGCGTGTCATTACAGTGTTATATGCGGGTAATCATACCCGGATGATGCGTCATGTTACCAGGCTGTAGGCTCAGTTGGAGGCAGGCTAGAGAGAACTTCGTACTTTAGAACGACATTTAAGGTGTACTCGCAAGGCGGCAATGTACTTAAAGTAAAGTTCTTTTGAAAGAAGTAAACACTTTCTTGTACAATTAATGTTTATGAATTTTCACATGACTGTTTTATTATTATTTTTATTTTCCACGAATAGGCTTTGTAGGAAGGTTGGCAGAAAAGGGCAGTATGCCCCAAGAACAAGGTGTCTGCCAACCTCTACACAACAAACTGTGATAATAAACAAGCACTTATAAAACATAGAATATAGAGACATAAAAGAGACAAACATAGAAGAGACAAATTAACAAAACAATAATAATTCAATGAATTCATAATATCAAAAAAGGTATCGTAATGTAGAAGACTTGACAACTATGTATTGTTAAAGGCCAATTATAGAAAATTACACTTATATTAAATATTTTATTACAAACCTGTAATATTTTGAATTATTACAGAAGTAACAAATCAAAATTATGTAGTAGAAGTCAAAATAAAACAGTTTTGTTATGTATTATTTAATAAGCAAAATGGATTTGGTGGAGGTGCCGGGTCCACTAGTTAATTTTTACACGTTCAAACCAAGTGTCTTACCGTGCACGTACCGCTATAAATGACTGTTGATTTTGGACAATGTACGATTTTGTGTTGTGTGTTGATGATTAAAAGATTTACGTCATGTTTCGGCTATGTAAGAGTAACGTTCATCGTGATACTAGCCACGTAATCATAGGTATACACCTGTATGTTTTGGATCAAATAATCCTAAAACCATAGTTTTATATTTTTTATTAGTTTATTGGTTTTTTTAATTGTATAAGTTGTATATGTATTATTCATCATTAAAAAATCAATGAAAATACATTACATTTTTTATAATTTATCATTTAGCAATACAATAACATGTTATATATTTTCTTATTTACATTATAATATGTTTAAGCGTAAAATCGGATTTGGATTAGTTATTTGAACGTTCAATGAATCTCACTATACATCATCAGCCAAGAAACATAAAAACTGTAAGCGTTCTATTCGCTTCTGTCAAAATATTGCACACGTTACTATATCTGGTTCAATGCACTACCTACACTGAGATAAAATTGGCTTTTGACGTATTTTGACAAGTTTATTACTTCAATCTAAGTTTTCCACAATATACACCAACCTTTAATCTTCGTTAAACTTTTACATCACGGTATTTTTATTTGTCGCTATACACATGTTTTCTAGACGAACTATTAGAAACAATTTGTTTACTATTACAAACATAAAAAACAGTTTTTTTTTAATTCTTTGACGAATAGTTTTCTTTTAAAAATATGCTTCTCCTCGAAATGTGCACAAATTATCAAGTTCCTTTCTTATCGTGATTCTTTTATTTCTTCGCTATTTTAAGTGGAAGCAAAATTGTGCAACGTTAAAGTTTTTCATACGACATAGCGTAGTTTATCGAATCAACAATGGATCATTTCTCATTAAGTCTCCGATTACTTAAAATTCCGCACAAATATTTACCTAAGCTAATTAAGTCAGATCTGGCTGGAGCAGGCTGCATGGTGGGAGCTTAAAAACTCAAAGTTGGCGCTCAACTTCTGATGAGTTGTCAGCGTTCTGATTGAGTTGCCGGAATTATGCTGACGAAAGTCAAGTACGATGTCATCAACGCGTTGGCAGTTTTTCCTCCCCACCGCATTTTGTTCGTATGGATTTAAACGAGAGCACCTACTATTCTAATGGAATTACCGGTTGAAGAGGGTGAGAAGAGAGAGTCGAACTAGGGTGGTACAGGGTGTGCCTCCAGGCGTGCAGCCACGGATAGGAATAGGAGCATTCATGACGTAGTTCCCGTTTTTGAGTTTATAGCAGCATGTATTTATAACAAAAAAACGTAAAATATTAGAGGTACATACTCATTTTTTCTTCATTTTATACAGTGTATTTCATTTTATTTATTTACATTGAATTGATAATTTAGTAAATTATAAAATGTGACAGTTCTTGATAAAAAGGTTGTTTTTTAATTTAGCTGCGATTATTTTAGTTTCATTGGTTGTTGTTTTTATTTTTTTGGGACAAAAAAATTTAATTTCACGCACAAAATTTAGATTATTCGCAAAAAGCTATAAATATGAAGTAATATTTACAAATAAACATGTTTTTATTTTTGGTTATTCGTTAAATTGTAAGGGTTTTCGATTTCAGATAATAGAAAACAGGGTAAAATCATTTGTATTGAAATATTTTTTCTTGACCCGGCACCTCCACCATTTCAATATTCCGTAAGATTTTAAGAAAAAAACAATTTTTTTTGTATTTTTTTTTTTAAATTATCTTGAAGTCCTTGACTATAACTTAACAGATTTTAAACACAATCTGAAAAATATTGACCACATCTTATCTTTGCTGACACTCACGTCCTATTAACAAACACAACCCACGCATTCAACGTGTGATAATACACAATTAAATCACAAGCTTTCTCTTTTGCACGCGCTTGCAGTTCGAATAAAACCTTCTAATAAAGCTTTAAATTTGAGATATCTAATCGCGATGAGATTAAATTTTAAAACTTTATTTTATTGCTATGGAGATGAGAAGTTTTAATGGGATTACTTCTCGCTAGCAAACGGTAGATTAAACAGGTTTTCAGATCGTATTCATGGATTAACATGGGGGGCGCACCTACAATGATATCTCCCGTTGCTTTGTCCGGGTGACCAGCAATAACTGTTAACAATCGCAGAACGTTAATGCGGGATTTCGGGACTCATTTCAAATTCAACTTGGACCTCTTTTTATTCAGAATATAATTTTTAATATGTATTATAATTAATTTTGTGAATTCTCACATGGGTTGCAGAAGAAACGGAACAGCGATATTCAAAACGAGTTTTTTTAAACACCACTTCACTTAACAGTTTTAAATTGACTCACATTTTATCATACCTTTTGTATTGGACTATGTACAGTTACCAAGAACCCAACACTTTTCAACAATTATTTCATGTTCCAATGAAATATCTTTGAATTTGACTCGTTTTATGAACTCTTATTATAAAAAAGTAATTTACACGTAATAAACAAAACAAATTATTTCCCTTGAAACGAAGCCAGATGTTACTCTTCGGTGTGTTGCAAGTCTAGGCGCGTTTTTCGTTGCTCTATCCATCTCCATGGTGATTGCCAGATTGGATATAATCACAGTTATTCCACTCCCTTTTAATTGACTAACCACACAAATTAAAGTAATTACAGGTTTATAATTGCGTATGCTCGGAGTATGTGGGAGAATTACGCGCGGTGGTAAAATACCTGCGGTGTTACATCGCACAACACACAGATATCACAGTACTCTGTTAACATTTGGAGTTGTCAACCTAGACGTTTGAACTCGGCTCACACGAGTTTGTCGCGTTAATGACGTCGTTGTGTTCAATGTAATACTTATATTATTTATGACGTATAAATTCACAAATATTATCGAAGTGGGGCTTATGATTATTAAACGATAACGGACTATCCTAAATGTCTGCTACTTATAATAGTTCACATACTGATCTTATTGGACAAGGCAAACCGCGGTGGTACGTACGATCAGGACGCTGGTCCGACGAGTGTGTGTATATCTCTACGAGGACGTGGGTTCGAATCCCGCATAAGACATGGTATTTTTGTAATCGTTCTTCATCGTCATCTATCATCACTTTGTCTCGAATAGCCTTGTTGAATTAATATAGACGTGAAGCAATAAAAATCATAATAATCTTATGTTACCAGAAGTATAATAAAAGCAACATTAATTTATTTTTATACTGCCATTTTGGTTATTTTAATGATTACAAATTAGTCATATAATTTAATAGATCACGACATTTTCTTGTTAAATTTGTGAATTTCTTGTTTTAATTTGTTTTGCATCGATACAACAAAGTAGATCACATACGAAATAGTCCTCAATACTAGTAAACACATACTTTCTTGCAATTCGTGTATTTAAATCTTGTCTGTGTCTAACTGAAAGCTACGAATATCAAACAGTAGACGCCTGATTGGGGAGCCGCACGTCAGCCCTAAGTAAGACGGACACCTGACGCGCAGGGTAATCGAATTCCTCGCAATGACAGCGAAGGTTTTAGCCCCAGCACAGAATATGAGTTTCTATTTCTCGCGAACTCAATGTGACATGTCACAATGGTTTAGTATTTCTTTCTAGTTCGGAAATGTATTCGGTTGAAGAGATAAAATGTTTATATTCTTCTATTTTCTACGATTTACCGAGGAAACTTCGCAAACCATTAGGTCGATGCCAAAAAGTCTACTATTGGAGACAATTTTACTGTAAGCATTTATTTCTCAAGTAGACCTAGACCATGAAGTTTATTGCCATTTTTAATATTCGAAATACCCTCAAAGTTGCGCTGTGATTTGATTTATTTTGTAATTAATGTTAATGAACATTCTTAACGAGATATATTGTCGAGAAGATGCACTATCATCAAAAACACAGTTCCTTCTCAGGGTAAATTCATAGCACAGTAGGACGTTCAAGCTCATTGCATGATACCAATACGGTATCGCAAGATTAAAAAAAAATCAATTGTAACTAATCTCCCACCAGAGCGCAGAACGATAGGGGAGTGACCACAGTTGTTTTTACGTTGATAAAATAGGAAATTTAAAACAATTTGGCGGCAGTGCATTATTGTTGTGGTGGGTGACAGATTTCCCCACCAGAGTGCAGGACGATCGACGTTTGGTCACTGCCATGTGTAAGTTCCACTGGAACCAAAATGTAAAGAGTGCTGTGGTCACTCCCTGATCATGCGATCCTGGCGGAGAATCGAGGCGAACCAGCTTGGCATTGCCCTATTAGCACAATCAATTAGATGTTTATAATTTAATTAAATATATATGTATACATTACACAAAATCAGACTACCGCAACCACATTTACGTAAAAACATGTGGCTAGTCGATATATTTATTTATCTCCTATCCTATTCAGTCATAAACATTGATTTACAAAGGACAAAAATAAAACCAATAATTGCACACAAAATAATAAACTGTAGATAAACAAATTTTGAAATAATAATATCACAACAACGATATTATAATATGACAATATTTTCTGTATTGCACTGGTTGATGTTTCATCACATATTCGCGTCCTGGGTTTGAGTTGAGTATTGTTGTAATTTTACGTTGCCTTGTCATTACCTTTCACCCACTTATTTTCCCAATTAGAATAGTTGCAACATTTTTATGATACATTTAAGCCAATCATCGTCAGGCCCACGACTACTTCGATTACACAAAAGAGAAAAGTAATTCATTTTTGTGTCCGTGCATTGTCTTTTAGATAGTTCCCTCACTTGGTAAGGCCAACATAGGGTGGCCTAAACTTTCGATAAGACATACTTTTCTGTGGGCATCCCCACTAAACCACTGAAACATACCTCTATCTCTGAAGTCTCACTCTCTTCAGAGTATTGTTGTGAGTATGGGCAGGATATTAGCGGTGTGGCTGTAATGCGACCCTCGGTTCTCTCTGTATAGAGCTCTCACTTTACTACCCCAGATAAACATGCTGGTGTACATTCATAACCATTATTAACTCATAACATGTAACATAAAGTGAGTTGTTCAGAATGCTAGTTATCATAGGTGTAGTGTTCATAAACTTGTGATGATGCGGTTGTACCTAACTATAAACAACCATTAACATACAATTTACTATGTTGACGCTTAAAATAATATGATTCTACAACTTGAAATTTTCAGGGCTACGAAGACAGTTTTATTCTGAACCTCGATATCACCATTCATTAATCTGATAAGGGAATCAAGTGATTAATATATCATACTTTTGAAAATATAAATAGTAAGTATTAGTTGATAAATATTTAAATTGGTTTCTTTTGGAGAGCATTAAACAGTTTTATTTTATTGTTCAAACGGTTTTCTGAAAGAATCGAATTGAGTCACTGGTGTAGCTTACCATTCTGACATTCTTTCCCGAATTCATCTGTCCTATAGTAAGCTTTAGAAAGAAAAATTATTTTTAAAATGGAATTAGCCGGTTGACCGATATTGGAAATGTAAAATGACATTAAATACAACTCTTTACTCAATGTAGGGCGTACAGCACCAATGGTGTGTGTGTAGCCAGCGGTTTAGCAGCGGTCGTTTAACCGTTTCCCACTCGAACACCAAAGTTAAGCAGACTTCGGGTGTGGTCAGAGGTTGAGTGGGTGACCGCACTGTCCTAAAACTAAAGTATACCACTGGTTAGAGCAGATAGAGAGTTCGAGAGCTAGTGTAACGGCTTCGTTCTCCTCGACGTCTGCTCGGCAGTCCGGGTTAGTAGAGGAACCTATATGACTGTCAAGGTCACACCATCCTTTCGGATGGGACGTTAAGCCGGTGGTACCCTTGGTACTTTTCGAAAGGAGTAGGCTACGTGTCGGTACCGGGTTTCCCCTATTCCCTTCTGTTCATACTTCATCCTCATCTATCACCACTCATCGTCTCGAATAGCCAAAGTGCATTAAGAGGATAGGATACTCGCGAAATTAAAACTACGCGAAATTACAGTTTTTTCGTGATATCTCGAGAACGATGCAAAATATCTAAAAACGGATTCTAGACCGAATTGTGTTTTTTTTAGAACTATATAATGCAAGAAAAAATATTCAAATATAATAATTGGTGCGGTTTATATTTAAAATATGCATTTAATTAATTAAATTTCTAATTAAAAACTTAATTACCATCACATTACAATATTTTTTCTTGCATTATGTTGTTCTAACAAAACCACAGTTCGGTCTAGAATCAGTTTTTAGATATTTTGCGTCGTTCTCGAGATATCACGAAAAAACCGTATTTTCGCGTGGTTTTAATTTCGCTACTATCCCATCCTCTTAATATGAGACGTTAAGCAATATCCAATCAATCAATCAAACCTTTTAGTATTAAAATAGATTGCATTAATAAATTTCTAAAAGAGTTGAATGTTCGTTCTCTTTTATGTATTTAACGTCTATCCTAGTCGGTTATTAGCTCGAACATGATCATTATGGTTAAGAGTGATCACTTGGGTGGTTACGTCTTCGGTCCTGTCGGTGTCAGCTGTTCTCGGTGCTTACACAAGGCTGCCTGCTAAACCGCGCGGGATCTGGGGATGACAGTGGCCACATCTCCACGAGCTTCGTGGGGATTCCAACAGAAAAACAGAGAAAACGTTGCGCTTGTCTTTGAAAATGTCATCAAGAAGAAATCCATATCATCTTTTTGGATGAATGCGCAAATAATCTTAGTTTGAGATTTATACGAAAACGAAATACAACAAATAATTTATTTTACATTCACAACGCGTATCAATTTCAATTTTTTTTAAACAAAGTATTCCAAATAAATTAATAATATAATACTAGAACAAGAGTTATAAAATTTTCAATTTTCCATTTTTTAACAAACATTCCAACACACAAAATATATAAACGAAAAATGCTCTTATATAAAATTAATCTTGAGTATTTTTTTATTTCTTCTTTCGATTTTTTTTACATCAATTTAATTTGATCATCACATTTTGACAAAAAATTGTCTTTGGATAAACATGTTCAAATTTCCCTCTCACTCGTATTTTAATCAGTTTCTGAAATGTCATCAAATGTGTGATAGATACTTGATTAACTCCATAATAACATAGACACACCGCTTGATTAAACCGCACAACCCTTTAGTTCCTAGCCTGCTCTGTGGTTGGTAGCCCTGCTCGAGTTCGCTTCCAGTGTTACCAAGCTACTGAAAACCACCGCGGGATATCACATGACTATGACACACATAATATATAGTTACAATCTTCTTTCTTTCATGAAACGTTTTGATTTTCCTTTTGTAGTCTTCTAGATTTTTCTAGGTAAACATTTTTCATGGAATTTCTTAGTTTCCGGAAAAATGAGGAAAAGGTGTGTCCATACAATTCTTTTTGGGATAGAAGTGGATATTTCTTCTTTTCAATTTTCTGACCAGCTTCCAATTGTATTGTGTTATTCTGAAAGAAGGAAGATACATAGCGAACGAATGAGCTACCGTGCAATTTACAACACGTTTTCACGGATACATTTTTATATGGCAAATCAGTTCTCGTACTTCTATAGAGTTTTGTACTATGCAAGTACAACAAACTGCACCCGTAATGATTACGATATCACAAGCAAAGAAAGCTTTACTACTGGTCTTATTTTCGAGCATACACAGCTTTATTCGTAAAGTTTGTTAATCTACAATTCCTCGGACGAGTTCAGTGGCTTTTTGTGCGACTTATACATGTATGAATTGCTTGCTATTCACAAGGAATTCTGGGAAGTAAATTACTCCACGTGGAGTTGTAAAACCTCGTTGACCAACCACAATCCGAGTTTCGAAGATTCAGCCAATCGGGATGACTAAAAGAATTCGGAACTACAAAATATGGAACGGAGATTCCTGAGATAATGACTGCCGAATACAAGGGAAATATGAATGGAAACCGCAAAGTTTTGTGACCAACAAACGAGACAATCTGTTGTTAATGAATAGACACTTTGAATGAGTAAAAGGGCGCTTCCTGGTTAGATTTGAGCACCAAACATTTCTCAGAAAAAGGTTTGATTGCCGAATAAATAGTCAGATGACTCAAGTGAACCGTGAACTGTAATGGAGAGCTTGTTCTATGATCCAATGATTTTAAATTTTCAGTACCTTTAAATGCGTTTTCTTACGGATTTTGATAAAAAAGCATTTTTAACCACTCTTGTTCATATCTTTGTTGTAATTTGCATAGAATTATCAACTTCTGAAGGGCATACAAGTATAGATCTAACAACATTGTATAAAGTATAACGCAAAATCTTTAATCATTCATCAGTCACATTATTTTTACGAGAGAATGTTTTAATACAAATAACATGGGCGAGATAGGGCTAATGATCAATGGAGAGTGCCTTCTTAAAGGCAGTAGTTCTGATTAGATTGGTTTCTGCTTATCATCAAATACGCTTTGGCTCTAATCAAGACTATCATCAAAGAAGAACTAGAGGCAAATTGTAAGGGAAATATGAGATACACCCTAACCTCCAAACGCTATAGATGTATGCTAATTTAACCCAGCCTCAGGCGAATCAAAGTTAGAGGGATTGGCTGTCATGGCCGACGTTCCACTGTTTCCTTAATCTCACAGTTCGATTGATGTACACCAAGAGATTAACTTTCCTTCGATCTGTAACCACAATGGCAAGAATTCATTTGAGCGAATGAAATGCAACATTTTCAACACATAAACTCTAAGTTTCCAACTTTGAACTTTAAAAAAGTTTTTGAACCCATGCACTCAATTCCTGTACATCTATGTTTTTTTCAAATTAAATGAACATCAACTCTCACTGTAAGATTTTCATATGCCTAGTGGTGTTTTAGAAGTTTTTATACCCAGTTGCAGCCAAAATATCCTCTTGTTTTTCATCTCAAAATCTATTGCGCGAAGTTGGATTAATATTCCCAAAGGAAACATATCGTTGTATACAGTTTCATCTTATAATAGAGGACGTCAACTCAATTCCAACACCCATAGATTTCCATTAAACCTCGGCACTTATCACTAATGAGTTACGCCTTACTTTTATTTGTAACTTAAAGTTAGGAACAAAGAAAAGTTCCATAACAGAGTTATGGGGTGGCGGGGGGCTTAGCTGCGACTTCGGAGAAAGTTTTTTATGCCTTCTGAAAGGTGGTTATAGTCTGTCCCGTGTTTTGCCGCGGGCAACCTTGACTTGGAG
This sequence comes from Sweltsa coloradensis, assembly GCA_024449915.1. NCBI lineage: Eukaryota > Metazoa > Arthropoda > Insecta > Plecoptera > Chloroperlidae > Sweltsa > Sweltsa coloradensis. The sequence continues at coordinate 680,490 of JAMZAV010000224.1, forward strand.
GGGGGGGGGGGGGGGGGGGGGGGGATTTCTACCTCCTTGGAATCCATTCCTCTCACACGTCAGTTTCCAACACAGATCGCAATCTGTGACGTAGAAGAGAAAAAAAACCTGACTTTTTTTATCATATCTTAGCAAGATTGCACACCGTGTAGAAGGGCGTGCTAATAAATTGAGTGGCTAAACACATCGAGGCAATTCTTTTTATGTCTGACCCAATTCATCTTGAGGACAAGAAGGGCGCACGAGATAGCGGTCGTTGACTTTAGCTTTGTCTTTGACAAGGGCGGAAGTTCAACGGTGAACGCAGGGGAGATTGAAAATCAAATAAAACTCGTATTGTTTACTTTGCAGTGTTGTCAGTTGTAGATCCGCCCCCAGAAAGTTTTTGTTGAAACTTTCCTTAGCCTTTTATGAACAAGATTTTGTGTATCATTATTGTGTCTTTAAATAGTATAATTACTTGGTTAACTAGAAAATGTTTACTTTGCAGTGTTGCCAACTGTAGATCTTCCCAATGGAAAGTTTCGTTTAAACTTTTCTTAGCCTTTTACGAAGTACGATTTCGTATATCGTTAATATGTCTGTAAATATTATAATTAATTGTTTAACTCGAAATGTTTATTTTTTAAAGAGCTGTTGGCTGCAAATTCTTCCTCTGGGAAGTTTTTGTAGAAACTTTATTTTTGTTTTATGAATAACGAAGTTCTGTATCGTATATAGGCCTATGTCTTTAAAGTTAAAATACAATAATTACTTACTTACAAATTATTATATTGTTATATATATATATAATTGGATGAGCAAAGCGAAGACTTCAATTTCACTGACCCCCCAAAAAATTTAGCTCGGGTGTTTTTTTTTTGTTTTTTTCTGTTTTTTCGATCTCTACCGGGCAAACGGCATATGCGATCTTGATGAAAATTTGAGGGACCTTCGTTTTCTCTGAACTTGGAGGTGTATTGTTTTTGGGTACAATCGAAGAAATATTTCTCCTGAATATCGTACTTTTACGATTTTTTCGATTTTTAGTGCGATATTTTCGTGACATTTGGGCCGATTTTGACCAAACGGGTGGGGCTACAACGTTCATATTTCACATGGACATTAAGGTTATGGTGATGTATTGCTTATTGAAAGAAAAAGATGAAAAAGTTAGCCAGAATCCATAGAATAAAGGTTGAAATATGAGTTTTTTTAGGTTTATAATAACAATTAACAAGTAACAATAGAAACTTCATAACAATGGCCTACAATGCATTCAAAAAGTACTTGCAAAGAAAAAGTGGTCCTACGCAAACTAAAAACTTACAAAAAAAGCTCATCCATCAACGTGGCGGGACTTAAGCGTTTTCCTAGTATTTATAATATTGTTTTTGTATTGAAATCAGTGAGATAAACATTTTATAAATGAGTCAGGATTGCCAGTAGGAGATGACCTTAGCCTCACGTGCAAGCACTCAGCCCAATCAGACAAATAGGATACTTTTCACACCTTGTCATTTTGTCTCAGAATAGTTTGTATTACTATATAGGAATCAAAGTTTAGTTATAGTCAGGATGTTTAGTTCTGGAGTGAAAGTGTGTTCGGTTTACATAATGGAGGACGTCAAAGCCAGTCACGAAACACGCGTAAAAAACATAATATACTTGTTAATATATCATTTGGAGCGCACGTCTATCATTTAGTAAGCCTATTGTGCATGCGAATGAAACCGCCATATTTCAGAGATTCCAACAATAATTAATTAACTTTATTTTACTAGGAAAATGTTAAGCTCTATTTATTGGTTTCCATAAAGGGTGTAACATAAACAGAAAGTCAAAGTAAATATGCATTAGTTAATTAACACCCTAGAAGAATTGTCTCGTGCGTGTGGTGAAGGGTGGGGTGGGGGTGATGTGTCAGCTCAAAGGTACTAATGACACCGGTATGAGGGGACGTCGGGTGAGCTAAGCTTTCCTTGATGACAAACTAGCTCGTTCTCAAATCATTACACAACGTGTCACGAACGCTCGGAAAGGTTTCAACGAATGTGGTTTATTATTACTAAGTGGTATCACTGTGTGATGTACAGTTTCAAATGTGTTCGGTTATACTTTGAGAGGGTGTTGACATCAGGGAATTCGGTTCGTTTTGATTCAACTGATACGTCTATTAAGATGCCTGGATTTACAATACGCCAACATTGGTGCTGTTCTGTTTGGCGATGTTTTATCATTGTCAGGATGCTCCAAACCGATAAATAAAATATTTAAAAGTCAGTACAATTATTTGTATGTATGCGAGTCAACTGTTGCTGCTGTTAAATAAATAATTAAGTAATCTTAAATAATATAAATTTAAAAAAAGGCAATTAGATAACGACTATATCAATATTGTTTTAACTTAATTCGGTTTAAAACAACCCCGAATTCTATTTAACATTCTTACATCATATCAATGATGTATGTATTTGTTTGTTTAACGTACATCTTTTTTCAGTTATAAACAAAGGATGACAATAAAATAAAAAAGTACATAAACACTGTAATCGTAATACTTTACTTTCAGATTGTTTGCTTTGGAAATCACAAAATCAGTTATAATAACTGAAAAAAACATACGCAAAATAAATAAATAATACATTTTGAAATCTATTAAATCATGTTATATTTCAATACATGAGGTTATGTTTATGTATCAATTTTGTAATTTATGTCAGTACAGATAACTTTGAAAGTACTATAGTTATAAATTTTGTTAAATTACGCGTAGAAATGAGTAAATTGCATGAGTGACCGGATTATCTACTTGAATCTATCGCTATGATAGCAATATTATCTAAACCGAGCTTAGTGCAGTTAGCACAGCGCAGAGAGGCAAAACTAATCCCGGATTGATAATCGTTAATTCTTCCGGTTGAGTGAATGTAGAATGATTGCAACCGGGCTTGTTTCATTTCAACTCAATGTAAAGGGTGGAATTCGTGATTTGGTGATAGTCCGTACAGAACAATGCCAACGTTCAGTTTGACATTTACATCGATGACGTTATGAGCTTTGTTGAGTTTAAATGTCGACTAAAACAACATTCTTAATAGTTTATTTCATATTGGCTTTCGTTAAACATAGCGTTTAGCCATCACGAGAAGGATCTGTTTAATTGATGCAAACAACAGTTTTTCATTGGATGGGATCGAGAACCTAGCTTTTAAAAATTGTAAGTAAATAATATATGATATTCATGACGAAAGTATCGGAATTTGTATAAACTCAAAAGCGTTGGCTCGACTCTGATTCGGGTGGTCCCGGGTTCAAATCCCATCTATACCGGCAATCCTGACTGAAGGTTTTTCCGAAATTTTCCCCAGTCGTTAATGCAAATGCAAGGGATTGAGTCTTCTTAAATAGCCTACAGACATTCCCTTCACAATTGTCCTATCCGCCACATACCTATAGATAGACACCTGAAGAGGGGCATGAATTACACCCTGGGCAGGCATCCCACAAAAATTATTTATTTATTGAGATTTTGTAGATATTTAAAAGGTTTGTTGTATAATACATAATAAATATGTTATACAATATATAATATAATACATAATATAATAAAACCGCGTGTCAATCTGAGGTCGTATGTTCGGTTTCATCGTGAGACGTGACACGGCAGAGACGGACGGACGAGATGCATACAATGCTGATTCGTGTGTTACTATTCTTCAACATAAACTGTTTCGGATATTTATAATGTATTATTCCACAATAAATAAAACATATTTCTGCCTTTCTCAGTTTAAAATTTGCGATAAAACTTAATAAAATATAAAAATCAGATCAATCGCTAAGAATGCATCGTTAAGTTTAAACTATACACTCTTAAGGTTGTGGCTATTTACATCAAATAGGTTTTCATGCGCAACTTTACTTCGGAACTACTCTTTTCATTTTACAGTTTCCGCTGTTAACCTCAATAAAGCCTGAGATTACCATTCTTCACTAGACTGTACTGTGCTGGAAGTCAATTTAAAAGTTTTATTTCGATTAGGGTTTATGTGCGTTGCCGTGAGAACTTTATGTGGGCCGCACCCGCCGTAAACCGTAAATAGTAAGGACTTCCTTCCGGCTGATTTCAATCTGTCTTTGTTGATGGGATCACGTGATAGGACTAGAATCGTGCGATAAAAAATAAAATAAAAGTAAATAACGTAAATTGAAAATTTACCCGCAGATTTAAATGGACGCTTTGATCGAGCGTTCAAATCTCGTTGTTAGTGCAGGTGCCGAGTACATATTTGAACAATTTCACACATGGTCACCAAAAACACTTCATATCATTCTCATTGAAGGGCAATCTCATCAATGAAACCCATTTGAGGTTTCGCGGCCCGAATGTATTGAAAAGGTGTGAAACGGGTCACGTATAATATATATGTGTGAGTTCGACGTTTCGGAACCACTGTGGACTCCCAAACCTCATGTCAATTGGAGTCGGAGGTCATGTTCGGTTTTTATCGTGAGACCTGACACATGGACAGACGGACGGACGGATAGTAAAATTATGCAATTTGCAAAATTAAACCATTTTTCTGTGACATATTCTGTCAAGTTATATTCACTAGTGATGAGCGTCCTAACTAAAACCAATTTATAAATATCGACTTTTGTGCGTGTTTTCTGTCTGAACCAAACATATAATTATAAACTTTTAGTCTAGACTGGATGAGGTTTATTAAACTACGTATTACGTTAATCCATCAAGGTTAAAAAATGTTCGTCAAAACGCAAAAGTCTCATTAACTATTAAATAACAGCACTTTACTGTTCATGAAGGCTTGTCGTTAATGCTGGACACAAGCGTTTGTGTCACGAATCAGTATTAGAGTTAAGTTGACCTACCGGTTAGGGAAATTACATTATAACATTTATTGTTTGTTATAAAAATCATTTTAAACTCACGTTGCAACGAAATTTAATTCTTTCTTTAAATTCAAAACTTAATTTATAAACTATAACGTTTTTTTGATTGCTCTGTTAAAATATAAAGTCTTTTAAGGGTTTATGGATTTTTGCAGCTATGGAAATCCTTTTGTGATATTATTCTGTATTAAAGTTAAGTTGATTTACCGGTTACGGCAATTATATAGTATAATTTATTGTTCGTTTAATAAAAATTGTATAAATTTATATTGCAGCGAAATTAATTTTTTTCTTTAATTTCAAACGTTTATTTTTTTATAAACTACAACTTTTATTAATTTCTTTGAAAAACTAGTGACTTTTAAGGGTTTATGGATATTTTAAGTAATGGAAAACCTCTTCTGGTAATATTTTGTTATGATTAGTATTCCTAATCACTCTCATGGTTGTATTCCATGTACTTATAGGGGCTATTAACTCAAAATATTATTTTTTACCACATGATCTATAGCACAATACTACACTAAAATGACAGTTTAAAAAATTATATCTTGTAACTGTGATTTAACACGAATTTTTCAATTTTTTTTAACCAGAAATTTGCGAAAATTGGTGTTTTTGGAAATTTCTTAAATCGGCTTTAACCTGCTTCTTTTTTGGTCCACATAGATACTAGAGCATAGTACTAATCTAAAATGCCCATTTTTTACATCGTGTCTTGAAACTGTGCCCAAATATACCCTCAAACACGCAAAAATATGCATTCCAAAATCACACCCCATCTTAGAAATCAGCATATTTTGACAGAACTACTTGCCCAAATTACGAAACAAAATATAGATAATTTACAGAAATAGCTGTAGAGTACGTCAATAATGGCCAATATTTTTTGGGATCAAAATCCTCCAAGGTCACGGGGCATGAAGATCGTCCCTATGATATTTCTTATGGGAGATTTTTGCCGATGGGACCTAGCTCGAAAAAGTCATGTTTGACCATTTTTTGGGAGGTCATGGTGGCCCCAATATTTTTTCTGTTAATTGCTTAATTCATTACTAATTAGCCTAAATGAAATATTTTTTTGAGTTTATCGGTTAAATACCCCTTTAAGTTCGTGGACGTCAAGTGTTCACCAATATGAAGGGATTCCCCAGCATTAATTTAGGAAAAAACCAAACTAATGATTGATGATTTTGCAAAGGCTTCTGTAAATATTTCACGTTTATAACTTATATGTATTAATATTTTGTTTAACCGAGCGAGCGCGTAACAAATGTCTGCTGTTTTGTTTCATTATACCACCATGACAGTTGGCGGAAGCTGAGGAAATCTAATTCCTTGCAACCGTCGGGAAATGAAAGGTTACAAGAATGATATATGTAACGAATTTCCTTGAATGTAAAATAACAACATTGCCACCTCGGAAGATTTTTCTTTTTTCGTCTAACAGGAAATTCGATGTGTTTCTAAAAAATACTACGCATTCACCTGTTTCAACAATGAAACTCAACGAATGTGTTTTTAACTGAAAGAAAATATTGATAGAATGCGAGATTCTACGCATTTTTGTCTAACGCGTCATATATCAACCGTGAATGAACTCAAATACAACTTTTTTGCGAAGCTTTGTTTTTTTGCAATAAGCTATAATTTGACTCTATTTGACAAAGCGACAATGGTAACATTTCGTTGTAATGTCTGTATCAATGTGTAACCAAATAATACCAGCTCTTCTGTATTATTTAATTATCCAAGGGCTTATTTCTCGATCAAATTCGTCGGGGAGCACTCCTGTAAAGGTGAAAATGTTAATATCAATTCAATCCATAAAAAACCAACTCATCCAGATCTATAATGTACCACCATCATACGACGTCCGCCTATAACAAGTGGGAGACCAGGGTTCAATCTCCGTTTAATAAGTTTGATTTGTTATTTTTAATTGTGCAATATACTAATCATAAGGTTATTTGAGAGGACTCAATCCTTAGCATTCGTCTTATTAAATTAAATAAAAAAATCATTAAAAAACGTCAATCTGGATTGACGGTGGCGGGCATCGATCAACGCCCTTCTGAGTCAGCCTCGCGTGCTATGTCTGTCAGTCTGTTTGCATTAGTGTTTTACTAAGGGTATGTAAACACTCAACCGAGTTCCTTTTTTATTTTTATGCCATCACTTATTTTAATCGACGAACCGTTTGTTTTGCACGTCGTATGTCATTAAAATGATAACAATTAGATAATGTGTTTTGACGCCATCAACTTCATTTCCGACATGATGTGGTTGACGTTAGTTAATTATAGTTTGTCTTTTTACTATAATAGAATACATATTATCAAGCCTGGTTTATGACTTGTAATTGTAAAAGATTCAAAATATAATTTTGAATTGAAAACTCTCTCTAGAAAAGGTTGGGGTCTTACATCAAAGAAGCCATCTTAATGAGATACGTTACCGCGTTTTATTGTTTAATGGTTTTAGCGACGTAAAACGCGCTAAATAATTAACGGGACCACCGTGAAAGTTGTTGTATATTAGCGCGGTCCAGCCAACTGTGTTTTACATTGAAAACGTTGTTATGTCTAAGTGCTTTCGTTGTTTTGTTCGTTTTCAACCATAAAAATAATCAACGACACCTCGACAGGTATTAATGATGAAAATAACCAAAAGACGTGGCTCAATTGCTAGCGTGCGTCGGTAGTCAATTCTAAACCTGCTAGAAAAAAAAAAAACATTCTACAAGATTTTGACGAAAACGATCCAACACGTATTGAATGGTTGTCTTGTAATTTAATTTAATTTAATTTAACAATATCTACTCCCTCCCTTTACTTCCTCTTAAGTTCTCCGTAACCGAGCGATGAAAAGCCCTAGAAAAAACATTGCTTCCGTTTTGTTTTTTTCTCATTTCCCCTTCGGAGTAAACAACAATTTTATTCCCAAATCTTTCAATTACGCCGATCGGTTTTTTCCACATCTATCTCGCCTTCTCTTCTACACAAACGTCAAACACAAGGCCCGTAAAAATACAAAACGAAGTTTTTTCCCCGTCTCTTTCCTGCCAAGTGCCTAGCGATGTGATTTCAACCCTCGAACCAACGAGTGTTTCGCGTGCGTTATCGTAACGCTCCGTTAAGGAAAATTAATTAACCGTTAAAATGTACGGCGAAGTAAAAGTTTTGCGCCCGAGAGTTGACCCTTGCATAAAGTGCGCGGGACAGCGTAGAAATAGAGCGCTGTGAGTGTGTTTTGTTTTATTATCACTCGGCTAATGAGGTTTCTTTAAGAGGAGCCGCAATTAAGGACGAGCCTAGGAACAGACAACCGGGAGGAAAGCCGCTCAGGAGATTAGTTTTTTCTCTAGTTTTTTTCCTACGCCTAAGAGAGAGGGAATTACTTGTGAGGTACGCGCGCTCTCGCGGGAGATGCTGATACCCTACTCCCTTAGGACCGGGATGTATGTGTAGTGTAGTATGACAGTTTGTTTTACATGTCACTGTCTGGAGTCTTAAAAATATCCTTTTGTTCTCTAATAATGTCCTATGGTAATAACGAATTGTCTGCAACACTCCCAAGGGCCGCCTTTAGTTGCCCTTCTTGTGATAACAAGATGTAAATTGTAAGACTCCCTTGGAGACGATGCTCAATATATGACGTTTTCTTGTAGGGTAATCCCAGGTTTTTTGCTTTTTAACTAAGGACAACCTCTATGATAAAATAAACAATATGATAGGTTTACCAATGCACTGAAGTAACACTGTTACTGCTCGAACTATCCGAAAATCTTGATGATGCTTTCAGTAAAATCTTAATACTCTACTAAAAGTAACATAATTATGTGATATGCTCTGGGAAAAGGGTCCTTCGGTCGCGCTTGGTAGTTTCGTAATATACGCGTTTGAAAGTTACCGGGTGTTTAAGATGGGTGAAAATTATTATTGAATCTGCTACCTAGCGGTGTTCTGTCACATCTACAACTAAAATTAGTTCAAAAAAGTGACTACAGACAGCAGTAATGACCATATTTGGGGGTTGAATCTAAAGGCCGACTTTGCTAACCTTCCCCCACCACCGCGCGCTCACGGCTCGCTTGCGATGCCACTATATACGTTTATAGGCGGACAACGTACACAGTGCGCCGTAGCAGGGTGGTAACAGATGGGATTGCTAAGGTAGGGTTCGCTCTGCGCTGGTTCAAACCCCCAACAATGTTTTTTTTTTTTAATAGAAATGTTAAAGATTTAGAAGGTATTTTTTGTTTATTTTTAAATAATAGTTAATAGAACTCCTTTCCGGGTAAAAGTAATTTATATTTTAAATAGAAACGTTAAGGTTTTGAAGGTTTTTTTATTTTATTTCCTCAGTCAATAAGGTTAACTATTTCTTTGAACTGAGCGGCAGACATTATGTGATGCGCGCGCATACTGAGACGGGTTAGCATGGTGCGCGCGCCACGCTAGACAGAGAGGGGAAAGGTTAGCCAAGTCGGCCCGGTGTCATATTAGAAGATTTTTATTGACTCTGCTACCTAGCGGTGTTCTGTGACATCTACAACTAAAATTAGTTCAAAAAAGTGACTACAGATAGCAGTAATGACCATTTTTGGGAAAGTAGTTTCGAAATACATGTTTGAAAGTTGCCGGGTGTATGTTTGTTGTTTGTTTCTGTTTCTTCTAGCGGTGGAGAGAACCCTTCCGCTGTTGCCGGGTGTATTAGATGGGTTTTCAGATTTTTGTTGACTCTGCTACCTAGCGGTGTTCTGTGACATCTACAACTAAAATTAGTTCAAAAAAGTGACTACAGATAGCAGTAATGACCATTTTTGGGAAAGTAGTTTCGAAATACATGTTTGCCAGCGGAAGGGTTCTCACCACCGCTAGAAGAAACAGAAACAAACAAACAAACAAACAAATACATGTTTGAAAGTTGCCGGGTGTATTAGATGGGTTTTCAGATTTTTGTTGACTCTGCTACCTAGCGGTGTTCTGTCACATCTACAACTAAAATTAGTTCAAAAAAGTGACTACAGATAGCAGTAATGACCATTTTTGGGAAAGGAGTTTCGAAATACGCGTTTGAAAGTTGCCGGGTGTATTAGATGGGTTTTCAGATTTTGGTAGTCGAATAGGGCCTAGATGGATGACAGTGGACGGTGTACTTCCTTACCGACTGCTGCAGCGGCCACCGATGGGAATGGTAGTGCCGTGTTGGCAGGATGGTAGCGGGCTAACCTTTTAATCGAAGGTTCGATGGTTCAAATCTCCGTCAAAGCGATTTTTTTTATATTCTATTCTTATTTTTTTCTATTAAAACAACAGAATAGTAACAATAACAATTAATGAAACTCCTTTTCGGGGGAATATCCTTCATATTTTAAATAGAAACGTTAAAGGTTTATTTGGTTTTTTGGTTTATGAATGGCAAAAATAATATTTAATATTTCGGGTGAAAGTCCTTTATATTTTAAATAGAAACGTTATAGGATTTCTAGGTTACATATGTTTATGAATGATGACAATTAAATATAAAACTCCGTATAAATTCCTTTATATTTATTGATAGAAAATAGAAACGTTAAAGGTTTTGTGTTTTTTTTTTTACGTCTGCTTTAATGTATATTTACCTAATATAATTAATGAAATCATAATAAAACACAGCAAACAAGTTACCTTGTTAAACCACGCGCCTAACCGCGTGACGCGCCAACTACCTTTATCGACTCCAAGTGTAATAGGCCCATCGAGCTTATATATATAAGCTCGATGAATAGGCCTGTGTTTGTGTTTCTGTTTCTTCTAGCGGTGGTGAGAACCCTTCCGCTGCAATCTAGGCCTAAGTCGACACTATCAGATTTTTATTGACTCTGCTACCTAGCGGTGTTCTGTGACATCTACAACTAAAATAAGTTCAAAAAAGCGACCACAGATAGCAGTAATGACCATTTTTGGGAAGAGTAGTTTCGAAATACACGTTTGAAAGTTGCCGGGTGTATTAGATGGGTTTTCAGGCACGATGTCATATTATCAGATTTTTATTGACTCTGCTACCTAGCGGTGTTCTGTGACATCTACAACTACAATAAGTTCAAAAAAGCGACCACAGATAGCAGTAATAACCATTTTTGGGAAAAGGGACCTTCGGTCGTAGGTTTACTTCAAATGCGTATTTCTCTGATTTGTATCATCTTACTTATCATCTTTCTTATCTTACGTATTCAAAATATAAAATATAACTTAATGATATTAGAACGTTCTGCCTATAGTACAAGGATAGAGTGACTTCTCGAATTAGAGCCACAGATTTATTTCGTGGCGCCATATTTATAACGATGTACAATCGTTGTAAAGGTTTCTTTTCACAACTTTGCAAATTAAAAACGTCGTCTAATAGGCACAAAACGAATATTTGGATGAGCGAAGCGAAGACTTCAATTTCACCGACCTCCCAAAAAATTTAGCTCGGGTGTTTTTTTCTTTTTTTTGTCGTCTGTTTGTTCGCTCTTTACCGGGCAAACGGCATATTCGATCTTGATGAAAATTGGCGGGGACCTTCGAAATCTCTGAACTTAGACTTGCTACATTTTTGGGTACAATCGAAGAAATATTTCTCATGAATATCGTACTCGGGTGGGGCTACAACGTTCATATTTCACATGGACATTAAGGTTATGGTGATGTATTGCTTTCTGAAAGAAAAAGTTGAATAAGTTAGCCAGAATCTATAGAAATAAAGCTTTTAATAAAAGTTTTTTGATTTTTTGTACGATATTTTCCTGCCATTTGGGCCAATTCTGACCAAACGGGTGGGGCTACAACGTTCATATTATACAAAGACATTAAGGTTATGGTGATGTAGTACCTTTTGAAAGAAAAAGTTGAAAAAGTTTGCCAGAATACATAGAAATAAAGCTTTTAATATTATAAGTTTTTTACGGTAAATAATACCAATTGACAAGAAACAATAGAAACGTGACAACATTCACCTACAATGCGTAGGCAGCAAAACAAAGCACTTGCAAAAGTAAAGATATCCCACACAAACTAAAAACTTTAAAAAGCTCATCCATCAACGCGGCGGGACTTTAGCGTTTTCCTAGTATTATGCATGGACATTAAGGTTATGGTGATGTAGTACCTTTTGAAAGAAAAAGTTGAAAAAGCTAGCCAGAATCCATAGAAATAAACCAATTAATATAAGTTTTTTACGGTAAATAATACCAATTGACAAGAAACAATAGAAACTTGACAACAATCACCTACAATGCGTAGGCAGCAAAACAAAGCACTTGCAAAAGTAAAGATATCCCACGCAAACTAAAAACTTTAAAAAGCTCATCCAACAACGCGGCGGGACTTTAGCGTTTTCCTAGTACTCTATCAATCATTCACCGAAATTAATTGGATGAGCGAGGCGAAGACTTCAATTTGACTTTGTGTTTTTGTTTGTTTTTACTTACGTTACCCCAAGAAAAATAGCTCAGGTGTTTTGTTTTTGTTAGTTTTTTTGTCTGTTTGTTCGCTCTCTACCAGGCAAACGGCATATGCGATCTTGATGAAAATTAGAGGGGACCTTTGAAATCTCTGAACTTAGAGCTGTATTGTTTTTGGGTACAATCGAAGAAATATTTCTCATAAATATCGTACTTTTACGATTTTTTACGATTTTTAGTGCGATATTTTCGTGATATTTGGCAAACGGCTACTCCGATATTGATGAAATTTAATAGGAACGTTTAAAATCACTGAAATCATATATGTTGTGATTTTAGAGACATTTGAAAAAATATTTCTTATAGAAATCGTACTTTTACGATTTTTTCACCGGTTTATAATACGATATTTTCGTGATATTTGGGACGATTTTGACCAAACGGGTGGGGCTACAACGTTCATATTTTACATTGACATAAAGAATAAAGATAATGGTGATGTAGTACCTCTTGAAAGAAAAAGTTGAAAAAGTAGGTCAAAATTCATAGAAATTAAGGTTTCAATATAAGCCTTTTACAGGTGTATAATGAACAAGTAAGATCAAGTAACTATAGAGAAAGTAAGGAGATTCCTCATAAAAACGTAATCATTAGACAGAAATATTCCAAAAAAGCTCATCCATCAACGCGACTGGAAAAAGCGTTCGCGAAGCGGCCTAGTTTTAAAAAATTGCGTAACTTTACTAAAGGTGGCCGATAGACGTAGTTTACGTACTACACAAAGGAACTAAGTTATTCTGTGGCTCGTTGATTCGATGTTTGCTTGTATAAATACATCTCAATCGAAAATAGATTTAACGATGTTACATATATTGGATATTCCCACTGCACTTACTCACACCATTCACTTAGTCAGTCCCATTAACAAGGTTGATTTTGTACATAGTCATTTTTTGTCAATTTATGATTCATGATGGATATGCGTTCGTCGTTATTTGTATATTTAATCAGATTCCGTCAAAGTGTACAGAAAAATACGTCACATGTCGAGACCAACTTTTTTAAAGAAATGCATGCAATTCTTGTTACACTTGTTTCACAATTGACAACAATCAAATAATAAAACGAACGCTTCGTGAACTATAAACATCTGAAGCAAATCACAGAACTCCATTTTCCCTACGCGAAACTTCCAAGACAATAGAACGCCACCCATGTGTGAAATAACATTGCAACTTCATTCCGTTCGTCGAATTGAGTTGAGTGTATGAACTGTTCAATTGTTACCGGGGATGCGGAGATAACTCCACATAATTTACAACTTAAATTGATATTCTCGTGTTTCCACCGGCAAGGAGAATATATTACACTAGAAGAAAACCAGACAAACAGAAGCATGGAGTAATAAAACACAATAGATATCCGAGCAACTGCAAGTGATGTGGCACATACAACACTTGTAATGAAACACACGACTCGTAATTCATATCAGAGTAATGATATTCACAAGAGAAACATGATTTGCTGGAGGGATTATATTGTGCAGTATAGGAGCGCGGGATAAAAGTAATCCCATCTGGGAATAGAAATGCATAGAGGGTATGATTAACTTAAAGTCAACGGGAGAAGCTGATGCAACTAGAAATACATGCAAAGTTCGTTATATGATATACGAATGTTATGACGTGTTGAAACAGACATGTCTGTATTATTATGTTCTATAATATCATATGATGGATGTTAAGATGTGTTGAAACAGATATGACTAGATATGCAAAGAGTATTGTTTCCTTGTATAATATCATATGCATGGTTTTGATGTGTTGAAAAGTGCTGAGAAAATATTATTTTGTGAAAGAGCATTCTAATGCATGTTGGATTATTAATGTTGTTATATCTATCTTGAAAAGTACTCGGTTATAATATTATGATGCATGTTAAATAAATAATAATAGTAATAATAATATATTTTGTTTAATGTTTTTATTTGGTTGTCTTAATATATTAAAACAGAAGTCACAGGCGATTGATTGATTGATTTATTTAACGTCTATCATATTCAGTTAAAAAAACTGGTTTACAAAGGAGGACAACTAAATAAATCTAGTTACATAGATGCAAACACAATAATGAACTACTTAAGTAAATATTTGAAATAGTATTACAACAACAATGTATTAATAACACAATAATTTTGGTAACAAATTCAAAAAGGATATTAAATGCAATTAATTGACGAACCAAATATAAAAGGGGGGAAAAGAAAAGAAAGAAAGAAAGAAAGAAAGAAAGAAAGAAAGAAAGAAAGAAAGAAAGAAAGAAAGAAAGAAAAGAAACAAGGAAACAAACAAAAAAACAAAATCAACAAAAAAGAAAAAAAGAAAAGAAAAAACTGATTTATAGGACAATCTCACTCAAACGAATGTGAGGTTTGCCGAAAATCAGAAACGGCTAATCATTCATGCCTCCCTGTTAGTTTCTACCTTTGACTTATAATAGCTGTTTGACAAATTTTCCTAGGTGTAGGTGGCCGTATGTTTGTTTGTTGCAATTATTCTTGTGTGGCCTGTACTTAACAAGATCGGTATTTCTTGCAATGGCCGACATTATGTGCACCACAGTAGGGGGGTAGACCATAAGACGGCGTATGAAGCCAGCGGAAAAGGATAACTGTCAGAGCCAGGCAATGGAATGAAATAAATGTTACACATTGAAAGCAATACGTTCCTATCGATATATTTACCTCTGTAGGCCTGAACGCCGCGCACTCATATACAGTTTCTAGATCGGATTCAATAGAACAAACTCTAGCATCGGGAAACACTCCAGGAGCGGGAAGTGAAAATATTTATTATTTAAGCAATCCAGAAATTACAAATCAGCTCGGCCGGGGCTAGAACCCGGGTCTTCCACATTGTAGGAAGCGCCTCAACCACTGGACCACTGTGCCAGTAACTAAATAACTTCTGAATGGTTGAAATGTGGATGGAGTTAGTGATTTGATGTTCGAGCGTTCCTTGTCCTGCAGCCATAAATCACTACATCTGAATACAACTTGGCATAATTGATATTGAATGACATCTGTAGCCCCTATCATATCAAATTTTCAATATTTAGCATGGATCAATAAGAACACGAGTATAGTTATTTGGGTGTTTTTTTTACCATTTTGACATATTCTAAACTCTAGAACATTTAATTTATTTTTTGTTTATTTTCTACGATCTATTTAATAGAAAAGTGCTTTAATAGATAGATGCCTTCACAATAAACTTTTACACAATTATTGTATAAAATCACAAACAGATGCGACTAAAATTGTCTGAGATATTTGAAAGCGCGCCTCCTCTTAAACATTAAACTCTAGCATAATTCTGGTGATTCACAATGAGAAGAATAATATAGGACAGGATGAAGAAAATTAATCAAACATGTATGTTAGGTGATTCGAACTCTCGTCTCTTACTTGGCTATATCATAGCCTGAATCGTACGTCTCTTTAGTGTCTCTAAAGTTCGAATCCCGCAGTATGTTGGTACACATGAGGATAATGAGATGCAATAAATAAAACATTAAACCACATCATAACCAAACTTCCTCGAATTACGCCGTGAATAGCCCCTGGAAACTTTATTTTACAATTTTTTTAATAAATTTTAAATGTTCGTAGGAAAAGTTCTAAAGTGCCACAAGCTACTTGTTAGGGGATACATATAAAAAGTTTACTAATAGTTAACATAATGTCCACGGGCTGGTTTATTATTCTCAATGCCAGTATTCGCTTTTTGACGTACGAAAATGGAAAATGTGTAAGAAAATATTGCCGCTGGCAGATTTCGAAGGTGACCACCAGAGTTGGTGTGTACAAAAATGAAGAATTTTTACCGTAACATAACCTATGATACATTGGCGTGAACGCGGACGTACGTATCTGTATATAACCTACAGTAGCATCCTGCTTGAACCGACAGTGTTGGCTCGAGCGTTCTCTGATTCGGGAGGTCCCGGGTTCGAATCCCGTCAAGACCGGCAATCCTGATTGAAAGTTTTCCCCGAGGTTTTCCTCGTTCGGTAATGCGAATGCAAGTGATCGAGTCCTCTTAAACAGCCCTCGGCCAACCCTTCAGAATTGTCCTAACTCCAATATCCCTAGCTAGACACCTGAAAAGATGCATGCTTTCATTTTATATATTATGCATTATGCATGTAGGCTTACCTGGGTTATAGCCTAGTCAGGATTGGCGGCAAGCCGGCAACAGTTGGATTGATGGAAAGAGTTTGACACAGAACGCTTAATTACTATTGAAATAAGTTTATTAAGAAATGTAGATGAAAAGAAGGATAGTTTTCCCACAAAATCTTATTAGAGGTGCAGGTGTACTTTTACGTAGCTGTATAACTGAAAGTAGGCCTCCTATAAACACGTATACCTTGCGAGTTATCAACGTAACAAGTCTGATCTTAGCGTGTAATCATGAAAGTACTTAGCTCATGCTATACACAATTGATCACCATACGCGTAGATAAGGAGAACAGTTCGTTTCACGCTGGCCGGTTAAGATATATTAAACTTCAGAATGGATTAAACAGCACGTAGAGATTGTAATTGATCTTTATCAGCATAGCATGTTATAAGCTCACGCTATAGAAAGGCTAATGCTCGCTCCATTCTAATATCGGGAGCTAAATTTCCTCAGAATGGCAAAAATAAACCAGTCGTTGACTGTAGTAAATAGTAACTAGTGGGAACTAATGAATAAAGTTCTGGCAGACGTTTAAGTGCACTGCAGACTGCACAAGCGCTTTACGAGCTCGACTCTATATAGTTTATAACAGATTTGTGTAATTAAAAAGCCAAGTTTAATTCGTAGTTAATGGACGATTTTCGGAATCATGAATCCCTCTCTTTTCACGCTCAAAGCATTATAGGGTTAACATGCTAAATGCTTAATGTTCTGGTGTGTGGCAGACTGCGTACCTCACAAAGTCAGTACAGTCTGTCACACGCCCGAACACAACATTTAGCCTGTTAAACTGCCTTTATCCCATAATGCTTCGCGCGTTAGGGCGCTGATGATTCTTAAAAGCAAGATACGAATCAGAAGTCTAGATCATAATAATTTTGTGCTCTAGAAATTATTATTTTTACAGAGTTTGTCTGGATTCTCTCAGTCGTTGAAGTGTTCAATTGCAGGTTTTGTTTAATTACCACCGCACGCAAGTATGTAATTCGAATCGTTAAAACTGTTCTTTCTGTAACGTTCTCGTTCTATTTAATGACCAAACGTTCTTGTTGCTTTTCTTAGGTTTTATGTTTAACTAGATCCATATTTGTTTCAAATCTCGTTCTACAAAACAACAGACTAGTATCCTTTACTTCAAAAGTATATTTTTATATGAAGATTCAGAGATTACTGTCAAAGTTTATTATAAAATAAAATATTACATGTAACTGTACTAGGTTTGAATATAATCCTGCCATTTTCACGTGTAGGTCAAATCTAGGTTAATGTCCCAGCTTTAATGAACAAACAAACCATATCTTACATAACCTCTTATCGCAACTTATGTAAAACTTGCTATCAAAGTTTGTAAAACAATCCTTTCGTTATAAAATAAGAATACGAACTCGCAATTTAAAACTTTGAGTCAGATCTTCGATGCAATGTTCAATCTTTAGATAGATGTGAACAAGCAAACAATAGTTCTCAATCATGTGTGTCACTTGCCCTCTGCTTCCAAATTCATATTTTTAAGGCGTGTTAAGAAAGTTTTAAAATTTCGTTAAGCTACTTGATTGACCTTTCTTATGTTTTGTTGAAATTTACTTTTTATACCCCTGAAAATGTACAAAGTTCAGACACGTCATAGAAATTAATCATTATATCTCCATTCTAAAACAACCCAGGCCCCTCCTACATTTTCGTGACTATGCTTTCTTTTTGGTTTTCCCAACACAAATTATAGTTGTGGATTCTAGCACGCTATGGTGGGGGGAGTGGGGAGGGGGTAGAAAACATGCATAACCTATCACAGACACGAACTCCCCAAAGAGTACCTCAACTTCTTAAATTCAGAAAGAAAGTTTTCCGTGAGTTGAGGGGGTGTTTTCCTTCCTTTCTTTACCTTGGTTGAATCGATTTGCCTCGAGAACTGGCTGAAAGTCTTGTCACGCGCGTAGTAACCGATGTGTGGCATAATTTGCCAGGGTGCGATTTTTAAGAGGCCTACTTAAGATCGAGATGGGAACAATGTGGTCTGATGGAATAGAGGGGGATTAAGTATGATTGATCGGAAGGATGTTAATCTCGCGAGGCGTAGGGTTAATAAGCTGCCCACGTCTGGTAAAATCTACTTCGGAACAACGACAGAAACGCACAATAGGATGGGTTTTTAACACA
Source organism: Sweltsa coloradensis (assembly GCA_024449915.1). Classification (NCBI taxonomy): domain Eukaryota; kingdom Metazoa; phylum Arthropoda; class Insecta; order Plecoptera; family Chloroperlidae; genus Sweltsa; species Sweltsa coloradensis. The sequence continues at coordinate 699,219 of JAMZAV010000224.1, forward strand.
TATTCGTAGATTGTGCGTTCACTAACTGACAGCACCAAAGTTAATGATGATGTTTCTAATCATTCGAGAGTAGATTTTATGCTTTGCACTTCTTTCTTATGACATGGCCTTCTTTGTGCGTTTTAATACAAATTGGTCAATGTCCGCATTTAAAATGACTCAATTAGTCCGCAATATTCAATATTTTGTTCAGTGAATAATGTTCTTGTGTTAAAATTGAAGCCAAAATTATCATATTATTGTTAATAGAATGAAACATGCATTTGTTAGCTTTAACCAGCTCTCGGTTACAATTCAAAAAGCCTTTGTTTATGATTTGTGCGAATCTGTGAAACATTTCTCTCTTCCATACATCAAAATTGATACAAAACTCGTTTATTTTTGGCTTTTGCTTTGAAATATCTCTTTCATTTGGATCATTACATCGATTCAATTTGTCATGTTATAATAGAGAATCAAACTCAAAACGACAAACAAACATTTACGTGAAAAAAAAACTATGTAATGACTAACGAGTCTGATTCGTAGAATAAACATTCTAAAGGCTAAAGGTTCATTTCACCACACCCATACTTGGAAAAAAACGCGGAAACCTTTATTTTCTATCACTTCAGTTGTATCAGCAGCCTGAAATGTGAGTATTTCTGCTGCCAAGGAAAAAAATACTGAGTTATCAGAGCTGAGCTTAAATTTTTTTCTAAACGAATGAAACAAACTACTTGAAAATTTTTCCGTCTTTTTTAGTATAAAAAATACGCAATCCAAGTTTTTGTAATTTAGGTGATTTATCAATCAAACGCAAACCTCTAGGAACGGCTTATTTCCAAGCTCCGTCTTAAGGGTGTCGACGTAGTTAAATTGCGCCCATCACTCATGGGTGCACCTTCCACGTTGCCATCACGTGATCTGAGTAATCCCCACTTCCCCCGCAGCCACAGTGTGGCAGTAAGAGTGTCCACTTTAGCGCGTATCACATGATCTGAAAGCCTCTTCGGCCATCGGAGGCTTAGGTACACGAGATTCCTGGCGAGTGAAACCTGTGTGGCGGTCAGACGGAGAATTTACCGATAGTGGCGTCTAAGTGCTAACGTACGGTACAAGGCTCTTATTCTGGAGGTTAGTGGTTAAATTTTTTACCGCAGTCTTGAAACAGGTTTGTCTCAAGGCGAATGCTGAGACTGATACCTAAAACTGACCTTTGACATTTGCTCTTACTATCCTCACTTAGTAGTATACCTCAATATTAAGTCATAAAAATTAATTATAAGCCTCTTGCAACTGGCAAAAACTTCTCGGTTCAGTTTAATACGAAATATTATAGCACTATTCCACTGCTGCCACCATTCTTGTGAGGAAGAACATATAGGCCTATCTCAATTAGTGAAATAGTTTCCAGATTAACTCTTGCCTCAAGACTAGGGGAAATTAAGTTGCTACAGTATGAAATCATTTTACTACACCTTATAGTAGAGTCATTTTCGACACTTTTGTGACCGTTGAGAGACAATGACGATTTTTCAACGGATTTGTCCTCTAAGAAGGTTTTATAAAAATTAAGCCCCATGCCCCTCGCGAAAGTGTGGGCATACCCGCCAGGGCCCAAAATCCAATATGGCGGCCGTTTACCACATCTGACACTATCTTGCAATGGTTTAGCCTAGAGTATCGCGTAGTATGTGGTTTTTATGGTTTTGAGGGTCGAGGAATTCGTTTCTGAAGTCGGTTGGCGATTAGACCCATTTTTTAAAGCTTTGAATCCAAGATGGCCGTCGATTTGCAGCTTGGAATAGCCAGTTTCTCGAAATCGTAGTAGAACTTTCATATAAGACTCGAATGAAAGCCCTGTTCAAGTAATTTTGAATAATTGACAGTAGAGCTCTCAGATAGTGCTCATAAATCTAATAATTGGTCAAAACTTCAATAATAATACGAAAATATGTGCTCCTTTTATAGACAATTTAGCAATTTTCTAAAGTGCTGTGATAAGAGTGGCTATGGCACATGAATTGAGACACAATGACAATTTCTCAACGGACTTGTCCTCTAAGAAGGTTTATAAAAAATTAAGCCCCCATGCCCCTCGCGAAAGTGTGGGCATACCCCGCCAGGGCCCAAAATCCAATATGGCGCCGTTTACCACATCTGACACTATCTTTGCAATGGTTTAGCCTAGAGTATCGCGTAGTATGTGGTTTTTATGGTTTGAAGGTCGAGGAATTCGTTTCTGAAGTCGGTTTGGCGATTAGACCCATTTTTTAAAGCATCAAATCCAAGATGGCCGTCGATTTGCAGCTTGGAATACCCAGTTTCTCGAAATCGTAGTAGAACTTTCATATAAGACTCGAATGAAAGCCCTGTTCAAGTAATTTTGAATAATTGACAGTAGAGCTCTCAGATAGTGCTCATAAATCTAATAATTGGTCAAAACTTCAATAATAATACGAAAATATGTGCTCCTTTTATAGACAATTTAGCGATTTTCTAAACAGGGCTTTCATTCGAGTCTTATATGAAAGTTCTACTACGATTTCGAGAAACTGGCTATTCCAAGCTGCAAATCGACGGCCATCTTGGATTCAAAGCTTTAAAAAATGGGTCTAATCGCCAAACCGACTTCAGAAACGAATTCCTCGACCCTCAAAACCATAAAAAACCACATACTACGCGATACTCTAGGCTAAACCATTGCAAAGATAGTGTCAGATGTGGTAAACGGCCGCCATATTGGATTTTGGGCCCTGGCGGGGTATGCCCACACTTTCGCGAGGGGCATGGGGGCTTAATTTTTTATAAAACCTTCTTAGAGGACAAATCCGTTGAAAAATCGTCATTGTCTCTCAATTCATGTGCCATAGCCACTCTTATCACAGCACTTTAGAAAATCGCTAAATTGTCTATAAAAGGAGCACATATTTTCGTATTATTATTGAAGTTTTGACCAATTATTAGATTTATGAGCACTATCTGAGAGCTCTACTGTCAATTATTCAAAATTACTTGAACAGGCTTTCATTCGAGTCTTATATGAAAGTTCTACTACGATTTCGAGAAACTGGCTATTCCAAGCTGCAAATCGACGGCCATCTTGGATTCAAAGCTTTAAAAATGGGTCTAATCGCCAAACCGACTTCAGAAACGAATTCCTCGACCCTCAAAACCATAAAAACCACATACTACGCGATACTCTAGGCTAAACCATTGCAAAGATAGTGTCAGATGTGGTAAACGGCCGCCATATTGGATTTTGGGCCCTGGCGGGGTATGCCCACACTTTCGCGATGGGCATGGGGGCTAAATTTTTTATAAAACCTTCTTAGAGGACAAATCCGTTGAAAAATCGTCATTGTCTCTCAATTCATGTGCCATAGCCACTCTTATCACAGCACTTTAGAAAATCGCTAAATTGTCTATAAAAGGAGCACATATTTTCGTATTATTATTGAAGTTTTGACCAATTATTAGATTTATGAGCACTATCTGAGAGCTCTACTGTCAATTATTCAAAATTACTTGAACAGGGCTTTCATTCGAGTCTTATATGAAAGTTCTACTACGATTTCGAGAAAACTGGCTATTCCAAGCTGCAATCGACGGCCATCTTGGATTCAAAGCTTTAAAAAATGGTCTAATCGCCAAACCGACTTCAGAAACGAATTCCTCGACCCTCAAAACCATAAAACCACATACTACGCGATACTCTAGGCTAAACCATTGCAAAGATAGTGTCAGATGTGGTAAACGGCCGCCATATTGGATTTTGGGCCCTGGCGGGGTATGCCCACACTTTCGCGAGGGGCATGGGGGCTTAATTTTTTATAAAACCTTCTTAGAGGACAAATCCGTTGAAAAATCGTCATTGTCTCTCAATTCATGTGCCATAGCCACTCTTATCACAGCACTTTAGAAAATCGCTAAATTGTCTATAAAAGGAGCACATATTTTCGTATTATTATTGAAGTTTTGACCAATTATTAGATTTATGAGCACTATCTGAGAGCTCTACTGTCAATTATTCAAAATTACTTGAACAGGGCTTTCATTCGAGTCTTATATGAAAGTTCTACTACGATTTCGAGAAACTGGCTATTCCAAGCTGCAAATCGACGGCCATCTTGGGTTTCAAAGCTTTAAAAAATGGGTCTAATCGCCAAACCGACTTCAGAAACGAATTCCTCGACCCTCAAAACCATAAAAACCACATACTACGCGATACTCTAGGCTAAACCATTGCAAAGATAGTGTCAGATGTGGTAAACGGCCGCCATATTGGATTTTGGGCCCTGGCGGGTATGCCCACACTTCGCGAGGGGCATGGGGCCTTAATTTTTTATAAAACCTTCTTAGAGGACAAATCCGTTGAGAATCGTCATTGTCTCTCAACGGTCACAAAAGTGTCGAAAATGACCCTACTATTATTCTATTGTTATCTCATAAAAAACACTCTTTAATACAATAATGTTATTAATGACGTAATTTGTATCTTGCTCGAGGTATTAAATAATAGGTTGCAAAATAATTCTCGAGATTTGTCATTATGAACAAAATATTGACTTGAATATTTGATTTAAATGTTATGGAAATGTAAATTTATACGGAGATCTATCCAAAACTTTAGTAAATTTAAACATGATAGTGCACGGCATCGAATACTTACGTAATATTGAATACTTGGCTATAATCGTGAGCAAACAGCTGTCCTAGATATAGCGCTCAAAGCATTAACCCGTCTAGTTTTAAATATCACGAGGTTGAGTCGAGGTATAATAATGCGGTTTAGTGGTGGGATCAAACCATTCTGCTCTCGAATTAAGCTGCTGAATTTTCTCTCTAATCGCAAATATATTAGCCGATAGCACGCTCGCCTTTTAGAGGAACTTTTTTATTTAGTAGCGCGCGTTTCACATTTTCATGAGAGTCGCTCTTTGGTGCAACGTTGAAAGTGTAATTTGATTGCGATGTCGTCACTAAATGACTTTTAGTGGAAACGTTTGAACTGGGATATTTATTGGCGAATTGTTAATAATTTAAATTTCCTAGAACATCGCGTTTGATCTTAGTCTGGAGTCTGGCTCAAAGCGCGATGTCTGGCGAAATGCCACTTCAATTTTATTTCGTCGTCTCTTTGGAAGTTTAAAGATGCAAAGTTTGATATTAAGGTAAAATTCAAAGATGGGTCTAATATTTTTCATAGCACAAACGCGAACACACTGAATTAATTATTGTCAAATTTGGGTTTCAATTGTTTCCAGTGGAATCACTTATGCTTGAGATTGATACTTGAGATACACAAACTAAATTATTCATTATCTTAATATTTATCTTTCATTTTAAAAAAAAGTCAGAATCTAGCAGGCGTTTCTATTTCAAGTCGATAATAACACTCCGTTTCCTTTTAAAGATATATAACCAGAAGTTTGTCTACATTATTATTATTATTATTATTTTATTTTAGAAATTGTACAGAATAATCGAATATTAAGATGTACAACCTCATAGAAAGTTAGAAAAGGGCCATGAGGCCCCAGTCACAAAGTGTCTAACTTACTATGCTTAGTTATACGTCTTAAAACCACCACTATAAAATACAATAGAAATAAATTAACAAATAATACAAAATTAGATGGTAAAAGGTGAACAAATGACAGTAAACAATAGCTAGTAAAGGTGAACAATGATGGTATGTTACAAAATATATAAAATGAGATAGTGGAAGGGTGAAAAAATGATGGTGAACAATTGACAGTCAAGGGTGTACAAATAATGGTAAACAATAATTTGATTACTTCCAGCATGTCATTACTTGATTGATGCGTTCTCATTAAGAATTTTGAAATGGTTCCTAATATCAATATTGAAATGTCTGGAAGTCTTCACGTCAGCCGGTAGAGTGTTCCATAACGATATTTAACGACATATTCCGTTTATTTACTTTTGATAGGGTTTGTACTGGTATGTTTTAAATTATTCTTCAGAAAGCAGATAAGCCGAACGACACATAATAAGCTTTACATCTGAAATTCGTCAGTAATATCGATTAATGCACAATCAACAATTCGTTAACATTCCTATTTCTTCGTTACCTTTTTTCGGGGTGGGGGGCCCCCCCCTCTGTATTTATGCCGATAACGTTTTCCAGTTTTCAACCCAACTCGTCAAAATTATTACGTTTGTGAATTATCGTTCAGTCCCCCCCCCCCCTTCCATATCGAGCTAGCGTTTTAGCCCGATCAATAATTCGAAAAATCAACAGGAGCAAATTGGGAAATTATATAACCTTGGTGTAAAAATATTATCTTTCTCTCTTCTACTCCCGTATTCGAACGGTAAAAATATCCTAAATGTGCCAGTAAAATAACTTAAGGGGCACACTAACTCTACAAGTCTGTTATTTTAGACATACAGCTATAACGATGGCTTGTCAAATTTATCGAAGAAGAGGATAATTAAAATTTAAATCTATTGAATGTGCTGTGCACACTTTGATTAGTATTCATTCTGGTTGTAGGCCTCATGTGCTAACAAAAGTGTTATATTTTCGCCTACCGTGTTGGCTCGAGCGTTAAGCGCGCGACTCTGATTCGGGAGGTCCCGGATTCAATTCCCGGCGGGACCGGCAATCCTGACTGAAGGTCTTTTCTGAGGTTTTCCTCAGTCGTTAATGCGAATGCAAGGGATTGAGTTGAGCCTCTTAAACCCTCGGACATTCCTCTACATTTGTCCTATCCGCATCATACCTAGTTAGACACCTGGGGCATGAATTACACCCTGGTCAGACTTCCCACGAAAAATTATAAAATTATAATTATTACCTATTCATCTATTCGTTTGTTTGAACTTGTTATTTTAGTGATAATAGTTTAGTTGACACTTTGAATACTTTCATTTGACGGCTATTGTGATAGTTATCAAAAGATCTAGTTTGTTGTGGGGACCTGCTATCCGATGCAATGCGCTACAATTAAAATGACCGAACTGTAATTAATATAAACAGATGTAGAAAAACACTACTCAAGGTGTTTGAGTTTCAAGGACTAATCAAAGCATTCGATTTACGGATCAGTAAAAATGTCTACAAGAAAAGGTCTCCAAATTAAGTATAATAATATGTTAAGGTTTGGTGTACATAATCTGCTATCGATCAAGATATCATCTGCGTTGCACGCGATACTGATTTTAAAGGTCGTCAGGTCACTTTTAGCCACCGACACTAAAGACTAAAGGCTTTCCTCGAGTTTTCTCTGTATAAAAAACAATCTGTTTATCGGTTCTGTAAAATATATCTATGAACTATAACACCATTCCACATACACATGCCATACATCACATACCACACGGCGATTTGACTTTTATTTACATTGCTAAACGTCTCAAATTAGTACACTTAAACTATTCGAGACGAGTGATGATGGATGACGATGGACAATCACAAAAAAGCGTGCCTACTGCGGGATTCGAACCCACGTCCTCGTAGAGCCATACGCTTTGGTCCAGCGTCCTAATCGTACGTGCCACTGATGCGGAGGGCCAGTTAATATTATATATTATGCCATTACAACTAGGTAGTCATCTAACAAACTAGATAAACTATATTGGTTATACGGTGGTTGGAATCGAACCCGCATCCTCTGAAATCTGGCTCTCACGTTCAGCGATAACTACCATCATCTGATAATTTTAATGAAGGTCCCGATAGGTTTCAAGTTTAATGAAATTGTATTCGGGTACTGCGGTCTATCGCGTACACACTACACACCTAATCGAGTAACCTAGTGTACTCTAGAGTGGCGAGTTTGCAGTCCCAACCCCTCTGTAAGTATTCTCATTAGTCGTGGTCTTAGCCGTCGTTGCCAGGCCACACCGGAATACAGGCGTTAATGGTTGATCCTTGCCGGGGCATTTCCGTATCCGGTTGGTTCAACTTCGGACCACTAGCGCCGTCTTTCCGGCGTGACAATTTCCTTTACTAATGACAATCACCCTAATGCTAAGCCAGAGTGGTTGGCCAGTAATCCACTTTCTTTAAGACGTTCACGTCCTCGCTAAGGATGTTTGCTGAGCTATTTGAATAATGTCGGTATTACTGCAGCAGAATCAAAGGGAATCTCGAGAGATTCACTCGGCTTGAATTTGTCGAGTTATTCGTTTTAAATGAATTAATGGAATTCATTAAATATGAAATTCTACGAGAATATGTTTGTTCATCGTGCACATGTTTTAATGAAATATTGAGAGAATAGTTTGGATTCTGACAATTCAATTTCAACATACATCAAACCCCGCGCACCCACTCAAATACAAGAGATGGATCAACAATGCGACTCCACACAATTATTATTTGTCGTATTGCTCTTACGACTGCAGTTCATCATTCAAAGTACGTAGGCTAATACTGGGAAAATTTCCAAGGTTTAAGGTGCTCTCCTATTCAATTCCATTCTAACTGAATGATATAAAGAATCATACAATTTAATGTGAAAGAAATTGGCTGAAAAGTAAAAAAAAATATATAACGAGAATGTATGTCTCCTCTTAATTTGCCCTGTGAGAAAACAAGAAAAGCTTATGACTCCCTTTTACGAGTAATTTTCAAGTTGTAAATTAAACTTCTTTAAATACCCCGTCATGGTGGATTTAATTAGCTAAATTTTCGAGTTTATAAACAAAATGAACACGAATCATTTTAGTAAAAACGATTGACTAGCTTCCGTTTTCAATTAAATTTATTTTACTTGATGTCACTTAATGCCTGCGAAACATCTTCATGTTTGCATAAAGGGCGTTTGAAAAGCTTCAAGGCAAACAGTTAATTAGTTTTTAATTAATTTTCACTCTTAATTCACTTCGTCTTCAGAAGGAATAGAATATGTCCGTGGAAGATTCCGTCGTAACGGGAAGCCAAAGCCATATTATGCTTCTAGATGTTTTGAGCGTGCCTTGAGTATTTGATTGAAAACAAGGAAATTGTTTTTACTATGACGATGCTTTGAGGTGTGAAGTGCTAAAGTGTTTTTTTTTACATGAAAAACACAATAAATTTTGTAAATCAGTTTTTAACTGAATAGGATAGACGTTAAAGGAGTTTGTAAATGGTGATTTTGGGGCCGTCCTAGCAACGAAGCACATAGTAAATTCAGAGTTGTTCTGAATCGGCCTTGTTGATTCTGGCGTTGATTCGCGGGTGTTCGCACTGTCCATACCACTGATTGTTATATTTCCTATTAAAAATATCTATCTTTGGTTGGTTATCGCTCACTCGTCGATTGCGTCGGGGCCTACAGGGTTGTCTTGATCGCTTTGATTTAAAGTCCTCCACTGAAAATCAGTTATATAACTGAGTGGATAGACTCTAAATACAATTTATTTATTTATTCATTTATTAATAATAAACGGCGTAAACATTGCTGTCTGTCCGTTCCATGTTCTACACTGAAACAATTAAACGGTGTAAATGTTTATAGTTATGTGAATATAAAGTTTGACACAAGTTTTTAATCAAATTTTGTATTTGTTTATTTTTATCATATTAAAACGAATTAAACATACATCGTGCCTCATTATTAAGTCGACTCTCAAAGCTCAAATTCACATTTATTTAGGTTATAATTCAATATTTAATTGGCACTTAATATATTATTTCAATTTTTGTACAAGAAATACAAATAAATATATCCAAATTTTGTATTCCTACGAATAGGGCTTTATTATGACATTTTACATTTTGATATACAATTTGAAGGGGATCTCGTTCCCAAGATGTAGTTGGAATACTCTAATTAGTTTTCGTCAAGTCACAAAGCCCCCCTCCCCCCCACTTTTTATGCGCCTCTATACCCTTGCCAACAAATAATACGCGCGACTTTAAAACGTGTCACACGCATTCAAAAAAGCAATCATACAAAATTAATTAACTATAACAATGGCAACACAATTGTCTCGCTCATTTTGTTAACTTAAATTAATTTCGCACCCATAAACTCTACAAATAAGCCAAATCAAATAAAGATACATTATATCTCTATAACGACTAGTTTTCCAAACGTAAACCCTGAATATATATTTGTTTTATTTCTCTTAAGAAACAATATATATTTCAATGTTGTAGATTTTCACGTATCCACCAAATGCATTTTAAGGTCTGTGTCATACTGTTTTTGATCATGCTATCCTCAGTATCACAAACAATTAAAGGCATGTCCCAAGTTTTGAACAAATTTTACGAATATTTGAGACTAGATACCTATGCACCTTTCGACAAAAAGGCGTTAATTAAAACAAATACTTAATACATGAATAGCAATACTGCCAATTGAATCATGAATTGTCGTTTATTCTTGCACTTACCATAGGATTGTTTCGTGTTGATCTCTAATTGTAAATCTATGGATGAAAACACAACGAGATCACACATTTTGACATTCTTTGAAAAACATATTTAACTCGCGTACCTATTATTTTTTTTAAGTCAATTGAGCTAGAGATAGGGGGCATGTGCTTGGTTATGTGGCAGACTGTGAGAGACGCAGTACGCCACATACACGAGCTCTTATCCCGTGATGCTGTGCAGAGTATAGGACGTGCGTTTTACTCAAATTATTGCTCGCTCGGCTGATTGACACCACAGATGTTTGAAATTTTGAACATATCTCACGAAAGTGGAAATTTAGGACTCTACAGCAACACAATTCTAAAATTTGTTTTGTAATAATTTATAAAAATAAATTAGTTTTCACGAATTTTGATTTTGTTAAAAAGTCCAAAATTGATTATAATCGTGATTTTTTTCTGGCTAATCAAAACAATTTTTTTAATTTCTCGATTTGGTTAGTCGGGAAACACACTTGAAGGTGGAATTTTTAAAATTTAATACAATTCAGAAGTTAAAAAATCCATCCCGATCGGGGTACGAACCCGAATCTCCCACTTCCAGGGCAGGCGCCTTAGCCAACTATACCACACACATATTTAACTTCTGAATTGTGGTTGCATTATAGATCTCATTCGTTCATTCAAACCCCGATCGGGATGGATTTTTTAACTTCTGAATTGTATTAAATAATAATTTTTTTATATCTTTTACTATAGGACTGTTCATGTATGCTTTATTGACAACTTTTGCAAAGTTTCATATACATTGGATACTTCTTGGCCAAGCGAATAACTATGTGATTACTTCCATATGTGTCCTATTCCCTCTTCTCTTCTTGTATGGCATCTAATCTGTGATTTGTTTATTAACCCCAAAACAACCTCGGACATCCCTATCTTCACTTTGACTTTACATCTTTGAAGATCGCTACCCCAGCAAACTCTCTCCAACTCGCTACAGAGAGTTTTGAGTAGTTCACCGCTCCATCCTACCCAGCGGTGCTGAATAACACGCAATTAGTGCTGTTGTTATAGCAAAGAGACGCGCCAATCAGAGCTCTCATCCTCTGACGAACTTGCATCGCTAAACACACTCGGCTCTGCGTATCCCTATACTTACTTTAATAAGCATTCATTACCGGAGATACTTCATGTTTCAAGCCTCCTACGAAAACTTTGCTACGGTCTTGTTCTCTATCAATTTATTTACTGTAATTTTCTGCTCATATGAAACCTTTTGACTTTAACGTGGTTTGCTTTAAGTCTTGTGGCAAACTATTCGGTTTCAAATAGCTAGTACTTAGCAGTCTGAGTGGTTTTACCTGAAATAAAAACACCGAGCTTTTAGTAGCCTTGGATAGAACGTTCAGTTTATATATGAAAGTGAGAACAAGCTTGGAGAAGCTGCGAGTTTGCTTCATAGATTTCGCCAGCTTTGCAACTATTGCGCGGGTACATTAACTAATTAACGGTTGCTAGAATTGAAACTTTAATGGAAATATTACAAAACATAAAATACAATTATGGAGATGGGTGAATAATTTTATTTGGACAGTTTCATGTATAGCTGCGTTTGATTATTGGACTAGACAAACAAAAAGGAATAAAATATACAATTAAAACTGAGGACTTGCGTATTATTATTCAGAAAATGATGAGAATAATCAAACCGAAAACACTTTGAGGCTGAATATTTTATAATTGTTGCAGAATAAACATAATATGCTGACATTGGACGTAGAAACAGTGGCGTGATTGACTTTTTTAAATCTGAAACATTATTAACGCATTATCAAGAATAACTTTAGAGACCTTTTCGAGCCTGAAATTAGTATATTTGAAAAAGAAAGCAATACAAACTAAAGAACTACATGATTATTTAACACAAAATATGATAAAATATAATTTTAAATGATTTAAGCAGGGGAGATAAATAACTATGTGGGGAAAGCGAAACATAGCATAGGCTTCGATTAACCGGATGGCCATGAATGTCCCCCCCAACCCTACCCTCTCTACCATACTCAAAGTTTGTTAATTTTGAAATATTGATCATTTTTAATTGTAAAATATTTGAAACACACAAATAACTTTGAAGTAGATATGTAAGATGTTTGATCATTATTTTATCCTACTTCATTTTTTTAAAGTAAATTAAAATATGTTAAAACAATTAATTTTGAGAAACTGTTAGTTGTTGTTGTTGTTTTGTTAAGTAAGAAGAGTTTTATAAAACTAATATATTTGAGCATTTTCATTAGTCCGCTCGCTTAAATTATTCAAATTACAACTTGGCTAAGAATAACATGACTAAATCTCACACTAAAACGGTTACAGTTAGTTCTGGTTCCTATGCCTACACGCATTGTACTTGGCCAGGGAAAGAGCATACATTGACTTTTTATTTACGGTTGCGATTAATCTTGTTGTGGTACACGGCCACGCCCTACGTGTCATATTTCATGATTTGTGCGAATTATGTGTCCACCGTTGCCCGCCCCCTCACCCCCCGCAATGCGGATTCTGGGAACATACCCCGGACATTATTTAGAGGACATTGCGACCCTGTTTTGTTTACAGGAATTTTCCTGTTTTCCTGTGTTAAAGCGAAGATATTGGATACGGAACATCAATATTAGTTAAATTTTATTAATCATTTTTTATACTTATATTTTGCTTAGGTTTCATTTCAGAATGTCCCGGACATAATTCACCAGTCATTGGTTTTTAAGTACAAAAATCAAATGAAATTTAAAAAATATAATATATATCCATACGAAATATGATTACTAAATTACAAGAATTAGATAACCATCAAGTTTGATTGGGCGTATTTTGGCGTTGGTATTGTTCTATACGTGTTTTCACCAATTAAATTATAATCAAATAAATAACGAATTTTTACCTTTTCATTATTTAAAAACGTCTTATGTCAATACCTTGACATCTTATTAATTCAAATATTTGTAATAATAACCTTACACGTGATTAAGTGTCTGTTACAAAGATTCATTTTTCATAAGGCGGATGCAAGGTGAATTTAACCTGCTCGCCAACTTTCTTCGTCTGACAGGTGTTAAGGAGGGTAAACAAGCGTGCTAAACGCCTGTCAGAAGAATAACGCTTTCAAACACTGAGAATACACCTTACATCCGCGCTTATGAAAAACTCTCTTAGCAACTTTTGACATCTTTTCCAGATCCCTTAGCTCCTAAATTATTTAAATAATTCAGTTCTACCTTTACACATTTCAAGAAAAATATATATTCTCATTTTTAATATAACTTCTCTCAACATTGAAGTGGAAGTTGTAATGTTGAACAGTTAAATGGAGGAGTTTCAAATCAAATTTGAACATAGATTAAATTTACAATTCAAACCTCTTCAAGGCTTACCAAAGAAAATAAGATTTGTATTGGCTCTTTATACTAGAAATCTGGAAATTTCACATTTAATTTTACAACAATACAACTATTTATTTTTTCAGAAGATAAATTATTAATTATATTGGTAATAATCAATTTTCTCAATCTGTTACTGATTGCTCGACAGTAATTTGACAATCATGAGACCGTAAATGTGTGCTTCTAGAGTTTCAGCTGTACTGGTTACAATTTCGGTTTTTTAATACGTCACCAAAGAAAACGTTCTGTAATCGTATACAAAAACCAATCGTTGATTGTCATTCACGTTAAATGTCTGTGTTTTCCAACAAAACCTATATAAATCAATATTAAAAATGCCATTTTGTGAACTTTTGATTGTTTTATAGATTAAACACGCGCCACAAATCAGTTAAGAATTTAAAATCACCCGTGCGATTAATTTGTCCCATAACGTCAGCCAAGAACATTACAGGAAGCAATAATAGAAAACGCAGCGGCCACAGATCTAATCGCAATGGTGGCTGCAATCAATTTCGCACTTTGGCGGTGCATTTTAGCATAATAACAATACAGTCTGTTCATGTAATTGGTCACGTGAGAAAGGCGACTTAATCGAACAAAACACGAACATATTTTAGACGCCTCTCGATCTTACCCACCGCTGCCACCAATGTAGTTTGAAACTCCCCTAGGAGCTACACACGAACCATCACTCTTGTGACTCGATATTATTAATCGCGTAACACTCTCGTAGTATCCATCTCAGCTGGGTATTAAACACGGGTATATCGGGGAACCCGGGTTCGATTCCTGGCTAAGATGGATTATTTATTTTCTGGATTCATTTTTTTACTAATACTTATTGTGTTATGGACTTTGACCTCATACATTGTTATACAAACAATATAGGAATAACCATGCTTTGAAAGTGTTTTTATAAAAAGAATAGAATCGAATAGCTTTATTCAACTTGACGTGCGCATGGTACATGTATAACTCCCGAAGGAGAAGGTGAATAGAAAGGTAACATAAAACATAGAAACATGTACCGGTACTTAAAATTATGGAAGATGGCATTTTCACAATAAAAGATATCACAGCATGATAATAATTTGGTAAAAAATTACAATTTAATTCATAATCACACAGATACTGAATGAACTTTAACGATTGTTAAAATATACTCGTGTACTTTACTTGTGACTCATAGCAGTCTTCAACGTGTTAGAAATTGAAGACCCTCTCTTTTTTTTTTTCTCTCTCTCTCTCTCTCTCTCTCTGTTACAAATCGGACTTGTACCTCAATAGTGGAAACCATTGTTCGTAGCACCCTAAACATTTAGTCTGTTAGTGCCAAGGACATGTTAGAGCAAACTTAAACAAGTAGGGATCCCTTTATGAAGCTCCACATTCGAAACACACTGAACGCAATCGGAAATTGGTCTTCAATTTAACATCTCCATCGCAAATGCAACACCCAATATCTTCGCCCACCAGCCTGTCACTTGCGAGAAGGGTACTGAATTCAATTGAATATTATCTGCGTCCCTTGCCACCGCCCAACCCCATAAACTCAAAATCCTTTCATGTAATTCGCCAAAGCTGCTTAAGTTCCACAGGGGGACCAATTTCAACGCGATTGCACGAAGTAACCTTACATCTATCGCAGTATATTCGTATTGATGAGAACTTGGGGACAGGAGAACGCTTGAAGTCATGGGAGTATTTTTTTACATTACATTACAACATTAAACATGTTTTAATTTTTAAACCTAATGTTCGGTTGGTAAAGGTTCGATTAAAAAATCATTATGTTATTTTACAATTTCGCTATTTGACCGTTCCAAAATATTCAATCAAATCATTCTCTTTGTCAATATTTTCTAAATATAATTGTTGATTAATAATATTAAATTACAAATTACATTTGTCCATAACCGACAGTGTTGGCTCGAGCGTTAAGCGCTCGATTCTGATTTACGAGGTCCCGGATTCAAATCCCGTCGAGACCGGAAATCCTGACTGAAGTTTTATTCCGAGGTTTTCCTCAGTCGTGTATGCAAATGCAAGGGATTAAGTCCTCTTAAACAGCCTTCGGACATCCCTTCACAATTACCCTATCCGCAATATACTTAGTTAGTCATGTCACCTGAAGAGGGTCACACTGGTCATTTCGGAGGCGAAATCTGATGTGTACCGTACAGCGGGCATCCCACACAAAAAAATAAATATATTTATTAGAGCAGGCGAAGTGAGTTGGTAATTGTTCGTTCGTTGATGGTGTCGGCGCCTACAGGGTTGGCTTGGTCTGCTTTAAATTTAATATTTCCCACTGAAAATCAGTTCTGTGGCTGAGTGCGTAGACTCTAAATAAGAATTAATTAATTAAATATTGGTGGTCATGGGAGTTAAATAGTTATATTATCTAGCATCAAGTAGGAGACCCCTACATCTACCGCAGTATATTCGTATTGATGAGATCAAGAGAACAGAGGGCGCCAGAAGTCACGGGAGTATTTACATCACCGTACACCAATACACCACGCCCACATTGTTCGGTGAAACATTTACGAGACGTATTTCTTTTCTCTTTCTCCTGTGTTTAAAAGTTATTCCCGTGGAGCCAATAAGGGAAGTTAATACAATCTCCTGGAGTGCTGCTATCATTCAAGGATGCGTCGCTTCTTAACACAAGAGGCTGAATTCTGTTTTAAAGGAGTATTAAATCTACAAAAACAGGCTATACATATGCCCATAGTAAGTGTGTTGGTGGTAAACTCCGGCAGTAAAAGGAAATCGAAAAATTATCATCTGGCACATAAATATTGATTACCCTGCTCTAGGCTATATATTATTTCCTTGCACTAACACTCTGTATCGTATTACTGTGAATCGAATTTAACCTCCACGATTCTTTGAAATATCTGAAGAACTGGTAAGAAATATAAAGATTGTGCAATGCAGTGTAGAACAAATTAAAAACGTGCATAGTAAAATTGTTCAATTTTGTTTTTACAAAGGTAGCCCATGTTCTTTTTATGACGAATTATGAAAGAACATAAAAGAATAAAAGAAAAGAAAAGAAAAGAAAGTACAAAGATGTTGCTGCATTTTCCGTATTCTTGAGCGCCCTTAGAAATCACTTAAAAAGATAATTTTGATTTAGACTTAGGAGATAGTTTTCCTCTGGAAGTCTTAAGTAATACCGCTACACTACGGTTTTATAGAGTATGGTAGAGGGATAAATAATGATCCATTTCCGAGTTAGAATCTCTGCAATATCTTCTTAAGTAGTCGTATACTGGTGGAATTCTCTAGTAAGCGCTTTAAGAGAGAGAGAAAATCTGCTTGTATAGAGGTTTATAGAGTTTTTAGGTATCTTCACGTGTTGTAACATTCTTGTCGTGAACCATTCTATTTCCTCATAGCGAGTTTATAGCTTACTTTGACATTAAGTTGTTGACTTTAGCAACAAGTAATAAACCCACCATGTAGGTCAATTTGCACTAGTTTCTTGTTGGCTAGTTTCACAAAACCAGTTTTGTTAACTATTACTATATAAGTTAATGGTACTTTGAAGTATTGCTTTGCAATTGTGCAACAAACCATTTCTACTTTATATTTTAATACTTTATCGACTGGTCTATTTGTTCTAGTAGTTATTTTTATTTATAACATTGTAGTAGCCATATCAGTCGAAACCCCTTGTGTACATTTTGTCAAAATGGCTTCTTCTATTCAATCACTTTAATTATCATTCATAAATTGAGGTCAATATTGAAAAGTGATTTGATTTATGATAGTACTTTTTGCTATGAAGGATTTATTTTTACATTAGAAGCCACAGTATGATCAAATCACGAGATATAAAGCAAATCAACAAAAATTACTTCTCTTCTTTTTTAGTTTATACGATGAGCGAAGCGATGACTTCAATTTCACTTTCGTTACCCCAAGAAAAATAGATTGGGTGATTTGTTTTGTTGTTTGATTTTGGTTCGCGCTCTACCGGGCAAATGGCACATCAGATCTAGGTGAAAATTGGAGGGGACCTTCTTAATCTCAAAACGTAGACCGGCCACGTTTTTTTGGTACAATGGGGAACTAGCCTTCCATTCTAGAAATCGAATATGTTAAAGATAACATCTAAAAAAAATAATATAAAATTTTTTTTTTTGTCTAAGGTTAATACTTTTCTCAATATTTAACGCTGAAATTTGAATCTGGCTTCCCGCCAAAAGACAACACAAAAAGTAGATGTGACGTCAGACTGCTGACCGCAGCCTAGCGCAGACCCAAAGGCGCACCGTATCTAGATATAAATGGTAAAATTTCTACCATCCAGTCGGCGGTGGGTCAACACATCCTAGCAGACAGTTGCCGTCACTGCGCCCGCTGTTTATTCCTGCTATCGTTTCTCAATGATCCTTTTGATTGAATTTTAAAAAAAATGGCGCTTTATAAAGGTGTAAGGTACCGATGTGTTTTAAACACCACTCTAGAAACACCGGAGAAAGTATTTATATATGTGCTAAAAAAACTAAACAGGTGAAAATAATGGTTAGACGCAACAAGACGAGAATATGTCAAAGGGTCGTAGGGCCTCTAGCCTACCGCTGCAAATTCACTTTACCGTTGTGAATACCACTTTCATGTAAGTAAATGATATTAATTGGTCTACCTAGTACTTTTTTATTTCGCAGGTTAGTTTCCCATGAGCTTCTAATTTTCCTCGGGATTTTTATAAGCCTAGGACCTATACGTAACTCATTTTCTCGCGGGGAAATATTAAAAAAAAAATTTAATTTGTGACATTCTCCCCTGCGAGAAAACGCCTCTTACGTTTAGGCCCTAGACTTTTAATCCCAAGGCAAATTTTGCTGCGAAATATTTGGCCGGAGCCTAACAGAAGCTTATAGGAAATTCACTTTTGAATTAAAAAGCTAGTAGACCAATAATATTTACTTGCATCAAAGGGTCTTCACAACAGTAGAGTGAATTTTTAGAGGGGGCGTCCTCTCAAAACATTCTCGTGCTGCAGCTTTGAACAATTCTTTTTGCCTTGTTTGTCGTTTGGTTCTTTTGGCACGTGTATAAAATGATCTTCTCCGGTGTTTCTACAGTGGTAGCCTTTGCCCTCTTGGTAGACCTAGGCCTACGCCCCTAGGACCTAGGGCCGAGGTAGGCCTATCACTACGCCCAGGTCTAGGCGCATATTTAAATATAAAATCTAAAGTCCTACCAAACATCAATGATATAAATGATATCATCATCATCAACCTATAAAAACTTGGCTAAGGATACAGGAAATGCCTCGGCCTAGCCCTACCTAGGCTAGGCTGTGTCTAGGGCATCCAAATGGACATTTATAGAATTGGTTTACCTAACCTACGGCAAAGACACAGCCTAGGGCGTAGGGCCTAGCCTAGCGCAGCCTGAATGACTGTACCATAGAGAAATAACCAGTGGCTCTTTCCCACCAATGAGAAATAAATCGCTTTCTAGTCAAGGTCGGGTAGACACACTGTCAAAATCACAGGGTCGTCATCTTGTTCATCGTTCTGGTGGTTGTCAAAATAGTCCGATTATTGATGAGCACGGTCCACTGGATTGCCTCTAGGCTTCGCTGCCGCGCACGGCCGCTCGTCGAGCTTTTGTTGTTGTTGTTGTAGTATTTATACAAACTACAACGATGAGCATGCTGCAAGCTACGTAACGCAGTTGAACCAAGAACGAGCGTTTGCGCGGGGGTTCAAAACCCTATAACTTTGTACCCCCGTAGTTACCACGGATGATTTAAAAAAAAAAAACTTTCATTTGTGAAGTTTATTTAACTGTGTTCTATAAATAATAAAAAATGAAAAACGTGAATTTGAGACCAAGGCTAGTTCCCTATTGATCAAATATTTGTTATTATTATCGTATTTTACGACTTTTTTCGATTTTTAATGAGATATTTTCGTGATATTTGGCAAACGGCTACTCCTATCTTGATGTAAACTTTATTGGAACGTTTAAAATCACTCACTAAAGTTATATATGTTATGATTTTAAAGACATTTGAAATATTTCTCATAGAAATCGTACTTTTAGACTTTTTCCCCGGTTTTTAATACGATATTTTCGTGATATTTGTTGCCGATTCTGACCAAACGGGTGGGGCTACAACGTTCATATTTTACTTTGACATAAAGATTATGGTGATGTGATGCCTTTTGAAAGAAAAAGTTGAAAAAGTTGATCAAAATTCATAGAAATAAAGGTTTTAATATGTCTTTTTCAGGTGTATAATTAATAGGCCTAAGTAATATCAACAATTAACTATAGAAAAAGTAATGAGATCTTACTTTAAAAACGTAATCATTGGACAGAAATATTTAAAAAAATTTAATCCATCAACACGACTGGAAAAAGCGTTCGCGAAGCAGCAGTAAATAAATAATTAAATAAAGAATTGAGGACCCGGCACCTCCACCAACAATGCTATTCTTATGGAGTTAATATTTTTCTCGCTCTACCCGGCGCCTCCACCAACAATGCTATTCTTATGGAGTTAAAACTTTTCTAGCTCTACCCGGCACCATTAATTTTGCTATTTGAACCATTTGTTAAATGACAATACGGTGCATTTCACGTCATTATCACAGAATTAAGGACTGTGATGTGCATTAAATTCCAAAAATAATTGCATGAGCGAAGCAAAGACTTTAATTTCACTGACCCCTCAAAAAAAAAAACTCCAATGTTTTTTTTTATTTATTTATTTATTTAGTTAGTTATTATTTATTTATTATTTATTTAACGTCTATCCTATTCAGTTATAAAAACTGATTTACAAAGGAGGACAACTAAATAAATCTAATTACATAGATGCAGAAACAACAATAAATTACATTTTCGTAAATATTTGAAATAGTAGCATTACAACAACAATGCATTTAAACACAACAATTTTGGTAACAAATAAAAAAAATATTATATGCATTTAATGAATGAATCAATATAAAAAAGGGTGGAGAATGAAAAGAAAAGAAAAGAAAAGAAAAGAAAAGAAAAGAAAAGAAAAGAAAAGAAAAGAAAAGAAAAGAAAAGAAAAGAAAAGAAAAGAAAAAAAAAAGAAAAAAAAAACATTAAAAAAGAAAAACGAAAAGAAAAAAAAACTGATTTATTAGACGATCCCACTCAAACGAATATGAGGTTTGCCAAAAATCAGGAACAGCAAATCAGGGAGTATAATCAAACTTTCGCGGAAGAAACCACCGAACGCGAAATCTTTATTCTTGGGTTCAATCTTCATTTTTGTGTTCAAATCTTGACTCATATATATAATTATATCAGATATATAATTATTTAAAAAATTTCATGTCAAACTGATCACAGCAATGATACAGGACACCTAAATCAAGTTGCAAGCTCCATCAGTGGGCGGCAATCAGACAATCTAGGCAGAAAAATATAATTGAAAATACATTTGATTATATCATAATCAAAGCAATAATGAACAAACAAAGAGAAAAGCAAAATCAATTATAAGAGCTTATGAAGGTAAATTAACATTACACAAACACAGACAATAACCTACAAATAAATAGTAAAAATCAATTTTTTGCTCTTTGATTCATTATCATTGCTTCAATTTTACTTTTAAATTGTACAATTCCTAGATCAGTAAACTGGCTTCTAATATCATAAGAAATTGAATTCCAATAGGATACGCCTCTGTACATAAATGACTTTCTAAATGCTTCAGAATTTAATCTAGGAACTTCATGAGTTTATTAAGTAAAATTTCTATCACGATCAACAATTTTAAAAATATTGGGTAGAATACCTAAAAACATACCTTTCAATACTTTGTATGTATTTACCAGCACGCTATACTTCATCCCTCCTCAATCGTGAAACAATCAGACTGCAAATCTTGGCTCAAGGGAAATGAATCAAACAGATGGTCAATTCTCTTCTGGAGTACAACATACTCAGTAGAAGGTCTTACTGCCCAAACCACTAAGCAATAATCAATAACAGAGTGAATATAAGAATCTACAAGTAACCTCAACAATCTTTTGGTTACAAACTCTTCATTCTACTTATAATTCCAATTGCTGATGATACTTCTCTATGATGATCTCTCTCTGTCTGTTTGTTTGTTTACGCTCTACCAGGTAAACGGCATATTCGATCTTCATGAAAATAGGAGGGGACCTTCAAAATCACTGAACTTAGACCTGCCTCGTTTTTGGGTATAATCAAAGAAATATTTCTCATGAATATCGTACTTTTCCGATTTTTTCCGATTTTTTATGCGATATTTTCGTGAAATTTGAGCCGATTCTGACCAAACGGTTGGGGCTACAACGTTCATTGGATGAGCGTAGCGAGCGAAGCGAAGATTGCATTTTACTACACTGGAGAAATTTGTAACGATTGTAATGATATTTTCACAGAACTTTAATTTTGTAAATTTATATATTCGTGTGAAATTTGAGCGCAATCTAAAAATAATTTCTCACGACAATCGCAATTTTACGCTTTTTTTCGTTTAAAAAAACATACGCTCATCTAACAACGCGCCTGAAAAATCGTTTGCGAAGCTTTCTAGTATTTCACATTGATATTAAGATAGTAGTGATGTTTTGCCTTTTGAAAGAAAAAGTTGCCAGAATCCATAGAAATAAAGGTTTTAATGTGAGTTTTTTTATGTGCATAAATAATTAACAAGTAACTAGAAGAAACTTGAAAACAATCAAATACAATGCGTTCAAAAAGCAAATCTTCGGGCCTCCAGATATTTTACATTCTATTAATTGGTATTACCATAGCAATTAATACTACTTTCTAACAAAATATCCTAATTTAACATTTTTTTTTACAATTATATTGAAAAAATAAAGAGATCCCACTCATACTAAATACTTAGAAAAATGCTCATCCATCAACGCGACTAGTAAAAGCGTTTTTGAAGCGGCCTAGTAATACAATAATGTGCGAGTAGTATCAAAAGGCAGAACTGGTGTTTTGAAATTAAATGGAGTTTTCATGTCCATAGTATAATTTGGTTCAATAACAGTTGGAAGTAGACGGAATTCAATGGAATACAGTGTTTAAGTTGAGGAAGTAGTTTACATTGAACAGGGTATAACATTATGTTTTTTAGACCTTAATTAATATCCGGAACACTAAAAGTACAATCATGGTTTTCAATTAAACTGTTTGTTTTTATTTTGCGAATAGCAAATTCATATTACAATATTATTTTGATTAATTTTGCCATCTGGACCATGTCATTTTTATCACATATAATGTGATAGATCAGTCAAAATAAAAGCAACTCGAAATTTTAATCATTACATAACAAATTAATATCACAGCAAATAAGAAATACGGATGTAGTGTTGAGTGTTGGGGAAGGGTTAGAGAAGGGGGAGGGGTATTGGAGGGGAGTAGGGGGATGAAAAAGGGGGATTTCGTATTCGAAGAGAATTATTCGCGCCCCAAATTCTAAAATGGCTGACTACATAATATAATTATGAGAAGTGATGATTTGGTTCATTAAACTGCCGCTGCGCGCGAGGGCCTGTTTCTAAGTTTAGCGCCCTCTCGTCATTTCCTGTTCTCGCATCTGATGACGTAGCGCGGAAAAACACGTATAAATATTAAACATTGCGCCCATGGAACAGATAGAAGATAGAAGAGTTATCTTGTGAGAACTGGTTTAATGTCTGAGTATTTAGCTTTCTTACGTTATGGTCGAAAGTATTGGAAAAGGTTGTCGGGCGAAAAGTCTAGCTATGGTCAAACAAGGAATGTAGGATGGAACAAAGCCCCTTCGTTTAACATATTTTTAATTTAAATGCCGAACCAATTAACATAAAATACTATAGGTTATTTTTAATATATATTTCAAATATATTTATTTAGCAGTTTTAGCGCTCGACGAAAGAAAACAAAGTGTCCAACCAATAAAAATACGGCGAATAAGAGGTTATTTTCTATTTGAAATAAGTTGGGGGTACTGGTTAATCGTCTTTTGTCTCCTGATATGAGTTACTACGTTTGCACGTTTTACCTTTTATAGTCACTTATTTCACATTTTCTCTCAATTTTTTTATTTCATTCAAATTGTGTCAAATTCATTTCACCCACAACAAATATAGTACTTTTCTAAACACGCTTCTCGCTTTCGCTCATATTTTTTTGAAAACAAACCTCACATATTTTAAATGAGATCCAAAGACTTAAGACTGTCAATGTCAGGTTAATTTGTCCCAGACTATCCTAAACCAACACTAATCGGTATATTCCCACTTTTCACACCCATGTCTACCAGACTCACGCCCAAGGTTGTTAAACTATTAACTAACGACCAGCTGCTGTCGTTTCAAAAATACAGTTTTATTGGAAAATTGAACGGTTTGATATTGAAAGGGTTTAATATTAGATTGTAACGCGTGTAGAGTGCGCTTAATGTTTTCCCCCGGTCCCTGGTGCAACATTGTCTACAGCCTAGCCTAGCCCAGCCCAGCGTCTGGAGCATAAGAGGCCAGGGCCATTACTTTAGACGTTAAATTTAATTGTCGCCATGCAACACATTATTCAACAAAGTACTCGTCCAGTGAAAGTACTTGCAAAATTCACTTAAGTTTTTTAAAGTTATAAATATTCATCTAACTTATTTAATAAAAGGCAGACATTAAAATGGACTCTGAAAGTTAAGACAAATTAATTTCTTTTTTAATATAAAATGAACACGGTTTAAAATACGTTTTTTGCTAAAATGTAGATGGGGACTTATTTACAAATTCAAACTTCTTCTTGTCGATCGACAGTAACAACGTATTAAAGAGAACCCTAGAACTCATGTTTGCTTCACTGGCACGCAACAATGTCAGACTATCGCGCTGTGCATTTTTATTATATTTAGTAAACTGTCGGGTGAGTTCGAACTTCTGACTCCATGGGCTAAATCCAAATTATGGGATTTCGTTAAAAATTATATGGCTTATAGAATAATATTTCCTTCCAATTATGATCTATCCTATACGTATTTAATAATCTAAAGAGGGGATCA
Organism: Sweltsa coloradensis; assembly: GCA_024449915.1. Lineage (NCBI taxonomy): Eukaryota > Metazoa > Arthropoda > Insecta > Plecoptera > Chloroperlidae > Sweltsa > Sweltsa coloradensis. The sequence continues at coordinate 724,041 of JAMZAV010000224.1, forward strand.
TTCCTGGAAAATCGTTTACCAAGAATTTAATAACTAACGAATGAACAGAACTATGAACTAAATCACGCTTTAAATCATCCCAGAAACACTGTTATTGATAAATAAATGCTAATTGGCAAATGTGGTTCGCCTTTAACGCTTCCCTACTCATAAAATGGCAGTCTCTCTTTTAGGAATCCTCTGGCTTAGTTCTAGTGCGAAATAAAAGAACCCTTGACCACGGTATGGTATAAAATAAAATTTACGTGAACGCTACGTGGTAAAACTGGTGAAATTCTCTCTTGCCTCGTGTTGGGAAATTATAGAGATCATAACGGCGGTATTACGTCGTAACCAGAGAGCTAAATCAAGCGTCTAACGAGGGGGGGCAATCTTTAGAAGCGTTGTTTACGGCCGGCACATTATCTTTGGAGTAATGCCGTGATTTTGTAATTGTTGTTGCTTTGTGGCGACTCTGCTAATGGTGGGTCGTGAACGGAATACAACATATGTCAGGGGATTTAGCTCGTACAGTGGTGAGACTTTGCGTTAAAATCTTGTTTGGCACGAAATAGTCAAAATATACAATTCCGAAAATTAATCATAAATATGACTAAAATAATTATTTTATTTCATGAGAGTCCAAACTAAATAGTTAATTGTGTTGTAAAATTGTAAAGGAAGACACTCATGAATTTTCCAGTGATTTTGTAAGTCACTAATTTTTAATGTTTGTCTACTTTAAAATTTTTAATATCAAGTTCATTTTTATTATATCTACCTGTCTACAGACTAATACTAAAATTTATATCCTTATTTGTTTTAAAGAATCAATTATACACTGAATTTTTTAACAAGTTTTTTTAAATTAATATTATAATGTTACGCAGTATAGCTTTCATCTCCCTACTCTAGCTCAATAAAGGGGAGCCGTGAAAGTTCTCATTTATTTTCATATGCACAAACTGTCGGAACAATAAGAGGTGTTCTTAACTCAAATAAAACGACGTGTGTTTTCCCGGATAGGGTCGTCATTTTTGTTCCCCTTCATTCAGCATACACCATTAATGTCAAGAATAATATTGCTAAGTACACATCAGTTACTCTCGTAGCCTGGTAAGCTGTGTGATAAACTAATTTCCTTAGCGTGAAATAATGGGATTCGCTGTTCAGCTGTCGTTAAGGCGCTGGTATGATAATCTGGGGGGGGGGGGGCATCAAGGGAGATGTTCTTACTCTTATACAACAACAACAACAACAACAACAACAACAACAACAACAACAACAACAAGATTTCTTTTCTTTTCTTTTCTATTTTTCTTACCCGTTTTTTTAGATTTTATTAATTTATTGCATTTAATATCCTTTTTGAATTTGTTACCAAAATTGTTGTGTTTTAGTGTATTGTTGTTGTAATACTAGCCGATTTCAAATATTTACTCAACTGTAGTTCATTGTTGTGTCTGATGTTATTAGATTTATTTAGTTGCCCTCCTTTGTAAATCAGTTTTTTAATATGATAGACGTTAAATAAATAAACAAATAAAATAGATAAACAACAACAACAACAACAACAACCCATTCGAGACGATATGCCGTTAGGTTAGGGGCAACCACATCAGTCGAGTCAACTGATATGCTTTCATTCTATCCCAGCATATATTTTTTACCCCTTTGAAAACTGGTTAACAATCCACATAATATGTATTGTCAAATTAACATTATGCTCCCAGTTCCTCTTAAAATAACAATTCTATGCCTAAAAGTTATGTTAAACCGAACATGACCTCCGACGATTTACATGCGCTTTTCTTGTCAACATTGCCCTCTAACAAACTGATACAGAATATGAAAGAGATTAAATTTGGGTAAAATTTTATTTTTTGAATTCTAGCTACCTTATATAATGTATGTAATATATATTATATAAATGTAGGTATAAGTCCTTTGTATTTTACACAGTAAAATACAACATAATGCATTTCTTATTTTAATAAAAGGGTTAGATTAGATGAGTGAGCCAATAGGGGTTGACAAACAATTCCCATAACCAACAGTGGGCAAAGAGACATCCACGCTCATTTCCTCCACTATGTTCATTCGTCTTTCTTAATTCGTCGCTCAGAACGCGATATTTCTGCGGGTGGTTATAGGACATGTACGCAAACACTCGTAAAATATGTTATATTTCGGTAATACACGTACTCGTCGCACTAAAGATAAACGAGGCCTTAGGTGAAAGTGGCCGCTCGAGTGCCATCAACAACGCCCGTATAGTTTTAAGACTAACACTAAAAGTAATGTACATTGCTGATAGTTTCAGGTTGTTCGGATAGAACGTGTATGTGTGTAGGTTTTGTTTTTTGTAAATATCAGTTCACTCGCTGGTTTTTACTCTCGGCAAAATATGCAAAAGATATTATTATAATAGCTCTTTTTTTTTTAGAAAAATCGATACCTTACGTTTAACAAATGTATTAATTGTTTTTTAACACTTTTCTGACAAATGCAACAAAATATATTATGAGACCAAATAAAATATTATTATCAAACTTTTTAAAAATAATTTGCTGTACAGAACGCAGTTTCTATTGGACGTTTTTATCGTTTGCAGTAAGATTAGTATTAAAAAGTGTTTTTGCGAACTCTCGGCTTTTTAATCGGGAAGCTACAAACGTCACAATAACGGCAAAAGAAATATTGACACCACACGTCAAACTGAAAAAGTTAAAGGGTATGAATCGAACGATTTGTCATATTTATCGCTTTGTTTTGACGTAGAAAGGCGAGTATCGATCTTAGAATGGGCGTGGTAAGCCATTTTTCTCTCGAGAATTGGATCAAATTTTTCTCCATTTCCAGAAAATCGTTTTACTGCACTTGCGTGGGTTCGAGTTTATACCACTCCCGTAGCTGTAGTATAAGGTATACGCGACATAAACCCTATTGTTACAACGTAAAAGGAGATACGTATTATATTGTTCTCTAATATTTCTTTCCGGTTTATTAAATTGCAATCTTCTCATGTGACCTTGGATCGGTCTCACAGCCAACCTAAAAACAAACTGGGAAATGTCCATCACGTAAAGTATATCTCGGATATTTTATTCATCATTCGTTCCCCATATTATGGGTGCTGATTGTCGCTTAGTAATACTGTTTTCTTGAAGCAGTCTTGGGCTAGGGGCCAACTCGTGTGACACTGCCTTGTCGTAATTTAATAAGAGCTTGTGTTCAGATTTAATAATATTTAAGTAAATTTAGCGTTTCTGGTTTAAAAGCTCCATAGTTCAACTTCAACGTCATTTACAAGTCTAAAACTATTCTACTTTTTATTTATTTATTTAGGGTTTCTTTCAGGCATATTATTAATACAGAGATTTGGTTTAATATTGCGTCAACTATCACTACTTTGGCCTACAACTACAAATGATTACAATATGTTTGCCAGTTAAACATAAATTGCCACCGAATTTTTGTCTTGCTTATAGATTGTTAACAAATAAAATATAATAGTTTAAATTTGAAATTTAAATCAATATATTATTATCAACTATAATCGCATCAACCAGTCAACTTCTGTTGGTAATCATGAAACCGTGAGCACGATAATCTATATGAATGTGTGTATGTTTGTGTCATGCTTAAAAAATTAAAATCAATTCTTTCAAAACAGAATTAAATGTGAAAATATATTTTTAAGAAATCACAAGGCACAAAACTGTGATATTTAAAGACAAACTGAAAAATATCATATTTCTAAAGAAGGTGAACTTTGGATTACAGTCCACGGGGAAAGTTAGAGCCAAGAGGGTTGTATTTTATTATTATGAAAGTAAAAATATTATAGCTCAGGGCAAAAACACATAAAAAAGAAGTGTTGTTCTGAAAAGAAATACTTTTATGTTTTAAGAACCCTGGGCTATGAAAGTCGGTCGAGTCTGTTAAGCATTACGCACTGTGTGGCTTGATATGAACCCGAGAGGGCTCTATCAGGTGTTGTGGGGTAATACGTCTTTGTTTTCATCTACGCAGTTTCATTTTAGGTTCGAGACAAGTTGTATTTTCATGTGAGTTACTTTTCAAAAAGATTTGTTATATGGGATGGGCACTTTGGCCAGTGAAAGCAATTTCAATTTAAAAGTTAACCTTAAAATATGTGACAAATGTATTTTTTATGTAGCCCGAAAGACCAAAAATATAAAGTAACGAATGTTTACTTAAAGTTAATTATTAACTAAATTGAATTACTGTCATTTGAAACGTTCTTAACGTGTTCATTTAATCTCTGAAGGAGAATTTAAATCTTATCAAATAATCACAATATAACTCACACTTTATGAACACACTATACTCTGAGTAACACGGGTTTAGTTCATGATAATCTAGACTTTATCTTAGGCGCCATAAGAAGTATACTTACTGTGCTTTGAAGATAATGCCACGACCACATTTGCATACATTATTAAGTAAATGACCAATTAATTTATTGATAAGAAGTAAGGAGTCATATCAGAGAGTTAGCATGTCAACATCACTGATAAGGGTTGTACACCTTACACGTAAGACTACCGCGCGTCGTCCGCGGTGGCACATGCGATAAGGCGCTGGTCCGAACTGTTTGGCTCTACGAGGACGTGGGTTCGAATCCCACATAGGCATTGTTTTTGTTGTCCTTGATATCACCAATCACCACTCATCGTCTCGAATAGCAATATTGATTTTAAAAAAAACATAACACAACAAAATTCAATCAAACAGATAGCTACCGTTAATCAAAATCAAATAAGGTATGCACAATTTTCATATATAACAAATTAATTTTTTAGTGTATGTGTCCTTTTAGGTACTTGACATACAAACTAAAGTATTCAAAATACTAATAAGATAAAACAATAAAAATATGTCATTATTTTGAAACTCGTGATAGTTATGTAAGGTAAATAATCATTAAATTGAATAAATATAAAGTAATCAAATGAGACTCTCGGCATGTACCTATAATATACACCCACGACCAAGTTTTTATAACGAGTAACTTTGCTTTCGTTCGATTCCGTGCGGTTCCTTCCAAACCCTCGCAATGCTTCATGGGTAATATAATAACCGAACCCCGAACATAACTAACTCAGCAGGCGGCTAAACCTCAGAGCTCGACGAGCGAGACTCGGAGAAGTCTGTACCAGCCAAGGATGGTCTGGTAATTCCACACGACCTACAGTCCTACTCAAGGCAATATGGAGTTATTCATGCATAAAAAACTTGGCGAACCCTTTCCCTACTCATCGTTCCCAAACGAGCAGTAAAAAATCTCGGCAGCCTCAGTTCATATTGTTTGGTTAAAATTTCCCCTCTTTTCCACGATATAGACACGCCGACATGAATTTAAATTCCTAATTAAAAAACAACAAACGAAATATTGACTTGGTTTGCCCCTTGGTTGTTACCTTTTCTCTGCAAGTGCTGTTTTCTTCACTGTTTTTTTTTTTTATTATTGTTCTTGTTCTGGGTGTTTTCTTTGATGTGAAAGATAATAAACTACATTCCTCCCTTCCGTTTTGTCATTTTATTAACTTTCTTATTTATCAAAGGTCGCCTCCGATTTCTCTTGCATTCTTTATACGTTTGAATGTTTTATCATTCTTTTGGGCTGTCATGAATGTCTTTCTCTGTGACCTTCTCTTATTCATGTTTCGTTTCTCATTTCCTAACCGGTCGACTCCGAGCCTCCGTTTTCGGACTGTCATTCCCAGCTGGCCAGACAAAGAGAAGACGTGAATTGTTGATAAAATGGCCGGGGGTGTTAGGAATGGCGAACGTCCATTAGAATACTTTATATATGTACACTCGCGTTCAGAAAGCGCCACGTCCCAAATCTTCTTATCTTTATTACGGATATTTTATCACGGCCAGGTTGACACTATCCCTGATACTCGGATCCTTATTTCAGTCACGTTTTTTTCTTCGCTGATGTGCTGGATATTTTAAAACGAAAACGGTGTCATGATTTTTCATGTCAACTTAATCTCGGGTTAGGCCAAGAATGATTGTTTTGCGCGAAGCTGATAAATTGTCCCGTGCTTGACATTTGACTTTCTACGTTAAAAGAACAGTCTGGGTTTCGTATTGTTTCAGCTTCGTTGAACATATGGTGTATGTTTTTATACATAAACGTGTTTTCGTGTTAGCATAATATCATCGAGAAAGAAAATTAGCATAGGGTACATTAGTGTGATTGATAATTCAGAAAGTTGGTTACAAGAATGGTTCTGACACCATGAAAGAGAGAGAGAGAGCGAGAAAGAATGTGGGCCTAATGGCTTGACTGTGCAGAGCCTAGACTAATAAATAACATTGGATTTATTCTCCACTTGCAAAGTACGAGTGTTGTAGAATACATTTGCTTTAAGGCTATTGTACCGCCTCTGGCCGATAATTTGAAAGTCGAAGAAACATGTCTGAAAAGTTTGCTGAATGAAAGGCCTTTAAAATAACAGAAAAAAATTGTGAATTTTTTTGGGCGGGACATAACCTCACTTTTGGAAATTATATTTAGATTTTTGGACAAAAGTGTAATATACAAGACTAGTTCAAAATTAAATTTTGAGAATCCTTTTTCTGGACATAGCTTCTAAACACCTTTAGCTACAACTTGACTATAGCAAAAATAGTTGGTGCACGAATTTTTTTGTCAAACGGCACAATTTGTACCGTTTGACAAAAATTCGTGCCCCAACTGTTATTTTCAGAAAACTTTTTTTTTTTATTTTTTTTATTTTATGTCCAGAAAACGGATTCTCAAATTTAATTTTGAACTAGTCTTGTATATCACACTTTTGTCCAAAAATCTAAATATAATTTCCAAATGAGGTTATGTACCCCCCCAAAAAAATTTACAATTTTGTTTTCTGTTATTTTAAAGGCCTTCTTTCATTCAGCAAATTTTTCAGACATGTTTCTTCGACTTCAAATTATCGGCCAGAGGCGGTACAATAGCCATAAGTTTATATGTATTGATTGATTCCATGTCAAGATTTGGGATTCTTAGAAAATTTTCTGATGTATAATTTGTTAAAATACGGATTTATAAACTACATATAATAATTACACATATTATGATAATGTGCTGGGAAGGTATTTGATCGATAAAGAAGTTTAAGCGCTATCAACCAAAAGTTTTTGCTGAGATCGACGATTATTGATGATCTGCAGAATTTACTTTATGTAATTCATGGTAAAGATTGAAATATTCACAAAACGTATCTTGTATCTTTGTGCCTGAACGTGTTACCGATGCGTTTCATAAGGTGTATGGGTACAGGTACAATAATATCGTACATGTATCTGGGTACACAACATGTATCTCTTGAGCATCACCAACAAATTGGAGTACAATAAATAGTTTTGTTCTCTGATAGGAAATCTACCCTTATTGTTCTGCAGCTGTTACAATATTCGTATTCGATCTGCCATCATCTGTATACCCCTCGTAACAATAGTTATGTTTAATTCCACCACAATCGAGTTGGAGTCCGTTGTCTGGCTGGGAGGGGGGTAAGTCCTCGGGGGGGGGGGGGGTATGGACCACGAGGAGTAAGTAACAGAACTCCCACTATCAGGACTTTGATTGGAACGGATCTCCGCTACTTCCAATGGGGCCGAACCTTTACTCAAACTGTTAGTTGTAAAGACTGGGCGATCAATATTCCGAAAAGGAAATCCTACTCGTTAGAAAAAGAAATCGTTCTGGTGTTTTTTTGTGTGGGGAAAAGGTTTAATGTAGGTTTAGTAAGAGTAGAGGGCAATTTTTCTTGTGGGGTGAAACTTTTACATCTCACCATTAAACAAATGACACCGATAGGGTTGGAAATCGTCGAAATCGTCTGGAAATCGTCTCTTTAAAGTTTAAAATGTATCTTTAAATGTAACCAAATATTCGGACTCAAGCGCAAAAACAAATAATAACACATTATATTATGTACATTTTTCATTATTCCCCATGTGGAGCGTCTTGGTTTTGAAATCTGAAAACATTTTTTTTCTGACAGAAAACAATATATCCAAGACATTATTTTCTTCACATTCATCCACATTTCAGATTGAATTTGCATTTTAAACAAAACAACATTGCATCTCATAACTTTAAATTTTTGTCTCAAAAGAACACCCATAACAATTTAAATTCATATTTTCTTTTAAAAAAAAAAAAATGAATCAATGTCACATTTCTTCAAACAGTTAGATTGTTTTTGTTTTCACGGCTTGAAAACCTTCCTTCTAGTTTAAGAATAGCAGACTGATAAACTCTGCAGAGCTTTCCACTTTTTCCTCTTCTCCAGCCCAAAGTCTTGCGCTCGATGCTAGTGCAGGCTGTAATTACTGCAACGCATTAACCCTCAGACTTCGCCAGTTAATTATTCTCACTCACAGGCCTCGGTTTAAACTTCGAAACAAGTAACATAGCTAAGCGATTAACTTGAAGGTTCGCTCTCCATGATAAACGTCGCAATTCTTTGCTCTAACAAGCCAACTATTGTTCAAGGGATATACGTGTATCTTGACTATGACGATAGAACGAAAGTTGTTATTAATTATTTAACCTATCGTAGTTTTTCACTACTTTCTCTAGATTGATTGATTGATTAAGGTCTTTACTTTGGTAGAGAATAAAAATAAGTAAATTTCTAGGTTAGTGACATAATATAAAACTTTACAGAGCACAAATAAAATCCTAACAACACAAATCTCACCCACAAATATTATTTTTATTTTTGAAATTGAAATTCTTTCACAATTTAAACAAATTTTCCGGATCTTTTATTAACATTCTTTCAAGATCAACACTTCAATTATTTTCTCCGTATTGGAGCGTTCACAAAGCGAACGAAGATTTGAGAGCTAGATTAGCTTTCTAAGGCGCGTCTGGAGGCTGGCTGGCATCACATGTTCGTTCCTCTTCCGACAGCTGTAACACGAAGAGCTAAAAGGTTAAACCAATTTCCTCAACGGAATTGTTGACGTGAAAATCTATATACGCTTTTAGACCTGCATTGTACACGTTTCAGGCGAGAAGGTTAAATGTGCGCTGAACGTGGAACAAAAGAAATAAATCGTCTACAAACAACTGAAATTGCATTGATTGATCTTAAATCATTTAGGTTATTGACTATTTTAAAACATTTCTTGTAGTCATAGAAGTCATGACTTTTGATTCAACTAGCAAATTGCATTTTTAATTCAAATTATGTTAAATATGAATGTTATATTTCAATTTGTATCACCAAGTTTTTCAAATTAAAGCAAAGAAAAATTGCTCTTGAAAGTCTAGAAAAATACCATACGTTACAAGTTTATCACCCAATGCAAGCAATAACCTGATATTGCAAACAAATCATGAAAACTAAATTGCATGCAATATTTCTGACAAAAATTGAAGATTAATTATATGGTATTAAAACATTTGTGAATTCGCCTTGTTATACTAATGTATCTGGACGTTTCCATTTAATGAAGGTTAAGAGGACACACCCATATGTATGGTACGATTTAAAACAATTTTTTGTTTGGCAATGTTAATTAGTATAACAAAATGTTTAACAAAGATTTTATTATACAAAGTTATGAGAAATCGGTTTACAAACAAAGTGCACCTTTTGTGTTTCGCGAATGAAAACTTTAACCATTGTTATGATGATGTGGTTGTTGGACAAGTATATGAACATAATATGTTCTTATCATATAATAATATTTATAGTAATAATATTATTATATACATTATATATTATCATCATCCGACCAGTCCTTCAACCCTACTCTACCACAAAAACTATGTCACAGAATTACGTGTTATATCAACTAAATCCGAAATAAAAACCACACACCATAACTGGGGCAATTAAACCTGTGGTTTTCTGAACTATCAGCTAGAATTAACCAGCATGACCAGATTTAGAATTTTAATTACGCAGATCAACCACAATCATGGTAATTTCAAAAACGTTATTTTTTCAAGTTTCGATATTGAAACGAGCGTTGTATTAAAAAGTGTAATTACAAAACATTTATGCCCGATCAATCGCTGGCAAACTCTGGCACGCCAAACAGAGCGTACGAATAATCTCGTTTTAACACGTCCGCCGGGCAGGGTGGGTCCGACCGCACTCAAAATTATAAATGAAAACCTTTTACGGAGATGAAAATAAAAGTAACGAGTTTCATTTCATACTTTTACCGCTTCCCTCCAAATATTACCAGTCTTATGGTAGGTCTACACAAATCCATGTCGGTTTTATGCCTGCTTGGTTGCTACGTACATAGTGAATACCGTAGTGATATTGTTGCGGTCGTCCCGTTTAAAATCAGGAGGGTCGCTTATGTTTATGAAGCCAAATCCTTTGTATTTAATACTTTAATCCCCTTGAAGTGAATTTAGGTAAATCTGTATTTGCACATAGTCCTTTACAGACCGTAGCGCTTTACGCCGCTTGCGGTAGGATTAACAACTTTCAAACAATAACAACGGCCGACCGTGTTACCTGTCTCGAACAGTGGATACTTTCCGAACTCTCTCTCTACCGTGGATACTCTCCAAACTCTCTCTCTCTCTCTAACCTACGGTCGCGCGCCCTGGCGTAATCATGAGAGGCTACGCTTGAATGACGACGCGTTTTCAATGGGTTTACGTGTCCACTGCTGGAAGTTCCTTCAATGTAACACCACGGGAAGGATCTTGGCCGAAACGCAATTAAGGCCTGGAGAATACCTGGCAGGGTTTGAATGCTTGTTAGTTTTGGGTGGAGAGTTTGCAAAAAGGAAGGTGGTAACCGTGGATCTTTTTTAACTTGACAACTGTATAAAAAAAACTTGGGAAAACTGTTCAGGGACAATTTAATGCTCCTCTGCAGGTTTTATACCTAAGTATTTAAACCTCGGGTTTTGCATTAATTGTCCAAGGATTGTTTTTTTCTAACAAATATAGAATATCAAGAAAATAAACTCACTGAAAATAATGAATGGCCTTTTTGACATATGACAATTACAATGCTACAACAATTTCAACAGTAATTCTGATACTTAGGTATGAATAATGATTTATAAACAAATAACAAACATGTCAAATTTACATTACGCAATCCTTTTGTCAAGGAGTAACCAATAATAACTAGAGTCCTCGTGGAAGCAGACACATTTATTACCTGGTTTCAAATTTTCAGCCAATTTCTATTACATTTGAACGATAATTTACATAATTAAGTAATAATAACATATGAATGCCACTTCATTGCAATTTTCAAAAAATTGACTAAAAATAAAATGTATAAATAAATAACATTTTAAGTTTTTTAGAATCCTGGTCTGTTTTTCGCGACTGATAAGCTATAGACAGACAAAAAAATCTACATAAAAGGGTGTGAAACCCACAAATCCCATTTAATAGCAACTTACAACAATCAAAAAAATTATAAATGGCTGACATTTGAAAGATAGCATACCGACATCAAAACAAGTCCGGAACGCGCTCGAGCATCAACAGTCTGTCAATAGCAGTTAATTGAAGTTATCAGCACCCTAGAAAATAAAACCCAATCTCCCGAAGCGTCGATGGTTTTTCTCTTCTCCTTGCCAATTGGACGCGAAGTGTTTTGCGAATACAAATGCCGGTCGAATTAGCTCCCAATACAGCCCGGATCATAAGACCGGCTCGATTAATATCTGGCGTTCTTCCTCTCTTCTCATTGGCTAAGCTCGTCACGTCCTCCTGCTCTGGAGAACGCCAGAGTGCACCAGCGAGCCAGCCAGCCACCATAAAGCACACGGAGGCCTTCGCATTATGTTACTCTCCGCCTCAGACAAGCATTATTGAACCTATACGGCGTGTACATGGCACGGTTACTAAAATCGACAAAGGAAACTTGTTTCATTGGGAGAAGTTAAAGATTGTACCGTTTTGTTAGTGAATTTAATCAAAAGTAATTGCGTATCTTCGTACGTAACAAGGAATAATTTAAGTGTGCCCTTCTGCATTGACAATGAGTTGATCTTGCCTTTTCTTCAACACAATTCTCATCCATTTAATTTTATTTTTATGGAGCTTAGGCATACCTGCTTGTCTTACCTCTAGAAAACATAGTCTCGTCTTGTGTTGAGAAGATTCAACTAAGAGCTGTCAACATTATATTGTGTGTTTATACTTTATGGAAATAAAACGTCTTCATGCATTTAAATGAAACATATCCATTGTAAGCATTAAGCAATGTAGAGTAGACTTCTTTCAAAACTAATAGAACAATATCGGCACTAAAATAAAATTAATACCCCGGACCCGGCACCTCCACCAAAATTCCTAATCTATATAAAAACATCAGGATGTGCTAATATTATGCAAAAATGATTGCATTTGATTGTGTGATTGCAAACTCATTATGAACATACTATCATTACGCAGCTATTTTCATTTACTAGAGAATTAATTTTAACTTATTGTGTTAGTAATGATTACGAAATCAAAATGTGATGCGGTATGAGAAAAGGGACCTTACGGTGAAAGGTCAAAATTTTCATTTTTTTTTAATATTAGCACAGTGGTAGTTATTTTGCAACAAAAATGAAAGGTTTATCTTAAAAACTTACATTGCCATGATTTTTTAAACATTTTAAGTAGAGAAGTGTGATTTAGAGAAAAACGCGTGCAAAGTTCCCAAAGCTTCCCATTTCTATAATGTTGCAGACTTGTATTATTTTGTGAAAAAATTCATTTAACTGGCTGAGCCGAAGAGGCTGGCAGCATTTAGTTGACAATATTTCTCCTAGTTAGTTAGGGTTTACAATCATAAACAGAAAAATTAGTTTTTGTACTTATTTAATCATTCTCGACTGTTGTGCGGTTGTGCCCTTTTTTCTTTTTCACCCTTTAATATCTACTACTTACATTGCTCAGTGGCAACTTTTTGTTCGTCAACTATATTATCACAATTCTGATTAATAATTTCATTTTAAAATAATGTGTTGAATATTCGTAAATTTGCATATGTATGCACATGTAATATCAAACGTTCGTAAAACTGGGATATAACAAGACTAGATTTCATCATTTCTCAGACTATTGCATAAACCGTTAGAAACAGATCTCATATGATTCAACTTCCCTCGTAAACCCCATTGCATGCAATTGGTTTGAAAAATAGCCAACTTAAAAACCTGATTTAATTTCATCGTTCTCTGTGCAACTGCATTAGATACTCTGAAGAACTCAGTACGTACAGTTGAGATTTTTATTAAGAGTACTATAAATGGCTTTGTATGGTCGTTGAAACCCGATTGGGTCGTTTAAAACGGACGTTTTGTTGGATATACCGTGCCTGGAATTAAACCAAGATACTCATATATTCAAGTCTCTTGGGTTTGCTAGTGAGATAGCGCAGTCAGCAATAATTAGACGAGCGCCGAGATAGTATTTACTAACCTTATAAGTTCTGAAATACTTGTCAATGTTGGCGGATACGAGTCTGACTTACATGATGAGCTAACAAGCTGGTCGATTACATTCTAAGCCGTTAAATGTGGATTTGAACTTCGAAAATATATTATTTGAAACTAAATACAGCACATGTATTCTTGCGTTTACCCAATTTCAGACATTATATTAAGAATTAGTCAACTTATAAAATTTATTGGATGACTATGAAAATATTATCCTAGAAATCAAATACTGCAGTCAAAATTGTTCACGACTATTTACAATATCTGTTCAAACAAATTCTAGAATTATATATAATGTCGTTTCCCTCATTAGCAATAAAATCGAGATTTTCTTGTCTTTTTAAACTGTCTCTTTCACTTTGTCTCTTCTATTTCCAGCATAACTATTTTCAACTAAAATTAAAGAGTTTTTTATTTCAGCTTGTTAAAATGATAACCACACCAAGCGGTATAAAATTAAACCCCATTGTTACAATTAGTGGCAACGCCCTCACGGGATCCAATACAGCTCATGCTGTGCAGAGCTCGGCTTATACCGACCGATGATAACTTTTTATTGGTTTAACTTTTATTAGTTCGAAACATAATTGCGCCAACTTGGTTTACGTAATTTATAGCTTTGTTATACTTCCATTAGTGGTGATTATCTGACGATTTGGACGGAAGTGAAGTAAAAAATATTCACATTTAAAAAAAAGAATTCGTTAAAACGAGAAAAGTTGACAAAACGAAAAAATCTCATTTTTGATTAAACCATTGAAGGGGTAACTTTCAGTATAATTACTCGAATCGGTGCACTCATGTTATTAATACCAAAATATGAGAAAAATTAATTCCATACTCACTCTCGTTACACTCAATACAAAAATATGAATCCTATTGGTTAAAATAATATGGGATTGTGTTATTTTCTGTGCCTTGCTTTCATTGGCGGTAAGTGAACAAGACCACTTTAACGCCATCACTTTATAAGTCACAAGCGATGTAATAACTTACACCCACAGCGCGTATGACCAAGGAAAGAAACACTACTGATATACACCATTGAAAAATCAGTACGGTGTTCTATAAAACGAGCTATGTCTCCTAGCAAATTGACTTCAAAGCTAGTATTTATGGTGATTCTATCGTTATTTGCAATAAAAGGAACTGGAATTATGACATCCACCACAAATACGAAATACACCCACATTAATGCAATCAATACAGTTATTATTTCAAATACATCACAGAGGAAAATGAATTATCCCTTCACAAACAACATTGATATTTAGACATAACGGTCTAATGAGTAGGCTTACATGTACCACTAAAATAAATAATTAAAACAAATAATTTTGTCAGATGCGAAAAAACACGAATGTAAATAAATAAAAACGCATTTAATTACATTGAGTGGTAAAGTAAATTAGAGGGGACGTGCGTATTTCAATGCGTGCATTTATTTTCTCCTGGTAAACAGACGCTACGTTATGTTTGCGTCCCAGACTGATTGAATCATAGCTCTTCATTCTACCTCAATTCTCCGAGCTCTCAAGGCTCTATCAATATTGTTAATAATTAAGTAAATATTTACTTAACTTCGTGGTTTGTCCTGCTTTTGTAATTTTAGGTAACAATTCACTACATAAAACAAATACTCGGAATTGTATAATGGCATGTAGTTTGGGATTGTTGTTGTTTTAATTTCTGTGTTCGTTAAAATGAGCGTCGTTTTAGTTATTTAAGTAACAAATTTTACATTTTACAATCACAACAAATAGCAATTTAGTGTAAGTTTGTCGTGTGGTTACGATAGCTCAATTATTGGCAAGATCATCGCTACGTGAAGGAGGGGGGTTTGGGTTCAAAACTTTAGCCAGGCAAGATTTCAAGACCAATTTTAGTAATTTTACTTCATAACTGATGTTTCACACTTCATACTATACTGCTTTATTATTTATAATCAATTTTACTAAATGTTCATTTGAGATAAAAATGTAAATATTCTTGCAGGCCTAAATGAATAATTGTTATTCAGTATCGTAAGGCAACATTGATGCAAAAGGCAGAACTTTGTTTAATAATAAAAATTAAGTTTAAGGCCCCACTACAATAGCCATTTTACGTGCCATATTTATTAAAATTATTTAAAAGAATGTCAAACATTATGACAGTTAATTTTTAATACAATCCATAAATTTACAAAAACATATTAAAAATTAACAAATACACCTATGGGAGTGTTTCCTAACAATGTAACTGAGAAATTATGACAGATGTAACACTTCTAGTTATTTAAGTTATGAATTCGATAAACGTGTTGGCTAGAGCTGCAATATCTCAGAGGCAAAGCTGTTTTGTCGAACCGTCTAAAAATTGAATTAAAACTTGAGCACGTATGTTTTGAAGATTGGTCCGATTTATTTTCGACTTCCCAACTTGATCGATTCCCTGCGTATAACTGAACTCGACTATCACTTCATCAGTTGAGTGTGAAAAAGAAGAAGAAAAAAAAGAGATATCTCCCCGTTCGTTTTTATACAATATCTCCACTCTGAAACACGAAATAATCCATCTCACCCTTCGGCCATTTCCGTAATCTTACGTCCAGCTTCGGGCCGGTGTCGAGCGGCAAGTGTTTAATAATGCAGCTTGGTAATGGGGTCGGCCGTTACTGTAGGATAAGACATTATCATAGGAACACGATTATGTGCTGGGTGTAGGAGGTGGCTACTTAGCAGCCGGGAGCAGATGGGGTCTGGGGATGTACGCCCGATAACAGTTGTATGAACACGTCATGTACAGGTGGCGTCAAGAGGATGCGCTGCTCTCAGGAATAATGATAGTTTCAATAGTTGAACTAGGGAGGGTGGCTTCGTAGCCACATCCAAGTGACCTATAGTCTAGGAATTGAGCACAATTCTTAATTTTCAAACACTGAATAGGCTAGACATATTTTTCTCAAAATAAATACAAATTATTTACGAATATTAAGATACTAAAATCTTAAATCATTTGCTCAGAAACGTGATAGCGAAATAAACTATAAATATTTTATAACAACTGTAAAATTTTCTAATAGTCCCCAGTGAATGTATAATAATAAAAATAATTCAACAGTAAAAAGTATCATGTTAAATTTTTAAGAATGCTATAAATTTTGCTATTCTACTAAAGATAAGAAGACTGTAAGCTCTCTTTAATATAGTTAGTCGATTTAAATGAGATAACTAATTATACTGTCTAACTTAGGGGTGGAGTAAACTAAATGTTGCGGGTGCAACGTTTACTAATAAAGATGTATACCATTACAAAAACTATACTGCAAAGTATGTTTTGTTATAGTGAATTAAGGGAGTTGAATTTAGGGGTATCTACGTCAAAAAGCTGAGAATATCATATTGCCTAAGAAACAGTTGTAAACTATAGTTTTGACATAGAATGTTGCTTCGTATTTAGCACCTTTTAGTATTTATAAACTAAATCTGATTTAAATAGTCAATAGAGTATGTCAACAATATATCATTACAATACTCATTTTCTCCAAGAAGATGGCAGTAATAGTTGTACAAAATGACAGTCTGTACTGTATTTTGATAACTAATTTACATTCACTTTATTAATAATTATAATTATTATCATAACCCGTGTGGCTATAGTAATTACTTTTTTAATATATTTCATTACAGTCACGCTCTATAAACAGCAAACAACATCAGTCCTCTTGTTTTGCAAGATGGTGGCACTAATAGTTAACATGGCGCAGAATAGTTGTACAAAATGGCGGTCGGTACAGTCACGCTCTATAAACAGCAAACAACATCAGTCCTACATGTTAAAACAATGCAAATATCTCCTCAGAGAGAAACATGTCGGGTTTTTGTTCCTTCACGAGATGATATATTTGAATAGCTTTTGTTCTTTGTTCACTGGTTTTGAAATTAACTTTTATGCATAAAACTGACGCTATTTATTCTAAATTGTGTTTTAAATAACTTAAAAACACGAAGTATGAACATGGGAGGCCGAAAACTTGACTGCCCTAGATTCATTAGACAATAAAGATGGAATAACTTAAATTTAATACATCAGAACGTTTTAAATATTAAAATTAAGATTTTTAGCCGCAAAAGATTTTTTAATTCACACAAATTACTCGGTAAACTTTAATGCTATCATTAAGTGTAATATTGTAAGTATTCAAAATTTAATCAAAAAGGCTATTGAAGTGTGTGATTGGATGAGCGTAGCGAGCGAAGCGAAGATTCCATTTCACTACACTGGAGAAAAAAATCCGGAATGCTTTTTTTTTTTTTTTTCTTTTGTATTTTTGTCTGTTTGTCCACACGATTCCGGCTAAACCGATACTTCGATTGCGATGAATTTTTGGAGGCCTTCGAAATCTCTGAACTTAGAACTGCCACGTTTTTAGCGCAATCAAAAACATTTTTACCATTAAAATCGCAATTTTACGATTTTTTTCGATTTTTAAAAAATTTCTTCGACTTATATAACACCTACATGCTCTATCCGATTTTAATGATTTTTGCACAGAACCTTTATTTTATGAATTAAGATATTTTTGTGAAATTTGAGCGCAATTGAAACAATATTTATCATAAAAATCGAAATTTTACAGGTTTTTTCTTTTTTTAAACAATTCTTTGACTTATAACACCTACATGCTTTATCCGATTGTAATGATTTTTTCGCAGAACCTTTATTTTATGAATTTATATATTAGTGTAAAATTTGAGCGCAATCGAGAAATTATTTCTTATAAAAATCGCAATTTTACAATTTGTTTAACAATTTCGATTAATTAAAAAAAATTTAAAAAATAAGTTAATTTTTAATTTAATTTAATTTAATTAAAAAAAATTCAACTTAGTAATGATTTTGCCACAGAACAACAGAAAATTCGCATAGCACATGGCAGCTCAATACACCAATTACGCTCATCCAACAACGCGGCGGGACTTAAGCGTTTTCCTAGTAACTAATAATACGGCAAAATACAGCGTTAAATCATAAACGATTTATCCGTCTATACTTGCTAAGTAGTAAACTGTCTCAATCTTTAGTTAAGGTTTAACTAGGTTGAATGGGTGGATGATAAGTAATATACTTAAGAGAGTTTTTGGTCGACCGCATCTTATTATTAACTAACGAGAAAAGTTTTAAACTTGTAATGAAAAGATGCACCTCTTTCAGATTCATAAAGATATTACGAACGTATTACATTTGTTTTATGTTATTTATTTTAGCAAAGTTTCTCACAAGAACATTTTCAGTCTCGTGTCCAATTTGTAGATACTTGTAAGACAAATTGATACCACATCATCACAAGATGGAAGTTCTATTCAAAAAGATTACTTCGATGTTGTTTTGAATTCCCGCTGCGGTTCTCATGTCACAAAAACTTTTTCGTTTACCAGATGTGATAAGCTCCGTGGAAATACGCCAAGGTGATATATTATTTATATCGAACTTATATTCATTTTATCTAGAAATAGGACAAGTTTCCTAGTATCTGGAAGCCAATAGTTTCATTCGATTCATGTAGAAATAGGAAAACGTACCTAGAATATGGAGGAATCCTCTTATTGAAGATATATCCGATTCAAGGATATAGTTTTGGAAGTAGCAATTTTTCCAAATTGTAGTAGCATGTGAAATGTAAGTTTCAACAAAGCAGGATTGATTCGGTTTAGTCTTCAATGTTTTTATTTTATTCGGGATCGAAGAAAAAAGGGTCATCGTGTATATGCTCCACAATTCCTACTTCATCCTTGTCTGAAATTTGATATCTTTTTTAGGTTCTGCCTATTTTCGGTAAACAATACCAACCAAATACAAAAATTTGTAAAAAAAAAAAAAAACGGCAGCCAAGCTCTCCTTCAAAGTCTCGCTGTGAATGCTGTGGATTATAGAGTTGAGCAAGCTTTATTATTATTTATTATTATTTATTTACGTCTATCCTATTCGTTATAAAACTGATTTACAAGGAGGACAAATAAATAAATTAATTACATAGATGCAGAAACAACAATAAACTACATTTTCGTAAAATTTGAAATAGCAGCATTACAAAACAATGCATTTACAAAGAATTTTGGGTAACAAATTAATGATATTATATTATTATTATTCTTTCCCTAGTTTCGCTTTGAAAATAAGTAAGATCATTTCGCCTGTTGACGAGCGCCAAGCCAACGATTTTTGTGGTAAAAAAGTAAAATTTTTAAACTCGAAATCATAAAAAAATTCTTGGCCATGAACCAAATTCAATGGCTCAAGTCATTTTTTTTATGATTTCGAGTTTAAAAATTTTACTTTTTTACCACAAAAATCGTTGGCTTGGCGCTCGTCAACAGGCGAAATGATCTTACTTATTTTCAAAGCGAAACTAGGGAGAAAGAATAAAAAGCTTGGCTCAACTTCTATATCTCACAGCATTCACAGCCGAAGACTTTTGAAGGAAAGCTTGGCTGCCGTTTTTTTTTTTTTTTTACAAATTTTTGTATTTGGTTGGATATTACATCTTTTTGTTGTTTGTTTGCTATCAAGGTGTAAATAATGGATTCTGAATGATTAAATTTGTTAAGTTCAAAGTTGTTTTTTTTGACATTTTTGGGCCCACGGTCCCCCCAAAGATACCCTTGTGTTTTAAGCACTAGATATTTATAATGGTTAAGAGCATGTTAATTTCAAGCTTGTACAAATTACTACGCCTGAGTAATTACGCGTTTTGATTTTGATTTTGATTTTCCCCGGTCCCAATTGCCCGGTTTTGGTTATATGAGGTACATCTGAGTGTGGCCCAAGTTTCAAAGTTCTAAGATGAACCGTTTTCTCAGTATAGCGTATTATTCATAAGAGTACGGAATTACTTACTTTTGATAATTTTGATTTTCTCCGGTACCCGTTACCCAATTTTGCTTTCCATATTCAAAAGTGATAAAGAATGAGAGATATCAAAATGTATTCCACGTTTGAAACATCTCAGTTGTAGCGTTTTCTTTGAATGATTCATTTCTTAAAGTTCAGATATGTTTTTTGTCATTTTTGGGCCCATGGTTATCCCCAAATTTAGCCCCTTGTGTTTTGGACGCAAGATATTTATAATGGTTAATAGCATGTTTAATTTCAAGTTTGTACAAATTACCACGCCTTGGTAATTACGCGTTTTGATTATCATCCAAATTTTGATTTTCTCCGGTCCCTGTTACCCGATTTTGGTTTTGAAAGCAAACGTCACTGCGTCTGAAGTACATCTAAGTGTGGTCCAAGTTTCATAGTTCTAAGATTTACCGTTTTCTCTGTAGGCTAAATTAATCTCCGCGGAGAACTAGCTAGCCAGCCAGCCACCCACCCACCCAGCCACCAGCCAGCCGAAAGGAATTTGACGATGTTGAGAGCCTTTTTTAACACAGAACGAGTTGTCGGATCGGGTTGATTTTTTTTGGTATGTCATGGACCACATACCAGGTCATATACCGAGTTTCAAGATTGTAACTCTTTCGGGGCGGTGTGTGCAGATAGCTGAAAACCCCCCAACTCTGGTAGCTGTTTATAGGGCTGGAGTTCGTGTCGCCTAAGCAGTCGCATGCGTTTGTCTGCCAGGCGACGACGTCGCCCTAGATTACCACGTGTTTCCATTAAGGAATAAAACTGAATTAATTGCTTAAGGCAACCTTTAAATTTTTAAAAAATGTTTTGCTTTGCACAAATTCGTGTTATGTGAATCGGAGTTTCATCAATATAAAAAGTGGAGATAACACGCATAACACGCACAGTGCTTTAAAACGAGAGTTTTTGTACTCCCCGTCTGGGCCTGGGGTACACCTATGCGCATGCCCATCTTACGAGGTGAGAAAAGAGGCAAAGTACATCACAAACATCAAGTAGACTGTAAGGGAGTATTTAATTTCACTAAATTAGAGGCGAGCGTCGGGTATCCTCCCAGACGTCGATGACAATGATGACGACACGAATTATGACAAGGGAGACGACCATGTGATGGGAAACCCCTCTATTAACCCTCTGCCTATGGCTAGATGGATCCAGCTTGGGTCTTTCATCCCCCACTTCGCGTCTCTGCTAGAGTGACGCATTATAACCTAAGGGTTGACGCGCACTTACACCAAATAAACTAAAAGACGTACCTTGTACATTAATTTATCATCCGCTTCAATTGAAAAGGACGAGACTAATGCATCTTAAAAGAAAATAATTATTGTCTTGACGGATCTACTCACAATCTTCGTACCTGATAACACTTCCCTCTAGTATAACGCCATTAATTCCATCTCTAACGGTTAAAGTACCCTGATAGTCTTGTCTACAACGCCCACTCTAATGCACCTTTCCTCCCAACGACAGCCTTTGTTACATCCCGAGTATTACCCCGACTCAAACAATTTTCCATCTCGTCGCGTTTTCAGTCTCCGTGGTCACATCAAAGAAGACGTCAATGACAAGACTCTCTTTGTTCCCGGGGTGATGGCCAATGATTGCGTCGTCTGCACTTGTACAAGACATCGGCTTTGTTCTCTTGTTATTCATGCTTATCTCTCTCTCGCTCGGCGGCTATAGATATGCGCGTGTGTGTGTGTGTGCGCCTCACTTCAGCGGTGCCTGCAACTGAAGTTCAAATTATTTCTGCGGTAGTATTCTGAAGAGTAAAGAGAAGTAGATTCTTGAGGAGCTTCTTTCAGGCCAGCTGATGAGAAGGAATGGGGTGTGGGTCTTTCTACCCTCGGGAGCCTACCAAGAACAATCCTGTACTTCACAAAAGAGCTCGTCCGCGTTGTCAAGATGAGATATGGAAATTCTCTTCATCGCGCCACGAGAGAACAAACACCGCCGAAGCCGAGACCGCGGTAAACGCTCTTTTCAATCGCGACGTGACATTCTTTAGAAATCAATAATTGATGTCATGATGGAACAACTCCTTCCGCTACTTGACGAAAATTACGAGAGATTCTTAAGTGTGTTCCATTTTGAAAGGGCATCTTGGATAATTTTGCAATTTATTATTGATGGGTGAAGGGTAAAAGGCTTCGTAAGTAGTGAAGCAGCGTTTTCTAAAAGAGTCTTACAATAACATACCACCACCACGTTTTTAGGAAAATTGCTTTCATTATTTTAATTGCCATAATTGTTCCCTTTTTTCCCTTTTTTGGGGAAAAATGTGTTCTAAACGAACAATGTTGTACAAAGACAACTTTTATGAAAATGCAGTTCTCAGATTCATGTTAATACTTGTTTTGTTTTCTACACAGTTACTATTATTAGTCATACATTATTTCGTTCGTTAAAGGTAACCTCAAATAGCTATGGAAAAAGATTTTTACTCCGGCTTCTTCTTAATTTTAGTTTTGTTATTGTCTACTCGTAATCTGTATGTGATGGTCTTTGGTTGACCTAAGAAGTTTTGTTGAAGGCTTTGGTGAATTTCAATATCCACATAAAGCCTATACGTATTTATTATAATTTAATTATTATTATATATTTTTGAAATTTCTTAATGATTGGATAGTGACACTGATATAACAAACTATACATTTAAAAACATACAAATCTAATCTGTCTTGACATATCAGGGTTTCAACTAGATTATCAAGTAATTACGTTTAACTTTAACACCATTCTATGGTAAAGGTTTGGACGAATGAGAGAGTATGGTCGTTGTTTTTGTTGGATTTAGCGACATAATAGAAGCTCGTCCAGGTCGCTACCTCTTAACCCCTCTACCTCTGGTCTAGCCTAGATTGAAACCAACCAAGCGTGTAATTCTTCGTCAAAGAGGTAAAGGAACTCGCCACTGTATTTGACACGGGACCGAGCTAGAGCTGTTGCAAGACTATGATAATTATAATGTCGCAGACACTTTTAAGCGCACTTCGCAAATAATCATTCTGAACTCCTTGCTGTAAAAATAATCATTGACGCCATTTTGTCTACTTTTTCCTGAACACGTATTTTGGTGGAGGTGCCGGGTTGCATTTTAATTTAATTTTGTTAACGTTTTGAATACGCAGGGTAAAATCTAAACGTATTTGCTGAACTTGGGTATTATCTCCTTGTGACATTAAACAATACCTCATCATTGTCACGACCTGGCTTTACCCCTGACCAATATCAACTCTTTAAATATTTATTAATATACATGTGAAAGTTGTCTCGTAAAGATGCAAAAATAACATCAACAGAAAAGTTGGCTTTGGCTTGCACGTCTGGGGACGTTCACTCAAAACACTTAGTGAATAATATATGCCCCGCTCTTCCTCGCGAGCCTCAGAAGTCTAAGATCTTTGAGTTGAGGCTCTCTGATGAGTTTCTGAACCTACTTTCCAGCTGATCTAATCACGTGGAACAGCCATTGCATGGAAATAACCCATTTCAAGGCTGAGTGCTTTCTAGTCGCAATTTATTACTCGCTTCTTTTTCTTTATTCCCGTTGTGAAAGGTCGAGGTTCGAATTACTTTGCCAATGGAACAATTTGATGTAGCAGACGAACATTACGGAGACGACACATCTAGCTTAATGGCCATTCCTTATTTAATAATACTCATAAACCCATTCTTTTATTCTTCATAAGGAAATAATGTAATCTAAAGACCAGTTCTGTTAAATAAAGGGTAATATGTGATGCCATATTAAAATTACTCTTCATGAAACGTTTCTTTAAAGATTTATACTATTATTTCCAGTGTATTGAACTTTTACGTTTTTATTTGTAAACAGCCAATTCTACGATTCATCTAATAATAACTAAATTACTGCTCTAAAGTAACTTTTCCGTCACTATTGAAATATAGTTTTTTTGTTTGTTTCTATACTGTTCTTGGAGACTCAATAACTACAAAATTCAAGTACAGGCTTGAAAATTTTAGGACAATTATTCTCACCCATTATTTCTGCATTTAACACCGAATGTTGATGTTCTAGAAACAATCTTACTTTAGATTGCCCTAAGTACACGATTTTGTTTTGGCAATTGCAATTTTCTTAAACTACCCGTCATATCTACCTCAAATTTTCCAACATACTTATTTCTTTTCAACTTTTACTGAAATATATTTACTTCGGCGTTCATTGATGTAATAACAAAGTTTGGTTTGAAATTTCGTAATTAAATAAGAGTCAAGGGTCCAATCAAAACTTGTATACGAACTTAAATAAGTTGAGTTCGATCAACTTTACATATTTTGAACTCATAGAAAACACGACTTGTCTTGTAAAGAAAAAACTAATTAACAATTAGTACCATAATGAGGGACCTCGAGATTTATTATTGAACTCTTATTCAAGTGAGGTAATCTGCTTAATTTTAATTGAGTTTACAAATTATTATTAACTGTCTGATAACTTCATCTCATTGGTGTACTTGACCCTATACTTACCTCAACTGACAATCCTCACTCAAATTTTCCTACAGATCTGAATCTTAATTAACGCAAACAATTTTATTTTAAAATACTTTCAATGCAAGTATTATTGTTTTATGGAATTTTTGTATAATTTTAAAATAAACAATTACAATTATTTTCACATAAAAATAAAATACAAATAAATTATGTTTCTGCGCATCATTTATAGCCTTTTGTGATAGTTAGTGATTTTTACGTTAAAATGAAGTGAGCATTTGAAGAAGAATATTGACAGATTTATATTTAGATTCTACGTAATCAAATATCAGGAAGGGTCTTTAATTTTAGCCGATCCGAACAAACGTACTCTTGGCTGATACTATCAAACAAGCGAATCATGGTCAACCAGGTTAAACTTCGCTGTGTAGATAACTTAAAAGCTCAATTTTACTATTTTTATTATTTTTGCCAATGCTTTCAATCAATCCATTTGTATTCAAAATTTTAAATAACTTCTAAAATGTATATAATATGATATCCTATCTCATTTCCAACAATGTAGGATTGAGTGGTGTTAAAAATGATTAAATATTGTAAGAAGTAGGTGCTGAGACCACATTCCGTACGTCTTTTAAAACAAAACTAATGTTCACTGCTTGTTATACGCAAGGTCCACTAAATCTCCTAGCGCTCGCCGCTCCACTCGCTCGCCGGCGGTAAAGTAGTTCCCCGAATATCCGCTAAGAAACTCAGTGCGCCCTGGTTGCACGTATAAGAATTCTTCCAATTCAACTACTGCAGCTATGTAGGAATGTTACTGACAACAAACCTTTTGAGACTTTATACCTTTCATGGATCTCATATCTCAATTGAGTCTTCTCCAGGTGTTCCATTCATGCAATCTGCTCTTCTTATACACATCCTTTCAACCATACCATCTCTCTTGTGTTATTCGTACTATTCACAAACATTCCTTCTGTGCCATTCAATTCTGCCTTTGATAGAGTTGCATTGAAGAATTTCAAATATTATCATTCGGTATGCAATATACATTATTCCGTAGATTCTTAGGATTAATATTCACTTGCATTAAGTCATGGAAATTCCATAACACAAACGAATTTCGCAGGATATCATTGTTCGTAATTATTTGCAAACAGGAATGTGTAAATGTTAGCATTTAAGATTTCAAATAATCCTTTGTTGAACAGGTTGTGTTAAAAGATTAGTTTAAAAACTACATTTTAACACAACTTAAAATAACGTGAACATTTGTTTTAAGATTTTAAACCTTCAAATCCACCTTAAATTAACTACATTTCAAGTCAATTTCCGTATCAATAACTTAATAATAACCCACCTCCACTTTTAAGTACGAACAATAATGTATGTACGGGATAGTTGTGTCTGACGGTGATTTCTTCCCTGTGTGTCTACCCCTATCGTAATGAAATCGAGGATGTATTTCTCGCAAATGTCCAACTAAGTTCCCAGTGACAGTTTCAGGGTCCCATTCGGAAAAACTCGGTAGTTTTGTGTTCTTTATGATTTCAGGAGAAGCGTAAACTCTATTGTTTTTATTCGACGAATGTTTTCTTTGGCTTTGTCACAATTACATTTATCACAACCAGACCCGATGTTTTACAATCGGACTAGTCTTTTGGGAGGGGTCGTCTGTTTTTATTACATCGCATGAACTGATTGAAAAGTCAACTTCAATGCTCACGTTCGCCAATAAGCTTGAAGCGATGTAACAGAAGATTGAAAATCCAATTTGAATTTGGGAATGATTGGAAATAGCTACACTTTGTACTAAAGCCTTTATGGAATTATCCATTTAATATCCATCCCTTAGTCAAATACATTCTGGTAAACTATCCCGGGGGTTGAACTGGACTGGTCGTACTTCATGTTTGATATAATTGAAAATGAGATACTACAATACATTTTTATATTGCTTCAAATTACTGGATTTTGATATAATTAAAATAAAATTACATTACATTATCCGTAAATGTAAATAAAACTTTAATTAAGGGAATTTATTAATAAACGAATTACCTCTAGAGGCATTTTGTGTATCACTGCGGAGAGTGATTAAATTAATTAGTGATTCAATATCGTCCGTGACTATCAATGTATTTCAGGCGCAAGTTTCAATCTCACTGAGTACGTGTTTGCAACTAGAATCCTAGTTACGATACGAATATATATGTTCATTCAAAAATATTTAAAAATACTTATCTTTGGCGAATTTTAATTTTACAAATGGATTCTCTCAAACTATGTAATAAACAGCTTCTCTATTCCGCACACAAACTGAATTTCTAACTACTATTGCTTTATAGCGAAAAAAGAACACAAAATCAGACACTTTCCACGACTGAGTTCGAGATTTAAATGGAGACTTAATAATATGTATAATATGTAAATCTCTTTGAAATGTAAACTGTTTAGTACGTCTATCGACAGCATGTACAATCAAGTAACTACCACATTACTGTACTAATGGTTTCATCACTTTGAGTAACCACATCTTCAGAAAGCCGCAATAAGGAGAAGCCGTGTACGTCGTCCCTCTACAAAGACACCTACAAACTTTGTGTATATAGCAAATATCAACTGAATGTAATTGTCCCAGGTATGTATGACGTAGTCAATATTGTCACGTTGAGAGGTTGATTAGCCCTTTGGTATGGATGTTATTTACCAAAGTAACTATTGTTTTGGGGAACGTAGCTGTTATTTGTTACACAGGCTAATCTTCCCAACGGTGACCGAGATCGATAGGTATAAACGGGGTGATGACTTCTAGGACATGTATTAGGAGGTTTAACATGAACAAGAACATGGTTTCAACAAAAGAAGGAGCACATGTATTTAACAATTTGATAACCTAATCTTGCCTATCAGCTGAGTGCATGCATTTACCCGACTGAACGTGAGTTCGTGTCCCCTGACTTTACTGTCATTAATGTATCGAAATCATTTAGCTTACTCTATTCCATTTGGACCCTGGTATGTCAGTGACGACGACTCGATCCCGGACCCCTGGATGACTAGCTCCTGGTCTTCTCACTTCGCCACTTGGGTCAGCTACCGCCCCTCGGTCTCGCCCCGACTCCTGGCACTCCTGACTCGCTCTCTTGTTGTTCTTCCTTCAGTTCTTTAAGTCCAACTCCATTTATTACCCAACGTTATTACTGGCCTTGTCGGTAACACATTTAACTCTTCCCCGAAGACAACTTGTGTGTTTGCTGGTCAGAATGTAACTCCCCGATCAGATCGCACATCGCCCACCAAGAAGCTTCCCCTAGACTCTTCTCGACTTTCCCCCTCCAGGGCTCCAGTCTGTACGTCTCTAGGGCCTAAGTCCCTTCCCCTCAACCTCGTCACCACTACTCGGCAATCTTATGTTATTGAAAGGTCTGCATTCTTTTCTATTAAAACAATAACTTTCATGTTCCCAATAGAATTATGTAATCGCCACTCTGCACATTCCGACCATGTTATAATAACTTAACTTGTTTAATGAAGTGTCTCAATCATCATTATTGTCAACAAACGATTCCAAATCACTTGGCATAAGAAACAGACCATGTAGTACCAGTAACAAGGGTAGGAACTACCCCAAACATGACAATATGTAGGTGGCAGCACTTGGTGTAGGTACTGTAAAACTACAAACAATGATGGCCCTAGTTTATTTAAATAATAAGCAGCACGTTGGAAAAGCCAGATGTAAAACTGCTGTCAGTCGCTGAGTTGCAGTTGAATAGTAGGCCTAAATAGATTTGTTTGAAGCTAGGAAATTATCAATGAAAAGCAGGGAGAAAAACAATGAAAATGTGCACTTACATTAAAATTTACTCAGTTATATTGAGAAACACCAGATAAGTTACAATTTACACAAGAGAAATGAAAAGACCGGTTAAAATACTGTATACATTTTGTCAAGATTGAAATGTTGAAAACCCGTCTAATATTAATTTTGTTATCTACGCCTATTGGTACCTTCAGCAGCGCTGCGAGTGGGCATCTCGCCACTACTTTCGAACAGGCCGAATACTGTATACATCACTGGCCACTCAATCACTATCATATCCAATTAGGGGTAGTTACTTCGCTATTCAGACACGTCGAAACGTTCTGACTTATTGTCCTAACAAACTCAACCCCGTAGATATAACCTGGTTAGTGGTAACTTTCACATCTTCGAAAGATTGGCTTGGTAGGCCTACGATGCAAGGATAGCTCTGAGGGTATGCCCAGGAGATTTGATCAAGGACTCAAGCGAACCAGATAACTGATAGCAAACAATTAATTAATATTTGCGGTAGTGGGTGTACCAAACCAAGGACCTTCAGTATAAGAATGTCACATCTCTACCCATACCAACAGATATACCTCATGCGTATCGTGAAATATCCTGATTCGAGAGGTCACGTGTTCGATTATTTCCCTAATTAATTGAAAATATTTTAATTATAATAACATAACAAGTTATATTTATTTTCTGAAATCTACCCACATGTTTATGCCTTGGGGTATTTCGTCATGTTTTCGTGTTGAGGGTGTCTTCAGAGGATTACAATGTACAATCGTAGTCATTGGGCGAATTTGGTTAGAATTGCATACATTGCACAAAACCAAGAAAGATAACAAAAAATAAGTCTAGATTTAATTTTGGGATTGAGAGTAGAGTCAATCAATACAGCACTTGCACAGAGATAAAGTGCTGTATTTTGTTTGTTATCACGGAATAAAAGGGTTGCGCGTGCGAGTCTGTCTGGCGCTGCATGGGGATCTTATTGGGCGCGGAACATGAGCCGAGCGGAATGCCATCAACTCGAAATGCGCGCTGGTGGCATGCAAAAGTGCGGAGAGTGGCTCGTGATATACCTTCCACCCCACCCCTTCACTCGGCGCCTGTACAAAACAGACGACTCTCGCCATCTTAGCAGACTGATTAAAAGCCGCCATTTTGAGATAACGACACGGACCTAATATTCGCGTGGCGGTGCCATTTCATTGGCTGGATGCAGAGGATGGTATTTGTAATGACGACACGGAGTAATTCCTACGAAATATCGTCTGTCTTTGGAATTGTGTGGAAGTCATTTTCTTGCTGGACGTTGACCGTTGACCAACAAAAACACGGGTTGAGCTAGGCCACAATTTCATAGTTGGGAGTACGTCTCATTGAGATGATACAATCACCATTGTACACGTTTCATGATGGATGGTCGTATAGCAGACATTAGAGCAATTAGATTAAATTACGTTTACATAGCTCGTTTTATACTGTGTTCGTTCGCATTAATAATTCTAGTTTTTAGTTTCCTCTATTTTCATTGTCGGTTTTGTGACTTCAGAAAAACTTGGGATGAATACAACGTAAAGTTATGCCAATTATTTTTACGCGAATTGATATTTAAAAATACATACATTTACTGCCCATGTATCATACTTTGGTTCCATGGATCGGCTCAAAATATCGCGGATTTTTATATTCTTCTGACAGCTCGGATACAATACATTCGTGTTACAAAACAAATGTTGAGGAAAAACTCAACTGTGATAATAATGTCTGGGTTTGAAATATGGAATGATGTGTAAATGGTGAACTTTTTCCAAAAGACGACACACATAGCTTGCAGGGAATTGGAATACACATTCCGACGAGAAATATATAATCTTTGACTCGTTTATTCAGTTTGGGATACAAACAAAAATATGACAGAACTGATACTTCATATGTCAATTTTTAAGGACATTCTTTTCAATTTGGTTTAAAAAGAACATTCTTCTTTTTTTATAAACACTTAGCTGTCAACATATGAGATAAATCAGCAGTGTTAAAAGAAACGTTAAGCAACAAAAATTATCATCACCATTATTGGATGTCTGAACCCTGAACATCGCTACATTTTTTTTCTTTCAAAACACATTAATAGTAAAACTCCAGTTTGTAACATGCCCTTTTCTCTCAATAAACGAGGATTAGTTTTGGAAGAAACTAGTGGAAGATGTTGCCGAACGACTTCTCTCTCTCTCATCCTGACACGAACTACTCCTTCCCTTACGGAAACATTTTAAGTGCAACGTTAAAAGCAGAGAAAACTATACCCTAACATACGAGGACGTGGTAGTGACCACACCTATCTTACTTTCCAAGCGAAGTGGAAGTGTGCTAGTTCTTCACGACTTGAGTATAATCCTTGCCAAAGCTTTTAACCACGGTTTTTATGAATCGATGAGCATTACTCATCATGAGTGTTTAAACGAACTACTTATTACTTTGAAGAGACTTCATTAGAAGTTTTAAGAGTCCCTGAAGGAACGCTATTAATCCAACATAAGATATAAGAATTACTGGTAAAATTGAAATTTTAAAATAGTTTTTCTCACAATGTCACCACTTTGGTAAAACAAAAGCAACAACTGTAACTATTATGTAACTATTTTCAATTTCCAACACAAATGTTAGCCTTTAAATTATAAACAAAATTAAAAATAACAATTTGTATCTTTCTATAAATATATCTTATTAAATATTATTAAATATTAGTGCTCACAGTACGTTTTATCGTCCTCAAGTCCTTATAATTGCATTATTCTCAACAATGTTAAGGGGTTATGGGGGGTGGAAGAGTCAATACTTTTAAAACAAAATTTTGAAGTATTTTACGACCTAGTATTCGTCGTTTTTGGAAATAGCAAAAACAGAATGAAGTTTATTTGAAGGCTTTTCGAGACGATGAGTGGTGATGGATGACGCTGAAGGACGATTACGAAAACCCCTGCCTTATGCGGGATTCGAACCTACGTCTTCGTAGAGCCATAAGCTTCTTACCAGCGCCCTAATCGTATGTACCACTCCAGACGGCTGTGCATTCCTAATAACTTCATTTCTTCTCCTTACCGGCTATCTGAAGTACGATATATTCCAGTCTTGAACTTATAAGCCATACCGGGCCGGGATTGCGCACTTTCCTCTCCGCACTACATCCTGAATTATATCTTGGTTCCATTAGCTTTCAGGCCAACGAGGGGTATTTTCTGCTCGACTACGTCCTCACCCTTGAGGCTTGAGGGCGAGGAACGTTTTTGCACCGCGTTCTGTAATTGACCAATCAGCTGCTGCGAAGCAATTTATTACGCGGGATGCAAACATTGATTCGGTTTCACAGAGCAGACTAAACGATTGGAAATCTATAAAGGTTACGTTTTTAAACTGTGCCGTATGAAATGTTCAATTCGTGACAATTGCGATAAGAATATTTTATTTTAGGGTTGAAACTAACCTGTATTGTCTGTTAAATTAATATTTTTATGACACGTTTGTATTTCTCAAATTAATAAGTCGTTAAAATTTAAAGTTGGCGGTATTGATAATAAATAGTACAATATATAAATTAATTACTATTTCAAATATTTACTTAGCATGAAGTTCATTTTTGTGTCTGTAAATATGCAATTAGATTTATTTAGTTATCCTCCTTTGTGAATCAGATTTTTAACTGAATATGACAGACGTTAAATAAATAAATAAATAAATAAATAAAATAAAGACACGATTTGACCGGGGATTAAACGTAGACATTTTTATCATCAATTAAACTGTGTGTATTTTTTTCCTTTTGAAGTAGTTGCAATATAATTGGTATAAAGCACACTGTAATTATAGTTTTATCTCACAACTGAGCCAGTGAGCAGGATGTATTGTCTAGTTAGTGAACATTCGTTTTTCTAATATAAATATAGGTTAATTGTTATGGGGTACGGTTACTCTTGTAGATTACACTTGAGAGTTTAGAACTGAGATAAATAAGTATACATTTGTTTTCTTTTTTACGGAGTATTTTTAATTTAATGGTTGGATGTGGTACTTGAACAATGGTTGAACTCTCGACAATACGTTCTAGACTCTCTCGTAAATTTGATATCTTTTTTGTACAACTTTCTATTTATAATTTTTTACCACACATAGTTTTCATTCCAAGTTCTACGAAGTCTACTTGCATTCTGCCATACATCCTCTTTGACATATGTTCTTGTTTATTTCAAATGTATATTCACTTCAGCATAATAAGCAATGTAAGGAATCTTAGATCTTCTACTTGCATCACTTTTCAGTGATTTCGTCTGTACATGTGTAATGTCTCACGAAAATAATTTAAAATGGCGCATGCGTTACATACTTTGCTTTTTGTTGACGTAATGTTTTGGGTGACCCTCCTCACCATCCAGAAAGTTAAATATTTTTGTTGTCTGCAATGATATTTAGCATCTAAAGTAGGCTAGGTCCCCAGTCTCCAATACGTCCGTACCGGCGTTAGCGTAGCAAATTGAAGCGTCAATCTGACCTATTCAAGGTGGCAATTCGACGTTTCAATTTATGATTTACATTATGTTTTAGATGCGATTCAGTATTTTTCTGGATTGTTTTGATATGGTTTTAGCTTGTGCAGCTTGAGAATACCCAAAACTGAAACAATAGGAAGTTATTGCATAAAGGGAATTTATCAATCATATGCTCACCTTTCAACCTCACAGCACGCTTGAAAAATATTTGGTCTACAAATCGCTATAACCTACTTTAACATAACATACAAACTGACCTATTCAAGATGGCTTCTAATTAACACGTCCGTGGACCAATGACTGGGGATCTAACCTACTATATATGTTAAATATCATTGGTTGTCTGCACTTCCACCAAAATCGAACTCGAACACAAGGGTGGCATTATACTGTAAGCTTCGCTCCCTATTTTGCGTACTCCCGTGCCGTACCGTGCATGGTACCTTGCCCCGACTTTCTTTCCTCGTGTCTAAACCATCACTGTACGTTACTCCGAGACACATGGCCCATGCTGCTGTCACCCCCCCCCCCTGCCCCCTTACAAACCTAACAACGTCTATTTCAATTACATACCCTGTTCAATGCAGATGTAACGAAACTGAATCCAATGTTAGAGAAATTCCATCCGATAAATCCACTTCGATTTATTTCCGAGTGTGAGTTACGAATGTGTTTCGATTACGTTCGTGAATGTTCGTGTTTTCTCGCGAAATATCGTTAGCGCTTTATTATAATAATATATCTTGTTCGAAACAACACTGGGCTGGAGGCTTCTTCCTGGGAAGTGTTTGTTGATCTGCTACCCGGAATGACTGGGAGCTACGAAGGATTCCCCGGTATTGCTGTGTTTGCAAGTAAACACGTGCAAACAAAACGCTCGAGGTGATGGATACGTATTTCGTTGTTTTACGAAATAAAGCAACCGGTAATTAGTGTTTTTGCTTTTTGCTTGTTTATTATACACAAATAAATATATTGAGAAATTCAGGGGCAAAACTCTACTATATGAGTTATTTTTACTGTCTATCCGTCAGTCTATGTCGATAAAAAACGAACATTTATTATTATTTAATTTATTATTTATTTTCCACCAATAGGCTTAGTAGGAAGGTTGGCAGAAAAGGGCAGTATGCCCCAAGCACAAGGTGTCTGCCAGCCTCTACACAACAAACTGTGATAATAAACAAGCACTTATAAAACATAGAACATAGAAACATAAAAGAGACAAACATAGAAGAGACAAATTAACAAAACATTAACAATTCATAATATCAAAAACAGCTTATATTAATTTAGGCAATCATAATGTAGAAGATAGTATATTTTGGTGACGCGGAGGAAAAAGGGAAGGGCCAGCCCCTAATTTAATTTTTGTCGGAATTTTATTAATGTGGAATTATAATAGATATGGACAGGTGTATCTTTGGACAAATGATTGTTATTTAAGATTGCATGCTCGAGCTATGATTTACTGTTAAGATTACCCCGAATTTGACAATAACCGCACCACACGTATATGTAAAGTTTTCTCCTCAATTCATACAAGAATAACCAAAATGCCTTATTAATATTCCCCCTTGCGCCGGCTTTTTGGCATCCAGTGTTCTGGGGGGTTGATGACTCGTGCAAAATCACGTTTTTATATGATGAAGCAAAAAATACTGATGGAAATTTAAACACGTCCTGGCCCGTTGCCAATATTTCCACCCTTCATCACTTTCCGGTGTAATCTGTCACACTCATCGACCGAAACATTAAGATCTTCGCGGCTGTGACTTAAGCCTTTCCACTTTAGAAAGAAGGAGAATAAGAGTATGGTCGCGCAATATCGAAGAAGTTTATACTCACGAACTTAAAATACGACAGTTTCTACACTAAAGCTTGATGACTTATCTGAAACTACACTAAAGCTTGATGACTTATCTGAAACTTAAACTACGAAGTGGGTTCGTATAAAACCCAAGTCGAGTTACGTGTTCTTCTTGATTTATCGCAAGCAGACGTTTTCTTGGTCAGTCCATTAAATGAATTTATGAGTACAATGAACGATATATTTTGGATGAACAATGTCGTTGCTTTCACTGAATACATGCAATACTAGTGACACTCAAGTGAGTTTCGTCGCAAACCCAAGACTGACGACAAATAAACTGTCTGCTCTTCCCACTCATCATTAATTCTTTTACAACATATCTACACACACACACACATATATAAAAAATGTATGTATTGATTTATTTATTTATCATCAATATTAATTGTTTGAGCATAGAAACATAATATGCAATAAAATGTTACAGTAATGGTAAAATGAATTGATAACTTTGGTGGAGGTGCCGGGTTAACCAAGTTTTACATGTTATGCAAGGAAATCGATACTTGTTTTACTAATTAAAAATTATACATTTTTCTATATAATTAAAATCATATATTATTATTTAATATGCTCTGAAAATATGTGATGTGAGTTTAAAATCCGTATAATGGAAATGGTGTAATTTTTGTTTATTATTTGATTTATTTCGATAAGTGTATGGTAGCAATTGCTATTTTACGAAGATGCTTTTTAGTTGGCATGTTCAAATAAATAATATTATGGATAAATCAACATTAAATACAAGAAAATAAATTAAATTAGTATAATTGTATAAAATTACTTTTTTTACGTACAAAACTTGCTAAACCCGGCACCTCCACCAAAATCATTAATTCCTTATATCGTTAGCTTGTTTTATTTACTACGTATGTTTTAATGCAAATACAATTTATATTGGAAAAAATACTTAAAATAAAACTTATAAAAGTTAAATATAATTGGATTATGTAGCTTCGTCGTGTTTGAGTTTATCATAAATATTTTTAGTTATCACAATTATTCTGGTTGCTTACTTAACACTTAAAGGTTGTGATATTTGGGATTTAGGAAGGAATGTTCAAAGAATTTTATAAAACAATTACAACATTTTCTGTAGGATAAATCTTGAAACAACGTTTATAATAATTGTCGGTGGTTACAAACCAGCCGAATATGAGCCGAGCACCGAGTTATCCAAAAGTTGGTGATATTATTCATAATATTATCTGGAAATAAAATGTGTTTTTCTTCGTTTGGGGTTAGTAAGGTTAGTAAAACCGAACTTTCTTTGAGAAGTGGACGAATTCTTATCTTGAGATCCTCTTTTAGACAAATGGAAAACTTCGGGCGTTCGACGTGTGACAGAAAAGAAATTAGAAACCGATCTTCAAACTATGAATTTCTTTTCGAATGAAATAAAGTCTTGAGATGAAATCGAGCAACGGAGCAAGACAAACGAACACTGACGCTGGGATCAATTGGGGGCAAGTGCGCTCGCACTCGCATTCTGTTCGTTTAATCGAGTGTGGCATTGCGGACGTGAGGAACACTCTACCAGGATCCAATTGTTCAAAGTTCGACATTCTATGCTAAAATTACGAACCCCCTTTGCAAGTATCCGCTGACAACTCATCTTCAAGCAAGTGCGCTACGATGCTTTGCAGCCCAACTCAACTGCTATGATGCTTTGCAGCTGAACTTACGTCATATTTAAAACTACGACGCGTTACAGCTTAACGGTATCATACACATTAATGCTGGTTCACATTATTACACTAATGTTATGGTAAACACTAGGAAAACGCTAAAGTCCCGCCGCGTTGATGGATGAGCTGTTTAAAGTTTTTAGTTTGCGTGGGATATCTTTACTTTTGCAAGTGCTTTGTTTTGCTACCTACGCATTGTAAGTGATTGTTGTCAAATTTCTTTTGTTACCTGTCAATTGGTATTATTTACCGTAAAAACTTATATTAAAAGCTTTATTTCTATAGATTCTGGCTATCTTTTTCCACTTTTTCTTTTAAAAGGTACTACATCACCATAACCTTAATGTCCATGTATAATATGAACGTTGAAGGCCCACCCGTTTGGTCAGAATTGGCCCAAATGGCACGAAAATAACGCACTAAAAGTCAAAAAACTTATATTAAAAGCTTTATTTCTATAGATTCTGGCTAACTTTTCCAACTTTTTCTTTCAGAAAGCAATATACATCACCATTACCTTAATGTCCATGTGAAATATGAACGTTGTAGCCTCACCCGTTTGGTCAGAATTGACCCAAATGGCACGAAAATATCGCACAAAAAGTCAAAAAATTTATATTAATAGCTTTATTTCTATAGATTCTGGCTAATTTTTTCAACTTTTTCTTTCAGAAAGCAATACATAACCATTACCTTAATGTCCATGTGAAATATGAACGTTGTAGCCCTACCCGTTTGGTCAGAATCGGCCCAAATCTCTCGAAAATATCGCACTAAAAATCGAAAAAAATCGTAAAAGTGCGATATTCATGAGAAATATATCTTCGATTGTACCCAAAAACGTGGCACGTCTAAGTTCAGAGATTTCGAAGGTCCCCTTCAATTTTCATCAAGATCGCATATGCCGTTTGCCCGGAATCGTGCGAACAAACAGACAAAAAAACAAACAAAAAAAAAAAAAAAAAACAAACAAACAAACAAAAAAACAACCGAGCTAAATTTTTTGGGGGTCAGTGAAATTGAAGTCTTCGCTTCGCTCATCCAATTATTATTTACAGCCTTACTCACATTACATCTGAATATCTATGATGCTTTGCAGTTGAACTTACGTCATATTTAAAACTATGACGCGTTACAGCTTAACTTACGTATCATACACATTTAATGCTGGTTCACATTATTATACTAATATAATGGTAAACATTATTTTTTTAGCCTTTCTCACATTACATCTTAATATCTATGATGCTTTGCAGTTGAACTCTCGTTATGTTCAGAGCTAGTATAAAGTAAAAAATATTGTTTTTGTTGAATGTTCGTTATTGAATTTTAGACCATTAACATTACGGTAAAATATTTTAATAAAAAGGCAAAATATTGAGCACGTTTAACTGTTCGCGAAACGTAACTTAAGTTAGTCGAGGCTTCTTCTTGTACAGTTCTGTTCTCTAAGGGCCACACATTTTGTTACTGAAACCACCTATTTTGTTTTTGTAACTACAGATTCTTTGTTAAGCCTTGCTTAGTTGCTCTCATTCATCTTGGCTGTTGTTGTATCCAGCTTGTCATCCACAGCAGAATAAATAAAGTCGCGTTGTAGCTACTCGGGAATAATCTTTCTCTCCAGGGATTGTTATGTTTTTTAGTCATGCCGTGTGTGCTTGTCTGTGTATTGTAACACACGTCTTCCGACGTATTACTCATCAAAATAATGTCCCCCCCCCTCCCCCTACCTCTCTCACCCTTGCTCAAAGCATCCATCACTATGACCTACTTTAAATCGTTGCATACATTTTTAATTATGTATACATTATTTTCTTTAATAAATAAACCAAATATGAACAACTAAAAGAAAATTGCATCTACTTTGCTTTGATCTTTGTTTGTTAATCTCAAAATCTAATTAGCTTTATTGAGGAAAATGTAATTAATTTCGTTTGATTAACAACTCAGTATGTTAACTAAAAAGTATTTAATCATAGGGAACGAAGCATAAAAAGATGAGCATGATAACGGAAATGGTATTTATGTGTTCTTTTTCCCCAATCGGTTTGCTCACTAATTAAATTTTTTTTATAATTATACACACTTACATTCAAATAAGTCGCTTGGGAATATTCAACATATTTTCAGGTCAAATTTGTTGAGAAAATATTAAAAATGCTGTGAGCTATATAGAATTTGATTTGATTCCTTATAATTAAACTTAATTTCAACGTTTCTAATTTGATTTGATGACCAACCAAGATCTTTATTTAAAACATGAAATAAAAACCAGCTGGTTGGACACAATTCACCCAGGGGCGCCAACAGGGTCAACAGTGTGGCTTGTTGGTCTTGTGGTTAGAGGCTCTGCTTCCAATATAGTATGTCCAGGGTTGGCTTGGTCGGCTTTAAATTATTCTCCCCCACTGAAAATTAGTTACATGACTGAGTGGGTAGACTTTAAATACGAATTATTTATTTTTTATTTATTTTACAGGGCTTGATACATTCTGAACCTTTGTCACCAAGAGACGTTCATCCTACCTTCAAGCAATGCATGTCCCTATCTAATAATAATCCTTATTTCCCTCAGCCCTGTGTTTCGAAGATAACTCCCCTAATCCCCCGCGACGCGTGATTTAACCGATCATGCTCGCAGGCTGCGCGCTCCACAATGTAGGGATTAATTATTTACGCCTTGCTGTTGTCAATGAGAAATGTTTGCACTAATCTTCACTCGGGGGCATCGTTGATTGGTCAGGTGCGTCAAGTACGCGGTTCTAACACCTCACGCCAGGCTGCCAACGTAACATGCTACACTAAGACAATCTGGCGCACAATATGTTGCTTATGCTTAGATGTATATATTGTAAGTTTTCACCGGTTTTTACCCACAATTGTAATTGAAAATATACAATTTTGAGGAGTGTTGAGTAAATTTGATATGAGTGCATTTGTTACTGTAAACATAGCATTTAATTATGTAATTGTGGTTTGAGTTTTTATACTTAAAGATTTTCCGGAAAAAACTTGAGTATTTATTGCGCAAGTTGATGTTAGTCCAATTTTGCAGTTTAAATTAATATGTATAGCAAAGATTTTTGTTGTTCAAATCTTAATCAATTGATCGCACAATTGTAAAGTACAATCCAAATTGTCTGATTTAATTCAAGTGAAACAAAATTATTTTATAGTCGATTATTGAATAAGGTCTGCAAGGCTTTAGGTATTTAAAGTTAAACCACGCTTCGTTCCTGAACTTAATTAATATGTATCAGAGTACTTGTTATTCAAGGTTTCAAAGTTCACTTCACGTACGTCGTTGAGAATCGCATGTTTTATGTTGGTATGCACAAAGAAAATACGCATAAATCAGTTCTTGCCAACTAGGTTATACACGATAAAAAAACAAGTTGGTTGCATCACGAACTGTAATTAGTGCTTTACCTTAGCACGAACAGGTTTTCATGTCCTATCTTCGTTATTCGAAGATTCTTCTGATAGAATTACTCTTTTCGTGAAATCCATTCATTCTTCTTCACTTCATTCATAGCTTTAAATTTTGTAGTTTCTTAGTGCATTTGCCGAATAATCATAGCAACCCCTTCAAAAATAAAAACCACAGAAAAGAGCTTAGTCATAGTGATAACATGTCACCAGATATCTCCAACTTCACACACTGCATCGTCTGGTATTTATTATTGATAATCGGAAAAGTCGTGTTTGAAAAATCCATAACTCACTTCACTTTTGAGCTGTGCGTAATTACTGACACTTTACCCGATAACCCTTCGAAATGCGTCGACATCATATTGTTATCGCTGCCAAAATATGCTGTGGTGGTGATATTTGAGTAGACTTTCACCATTAATACTGTCAAAAAACTACAAATAAAACGAATTAAGTTGCTGCTAAGCACTCAAACAACACATTATTACACTTTTTCGACTATTTTCCATATTTTGGGTAATTTATTTTCAAACCTTATTTTATCCGTTCAACCTCTACGGTATTTTTAAATTCAATGTGGTATTTAAAAATTCTCTCTCCCCCCCCCCCCCTCTCCCACTCTTGACATCCGGCTGGATAGCGGGGCTATTATTTTTATTTTAGTGTGAATAGATGGTATTGACGTCTAGGGCCTGGATGCTGCATGATGGATGATCTATGATTTATGGACCGTGTTTGTGTGGAAGTGTGGCGCATATTCCGAGCGCCACTCGCGTTTTTGCGATGCCAGAAACCGAAATGAGAAAACATTCCTTCTTCAGAGAACAATGGACGGAACCGTTATTAATCTTGAGATCTTCTAGGGTTGTCATATTGCTAAAATCCAAGTGTGCAATTGAAGCGTTATGCCTTTGCGATATACCCCTTTTACCACCCTTTTCGGAATAATTGTGTGTTTAGTTAACACTTGAAATGTTTCAACAAATTTGTTAATGGAACATATTCATCAAATCCAAACTGAAAAACTACTTTGTTCATATATTAACCTTTAAATTCCACAGTAAGCCATTTCAGGCATTTGGGGTTTGATTGTATACGTGTCAGATTATTTTGTTGTAATATCTTGAACATGATATATTGTATGATATAATGTAGTATTGACAGTAAATTTGTGAAACTTGTTTAATTACTTTTTCAAGAAAATGAAGCACATAACAGATTACAGAGAGAACTTCATATTAATCAGACTCAATTAAATACATATTAAGTAAAATCTCCTCAAACGTATTAATTAACATGCAAATTAGAATAATCAAAACATTTCAGTATTAAATCTAAAGCTAGGATTGAAATCAAATGTACACTTGTATTAAAACTTTTAAGGGTGATTTAATGAAGACAATATTGTCTACAAAATAAAATATGTCAAAGCAAGCATTCCTTTCTGCCATCTTTGAAATAAGTCTTGATATCCAGTCGTCACGTAGACCTTACCTTCCACCTCATTACTATGTCTCGACAAATATCCTCCCTTCCTTAAAAGTTCTCTTCTCTGGAAGATTCTCGCTTCCCTGCATTGCCCCTTCTGTGAAAAGATCCCCCCCCCCCCTCCTGCATAACCAAAACAAGACAAGAGAGCATCGTTATTTAATTCTTCCCTTGGAAAAGATTTTCCAACCGTTTCAATAATACAAAGTTTTTTCAACTCTCGAATATAGCTTACAAGAATCGTGTATCCTTATTGGCAAAATCCTTTAGAAACACGTTCTAAGTCGTTTCACTCGTTGCTGTCACTATCCGGATACGTGGCAATATCGCAGTCGGTGCGAGCACGGATATCAAATATTCATCTCCTTATCAAGTGGAAGCTGTAGCGATCTTGCTGCAGGTCCAATCTTCTCCCGGAGCACGGGAAGACGCCCTCATAACAGTCTACCTTAAACAGATGCCGTTAGATGAACAGACCGGTTTCAATATCTAAACTTGCGCTTGAATATTTTATATTCTCGCTCATCGGCATAATATTAAAGACTACGATTCTTGTGTTCTTAAAGGAAGAGGCATCAATTTTACATCCACGGGTCTTTACGCGCTACAATATATTTCATCCAGTTGCTAATTGAAAGACAACCCCTTACCCTCTTCCCCCTCTTTTTCCCCACTGAGACGGTTCGAGCCTTTCTCAACTTTAACTTTAGCTAAATGACTACCTGATCTCAACATCCCTTTAAAAAAACTCTTTTAATGTCGAAGTGAAAAAAATCTTTTTAAAAACATCTCTTTGGTTATGAAAATGTCACTAATTTAAAACGTGTCAAAAACACATAAATAAAACCACATGAAAAAATATATATTCAACTCTCGAATCGCGGTGCTTTAAATTACTTTTTTAAAGCGATTTTTTTCCCCCGATGAATTTTTGTATATAAATTGGCTCGAGTGTGGAATGGGGAGAGGGTCTTTTGAAACCGTTTAATTGC
Organism: Sweltsa coloradensis; assembly: GCA_024449915.1. NCBI lineage: Eukaryota > Metazoa > Arthropoda > Insecta > Plecoptera > Chloroperlidae > Sweltsa > Sweltsa coloradensis. The sequence goes on from JAMZAV010000224.1 coordinate 766,703, forward strand.
GGGCATGTGATAAAGACGGGAAGTTGTTAGAAAGCTGAATAAAGTCTTGGTTTTTCTGCCGCAAATGTAAACCAAAGTAAGCTTATACCAAAGTTAAGCCTACTTTACTACAGCTTCGAACTCTCTCACAGTTATCAAAAGCTTAATATCTTAATAGAAGCATGAACTTACCATGATAGTTCATACAACCAATCAATAGTTTTAATATTGTAGAAAACTTGTTAAATCGAATGCACTGTTTTATTATTTCATAACAATGGTTTTACTGTCTGCCATATTTGCTGATGTATATTCTACATTTAAATGTATGATTGAACTTTTTACGACGAATAAACGGGGTTCCAGTATGTCGCATAACAGTGTGCGGTTCAGCTTTGATATTATATTTTATTATGCTGACCTATAAACTACTTTAAAATAAATTTGATATTTCATTTAAGTGCACTGTTTTAAATGGTTTTATTATCAAGCATGATTTATGGTTTCATACTATGTATAATTATTTATTCAACTATGAATACTCTAATATAAAGTTTGAATCGGTTATTTAAACTCAATTGGTACGAGATGATGAATTAATTTACTCTTGACTAGAATCGTTACATATATTTTGACGAAATATGTAGAACAATTTTAATTCGTCCAATCTTCGAAAATTTGAATTTTGTTTTCAATTTCTCTTAATTTACTGCACGTGATTTTCAACTTTCTACTGACGACACGAATCCAACAAACGGTCTACTCATACCACTAGTGAGTAATTCCCGTATGTGTTTAAGACCATGGGGCACGAAATTCAGGTGGCAAGTAGCCTATTTCATTTGGTCACAATATTATAACTCAGTACCCGGCACCTCCACCATCACTATCAATTATTCCAAGTTACCGCAAGATCTGATTACTACAGAGAGTCATCGAACTAGTATATTTAACTAAATTTTATCTTTAATAAACCCATGCGATAGGCTAATTTCACATTAACATTGATAACATTAAACGATGTCTTTAAATAAGTGTTTTTTGGACATAACACTGCTCCTTATCAATATTTATTTGTGATATGTTTACTTTTATTCAAAAGTCTTTTTCAAACTGAAGTTTGTTAAGTTTGAAAAAGACATTTGAATAAAAGTGGAAATATCACCAATTAATATTGATAAAGAGCAGTGTTATGTCCAAAAACACTTATTTAAAGAATAAATACCTGTTCTACTAGTTTCTTTTATCTATTAAACGACGTGTTTTATATTATTATTATTTGTAATGTTTATTCATATCAATCTTTTATCATCACATTCAATTTCAACAAAACTTTAACACGTGGTGATATTTACTGCAGAGTTCATGTCAGTGATCGTATGAAACTTTTTTATTTTCGTTTAGGAGGTTAGTGTCACCTGTGGAAACTAGAAACTACAGTTAGAAACTATTACATTGTGGAAGTTTCTCACACCTGGTTATCTCTTGCTTCAATTGCTTCACTTCTTACTTCAACAACCCCCCCCCCCCCCCCCCCTCCAAGTAAAGTGTTCACCTCGGAGCTACGAACACTCTTATCATCAAATAGAATCGTAGATCGCGTCTCGAAGAATTTAGTTCAATTGCCGCCCGTTTGAGCTCAATTGATAGCGCCAGTGTGCGATTGTGGCTCTGCCCCGCGTCGCGCCGTGCAACTAAACCACATCACTCTACTCTGGGAACATTAACGGACATAAGACCCACACTCGGATAAGACCAGCGAAGGTTCCGAGCTTACGGCCATTTCCATATCTCAATCTAACCTAGATTTCAACTTCTTTCTCCTCGGGTGGAAGGGGGGGGGGGGGGGGGGGACGTGATCCAGGATCGCAATGCGGGGTTAAAAGCACCGCGAGCTTAGGCACGGTTTTCTATTCGAAACGCGAAGGAAATTCGTCATTTCGCGTTTCTACTCTCATAAGCTCTTTGGTATCGATATACTGAGTGCCTTGGGGTAATCATTTCTCGCTGTGTGAGGTTTTTGAGTGGCCATTTCGTAGATGTCGTCGTCAGAAATGTCAAGAGGAAAATTTTTAAGTATAAGTGCATCACGGATGAAGTAGACGCGATGCAAGATTGAGATTTGCATGTATGTTTCTAGAACTTGAGTACATATTCTGACGATAATAAAATATAAAGATTTGAAATATTTATTTTGCAAAAACAAACATGGAGATAGCACTGATTTTGTTCGAAGCGAGTAAATATTAAAAAGAGCAACGGAAATAATATATTAAATAAACAAAACAGTGCACATAGTTCTATATACTATGTTTTATTCTTTTCGTGATTATACAATGGATTTGCAATAGTAACTTGCGTTACGAAACAATTTAGTAGTAGGAAACCAATCCAATAAATACCATGCTTTAACGTGAATAACTAGGTATATGTTGTAAGGATCTTTGGATATACCATGCGAAAAGTACTGTTTTATCACACAAATATGCAGTATGGCCACATGCACTTCAATTGAACCTACATTATACGAAATTCGTCCCGTTTCCACTTTCCAGAAAATAATCACTCAATTTTCAACTTGCTCCAACTTGAAAAGCTAGTACTGAAGATAAGCACCTTTGAATTTGCTGATTAAAACTGAACCCGTAAACAGTGTATTAGTCAACAAGCAATTCACACCACTCAAAGTTTAGAAAATGTATAAGCTTCCAAACCATGAAAAGAGGAATTAAGATTTTTCTCATAAACTCCTAAAAATTCTCAGTTCCGTTTCTCTTCCAGTCTTTGCAATGCAAGAGGAGAAGGTTTTGTAACTAGCAATGCTGTATTTGGCAAGCGTCCAAATACTTCTTGAAATCCTTAAAATGGGGTTTCCTCCATGCGTTGGAGAACACGTATTTCCCTCTGCTGCCCCCATTACCCGATCAATGCAGAGTGGGTCCTTGTCGCCTAGCAGACCAGCGAGGCCCACCAAGGACTCTCGACCTTTAATAAACCACTTGGTGCAGAAACTCGTTGCAGGCCACTGGATGTTTGCACCTTTCTGCACTGAGTATTTTTGTCGGATCAATATTGAAATATTTTAAGGTAGAAGAAGTCAGTTGAAGGTTGGAAGAAATGCTAAGCAGATAGTGAAGATATAGCTCTGTTGATGTAGTAAGATGTGGAATATTAACAAGTATGTCATCGGAAAGAAGTAAAGAAAAGTAAAAACAAAAACATTCTTTACTCAACGGGGAAACTTCTTTATCGACTCTTGTCAATATACTCTTTTATCCAAGATGGCTGATGGTTGTTGGTGGATGAGCGTAGCGAGCGTAGCGAGCGAAGCGAAGATTCCATTTCACTACACTGGAGAAAAAAATCCGGAATGTTTTTTTTTTTTTTTTTCTTTCTGTATTTTTGTGTGTCTGTTAACACGATTCCGGCTTAACCGATAATCCGATTGCGATGAAATTTCATGGAGGCCTTCGAAATCTCTGAACTTAGAACTGCCACGTTTTTGAGCGCAATCGGGAAATTATTTCTCATAAAAAACGCAATTTTACGATTTTTTTCGATTTTTAAAAACTTTCTTCGACTCAACACCTACATGCTTTAATCGATTGTAATGATTTTTTTCACAGAACCTTAATTTCATGAATTAAGATATTCGTGCAAAATTTGAGCGTAATCGAAAAATTATTTCTCATGAAAATCGAAATTTTACGGTTTTTTTCTTTTTTAAAACAATTCTTTGACTTATTAAACCTACATGCTTTATCCTATTGTAATTATTTTTTCACAGAACCTTAATTTCATGAATTAATATATTCGTGTTAAATTTGAGCGCAATCTAATTTTTATTTCTTATGAAAATTGCAATTTTACGATTTTTTTCTTTTTTGAAAATTACGATTAATTAAAAAAATTAAGTTATTTTTTTATTTAATTTAATTTAATTTTAAAAAAATCTTCGACCAAGTAATGATTTTTTCACAGAACAACAGAAAATCCGCGTAACACATGGCAGCTCAATGCACCAATTACGCTCATCCAACAACGCGGCGGGACTTAAGCGTTTTCCTAGTACTAATCACGGGAATGCCTCTTGATTCATACGTCAGGTTGTGGTTGTAGGATACAAATGAAAGTTTACTAGAGCTGTTGTTGGTGTACAGATATAAAGAGTTAATTCCTTTCTTTTCGTCTGTACCTCATAATCCCGCACACAAAGGACGCGTTAAATAAACGTTGCCAATATTGACGAATTTATAGAAGATTCTAATATTTATCAAAGGGTGGAGATAATCGAAATACATTTCACTAATGAGATATGGATACGTTTTATAACCGCCCACTTGTCAACCTGTCCCGTTATGGGGCTTGTGAACACCAATATAACGTTACAGAATGTATTTTGTCAAAGGGTTATACTGTCACGTCGTAGTGGAGAATAACCTGACATTATTCATTATTTTCCTGATGTAGCGTAGTCACTGTGGATGCCATTTTCAAAGTACTGATTTTCTTTCGTTTCTTTGATTCTGTTGCAACCTCTCACTACTTCCTTGAACTGATAGACTTGTTGTTGTTGTTGTTGCTGTTTTTTGGTATTTTGTATGAAGAGAAAGTTGGTCCTGTGGTGATTCTTGATTTGACTCGTGAGGGGTGTCTAACCAAATTAATGTCAAAAATCCACGAATCATTATATCGACAATCATGTGAATTAACAATCAAACTAATTAAATTCACTTCCCGATAATAAACAACGTAATTACATTATTAATAACATCCTGGGCCTGTACGACTCTGGCACATTGGCTTGGCAACAGTGTCAACCCTGTTAATATTTGCCCCGTCTGTCCCCTTGGTGTCGAGTTGTGCATTCAAGTATGAAACAGGCTGTGAGTTGATTTAGTATGTTGCGTCAACCAGCGAGTGCATGTGTGTGGAACACAGATAACTAGACGATCTATAGTGGAGCCCGTTATGTCCCAACCACCACGTGATTAATAGCAAATAAAAGTAAACACTCCAAGCAAAGCTCAGGCCCTTGTTAATTAACGCCATAATGGTTCGATTTTACGAGACCTATTTGGGACGTCGAGTGGTCCGTGCAAACGCTGGCAACGTGCTCACCGAAATTGTACGAGGGACAAACTTATTTACAGTGTTGTTAACAAAATGTAATGAGAAGTGTATTTTTTTTCGGAAATAGGTGTTGTGTTTCGTCATTTGTTGTTTGATAAAGAACTCGACCGATTGAGCGAGTTGCCCTGACATAACTAAATCGATTCAATGGTGTTGACAAACAATGCGATTTAATTAAACAGTTTCGATTTACGTTAATAACAAAAACAACTAAACCGATTCATCATTTCGTATTTAAATTACTAATCTTATTTAAGATGGCATGTCTTGTTCCAGCTGATGATATATGAATAAACAGTTATCAATATGTATTATATTATATTATAACAGTAGTCTGATCAATTTTTAAAAGTATTTACGGTTTGTTTATGGTAATTTGAATAAAAATAAAAATTTGAAATGTTATTGAAAATTGGATAATTTATTTGCAAATAAATAACCTCGCACGTACACAATGTTTATTAGATTGTGAGATTCCGTCAAATGATATTAAAAACTTGTTTTTTAAAGTTTAAATCCCGTTTTGTGTGTTTTAATTAATTCTCGCACATCGAAGTAATAAATTTTGCACACCTATTGGAAAATATAAGATTGATCAATGTTAATTAAATAACAAATTTAGAACACTTCTTGTATAAGTTTATCATTGTGTCAAATACTATTAATCAGATCTTAATATCCGTGTAACCATAGTGGGCATATACCGCGCACAAACGTTAACAAATTAGCCCAATCACTCATACTCACGCAACTCATGTTCGCAGTCACTTAACCAGTAGATTCAATTAAATCATTGCCGAAAGTAACTGACATAATCTACATACGATCATCTTATCTTGATAACCGTCGTACTGTAATTATGAATGATTGTCACTCTAACTCAATAATATACCGGTTACCCATGACAAGCAAGGAATTATACTCGGGTTTCCTAGTAGTATACAACGCACATACAGCCCTGAATTACAAATTACAAAACACTAATTGACAATGTATAACTCGAAATCCTAACAATAACAACAATATAGTTTTTTTTAAATAGGTCATTTGTTATTTGATTTAATCGAGAAAGTCTAAACCTTAAAATTTTAAAATCTAATACTAAGGCCACTAAAGCAACCCTTAATAAAATAAATGTTTACCTTTTAAGTTTAGCAAAAGAAACATCTCCGTTTTTGTTTTCCAATACCTTTTTAAAGAAAACAAAAAAACTAATATTCTTTACTAGTACTTCGACTGTTTTGACATGGGTTGTACACTAGCTCATTGACACAGCTCAAGTTACGTCATCTTGTATTTGAGTCACGTCTGAGTCCGTTGCTCATGTACACAGCCCTGCTCATTCTTAACATCGTTCCAAATCCTGACAACATTTTGAAAAGTCGGATTTATTCCCGCTATAAAACAACCTCCACTTCATTCACTTTATACCCCGACATTTTCAAATCAATTGTTTCACCAGCATTGAATCAAAACAATTTAATTTATTTGATTAGTTTCTATAATGCTGTTTGCGAATTAGCTCGCGTATTGGACTCGACGATGCGGAAGAGTGCAATAGGATTATCCTTGCGAGGGTGGGAGTGTAGAATCGCAAGGCGCACAGGACAGACAGCTGGCGCAGGTTCTGCTAGCTGACAGATAAGATACTTTACACCTAAGAGCCTCTTTGTCCATTGCTTACGTCCTATACCTTCTACACCGTCGAGCTTTTATCACGTGACTCCCGCGGTTTGTGATAACGACACACATAACCCAACTATCAGGAGGGAACATTCGCGCGTTCAACAAATACTCTATATTTACCATTATCATCTCGTAAACAATATGTTGACGGGATTTTACCACGCGACAGGGCAATTTCACTGTAAATAATGATAGCATTTTTTGCAAGAGCACGCTAAAATGACAGAAGGGGTTAGAGACATATGATTTGTTGACGGTTAACTATATCGAAACAGGATTTGACTTTTAGTCAAAAAGCCAGTTAGGAAGTAATGATTTAGAATTATGTTTTTTTTTTTTTCTTTTGGAAAATCCACTCAGAAACAAGTTAATGGCCCTTTTCACATGTGTACAAATAAGTGTTTTAGCGTAAGGATTATTACTGTCCAAAGGCTGCTCTATCTATGCTCTATCTCATGCATTGATATAAACAACTGATAATAAAACTTTCCAGCAGGATTGCCGGTGGTGAGAATCAAACCAAAGACTTTCCGGGTCAGAGTCTCTTGCGTTACGCTTGAGCTTCATCTGTATTTATATTTTAAGTAAAGTACTAAAATTATAAAATGTTGCCATCACCCTCAAGAAGTCATTAACATTGGGGACGAAACGTTGAAGAAGACAATAACAGGATCGACCACACGAAATTATCTGTAATCAGTTTATTATCACTTTTTTCGTTAATTAATTTCGTTATTACATATTTGATTTTGATTTTCTAAGTGTAAAAAATGTATGTCACTCAAATACAGTTTGATCCTGGGTGTTTTAAGGTTTTGTGTATCAACATGATTGTGTGTGTGCATAATTTATGGATTAAGTATGTTATGCATGATTGCACAGACCGTCGACATATGAGCCAGCTGGTCATTATGTGATAAAACATTATTTAGCTCGTGTAACATGAATAATTAATGTTATTCTAGATTATCTTCGTGTGGCACTGCAAACATAACCTCAATAACTGTCATTGATTGCATCTAAACTCTCTCCTGTTCTATGATGATTGCTAGTTATGTATAATATTATTAAAATATCAATACTTATAACAATTCCTAGTATTATTTTATACTCAGTTACAACATTGCCACAATTTAAAAGCAAGCACAGAGTATATTGTGTCCTATAGCCGGGGGTTCTTTACTTGTTCTCATTGAAGACAATCATGTAGAACAATATTCCTGAAGAATAAGTTTTATTGTTCTAAGAGAACTCAAATTGCCAGAGGTAGTATGTAACATGTTCGTTTTAAGAGGAAATGCATGTTTCAAATGGAACCGGCACAAGGGTGTTGTCTTATTACTGACGAACAGTAAGTAAAAGAGAACTGCATTCAGTATTGTCCGTGGCTGGGATCGAACCAACGAGCTCCTGAATGAGAGCCTCAAGTGCAAGCGCTGAGAAATGTATATCACTAGTTTGTGGAGAGTTCTGTTGAAACTCTTCCACTTGGAATAGTGCACACAAGTTAAAGTTGTCAGCACTGATATACATTTCAACTCACACATGCAGTTGGCGGTCAGTGGTTGGCATTCCTTAGAAAACCGCCCTCTAAACGCGACTAGGTTTACTACACGAGCAGCCACAAGAAGGCTGTGGTTTCAATAACTCGGCCGTTGAAAGTCTAGAGAAACTCTCGCTAAATCTCGCAGTAAGCGAGATGTAATTTCTATTGCTCTGAATTATTCATTCGCTTGCTGTAAATTTCTGAAAGTTTAAGGAGTTTTGTGTATGAACATTAATAATGAAATAGCCTTTTGAAATATTTCACGAACTTGAAGAGTATTTCTCTTTGGGATAAATTAGTCCCACTTAGTAATGTAGAGAGACGCTAAAACAGAAAGTACCTAATAGTTTTCTAACTAATAATGGTAGCCAATCTCGTTAAGTTCTGCTAGTTACGGTGTTGAGGACGCAACTGAAAGAGGCAACCAACTTACATTAGCAAAAGTGCTTTAGTCAAGTCGTTTGTCAATAATATACAAATCGAGTAATAGAATAAGACGTCGGAATATGTAAATTAACTTCTACAAATTATTTTCAAATTTAGAAAGGAAAATTCAATTCAGTTTTAATAGCGGTGATTTTAGATTGTGTGACATAAGGTTTTGTTCGTTCGTACACACTTTTGACTTTTGTGAAATGAGCCATTTTGGTCCGTTCGTTCGCTTCAGTGTTAAAACTGGCACTCATAACACTAGCCTAGAAGCCAGTGTAAAGTGTGGACACTTTTAACACTAGGTCCGCGAACGAACAAACCTAAAAATGTATAAATAGTCACAAAATCACGTCGACGCGTTAAAATACTAAAAGTAGCGGTAGATTTTGATCTGTAAAAATAAAATGTTACGTCCCAGACGTATGAACTTCCTCGGACGACAGGTATTTCCTAACTTCAATTTTTATTTACGAAATTAATAAGTACTTGAACTTATCAATCGATTCAGATATATAATGCACCAGAAATCCAGAAATTATCAAATTAACCGTCTCAGTAGATTCAAGGTTAAGCATCCAACCGAAAATCAGGAGAACCGGGTTTGATACCCGGCTGAGATGAATTTGTTTCATTTCTGGATTGATTTCCATATATTTTTTCCCAAGTTCTTCTCCAACGGTCGCCTCCCCCTCAGTATTCAGTCCACGTGCCCCCCTCCCCCCAAAGACACCGCCTTCAGTCTCGCGGTGACACGATTGGCAGCTCCGGTCTCAGGATTAGGAACACCCGCGATCAATATACCAATTATATTCCAATAGAAATTCCTGCCATTCCTGCCTGCACTCTACGAGGCCCAGGCAATATCCTTGCGGCGTCTTTGAATTCCTACCTAATGGTGTGCCGTATACAGGAGGGCGATATTAATTAATAATGGGCTGTTATGGATGGAATTGGAGCACAATAGGTCTGTGGGAACGAAGGCTAATGCCTTGAGGTGTTCCAGTAATAAGCAAAGCAGTGCTGTCCTGGGTTGGACTGGACATTCACATCACAAACAGAGCTTCAAAGCGGCGCAAGATGGTGGACTCGTGATAGGATAGGTGGTGATAATCAATAAATAATAAAGCTAAAGAAGGAAATGTGCCCTACAATGGCCTTCTCGCCAAGTGGCGAGAAAAAGACAATAAAATGAAATAAATAAATAAATACAAATTAAGTCATTGTTTGGGACTACACATGTAAAAAAAAAATCAGTATCGGCGGGGGACATAATTGAGCCGTTTATAATTCTATTTGCTAAGACAACTGCAGATTTACTCTAAAAAATTAAACTGTTGAAGTAGCTGTTTATTTGCATATACATTTACTAACATATAATAATATCTACTGCTCTTAAATGTTTTAAATATATTCAATTTTCCACTCAAATACTATAAAGAAAACCAATTTAACATTATCTATTAGTGTCACTCAACGTCACTTATTATTACATCAATGTATAGGCCTAGATTACATCACTGAGTTATAATAAGAAACCATAATGAAACATGAATAAAACGTTTACGTAAGTTTCAGAACGCAAACATTGATTTTCCTAGATAATTAATAATTATCGTGTTTCTTTTTCATTTCTCTTCAATTCTCATGTTGTTAATAATAATAATTAATTTCCTCAGACTCCGTCTACAAAGTGAGAAACATAATACCTAGAATCGCATTGAAAGTCTTCTTTCAGATGGGGTTCCAATTAACTATGAAGCTACCATTAAATTCTCCCCCTCCTCGACTTTATCTAATAATAGTTTCAACCTTACTCTTCTCAATTTCTTTGCTTAAATCATTAATGTTCTTATTTCCTTGTTCCAGGTGAGTTGAAGTCGATTACGATCGATACGGTTTCGATTACGATCGATACTGTTTCGAACCAGACTCGAGTCTGCGAAGACGACGCCGTCTCATCACACGTAAGTAGCACGAACGTATTGGCAGGTCGTCAACATCGAAACAAAACTCCATTTAGAAATATTTCAGCTGTCATTCTATTAAAGGAGGACTTATGTGTTTGGTTGTACAACTTTTTAAAATGTGTCAAAATAGTTTATAAGTTATATATGACAATATTTGAACTGTCAGCTAACGCGTCCTTTCGAAATACTAAGGCGTGTATTTTTACTTTCAAACAGTATGACGTCACAATGGCGTGAGCTAAAATGATGCGAATTCATTCTACGGAACGCTTTAACATAGGCTACTTTGATAACAGAAACTGTAATTATTATTTATTCGCTTAGTTTCGATAAATACACACACACACACTTGCGTTTCGGAAACACATCCAAGTTTAGAGTTCATCACACTGCGCCTGTACAGAAGCGCAGCGCACTGTAACGACCTCCCTTTGAATCAATGTTACGCTACCAGAAGCTCTTCAGAATATTTCTCAGAAACAAAGAGGGAATTTTATCTATGTTCGTGTTATTCTCATTACTCCGTACAGAGACATAGACAAATAGACAAATATGTCGACTGTTTTTATCCCTCCGCTTCAAAATTGCACCTTTCACACCATGCATTTGAACTACTCTCTTAATGACATCATTTGCAACCTTATCCACGCTTAGTTTTAAAAATGATTCTCGGCATATTTTTTTCTTCTTCTCGTGAGGTAAAATGAAGCTTCTATTAAAAGAGAGCTTTGTTAATGAGAGCTCCAATTATTTCGTCTGTAACGAGTTCTCTCATTAACTCGCGACGTGCTGCACTCTGCATCTCACACTTTGGTGCGCGCATCCATTAGTGACGTCGTCAGTACTGCCTTGCGTGACGTCTTATTGCGCGGAGTGATATGGGGAATACTTTCTAGGCTGGGGAAATACGGTGGTGTGGGTTACAGAAATCTAGAAAGAAAATAGTTCCTGAGAAAATCTTGTTTTTCACAGTTCCTATTCCACTAAAGATAGAACGCGGACTGATAACGAGGGAATAGTTTTCCTGACGAGGCCTTGCGTGACGTCTTATTGCGCGGAGTGATATGGGGATAGATATTAAACACCTATAGCCTACTATAGGTGTTTTTGTTTAATATCTATGGATATGGGGAATACTTTTTTCGGCTGGGGAATTACGATGGTCTAGGTGCCCGTTAGGGCGCCGCAGCCAAGCCGCGGTGCGCTACACACTCAAGCACCTTATACACCAAGCAGAGTTGGGGTGATTTCGAGGTGTTACCCAGCCGTCATGTAACGTGATGTGAACTTGAAAACTATCACAATCGAGGGATTTAGGTACCTGACAACACATGCCAAATTTTATTGGGGTACGACCATTCCTTCTTGGTGAAAAAATGTCTTCAAACATGCTCAAAATCACTTTAAGGATGTTAGCTACTGCTAGCTACTGCTACTGCTACTGCTAACATCTAATACGTCGGCCCGCGATTCTGACCAGACGGGTGGGGCTACAATGTTCATATTTTACATGGACATTAAGGTTATAGAAATATAGTCTCTTTGAAAAAAAAAGTTGAAAAAGTTTGTTGGAAGGCTTCCAATAAAGGTTTTAAAATAAGCCTTAAACACTTGGCATATAATCAACAAGTAACCATAGTTACTTGACACTTGTTGACGGTATAAGCAGAGTTAGGCGGGAAAGTGCGATACGTAAACAAATGGCGGACATTTAAAATTTTTCTTCTTTGTGTGGAACGAGAAAAGGTGTCATTATACTCTCATAAAACAAATCAGAAACCGTCCCTGGCCTAGGCCCAGATGTAGAAAATTATTTATAATACAACAGTGTAGGTCTAAAGTTCCATTAGGCTATAGGACTAGATAAATAAATACTTACACTACATGTTTGACAAGCCCTAGGCCTTTCTTAGCCAACCCTAGGCCAGCACAACCTTGTTTTGACACTTCCCGCACAAATAACTAGTTTTGATTACTACAAGCCTAATGCAGATAAACAATGGTATGATAGTCCTAGGCTATTCCAAAATTTACGGCAATAATAAGCTTTTTCTTTACTTTTAATAATCTCACGCAATCTCCTGTCACTTTAATAAAAATGTAAAACAAAAGATGGTGAAAATTTTCAATATTCTTCTGATTATCTGATGATTTACATGGCTGTGGGTCAAGGCCGTCTAGATATATCGCTTCCCTCGTGTGGGTGCAGTGAAATAGGTGTAAAATTACATTAGTTGTGCGTTTGTTGTTACATGGGAAAGTTTTAATAGGATGTGAGTTGCCTAGACTTAACCAGTCCTTATACCGTCGTTATACCATGGTTATACCACCTATACCCAGGATGTACATGAATCCGGGCCTAGATATTTTACATCCTATTTTTATTGCTAATACCATAAAAATTAAATCAACTTTGATAAACATATTATATTTTAACAAATAATTTTGTAATGGAACTTGAAAAAGTAATGAGATCACACACATAACAAAAACTTGTAGAAATACAGCCAAACCTTACACACTCAAAAGGAATGAGATCTAAAACTAGGAAAACGCTTAAGTCCCGCCGCGTTGTTGGATGAGCGTAATTGGTGCATTGAGCTGCCATATGTTATGCGGATTTTCTGGTGTTTTGTGAAAAAATTATTACTAAGTTTAAGATTTTTTTTAGATTCAATTAAATTAAATAAAAAATAAACTTAAATTTTAATTTTTTTTATTAATCGTAATTTAAAAAAAATAAAAAATAGAAAAATTACGATTTTTATAAGAAATAATTATTCGATTGCGCTCAAATTTCACACGAATATATAAATTCATAAAATTAAGGTTGTGTGAAAAAATCATTACAATAGGATAAAGCATGTAGGTGTTATAAGTCAAAGAATTGTTTTAAAAAAGAAAAAACCCGTAAAATTTCGATTTTCATGAGAAATAATTTTTCGATTACGCTCAAATTTCACACGAATATCTTAATTCATAAAATTAAGGTTCTGTGAAAAAATCATTACAATCGGGTAAAGAATGTAGGTGTTATAAGACGAAGAATTTTTTTAAAAATCGAAAAAAATCGTAAAATTGCGTTTTTTATGAGAAAAAATTTCCCGATTGCGCTCAAAAACGTGGCAGTTCTAAGTTCAGAGATTTCGAAGGTCTCCAGAAAATTTCATCGCGATTGGAGTTTCGGTTTAGCCGGAATCGTGTTAACAGACACACAAAAATACAAAAAAAAAAAGAAAAAAAAAAAACATTCCGGATTTTTTTCTCCAGTGTAGTGAAATGGAATCTTCGCTTCGCTCGCTACGCTCATCCAAAAAGGGCCAAGCTCATCTACCCTTCCACATTTGCGCATTCTTAATTCATAAACGTACAGTGTCCCGTAACAGCATCCTCGAAAAGCTTGGCAAAATAGAATTTGCATGTTTACGTTTAAATTAATTACAAAAAAAGAACTTATAAAACTACTACGTTAAATTAATAATCGCAAATTCTATTTTGCCAAGCTTTTCGAGGATGCTGTTATGGGACACTGTACGTTTATGAATTAAGAATGCGCAAATGTGGAAGGGTAGATGAGCTTGGCCCTTTTTTTAGATCTCATTCCTTTTGAGTGTGTAAGGTTTGGCTGTATTCTACAAGTTTTTGTTATGTGTGTGTATGGGTAACAGAAATCTAGGAAGAAAATAATTCCTGCGAAAATCTTGATTGCCACAGTTCCTATGCCACGTAAAGATGCTGTAAGAACGCGGAATGATAACGGGGGAATACTTTTCTGACGAGGAAATCTGTTGGCGGGGTTATAGAAATCTCTTAAGTTAAGAAAATAGTGTTGCAGAAAATCTGTTCTTTCCCGTGTATGCCTCATAGAGACGTTAAAAAAGTGGACTGATATAAGCGGGATACTTTCTCGGTAGAGAAAATAGAGGTAGTAAGGTTTACAGAATCGTGAAAGGAAAGGAAATAGTGCGGTGCAAATACTGTTTTCGTAGTTCCTTACAGTCTAGCTATAAAATAGGATCAGGATGTCAAAAAACTGAATTGAGCTTTTACTTATTTCATAGCACTTATCTAATTATAAACGAGATTCGTCCTTGAATTACACATGCGAGCTCGAGCGCATAGAGTTCTCTCATCTAGGAAACTTGCGTGATGAATATTATCACATGTTTCGGTTTTAAACAGTCACATATGAAAAGTGATTCGAGAACTGTCTAAACAAGCACAATTTGTGAACGAACGGAGTTATACAACTTTTAAGAATAGATCGGTGAATTGCGACCCCCTCGTGGATAACTTTCTCCCCTTCTTCCTGGGTCGGACTTATCAGTTGAGAAAGTAGGGAGGGGTGCGAGGCTATCAACAACGTGTCGTCACGTTCATCTTCGCGGTCAGTTTATAGTGCTGATCCGTGATCCCCACATGTCAGCATGTTGACACAATCGGACTCAGAAAGCTGTTCTAGAGCTCCCCACAGGCAGATTACAGAGGGTTTATTACACGCAGAAAGATTATAATGCGTTATGTGTCCAATGTATTGTCTTTAGCGATTTATATATATTGAACTTTTATTTTTTTTTAAGCAAAACAAAACTCTGTTGTACAGATACAATTGCCACAAGGACACAGAATAAAAAAAAATTCATTGATTAACAACATTTAAAAAATAGGTTTAAATTTTAAAAACAAATACAAGAAATAAGTAATAACATGTTACAATAGTAATGTATTCTGCCTTTCGATAATATTGTTTGATTACTATTTTCTCGAATGTTCATTGATAAATTGCAAATTGTTTTACAAGATTCATATTGAACTATAAAGACAGGATTTAAATCTTATACAAAACTCAAACGTATTAAACCAAAATTCGCGATTTCAAGAATAAAGTCAAAATATCCAATACGATTTTTTTTAAATGCATTACCCTGAAATGGGTTGATTTGTCTGGTTTAACTACAAGAAAAAATGGTTTGTAGCAGTGAAAGCAACATAATGAAGATGTAAAAATGTCAACATTGAATTAAATATTTGCTTTAAACTCTGCTAATGGAAAGTAAAATAATATGTTAAATTATAAATGTGATGCTACAACTTTTAACCATTCGTTTCAAAATAATACAATGTTACAACTCATAAAACGTTTCATGCATTTAAATATCACAGTTGATGTTCCATTAGTTCAACTAATAAACTTTATAACAATTATCACGTAAGATAAGTTCAAAGCGTAAACGTAGAGAGAACGCCAATTAAACTACATAATTCGCTTTTACTGTTTTCTATTTAGCTTTTCTGTTTTGTTCTTTGTACCTGCCACGTTGCTAGCACTCTCATGAGGTGTCGACTATAGGGAGCAAAACCACCGTCATTAGCTGCAGTAATTGTGCTCTTTACACCCAGTGAATGCATGCATTAATTTAATTAGCATCCTCCAGGTTTTGCATTTGAAATAACGAGAAACACACGAGAGTGTATGAACTAGGGTGATGTCCAATTTGTATTACAATGATGTTCCGCGAGTATTGTCATATATGTACGACATGGTGGAACACAACCAATAGTGACAATTTAATACAAGGGCACGTACAGTTGTACTGAAATAGCTGCAACAATGCATACGAAGATTTTACTTAACTAAGGGTGTCTACAAGACTGGAAAACCTGGAATTGTCAGGAAATTTTACAAGAAATGCAAAAAAAAAAATAGTAATTTCAATACCATTTTTGTTGCTGAAAATAGAAATTCTCAATTAAAAAAAAATTCTAAAATAATTTTGCCTTATCTGGTGTTTAAAATTCCAGACGAAATCGACATTGAATTTATTAACAATTTTTCCTCCATTACAATGCGCGGGAAGGTCAAATTTGCAGCCTGGAAAAATAAAATTTACTGTCTGGAAAACCTGGAAAAGTCAAGAAATTTTGTATTGGGAAATTTGTAGACACCCTGCAACTGGAGTTTATATATTTACAATGGTCCTTTCAGGCCGTCAGATTCAATTCACACAGAGTGCAGACAAAATCTTGAGTCATAAACTTAAAACTAAAACTAAATTTTTTTTTGGCGTTGTGTTCTTGATATTAAAAGTAGAACGTGACAAGACTGTGAAACGTTTACGAAGCATTTAACAAGTGAGAGAACAAAAGCTTTGACTTTTGAGTCAAGTTTTTTCTTCTGGCTGTTGGATACTTTCTAGAAGTGACGACCCTAATAATAACACGATTGCATTATTGCAAAATACAATTTAGCAGAGTGTAACACGAACACGTCAGCTCTTTAAAAACAGTACTTTTATTATTTTTGAAATAAACATTTTCCTCGTATGATACTTTGACTTATGCCAGAAATGTAATAATATTCTACAAATTGTCTACAGTAAGAACTAAGCTTGCGGCCATTTACTTACAACACACTCTAGAATATTACATTTCACGCTTGTGTCTCTCGCATTGTGTTTGCAATTTCTATTCAGAGCGTTTTAGCTCAATTAACTTTCCCTTTCTCGTAGAACTAGAAAGTAAGTTCCACAAAAGTTTAAAAGAGATAATTAAACTTTCCCTATCTAGAACTTAACAATTGAACCTCGATTTTTATTGAAACAACAACATGTACAAAGATAGGCATCGCCTTTTAAAGTATGTTCAGAAAAAAAATCATTTTAATCGAAGTAGCAATGCAGATACAGTTTGTAAAGTATCGAACACACATTTTCGGCTCTATTAGTAGTGTTCTCTTGCTGATTTTATTGCATTTTTTAATGCTGTTAAAAAGGTGTATGCTTAATGTTTCACATAAAGACTAGCCTCAAATATCGTTACATACGGTAAATAGTTCGTCACCAGCAAAAAAATACATTTGTCAATGGGATGATTTCCTACTTTAATTATCGTAAATAAATCAATAAATAAATTTGTTAGTATTTAAAACAATTCAAAAGTTAGAAAATCCATCCCAACCGAGGTTAGAACCCGGGTCCCTCACATTCCAGGCGCCTTAGCCAACTAGACCACCGAGACGGTAACATTTTTTACTTCTGAATTGTAGCTGGATTATAGATCTAAATGGATTGTACACTGTAACGAATATCTGTTTCCTTTGCCTTTGCTTTCTGGGATGGATTTTTTTAAATCCTGAATTGTTTTAAATATTAACAATTTCACCCGACTAAACAAATCGAGAAATTAATTCGTGTTTTAAGTCCAACATCTTAGTAACATAACTGATTTTATTTGTGTATTATACAGTTATTTAATGATAACGTGCACGTTGTATGAAATAAACTCCCATCTACCTCAACTGAAAGTGAGATTAATTCTACCACATTTTAAACGCATCCAGTAAAATATAATGAGAATGGGAAACCTATTTTGAGTGGTTCTCATGCGAGAAAATTCGTCTAAGTACCATCTCAGGACTCTATCTATTTAAAGTTGAACGGTTTATCATAAGTAGATTTCGAGCGTAAGCATGAAACTTTATGGAAGGAGATTGATAATAAAGCTCTGCTATTTATCGTACAGCGAAACAAGAGAAGAGAAAACATGAAGCACTGGTTTAATGTAAAATAATAAACTATGGTTGATTTTAAAAGGGAACTTTCATGTATATCCTCGACTTTTTGTTCGCTTTCGTTTTACGGGCAATCAGGATCGTGTTTAAAATAATGAAGTTTAATCTCGACGTCAAGCTTCAGATCACGTACAGCTATTGAGGATTGAATTTCTCAGGATAAACCTCTATATCCACTGGCTCATTGCTAGCACGCAATGTATTCAGATTCAAACGGCTACGAGTTAGATTCTCACAATCAACAACCGTGTCAGGTGTTTGTTAGCATTTCTGGATTGGGTCTTTTAAACAGTCTCTAATTGTAAAAAATACCCTCATATTTACTGTGTAGTTAAAAAGGTACCAATATGTCACTTGTTACGAGCATCCATTAAAATTTCATTTTAGGCAGATGGTTTAAAATTGAAGTCAGTTCAAGAGAAAATTGAAATTGTCAAAATGTTTGTGTTTTAATATATTTCAGACAACTTCTACAAATATCCAAATGACTAATTAAAATTGTTTTGTCATTATTGAAAATCACAAGTTTCAAAGCTTACACACGTTTTAGGTCTACCAACATATGAAAATAAAACTGTTTAATATTCTATCTGTAAGAATATATTTAAGTTATTTCACATATTGTAACCAATAACCTTAGAAATTTAGAATAGTATTTTCAACGTTTAGACATTTCACACACTTCATTGAACAATTTTCGTCTGCGTTTTGTAAATTACAAGTTAACTACTTCCGCCTCCAAAGTGAACATGTTCCGCCACAACTATACGCCAGCCAGGCTAAATGTATTAACGGAATATTAGTTTATGCTTCAGACAGCCATTAGTATCTCCTAGCTTTGATTTAGCCAATTGAAATACACCCTCCCCTCCTCCCCTTCAACCCCCTCCCCTGGCGGCATTAAAACGGACTACGTAGTTAGGTTCCTTCGTCTTCAAGTTTACAAACTTGATTACGCTACATTATTAGGAAGTATAATTGCAAGAAGATCCTTCTTAATAGAATTAGTTATTGGGCTCGAATTATGGTACACACAAAGAAACAATTATAGAAACCCATACGCAGAGATGGTTTACTTTGTGTGTCTATGACGAATATAACTCTGCAATAACATCAGTGTGAGGTTTATTCTAATAAATAAAGTCATCTGTAGATGAGAACTTAATTTTTAAAATTGTATTTAATATTTTCATATCCATAATAAATGTGCAAACATTTTTAAGCATTTTAAAATTGGGGAAAGATTATGGTACAACATATCACCAGAACATTTTATAAGAGTTCTAGCTGATTTTCTTTTTAGCAAATTATCTATTTTTAATACAAGTAACTGTGTTAAAATAATATAATTCATTACAAAATATCGAATACGTGATTTGCGTCTAGTTACTAAAATAGAACACAGCTAGTTTAATCCGGGCAAAGAAAGTTTAAAACTAATATCAAACTAAAAATTACTTTAAAACTTTGTCAAGTGGTTTTAAAAGTAGTTAGTAGAAGTGACAAGATTATCAAGCGCTTTTTATGTAAGTGGAAATTGCTTTTACATATTTTAATGACGAGGTTTTGTGAAAATTGGAAATTGTTTTTTGTGTTTCGATTAACTATCTTCCCACATTCCATTAAATTCAATTAAATTTTAATTAGACAAAAGAGAAGGTAATTAATTACCTTAATATCAGCAAATATCTTAGATAAGACACACATAAGTAGAAAGATTTGTTGTTTTCAATTTAAGGACAATAAACTTCACTTTCTCATACATCTTAAGATAACGCAAAATGCAGAATGTCTCATTTATAATAATTATTTTCACTATTTTCTTTAAAATCGAAGCTAACTTGAAAAACCTTTTTGTCCAAAACAGTTTTTAGCCATGTTAATCTGTCATCGACCCTTAATTAAAGTATTTTTCCTTTTAAAGGTAAAAGCAATCCGTATCGTCACATCAAATCTAGGCTAAAAAAATCTTTTCCTCAAAGACTCAAAACTACGTTTGATACGAACACACAAAATAAATTCACAAAACTTCGTAGGCCTATAGCTCACTCTCTTCTTCCCTTAATGTGATTGCATTCCCCTATTCCTACAGCAAGAGTCCATATCCCAACTAGAAGCCAGGGTTAGATGGGCTGGAAGGATTTCTTCAGCTTCACGTGCTAGACAAATGTCTCGGTTACACATCCAAGAATCGCCGACTAGTAAATTTACAACACCCTACAGCTCTCAGTTCTCATTTCTCTCGCACTTGTGCCAGATGTAACATACCGGGAGTTTATTATTGCCAGAACCTTGCATTCAATTCGCTTATCGCGCCCATCTCGTGCCGTTGAATGGTTTAAAACGTAATCAAGAGAATTGCCTCAGGCAGTTTCGTCCTTGTACTGCGCTGTCAATTTAAACGAAACTCACATTACATGTGACAGGGGTGAAAATGACACGAGACAAAAGAGCAAAGGGTGAGAACTTTTCACTCCTCCGGTTTATGAGTCTGACATTTTGTTATCACCTTCTTCACTCCGAAGTGGTCTATGATTAAAACAACGACTCTGCGAGACGGGTAAAACTTGTACACAACCCTAAACACTAAATATAATATATGTAAAAACAGCATTTCCATTTGAATAAATACAATTTATTTAGTATTCTGTGCAAATTTAGCATTTTATAGAATCAATTTTTTATTTTTATTTATCCCCTTAATAGGGGAAAGGGGGTGGGGCTATTTCTTTCATTTTTAACAGTAAATGATGACATATACTTAAAAGAACATTAAAAGTTTAACAATTTTGTAAGCGAAAATGTAAAAATGCAATGCATAAGTCATCTCTAATAGAAATGTGAATATACCTGACTTTTTAAAACTAGATTGTGTAAGTAATTCTAAAAATCTGTCTCATACGGTCTGGACGTGTCCTAAGGTTTAAAGCACACGTAACGAACCCCACAAACTGGATGGGTTTTGTAAATACACCCATTACTTTGACATAAAACATAAGATTACCCCGGGGTTATAGCTAAATCCCCGGCGTTATGGCTATTGTGTGATGTGATAGCAACTATAATAAAAGTTTCTTTGACTAGGACTCGTAAACTGATAAGCCGTGTATCTGTATCTTGGTCTTTCTCTCTCTCTCTCTCTCTTCTCTCTCTCTCTCTCTCTCTCTCATCTTTCACTTCATTGTATGAACAGAGTGGACCGAGTTATAAAATATGATATTATGGTACTGATTATTCTTAATCATCGATCGCCAATTCATTATATATTAATATTACTAGTGCTGTACCTCTACAGGTATTTGGATGGCATTATATTCTCGCACAGCTGTTAAGTTATTAAAAATTAACGAAACAAATTATGAAATTGGAGAAAACCACTGACAATAAAACCACTGACAAAATTAAAATTTAACCTTTAAAGTTCTTGGGAAATATCGGAGCAAAATAATTTAAAATCATTAATTAATTTTTATAAATTTAATTAACAACTAAAACATTTACAAAAGTAGTAGGCCCTAGTATCATATGAAGGATGAAATGCGTCCTGAAACTCATACCCTGACAAACAATCCTATATTCCTCAAAACACCCGTCTGATCATGCATCACTCAACGGTTTAGGCACCATTAGTCTAGAACATGTGCTAAAGTAGAACGTATGAACGATTCTCACACACAATTTATACAACTCTCATATAAAACCTCCACATTCTGGACAATATGCCGCTCGCAATCGTCATTCCTAGGTCATTGATTTCCGCCAGTGACATTTATAGCTGTTTCCCTATCTCTGCCGCACGAGGTTCGCATCACTGCACCGGCATTCAACGCAAGTGACGTCATCACTAGTTGATTTATCGTCGTTTTCCCGCCACTATTTCAAAGCCGTTAGATTCAGCATATCGAGCCCAATGTTCGACGAATTATTGTTTAAAAATCACGTTGTCATGCGATGGTATGCATTTAAATAAATCACAGATATCACGCTCGATCAATGTTTAATGTTAATTCAAAACACGGTTTATTGAATTGTGAATGTTGCCTTGGGCAAAACAAAATGCACCTATTCAAATTTATGCAATTAAAGTTTGTATTTTTGGCGTGTAGAGTTTCGAATAATAGCTCCAGCCTACTTTAGCTCATTGTAATTCTAAATTGTATCAGTGTTAAAACGAATTTACATTATTGTGCATTTTGAAAAGCATAATATTTATTCAATTATTTAAAATTTAAAAACATGTTAAATAATTTGCATAATACAATTCAAGTGATCGGCACTGTTGATTAATTTTCCTGTGATAAAATAAAAAAAAATCGTGTACAACCAATTTCAATATATGTATGGGAAATTGAAAAAAGTATATAATTCAATAAATATATATAATTCATCATGTGACATGACACTACTTTAAGGAATTAAATGCAGTGTGATATCTCCACAAATATTTTCACTTTAATAAAACATCATCAATCAGTCTACTTTATTTCCACACTGTCACAGCTCCTCCCACAGTTGTAGATAATACACTGACTTTTTAATGAACGACTGCCAAAGAAACAGCTTGCCACAAATACACTGAAGTTTTGAAGAACGACTGCCAAAGAAGCAGCTTGACACTATTTTAATGACTATAGGTAGTTGTGAATGAATTTCCGAAGGCTACATTATTATGGTTCTAAACTCACACTAGTCCATCTATGAAAACAATATTGGAGAAAACCTTCGGTCATAATTGCGGGTGCCTGGAATTGAAATCGCATTAGCAAAATTGTTATAAATTATACCAAACAACACATTTTTCAGAATGTGCTATCGTGCGGAAAAACTCTTCTAAATATAATTATAATAAATATGAAAATGTGAAAATTACATCCTTGCTTGTTTTATAATAGTTAATACTTCACAAGCTCTTGTCTCGGTGAGCCTCGTTGCCTACTCGCAAGTTATGACGTCACAATGTTAGTCAGCTTGCGTTACCTCCAGCGATCTACTTTCATCCCACAGGAACTACCTTGGTTGAATATTTCAACCCGTCTGGGACTCTCAATCCTGGAATATTCCCGTAGGAACGCTCCAGAACCCTGGAATGATCCTCGTTATTCTAATGTTACGGTGCACAGATACGCGCATTACTACCTTAACTACATTCACTGCAATTTAGTTCGGTCGGCATTTTCATTGGATTCTGTATTACAAGAAGAGGTAGCCGAGCTATAAAATCTCTTTTTGAAAATAAACTCGAACGCAAGGAATTAGAAACACGAAGGACTTAACTTGCATTCAATGCACGCGAGCTTTTGTGATCGGAACTGTGTATAAGCTGAAAGCACAATCTGAAAGAGTGTTTATTAGCTTTTATAAAAATAAATTACATGTTTAATTCTCGTAAGCGTGTCTAAGTACATATAACATCTCTTCAATGGATTTAAATAATTGCTAGCAAAAGAACGTAAAAAATTTATTTTGTGAATAATCTATCCCCTTGAATGCTACCTTTCACTAAATGTTCATTTAAATATGTTTACTATGCGAATATTGGTCTGTACTCGAGAATATACTTCGCATACAAATAAGATATATGAAGTATAGTAGTTTGTAAAGAGCTTCATTTTGTGAAAACATTTTATACGCACAAAACCACAATGTCACTCAAAAAATATGATTTTAATTTTTGGATTTAGGAAACGCAGATGATATAGCCGTGGTTTATTGAATTTTGTTTCTGCATAAATATCATTCCTGGCCTGAAGACGGATAGCATGACATTTTAATAATTAATGTCACTCATCTCGATTGACGTCGCTGCCAAAATATTTCATTAATGTACCTTTGTAAATCAGCTTTTAACTGAATGATGGACGTTAAATAAATAAATAAATAAATAAATAAATAAGAATACACATTTCAACAAAACCAAAATGAATTCCCATTGTTGATTTGTTATAATTTCGTCTGATATACACTTATATTTTCTCGTAGAACACTAAATTATTCCAACGTTTGGTTATTCAGTCAGTACAACTCTTCTTTCTCATTCTTGACATCCCAGAATACCCCCCAACTTAGTTGATTGTTACGTTAAGTTAAGTTCTACTTGAGTTTCATGCTATGCACACGAATTGAATCCCTAAACGTTAATATTTAATGGCAGTGAATAAAGCTATCGTTAAGCCATCGTTCCGTAGAACTTTGCCCATTTTGATTTTGAATCTATTACCATCTATTACCTATCCATGTATTACCATCTATTACCAAACCATGTATTACTACCTATTGCCCATGATTACATTAGCAAGTCGCCTGTCACTGTTTGACATCGTGCAATCAGGTTTTGAGGTCAATCGAGTCACTAGCATACACATGTGTGCTAAAACTAAAAGCCATCTAGATAATGATGATGATGACACGTAATCAGTGGCGTTTCCAGGAATTCATAAAGGGGGGGGGGGGTTCAACTAATTAATTCAAAGATGTACCGAAAGGCCAAGTGAGGGGTCCGGGGGGCTTGCCCCCCGGAAAAAAATTTCTCCTTCAAGGTCATTTTGGTAAAAATCTGTGCGTTTTAAAGCATCACCAACTTCTTATTTACTAAAATCCTGTTTTTAATCAAAAAGGTTTTCACTTTTAAGGTCATTTTGATGAAAATCGGTGTGTTTTAAAGCATCATTATAACCAAATTTGTATCTATACTTAAATCCTCTTTTGGTCAGATGGTAATTTGCATTAGTTTTGCTATAAAACAGTTATTCTATATTCTCCATTGAAACGTTTAAGTGCACTTTCACACTTTTCTTTGGCAAAAGGGGGGGGGGGGGTTGTCCCCCCTCTCTCCCCCCTTGGATACGCCACTGCACATAATGCACAGTCAGCGTAAAAACCGTTAATTATTTTGTGTACTCATCTCATTAGTTTCTATGTGTGGGAAAGTACTGGTGTCGTATGAGCGGTTATCCTGTTCATATATGGTCGAGCAAGTAAAGAGTCACCAAAATACATGTTTAAACTTGTTTTGCACTGACAATTTAAAATCTGTTTCACAGCTTTTTGAGAATTATGTATTTCATTTCTTATATCCAATATGCATTTACAGCTCCTACACATTACGTTATAATAACAATCATTTAAAGTTAGTATTTTTTATTTTACTCAAAACAAAACACTGATATAAAATATTCTTAAATTATTATGGTAGTTTAAATTAATTAAGTAGTTCAATAAAAACTTCCACTCCATAACTTTTTTGTAAAATTATATTGTTCTTTGAAGGTATTTAATATTTACAAACTGTTTTCCAAAGTGAATGTAACTTTTTAAGTCAAATATTTATATAAATTTAAGCTTAGCTAGGTCTCTCTTTCAAACAATATTTCTATTATAACACAATTTGGGTAACAAAATTAATCCAGCCACCAAGTGCTGTATAATATTCCGGCGGTAAAACACTTTTATAAACTTCTTCGGAAAGTGACATCACATCTGTCTCCATCACTGGTGTTCCTCCTGGCTGTGTGTGATGAGTTTCTGAACGCGCCCTTCCTGTCTGACGTCATCACAAAGCCCCTTGTGCACTGCTTTCTAGACAGCACACGCGAGGTTGACCGATAGAGGTAGCCCACGCGTTGCTCGCGACCTCAAGGAGGTCACTGGTTCGTTCCTGGTCACCGCCGATCCAAAACGACATTTTTCAATAAATCATTCGTATTAAGAGTCTACCCACTCAGTTACATCCACTAATTTTCAGTGGGGAATTAAATCTCCATAAGGACAAAGCCAGCCCTGTTGGTGATGACGACGACATCGACGCTTAAACAATAGTCAACAAAAGACAACACCGACCTAGCTAGTTGGTCTTGATCCACCCTCAGGTGACGTCATAATGAACAAGTCCAATTTGGCACATCTTCATAATTGTGCTTTTTTGCTATAGGACGGCTCGCAAGTCACCGTTTACTCATACCCAACCCATAAAATATTAACGAATTTAGCTATATTAAAATTTAAAATCTCCTCTCAAACGCGAGATTCGAACCCGTGACCTTTGCATTGGGTGCGGGTCTCGAACTTCTAAACCAAGGAACCTCAATCAAGACTTTAAATGCTGGGATTAAGTAGAGCCTGCTTGGATGGATTTAATCCCGTGATAAAATCTTCACAACTTTTAACTAATTAGTCACCTATAGCAAGGCGATTTATCATTGGACAGACTTCGCACGAAAAAATATATTTACCTTTTATAACTGGTACATTTTATTAGAATACACGAAAACTCGAGTAGGTTCACTTATTGTGTTGTAGTTCTAATATAATAATTTTTCTGAGAAGCCTGCCCAGGGTGGAATTCATGCCCCTCTTCAGTTGCATAGGTATGTTGTGGATAGGACAATTGTGAATGGATGTCCGAGGGCTGTTTAAGAGGACTCAATCTCTTGCATTCGCATTAACGACGGAGGAAAACCTCGGAAGAAACCTTCAGTCAGGATTGCCGATCTCGACGGGATTTGAACCCGGGACCTCCCGAATCAGAGTCGCGCGCTTAACGCCAGAGCAATTCAACAACAAGCAACAATTCAAACTGAATTGAATGAATTGTTTGAAGTGTCGACGTCTAAACTATATCTTAGTTTGTGTGTGAACCATCGTTTCTCACAACTGTCTTCCGTCTTTCAACCCCCGCGCTAACAGGCGATGAACCAACTCCTGAAGCCAGCTTCGAAATAATGTGACAAATATGTTCGCCTTGAAATGAGATGTGACAGTTCTCCCCGTGATAAGACGTCGTCGTCGGGGATGCAAGCTCGTAAGCTTTCTCCAGATATCATCAAATGCTTCCAGGAGTGAAAATACGTGTGAGGTGTGTCGTTTAGTCAACTTACAGGTTAATACCGACAAAGCACGTGCGAGTCTTGCGTTATCTTACCTTCTTAAAACAAGATTCTGGCTCTAGGGTACACATCAATTTACCTCGATTAAACCTTTTCAGTTTTCAGGTGACTTACGTGCTTATACGAGTTTAACAGATAAGATGTAAGAAAAAGTTAAAAGATGTAAGCAGGTTTAAATCATAATATTCAGACACGACACAAACTTTCAGACACGATTGCTAGTGGCTGGTATCGAACCAGGGGCTTCTAAAACTAAAGAAGGTCTTCAGGCGACAACTACTTAAATAATAATATAGTATCGCATGTTACGTGTGCGCTTTCTCTATAGACAAACTGTGGTGTTAGCTCATGCGTAAGGCGTGGAGATCTGATTCTGGAGGTCTTGGGTTCGAACACCCCGCTTGGAATGAGTCCTCTTATACAGCCCTCAGATATTCCTTTCCCAACAACCCTCAACCCTAAAATCACAGTTAGACGGCCAAATAAATTAAATAAATAAAACATTGTCTTTGTATACCCACTAAGTTAAATAACTGATTTTTAGTGGGGGACATAAAATTTAAAGCCAACCAAGCCAGGGTAGGCGCCGACACCATCGACTACCACTTTACGAAATAGGTATTTACCTCTGTAGGTCTAGAGTAACTACATTTGGTTTGATAGACTATCTAAAAAAAAAGCCCAAACAGTGATTTGAACCCGGAATCTTCCGCATTGGGGTAAATATAAACCACAGGAGCAAAGAACGAAAGTTAAGTTGGCGGTGGATACGGCAACGTCGCTTCCCGTCCCGGTCCTCGACGGCACCGAGTCCCAAGCACATCCAGTTTCCCGGGGTCCTAGGGTTTCTGGCTGGTCGCCAACAGCCATGGCTGCGTTGCTGACTGGGGCTCAGTCCAGGGGGGGGGGGTTACTGCAGTGGGCAACCTGCCAAATCAAAACCACACCGAGGCCGTGGTGAAAACCCTCGCCCTGCAATCGACCATATAGTTGCCGACACAACTAGATTACGAAGACTGCTGGAAAATACGCCGGTTCCGAAATCGAATGAATGCATGGGTTTAAAGCAAAACTTGAAATTGTAACAGTTTTGCGGTCGCCGTTCTAGCAACTAAGTTAGATGTCTATACCACGTTTCCAGCTTTGATTTGATTAAATTTCGATTCGATTCAAATGAAGTTTCTTATTCAATTCGTCGGGATTCATTCGTGTAGTCGAGACTGGATGAGGCAATAGACGGCGAGAATTGAAAGGCTATGGGAATATCTGGGATTGTGGAATTTTGATTTCCTTCACAGATGAATGCATTGGAGTTAATCGTAATCTTGAAGCTCGTTCTAGCAAATATTACCAGGAGGTGTTGCCATCTGTGTGCAAACGTATTTAACACGCACGAGGCTGTCGGGAGATGTGACGAATATGAAAGGAAAATTACATTTAAAACCAGAACAGGAAGTTTATGTAAGAGATGAAATTAGTAAGTAACTTTTAAAGTCATTTGGATCAAAATAGTTTAAAACTGAACAAAGTGAACAATTAAACGAAAATATTACAAAATGCATAACTTCAACATCTAAATTCTGTATCAACTGTATCCTAAGCTCACAGTTTAAAAAAGACTTTATTCAATTAACTTAAGTATTAATTATTATCTACAATATTATAAATATCGTATTATATGAGTAGAACGTTCATTTTCTTCTGAAAATCTGTTGTGCTTTGTTGTTGAGACAGCAAGACTTGCTACCCCTCATCCCTGGAACAAAACATTGAAGCCTTGGCATTGTATATTTCCATCTTCACTATTGTGTTTCCTTTGTAGCAACCCTTATTTCAAATTGTAAAACGGCCTTGGTTTGCATATGCTCAGCATCCTGGCTCTTTCCCTACTATCACAGAGTTCGCTTTCTACAACAAGGCTATCTTCTTGTATGACCCTCTATGGTATTGAACGTACTGTATTATCACCACTAACTAGAACAAGGACTGATACTTCAGCTCTTGAGTATAAGTTCTCTGAAGAGGTTATGATGGGGGGCAGAGGGGGGGACGAACCCCAGAGCGGTACTTATAAAGTAAAAGTTACTCACATCAAAAATAATGTTGAAAGTTTTCCCGAAAGGGCTAGAATGATATGAAATGCAGCCGCGGATGAATTTACAAATCATTATGACGTGGTCGCCAGAGGGATCGAAACTTTGAAGATAGCAGTCACATGTTGTAAAATGGTAATATCATTTCGTAGAATTAGTTAGGGTTAGAGTTTAACAATGTGACTAATTGCGAAGGAACGGTGTCATACAATCAGCCAATCATCGCCAGCCATTGTTCAAACTCAAGGGTAGCTTATTGAAATATAGTTGGAGCACAGATAAGGCAAGTTCAAAACTTGACCGAGTAAGAGTATATAGATTTACTCAGTAATGTCATTGAATTAATTGTTTACCCATTTGATTATTCTAACTGTATTTAAAGTACGATGTGAGTCATTAAAGAGTTTGCAATGTTCTGTTGCATTAAGTCCAGTTACTGCGAATATGTTTGTGGGTATTCTTCCGAAAAGGCTTTTTTTTTCTTTTTTTTTTTATTTAACGCCTATCCTATTCAGTTATAAAAACTGATTTACAAAGAAGGACAAATAAATAAATCTAATTACATAGATGCAGACACAACAATGAATTACATTTTAATAAATATTTGAAATAATAATATTACAACAACAATGCATTGAAACTCAACAATTTTGGTAACAAATAAAAAGGATATTAAATGCAATTAATGAATCAATCAAATATAAAAAAGGGTGGCGAATGAAAAGAAAAGAAAAAAGAAAAGGAAAAGAAAAGGAAAGAAAAAAGAAAGAAAGAAAGAAAAAAAAATTATTAAAAAAGAAAAACGAAAAGAAGTTTAAGAATGAATATTATTAAACAATTGACCTAGCTGAGAATCAACCTATATATTGTAACACAATGCGTACAAAAAGAACGTAAATCAAAACTTTTTTAACACATATTATCTTGATTTCTGACACACTCAGCTATTCCTCTCGAAAGAGAAACTGGCGTCAGCAGAAATGAATTCCAAACTAGGCAGAAGAATTTTATTCCAAGAGCGAAGCTTATCGTTTTTGTGTCACCGTTGTTCCAACCTTCACTAGTGGTGAAGGGTAATCATTTTTTTTTAAATCATCCTTGTTGAAGGGAATGTAAAAAAAAAAAACACATGCTAATCAGAGGACATGTCCGGTTTTTGTCGTGAGACTGTCAGAAAAGTGAAGGATATAGAAGAGCTGCGCTCCCTTAAATATTATACATATTCTTGAAGAATTTATAAGAAAAAATAATCAACGAGGAAATATAATTTAAAATATAATATTCGTCGCAAGGCGTCAAGTATGACATACTCCGTGAGTGTTGTGCTTTGTAATAAGCTAAGTAGAGAAGTATTTAAGAGACCCCACACAAAGATTACGAGCTGCTAGTGTTCTTGTCCCACGATACAGAAACGCAATTTATTCCACCCTTACTAATGACCCTGCCAAGGTCAAATCATACAATTGTTCAAACTTTTCAGCCCTCGAAGCGAAAATAACCCGCGGGGTAATTAATTATCCGTTCAACTTGTTATCGAATATAAAATCGAACGCGGTTTGACAAGTAGCTAACAAATCATTATCGTTACAAAGAGTAACAGAGTAACGTGGACGAGAAAAGTTTGTTTTAAAATTAGAATCAGAGAATTTGCCTAAAGCAACATTTAAATTCAATTAATTAAAAACAAATTGAAAGCTATCGAGAATAAATGGTTACTGGGCAAAATTTGGAATGAGCAGCTATAATCAACGAACTTTTTGGACTTTGAAATCCAGTTATTGCATTTAATAAAATATGTTATAGTTATACTTTGATACGTTTAAATTTTACTTAATAAATAATTCGCAATGGTATGCACAAATAATAATATCGATTTTTTACTAGCAATAATATAATTTTAAATTAAAACAATTATATATTTCGCTTTTTCCTGAAATGTCTTGATTAACAAACATAAATGGAAAACCATTAATTTTCTATTCTGGTTCGAACTATTTTATTTTAAGTCCATAATTTTCCAACCATCATTCCTGGGCCCAGTAAATGTAAAATAAAATTGAATTGCTTTTGTTTAACAATACTTTATACGTAATATCAATTTCTCTGCAAGTGATTCTATAAAGTAACCGACGATGACAAAAGTTAATGAGTTCAGAATAAGCTACTGTTTTTGTAAGCTGTTGTTTTTGTTACCGGTCGATTATAACCAAGATTTAAATGTTGATTAAGTTAGGTAGTAAATCTCACGCAGGGGTTGAAATCTGGCTTGCTAAATCTAAGAATAACAACAGGTCGTTGTTTTGGTCGGCGGTGGTTTTCTGGTACACTGACCACTGAACACAA
Organism: Sweltsa coloradensis; assembly: GCA_024449915.1. Lineage (NCBI taxonomy): Eukaryota > Metazoa > Arthropoda > Insecta > Plecoptera > Chloroperlidae > Sweltsa > Sweltsa coloradensis. The sequence continues at coordinate 798,334 of JAMZAV010000224.1, forward strand.
ACACACGTCCAGTAGACCGTGCTTTGAACTTTAGAGACCGTGGTCTATATAAATAGACGATCGAGCATTAATGGACCCGCTTTTGATTTCAACTGATCCTTTGTGTAACTTATTTGTGTTGGTCGCCGTGTGAATGTAGCATATCGGTTACAAAGTACCTATATGCTGTTACCGTTTAAATTATTCTCAATTTAGTGAAATACACTTTAGCTTGTTGTTGTTTGGTTCGACTTAATAAGTCATTTGACCCCCCCCCCTAAAAATAAATTCGAAAGAACATTAATCCATATTTTAGTTTTTCGTTTAAGAGAGAATAGGACACATTTGGCAGTTGGCACTTAGCTATTCGCTCGGCCAAGAAGCACCCGATGTATATGAAACTTTGCAAAGTTGTCAATAAAGCACGTACAGCCATACAGTAACAGATTTTGAATATTTTATTTCATCAGCCAGAATCTATTCACGAATAATTATGGTCAATTTTGGACTTTTCAACAAAATCCAAAATCGTGAATCTCAATTTTATTTTTGTAAATGATTTAAAAAAGGTTTTAGAAAAGTGTTACTTTAGAGGCCTACATTTCCACTTCCGTGTCAATTTCCGAAAATTTCCCACATCTGTGGTGACAGTCGGACGAGCGAACAAGGAATTTGCTTAAAACGAATGTTATCATATAAGTAAAAACTGAAACTGAGTATTTTAAAAGATTCGTATATGACTAGTAATTTCCTGTTTTAAAAATGGGATTACATTATAGTTAAGATATTGTTTAACAAAAGTAACTTGTGTTTTAGTATTCAGGGCAAAGCCATTAATCTCACTTTAAGTATGACGAATACAATGAGAATAAAAACAAACAAGTCAAATAAAATAAACATCTCTCCGAGTATTGAGTTTTAAAACAACATTAAACAGTATCACTGCTTACCTACTTCAAGTTCCCAAGTGAAATAATAATGAAAAAGTTTCCCACTAAACTTTGAGAAGGAAATGCATAAAACGACATAAAACCGGAAAAATATAAAACCATTTCAAATAAAAATGCAAGTGTGTTTACATTCGTATGCAATAAAATAAAAGCTGGTTTTGTATGAAGTTCGCACGTACATCTTTATGAGTCATTTTCTTGCAAGTTTCCGAGTTTAGAACCTTGTGTTTCCACCAAATACGCCCTAGTCCAGATATTTCACCGGGATATTTTCAGCATTCCCCACTCTAAATACACTCCCTATAACAAATTGTGGCCTTGTGATATATGGATGCAAAACATGATCCCCCCGCAACTTTATCAGTTTCATAACTCAACTAAAACCCAATCCACCCTCGTACGTAGGGGTAGGTATCCTCTATTTAATTCAGGCGAAGCTAGGCCCTATCTGCTAAGCCACCGCAGCGCCGGGAGTTTGTGGGTCCCCCCCCCCCCCTCTTGATAAGTGGCCTCGTGGCTGGCTGGCTTACGTGAGCGATGGAGGTGCCACTTTCTATTGACGCCAACACTCAAGACAATAGTGTCAGTAGGGGTTGTGGATTTCACACCTCCGCCCCTCCCCTCCCCCCCACCCCTCACCCATCTCATCTCGTTAACCTTTGATTAAGCCAGGTTCGGCTGTGTAATGCGCGTTATTGCGTCATCATTGTCGATTAACATGCAACAAGGTTAAGATTCAATCAACTGTGATATTGTGGCAGGTACAGTTCCGAACAAGGAAACTACCTGAGAAGATCTGAGCGGGATTAATACTCTCAACATCGACCTAGATTCAAAAAGTTATATTAAAATTTATTTTACTTTTATTTTCAATATATTACTATTGAATTCACTCTTTTCTGTTCCAAAATCATTGAACATAACTGAATTTTCGTATTTTAGCATTGCTTATATTGTTTCATTGTATGTTGGGTTCGATGCCAAATGTTTAGTCCGTTTATTGAAAATTTGACATCTCATAAAGCATTCATTTTATCGGACATGAGCTTTTGTTTTGTGGATATTGCTGGAATATGTTGTACTGTTTTATAAACGTTTATCAGATATGATTTAAAATTTAAATACTGATTAACCACAGTGGTGGCTCATGCGTAAGGCGTGTAACTTTGAATCGGGAGGTCACGGGTTCAAATCCTGATTGAAAGTTTTTTCCCGATGTTACTTTCAGTCGTTCAGGCGAATGCTGAGATTGAGTGCTGCTTTTAAACATCCCTCGGACATTCCGTTCATAATTACTCTAAACTCATATAACCTAGTTTGTCACCTGAATAGGGTCACAACGAGTAGCTCATGTTTACCCCATCCACAGCAGACATCATTACGAACTAAACCTGATTGATATTGCGAAATGCCAGTAATGATGTATTCAGACATACAATAAAGTACAAGATTGACATCATAAAACTGCATGGCTATGACATTTTTATTATTCATACGGATGTTTGTAATGTTGAATTTTGAAATAGTCGCAAGATTGATAGTTGTTTTGTTTGCTTGATCGCGAATTCGTCATGTCGTTTGCAAGAGGGTTATTTATGAGAACGTATTGAGAAATATTCCTAGAGTAATAACTACCATACACGCGAACATTGTACATCCGAACAAAGTGAATTCTTGATAGTAATCATTCATAAACGATTGGTATTGTGCTCCTTGCTTTGACAAGACAAGATTCTCTTTGAAGTATCTTTCTTTTATGTGTGTAACTACGTGTATTGAACAGTTAGACGTTATGTACAACACATGTTTAGTTGACAAATAGACCGATCATTTTACAAAATGTAGACTTGAACAAAAAACTCTAATATGTGGTGGTTTTTAGTGTTTATACATCAAGTTCGACGACCGTTTAAATAAAGTAGTTAATAAGTCAGTAAAGTTGTTAAAAAGTCAGTCATGGAACTGAAATCGTAGCAGGGCGACACCCATATCGACACCAACGCCATCTATGAGCAAAAACCAGCCAATCAGCGATCAGTATTTGAAATAAGGATCGCTGGTCGGCCACGATATATTCACGATTAGCATCAGCCAATGAAAAATGGGAACAACAACTCTGTACAATATTGTGCTTTGTTGCCGAATTGCACCAACTCCCACATTGATCAATTTAAGTCCATGTTATAAGTTAAAAACTTTCGCCTGTAATATGAATCGAACCCTTGACCTTCTAGATTAGAAACAAGACACGATCCACTCTTTAAAAGGTTTTAAGGAGTTTTCGTTTTTCATTCCCATCTACATTCTAAAAGTAAATCCGGTTAATGTCTAAGTGTTTTGGTGGAGGTGCCGGGTCCGACATTTAATTCCGTCTCACCGGTGTGAAGATAGCTCCACCAGTCATGCTACTGATGTTAACTTCACACTTGCAATCCTTTAAGTTTATTCACATTATTTAAAAATTTACCTATATTCTGATACAAACACATATTCTTAAACATATTCATTGCCTGCTCAACTCTCATACATATTTCAATGCTTGCTGTCTTGTGCTGCACACTTTGCGACCGCATTATTCCAGGATCGTTCCCGTGTATTCCTGTGTATTCCCTTCAAGCGGTTAACTCGTGGTTTCCTATTTGCAATTCCGCGTTTTTTTATTCCATCGCTGAACGTTCCGAAAAGTTGTTTCTGCCACCAGTGAATTCAAAACAAACACAATTCTCCTACCTTATTGATCAGTCCGCTGAGCCACCTAACTCTCGGCTTGACTTTTTGTCGAATAACAGTCACTGTTGTGGCTTACATGAGCGTACGGTATCTATAGCCTGTTGTATTACTCGTACTTCATCGTGTCGTCTTGTTTTTCCTCGCAACCTAGGAAGTGTTGGAATATTTTGAAACTATCCGGATGTACGTCAATTTTAAATTGTCATTTGTGTATAAACTTTATTATACGGCATTCTAATTCTCAACGTCAGTATGGTTTAGTCAGATAAAAACCTCACGTAACCAACGGAAAACATAACGCTATAGTAGGACGTAGTTGGTGTATTAATAATTTTAAAACGCACGTCGTCCAAGGAAACACATTATATTAACAATTGTGTTGTTTAATATTTAAAATGTTGCAACAATTAATAAATCCACAAAACAATCAACAAATTGTAATACTTTTCTCAAATTGACTCTTGTAGCTTTATTAAACTTTGCTGTTTAGTAAAATGAGTCATATAAGTATGTATATAAACGAACAACTTTATGCTCATATTATTATCTTTCACTAGCCATAAATTTTCGATGACCTAATTTAAAACATAAAGTGGTTAATATATAAAATTGTTTGGAACATGAATTTTTCGATTCCATATCTATCACTCTTGTAAAAATGTCCTTAAACTCAAAGAAAATAATTCACCATTTTAAAATTATATTCATATCTTTCATTTTATGGTTTACTTCGCCTAGTTTTGAGGTTGTTCATGGAAATTCGTGTGAGTGTGTTCGTGGCAGTGTTGCCAAACTGCATGTTTGTCCTAGATTCTAATCGAAGACGTTCCTTCCAAGATGTTGTATAGCGAGGTTAGCTCCAAGACAATGAAGGATGGCCCAGCTAAGACATGAAGCAGAATTACGTCCTAATAAGTAATGTCTGGAGTTTCGGCTCCACCTCAGCTCAGACTGACGCGTCTAATGGATACCTCGATGTGTTGCTGAGGATACGAGAGCTAACCAAACTTCTTGGTAAGGCTTAGAAGCCGGGACTAAACGACCGGCCGGCTAAAATGTTGACTTACAGACGTTGTTTCGTCTCCTACGTAGAAACAATAAAGCTTTGTTGCTCCACTCGTTCCCGAATAAGCACTAGAGATGGTTTGTCGTACTGTGCAAATAGTTGGGTTGTACAGTTCGACATTTAGGTCAATACTTCGGGGAGTTGGGTCAATAGAAGATGGAGTTTCTGGGCGAATCAGCAAAACTATGTTGATTCGGTTCTGCATACGTTTGCTTGTATAGCGTAGATGTTGAAACTTTGCAGATGATTAATCTAATAAGCAATATTTTTTTAATTTTTGCTCAAACTTGTATTTTTTAACGACAATTAATTTAGTTTTGAAGCAAATTAAAATATGTTCGTAGTTATGAATCTATTCACTAATCGGCTTTTATGGAACGCTTTTGGCAGAGCTTAAATCTTTTAATTGGCTGGATTTACGAATTTAATTACCGGGTATTTTAAGCCCTGAAGTATTTGAATTCAATGATATATATCGATGTTTCCGTAGTAAAATATTATTAATGTGTTCATTTTTGTGTTGTTTGAAGGTTCTGACAAATTTTGTGTCTACGCGTATGAGACATTACCTAAATTTAAAACAATTTTTAAAACTTCATAATATTAATGTGAAATTAACATTTAAAATTAATACAACTATTTTAAACAAATACTGGTTATTCACCGACATCAAGGATGATATAGCAAACAATTGAGTGGTTAAAAGGTGGAAACCGTTTTCCATGATAGATAATCATAAACATATGTTACAGCACACGTTGAATAATGGTGAGTTCCGTAACAAGGCCTAAGCTGCTTAAGCCGCACACAAATAGAGTAATATATTGTCAACAAGACAGATCATTAATATCACTAGCACGTGTGGTCTAGTGGTTAAAACATTGCTAGAGAATTGGTACTCCTCGTATGAGTTTAATCAGTTAGGTTTACACAAGTATTTGTTGTATAAACTAATTATCTTGACAAACTATGTTCAATTAACTTGTTGGTCTTCATCACTGGAATTAATTTAATAAATGAATTAATAAATAACATGTAGGTTTTAAAACTACGTTGTATAAATTGCTTCTACAACACTTCTAATAATTTATTAGTTAGTTCACATTTGTTCTTGTTCGAAACAGACCAAAGCCAAGCAAGTATAACACAATTTTCGCTTTTTGTTTCTTTATTCAGTTTTCCTGAAATAATCCGAAAAAAAACGTGATAAAATAGGAAACAATGTAACACAGTTTACTGTAGGCATTAGAAAATATAATATGTCATCAATTATTATAATCATATCGGTTTATCGTTTGTTTGAGATAGCTCTGGCTTAATTCTCCCCCGTCTTTACATTTCTTAACTATTTGTTGCACATATTAGACTTCCACTACCAATTTCCCTTTATTTCCCCTCTACTTCCCATCTAAATTACAATCAAATAATCGTTATAAATTATTAACCTCGTGAAAGCGGATATAAATATTATGTTGTGGGGTAGATAAAGGAGATTTACGACGACGCATTCTGCTCGGGTTACTCCGGAGTAAAGAAGTGCAGGCAGAAGAACGAGCCTCGAAACTCCCTCGCACCCTACTCGAAGCGCAGACAGAGGAACAAACGGTTACACTCTCTTTACTCGGAGCTACTCCGGAGTAGAGTCGAACAGGCAGAAGAACGAACCTTTACATTCCTTCTACTCCCTCTACTCCGAAGCAGTTCAAAGCAGGCAGACGAACTCTCTGAAACTCTCTCACCCTACTCTGCTACTGCGGAGTAGACTAAAGCAGACAAAAGAACGCAAAGTTCTACCCTCTCTACTCTTTCTATTCCGGAGTACAGTCGAACAGGCAGAAGAATGAACCTTTACACTCCCTCTACTCTCTCTACTCCGAAGCAGATCAGAGCAGGCAGACGAACTCTCTCGAAACTCTCTCGCACCCTACTCGTAGCTACTGCGGAGTAGACTGGAGCAGACAGAAGAACGCAAAGTTCTACCACTCTCTACTCTTTCTACTAGAGTAGAGTAGAGTCGAGCAGGCAGACGAAACAAACCGTTACACTCTCTCATCTCTCTCTACTCCGAAGCAGATCAGAGCAGGCAGACGAACTCTCTCGAAACTCCCTCGCGCGCCCGAAGAGATTCGTCTGAAGGGATATATACCCTCCCATCCATCTAAGTCTTGCCCTATCGCCATCTCTCTCGGAATGTAGAGCCTTTGCCCATCAGAAGGGCTCTACATTTCTAGCAATCGAATAAATTGTACGGGGTGTGGTAAAAAACGTATTCGGAAAAACCTTCCTGAATTAATATCCAATCACGGGGGTGGCAGATCTTAATTCGTCAAGAAAATGAATTGTTCTATGACTAACGTTGTATGCATGTTAAACAAAGAAACCCTCTTTATCATATCAGAGACTCTTGTAAAATGTGAGTTACAAAAAATTGTAAATATTAAAAGGTCTGTTACTTCCACTGCTCTTAGCATGGACGAAAATCGTTACTCATAAGCTACAATGACGGTTGCCAAACGGTACATACAAATTGGTACATTTCTAGCAGAAATTTAGATCTAACTCCTTATGTTTTTTAATTGAGGCGTTATTTATTAAAACAGCTTTAGTCCAGAATTACCGATTTCTAACCCAAACCACAGATAACAGAGTATATTCTATTATCTGTGCCCAAACCATATAGAAAAATTCGTATATTCACTGGAATTAATACTATCATAAAAGTTTTGAAAAAAATACCTTTGTCATATGTTAAGGCTTTAAAAAAACAGTCCATTACATATTTTTTCAGCTTTAAGGCGGTGCATTTAGGTGACAGCTGTCCAGCAGTTCTATGTTGGAACTAAATATATATCCTATATATCCTATAGAACTTTTGGAACACTACCTGAACAAAAATGCATACTTTTTAAAAATATTTTACAAAAACAACCCAAGTCCGAAACCTTTATTTTGGCGGGAAATACAAAAACAAAATGTTAGCAGAAATAAACTTTCTTGATACACAGTTAAACTAGAAAATTGTAATTTTAATACATTAATTACGGATGGATTGAAGTTTAATTATTGATCTCCTGCAAAATGTGTTTTTGGACATTGGCTGTTTTTGAAAAAAAAAAGTCGTTCATTGCCTTTGGATATGTTTTCATATATTTAAAACAGACTAATGCATAAAGCCATAGCTGTTTACATATTTGAACAACTTAATGAATATTTTATGTATATTAAATAGTACATAACGAAGGTATGTTTGTTCATCCATACCAACAAGATAACGCTAACGAGTAGTTAGAGACGGTCATTAGTTTCCACGTGTTGGCAACACTGCTCATCAAGATTAAAAGCTGGTAACCCAGGAAGTCACAACGCATACTGTGGCATAATTAATTATTAGCGTTAATAAAATGATGAAATAGCTAGACGAAATTCATGTGGGTGTGAGTGAATTCACAGCCATGACGATGTTGTCAAGATTTTTATTTTATGAAAAATTGAAAAAGTTTACGAACTTCTAAAGTGGCTTGTGATTAATGTATCAGCCGTACAAGGTGATACATTAATCAGTGTTAAACGACTTAGACCGCGTTGAGAGCAGAGTTGTGTTCTCTTCATGGTAGAACTGTACATTCTGAGAAGTATTCAACTTTGATTCTGATGAGTTTGTCAAGTTATTTCATTATCAGCATTATGAGTCATTTCCAATAATAAGCAACATACATTTTATTCATTGCTAGGAGACATTTTATACTTGATAACTGTGCAAACATATCTGATATTCATGTTTACAACACAAATTAGATTAAGCTCTAATTCGATGGTTATTTTAAACGTAATTTGGTAAACAAATCTATTTGTCTTTCTTTTCTGAACACAAAAAATTAATAATAGTTTAATTTAGTAATGGTAAATGTGGAAGGTAATGAAAATTTGAAAAGTTTACCAAACTGAGTCTAGAAATTTGGATCTCCCATTAGATCAAAGTTATAGAAAGTAATATTGTACTTTTAAAAATAGTGTAAATCAAACGACCATACACGTCAGATTGCTCTTAAATCATCAAGAAACTTTATTCAATATAGACGAGAGACTTTGATAATGGCAACAAAGCTATAAATAAAGTTTTCCTCGCAAATAATACAAAGATAAATATTCCAGATTTATGATGATTCAGAAATGATTATATCCACAACCGCAGTAAATGTAATTACATTGTTCATAGTTTATGTTGTGATCATAAATCTTAAACTTGTTCTTTGATTAACCTACTTTTAGAAATGTTCTTTCTTAATTCATTACATGAACAAAGTAAATTCAGAAAACCTTCCTGAGATAAATTGCTAAATTACTTTAGATCGATCATTGTCCACGCTCGGGGCAGCTGTGATTTTCTTTTAATAACTAAAATGTTGTATTTTTTCTCTTGTGAGCGTGTTGATGTAGCTCGAAGGAAATTAAAATTGATAACGGTTTGCAGTCTAGAATCCAATACGCGTGAATTGATCTATCTCGCAGTACATTGTGTTCGTTTTATAGCACGTTTTATATCTTCGCTCGCTAACAAGCGAAACGTTCCGTATTTTATTCTGAATCGCGTCGAAATAAACTCGTTCAAAGATCACGCCTCGTCTGTTAAGTTCTTTGCAATGACCGTTACGTTTGATAAAGAAGAACAGCGCTACATTTATTCGTTCAAATATTATTCTCCTTTTCTTTCAAACGACTGTGTTTATTATCCTTAGTCACGCAAAATTCCCGTATTGGACTGCAAATCATTGTTTAAACAGACACTGAACTGAACCTTATTGATCCACTTTATACAGCGTAACTCTCCAAAGGCAGTTTATTGGCTTTTTCGTGCGTCTACTTCGAAAGAAATAAAACGATGTCTACAAAATAAAATAAAATATCCACGTCTAATATATTTGAATACTCTGGCGATTTTCGACAGCGCTTGCCTTAGATTTCCGTCAAGGATAACAGTCCAATATTGCACAGATGCGAACTGTCTCGATACAGGCCTAAGCCTAGGCGCGATGTTGTGCGTTGATGCGTATAGCCCTAACCTCGATCGTATATTACACGAAATGTCTTAACCGAGAGTTATTACGTAGCAATGTATTCATCTGGGAATAATAGCTACTTCTGTTCCGAATGGCAATACGTCGTTAGTCTTGTCAAACGCTCGGTAATCAAGCCAAGTATCGCAGAGGTAATTTGTAGCCTTGAGAGACGTTTATCAAAGCAAAACGCGGGTAACATTCGTTGCAATATGAATGTTTGCTTTAGAAGTCGTTTTCTAATTAGTGATAGCTTTGCATTAGGTACACAATTCAAAACTAATGATTATGAGATAGCGAATCCATCTAGGATATCTATCAATATTAATTGCTACTTAGTTACAGAAAATTTACTTACGTGAATGCATGACTGTGGTGCATAGGGTACAATTCAAAACTAATGGTCATAATAGAGAAATCATCCAGAATATTCAATATTAATTGCTGTTTAACTTAGTTACCACTTACTTGTGGAGCCAAAAATAAATATTTGATTCCTTAGTGATTTTACGTATTGTTATAAAGTCAATTATTAATATTCAAGGCTAAAATGTTTTTGTAATTATCCATAGAAATATTAAAGTTATGTTTTTTTCAATACAACAAATGTTATAAGATAATAGGTGAACAGTACGAATAGTTGTCAACTGACTTTCAATTTATCAGTTTTTAGTAAAGATGATAATTAACGTTTTATATTATATTTCCTACCCATGACTTGACAATGACTTTTCACGCGGAATACAATCGTACACACCATGAAATAAATGTTAAATAATGAAACACAATCATTGATTGTCAAATCGAACATTTTGTATTATTTTATTTATTTTAATTAATAAAACATACGAAATAAAGATAACGGCATCATAGCATAAACCATCATTTTATTTTTCAATTGCAATTTGTTACAAACCTGCAAAATGAACTGAGTATATACTTAGGACTAAATTAATCAATTTCACGTTGATAGATAAATAAGCAAACTTTCAAGACATATTCTTTAACGTCACAATATTTTACGATTTGTAGCTGAAAGGAAAAGAAAATAGTTACATTTTAAATAAACACGAAGCTTTTCTTCAGTTTGTTTTTATTTTTGCATGTTTGAATATTACATTCTCCCAGTGAACAAAGCATGTCTAACATTACTCCATGACAAGTTGGTAATATTGCAAATACTCTATTATTGAATACATGTCAAAGTTTTATATAATGCCGATACGTTGAGAATAAACTTCCCTGTTTACTGATTGGTTGATATGAAGTAGCATTACTCTGCAATGCAATTACTTGCTGTCATCGTCTCTGTATTCAATAAAGTTTCTTCGTATCAACTTGTACAGTCAACGTAGTTCGGATAAAAACTAGGAACTTTCTATAAACGCATTAGAGTCGTGCACTCAGCAGTAACGTGTACAGCATTTGATGACGTAAGAGTTACGTATTTTGTTGGTGTGTTTGGGAGGATGGCTGTAGATGTTTCTGGGTATGATAGATAAAAGTTCATTTTTCATATTTTAGTGTATCGCGACCCGTTGATGACACATTATATAAAAAAAGTTTGAACTTATTGAAAAAAGTTTTATAATGACCCATTTTTATTTATTTTTGCTTATTTTTGCTTATTATGAATATTATTTATTTTGTGTGGGTGTGATAATAAGTGACTTTTTCTTTTTCTCCTATTAATCCTTTGATATTAATTGCTTCTGAGATTTCTTCAACTGCTCTATGTAAGTTTGTGTCTATGTCCTGCATTAAACATCACTTTTTTAAAATTTTAAATATATAAATAAATAAAATACTTAAACGTTCCCTTGTCGGATACATTCTCTAGTAATTCTACCATTCCCATATCATTCCCTCAGAAAGAGAGTTAAACTCTTCTTTCTTTACTCTACCACCAAACATCAACCTCCATCTTGTAAACATAATGAATTAAGTTCACTGAATAAAATAGTCCGTCTATCTCTAGTCTATCTTAGTATATAAATCTCTACTGGATAATAGCATTAATATGCCATCGCGCGCACATGTTATATCCCACTCGATAATACTCGTTATTTCAAAAATACCTCGCTGGAAACTACAGTTGTGTATTTATACTTTATATTATTTGTTTGCTTTTCAATAACAGTATTAGATCATTAAAACCAGTAATGTGCCATCGGCTTTGGATTTTGTACCAATTATCAATATCGCACTATTCACATTTCCGCTAGGGGCTTCTATTTGACTAGTCATTGTCAACTAGCTCGTCCGTAATCAATGCCTATATATAATTTTAGCTTATTTCTATATTTAACATTTGTATCTGTAATAATCTGGGAGCTAATCAGGCTTGTATTCATAGCCGGATGTAACATGCATAATTCAATTCATCTATGGAATATTATTTACATTTCGATTTCGGGTTTTCCGTTTTGGCGGCTCTAAATAATGGCGGGCATGTTTGTCGGCCTATCTCGTTACTCGCTAGATCATGCGGGTAATGTGGGAGGATTTATTCCATTGAGTGAGGCGGATAGCGCGTTTGTTTTACTTTGGCTATTCAGGGTAATTCGTATTTTTATCGCTTGTCGGACGCATGAGGGTAGGTTTTCTCTGATTGGTTTTAGTTAGTTTTTTCGACCAAGTGGGTTTTAGGGGCTTAGTGGGTCAACATACCTAGTGGGTTGTACGGTCTTGTGGATTTTTGGCTCGGTTGATTTATCTGGCTTAAATTTAAAATATATTTTTTACTAGGTCAATTCTATTATTTTATAAATAGAATATTATAAATTCAAATTATCAATAAATAATATTTAATTTAAAAGATAACGTTTTAGTTTTAACCAGGATCGTATTGTTTTCTATATGCATAATCTCAATACAGCTACGATCACAGCTTTGGTATCGCATATTTAGATGGTATTTTGTTAGATTCTGGTTTACAAGTTATAATCTGTGTGGATTTTGAAATCAAACAGAAATAAGCTTCAACTTGTGTGTTCATATAACACAAGTAGGGTTCGTATAATGTTTAGTCCGGACTAAGCTCCCGTCCCGTACCAACCAACGTTATTGTTTCATTGCGTGATATTCACAAGAACAAGTACGGAACTACCCAAAATATTGAGCGAAAACTACCAATAATGTGGAGTTTTTATTTGTAATGTTTTTGGTGGAGGTGCCGGGTCTGAGAAGATTCACCCTTTAAATAGGGTAGCCCCGCCCCTTTAACCCCAAGGTCACCAAAATTATTGTTTATTACCCTTGTTCAAGGTTTAAGTAAACAACAAAATCGTATGTCAAACAGAGGTCATGTTCTATTTTTATCGAGAGACGTGATACACGCACAGACTGACAGAAAGATATGTACACCCGGTGTCAGAAGTAAATCAAGGGCTGGGTATTGTAGATACAACGACACCCCTTGATTTACTTCTGACGCCGGGTGTACATATAGTAGTTTCACTCTCTATAACGTACGTCGTACTCCCTGTGTATTGTTACAGTTACACCCCCTAGTACTCTCACACCTCGTCAAGAATGCCCCCCCCCCCCCCCTCCTCTTCATGTCCCTCCAGCGTCTAACAATAGATAACGCTGTGGTCTTGTTTCAATGAGAATCTAGGGAATGCATCGCAGCCAAGTACGGTATTGTTACGTTACGAGTAGGAGGAGGAAAGAATGTACTCGAAAGTCCTCGACTTGTCTCGTACGGACTACTGTCAGAGTAGCTTCCGTTGTAAATGTCAACTGCCGCCCCTGTCAAATTATTCTAGCCCCTGCTCACAGATCACATCACAGCGGTGGGTGTAGTCGGGTGTACTCCAGAGCCGACGCTCGCAGGAGGAGCAGAGTAGACCTCGATGTAATAATATGTTTCCTGTGGTACGTTTACCAAACATAATTTATTTTATTAGTGTGTTTTGACATATTATTCTGCTATTTTACAATATTTAATTTATGATTATTTTGACCTTTCTTCAAAGGTATTTTTCAAACTAAAAACAAGGTTTGAAACAAACTTTTGAAGAAAGGTCGAAGTTTCTCAAATTTAATATTGGAAAAGAGCAGTGCAATGTCCAAAAACACTCATTGAATAATAATACCTGTTATACTATTTTATTTTGTTTACCGATACATATACATAAATGCATTAATTAAAATTACTGAACGTTTCAAATAGTGTGATGTCGTATTCTTTATTAAAATTTAACTTTTCATAAAATATTGTGAACAAAGTATCGGTGCCAGGTAATGCAAATTTTGCTTTTAAAAAAATACATTTTTAGAGCAGCGAAACATTCGATGTATTTTAAACATTACAAAATTATAAATGATGTAGAGCATGTATAATCATTGTCCACGTTTATGTAATGTACACAATTGATATTAAACTAATATTGTTAATCTTTCTTCATAATATTTCAACAAAGGCTACTAAAGGAATTTCTATCAAAACTGTACCAATATAAGGACGTATGTGTCGCCAGTGTTGGCAATCCGAACAGACACGTTTTTATAATTTTTTATCAACGCAGTCAAATTCGTCACAAGCTAAACTAGCTATCGACAGGTTTAAATCAAATCTGTACAGTCATAATACTCGTTCGAAATAAGGTTAAAATCTCAGTATGTTTCCATCAAGATTTTGATTCTCGTATTCGTCGAGACATGGAAAACTCAATCTCAATTACATTTTGTGTATTATACCATTTCACCTCTATTCAAACGATCTCTAATGCGCCTTCATTCCTCAAACTGCCTTCACTAATCGAGCCCTTATCACCAAACTCTTCCATAACTCTCTATCATAATAACACGTTATTTTGCATGCCTCCTCATTTGTGTCCTGAATGGGCGTGTATTAATTCAGAACCAGTGACCCTCGACATTGCGGTCATCCATCACCTGTGGTTTTTGTCTCCGGTGCCGGCCATGATCACGCACGCACCCCCCCCCCCCCCCTCCACTAGAGATTAGACCGGAGCAAAACTGTAATTGAATTAGATTCGCGCACGTTAAACGTATATACTTGTCGCTTCTTGTACAAGGAAGCTCGTAATCTCTGCTTAATGCTGACCAATGATTGTTTGTGGGATTATGCGATACGTAGTAAGACTTTACTTTGGTCGCGGGGAAAGGAAGGACTTGACGTTGACGTTAATCGGAAAAGGAGTTTGTTTTATAATTGTTTTTTTTTTTTTTAATTCCTACTTTAGATTCAGAGATAAGCCTACTTGAGCACTCTTCTTAAAAGAACAAATGGGTTATTTTGGATTTATTTAAACACATAGTATTAACCCTTTCGGCCTCCGCGTCCACCATAGTGGACATAACTTTTATCAAATTTAATCCGGGTAAAAATAGTTTTTTTCAATTTGACCCCAATATATTTTTTTTGAGTGAATAATTTTTTATGCCAATGGGACAAAAAGTGAATATTTTAGAGAAGATTGAAAATAGACATCTGCAAAAAAGGCTAAAATTGGGAAAAATTGGTTTGTCCCGGAAATGTAATAAATCTCTAGTATTGCTATTATTTGAGATAAAAAATCTCGTTTTATGAATGTTTTTCAATTTGAATTTGAACTTAAATGAAGCTTTAATTCAAAACCCCAAAATTTCCCAAAATTCCCTCAAAAACACATTTAAAAATATTTGAAAACACCAAAAATCCAAGAAAAAATTAGAATTTTGAATTAATTGACTAAAATGACTTAATTTAGACCAATTAAAATTAGGGCCAAAAGGGTTAACAAGCGCAGGTACTGGAGCACCCAGGAGCAACGCTATTTAATTACGGAATAGTAGAATCCATAGGCCTACTTATTATAAAACGTGTTTTTTGTTTTGTTTTTTTAAATGCTCTAACACGTAATTTTAAAAATATATATTTTCTTAAATTCTTTGTTTTCTTACAGTCACTGAACTAAACAAAGGTTGACAATGCGTGACATAGATTCTTGTCTTTGAATTTCAAGTTGTCGGTTCGTCTCATCTATTTGGATGAAACGTGAACCAAGATTTACCAACTACAAGATAGAAATTCCAACATTGTACGTTCTATCTATGAGAAAATCACTTTTCTCTGGATTTCTTTTAAAACGAAACGTCCATTTGTATTAGTACTGATTGAAATAAGAAAATGGGGTCGTTTCGTTCTGTAAGGAGAGAAAGTGTCCTGGGGAAGTAGATTGCCTTTTAGAAAAGTTTCAAATGTGACATTGACGAAATAGCGGAAACCGATCTGAGCTCGAATATGTGGATCCTATAGACTTTAATTATATCTCGGGTCAGATCTTATCATCCAGGGGAAAAACCCCGGGCCCTCAATATTCTAGGGGGTGTTTAGGGAGAGTGTTCCCCTTAATTGAGATAGTGCTGATGAACCCAACTTACGAAACCCTGCTTCGCTCAATTTATACCGCTTAACTTTAAAAACTTCCATTGCCCGCCGCTAGGCACAGAAAATTGAGAAATATTCTAGTAGAGGCCTAGCCGACTTTTTGTACTGTTTTACGATTTTTTTTTTTGGTGCAGAATATTTCATCCCTGTTTAAAAGTGAATTGTTATTTTCAAAAGTTTTAGCATACATTTGCTATGTTTGATGTTAGGGCAACTTGTATAATCGTTAAAATCAAATTAAACACACGAGGTCTCATCATGTATATATTTTCCAAGTTTTTTTAAATAGGGAGGTCACCGATTAAAACCCTACCACTAGTAATCCAGACTAAAAGTATTCCAAAGCTTTTCATCCGTACAACGTCGTATTTCGTGAACAAAGCCAGGATTGGACATTCCCTGCACATAGACTCGGACACTACTTAAAAGAGGAGCAGGCATTTTTAAAAGTGTTGGTTATATTTTAAGCTTTTAAGAACTAAAGTTTATGTAGAACAAAATATACGTGAATATTAACTACATATAGCTAATCTCGAACTACAAACTTTCACTAAGTAATTAATGTAAGATACTTATACAAAACGAAGAATGACGGGCAGTAGTTAAGTGCTTACAGATCCTGGTGCGAGGGCACAGACTCGATGTAATTATACTAAACTGTTTCGACTTAACAAGACGTAATCCTCGTTTACTCATCGCTCATCATCGCGCGTTCTATCAATTAGAAAGTAAGACGCTAACTTCTACACGAATCTATCATGACGTAATTACTCTTCACTTAATCCTTACATCTAGGCTTGTCGGTGTTGAGTCGTCGGGGATCCACGCCCCTGGGACCTTCAGATGCCCTTGGGACGGGGACACGACGAAGCATAGCTATATGAAAGATAGTAATAAAATAATAGGTTAGACGTGACATATTTGCCAATTTTTAAACTATCACGTAAATATAAATGTTTTTCCTTTTAAGGAGACATATGTTTCTCATTTTGTTGTACAATAATTCATATTTGTCACGAAACTGTGCTCAGTTTGGTTAATATAACTGAAAAACATGCATTATATTGGTAATAATCTACCGTGTAAAGTACCAAAAGTATCAAACCATACAAAATATTTATAACGATCCAGAAAATAAGAAATATGATTTCTGGATCATATTATTAACATTCATTTCTCAATTTCGTAATCGGGGAACACTTCCGTAGGTGTAATTAAAATATGTAAAATGTACCAGGCTGAGATATATTTTTATAATTCCTGGACGGATTCCAAATAATTAACAT
Source organism: Sweltsa coloradensis (assembly GCA_024449915.1). Lineage (NCBI taxonomy): Eukaryota > Metazoa > Arthropoda > Insecta > Plecoptera > Chloroperlidae > Sweltsa > Sweltsa coloradensis. Next base: position 815,799 of record JAMZAV010000224.1, read on the forward strand.
CCATCTTTGAGACCGTCCCGAATAACCAAAACAAGATATAAACTTTAAACACTTTCTCTATTTCTTCTTTGAAATAAAATTACGCTTTTATCAGAATATACAAATACCTAAAATGTTTCAGCCACACACCTTGACGGTCGCATAATTGGTCACGTGAAGAGGACATAGCCCGCAGAACATACGCCGAGTGGTATTTCCACTGATGGAATTCTCCAACACTTTTTTTACTAGATCGACCACCCAATTTCACTCCTAGGGCCTAACCTCCATCAGGGTGGAAAATGGTACGCTTCGTTTTAAATTTAGCCACTTACCTCTCTCCATTTATCTCGTCGGTTATCTGGGCGAGGGAATCCCCCCCCCCCCCCCAGTGCGGGTCACCCCCCAACGCACGGAGATTTACATACGCAATTTGAGAAACGCTGATCAACACATATTGAAGGGGTTGTTGTTCATAGCACGTACAAGGTGGCTTGTTTGTTTATAATAAAGATAACCTTTTCTCTCCGAGGTAGGATAATATGAGATACGTTTCGTTATCACGTAATATAAGGGCAGATACGTTCTGCACGTAACTTTCACCTTACTTACACACGAATTGAATATAAATTTGGGAATAAAATAAAGAGGAAAGGAAGATAATTGATTGTTTAAAACGATGCACATGACGTTTTATTTATTAAGGTAAATTGTTTGCATATTTCAGTAAAATTAAAATATATTATTTATTTATTATTAAAAGTCTTAAACAGCAAGTTAGTACCATTCTACAAAGACCCTAGCTACATCTAAATAAATGACAAGGTGCTTATGACATTGCGAATGATACTCAGAGATAAAGAAGAAGATGGCTATGATCAGTTAACAAAATATCAAAAAATATAAATATTAAGTAATGTAAAGATAACATTGACAATGCATGTCAAAGATCAACATATGCTTATGCTGTAAAACCATAACATTACAAAATTGGCAAACTTCATTTATCACAATAAAAATATAAAAATTGATTGTCTGCCAAGCACATGGGACTTTATTTATGATATAAAATGCAACCTTTTTCGGTCTTAGAACTAGCTTTGCACCGTCTAATTCATGCCAATAGTCTAGAAAATTAATTATTTACTTAATAATGAAGTTCGCACAAGGGTTTCGTGATTCAAACCCCACATTAAACTTTCCTATAAACTTTAAATACGTCAATGATATACAGCTTTTAAACAATTCAAATTAAATTGTGTTGGTTTACGACTCATAGGCTAGAATATCGAACAGTCTCTGGCATGAATCACAAAGCACAGAGACGTCTAATTGAAATGGAGAAGTACAAACAATATACGACATAACCTTATGTCGAATCTAATTAAATTCTGACTCTGGTCTTTGCTTTTGCAATGCACTCGAGCAGTAAAGAAAGATGAACGGTTAGACAGAGATGGGGTGGGTTGTGTTGTATTTGTTTGACTCGCTCGCAAAGTTCCGGCAGCAAATCGAATAACGAGTCAACCAAATCTTTGCGAGTAATCGAAATAAATCAAACGCGAGTTTTGTTTGTTCGAAGTTGATTCAAACGAACCCGTATTTAACAAAATGGTGGCGCGTTTGAAATGCAGTCACTCCGTGCAAATAGACACGTACATCGAATGTAAAGCGACAGAACCTGATTGGATGCAGTTTTTTATGTCAAGAAGTTCATTTGTGTAATCCATTGTTTGTTTTGTACACGGGAACAACAATTGTGACAGTTGAATATGCATGCAATCAACTTTACTATTTAAATAACTTGGAGTGCTTTAAAAGGGGTTGTATCTTTACAACTAGGGACTACAAATTTAAAAAGTTATGTTCATTAAGATAAAAAGTATATAATGTATAAAATTGTTTGAAAGAAGTTTCTATCTTTGCCAAGTCCTAGTAACATAATTGTTACTAAGACTTTAAACCAAAACTAATGTAAAGTCTGTAAACCATTTTTGTAAGTTTTTTGTGCTTGTTCAAAAAGGAATATTCGGATACATTTACGATATTGTCTAGGAAAAGAATACTTTTAAGTCCACTAAATACTCCAGTTTGTCTCCAAACATTCTTATTCTTCGTTTCTTAAATTACAATCTAAAAGACACTCAGCTTCTACTTGTAAATTATTGTTAGTAAGTACGTAATAATTAATTAAATACTTTATTAGAACAAAAGATTAATTTTTTTTATTACAACCCAACAAAGGAATCTGAGTATGTATTTATAAATTCTTTTTTAGGTAAACACAAATATTTATACACTTATTTTAAAGTTATTATTCGCGGTATAGTGATGGATAAATGGTGTAAAGAGCGTTATTTGTTTTTTCATTATTTTTCGACGTATAACTTCTCCCTGAAAGCACACAATGCACGAGGGCGGTCGAACCAGAGCAGTAACAAGGTTGTATGTGAGAGTGATGCGAGGGCTGGCTCGCTGAATTATTAAAAGTCACCGCCTGTGAATATGGAAAGATGTGATAGCCTGGTGGCGCGCCGAGCGGCGGTAACGGAGACAATGAGATAAGCTCTAACACTTTACAGTTTGACGTTAAGAAGCCGATCAGACGCCTCGCATCAATGCGTTTAACTTAAACGTTTAGGTACCGACATTTTCATCATCTCAGTTTACGGCGCATGCAAGTTCTTGTTACTTTGTTAGGTATAAGAAGTTATTTTTAATATTGCGATAACTAGTACTAACAGAATGACTATCAATCAACAAAATATGTAGCATAAATTGCAAATTTTTGCATTATCCAAGGTAATTTTTATTTTTATAACGAACAATATTTTCTTTAGCTGAAGCCAGAATATCTCGGAAACATTGTTTTTTTAAAAAAAAAATCTTCTAGTTTTATAGGTTTTTCAGTCTTATTAATTATTTTGGTTTAATCATAAAGATATTAACCGCTTTTTTTAAGTTCCAACCTACATAAGCAGATATACATGTTTGAGGTAGATTTTTTAAAACGCATTACAATAATGTGGCAATGCAAATATGTGTGTCTATACTTTGGTTTAAAATGTGACTACCATTCTTTCAAAAAGCCCTAAAATCAAAACATCGTTTCCTGCCACCTATGTCCTACACAGCGAACAGGGCATTCTGTTGTTGCCTCGGCATGACATCGTATTTCCCTGTATTTATCACACGAGGATGCGTCGCTTCTCCGTCAGTGTATAGAAAGCTGGACTAAGATATCTTCCTTGATAAAGTGACCCTTGAACAAACTCCGATTCGGAAAGCTTTCTTCCCTGCTATTACCTCCATGTAACCGAGCGTAGCGCTGATTGGCCGGCTTCAAAGTCGTATAAACAGATAGCACTCTCTGTTTATCGGAGTGGAAGCTCGGGATCAACGTACGATAGCCAGACACACTTAACAAGATAGACCTTCATTCTTCTGTGGCCCAGGGCTTCGGCCAGATAGATACACGCGATAGCTTTTAAATTGCGAGGCCGAAGAAGAGACCGAGAATAGAACGAATCTATTCACAATATATCAACAAATTGTACTTGAATCGCTGTTTCCTTAAAGAAACTTGAAGCATAGGATTTAGGACGCGTCTGACTATATTTTGTGAGGTTTCTGTGTTATATTTACTTTTCACTGGTAAATTGGCATTTCTATTTTTAATCACGTGAAATAATGGAAAAAATCCACAACGTTTCACGTTAATTTCATTGTTCGGGAAACACTCTTGAAGGTGTAATCAATTATATGGAAATAAATCCAAAAAAACACAAATCATCTCAGCATGGTATCGAACTTGGATCTCCCGATTGCCAGTCCGATGCTTTACCGCTAAGCTACCAAGACGGTTAACTTAATTTCTTCTGGATTTTTGGTGTATTGTAGATCTGAATAGATTTGTACTGACCAACTAAACAACTGTTATTAGATTTTTATGTTTTTTAGATTGTGTCTTAGTTTAAAACGTTCTTTAAGCAAATTGTTTTATTTATAACACATACGAGTAAATTAGAATCAATTTTCAGTCGTAAAAAACAAAGACGTAGTTAGAAATACAAGTTTCACATCTTTTCATTTGACCCGGCACCTCCACCAAAACCATAATTTTTTACGTTTTTAATAATAAGCTGAGATAAAAGGAATATTTTGACATAACAAGTCAAATTATTCACTTTATTATTTAAAGAATATAAATATACATTTGTAACCATCGAGCTGATTTGTGACATTACGCAATAAACTATTAATACATGTTTCTTTCAATTATAGTATATATTTATATTAGTAGTAATTAAGAATTTATTTTTATTGTAGCACTTGGCTATTTTACATATTAAACAGTTATAACAATACAATTTAAAATAATTAATTCAGTTTAATTATCATCCAAACAACAATTTAAAAATTTGATCAAAAATATATGTATTAAATCATTATATCAATTCAATTCAGAAGCAGATGTAAATTTTTTAAATAATAAACATGTCAATCATTATAGCAATCATAAAATAGATTTATTTAAAATATTGAAGAGAATATTTTGCTAAGTACGAAACAGCAACAAGAAATACAAGATTTTCATTTTTAATTTTGACCCGGCACCTCCACCAAAACACTAACATTTTGAATTTTGAATTTGCTCGAGGAACATTTTGACTTAACGAGTAAAATTATTCACTATTATAATATGTAAATAATATTAATTTAAATATAAATTTCTAACTGTCGACTTTGTAAATTAATAAATTTATAGGAAAAATACAAATTTTTCGTGTTTATAATTTAGTCTCGCGCAGATAATAAAATCGTGTTTAATCACTCTCTTTCTTATTTCTTTTCGCAAATTCACTTACTAGACAACTTATTCAGCACTTAATCGACGGAAGGGGTAGACGATGAAGGGACGAGAAGGGGTTGGAGTGAGAGAGAGGGGGGATCTTGCGGTTCAATCATAGTGAGGAAGATATGAGGTCAACATCATCTTTGGAGACTTGATGGAGGAAAAGAGAGAGGAAACGGGGAGATTGGAGTCGGTCTGAAAGAACGCGTGGAGGATGGGGAAAGATGGATTGGGAATGTCCCCGGGGAGCTTTGCAATAAAGACCTGACCCACCGCCGCCAAACGTTCCATGAAATATGACCGTACAATTTGAAATTCAAAATTGCTGCACGTGTTAAATGATACCTTATGATATAGGAACGTTTTTTATGAAATAGCTTCTTCTCTGAGAGGAAAAATTTTCTCGTTCTGATAGGGGTTTCGTGCGATGTCGGTTAAAATAAATAAAGGAACGGAAATCAAGGCGAAACGTCTACGTCAGCTGGGGGGGGGGGGGGTCGAGTTGGATTTCATGGGCGATTATGTACTCGAAGGCTGAACTCCATATTCTCTAGAGCTTTCTAGTTCCGGACTAAAGTTGAACTTAACTCGGTCGTGACTGATTACATCACTAAACATCACAATGAGATTGTTACATTTCACGAATTAATTCTAGGATAGAGAAACAATCCCTTGGGATAAATTGTTTACGCTCCAGAAAAAAAACATATTTCAACAAAAAGTCTCTTGTGTTTTAAGTGTTGTTATGTTAAGTTTGTTATGAAGGTGTTAAGTTTTTAAATGAATAGGATAGACCTTAGATAAGTAAAATGAATCAATATTTTTATTTATCTGGTTACGATTGATGTTATTTTTCCATCGATGTTAAAACCATTTACAATGGTAAAAAATAACATCCAATCGTTAAATACCTCCGCTACAAAACAACCCGATAAATAAAAATGTCATCAACGGGTAGCGAGACATTTAAAAGTTTTAAAATAAATAAAAGTTACCGACTCGGTGATCGAGTGCTTAAGATGTCCACCCGGCAAGCGGGAGACCTGGGTTCAATCCCCCATGAAGTTAAATTTGTATTACATCTGGATTGTTTTCCTAACAAGATAGATATATTGGCATTTAAACAAATTATTGTACAAACAATTGTATTTCGAAAATGTTTGTTCGTCTAAATAGTATATGATAACATACCCTATAGAAAATAATTCACGGTAGGTTTGTCCGTTGCTAAATTTCTAATCTTACTTCTTGACGTAATGTACTCATTAAAATCATTAACAGATTGAAGTATAAGATACAACATGTAGGGTACCATTAATCTAAAGAATATATTAGGTCAATACCCAATAATATGTATTCTATTAATCAACATTTCAGTTGAATATGGTTTGAAGTTTTTCTATTGGTGAGCGTTATAATGCATTCGAGGATGCAAGGATGTTGTTTAGTGGTAACGTTTTTTTTGATGAGCGAAGCGAAGACTTCAATTTCACCGACCCCCCAAAAAATTTAGCTCGATGTGTTTTTTTTTTTTTTTTTTTTTTTTTTTTTTTTCCGTCTGTTTGTTCGCTCTCTACCGGGCAAACGGCATATGCGATCTTGATGAAAATTGACAGGACCTTCAAAATCTCTGAACTTAGACTTGCTACGTTTTTGTGTACAATCGAAGAAATATTTCTCAGGAATATCGTACTTTTACGATTTTTTTCGATTTTTAGTGCGATATTTTCGTGACATTTGGGCCGATTCTGACCAAACGGGTGGGGCTACAACGTTCAATTTCACATACACATTAAGGTTATGGTGATGTATTGACGTTTGACAGAAAAAGTTGAAAAAGTTAGCCAGAATCTATAGAAAATAAAGGTTTTAATTTGCGTTTTTTGAGGTGTTAAATATTAAAACCTTTATTTCTATAGATTCTGGCCAACTTTTTCAACTTTTTCTTTCAAAAGTCAATACATAACCCATACCTTAATGTACATGTGAAATATGAACGTTGTAGCCCCACCCGTTTGGTCAGAATCCGCCCAAATAGCACGAAAATATAGATTTTAGATCTTTTTTACAGCCTTGTATGAAAACTTCACAGGAGATGTTATACTTTACTCACAGCCTTGTAACAAAGAATCAAAGATCCAACAGACCTAATGATTGCTTTGTATGGGCCGTGTTAATATGTTTTTATTATTATTTTAAATTAAAATTAACATTTTATAATTAAAAAGCTCATCCATCAACGCGACTAAAAAAGCGTTTGAGAAGCTTCCTAGTTTTAAAAATAATGTGAGATTGTTTTCTCAATTTCATTAATCGGGAAACACTCCTGAAAGTGCAATTGATCATATGGAAATCAATCCAGAATTACAAAAACCATCTCAGCACCCGCCCGATAATTGGGAGACCAGGGTTCCCTCAGAGATGGATTCATAATTTCTGGATTGATTTTCATATAATGTGATGGATTGTTAACTTTCTGTGTATGAACATTAGCCCTACTAAGCTTTTCACACATTACTCCATCTTAGTGACAATAATCTTATCCCCCCCTTCCCCTACTTATTTCCCCCTCATCCCTTATAACCAACTCTCCCCCTTCTACACTCAACTAGAGTGGCCGGTTGCCTAGCAAACAGGGGTGTCTGGCCCCTTGAGGCGACACCAGGGTTCGTACTGAACCGCTTTGACATTCACTTATCACTGGAGATATTGAATCTCGTATGTCTTACCGTTTGATCTCGGCTACACGATAGTATAGGTATACACTCAGTTTCAAAGTTAAATATTTAACTGAGAAAGTTTCACCTTATTCATTGGTGTTTACATTGTTCAATTTATATTGTATTTTTTTTTGGATGAGCGTAGCGAGCGAAGCGAGTGAAGCGAAGACTTCAATTTCACCGACCCCAAAAAAATTTAGCTCGGGTGTTTTTTTGTTTGTTTGTTTGTTTTTGTTTGTATTGTTGTCTGTTTGTTTGTTCTTTGTATCGGGCAAACGACATATGCGATCTTGATGAAAATTTGACAGGACCTTCGAAATCTCTGAATTTAGACTTGCTACGTTTTTGGGTACAATCGAAGAAATATTTCTCATGAATATCGTACTTTTACGATTTTTTTCGATTTTTGTACGATATTTTCGTGCCATTTGGGCCAATTGTGACCAAACGGGTGGGGCTACAACGTTTATATTATACATGGACATTAAGGTTATGGTGATGTAGTACATTTTGAAAGAAAAAGTTTAAAAAAATGAGCCAGAAACTATAGAAATAAAGCTTTTAATATAAGTTTTTTGATTTTGTGTGCGATATTTCCGTGCCATTTGGGCCAATTCTGACCAAACGGGTGGGGCTACAACGTTCATATTATACATGGACATTAAGGTTATGGTAATGTAGTACCTTTTGAAACAAAACGTTGAAAATGTTAGCCAGAATCCATAGAAATAAAGCTTTTAATATAATTTTTTTACGATAAATAATACCAATTGACTAGAAACAATAGAAGCTTGACAACAATCACCTACAAGCGTAGGCAACAAAACAAAGCACTTGTAAAAGTAAAGATATCCCACGCAAACTAAAAACTTTAAAAAGCTCATCCATCAACGCGGCGGGACTTTAGCGTTTTTCTAGTGTAGTGTATGTAATCATAGAAATAATATTGTACACGTAGTTAATTTTTTAAGTTAAAAATAAAAAGTGTAGACTTTTTACTTTCAAATATTATTATGACGGTTTCTGCACTGAAAACTCCTAAATAATCGTGAATTGTACAACACACAAAAAATAAAATGTGTACTGTATATAAATTAATGAATGTAATTCTTAGCTATTACCGGTCGACAAGCCGGCTAGAGCCAGGATAATATTGAATTATTTCGGACTATAATGGCATTTTAGTCAGAAATTTAAAATACATTTTTTATAGAATTAAATCAGAGGTGTTCACCATTTGAACTTGAAAAAAACTTGTTACCTTTCAAATAAAATATCAGTTATGTGACATTAATTCGTTGACTACGCTAGCATTGAGCCGACTCAATCTGCAACAAGACTCAACATCTCGTACAAGTCACCCGACATATGTGTGAAACTACATCTCGTATCTCACATCTCACATCTCACATCTCACATCTCACATCTCACATCTCACATCTCACATCTCACATCTCACATCTCACATCTCACATCACTACCCCCTAACATCAGCATATCATACACACACACTGTCGTTAGTGGTTGCTAAAACTCCCGCCATGCGCCGAGCTATGTGAACTAGCGCTGCCTGCGGGGAACAATCGTACCACCTCGTTAAGCTCGCCCTAATGTGTCACACGGAGGGCGTATCGGTGTGTGTGTACTTTATAATTAGCTATTTACCAGTTTCGACGAGCATAGGGGTGGTTTCCGTATGTGGCCAGAGATGGAGAACATGCATGGTATATTCGACATGGGTCGGTAGAACTTGATACGTACACACTGTTACAATTCCACTACAGACCGACATATCCCTGGCCTTTAAACGGAAACAAATTAGCTGTGGGTCGTTTCTTAGTGATTATATTCCCTTCTTCCAGTATAGAATGCCCCGGGATTGAATCCGCTTCATTCAGAAGATTGTTATGTTTTGATATGACATCCAAAGTTTTAAGTAAGTTATTTTGAAACGAGTACAATTTGTACAATTATTTATTTTGTGCTGCATTGTGAGTCGTATCCAAAGTGAGGAAGAAGAATTTCAAGTGTTGACTAGACTTGTCCCAGTGACCTCCCTTATAGGATCGTTTGAAATCCATGAGCTACCTCTGACCAATTCTCTTCGTATTTTACACTTTGCTGACGTACTTACGTACTTAATTACTTGGATATTATAGTTCCTGAAGGGTTTATGATAGTTGGCTATCTACTCTGGAAACCACCTAACCCTGCACTTCTTGCGGGCGGCGGTAAATCGCTCGGCCCAGTTTACCTAGGCCGGGTCCGCCGGTCCGGCTAGTAAACTTGCACCGTAAGCGCTCCCTGCACCTCATCACAGACGCGCAAAGTGCTTTTATGACCAACACATAGAGCGGGGAGAGATAAAATCTTTAATTACAGCTGCTTTATTGTACGAATCTTGTAAGTGCAAATTTGCACAAAAAAGACCGAGTAAGCGAAAAAGAGAAAAATAATAATTGTATTCTATTTTTATCTACTGAAAAATAATTGTGAGACGACTTTTTTAAATATTTGTTTAATAGTCATAGTATGGATCATGATAGGGAACGCCGAATTGTTTTGGAGGAGACCCGATTTAGGATACACATATTATATTCTAAGTGTTAAAAACTTAAATAGGACTTGACCCCAGTATTCGCCGATGACTCTACAAAGCATAGGAAAATCTTAGAAAACCTGAACCGGACAGGTTTTAAGGTGGCATCGTATCGTTGATATCCTAATGGGTGTCAATTATATGCTATCAATGAAAAAGTGAAGTTTTAAAACAATATTTATTTTAAACGTGAATCGTTATTCAGGAAATGGCCAAAATTTGACGTATCAACATTGATCACAATCAAGTTAGCTGCATTTTTAAACGAACAGATTATAAATTCGTTGACAATCTTTTTGTCGGCAGTGTGGTGGTTTCGTTTCGTCGATGCTCCTCTTGTGTTTCAGATCAAATTCAATTGTAAATAGTTTTCGCCCCCTCTTCCCCTCCCCCGCAATGGTTGATTACAATGATGGCAGCTAGTAAAGGGCGCGGCCCGCCATAGTCTAGCTCCTTTGTTCACAATGCTCAGCCAAATAAACTCTTGCCTAATTTATGAGGCTCCATTTTGGAACAATACCAGTTTGCGCGGCTGCCTGTATGAAACATAACACATACATCATAGAAGCATAAATGTAGATCACAATTATTTATTATTTATTGGGTCGACAATCGAATCTACGTATCGATTTTAGTAATTGTGCTTTACTACATGGTGTGTCTACCGTTTATTGAGTTCAGCTACTGTCGTAAAGGATTGTCTCAGCTGGGAATAGAACCCAGAACCACTGTTTATACTATCTATGGTTGTAAATTGTTGTCTTTAACTTTACCTTATTCCTCATGGATGAAACAACTACGTGCCTTATTTTGGCATTTCGTCACAATCATTTGAAATTATTTGTGCCATATTTTCACTGTTTGAAAATAGAGAAAGACCAAAACCATCATTTATACTTGGATTATAAAGATTTTACTGCAACTTTGTTATTATTGTTAGTGTAGAAAATTTTTTAAACTCAAACAGTTTTTATTTGTGGGTTACAGATAAATTAGACTTTTTCGCCAATATGGCACAAAAATTTCAGAGAAAATATGGATAATTTGTTTGAAATTGTGTGCCTTATTCACTTACCGTTCATATGGAACAAATCTACTAAGCAGTATCGTCTGATTAATGTATAACTAACAGCGTTCAGAAAACATCGTTGAACTTTCCAATGGAACAAATAAGTCCTGAAATCTACAAAATAATCAACTTAACAAAGAAAACTTCATATGAACAAATTATAGGGCAATTGCTGTCTGGCAGCAGAAACTGTTAAAGTAAATCCAAAGTTGTTCCATTTCCACCTTATGTTTATTTTATTTTAGCCGCAGGATGAGGCCAACGACAAATTGGTAAATTATAAACAATGAACGCAGACATTAATAGTACCGCGAGCATACAGTAAATGTTCGTGCTGCAAGTACCATACGTAAATAGATTATGTAACAACCCAAATTTATAGTCCCCCCCCCCCCCAATACACAAAGAATGCGCATAGTTGCTACGTAATTGTTTTATTCGTGTTATTTCCGAAATACAAAACGAATTCCTTACCAACCCCAAGCGGCCCGTAAGTTAAGCGAAAGCTATGAGTTTGGACGAGCATTGTCCCAGGAGAACCTTTGAACTCCTGAAAGGTTGATTAAAAACAACGAAGACCAATTTCCGTTGAAATTCCAGGAGGTGGTTTCAGCAGCTATGTTCCACATATCCTTCTGTTGTCCAAGTCCTGGCTACTAAACAGCTATGTTTTGTATATAACTGGTCAACTAACTCTTATCATAACGGAATTGTTTGGATAATTACTTTTATAATAAACTTGACATTTCTATTTTAAATGTGTATTAATTTTATAAAAATACTAGCAGTCGGTACCTCTTGTGTCAGTATTTCTATTATATTTTAACATGCACTGAATATTGATTGATATCTATATTGCGTCATTGTTACTTTATGGAAATAAATAAATGCAAAGTCATGTCAAAAATGTAGATAATTTGACATGTTTCGATATAAAAAGAGCTTAAAATTGTTCAGCAATTATTAATATTATATGGGCTCACTTTTTCGGAATTGGGATGAGGTTAACTTTTATAAAACAGATAAAAATACAGTTGGCCTACATACTAAAATTATAATGAGTCAATGTTAAAATTCAATATGAATACGATAAATAAAATATGTTTAATCAAATATTCATAACCAATACAAAATTCTCTCCGCAATGGAATATTAATATAATTTGACACATTTACATATATTTAAACATAAAAACTGTGGAGTTTGTATTATTCAAGCGACATATTGTTTGTGTAAAATTATAATATTTTAATTGCAATGTATCAATCTAAAAATATGCATCATTTATACGGTGAACAGTTATTTTGTTTTACAGCATACGCTTGGAATGAAAAACTTCAAAATTGGACACTTGTGCGGCACGCAGCAGTCAAATTTAACTGTTTTCTATGCATGTTTCAGTGCTGTTATTACCTGTAGTTTGTATAATAGGTAAGTTGAAGTAATAAGGCCACCCTAAGGAATTTTATTTGATAAAATTTAAGTGGGAAGAGGTAGAGGCTCAAAAATTTCAGGAAATAATATTCAAGGCATTGGTTATACAATAAACTAAACAACATATTTTAGTAATTAGGATATTGTCTAAAACTAATTAAAATATAATATTGTGTAAAGTGGCCTTATTAAAAGCACTTGTTGATAATAAGGCCATCATATATTTTATATGTTTATAATGATATAAAATACATTTCCAACATATTTGTAGCTTTGTTATTATTGCCTATGGTATTTGACATATTTTATTTACTTTGGGCATGTTGTCAGTGCCATCATATACTCAACAGGAAGTAAATTTAGGGATTCATGAAATTTTTTACAAAAAAAATTAAAAATTTAAGAATAATTTTATTAAGACAATTTTTCTGACTACTCTGCCAACAACGGGCATAAAATTAGGCCTAGGGTTTACTCCAACAATGAGCTTTCAAGTAAGTCGACAGTAATGTTGATATTCATTGTGAGGTTATGTCAGTGGCCTTTTTACCAAAACAGCACGTTTGTGATAATCCTAGTCATATTTCAATTCAAAATGTAGTAAATCGAAAAAAAATTCTTCTATCATATACTTGAATAACTAACCTTCAATATAAAGTATATATTTAATATCTATCACTATTCATGTCCGTAAAAAGATTTTTTTCTTACCTTCCGTTTCTTATAAAACACCGCCTGAGAAACGCGGATGACAAACAAACAGCTGTCAAAACTGTTCTATCGGCCGTAATTGCATGTAGTTTGCACCGTTGTGGTCAGATGGAGTAGCTATACACTCTAGAAGTGGAATCGTCAAAAAATATTCACTAGCAACGAAGATACAGGCGAGTGGCCTTATAAGTCGGGTGTCCTTATTACTCCGACCTACTATTATACGCACTAATCAGTGCGGTACTTAACTACACCAAATTGTGTTATGCAGTTAAGTCAACGAAGAGTAATGCCCTACAAACCCTTAAATAAAAAATTATGTTTTTTAAAATATTTTAATATTTAGTTTAAATGAATGTATGTATGTATGTATATACTTTTTTATTTAACTCGCATAAATTATTCGAAATAGGTTGACTTCAACCAAAACTAATTAGTACAAATTGAAGGGTATTTAGTTTTGTGGGGGTTAACTAAACGATCGTTACACGTTAATTATGATTAATTACATTAACTCGTCTCAATGTCTCAGAAAAAGAAAACGTGACACTATCTTGAAGTGCTGCAAAAACCATTTGAAGAATTCGTCTGGTAGGCTTTTTATTTCCCTTTGCCGATACCGTGCTAAATTCCCAATCGAGCAAGCGTCGGTTCTTGCTAAGATTGATTTGAAAGTGGCGAGTAAACATTGGCCGAGGCAGGCAGCCCACAGTTCTCTCGCTCTCGACGAGTAAACACTGTTTAGCTGGGGTAAACTTGTTCCTAGGGTGGTGAATTGTGCTCGGGTGGGGTGATTTGTAGAGAGTTTAATTCATTTCTAGCCCGAGAGCCATCAAAGAAGACCTTAATTGTGAGGTTATATAGACCGTCTTCAATAAAGTAAACTATTACGTTTAAGGTGAAGGTGATGAGTTTTCTCAACACCATAAAACTATAATACACATCGGCCGAATTAGAGCTGGTATTTTCTTGTGCCTTAAAGTTAAGTGCACTGCAAGACATTAAATGTCATTCTACAAATCCTTTCGAAATAACATCACACTTAAGTCGACCAAGCGCGATTTAGTGGGGTAAAGTTGTAATGAAATTTAGTTAAGTTAGTAGCTTCAAAAGAATATTCGATTTCCATAATCACTAGCGTCATCTATTTTATTATTATTATAGACCGTTTTATCCCGTAATGCTTATGTAGATGAAGTTGGTGATTATGAAAATAGTCCATTGAATCATTTCAAGTTTAGAATATCACTTTCGAGCAATTCTTGCTTGTCATGTGAACATATTCTCAGTTTCAGTAAATACTACTTCTTTCATTTTATTTTTATTCCAAAATGTAATTTGTTGTTCAACCTACGTAACTTTAGCTATCTTGTTCATCTCTTCCCTGCATATAACACAATATGTCATTACTAAAAACATTCTAACTTAATTTTAAATGCAAATGGTAGCACTGATTCGTCGTCGGGTACTCTGTATGCTGGCAGAATGAAACACAAGAGTGTTATTCCCATGAGTGGAAGTTAATGTTAATGGTTTCACAAGGGAAGAGATGGCATAACCCGGAGAATAAACCTGAATCTGCGTGCATTTAGTAAAAGTTGCATCCTGTGTATAATATAAGATATAATATTACTACCCCCAGAGAAATACATACAAATATCTCAATTTTAAGTGCCCCAGTGAGCTAAAGTTGCAAGTACACATACTAGAACAGCCACGTTGATGGATGAGAGTGTGGCCTATCTCTTTTCTTTTCTACATTCGACAAAAATAGTAAAAGTGAGATTTTTATAATAAATATTTCTTTGAATGTACCCAAATTCAAAGTAAATATGTAAGTTTTAAAGTTTTAAAGTACCCCTGAAAATTCCATCGAGATCAAAGAAGCCGTTTGCTCCGTATAGCCCTAAACAGACAAACGGGATTTTTTTTTAAATTGAATCTTAAATATACGTAAAAGTACGGTTTTGTACGAAATATGTATTCCATTGTTCCTAAATCCATGCCATATCTAAAGTTTAAAGTTGAGAAGTTTCCCTGTAAATTTCATAAATGCATCAAAAATGCCATTTATCCTGTATAGTAAAGAATCAAATAAAAAATTGTACTAAAATCCGAGAAAAAATCGTAAAAGTACAATATTCAAAAGAAGTTTTTCTTTTTCTATATTCATAGCATGTCTGAGGTGAATGGTTGAAAAGGTTTTCAAAAAAAATCATCACAATCAAAGATGCCGTCTAAAACAGGGGAAGGGGATCGTGAGTACGCTATTCAAGAGAAGTATTTCTTCGATTATACCAAAAACCGTGGCAGGCCTATGTTCATAGAATTCTAAGACTTCCGGTAGAGAGGAAACAAACATTTTTCAAACACAAAAACTACCGGAGCTATTTCCCTAATGGATGTGATGAATTCTCGGTGGGCTAGGCTCAACAAATTATAACTTATTTCGAAAACTTCCCTCCCCCCTTCACTTGAACTGACCTAAAATAACTTAATTTGTAAGGAGTCTATTGAGTCAAAATGTATATTCATATACGAAATAGATGACCCGGTCCGGTGCGAAATGACCTAAACACATCTTGATTTGAAGGGAGTCTCCTCTCCTGCCAGGAATTCCATCAGGACGAAACAAGGTCCAGCCTGGAGATTGCTTCCTGTAACGAAGTTTATTCCTCGGCTGGACTCATCCAGTAGGCCTCGCATCGTCTCGTCAGTATAGTTGAGCTCAATTTGTATCACATACCTAGCTCTCGTAGATTGCCGGCTAAATCAGCTTTACGTCATCACAATGGAGTCGGGGAAGATGAGGGGACCGACGAAGAAAGAAGATAAAAAAAACAACGGTGGTTACAACAATGTTATAAGATAGAATGCGGTACACAGGGTCTTTTATTTGAGGATTTTTATTATGTATTGTATAATAATATGTAGCTTTACAAAAATGTTTGTTTGTGAAGTAATTTAATAACAAAGACGTGATTAATAATTGTTATTTTTTGTATTTGTATATTAAACCCTTGTTATAAAACCATCTGTTTCTGATAAATGACGACTGCAACACTGGTTTGCAGACCTAAAAGACTAGTATTATTAGAGATGGTGAAAATATCGTGTTGCGTTCGTTATAGATGCTCAAATTGAGCTCTCGTTTTTTTTTTCCCTCCTATAAAATAGTATTGTTTACTGTAATACCTAAGGTTTGCTAATTGGTATTGGAAATGGCTTAAAATACGTTTTCACTTATTGGGTATTAAATTTAAATCTGTATTGATTGTAAATCAAGTAACGTTCATCAATTTTAAATGAGGATGAACTATTAATTAGGGTTTTTGAAAAGGGAAACAAGAATCTTATCAATTCACTATACACAGCGCAAACTTTAAATATTTCAAAACGCTCAAAATGCTAAATACGAGATTCAGGGTGCTAAAAAGTTGGTTTGAAACTACTCTTTACACCCAGCTTTGATAGTAATTCTTATAATGCATGCACATTCACAAAACTTTAAGTGTGAATAGGATTTATATTCGTAATGCAACGTTTGTAAATGAATGGAAACCGAGTTCTTAGATGTTCGAGAGAGGGCTCGAATACAAACTTCTGCCGTTCAAAGCCAAAGGTAACCGCAAATGCTAGAAATACGCCGTTGCCGTACTTCCGCTCAGGTAAACGACTTGACAACGTTGCATTGTTTTCACATTTCATTCTCCTCTAGCTCGTACTCAAGCCACCTACAGAATTCTATTCACCATGGACGAATACATATAAATAAGTCAAGCTTTGCATCGCAGCGCAAAAGTATGTTCGTTTGTATTTTATGCCGTATTAAAAACCACAAAGTGTTTGAGTAGGTTTTTTATTAACGCTGTTATAAAGATTACTGACTCATAGTACTAATAAAGATTTAAGTAGATAGTAGAAAATACTGGTTGTAGAATAAATGTGGAATTAAAACATTGAATGAGATTGAATGAGATCCTACATTGTTCGTATGTACACCATTGACCACATGCTAAAAGCAGTGAAATTGTGATTTTGTATTATGTCTTTCATATTTGTAGAATCACTTTTGTCACTCACGACATCACATTGGACCAGAACAATATTAATACGCAAATTAAAAACTTATCTCCAAGGCCGTTGCTCTGTGGTCACATAATACAAAAAAAGACTTGCGTAATATATTAATATAACGCAAGTCGTATTAATATTAATATATTACGCAAGTCTATTTTTGAATTACGTGACCACAGAGCAACGGCCTTGGTTATAAGTTTTTAATTTACGTTTTAATATTGTTCCGGGCCAATAAGCTCTTTTTATAGAATACGTCAATATATCTACCATAATTCCACATTAACTACAACGTATACATACGACGACTATGAGCATGTGAGATCAACCATCATTATTAAATCAATTATTTTCTCTTTCTTACCTCACTAAAAGGTTGCACTATAACAACTCAACCCAAAAAGAAAAAAATTGTAATATCACACAATTCTACATCATCAAACTTCTCGGTTGTTTCCGCTTAATTAACCACAGTGTATCTACAAGATAAGTCACCTATAATACTCAGTATTAGCGTTGAGAATAAATATTTCGGGGAACTTTATTTCGGTCCTCCCTGCTCTTTCCTCATTGATCTTATAATTGCGTTACTACGTTCAGGTTGAAGTTTCTCCAACATGCATTACCCACTCTGGGTCAGCTTTTGATTTTAAAGTTTCTTGCATACGATGCAAATTAATAACAATACCCCAGCTATATCACTCCTGATATCAGGTTGTTTGTACTCAAGCTTTTGTGTTCTTGTAATGGAAACACGTTTCCTAACTAATCTAATCCAAGTGAAAACTTTCTGTGCACTTTATAAAAAGGATCTCTTTGCAAAGCAGCGAATCTGTATTTTATTAGGTAAGTTGAAAAGAGTACGGAGGTGGATGGTGCTGCGCTCTGGATGGTTTATTGAGTAGCCACGCGCTCTTGTGTAATTCTCCGGAGTTTGTAACCAGCAATGCGCGGATTAAACATTCACTGGGCCCGTTCAGGTTGTTTGGCCATGTTGCGGTTGTTTACGGGGGTAGGGGGGGGGGTGGATGTCATGGAGGGGGTATTTATTATTCCCTGCAGTGAGGCGGGGGGGGGGGGGGGGAAGATGTGAGAATGAGATACCTCCTAAGTGATTGTAGTTGTAAGCACTGGGTCAGCGCGACACAGATGCGAAGAGTATAGTGAAACGGTTAGTAATCTATGAGTTGAAGAGCGAGGGGAAAGTATAAGTTTGAGTTTAAAGTTGTCAAGGTTTTTTTACAATGTGCGAGGTACTTGTCTACGGACTGAAAGTCCACTAGGAATTGTACTTATTTCACATACACAATCTTATTCACAGTCTTGTTTGTTAAGAAGGAATGACTTAGACTAGAGGAAAGAAAACTATCAAACTATGTCACTCTGCTGAAGAATGACGTAGAATTAAAGTATGGGTTTTGTTGGTTATTAAGACAGCCAAATGAATTTTAATAAAATACATCATATTCAAAGTCCAATCTAAGAGACCTTAATAATGCACAATTTTCTTTTGAATATTCGACTTCAAGTTTCATAATCCTGTTATAAGTGATTTAATAATAATTGGCAGTAAAACAAAGGCGGACTTATCCACGTAAGGTTTTTTAAAGAAGACTTGAAAGTTATGTGCTTTTGTGGAATCTAGGCAGTTAAATAAAACATTAGCAGTACAGTTATTTAACTTTGTTTGAACTTTTGTACCCCAATTGATTAAATTTATCTCTACCGTGCATTTTAAATGAATGGGCAACGCAATTTTCAGTCCGCTCGGTAGGTATTCTTTTATTTATGGACTATATGCATATTCTTAAAGTTTCCACTTTATTCCAAACAGGTCAAGTCTGAAGTTTCAAACGAATATCGCATATAGCTACTTAAACAAACAAACTAACAAATTTCAATGTTTTTTGTAACAAGTAAAAACTTTATATAATAAACTTTTAAATCCTTAAATTTTCTTGTAAACCTCGTGAATTTTCATAAAAGTTTAAGGGAATGGGAAACATATACGGGGACCGCAAGAAACAACTTTTGAGGAGTTTGTTTGCTTTTCGTCCGATACCAACCTTGTGGAACTTGTTTGAATAACACAATGAAATTGTTACTTGGAAATATACTTATATATTTTCATATGCGTTTGTATTGGTATAGTTTAACCTGATACATTATACATCATTATGTGTTTTACATTATTAAATGTTTTGGTGGTAGTGCCGGGTAAAAAAATCAATAAACAAAGATGGCTAGCGTCGTCAATCCTGACCTCCAGGGTCACCAGAACCTAATGTGTCATCCTTTTTTTAGGACAATGTCAACAAAACATCGCATTTAAATTGGTGGTCATGTTCGGTTTTTATTGTGAGACGTAACACTCGCACAAACGGACAGACAGAAAATGTAAGAATTACAATAATAAAGTGTACGAAATAAATATGTTATTAATTCATATTAGAAATACAGTTTTATTGAAGACATTATTAAGATGCCGAAAACCCATATTTGCTCTCCGTTCCTGTGAGAGAAACCGTGTGGTTGACCATTTAATGAACGTGCATTAGTAGGTAATACCAACTACGTTAGTGTATATGAATAATAAAGCCATATTATGCTCGTGTTCTAAAGCAGTCTGAACACCAGAAACTATAATACAACCCAGGGACAATTATCATAATACAACCGCTAAATGCGGAAATCAAACTTTTAGATCAATAATGTACGCTTACCCAACAAAACATTTTCCTAATTGAAAAGTGCTTAATGAGTTTTTAATAAATTCTACCAATTACGCTTGTTAGCGTGCAACCGTTATAAATCTGAAAATACCTTAAAGTTAATGGGCTAAGTTGCGTCTAACTCAGTACTTTATACGTTCAACTAGTTTGACAATTTTCTCTTAATTCAAAATGAAATGTTTAATTAGAAAAGTATAAACTTTTCCGAAACCCACTTGAGAAAATTAGAAACCACATGACTTGGTCTCTACTTGGGGTGAAATTAACTCGCCAAGCCCGGAGGATATTCCGCCAATAATGCGCGTATAACAGAAACGGGCTCTATCCGAAACCTTTAACTCCGTTTATCGGACTTTGGACCTAAACCTAGGTTTATAGGTTTGTCTGCCGATTCTAAGACCCAGTCCACCGATCATCCTCTATACTGCAGAATTGTCACCTATGAATTGCCTCCGTTTATAGGGAGCACAAGTATTACCTTACAAATTATGTATTTATTCATTATTCAGAATATAATTCCGGATAATTACAGATTCCAAACGCGAAGTTTGAAAATTCCACTCGGTAATGTTTTTATTTTTACTCGTCGTAAATTACTAAATTATTCAATAATTCTCACTTCATCTGTTATTAAATCCACGCAAACGGTGCATTTGTATCCGTCGTATCAGCTATGCGCATATTTAATTATGGATATCATCCGCCAGGAGTCGCTAGGAGGATCGTAATCGCAAGCGAGCGTTGTCTTATGTGAGATCCATCCTGGCTGGATAACATAAGACCGGCCCTCACCGACGCATTTAAAATGCACCCCTGTTGGACTCCCCGTAACGACGTACATCAAGACTCAATTAACAAACAATGATAGCTTTGAAGGTATTTCGGCAAGGACCCCTCACAGTCAAACCCTCTTCAAATTGTTTATTTATTCATAATATTTGCAGTTACAGGTTGTGAGAATTTTCATTGTTCAGTATCGGTTTATGATTGATTTCTAACCAAAATCACGAATCAGTTAATAAGATTTTAAAACCTAAATAGGATTGACGTAAACAATATCAATTAGATAAAAAATAAATAGATTTTGGCTTTAAACTCGATCGAAAGACCTTAAATGAACAATGAAAAATTCCAACCTTTAAACCATATTGCTTGTGCTTAAAAAGTAATTGAATAAACTTTATTTTATTCTCAAGTTCACACCCTACATGTGTTATTTCTTTCTTTTAATCAGTTCATAATAGCATTTAACATCGCATTTTTGAGCGAGCGTAGCGAGCGTCTCCATTTGACTCTTATGGCTCGAATGTCTGTTTTTTTTTTTTTTTTTTTTTTTTTCTGTACTGCTTCGATACAGGTCGCACCGTTTCTCTGATCGACCTGAAATTTTGCACACATGTACATACCACCTAGGCGGGTTGCTGTATAGTTTTTGAACAAAATCCAATCGTTGGTTATAAAAAATAAAATAAAAAAATAAAAAAATAAAAATGTTCCGATCGTTATGAAATTTTGCAGGGTCAATAAGTACAACATTTCTTCCTATTTTTAAATTTTCAGCTAAATCGGTCAAGACTAAGACTTATTGGTAATCATATTCGAAAAATGATGCTAAAAATGAAAGGAGGCAGTGAAGATACAAAGATATACTTTAGAAGGCATGACGTGAATTAGTACAATGCAAAGATGTTGGAATAGTATAGAGTGTACAATGTCAATATCCAGTTAGGCCTACACTGTGTGGTGGGCCTTATGGGAATGTCGTACTCGGGTCATGTTGCACGTACCGGTGCTCGCTCAACAACGCGTCCACTGAGCGTTTTCCTAGTAGCATATTTTAACATCGCATTTGAGCGAGCGTAGCGAGCGTCTCCATTGACTTTATGGTCGAATTCATTTTTTTCTGTAACTGCTTCGATACAGTCGCACCGTTCTCTGATCGACCTTTTTTCACATGTACATACCTAGGCGGGTTGCTGTATAAATTTTTTACACATGTACATACCACCTAGGCGGGTTGCTGTATAGTTTTTGAACAAAATCCGATCGTTGGTTATAAAAAAAAAAAAAAAAATGTTCCGATCGTTATGAAATTTTGCAGGGTCAATAAGTACAACATTATCTCCTATTTTCCAAATTTTCAGCTAAATCGGTCAAGACCTTAAAGACTTATTGGTAATCATAATTCGAAAAATGATGTTAAAAAATGAAGGAGGCAGTGAAGATACAAAGATACACTTTAGAAGGCATGACGTGAATTAGTACAATGCAAAGATGTTGGAATAGTATATAGTGTACAATGTCAATATCCAGTTAGGCCTACACTGTGTAGTGGGCCTTATGGGAATGTCGTACTCGGGTCATGTTGCACGTACCGGTGCTCGCTCAACAACGCGTCCAGCTGAGCGTTTTCCTAGTATACATGGACAAGTTTTATTCAAAACTAATACACATACTTTAGATAGCATTCATCATGATTGGTATTTGTATTTATTTATTTTTGTTTGCATAGTAGCATCAACATGTCGTAAGCAATAACATGTTACGTCGTGGAAACATTATTATCCCTGCAATCCAACAACAGCAACTAATTGTTTCTTTAAAAGAATGTGACGTCAGACTCTTCTATTATCCTCATACGATCCAACAAAGGTATCAACATAATTATACCGACACTATAATGACTTTAATGGCTTTGTACTTCACAATTTGCCGCTTCAAAAAGTTAATAATTCATAAAATAATTACAACGGAAGGTATTAACGATGTAGCCATTGTGTCCTTAGCAATTACAACGTTAACAATCAAATTATAATATTAGAGCTGCATACAGATAAAAGGACTCGTGCAAAATATGTCAAACACAGTGATGCTACTTTGTTAAGGATATTACATAGTTTGTTGCAAGGTGGTGGTTTGTGAACCGACTACGGAAAGAGATTTCGTAGAGACGGAATAAATTTTTCTAAGGGTGTATGAAACATAAGACGCAAGCTAAGGCGAGTAATATAATCCTGATCTCGGAGAATAACGTTGAAATTATTTTATATATTGCTAGTTTTTATATTTGGAGGATAAAGTTCATCTTCTGTAATCATCTTTGATGATGATGATGATGATGATGATGATGATCAATTTATTTATTTTACATTTATCCAGTATTATAAATATGAGACATGTAGATTAGACAAGAGGTATAGTAATGTGAGCCTGGCCTGAGGAGATTAAAATGATTATGATAATTGACAAAATGTAAATAAAAGAGTAAGTTCAACTGTGAGTTTTAGCAATCGATAAATGTCTTTCAGGATAGAATATCTGGACGATATTCGTTCTATATTTAATACAATTCAGAAATTAACAAACTCATCCGGATCGTGGTTCGAACGATGGTCTACTTGGCTAAGGCGTCTGCCTAGAATGTAGGAAACCCGGGTTCGAACCCAGGTCGGGATGGATTTTTTTAATTTCTGGATTGTAATTAATAGTTTAAAATAACATTTCAAGGTATAGCTTGCCAATTCAGTGGGAAAGAGCCTGCTAACAGTCTGTATAGTTTCTACTTTTCAAACTCAGTCAAGATTTCGCCAAAATGTAACTGTAATAAAACAGACAGCAGAATTTAAATTGCTTCTCGTATTATTTATACCTCATTTTATCATGCCAAAAAGCTAATTTGAAAATATTTTTTTACTAACTTTGTGTTGTTTTTTTCTATCGTGTGTTGGGTTTAGTACGTCAAATGACAAAATTAAACAGTCGGAAAATTAACAACTCCAAAGCTTCAATGTGCATGGATTAACACAGGATGGTACCAGCGCGTCAACAAAGCCACCGTGACTTCTGTTTCATTATTACTATGTCCGTCTTGCATCATCCAGTGACACGCATAAAACACGCATCAGTTCACAATTGCATGCTCGCTAAAGCTTTGGTGTTTTTGCAGAACGAAATTTAAATTAGCGTTAAAAATAAATGCAATTTGAACTGGGATATTGTAAACATTTGTAACATGTTTCGAACAACTAAACAAATAGTGCGCGGTTTTTAAGGGATAATGGGAATGCGTCTACAAAATTAATTTTTCAAGGTCTAACTTTACAAAGCTTATGAGATCACAACAGCAGAAATGAATATTTCACTGGTCGAATTTACTTACAAATAGTTGATAAAACACGAACCAATAATTTCGCTAACGATTTTTTTTAAAAATAAGTTGAAGCTAACCTGATTACAATTTATCTATTTGGCTGTTCTCTTTTTATGGATGAGCGTAGGGGACAAGCGAAGTTCATTTCAAATACCTGAGAAAAAAAATCCGATGTTTTTTTTATTTGTTTATGTATTTGTCTGTTTGTCCACACGATTCCGGCTAAACGATACTCCGATTGCGATGCAATTATAGAGGCCTCGAAAACTTGACTTAGAACTGCCACGTTTTTGAGCGCCAATCGAAAAATTTCTCCATGAAAAATCACAATTTTACGATTTTTCAATTTTTAAAAAATTCTTGGCACTTATAACACCTACAGCTTTTCCGATTTAATGATTTTGCATAGAACCTTTATTTTATAATTAAGATAGTTTGGTGAAATTGTGATGCGAAATGAAAAAATATTTATCATGAAAATCAATTTTTACAGTTTTTGTTTTTTTTTGACACATTCTTGACTTATAACACCTACATGCTTTATCCGATTGTAATGATTTCGCAGAACCTTTATTTATGAATTAATAAGTTAGTGTAAAATTGAGCGCACCGATAAATATTTCTAAAAAATCGCAATTTTAGCGATTTTTACAATACGATATAAAAAAAATAAAAAAAAAAGTTAGTTTTATTTAATTCATTTAATTAAAAAAAATTCAATTATAATTTTGCCACGAACAAACAGAAATTTGCATAACATGGAGCTCATGCACCAATTACGCTCATCAACAACGCGGCGGATTAAGCGTTTTCTAGTAATGTACTAGCAATGGCTTTAGGCTTTAGGAATTTATTTTCAAATTTCAAATTTGATCCCACAGCCTTATAATGTCTCATATTGACAGACCTCTCCCCACTGTTATCATTGAGTGCTTAGCCTACCTTTGTACCACGTAGTTACTTGTTTCCCCACCCCCCTAGCATTATGACCTAACGGTTGACGCGTCCCCAATTCAAATAAACCCACCACCCCCACCTATCTAGCTTATCTACACGTCGCCGCGTATCGCCTAGGACCGCCCTAGACTTGTGGTCGCGAGTCTTGATACCGCACAGACCTACTTTCGTCCGGCTATTCGTTCAAGGCAACATTTCGTTCGTTTCTCGTATTTGCCTTGAGTTTCTCACGACAATCTTCACAGTTACGTCGTTCGCTTCATTTTACTTTCTTTATGTATTCAAGCGAAGTGTTATTTAAATATATTTACAAGTTCACTTCAACAAATTTACATTAATTTGTTTCGTGTGTACATTCATATACCGTCAATCGCTACATTCGTCATACATTCATCACTCTTATCACACACCTCAAGGCTAGCCTATCTCTCTCTCTCTCTACCTATCTCTATCGCCTTCCATCATCGTCTCTTCATCGACATCGCCATTGCCTGGTCTTCACACCACGAACATTTTTATAACAAGCCGACTGAGGTAAGCAAGGTGATTTTATTTTATTCGTTTTATTCCCTTCTTTTGGCATCACAACACAACAATTCCAACATTGTATAGAAATATAATCCCAATAAGAAACATAATTTTCATTGTTATTTTTGAATGTTTACGTCTTGTTGAAAGTATCTTAGTTTGGGAGATATCTAGGTGAAGGGAGATGGGTTGGACAACCTCATACTGCCCCCAAATAATGATGCCTAGATCTAGAATCACTGTTACCAACAATCACAATGCATTGCCCTACAACACGCCAGCTCGTCGTTATGACGTTTTAATGACAGGCAGTTCATAGCTCAAGCACACGCGCCTGCTCTTGCAAAGTCTAGAACTAAAATTTAGGACTAAGAACTTAGAGTCGGTATAAAACACCATTTCACTGTTATTAAGGATGTATTGTACATTTCACAGATGCAACAAAATTTTTGGGGTAGTCCTTTTAGCTCTTTTAAAATACATGCTAAAGTTTACTAAGCCCAATACTAACAATAAAAATTTCAATCCGACTCAATAATATGTAGAGTTGTGCAACATATTTTTATTTTTTGTTTGAAAATTCGCGCCTTAATAATAAAAATTCGCGATTTTTCGTTATTTACCAAAAATAATTGATATTGCACAAAAAAACGCCTAGTTTCAAATTATCAGTATCATCAAACTCAAGGACAATTAATGCTTAATTTAAAAGAAAACCAAACACATGAGAGTGAGAATCAGTTTTAATTTATAAGCTTAATTTCAGCCTTCAGTTTTCTAAGTTTCTGACAGTTTTTACCAGGATGAATTTTGACTAGGCCTACCCGGCACCTCCACCAAATTACGAAATTATGCCTTTTTTGTGTAATGTCGATATTTCGATATGAAGTATTTTGAGCTTATTCGCGTACAAACGATTATTAAAATCGCGTTTTATGACCCGGCACCTCCACCATATGTACCATCAAGGATTAATTTAATTTCGACTACCTACCCGGCACCTCCACCAAAACTTAAAAAAAACTTTATTTGAAATTTCGTGACCTAATTCGAGTTTAAAAACATAATTGCTAATTTCTCCACTAGTTCGCGGTATCAACTATAATTTCGCGAAAATGGGCAAACTGAATTTGAAGGGATTATTGCAATTTAAAAAATCGCGAATTTCGTTCTCATCATTTTTGCACATCTCTAATAATATGTAACAAATTGTAAAGTCATTAAAGAGAAGAAATGAATCAGAACTAAGAACAAAGAGACAACAAGAGAACATAGTGAGTCGGGACTTAAAAGTAAGAAAAGGAAATAATAACTACGAGTGAATAAAGAATCAGGCAAGGGCAGAAAGTAAGACCCTGGTCCAAGTCAGTCTTGTCTAGTAGGTAGACGTCGACCACTTACTGATCCTAGAGCTTCCACCGTCGCATCCAACGACAAAGAGGATAACAAGAAGCAAGAGCTTCGATCTCCAAGTCGAGTGGAATATCTTTGGCAATTCTTTGAGCCCATCTTTGTGGTTTTCAAATAGCTGATGTTACAAAGATGACCTATTCACATGGATTTTATTCGATGTAGTTTTTGCGATTTGAGTTACGATGGTGGAAAAAGAAAAGCCCGGAAACTAAAATCGATTTCGACGGTGTTTTATCGAGTAAGAAAACCTTTCGTTATCCTTGTTTTAGTTCCTGAACAACAGCGAGCGCTTTTACAGGGAATACTCGGATTTAATGTTTTTCGTAAAGATTTGAGTACCGTGCACTTTATAAAATACAGTCTCCAGCGAGTTCTGAAATCAAAGCTGTGATAATCACATAAATTCCCGTTGCGAATCATTGTCCCATTCCGTTGAAAAGCAGCGACAATATAATTATGTCTATCGCTCTCTCTTTCTCTTGTTGCCTCTATTCTCTCAAGCTCCAAAGTACGATGTAGTCAAGTTTAAGTTTAAAGTTAAAGTTAGCAACCTGTGACGAACTTAGCTGGGTTGAAGTGTTTTATTGCCCGACTTAGTAGGGAGAACAAAGCTCAGCATCGACCTCAATCTCTTTGTGGGAGACTGAATGCCGACTGCGAGTAACGCTGAGTCAGTCGCGCCTAGGCTGAATAGAAGGCAAGACCTTCAACACCTACCGTACGTGGTTATGCTTAGCTTACAAGTAAAATGGATGAATTATAAATTTTTGAAAACTTTATTGCCATCATAGTTTTTTTGTTAAATTTTCATAAATGTCATAACTGTTATTATTTATTATCATTTTTCTATTATTATAACTTTGTGACCACATTACAACAGGCCACATCCCACAAGTGCAATACAACATAATTAACAATTCAAAAAATAAAGACATTAAAATGATTATAAAAAAGTAATATAACAATTAATGTATGTGAGTGCGTAGTATGTGTGTGTAGGCCATTGTGTATTTAATATTTTAAAGTGATACTCCCCTTATTTTATATCTGCATATTTAATTTTAGTTTTATCCCTACACAACTGTAAGTGTTACTGAGAAAGGCAAGCTGTCTGCAGTCTCCACTAACCCTACACTCCGTCAGAAATGTGTTGTAAAATCAAACAGTTAAAGCTCCCACCATGCGAGACACTATTTTCATCTTTAAACTACAGAGTACAGAACGTATTTTCTAAAAATTAAATAAACAGATTTCGAAATTGACATTTCCAAAATTATTACAATAAACCGCACGAAAACAAAATTGGATTTGACATTTTGGATTTCGTTAAAAGTCCAGTTACATGCATTTTGTGGTTTGTCCAACTAATCATTGACAATGTGGTTAATTTACTTGACAATTATGCAAATTTCCATTTCAATCTGATGCTTTCAAAGTGCTAGAATACTAATTGGCAAATGTCTGCAGCTCTCAAACCACAGTGTTCATTAATATTGTAAAGCTAATTATTTTTATTGAAATGGTTGACCTGGCTCTGGTTATTGTTGAGAATTATAAATGGTAAAAAATATACCGCAATGGTCCAATTTTTGTGTATCCATCTGTACACATATATCCCGAGCTTAACTTTTCACGAATATTTAACTGTATCCCAATCAAAACCATGAATCTCTTGCGCCAGTTTCCATCCATCAAGGACCACAATATCCTATGCAAATGCCATTTATAAAGGAACAGATATGTCTCTATTCAAATTTATATCGTTTCTCCCGTCTCGTTTTTTGTCTGCAACGTTTGCAATATTGTTCCGACGCGATGTGTCCGTTTAATCTAATTCTGGCCCTTGCTCTGCTCGTTCCATCAGACTGTCATAACGAACTGGCGCGCTCATTACTAACTCAAGCGAGTGCTGATGCAAAAAGCCGAGCCACTTCCGGTATTATGTAATAACAATCACACTTGCTGGGCTTGTGTCGCGTATAATGTCACGTGCCAGAATCAATGGTCTACGTAGCCACATCGATTTCCTGCTTACCCTCTGGTTGTGTGCTAACCCTTGCGCGTGTGATTGTGAATTTAAATTAGGCGAAATGGATTTTGTTGCAAAATTCGACGATTCCCTTTACAAAGAACATGAGATTATCAGGTTATGCTCAACAAAAGTCAACACCCATTAACATTTCTAATGTTCTATCCCTAAGTGTCAGGCAGCTACCTTTATTACACTTACTCACTGGTTTGCGTATTACGGATTTGCATTTGAAAAACATTAATCGTTGTGTTTTGTGTGGCTTGTTGGTCTTGTGGCTAGCGTCTCTGCTTCCAATGCGGATATGGACTTAAGTCTATCAGTTCTTGGCTTAGGAATGTGTACACAGTGACTTTGGAGCCGTCCTAGGAACGATGTACAATAAATTCTAAGGTTGTTCCGAATTAGCCTTGTCGTTTTTGGCACTGTACGCAGGTGGAATCGTGTCCAGCTTGATTAATCGGTATTTCCTACTTAAATATGCCGGTCTCTAGTTGGTCATTGTTCACTCGTCGATGGTGTCGGCGCCTGCAGGGTTGGCTTTTTCGCCCCCAGCCCCCCTTAAAATCAGTTAGGCTATGTGACTGAGTGGGTAGACTCGAAATACGATTTTTTAATTTTTATTAGTTATTCAAAACAATCAAAGTAAGAAATTTAATTATTAAATCAAGATGGTCTTGGCAGATCTCAAACTTTAACTATAACACCACTGTATTGTCAAGAAAACAGTATTGATTGAAAGCAATATGTCATTAATTATGTAATTAAAGCGAACTTACGATTAAAAACCATTAAAAAAAAAAATTATTCAATTTATTTGGGATTTTATTGTTATTAATGAAGAAAATCCTATTGAGCAGTCGTTATGCAGCCATATGTAAATGGAACAAAAATTAAAACCAAAATAGATTTTTGAATTACATCTTTATATGTACACTTTTCCATGTTACGAATATTATCATTATGGCTCTCAAACGAAGTGTTGATAACATACGACTAGAGGTAGTAAAACGTTTTATCGTCAATAAAATAATAATATGTAAACAGATTATGAGCACTAAAATAGCTATTTTCCATCTAGCTAACTAATGTATGTAATATATTATGGGAGATGATAAAGTTGTATAAATGAGTTTGTGCACTTGGTATTAAGTCCCTAATGGTTACAAAATTCACTCTGAACGGTATATTTGTTAACGGGTTATTAGTAATTAAGTTCCCGATAATTGTACATTAGCCGGAGAAAAATTGTCAAACGCAGCATTATTGAGCTAAGTCTCTACGGAATAGTTCTCCCATGACAAATATAATTGAAAACGTTTTTCATCTGAATATGTATTGACATTTTTTAAGTTTGGATGTGAACTGAAAAAGATTTGGATATTGAATCACACAAAAATGTAATAAATGGTGTACCAGTATTACTGTTAATACATAAAACAATATTATACTGTTGTTACGGTGAATAAATTGTTTCAATATAGTCGCCACCAATCAGGACATTTAAAATGCTGTATTTTTTTGCTACAAATATCTTCCATGTTTTTAAGATTAAGTAACGGCCGTTTGAGGCAAGAATAAAAACTATTAAGTTGAAATACGGGAATCTATT
Organism: Sweltsa coloradensis; assembly: GCA_024449915.1. Taxonomy (NCBI): domain Eukaryota; kingdom Metazoa; phylum Arthropoda; class Insecta; order Plecoptera; family Chloroperlidae; genus Sweltsa; species Sweltsa coloradensis. Next base: position 846,664 of record JAMZAV010000224.1, read on the forward strand.
TTGTAGTGTGCACACACTTAATGAATATCCAAACATTATACTTAAAGTATAATTTTTTTAATAAACACTCACTAAGCGTATCGACTTGGAAGGTTAACCTTTTTCTAAAAAAATAAAAATGTATTTAGAGTCTACCCACTCAGTTATATAACTGATTTTCAGTGGGGGACAGTAAATCAAAAAACTGTAGGCCCCGACGCAATCGACGAGTGAGCGATAACCAACCAAAGATCGATATTTTTAATAGGAAATATAGCAATCAGTTGTATATATCTATATCTTTTCTCGTTTATTCAGCAAACTGCAAAGTCATTCTCACTTCGACTCTCATTAAAATTAAATTTTACAAGCTATTAAATGCGACGTAAAACTCAGGAGTTGACTTTCAGTTTCGTCAGATACATCTTGTGTTTGCCTCCCAAAGAACATAACAGCTAGATATTTCCACTGTATTACACTCAAAATAACTACTGTACAATTTCAGTATTTATTATTTGAGCAGAAGGTCCAAGGTTCGATTCCCACTTTCGGCTGAAGTTTTTCAATCTCTGATGTGGACTTAAGTTCAGCAGTTCTTGGCTTGGGAATTTGTATACGGTGACTTTGGAACTTTGGAGCCGTCCTAGCAACGACGCTTTATATACTAAAGCTTGTGTGTAGTTAAAATTACGTAACATTCAGACAATTTCTGGGATTCAGGCTTCGATTTTGAAATGTGACATTTTGAAAAAATATTTCAATTTAAGTGTAAATTTTATTTCAATATGTGTTTTTTGGACATTCACTGTTCTTTTACAATATTTTTTTTCAGACTGGAGTTTGAACAGAGGAGAAATTTAAATTTTATAACTAGAAAGTGTCTAAAACGATTTTGTGAGGTACTGCATTAACACTACAAAGTTCGCTTGGCATTTATAAAAGAAGTAAAGATAAAAAGAAAGGTCACAAACGAAACTCTCTAATTTTAAAAGAAAGAGGAATGATTCCGGATACCAGCAAGACCAATTAATGTATTCAATGTTTTCCTGAGTCAAAAGTAAAATACATATATAAAGTCTGATACAAGAACCTTGGGGCTTTCCTTTCACCTATCTAGATACTTGAATTTTACACGATCTTTTTTACCTGAAAAGGTACACGTTGCCTTGGGCAATTTCAAAAGTAAAATTATTATTAATATAAACACCAACAACTCTGTAGATATTTAAGCTTAATTGGCTGAGTAGGAAAAAAATAAAAGCGTCTTAAATTTAAAAATATTCCTTTGGATTAACATAGAGGTAAATTTCCTTTACTACTTTGCTCCCCTCCCTCCTCCCCCCCTCCCCAGCCCCTGCCTCAAAACGTTTACATTTTTTCACGCTGGTCGTTCAATTTAGACTTAAACCTCCGGCTCAGGATTTAAACAAGATTCAGGCAGGATTCACCAATGTTTCCGACGCTCTAATAACGACGGAGGCAAGCCTTTTACCTTCTTAAGTGAAAGCTTACAACTTCGTGCGGGAGATCGTACTAGGTGAGGTTTCATATAAATGCAGGAGAGGACATATGGAGGCTTTAATTATTTCTATCTAGTCAAAAAATGAACGAGTAAATTATTATTTATATTAAAAACAACATATTCATCATATTTACATTGTTCGGTATATACAGAGTTTTGAGTAATAATTTATTTCTTGAAATGCCTTTCTGTGATTTTCATCAACTTACACTTTGAAAATTTAATATCCTACTTCTAGAAACTATATCAGCAATATGTTTTAATGAGTTGCTTCTCGATTCGAATATTTATATTAATATTTCAAAATGAATATTTTCCTCTACTTTCTATAACTATCCTTTGTTGAACACTTCGGCCTAAGTCACGTCTGCTTATAACTACCACGAGTTTATAGAATTATAGTGAGCGACGTTTGCTATCTACACTAGGAATATAATATTAAAGTGCGCTATCTCATTCCATCCAGCTATATTCCAGACATTAACTAGGATTAAAGTTTCGTGTTTATGCAAAGAAGACTGTATAATATTATGTTATAACAATGAAAACCTTTATGCGTGTGGAAAACTAAAGACTACCGTCCTTTGTATGTGAAACTAACTGCAATGAGTCTTAAGCCGCCTCCTACGAACGCTGGAATTGAGATTAGAAATGCTACTTTTAGGGAGATTAATAGATAAATGCAGATTCATTGTCTACTCTAACAGACAAAATTTGCATTTGGGCCGTTATAACATGTAATGCAAATTTAAAACTTTCCAAACCTAAAATGCCAACCGTATCAGGTTACTATTCAATATGCTGATGATATATTTATTTATGATATGTTAATGTAAGTTATTATGAATTTGTATTTTGTGTATACATTTATAACTTTTAAGTGTTTAAGTGAACAATTAAGTACAACATACATCATTAACATGAACATGTATGAACATGTAGGAATTACAGCAAGGAAGAAACCTAGATAACCAGCGAACTGTAGATAACAAATTGTAACACTTTTAGGTCAAAGGGGTAATTTGTTTTCATGTTATGGACGTTTTGTTATGGTAATTTCTCATGCTGGGATTTTTTCATTTCTTTTTCTGAATTATATTATTTCCTATTTGTGAAGTAACAATGTCAATTTTGTAATTATGTTTTAGTCTAAATGATATAAATTCATGAATTTGATTTGACTAACTAGAAACTTTACTTTTGTACAACTCCGCATTGGTGAAATGTTCCAATCGTTAGTCAAGGAAATTCTAATTTTAAAAAAACTTTTTCTTACGGATTTCCGTTTTAAGGTACACATGGTACTGGTAGGGTAATTGTGAAGGGAATGTCCATGAGGGCTGTATAAAAGTACCAATCCCACCATTTTCTTTTACCGAAAAAACAAACATTGGATTAAGTTTCTGTCCTGGTTGTTGGTAGCGGGAAACGAACCTGCTAGTCCTACGCTTTACTCATTCATGAGCTACATCTGTCTGTTAATTATTGTAATTATTTGACGGAAAGGGCGTAGTTTTACCACAATGCAAGTCTTCGCTCGCACATCATCCACATCCATCAGTAACTGCCACCCACACAGTATCAACAAGACCCTGGCGAAATGTGGATGAATGAGAGATTTTTTCACGGTTATTTTGTATAGTGATCTAAACGTCATCCTTCACAATGGATTTGCCAGGCAGTAAATAAGCTGTATGCACAATTTCAATGGTTGAATAAGTGGTGTACAGAAGATATTATTATGATTGTCATTTAGGTTCTGAACAATATAAGAGCTTTCTTTGATTTGTTTATAAATTTCTATTGAGACACTTGACCAGGGTGTACCCCTATATTGGAGTTAGGACAATTGTGACGGGATGTCATGAGGTATATTTAAAAGGAATCAATTCATTCGCATTAACGACTGAGAAAAACTTCGGGAGAACTTTTAGTCAGGATTGACGGTCTCGACGGGATTTGACGGGACTTAATCCAATCATTCTTCTTAATTACTGAAGAAAACCTTGAAAAAGTTTAATTCCTTATTGCCGGTAGCGGGAATCGAACCTGCTACTCCTACGATGTACTCATGAACTACATCTTATGTCTATTAATTTAAATGATTTAACGGAAAGGGCGTAGTTTTACCACAATGCACGTCTTTGCTCGCCCAACATACATGATAATATGAGCCCCTACGTGATATTGCATATTACCGGGGTGTATCTTGGTATGCTACATAGTCTGGGCAATGTTATGAAGCCTACTTGATATTGTATATTACCGGGGTGTATCTTGGTATGCTACATAGTCTGGGCAATGTTATGAAGCCTACTTGATATTGCATATTACCGGGGTGTATCTTGGTATGCTACATAGTCTGGGCAATGTTATGAAGCCTACGTGATATCACTCGGCTGGCTGCACAGTGTAGCCGTGGTGTAGCCGAACCTCCCTCCCTCCACATATAGCGAGCGCTCTGGCGGCGCGCTCGGAACTAGCTATCGCGGGGCGTGAGGGGGGGGACGCTGACGTCACGTGGCTGTCGTCGTGGCGCTGAGTTGCACTGCGGGTTGTCTACTCTTAGTAGCGCCAGGGGCAGATATGAAGATGGTAGTACTTCTGTTAGTCTCCCGGTAGAGGGTGCCAGGGTCGCAACGCTGGCGTCGAGTCACAGAAACTATCGACGGTGATTGTTGATTAAAACAACGATCCACCCCCGTCAACAGCGATGGATATTCTAGGTAGGGTCTCAAACCATCTTTCACTTCTCTTCTATTCTTGTTTAGCAGTTAGGTCATTTCAATCTTTTGATTACTTTGTTGTTTGTTTATTAATTTCCTTTATATATTGATACGATATGGAAATATTTTTATTCCTAAATCTAAAATATCAAACGTTAATTTTTCTGAAGGTAACGCACAGAAAATATTATAAAATAGCTTCGATACCAACAGACTTTTGTTGTGTTTTAAATACGTAATATTGTGACTCGGATACTTTTGTTCATGTAATTTCTCGTTTGTGCATGCTGCATTTCCAAAAGAATTAGTCAAAAATAAATTCTGGTGTATTTTCGTATTACTTATTTTTTTATATTATTTTACATATTTCGGATTATATCTGCGTGTATATTGTAACAAAGCAATTCGGTTTTCAACACCGTTCTTATCGAGGATTATTGTAAACCGTGGCGTATCAAGCTATGCCATCAAAATTTAATTTAAAAAATAGCAATTTTGTTATTCTGGACGTGTTTGTTTTCCCTGTAGTTTTACTTTCGCTCCCGTTTGTGTTTTTACATGGTTTTATGGCGCACTTTGTTCGTTACGGCGGCCTTAGGCCAGTCAATATTATTACATGATTTCCATTTTACATAGAACAACATCTTTGTTGATTTTGTATCCGAGTCACAAATCGAAGTAGCTTAAATTGTAATTTACATTTTGTGAACGTTACGATAAAATCAAAACCATTTCCCAATTCAAATTTAGAAGCTTGCATAAAATTAATTTCGGAATATCACGCCTCTAGCAGAATTGTGTTTTCAACTTTGGGAAATATCTCTGGTAACTTTTGTTTTGCTTCGTTTAGGTTAACATTATTCGGGGCGCGAGGATCATCATACTGTCTATTGACAAGGAACCTTCCACCATCACAAAGAAACTAACATGAGTTTCTTAGGTATGAATCATACATCCAATCCTCTTTTATGCCTGCAGATGATTTACTTACATTCTTGAATATATTTAATTCAAACTTTTAATACACTTTGTGTGCATTACAATTATAACTGTAGTATTAAGTATCAACGACTTGCATTGTGGTAAATTCGACGAAACTTTTTCGAATATCAACTTTAAATCTACATGAACGTAGCCCAGTAAATTGGCTGGGTGATCACTCTTTACTTTCGTATACGTGGGGATTTTCAGGCTACTGTGTACTCCTCATCAACATATTTTCTTAAAACTGTTTTAATACAGTTTGGAAGAGCTTTCTACAAGTTTCAGTGACAAAGACCTACAGAACTTTGCGTTTTGTCAGTGTAATGTTATCAAAATGTCTTTCTCACTGTTGATATTTACTTTATTTATATTTTCACATTTCCACGACAAACGATGCTGATTTATACTAAACGACAGCAGCTCCTGCGAATCCCAAAGTTAGACTTGGAAATTGCGACGGTCGTGTGCGAAAGATGTAGTTAGGGTGAGCGAAAACAAAGAATGCGTGCTGCCTGTTTAAAGTAATCGATAGTTTCGGAACATCCCTCCCCTCCCCTACCCACCCCTCTACACACCCTTCCATCAAACAAATACATCATATTCAATCCTAACCCCTCAATTCAAACGACGTAAATAACCAATAAAACGTAATGTTTTTCAGTTGTGAAAATCGTAAATGAAAATGTGGAATAGGATTTTCCGTACAGTGAATTCATTTTCTTGATTGTTAATTTGTCCTGGAAGGGAAATCACTTTGTAAAGACGATACCCTTAAGCTTCTAGTCTTCTTTGAAGATTCAATTACTGCACTAATTGGTTTATCGTGTTCACAGCAACTCTGAATAAGTTCCCGGGTCCTGATTAGAAAGGGGCGGAAATATTTTTGTTCGAATTTATTAATTCAAAATATTTTAAAACGAGAGAATGTCCCTCAGCATTATTCACATTTTTAGGAAAAATAAAAAATGTAGTAAATAACAACGTAGAATGTGTGCACGTTTTGCTTTTGTGGTTTCTATGATAGTATTTTAATTAAAAAGTGCACACGTCGAGTTATTTGCCGCAGTGCGTGAGATTGTCGAGCAGACCGCTAGCGCATTCTGTGGCCGAGGAGTCAAGTTGAGCGCAGGGGTGGACGGGCGCCGGCCGCGAGGCTCAGTCGATCACTTCACTTTACTTGGCACCTCCCGTTACCGCCACGAAGACGACACACTACATTGTAGTACACACTTGACAGTACATTGTTGTGTAAGGGCTAAATACAGCCCGGTTTAATGGCCAAGAACGCAAGAATCTTCTCGAAATATTTCAACAAGAAAATCGCTACACATTCGCCGTGTAGGCAATGGATTTCTTAATCAGCACAACCTCTGCAGCATTTTTATGTCCCTTCATTCATCAAATCATTAATGGATAAACTGTCACCAAAAACACATTCCATCAAATTATTACCATAGGGGCCTATCATGACAAAGTCACCAACCCAATACAAAGAAGTAAAAAATAAAAATAACAGTAAACGGATGTGACGTCAAATAAAAAGACGTGAATGTTTTGTTTTATTTAAATTTTAGTTGGTCAATATGAACTTGTATTTAGTGTTGTCGGTTATCAACTTCGGAAACCCGATCTCACCATTAACATTATGCCTCACAATAAAAAAAGTCACCCAAGTCCAACTTTCCTCCCAAACCGCCGGCCACTACGCGCTCAACAAACGAGTCCGCTTAGCCCCGAAGTTGTTACAACTTCCCCAACTTTCCCGCACCGTTGGCCCCACTGGTTGTAATCCCAGCCAGCGCGATCTATTGTGCACCGTGCAGTAACTTACAGACGACCCGCTCTTAGTAGGCAGGACCGAGTGGGGATGGAATCAGCTAATGTTGCCTGAATAGCAACACACGACTACACTCATGTTAGGCATTCTCACATTATAAAAGTAACCCCTTGATTTGGGGATCCTCTCTACGGCGTCGGCGCAGTACTCTTATGAGGGTGGAGGCAATCAACCCCTTCCCTCTTCCACCCTTCCTTGTAGGCAGACACATTCCTCACTTATTGCAGTCCCACACATTGGCGGAAAGTAATTAACTCGATGATGTTAGGCTAAAATTTATACAATCTGCAGTATATTCCTCTCGTATCTCTTTTTAGGTAACCTGATTAATTCGAGAATAATTACAACGAATAATCTTTTAGTGTAAGACATGAAATGAGATATTAAGCGAAAAATGACCAAGATTTAGGTTTGAAAGAAGATTTGCAATATTCGTTTGTTTCTTAGTTTTACGTAAGAAAATGCAAAGAATGTTGCCAAACAATTATTTGGATTTTTTCAACGTAAAACTGTATTTCACGTTTTCATGTTTTCATACATATGAGCTCACGTCAACAGTAAACCAAACCTTCTATAAAACCCAATATATATATTTTTTTTTAAATATGAAATAAATATCTATAAAATCCACATTTTAATATATTATTCCGCTCGAGACTCGCCGGGATGTTGGATATTGGATGTTGGATGCTGGATGTTGGATGTTGGTTGTTGGATGTTGGTTGTTGGATGTTGGATGTTGGTGATAGTTGTTCCACATCTTTTCTCACACTATCCAGTCGTCATTGTCATCGTCTTCCCTTGGTCTCCTACCTCATACCACTATTATTTTTGGCAATCTCGCTCTTTTCATCCTTTTGACATGTCCTAACCACTTTACTTCTCTTTACAATTTGATTTTGTTAAATTTACTGATTAATAAAGTTTGATATAAAACATCTCTAATTCAATTGTGGTATCGAGACAAAGTGGTGCAAATACCTATGAGGCTGAAGTACGTTTACATCAATCCATGCATTACGCGGGATTCGAGCCCACGTCCCCTGCAGTCAACCGCTACCTTATACTAGGCCACCTCGTATGGTTCTGTTACATAAAACGTGTGCGAACCATCTAATCTTTCCTTCCAGCCTTGTGTAGCATGCGTTTAATCAATAACGGCAAATTAACGAATAATCAATAGCGTATTAAAGCGTGATGCTTATAAAGAATTCAGAAATAAGCTTCGTAACCCGCCATGAAACGTTGCCTGTATCTAGTCTATACAATCACTATATGGACGGGCTCCGTGTACGTTATACACTTCGAAACAATGTTTGCTCGTCTCGATTGTCTCCAGTTGATAAGAGTGTATTTATTCATTTTATTTATTATTTGACACACAAATCACATCCCTTCATAATTTCCTACTCCAATATACCTTAGTCACCTGAAGAGGGGCAGATCAGCTAAATCTAGTGTGACCCTAAATCGGGTTTCCTTCAAAAAAATATTTATTTATTTTATTTATTTATTATTTTACACACATTTCCGTTCTAGACGTATTTAACAAAGGTATTATCAGGATAGTCGCAGCAGAAATCAAACCCACTATCCAACGCCAAAATTAATCTTTGGTCAAACCACCTTTTGTCAGTATAGTCAATACGACTTCATTTTTACATTAAAAAAAAATTTGTTTCTTTATTATGTTATGTTATATGTTATTTTCCGTTTCTTGTTGTTGTTAAATGTAATGATAAGGATAAAAAATAAATAATAATAATATTTTACTCTGCGTTTTACACTTGCAGACAGAAGTAAATCAATAATCGGAGAGAAAACGAGTTTACCTTACCCTATCTTGTGTGCTTTCCTTGTTTACTGTCTAGACTCAAGTATATCTATTAATCAATAGATAACATTGGCAGATAAGTAAAATCAATCAACGGACGTAATACCTAATGGAAAAAGATTTGTGCAGAAGTGGTGTTTACCGGCATACGCTCGATTTACCTTTGTATACGACTTCTGGGCATGATCTTGTTATACAATATGCTGCAAATTGTTGTGACTCCCCTTATGTTACGTTTTCATTGCTCGATTAGAAAAACAAAGAGATAACAGCACAGCAGTTGCAACAGTACATAATTTATTTATTTTTAATGTTTAGTCTTTACTCATCCTCACAGAAGTGATTTTCGGTAAGGTATTAAATTAATAATTAATTGAATTGAATTTAAGATCGTATGGGTGTAGATTTTATTTTTTCTTCTAGTGTATCAGGGACTCATAAGTTCTGTCTCCTCGGGGTTTTCATGGATCCTCGTTTCTCGCCTGTGTTTTGACACCCCTACCGCAGCGTATAGCGTAGCCCAGAACGATGCGTACCCCCTCCTCCCCCCCCCCCTACCGGCGACGCGCGCACACACGCCCCTGTTACCAAGACGCACGTACATTCACGCCGAGGTTACCCAGATCAAATTAGCAGAGTTGATAACCGAGGAATTAAAACTTGGAAATGGTGTAAATAACTAGATGTAAATTGCTACAATTTTAATGTGAAACCCGCGAATGCGTGGACATTCGGAGAGGTGATAATTTTAGATGGCAACTTCAAAGATCTAAAGTGGGGATTAAAAAATAATGAATACGCAATGAAAGGGGAGAATTTCCAAATGACTCGACGAGATAAGTTTCTGGGTGGATAATTTTAAGCTTGGGTAATCCTTCGTAAACAGTTCTTAGATTCCATGTTAACATTAAAATTTAAGTTGTTAAAAACAAAATGTGGGCAACATTCGTTTCACAAGACTGAGAGAAAAAATAAATCATAATATAGTTTTCATTGTATCAATGTCGAGTGTAGCCAAATAATTGGGATGGAAAAGTCTAGGGTTTGTGTAAGTGAAATCACTCGTTTGAATTCGCATTAAGGACCGAAAAAACTGGAAAAACTTTCAATCAGGATTGCCGGTTGCTGTTTTCGAATCCGGATCTCCTGAATCAGAGTCTCGTGGGTTATGGTATAGAGCTTCATCTGTCGGTTATTATTTATTGTATTTTTATACAATAAAGTTACAATAAGTTGGGAGAAACTTTCCAGTCACTAACTTATCGATAAAACTTAATTCAGATGTTAAAATTTTAAAAAATCTGAATTAAAAAATTTTAACAAAGTTTTTCAGATTTGTATTAATAAAAAATTGAATTAAAACAACAACAATAAATCTGAATTTAAAATTTAAACATTTAATTTTTCTGGATTCTATTAAATACAATACAATAAATTAATAAATTCTACCTACGAGAGTGTTTTCCGACCTACTAAATTGAGAAATGAGACTAACTTATATTGTATTCAATTCCATCAATCGTTTTTGTACTAAAAAATCCTTGAAATACCAACTTTCTGCCAGTAGATCAGATGAGCATCCATGGGTCTGAAATGTCGTCCTCTCCTAGCCAACAGACCAACCATACAATCATATACACCACATTTCACATTATATCCTAAATCTTAACATATTTCCCCTCGCGACGCAGAGTACAGCTGTGATACATGTTCATTACACACGCAATGAGACACACACCAGCCCTCTCTAGGTGTGTGTGAATAATCACCCCTTAGCATGCGTGTGCGAACGCATTAGTGTACAGCCAGTTAGTACGGGAGAACTTATGTCACCAAGCGCGCATAGGTGACAGAGAGCTGAACGTAGCTTCTTAATCCACCCTCGTTTATCATAGCCGCGAACCTCGCCAAGCTTCGCAAGCAGTTCTTGAACTAGTGTCATAAATGAATCTATTATCGGTGTCGGGGTGGTGCGATTCATTCGGGCGTAGGGCCCATATTTCATCAGGTTTCAAAATGGAGGGTTACGGATGACTGCCTCTGGGAACGCTCGAAGCTTCGTTGCACGCAAATTGCCAAGACGAGGTAACAAATTGTAAATTGCAATCTTCCCTGTTCGATTTGCATTAGTCGTTTTTACTTACTCTGAGATAAGTTAGTGACATCGCAATTAGAACTCTGACGCAGAAGAAAAATATAGAAAGAATTAAAACGAGATTTCTTAAAATCGTTCGAAAACAACAAAGCAATGCCATTATTAAGTTAACCCATTTTCTTTGCTTATACTGCGATATAAAGATTAAAGAGTAGGGCCTTCAACTACTAGTGCTGTGTATAAAACAAATACATTTCTAAAACGTATTGGTTGCTAGTGATTAAACTTCAAAAGCTCGAAGAAAAATATGAGAACATTTTTTTAATGTGGTATTTGGACTTAGTCATTTCATATTTCAACAACTTTACGTAAGAAACCTGCCTAAGGAAAACTGTCGTATCGTGACTAGCTTAAAACAGCCTTTTAGAAAACTTGGGGAAAAGTTTCCAACGACTATATCATGGAAATAAATCGCAGCATTTTCGTTTTGACTCAGGATAATCTTTGATACAAAACATCAGTCGACGCTGCCGGGGGTGGCGGGGTCGGTACGTACCAGGCTACCGGCGACAACAAGACTGTTCTCTCTCTCCTACTCCCCGACTGCAAGGTTATGTTCAAGCATGGATCATAAACGATCCTAGTCTTATTCTCCCAGTCTTTGCCCTGGGTGCTTCCTTGTCGCCGCCCTCTCGACTTGTTCTCGCAGCCCTAGCCCTGGGCGCCTTGCTCTCCAGCCCCTACCTGGCCCTCTTGCCACCGCCTCTCGCTTATCATCCCAGCTCTAGCCTAGCCTGTTCTCCAGCTCCTAGCCTTGGCGCCTCTTTGTCACCGCCTTCTCGCCTTATTCTCCCAGCCCCAGCTTTGGGCGCCAAGTATACCCAGTTCTAGCCATGGGTGCCTTATTCTCCCAGCCCTAGCCCTGGGCGCCATGTTCTCCCAGCTCCAGCCCTGGACGCCCCTCTATCACCACCGCCTCGTCCCTGCCAACTTAAATCTTCGCCACCGTCTTTGTGGTACTAATTGCGCCACTTCCGAGTCGCTCGGTCCAAGACGTCATTAAACCCGCCATAGTTATTGTAAAACCAAGAGAAAGTCTCAAAGACCAGTTTCCGTTTTTCGAGTCCATTTCCACTCGACTAGTAATTCGTCATTAGTAAGTTAATACTTACATGTTCTTCAAGTCTTCGCTTTGACTGCCATTGAATTCGGTTAGGTATTGTACAGGAGTTGGACGATCAGAGTGGGGAGTTTATCAGTGTCCTAAACTAAACGATCTCTCGCTCTCATTAACGATTTGACTTCCGGCGTCAATTAGTGGCGCTCTGGCCGCACTCGATTAGCACACGATGCGATGGAAATGTATCGCGCTGATTATAGACGAGAATGGATGTAATCACCGACCATATAAACTATCGGCGTTTAATTAAAGTACTGAAATAAATGTTTTGCTTTTGTTCGTTGAGCGTGTAAAACACGGGTGTTAACAACTATGGAACACCGGTAGTTTATGTTTGAAAATAAAAATCTCGTCATGGAATTTGAATTAAACAAAACTACATGATTTTAACCATCTTTCATTTTAACCATTTTATTCAAGGTTGCATCGAGTTGTTTGGTCAGCTTTTCTTGCATGCTTTTAAATATTTTAATGGCTCGTACGTTGCAAAATCATTCCAAAAAGACTAAATTTTCAATAAATCAAATCTAATATTATGTTTGGGAATAAGATTTAATTTTTAAAACGTAGGAATTTGAGTGTAATATGATTAAATAAACAATGTTTAGTTCCTGGAAACATCATCATTTGAATTATTATATTTAAAATAATTTATTTGTGCAGTCGGAACCGTTATTCACTGACAGATTAGTTTTTTGGGGCAAATGAAGAATAAAGTTAATTTTTTGTTAATGTTCGGAACATCTAACAGATATAAATCTTGTTTTTTTTGCCTCGCTGCCACCAAACTAGCTATTACAACTAGTCCTACCAGCATCTACTGTTTTTCTACTCCACAATCTACTTCCCCTCCCCCTTCCCCTCCTCCGCCACACTTATATCCAACCAACAACAACCAGCGCAATCTATACTGAAAAACCCGAACCGTTATCGTTGACCTGACGTGGGGTGACGTCACCCGTATCTACTGTCAATGTCCAAAGCTTGATCGTTACTTTCACTGGCAATCTCCGTGTTTTGTTACTGTACAGAATCCCAAGACGGGGGGGGGGGGGGCCGCATTGCGTAGACCCCTCCCCGCAGCTCCAGAGATAATATAGCCTACAATCCTACTCACTATGAATACGTGATTCCCCCGAGGCTAAACATGATTGTTTGTATACGTTGCCATTTTATTTGTCTACTTTTGAAAGGGAAAGCTGAAACATACAAACCCTAAAGCAGTTTCCGTCTAAACTTTTCAATACTAATAAGTAATAACGCATTGACCTGTGAAGTGTAATTTAATATTTCCACGAAACAAAAGTCAAAGTGGAATAAATTACACTTGAACGCTCTGACTAGAGAGTACAAAGAAATGTTAGTATTTAAATTTGAACATATTTTTCGATGTTCATAATGGGCATGACACATGACACTTGTAGAATGTTTTTCATGTCCTCGCTAAGAACAAAGAGTTTTAAAATTGTGATTTCCCTGAAATAAATTCATTGAATTAAAATCAGAATTTTAAAAGTGAAAAAATGTTCATTTTCTCATAAAATTTGTGTTTTTGTCAAGTTGTATCAGGTTTTAGGCAACAGTATCACATTCAACTTCCTATGTTATAATCACATTTGTAACGCCCTAGTAAGATTTTCGTGAAAAAAATACAAGTGAGCAAACATTAATATTATTTAACAAGAATCCCCACACGATTTATTAACTAAAAGGGAATATTATGGTAATCCAAGGGATTTCTGATTTACAATCTAGGGAGGTTGTACATTTGTTAATTAATTAGATTTGTATAGCCATGGGACTGCCGTGCTTACCTAAAAGGTATTTCTGAACACGCACTACTGCCCAAGCCCAGTGCTTCGCACAAACCACAAAACCAGGGGGAGATATTCAGTTCTGGCGAAACTTTACATTTACGAACAAAATGAAGTTCCAGGTCAAAATACGTCACGCAAGTTTTACCGTGGTAGTCGGTTCAATACCGAACCCGCGAACTAGGAACAAATTGATGACGTCATCTTCTCAGGTCACGTGACGCTTTGTTGGCTTGTTGCCATTTGCCCCCCTCCCGTTCGCCTCCCTCTATTCACAGACTTCAAACGAATACTGATATCTCAGTCAATTTAACAGAAAATTATTAAAGACTGTTTCTTTTTATTTCGAAAAAGGTTTACTGTCATTGAATGATTTTTTTTCTAAAGAAGTAATTTTCACGGACAATTAAATGTCAATAAAATATAATTAGTCATAAGTTAAGCAACAGCACACAAGAACAATTGCTGGCATCGTGAACAATGTGCGTATTTTATATATTTATGTGAAACCTACAGATCTTTATGTCAGAGGGCTTTGAAGATGTATACGAAAGACAAGATAATGAAACTAAAAACAGCTTAAGTAGCATTGTTATTCCAACTTTTACCGTAAAAACAGAATATGAGACCCGGCACCTCCACCAATATTTCGCAATATTTAGTTTTCGTTTTTTTCCACTGAGTGTTTATTACTAGGGAAACGCCAAAGTCGTTGTTAAACGAGTGAGTGAGCCATGTGTATAGTACCCGGTATCATTCCCTATACTGGGCTAGATCCAGCCTTGGGTATTTGGGAGGAAAGGGGATGTTCCCGGATACTCAATACTTGGCTCACTCACTCGTTTAATAACGACTTTGGCGTTTTCCCTAGTTTAAATTGAACATTCAAAATGCGAATCGTGTTCGAAACGTATTAGCGTGAAACATTAACAAATTTCCAAGATAAAAACAAAATCACCTAATTTTTATTTCCCATTTAACACCCCTCAAAAATAATTTTTGGGTGTAAAAATATAAGAAAAAGTCCGATCTAACGGGAATCAAACCCCAACCCTCCGGGCGGTAGGCTAAATGCTTACCATTAGGCCATGCCAGCTAAGTAGATATCGTTCCGCTAGCTGCTACTAAACAAATGCCATCGATTTTAAAAAATCACGTTTATATTTATTGCAGGATTAAATCGCAATGGATCTAGCTGATTTTGTTAACATTTTTCAGTATACTCGTACCGGATGTCTGTTTAAAATTTCCGCGAAATCTGTTCAGCGGTTCGGCTGATTTCGACGGACAGACAGACAGACAGACAGACAGACAGAATCACAAAATGAGAACCGTTTGAGTTATATGGAGACACTCGGTCGCTCCGCTCCCTCGTTTAATTAACTATATTATGTTATTATAAAAGTTATGTGATATATAAAATAAAATTTATGCAAGTCAATTAAAGTTAGGTACCGGTACTGATTAATTTTGTTTTTCTTTGCGTCACTATTTAATTAGCAGTTAACTGCATCAACCTGCAAAACATTCTTAGCACAAATGTCATGTCGCACCGGTTAAGTAGGGCAATGGTGTACATATTTTATTTCATGTTATAAAGAATGAAGTTAATGCTTATGGAATAATTACGAACAAAAATTGAAACAAGAATGACAGTGATAATACGAAACTAAATTATTGTTTTACATGTTAAGTTGTGATGTTCGCAAGTTTCAATGGCCAACACCTTACTAAGCACTTTACAACAACCCAACCGCTCCTAACAACGTATCGCATTCTCCTCTCCCCAACTCCCTCATGGATTGTATTTGTTACAACAAGAGCTCGTCTTTCTTTAAAGGGCTTTGTGGAGCCTCGCAAAGAGATTAGAGAGAAACATTGTTAGTTTGTTGTACACGATAATGAGTGTCTTCTCTCTTGGTAACAAACCCGACAAGCAAAGTCGAATTTAACTATGACCCTGGGGAGCTTTGAAAAAGTAATCCTTCATAGGAAGAAACTTAATAGCCAATTTAAAGTGACGCGATTCCGAAACGGGGGCAGAATAAGGTGGTGTTTGTGGATTTCAAGCGTATGGATTACGCTCCGCAGAAACAGACGGAATCCCATCAAGAACGTATACCGATGGAGTTGACTTTTGTGTTACACAATCTAATTCAAGAGGGTTGCCACAAAATGAAAGACACGACAATATAACTTTTTTTTTATTTACTACAATTCAGAAATTAAAAGTCCGCCCAACCGGGAATCGAACCACGGATTCCCACATTCCAGGTGGACGTCTTAACCACTAGCCATCAGGACGGGTACATTTTAATCTCTGAATTGTAGTTGCATTATACATCTGAACTACAATTCAGAGATAAAATGTACCGTCCTGATGGTCTAGTGGTTAAGACGTCCACCTGGAATGTGGAGATCCGTGGTTCGATTCCCGGTTGGCGGACTTTTTTAATTTCTGAATTGTAGTAAATAAAACAATTACACCCACGGGAAGTGTTTCCCGACCAATTAAATCGGAAAGAAACTTTGTTTGTTTGTTTATGCAACCATGTAGAATAGGGAGCGATTGCATAAAACTAGAAGCTTCGAGTTTTTTCTTACCCAAAACATGAATTGGTGATGTCCCATTAAATATGTCTAGGACTTTCCCTTACCACCCAACTTTAGTTACTCATCTAAAAGGGGACAGTTATTAATCGTGAGATATACTAATAACACATGAACGTGTATGATTTAAAATTAATATGTTTAAAATTAGCCAACTAACATTAGCACAACTTCTAGGTTACGTTATTGCTTTTTAACCACCAAACTAACTAATATAGCTATTTTGTATTTGTTTTTAGTTAAGTTAGTTTTAACTCCCAAGCTAACAAGGTTATAATGAAAAAGTATGTAAAAAGTTTTCTTTTCACCTATTAAGGTCATATAATGAAACTTTTTGAACTTACAAGCCCTTGTTTTTGTTAAAGAGCCGTTTTGGTTTGTTGGATGAGCGTAGCGAGCGTAGCGAGCGAAGCGAAGATTCCATTCTACTACACTGGAGAAAAAAATCCGGAATGTTTTTTTTTTTTCTTTTTGTATTTTTGTCTGTTTGTCCACACGATTCCGGCTAAACCGATACTCCGATTACGATGAAATTTTATGGAGGCATTCGAAATCTCTGAACTTAGAACTGCCACGTTTTTGAGCGCAATCGGAAAATTTTTTCTCATGAAAATCGCAATTTTACGATTTTTTTCGATTTTTAAAAAATTTCTTCGACTTATAACACCTACATGCTTTATCCGATTTTAATGATTTTTCACAGAACCTTATTTCTATGAATTAGTATATTCTTGTGAAATTTGAGTGCAATTGAAAAAATATTTATCTTAAAAATCGAAATTTTAGGTTTTTTTTCTTTTTTAAACAATTCTTTGACTTATACACCTACATGCTTTATCCGATTGAAATGATTTTTTCGCAGAACCTTAATTTTATGAATTAATATATTACTGTTAAAATTTGAGCGCAATCGAGAAATTATTTCTAGTAAAAATTTCAATTTAACTATTTTTTTTAAACAATTACGATTTATTAAAAAAAAATTAAAAAATAAATTTTCTTTTTTATTTTATTTAATTTAATTTAAAAAAATTCAATTTAATAATGATTTTACCACAGAACAACAGAAAATTCGCATAACACATGGCAGCTCAATGCACCAATTACGCTCATCCAACAACAACGGCGGGACTTAAGCGTTTTCCTAGTTTTAGATTGTAACCCATGTTAATTTCAGTATCATGAACGGGAGCGAAATAAAACGATAGCAAAATAAATACAAAAATATTATTTTAACTGAAAATTAATTTGTTTAAATTGGAACTATGTGCCTTCTATAAAATCTAGTATACTACAGCAAATTGTAATTTTTTATTTTAAAATGGTATGAGGCCAAATTAGAAAGCAGTCTGAATTGGAAATGTGTTTTATATTAGCGGGCAGAATTTCCCACGACTCGCAAGGCAGTGGATTAACTCGTTCACTGAACACCACGGGGTATGAAATGTTTCGAATTCTTTGATGGCTGCTTTGAGTTTGCATGTGAGAGAGATAGAGAGCGTGTGATGTGGTTCGGGACATGGTAAAGGGTTAAATTTATTTTTTTAAATACTCAATTTCGTATTACATTTTTCCGCATTTAAAATTCATAAAAATGTGTACTTTTTAAAGTTGAGTAATTTTGTGGAATTTAACATTTTTCTTGCGTATTATTTGACCTATGTTACCACACCAAAACGAACTAATTTCATTGACATTGTAATTAAAAGTATTAACTATCAAAATTGTTGTATATAAAAATAACGTTCATGCGGAAATGTAAGTTAATTAATATTCAGCTGAGTTTGCACAATTGGAAACGTCTATTACATCGACAAATGAAGCTCGAGCTTACTTAACGCTCAAGACTCTGATTAAGGAGTTCACAGGTTCAAATCATTACACTCCTTCAATTCTCACTGAAAGTTGGACAATGTCCTGGGATAGACACCTGAAAAAGGACGATTTCTGGTTTCCACGAGTAATTAAAAAATATTAATT
The DNA here is from genome assembly GCA_024449915.1 of Sweltsa coloradensis. NCBI lineage: Eukaryota > Metazoa > Arthropoda > Insecta > Plecoptera > Chloroperlidae > Sweltsa > Sweltsa coloradensis. The sequence goes on from JAMZAV010000224.1 coordinate 865,225, forward strand.
TTTAACGTATATTTACGTTTAAAATGCGCCTTTATTAGCTCTTCTCAACAGCTGTTATGTTTTTGTCACGTGAATTTAAAATATTTAGGACGTATGTAATAAGAGATAATTGCTGCAAATTTATCTTTTATTTTGTTTCACGTATTAGCTTTCTAATAAACTGTTCACGCATTTCATTTTTCTAGTCACAATAACCTAGCGGCGGTGATTATAAAAACGTGCGATTGCTATTTCAAACCAATAACAAAAACAGAGCGCAGCAATATCGTCCAGATGTGTTCTTTTCATTTCACGAATTCTCCATGTGCTACGTACATGAAATAAATTACTGGTATCTCGGTTTAAATTGTCCCCGTATGTTATGAGATACCCCCACATTAAATACGTGTGTGCGTGTATAGAGATAGAAGATACCTCTACATTAAATACGTGCGTATGTGTATGGATACCGGCTCCATCATCGTTGCAGTGCTATTCCAATGGAGGTCAAAGATTACCTACCCTTACAGAGCCCACTTTTGTTTTGTGTCTCGGTGGTATGAGACACAGGGGTGTAATAAACCTCCCCTACCCTGGCGCCGTAAAACCACCCCTTCTCTCTTGACTACCTCTGTTTCATCGGTTCTTACTCAGCGCTACATTCTGACGCTTTACGAGGGGACGAAAGAGAGAGCGCCCGGTGGCGTCGGTCGCAACTATCCTCGACCTCTGTGAAACAGCAGAGAGGGAGAGTTTTCTAGTCTAGACTGTACTTGCACACGCACACGCACTCTGTGACACATCGAAACGAGGTATAACCATGAGGGCCTTGACATACACGCACTCACACACTCCCACACATGGCTGCCACATATTACTCTTACAATTGGTGGAAGTGCCGGGTCCTCCATCTATGTGAAACAGCAGAGAGGGAGAGTTTTCTAGTCTAGACTGTACTTGCACACGCACACGCACACGCACACGCACACGCACTCTGTGACACATCGCAACGAGGTATTATCTATGAGGTCTGGACTATACACGCACTCACACACATGACTGCAACCGTTAGCAAAATAGAATATATATTTTGGTGGAGGTGCCGGGTCCAGGACGAAATAATTTAACCTTGTTATTTTATTATTTTGTTCTGTTTATATTTTAAAATATCATCTTTATTATAGTTATTTTGCACCAATGTAAGCTTTGCACGTAAACACAAAAAACATTATTCGGTTTGAACAAATTGCCGAAATAAATTCAATTTAACCGTTTTGAATTTTATTACCTAGACGTATATTTTATTTCTTTCGCAATAACTTTTCGCAAACTACGAGAATCAAAAAGTATAAATAATTATCTCCTAGTTTTCATATCGATCCGACGTTCACTCTCGCTACAGCAAATATAGTCAAAATAAGTACAGAACACTCTTATTTGAGCCCGTCCAGGGACCACATCCCCTTTCTCTGCTTTCAAACCAGGTGAGTGGAGGATAGTTGGAAGGTTTTGTCAAAATAACATTATTTAGGACCCGACAAAGTATGTATATCATAGTATTTGACTTTTGCCCCAGGGAAAAAATTGTCAAACAATATTTTTAGAGAACAGTATTGAACCTATGACGTCACGAATCTAGCCCACTGAGCTTGTTCTGTCTGTGACTAACAGAACCTAGTAATTTACGTAAATGTAGGCATGAAGTTTTTTGTTTGATCCTAATTGCTGTGAGCCCCCACAACGGTTATGTGCTTCTGTCGTGATAAAAATCCCATGGGTTCTTCTCGGTAGCCTTGATTTTCATGTTTAAACTTCAGACCAATTAAATCCTTTACATAATATTTAAAAATAGGCTAATGTTAGCTCAATCTGTCGTAATAAACGACCGACACTATAGTTTTATCTCAGTTGTCGATTGTGTCAAAACAAATAATTAGAGAGATTTGGAAATCAGGTTTAAGGCTGAAGATGGTATTATACGAAGTACATCTTTGAAGACGCTACTTAGGCAATTTTTATACTAGATCAATGGGTTAGATATTCATTTATTTATCAATTAACCCTTTTCTTATTACTTTTTCTAATAACATTTCAACTAAGTAGATTTCAGTTTAACAATTATGACAAATTTTAATATAGAAATGCAAACTTCTTATGTACAAGTTTTTTTGCAGATTTGAACAAACATGCTACAAAATGCTAAGTATCATTGATTTCAAAAATATTTTTACAAACAACAAACAAATTATATCTAATTCACTAGGTGCATTGTTAACGTACATATACATCATTCTCCTCAAAATGATTATATCTTAAATATATCTTGTTTGGTGGGTTACAAAATAAAATAAAAATGAAGCAGAATTAGAAAAATAATATGTATAAATTTTATTATTTACTACAATTCAGAAATTAAAAAAGTCCGCCCCAACCGGGAATCGAACCACGGATCTCCCGCATTCCAGACAGGCGTCTTAACCACTAGACCATCAGGGTACGTTTTAAGCTCTGAATTGTAGTTGCATTATACATCTTTGGTTGGGGCGGACTTTTAATTTCTGAATTGTAGTAAATAATATCTATAACACCTACGGGAGTGTTTCCCGACCAAACAAATCGAGAAATGTTTAAATTTATTTCTTATTGAGAGCTGGACAATTCACGTTGGATGGCTACTGCTATCCATTTTACTAATCAGTACAAAGTGCATATACATTAATTTCTGGTTACATATTGACGTTTACTTGTATATCTGCAAAAACTCAACTGAAACGATAAAATAAAAGATATGGAATATACTTTCGAAATATCTATTCCACTCCCTAAGGTCGCAACTTTTATTCCACCGGTTCGCAGTGGTATTCGAATACAGCGTGACGCATGTCTAGCCTGGCCATCACGACTGGTGAATTACTGAGCGCGCTCTGACGGTTTCAACAGGCAAATAGAAAGCAGAAACGAATTATATGGGGGTACCATGATAGGGGAGTGGAGCTACAGAGGGGATTGTGAATTTAAAACGTTAGTTAATTTCGAATTTTGTTGTTAGTGAAGATTTGCTCTTCAAGTGAATGACTTATTCAACAAAACAGAAATGGAATCACGGAAGATAATTGAAATTCTTTCATGTCACTGTCGTGTGTATCACTGTCACCTGTACACAATCTGTAGTTTATTTTCCCTGAATTAAATACTTCTATGTTGAAGTCTATTTCAATATAAAACAAAATGTGGTCGTTTCAGAAAATACCGATCCTTTTTTCATGTTAACCAAAATAATTATAAAAAGTAGTTTTTATTATTGTTTCATCTATACAAATTTTCAAATGAAAATACTACTAAAAAGATGTTTCAACACATAAAAAGTGTAAAGTTTCCCAACAACATTTTGACGTAGATCATTTTTGAGCAATTAAAACAATAACGTTCAAGAACTTTCCATAGATTTCAATCTCTTTGTGAAGAGTAGAATGCACGCTTGTGTTTTGGAACGGGTCCAAACGAATGCGCGTTGAATTGCTGGCGTAATTAATTCCGTGCGTTTTTTTTTTGTTTTAATGGGTTGCATCTCTTACCTCTGCTGGGGCGGGGCGTATTATTTATCACAAGGGCTTAAAAGTATGGAAATGATAAATTTTGTTTAATTAATTTCAGAGTTGACATGTTAATCTATCCCGGTTTAGAACGATGGCATTCAAACTTTCGACTAATCAAAATGACAATCGACTCTGTAAAAACATTCTGTGTGGATATTGAACCCTATTTATGTCACCGAAGTCACACACATTTGTGCGTGGGATAATGTGGAATGAAATTGTTTGACTCAACAATTCTGAAGGCTGTCACCCTTCTGTTAAAAGGGACATCATTTTATCAATAGAATCCACACTTGAAATAAACTTGGATTCGACTTTATTTTCAACAATATTATGCCTCTTCTTTCAGTATACTAATTTTCGAAATCTCGTTAACATGAATTTAATTATCAACCTTATTCTGGACTTTGTGGACAGATAAAATTTTGAAGAAGACTTTAATTTTATTTAGTAAGATGTAGTCATCGATATACTACTACGATTCCCAGAAAATAGAAGATAAGATTTGTAATGTATTCTAATATATAACACTAGTATTATACTTTTGTTTTGAATTTCTAACATTTTTAATGATAAACAAATAAAGGTATTTTAATTATATCTTTGTAAGGAATTGATAATGAACGTGAAAGTCATCGCCTTAAAATGAGGAAAATATTTTAAAACTGTGTTTAAAAACTGAAATTACGCCCAACTTTATTATACGCCGTTTTTATCAAGGTAACGTAACAAAAAGACTCCAATTTGTCCATCGCTCGAGGGGTTTTGGTGTGGTGGATATAACAAAAACATTACTATTTTCCCCACGCGCCCGCCATTACGCGGGTCCATCTCGTGTTTCCCGCGCCGCCCAGGAAGTGCAGCTAGAGCCTATTCTCGAGTAAAACTCGCCGAGGGTAAATTACGCCCACTCTTGTTTGTGAAACCACAGCTCTGAGAACTTGGAACTTGTTAGTTCTCAACCGGGGGATTACTTAAAGGAAAGGCTTTCATTAAATTGACAGTTATGTTTAACGGAATAGTTAACTGCGCAATCTTCTACAAGACTCGGTCGGAAGTTAAATAAGAAGCTGTTAGAGGGGTTAGAAAAACTGTTTAACGGTTTACCCTATTTATGTTTTGACTTACACCCTTCGTAGATAAACCGTGGTTTTCATTATTCCTCCATTCCGTATTGCACGTTCGTAATTCATTTGTAACCTAGCCATTTTATGTAACTTGACTTTCTCATTTTTACGATTGTGTTAGTCAAATTAAGAAAAACATATGTTTTATACCTATCTTTCGTAAAAATAAAATATACAATATGTTGAACATTATTTCACTTTTTTATATTTATTTCTAAGTTATTGTGATAATAATTGCGATTACCAATATTTAAAAATGTGAAATAAACCGAAATAACATTGGACCCGGCACCTCCACCAAAACACTGAATTTATTTTAAAGAATTTACGTCTAGTCCCACATTTAATTCTTCTTTTAATAGGCAATAGAAATTTAAATGGTTTTATATTGACGATAATTATTTTTTTATAGATTTTACAGGACATTCCAGAATTATAGTTAGTACAACCCAGAAATTACAAAACTTAACACTATACGACCGGAAATTTATATATTCGTATCATGAGAGAAGTTCAGATCTTTATTTTTCGATCATAATAAAATTGGACCCGGCACCTCCACCAAAATACTGAATTTATTTAAATAATTTACGTCAAGTCCCACATTTAATTCTGCTTTCTGACAAGAGATATTTAAATTGTTTTGTTTTGACGATAATTACTTTTTATAAATTTTAGAGGACATTCCAGAATTATATTAAATACAACCCAGAAATTACAAAACTTAACACTATACGACCGGAAATTTATACATTCGTATCATGAGAGAAGTTCAGATCTTTATTTTTCGATCATAATATCATTGGACCCGGCACCTCCACCAAAATACTGAAATTATTTTAAATAATTTACGTCAAGTCCCACATTTAATTCTGCTTTCTGACAAGAGATATTTAAATTGTTTTGTTTTGACGATAATTACTTTTTATAAATTTTAGAGGACATTCCAGAATTATATTAAATACAACCCAGAAATTACAAAACTTAACACTATACGACCGGAAATTTATACATTCGTATCATGAGAGAAGTTCAGATCTTTATTTTTCGATCATAATAACATTGGACCCGGCACCTCCACCAAAATACTGAATTTATTTAAATAATTTACGTTAAGTCCCACATTTAATTCTGCTTTCTGACAAGAGATATTTAAATTGTTTTGTTTTGACGATAATTACTTTTTATAAATTTTAGAGGACATTCCAGAATTATATTAAATACAACCCAGAAATTACAAAACTTAACACTATACGACCGGAAATTGATATATTCGTATCATGAGAGAAGTTCAGATCTTTATTTTTCGATCATAATAACATTGGACCCGGCACCTCCACCAAAATACTGAATTTATTTAAATAATTTACGTTCAAGTCCACATTTAATTCTGCTTTATGACAATGAATATATTTGAAATGTTTTATATTGACGATAATTATTTTTTATAAATTTTACAGGACATTCCAGAATTATATTTAATACAATCCAGAAATTACAAAACTTTAACCTATACGACCGGAAATTTATACATTCGTATCATGAGAGAAGTTCAGATCTTTATTTTTCGATCATAATAACATTGGACCCGGCACCTCCACCAAAATACTGAATTTATTTAAATAATTTACGTCAAGTACCACATTTAATTCTGCTTTAATAGACAATAGATATTTGAATGGTTTTATATTGACGATAATTATTTTTTATAAATTTTACAGGACATTCCAGAATTATATTTAATACAATCCAGAAATTACAAAACTTAACACTATACGACCGGAAATTTATATATTCGTATCATGAGAGAAGTTCAGATCTTTATTTTTCGATCATAATAACATTGGACCCGGCACCTCCACCAAAATACTGAATTTATTTAAATAATTTACGTCAAGTACCACATTTAATTCTGCTTTAATAGACAATAGATATTTGAATGGTTTTATATTGACGATAATTATTTTTTATAAATTTTCAGGACATTCCAGAATTATAATACAACCCAGAAATTACAAAACTTAACACTATACGACCGGAAATTTATACATTCGTATCATGAGAGAAGTTCAGATCTTTATTTTTCGATCATAATAACATTGGACCCGGCACCTCCACCAAAATACTGAATTTATTTAAATAATTTACGTCAAGTACCACATTTAATTCTGCTTTAATAGACAATAGATATTTGAATGGTTTTATATTGACGATAATTATTTTTTATAGATTTTACAGGACATTCCAGAATTATAGCTAGTACAACCCAGAAATTACAAAACTTAACACTATACGACCGGAAATTTATACATTCGTATCATGAGAGAAGTTCAGATCTTTATTTTTCGATCATAATATCATTGGACCCGGCACCTCCACCAAAATACTGAAATTTATTTTAAATAATTTACGTCAAGTCCCACATTTAATTCTGCTTTCTGACAAGAGATATTTAAATTGTTTTGTTTTGACGATAATTACTTTTTATAGATTTTACAGGACATTCCAGAATTATAGTTAAATACAACCCAGAAATTACAAAACTTAACACTATACGACCGGAAATTTATACATTCGTATCATGAGAGAAGTTCAGATCTTTATTTTTCGATCATAATAACATTGGACCCGGCACCTCCACCAAAATACTGAATTTATTTTAAATAATTTACGTTAAGTCCCACATTTAATTCTGCTTTCTGACAAGAGATATTTAAATTGTTTTGTTTTGTCGATAATTACTTTTTATAAATTTTACAGGACATTCCAGAATTATATTTAATACAATCCAGAAATTACAAAACCCAACACGGCCGGAATGTTATCTATTCGTATCGTGAGAGAAGTTCAGATCTTTGTTATTTTTCGATCATTGCTTGTTTTAAAAATTACTTCAAATAAGGAAGCTACAAAACCTAATTATCTCCAATAAGGAATGTTATATTATTTTCTAGATTCTCAATCAAATTCTTTAAATCGGTCAATATAATTTTAAGTCAAAAAGTTCATAGTCGTTTTAAAAAATGTGTTTTGAATAAAAAATGTCAATAGATCGTTTGTTTTTAGAGTCTACTTTTTAACTTCGTACATGAACTGATTAAGAGTGGGGTACCCATTTTCAGTTTCACATAAGAAAATTCCGGCCGTGTTGAGTTTTGTAATTTCTGGGTTGTATTAAATATAATTCTGAAATGTCATGAAAAATTAATAAAAAAGAAAAATTGTCAATATAAAACAATTTATATATTCTATTTCCTATTAAAAGCAGAATTAAATGTGGGACTTGACGTAAATTATTTAAAATAAATTCAGTGTTTTGGTGGAGGTGCCAGGTCCAATTCAAATAACGTAGCTACAAAACCTAATTATCGCCAATAAGGAGTATTATATTAATTTCTAGATTCTTTAAATCGGTCAATTTAATTTTGAGTCAACAAGTTCATACTCGTTTAAAAAAATGTGTTTTGAATAAAATATGTCTATAAATCGTTTGTATTTATAGTCTACTTACTAACTTGGTACATGAATTGATTCAGAGTGGGGTACGGACTTTCAGTTTCACTTAATATCAATTGTGGTGAATTATTTTTTTAATATACCTTTAAAATGTTGTTGACATATTTTATTGGTTTATGATTGTGATTATGTTTTTATGAGGTTTCCATTTAAACATATAAAATGCACATCCTACTGAGCCAAATATCGGACGAAGGAAAATCTAAATCTAAAGAAGAATCAATATAAATTATATCCATAACCGTAAGCGAATCTTTATCAAATTCTTATAAAAGTGCAGCTTTTGAATACCATAAAATATAAACCTTGCCAAACGGAATTGATGTAGAATATGTTATGTAAAACAAATTAGATTTACACCTCGACAATCTTAAACGAATCGATATCAGTTTGTCGTTTTTATCCTTATCCAAGATCGTTTCGCGATTGTAAAACTAAGTTTCGAAAACGCCTCAAACGAATAGCTCTAGAGGATATCTGTCGCCGTGAGCCAAGTCTGTCCCTACGTTATTGGGGCTATGGAGTGTCGCAAAGTCCCTAGTAAGCGAGTTATGTAGAATTCAATTTCCGTTGTATAAGTGAGACGACTTGTGTGACAATAGAACCTGAAATTGAATTTGTCCGCGGCCGCAGAGGCGCGAACAGAGGGTAAAACATAGCCGAGCGAGGGAAAGGCAGCGAAGCGAGCCTATAGTTCTTCGGCTAGACTGGAGGAGTTAGTATCGCGCAATTGTGGCGGGAATGTTCTTTGAATTATTGTTCGAAACGAGGGGAAAACGTTGAAGACGTACTTCTAGGTGCGCCGTGGAAATGTACAATTTCAATAAGTCTTTGTAAGAAATGTTTAAATTAATTACTCGCAAATTGGAAACTTGAGATTCTTGAGTTTCAGGTTTCTACTAAACAGGTAGTTAGAATTTTTTTACAATTAAATTAATTACAATTCGTAAATTTCTTGTTCTCTCAATGTTGTTTTGAGGAAATACCCTTAATTAAGTCAATCGTTTTGTTTTGCTGGTTTATCACGGGCAAAAATATTTAAATTTATTTTGAAAGCGAACAAACCAGCCAACCCTGTCTGCACATACGTCTTCGACGAGTGACACAAATGTTCCGTCTATAATTATAAATTTTGGTTTATTTGGATTAAGGACGCGTCAACCGTTAGGTCATAAATTACTCATAATGCACCACTCTAGCCTAAGGGATAGGGGGAGAAAGGACCCATGCTGGTCGGAACCAGCCACGGGTAAAGGGATGAAAAGGGGTCTCACGTCGCGGTCGTCATTGTCTTTGTCATCGTTCGAGGTGTCATCGTCGTCGAAGGGTCGTCAAGGGAAGGGGCAAGTTCCCCGACTACGATTGCCAGAGCTCGCCTCTTGTTTCGGGGAGTAAAATACTAATAATAATATTCTTCTTACAAGCTGATTTTTGTGAGGTGGACTTTTTCTCTTGAATAGTTTTTTTAGCCATGCTCTGGGCCAATTCTACCCCGGACCCAGACGGGGGTATATATTTATAAGTAGATTCTCGAAAATCTGTAACAAACCTTCCATTACAGTTATCTCACGCGTGACGTCCAAGCCGCCCTACCTAGTAGATGTATTATTAACGTGGAGTAATTAGTCTGCTAGGGCGAACTCTACTTCACTGCGGCTCGCCCGATCTAGCGGTGGCTTGTGGAAACTAGTTCCGGCCGCCGAGCGAGATCAAAGCTAACTTCGCTGTGTGACTCAATTAGAGATCTGATTAACCAATGCAGTGATCAAACGATACGCTACAACCACATGAGAGAGATTCTAGCATTTCAATTTTCTTATATTACACAGACTAACTGTATCGTTAATAAAGTTTACTTTGTGATAAACTAATCGTGCAACTGCTTATCACAATAATAGTTAGAAGGTAAAATAAACTGGTACTACTACCTTCAAATGACCGTTATATAAAGCTAAAGAGTGACGCTAGAGACTCAGATACAGAAGGTTCTTAGTTCGATTCCCACTACCGGCAATCCTGACTGATTTTTAATAGGAAATTTTAGTCGTTAATGTGAATTCTTGGATTGAGTCCTCTTAAACAGCCGTTGGATAACCCCTTTACAAGTCACAACTACTCTTACTCTAATATACCTAGTAAGACACATAAAGAATAGCATGTTTTGTCCCTGAGTAGGATTACCATGAGAAATTTAAATATTTACTTTATAATGTGTTGCTATTTAATAAGTTTATTAATTATTCTGATTGTTGAAGTAATGTATCTGCACAAACTAGAGTATAAGAGATATGAGTGCAAGATATTTAAGATAAATGCAACACAAACAATTATTCGTAATTGTCAGTAAAATAATGATTTTACTAAACGAATGTTTGTCTTTTGGAAGACCCTGCGAAAAATTGAAAATAGATTCATCTGAACAAGCAAAACTCTTTTCAGAGAGATTACATTTTTAAAAAATGCTTGTGATCTTTTGTAATTTTGTGTAACTTAGACAAACACCCCGATTAGTTTAAGAAGCTTCTTTTATGTTTTAATAAGGAATTTTTAATTTACGCCGTCACGTTCATTTGTTTTCCCGTTGACTGTGTCCACAGAACTAAGGGGCTGTTCGGGGAAATTTGTTCGCCTAGGTTAATTTGGTGCGTGTTTCAATGAATAGTGCTGAGTTGTTGGGAAAGGGATTGCGATTGATTGAGGGGGGAAGGATAGGGGTGGGGGGAGGGGTAGCTATGCACACTGCTCGTTAGGAACGAATCACACTCACACTGGCCGACTCAATCAGCGTCACGTGGAACGATACATGAGAAACTGAAAGTATTTGTAATGCGATCTAAAGATTGTATGAACAATCTATTTTAGAGTGATTATAATATTGTTAGATATTGTATAGGGGAAACTTTTCCAGGGACAAAAACATGCCTCTCTTTAGGTGTATTAACAGGAATTTTTTACGTAGGACGGTTGTAAAGGGAATATCCAAATGCCGCTAAAAGAAGACTCATTCCCTCTCATTCACCTTAACTAGGAAAACGCTTAAGTCCCGCCGCGTTGTTGGATGAGCGTAATTGGTGCATTGAGCTGCCATGTGTTATGCTAATTTCTGTTGTTCTGTGGAAAAATCATTATTAAATTGAAATTTAAAAAAAAAAAAAAATTAAATAAAAATTAACTTTATTTTATTAGTTAATCGTAATTGTTTAAAAAAAATCGTAAAATTGAAATTTTCATAAGAAATAATTTCTCGATTGCGCTCAAATTTGCAAATAAATATAAATTCATAAAATTAAGGTTCTGCGAAAAAATCATTTCAATCGGATAAAGCATTAAAGGTGTTATAAGTCAAAGAATTGTTTAAAAAAGAAAAAACCCGTAAAATTTCGATTTTTATGATAAATATTTTTCAATTGCGCTCAAATTCAAAGAATATCTTAATTCATAAAATAAAGGTTCTGTGCAAAAATCATTAAATCGGAAAAAGCATGTAGGTGTTATAAGTCAAAGAAATTTTTTAAATCGAAAAAAATCGTAAAATTGCGATTTTCATGAGAAAAAATTTTCGATGCGCTCAAAAACGTGGCAGTTCTAAGTTTAGAGATTTCGAAGGCCTCCATAAAATTTATCGCAATCGGAGTATCGGTTTTTAGCCGGAATCGTGTGGACAAACAGACAAAAATACAAAAAAAAAGAGAAAAAAAAAACATCCGGATTTTTTTCTCCAGTGTAGAAGAATGGAATCTTCGCTTCGCTCGCTACGCTCATCCAATGATAGAAGAAAACTTAAAAAAAACAAAAAAACATTTAATATTGCTAGTCTCGAATCCGAAACATCCAGATTCCGCTTGGTTCTTACTAGATATTCTCCTTTCCATCCTAGTTCAAAAGATATCTCAAATAAAATGAAGATTTCTCATTTGAATCAGGATAACTAAGTTTGTTTTATATTCTTAGCAAAACCAGCAAAGAGACAAAATTATGTGTGTATTTCAATTCGTCGTAGCGTCGTCTTCAACTAACTTCTTAAAAGATCAGTTGCTTACATAGCCAAAGAGAAAATTAATTATGAGCCATTTCGAGACGTAGATTAAATTGATTCTACTTTTGCTAAATAAACAAGTAAACACGACTAAAACAGCAGTGTTTATCCTCACTTCGTTTCAATATTCTCGGTTATTAGACCGAAACTAGCAATACAGCTTGAGTTGAGTGGTTTTAAGTGGTTTTAAGTGGTACACGCCATCATTAACTAAACGTGTAGGTGTGTTTTAACAACTTTAGAATGTCTTATTTGGTTCTTAACTATTGAAATAAAAACACTTAACATAATTTCAACAATTAATTCATTATTTACATTAAGAACAATTATATTAATATTAAGTGTTAAAACAAGGACCGTTAAAAACGATCATAAAAAGGACAATAAATCGTGCAAGATGTAGTAAATACATATTAATTATTCAATGAATATCTTTAAAAAAATTATATCCCTTTAATTTTATTAACTTAATAGGATAGACGTTAAATAAATAAAATAGTTAAAAAAGGTTTGTACATTTTCTAAACCGATTCTTGCGTGTTACAAATAACTTCATAACCCAAACTTAAATTAAACTTTTTACATTTAAATTGTTTATGCTATATTGGTAAGTTTATTAACGAGTTATTAAATTTAAAATTATACATTTCTTTAAAAATAATCACCTAAAGTTCAGTTTATTTCAACTCGGAATGTGGCTCTATCTGTCACTGTGAGCAGACCTAGACAACACTGGAGTGACCTAGGCCGGTGTTTAGCCGCCCCTCGTGCCTCGTTGTGGCTCGCCTAATGCTCACAACTTCTCAGCTACACTGACTGCGGCTAATCCCGCCTGGGAAACATCCATTCAAATACAACACGAGCCACAACTGATATTAATTCCTCCGCAATCTTCAGGCCTGGTGTATCATTACCATTTCATTTGTCAATCCTCGCTCTGAGATCCAATATGGCGGCTAGGAACGTACTGTACACTCTGAGTGACCTAGGCTGGTTTAGCCGCCCTCGTGCCTCGTTGTGGCTCACGTAATGCTCACAACTTCTCAGCTAGACTAACTGCGGCTAATCCGCCTGGGAAACATCCATTCAAATACAACACGAGCCACAACTGATATTAATTCCTCCGCAATCTTCAGGCCTGGTGTGTCATTACCATTTCATTTGTCAATCCTCGCTCTGAGATCCAATATGGCGGATAGAAACGTATTTTACACTCTCGTTAAATTTATCCTGCATTCTTTCCAACATGAACTCTCAATCCTGACACTCCACCGGGAGTAACTTACCTTATTTATAAAATCAAAACAAAATATTCTATTTGTAACTTTTTATTCATTTTTTCATTAAAATACCTCTCCAACGCGATTCTATTTGTATTCGAAAATCAAGAGATAAACTTGAAAATAGTATTTCTAAACATTTTTTAACTAAAACTTTAGCCATAATTTGTAAGAAGTTTTTCAAAATGTTTTAGTTTTTCTTAGTTTGTTTGGTTTATTTTGAGATGTGGAATAACTGGTATTAAGCAGTATTTAAAATATAGGCCCTAGACATTTCCTCCAAACTCACCAATTTAAGAGATTTTTAAATGCATTTATTTTTATGTTAAGTTTTATAATAGTTCTTTAAAAAAATATGCAAATACGAAATATGTTAGAAAATTTCAATTCTCCTATGATAACCCACATTGACGTACAATTCGAATTCTCTTTGCCTTGTTCAGCTGTAAATTAAAAACACGATTTTCTTTCGAAATCAATTCTTGGTAACGCCACCACCTGTCATTTTACACAAAGTTTAAAAGGATTTATCCCCAAAAAAATCTTTTATCAAAGCCAGAAAAACTTCAATTATTGAATAAAACATCTAATAATCGTGTTCTACAAGTCAAAAGCAATTATTCCCCTCCCTATTTAACAAGTCTAAATCACCCTTTTGTTATCCATAAACCATGTAAACCGTTGAATCGGACACGGTTGAAATGAACGGGTCTGACAGGAGTCGCAAATATCCTGTATTTCCTATGGTATCATCGAAATCAACTCTTGTCTTATGAATTCTCCAACAGCGTCGGTCTGTGACGCAACGCGACCGTCCGTCCGAGTCGAGTTAATCATTTAACTAGATTAGCGTGCGACGACTAACCTGCCACGCCCACCATCAAACTTTCATCGACACTACACTCGGGGGCGAACTAGACGGACCACTATCGGGAACATATCAATATGACACGACGCTTTGTCAAACCGAAATAAACATAGTCTAAACTTAATAAAAGTAAAGGTAATTACAACCTATAATTGATGACAATAACAATTACAGCTAGTTTTTTTGTTTTGATAGTAAATCGATGTAATTGTTCTGTACTGTAGTATAAATAGCATTGTAGGGTTTTGGTAACTACAATTTTTATACTCGTCAGTAACGCAAAATTATGTTTTTAATTTTGTATGGTTTTAATTTAAATAAATAACATTCCAAAGTAAATATCACACAGTCTTTTAGAACTAAAAGGTTTGTGGTTGATTTGAAAAAAACTGTTTTTTCTTTCTCAAATGATGAATAATAGCTTGTAAAGTGAAAATCTAAAAATGACGTAGTGGGTTTGTTATGAAAAGCTAGGTTAGTTATGCAGGTTTCACGTCGACTATTATTAAGTTCCTTGAAGAAGGTCACACGAGATGTACAAATATGACAAATTTTGAGAATGACATCCATGTGAGACAAGCACGGGAACGAGAATAGCGAAAATAGGGAGCGAAGCTTATTGTTATTGAAAGTTGTGTACCCTTAATATTGTTGGTGGAAGTGCCGGGTTGGTATAATTTATTCCCCACGGTCATCCAAAACGTTCTGTTTTCATCAATGTTTGAAGGGCAATGTCTACCAGAAAGAACGCGTGTCACTCGGAGATCATGCTCGGGTTTTATCGTGAGACGTGACACACGCACGTGATGCATTTTCACCCTAGGTGTCACCTTCATAGAATTAGGTCCCGATGTGAAATACGCTAGACAATTTGAATAAATCTAGTTGGAGTCTCAACTACTTGGTCTAGACTCTGGACCATGATACCATTGTCTAGCTGAGATTTATTCTGAACCCCTAGGCAATATCTTCTGTGGTGTTCACTAGTTCGTGATTTGAATAAATAACAATATAAATACATTCGATACAACTTCGAGACCAGCACGTACGATAAGCCCCAGACCAACGTGGGCAACTTATTACAAGAAACATATGCATCTACAACATAGTGTTTAACTTTTAAAATTAATAACATGAATAATCTATGTATAAAATCAACCTTTCTTGATACAAAGGCTTTTAAACTACTTGGTGTATATTTTAAAATTGATCATTTGTGTTCTGCGGACGACATTTTTTACTCGGCGGCTTAAAACAATACACCGAGCACTGATTTCAACAAAGAATTAATAAATGTATTCTTTAATAATTATTATTTATAATTTTTTGTTATTTTAAAAAAGAAAGATAAAGCTATCCACTAATTCTGTAGCTTCTTAGAATTTGAAGTGATGTTTTATCCGCAGTAGAAAATGTATAATTTATTTATCGTCTATTCTATTTAATAATTAAAACTGACTTACAAAGGATGAGAATAAATAAACTAAGTTCATAAATATACACAAAATACTAAGAAACGCTGTTTGTTCTTAGTTTGCAACTATATTATACTACCATCGAAGAAGATCCACTTATTTTCGTCGTTAAATTTACGTCTCAACTTCTTAGCTTTGGGCTGCTGTTTCTAAACGACGTAAATACGTGATTGATTAACAAATAATTACAAAGCATAAATGCGTTACTTTGGCATCGAGTAGAGCATAATTACTCTTGAAATACGATTAGCCTAACGTACTCGTTACAGAACGGAGGTCTTACTAATTAAGTTGCTCCAAAATTAAAAGGCGATTGGAAAATGTAAAACGTTACGCGTTAAATTACCACAACCCTGCACACTGTGAAGCTTGCACACAACAGAGAACCTTCGAAATCCTACTTTAGAATTATATTTAAAACACTTTAGTGGAATACAACTCTTTATTTTATGTTTGTTTTGATATAAGTTACTTTGGATAATATGATTTTTTTGTTTTTCATAAAAAAAATCTGATGAAGGAAATAGTTTTTATTAATTTCCGAAACGTTGTAATTGCTATAAAATAAAGAGATGTGTTCCACTAAAGTGTTTTAAATATTATATAATGAACTCTTCTAACTTTAAAACTAAAATACTTTAGAGTTTTTGAGCACGTTTCTCAATCCACGACTCTTCCATTGTAACCACGAAACTTCCAAAAAAATCCACGAGCTCACTGCATCTGTGACCGTCTACATATCAAGCCTGAATTTATCTTATTGAAATCATGGAACTTACGTCATTCGTCAAACATCGCATTTACCACAATGACAAGTCGTTGAAACCAAGTCTGGTTTTTATCCTAATGAGTCGTCATTTTATCTGGCTGTCTTTTTGTCTGTGTTCTTCTTTGTCTGTGACCAGATTACACGTCAGCAATCCGAGCGCCTGACAGACTTTTCATCAACTTTTTTGTAAGTATAACATATACAGTGAAAACATTGAAAGCTCTGCTTTCATTTTATTTTCTGTAATCTCTGTGCTAGGCACGGATGTTTTATGTTTGATTCCCAACCAGACGTGTGGACTTTTTGTTTTGTGAGTATTGTTTTTAAATCCGATTTCAAATCACTGATGTAAATACTAAATCATGGCATCACTGTCTAGCGTTGTCCTAGTTGGGATTTCAGATCGATGGAACAAAACCATGTATGAACTACAATGAACGATGCTTAAACATGCTCAGTGTCAATTTTGTTATCTCACAATCTTTAGGGAGATAACTAAATTCGTTTTGTTAACCAACTCCACCTGAAATGTGAGTTATGCAGTTACAAATAGTTTAATTATTTTAAAAGGTAACTAGAGTGAAACAACAAAATGTCAACTATCCAAGAGAATTATTTTTCTTCCTTATGAATAGGTTTGTTTCAAATAAATTCGTAAGAACGAAAAATAAGTGTTTAAACGGATGAATTTTTTTAACTTTAATCTTTAAGAAACATTATTTATATTTAAAAGTAAATCTGTTTATCCATACAGAACAACATTACTTGGAGTGAAAACTAAGTTTATTTCTTTAAAACATGTTAAATCATTGAAAGGCAGCTGTGATAGCTCAAGATTTTTGTGGGTAAGGGGGAGGGGGAAAGTTGAATAGAGACAATTTTTAAACATCTACCAATTACTTAAAGATGTAAGGTGGTTCCAATGTCAGAAGAACTCCGAATTTCGTAATCTTCAAAGGTACAAAAGACTGTGCTTACCTACAAACAGTCTGCTTATTTTCTAGGCCAGAGAAGCGAGTTCCAAATCCTCGCTATGTTGACTGAGAGGAAAATAATGATGTCCTTAGAATGCTAGTCTAAAACCTCGCCGGCTTCAATCTGGCTAAACGCAGACATCTCGAAGTTGTCGGCTATTGTGATTCTAGTACAAAGAGTTAGAATTGGATAGATTGAAAAGAAAGTCACAATCTGTGTAGAGAAAATATTTATGTCTGAAGATACGTTGCAGGGTAAAGGAATGTGTTTTAAGAGCAATGTACATTCTTCGTATACTGGTTCGCATTCCATACACCACACAACCAAAACACAAAATTATAATTTTGATAACTACCAACAGACAATAAAAAAATGATTTTGAATTACAAAATGATGACTCACAAATTATTAAGTGGAGGACTGTAAAAACATTTTTTTTTAAATCTAATTTTTAATTTTTAAAAATTTACATTTCTTTAAGTTTTAAATTTACATTTCTTTAAGTTTTAAATTTAATGATCCCTGATGAAAGCAACCCTTCTATGTTGGTTGAACTTACATTTGTAGTACAAAGTATAAAATCAAAATTAAATTACGGGAACTTCGTCATTTTGTTCTAATTATTATTAACCAACTAACAAGATAAATTAGATATTTAAATTTGTTTCTGTCTTTGAAAAACAAAAAACATTAATTTACCTTTGCAACAAATTACTTTGTATGAACTTGATCAAATCAGCATTTCACTTTATAATCGACACGATTATGTTATCAAACAAATTGACTTTCTGGTGCCTCACCAACAACAAAACACAATCGGAATCGCCTACGTTAAATAAAAACTGTTATAAATTAATGGAGAGGGCCCGCCTAGTGGCCGCTATCAACACTTTTAATCAAGCCACAGTTTCCCCTTGGCGGCTATTTTTGTTAAAATGTTGCATGCGTAGCCGAATATTGATCCGCATTTCTAACCGATACAAGCCGAATAGCTCGACTCGAACATGCAACGGTGTGTACTTTTACTCGACTGTCCCACCGAGCACTTGAAACACAACGACAACGGTTTCAAATCATCTGGCTGAGTGTTAGCGAGCAATCACAAGAGTAGAGCTTTTATCATACGAATGTAGGGGGAACAAGGGAATCAAAAAGCTTTCGGTGAAGCTTTTAATACCGGGAAACGTTGCGCATTGTCTCTATTTAAATATAGGTAGAAATCCTGGATAAACCTATTGTTTACGATATTTCCTGAGTGAGATAGAGATAGTTTTTAGTAGGAAAACTACTCTGAAACAAATTGCTTCTCCTTGTTACGAGATGGGTATGAGAATAGTTTAGAGAGAATGTTCTAGTGAAGTGTGTATGACACTATTATGTTATAACATCTAACTTCCCGTTTGTTCGTGTTCGAGCGTTGAAAGATTGCTTAAAGCTTGGTTTGTCGAAACACATAAACGAATACTGCAGTTCATGAAAAGTGTTCTTTTTTTTTTAATAAATATATCACTTTACTATTATTATTATTAAGTCTGAATTTGCAACAGAAAATAATTCCACTTGTGCAAATATAATATATGATACTTTACCTCTTTTATCAACGTATTGTATCAACAAAGATGGCGGTAATGACACTATTTTTTTTATTTTTTTTTTCAAATCTAAAAAAAAAAATCTTACAAGATACTGCACCAACAAGTATAGTTTTTATGACAGTACTTTTAAAGTTTTTATAGTTTTAATGCATATGTAAAACATGACAATGGCGGAAATGAGAATGAGAGTCTGTGTATACAGACTAATGTAAAAGATACCCTTGAAAAAAGTTCAAAATAGAAAAAAAGTAAGAGAAGAAAATGTTGGGTGCGTATTGGAGTGATTTGTTTATTAAAACATTTAGTAATTAAGAAGAAATAATTAAGACAATATGGGTTTTGTATATGAAGGAAGAAGGTAACATTATTAAACGTGCTTGAGTAACGTGACAGCTTGTTATAAGGTGTAACGTAAGTGATATACAGCTCCACCTCTAAATCAATGTTACGTCAAGATAGGGGTGGTTGAATCAAGCCTTTACAATTCAAGGGGTGGAATTGTGACCTTCAGAGCGCGGTTGAAGGTCAAATGAACTGACATTTCGGGCTAAACCAGGGGTGGGGTCTATCAATTAATTTAAAACATCAATAAAATCGTTATATCGTGTTTCTAAAGAAGCTTTCCACACAATGGTCTTTGCAGTTAGCCGATTTTATTTTTATTAATATTAACGATAGGAGCTCGGGAAAATTTTAAATCGATAATCTCATTAGAAAACTAAAAGTAAAGTTATGCAAGAGGCAGATAAAAAATATCGTCTCTTAAAAAACATCTATACACTTGTATATTATAATATGAAGTAAAATTGTATGCAAAATGAGTTTGGTTACATACTAGAAAATGATATACCATTTATCTAATCATCCAATATAAGATTGTTTGCGATTTATAATGATACGTTATTTAGAAAATAGAAAAATAATCATTTATCGACACCACTTCTAAAAGGTCTAGATTTTATGTGTCTTCATATTATGAAATATGAAAATTATTTTGAAAGTGAGTAGAATGTAGAATCATTTCACAAACAAATAATGGTGGTATTGTTGGTGTGATATGTGTTTCAATCAATCGTAACAACGGATGGACTTGAGAGAGTAGTTAACAAACTAGGCTCTATTTTACCTAGTGTGTGTGTACTCGCCTCCTAATGAGAACCCGCTGTCAATCACAGCCGACAATAGGTGCTCCGCTATTCTCTGGCTTCCGATTGGCCAATGTCTCTACCAGCTGGCCGACAAACAGACAAACAGTATCCAGAGAAACTTAGCAAAGAAGGCTTTGTTTTCACCCTGTCCTCAAGAGAAAAGTTTATTCCTAGACGCCAGATTTCTTCAATCACTTCGGGAAAACTTTACCCGGGAAACAAATTGAATTTAAAAACTCTTCTTTAAAAGAAGTTTTCGTTAGCGTAGTGAGTTAAGACCGAGATAAATTTGTATGAGTTATTAAGTGCAGTTTATCGTTGGTGCACGATGCGAGAGGCCTCTAAAGAAAGTAAGTTGTGTTCGTTATTTAAAAGTTGATTCAATTATTTAAATTCCCTAGACGACATGTATATTGAAATCTATGGGAAAAGAAAGCAAAATTAACTTTTCCTTAGAATTGAGTTAAATAAGTATGGTGTCTTATGTTGGTAAGAATTTTAAGAAGTTTTTTACATCTTACTTACTAAGATTGTCTTGTGGGCGGTTTTAGTTAAGACCAACTTTATAACAATGGAGGTCGTCTGAAAATGTACCGTACATATAGCGAATGTATATTATTCGCGCTATGAAGAATTATTATTCGATTTTCATGTATATTATAGAATCATTTCCTGAATAAAATCTTAGTTTTAATAATAAGTTCAGTTCAAGTGTTGTAAATTGTATTTGTTTTAATGTTTATTATGCCACGTTGTAAAACTGTCATTTGTCACAAATTAAGTCGATGTGTTTATTTTTATCAAAATATTTAATTGACGTAAGCAAATGCAAGTAAAGAAAATTAGAATGCCTATTCCATTGATGTTTTAATTCAAACAATTGTCTTCATTAAAATCATGAAACTTAAAATAACAAATCAAATTAATATTAAGAGAACCGGTATTCATAGTAATATATTTTTACAGTGAATACAAATTTGAGGCTGATTTTATGTTGCGTTGCATATAGAAATATATATTTATTTGTGGAGGCTTTCATATATTGGAAAAAAATTCTTGGGTGCAGAAATATATGTATATTGTATAGATAGATATATAACAAAAAAAAGCGTTGCGTTATAAAATTGAACATACGGTTCGTAAAGATGATTATAAAATGTCGACATCCTTCTATAATAGAATGACATGCTGTGCCTGTGTTACTAAGTCTGTTTTGGCCACCCTGGCATGTGATGAACCCAGGTGTAACTCTCTCCCTCTCTTCCCTCAGGTGCTGTAGGAGGAGACGGGGGAGACGATGGGGACGACAAGGAGAAGGAGGAGGAGGCAGAGAGAGAGAGACAAGAGGCCATCAAAGAGGCGGAAGATCGACGGAAAGAGAAGCATAGGAAAATGGAGGAGGAGAGGGAGAAAATGAGACAGGAAATAAGAGACAAGGTAAGACGAAACGAAACCACAAGGTTTGATTAAGATAATTGATGTGATTAGTTACACGTTGTACCGTCTGAATGGTTGAGTTAGCTAGAGTAGCTTTGATGTTCTGGGAGTTGAGACTACGCTTTATATATGTGCTTCATTACAAGCTACAAAACAGATGGGCACGAGGGAATTAATGTGTAGTCTGTTAGGGTGACATGCACTCATTTTCATTCGTGCACTATTTTAGTTTAGTTTATCTTTTGTTTTGGATTTATTACGGTCATAAAACTTCATTGTTCTATAATCACTGGACAGAAAACTACGAACACATGTTTTTTATAACGGCATCATCAGAACTGTCAAAAACATTATATACTAAGATTAGAACACGTCGTAAATATCGTAAATATAGTAGCGAGACTAATTTTCGAGCTTCAATTATTAAGCAAATAGTTTTTTTTAATAAATTAAAATTAAAGAGTTCTTTAGAATATTTTATTCCATTTATAAATATAAAATCGTTAAATAAATCCTAAAATAATGTTTAATAAATAGATCAAGTTTGATCATTTAAAAAATTCGACTTGAGTCAAGATTAGCAAGCGTTTTAAATTATCAATTACACATATTATATTACACCATTAAAAGTATTAACTTGATTTGATAATTAATATTTATTTATCAACAACAACACTGTTGTACCCCACAAATATGATTATTTTCATGTTTTGTTAAGTCCATATTAATTTTTACTTTCCTAAATTAAATATTATTTCGTTAACCATGGATGTTTTGGATGTTTTTTTCAATAATAAAACACACCACTTTACTTAATTGGAATGAGTAGGGGTATAATAAAATATCATATTACTGGATTGAAAAAACACATTATTCAAAATATCGAATACGAAAGTAATTTTGCGTAATGGGTTTTCGATTATTGTTCAGCTTGTATATTTTGATGGTCGATACGACGATCAATTATTCACACTGGATGTTATTTGAATTGATTGGTTTTTAACGTGTTTTATTATTTTCTGACCCCCACTCCACTAATATGCCTGACTGTGTGACGTGGTTAAATGTATGATGCGCATGTGTACATCCAGCACGTGTACCTTGGCACCTAGAAAACGTATTTTTATTGCCCAGCAATTGAGTTTTCAAAGATCTAGAATTTATTCTTAAATGTCTTGATTTAGTTAGAGTTCGTCGGGAAATGTTTGCTGGGTGGAATAGATCAAATCCCGGTCGGGTTGGTTTAGTTTAATCTCTGGATTGTATTACAAATGATTCTGGAATGTCCTGTAAAGAATTGAAAATAAGAATTACGGTCAATATAAGACATTTTAAATAACATATTACCTTTTGAAAGTAGAATCGAATGTGGGACTAAGAGTAAAATAATTATTAATTTTAAAGAAATTTAGAGTTTTGGTGGAGGTGCCGGGTCCCATGTTCCAATGCTATTTATTTCTAGACAACATTAATTTTTATCGCATTTGTAAATTTGCAATCGTGATTTTACCACAGTAATTAATCATTTAATTTAAAATTATTAAATAATTAAGTTCTACATTATACTGTAGGCCTATATTAATAAGATATAATTAAAAATAATACTCACATTAACTCATTTTTTAATACAATATTAATTTATTCTGAAATGTCTCGATTTAGTTAGTCGGGAAATGTTCGCTAGGTGGAATAGATCAAATCCTGGTCGGGTTGGGATTAGTAATTTCTGGATTGTATTAAAAATGAATCTGGAATATCCTGTAAAAATTAAAACAAGAGTTATCGTCAATATCAGACATTTTAAATAACAAATTTAACTTTTGAAAGTAGAATCGAATGTGGGACTAAGAGTAAAATAATTATTAATTTTAAAGAAATTTAGAGTTTTGGTGGAGGTGCCGGGTCCCATGTTCCAATGCTATTTATTTCTAGACAACATTAATTTTTATCGCATTTGTAAATTTGCAATCGTGATTTTACCACAGTAATTAATCATTTAATTTAAAATTATTAAATAATTAAGTTCTACATTATGCTGTAGGCCTATATTAATAAGATATAATTAAAAATAATACTCACATTAACTCATTTTTTAATACAAATATGAATTTATTCTGAAATGTCTCGATTTAGTTAGTCGGGAAATGTTCGCTAGGTGGAATAGATCAAATCCCGGTCGGGTTGGGATTAGTAATTTCTGGATTGTATTAAAAATGAATCTGGAATATCCTGTAAAAAATTAAAACAAGAGTTATCGTCAATATCAGACATTTTAAATAACAAATATTACCTGTTAAAAGTAGAATCGAATTTGTGACTCAAAGTAAAATAATTATTAATTTTAATGAATTTTAGAGTTTTGGTGGAGGTGCCGGGTCCCATGTTCCAATGCTATTTATTTCTAGACCGCATTAATTTTTATCGCATTTGTAAATTTGTAATCGTGATTTTTACCACAGTAATTTGTCATTGAATTTAAAACTATTAAATAATTAAGTTCAACATAATATTGTAGGCCTATATTAATAATATATCATTAAAAATATTACTCACAACTCTATTTTTAATATAAATATTAATGAATTGCGAAATGTTTATTCATTCTTGAATATTTTTGTCACGGGTAGCTTAATATCGTAGATACGATTTAGATTGTATTAACAAATGCATGACTTTGTCGTGGTTGTACTATCAAAATAATAGTATTCGAAATTCAAATGAGGATTCCTCGTCTAGCTATCCTAACTTCTGTTCAACTACTTAATGATAAATTCCAACCTTGTACAACAACGTAATGTAAACACTCTCCAAACAAAAGTGAACGTTATGAGTAATTACTTTGTCGGGGAAACAATGTTATTTCTGCATTTGAGTAAACAAAGTTCACTGTTGTGTTTTTCGCACTCGAGTATTTGTGTTATTACATTGGAATCTACATGCTGTGAGACATGCTTCACATACATTAGTGCATGCTTTTATTTATTTATCATCTATCATAATATTCAATTCAAATATCTCATTTAAAAAGTAGGTTAATAACTAAAACTACTATGACGTATATGCATACAAAATAATAATTATTAAACAAATGTATAAATAATAATAATCATGTAACAATTATGCACACTAAGACAACATTCTATGATAACTTTTAAAATTTATAAGTATTAAAAAATGTGCAATCAAATTAGTCGAAATAAAGTTAAAATAAATAATTTAATGAATCAAATTAAAATAATTTAAGAAATAAAACAAAAGCAAACAGTAAAAGAAAGAGGCCTACAAAAGTCAGGAAAGCCACAAAACCTAGGGACGAGTTATCATGTACGATATGGACTGTGTTCAATGAAACAACGAGGGTGGATGAAAATTGTAAAATCAATAGACTTTAGTGGGCTGCTTGCATGACTGTGTGCCTGTTCATGTTTGAAGTGTAGTTCAATAACATGTTTGGCTTCTTCGCATGTTGTGAAGGTCCCTGACCTGGCGCAGGGGGGAATGTTGGCTGCATTTGTCGCGTAGCGCAGTAGCTACAACCACTGGGATACGAAGGAGAATAGTGGCGCAGTACCGACAACGACCAGGATAGGGAAGAGAATATGATTAGCTCCTGTCAAGATAGTCACTTTCACGCGATAAACAGTGGAGTCCTTTATATAATAACCTTACATTTGTAGTTTAAACCTTACATTTGTAGTTTTTCTATCGAACTAATCAATTTTTTTTTAAATAGAAATCGATCCAGAAATTACGAAAGCCATCCCAGCGGGGTATCGAACCCCGGTCTCCCGATTGTCGGTCGAGTGCTTTACCCCTAATCTACCTTACAAAGGATGGATTTTTTAATTTCTGGATTGATTTCTATAAAATCATTTACACCTACGGGAGTTTTTCCCGATTCATGAAAATTGAGGAACGATCAATTTTTATCTAAATAATAGCGTCGTATAATCAAGAACAATAATTATGTCGATGTAGTGGATCACTCTGGGAAAGTATTATGAATTACTTTCTATTAATGCAGTATTTACAAATCGCACATTTGTAAAAGTAATGCATGTGTGAAATGTATATTCTCATAAACCCCAAATCGTTACCAGAGCGGCAGAGCCACACCATAAGTTTCAATTGAAACTAATTAGCATTTCTTTGCTGGCAATAATGTTTAACTACCACAATATTATTTCTTGTAGTTTTTTAGAAATAAGTATCGCACTATTATACCCTGATGCTTGTAAGAGCCGCGATCAGTTGCTTTATATATTGTTTTGCAGTATTACGTACGGTTAGGTAACAAAGGGAGCGTAGCTGGTCGAGTCTTGTAAAAGAAAAAGAAAAGTGTTCCAATCACTACAGTGTTAAAAGTAAGTTTTTATGCTAGATGGGATTTACAACACTTGGCTAGAAAACAAGAGTTGGCTTTTTAAAACAATTCTCCTTGTCTCTCAGCAAGCGTGCGTCATAATATGAATTCGGATCGTTGTCGAAACTGCGTCACGGTAATTTTATAAACCACTCTCATCTAAAGCCTACGTCGGAGATACGTATTGCACAGTAGGACTGCTTGTCACTTGGAAGCTTATTATGATGGATTATCTAGAAACCGTAAGACAGACGCATGCACTTACCTCACTAAGATATTACCTAGCTGGGTGGTCGATCAGACGGGCATTGTGCAGTTGCAGTTGAATGTTGGTATGTCAAACAAATTAGAATATCCCCCCTCCTCCCTTACTGACATACACAGTTACTTATTAGGAAGAAACATTCCGCACAAATTCTGATTTGTAAAGATATTCATTGAAAATTTTGGAAAAAAGGAATCGATATTCAGTGTGAGTAACATTTACCATGTGATTAAGCATCAACATTCAGGAAAGCGTCTTTCTTTATAAAAATATTGGAAAGTAGACAAACTATACAAGTGATATATTTTTATATCATATAGTTTAATTTAAGGTGAGAATAACTGGACAAATCAACACAGTATTATTGAATTAAAAAGAATATTGAATGAAGGATTGTGTTAGGGGGAATCAGGCCTTCTATCAGGTCTTCTTCTTCTTCCTCTTCTTCCTCCTCCTCTTCTTCTTCTTCTTCTTCTTCTTCTTCTTCTTCTTCTTCTTCTTCTTCAAATTTCAACAGGAAACCTAACTTTATTATTCTACTACAAACAAACGTGGAATCTTGAATAAAAATTTAACATCCAACACACGAACACCTATAGAGAGGGTGTGTGTGTGTGAGAGAGAGAATGTGTCTGAGAGTGAGAGTGAAAGAGAGAATGAAGGGATCTGAGAAAGAGCGAGCGAGTGAAAGAGAGGGTGGAGAGAGAGTGATATTTTGGGAGAGTGAGAGTGTGTGTGAGAAAGGAGGGTGGGGGGAAGAGTGTTAGTAGTAAAGAGCAAACGAGAAAGAGTGAGAATGTGAGTTTGAGGAGAGAGAGAGAGAGAGAGATGTCCCTACCGTATTGCTCTGCTAGGAGAGGAGACACCAGTCGACCTCGTCTGTTATTACACTAGGGGGATTCACTGACAATTAGCTTCGTTAAGTAATGCGAGGATATACAAGGAATTCAGGAAAGGACGGAGGTGTATTAGTCCGCCTAATGATGCATTGAAATCCAGATTGTATGGAAGTCTGATAAAGTTATCGGCTTGTCTAGTGATGAGATGAGGAGAGGGCAGATATGAATAACCACGGATTTAAACATAATACGGTGTGGCCAGGAGCAAGCTACCATTATCAAGGCGGGCGCAAGAGTTGATTAGTCAAATTACAGAATAGCCGCTACCAAGCAGAATCTAAGCTACATCTAATGAGTGTGGAGATAGAGTTTCGCATGGGGAGAGTTGGGGCTTTTTTAGATTGGGTTCATTGTCGATGAATTGAGAAGAAACCGTTGAATTCATTTTTGTATAATGTTTTCAAATGTAAGTTCCTAGAGTTTTCTTGTAGGCCATATCGGATATTGTAAGAGAATTGAAGTGAAATGGATAAAATAAAAAATAATTAAAAAAATGAACAGGAAAATTGGATGGCGTACAAAATTACTTTAAAATTAAATTGTTATTAACAAAACTTGTAAATGAAATTGTACGAGTAAAGAAACGAAATGTATCGTTTTGGTTAGTGAGCATATGACAAAATGGCACCTTGCAATGGAAACGTACATTGCAAGCAAGTTCTAATTTTATTTCGTGTATTTCATTTGACAAGCGAAACATATGAACATTAATATTCATATGTGTGGCGAGAATAATAATGTCGTATAAATTCATACAAGCCATATTAAAATGTTACTATTCACGGACAAAGGTATATACAAACAAATTATGTCTGAATATCTTATCCTGAAGGCGCATTTAATTTGGCGACTGTAGTGGTTTTTGTAGCGAATATGAACATACCGGTACCGAAAACTTTTTATACGCATTTTATGATTTAAAAGTTAATATTATTTAAATAAGAATTCAAAAGCCAGACTTAAAACTGAATTCAACCATTGTATATTATTGAACATTCGATACAAAATAAATTAATCGGTCAAAATTTTTGCAACTGACAATGTGGCCCTTAGCGGTCGTTTGAATCCAATTCAAATTTATGAAATTGTTAAAATCTCTGTTTATCCAATGGTTGCATAGATCAAATTTATTATAAAACTTCCATTTGTTTTTAATATTTTCTGTTAGGTATGGTTTTAAACAGAAAAACGTACAGAGAACACTCGTAGTGTGGTAATTATGTATAGATGACAAAAATATATCGGACATTGTGATAATAGGTACCTTACATATTTATTGATTTTGAGCGTTAAGGGGACCTGTACGTCATATGGGAGAAACTATAACATTTTCTTATGTTAAGATGTTTGCAAGTTCTGCTTCACCGTCGTTTATATTGGTAGCTTCTGAAAATCCAAACATTATTAGAGTTTGCATTATTAGAGTTATGTATTGTTATTTAAACGTTTTGGGCATTTGTGTTGTTGATTCATGGTATGTTTTTTGTTCTTTATTGGATGTTTATCTTGCTTTTATTATAACATTTACTCCGTTGGTTTTAATATCACGATTAAAATTAGTTACACTTAAACTTTGGATTAACTATCCTAGTGTGTTCTACCGTGTTGACCAGTCAAGTATAAACAAACTCTAATTCTAACTTCTTGATTAATTTTTAAATGATAAAGTGATGGCCCACTCGAGAGTTGAACTCATTCATCGGAGTTGAGAAACTCACTTCATCTCAGTTAGCGGTTGTGTTGGTGGCCCAACAGGAGAATGCTTCTCGGAGAAATATCAAATATCAACTACATTCTGACTTATTTCTGGTGTTTGTCACCCACCAGTTGACATTATTACGTAGACAGACGTGTCACTTTCCTCCGTATTCTATCAGCCATTAGCATCACGTGTCATCTGACATCCGACTGTAGATGCCACGCGGTGTCACTCGCCTTGTGACACGTCTCAAAACACAGCTGACAGCAACGTCGCAACCCCTCACATACGCACTTAGTGATGCCGTTCCCACTCTTCACATTTATTTGTGTGATTCATATTTACAACTTGTTTATGGACGAAATAATTGTTTGGGGCCATTTTGACTGTTTTATTTATTTATTTATTAATTTATTTATTTAACGTCTATCCTATTCAGTTATGAAAACTGATTTACAAAGGAGGACAACTAAATAAATCTAATTACATAGATGCAGACACAACAATGAACTACATTTAAGTAAATATTTGAAATAGTAATATTACAACAATGCATTAAATATTCAACAAATTTGATAACAAATAAAAAGGATATTAAATGCAATTTATGAATGAATCGAATATATAAAAAAGGGGGTGGGGAATGAAAAGAAAAGAAAAAAGAAAAGAAAAGAAAAAGAAAAGAAAAGAAAAAAGAAAAAGGAAAGGAAAAAAAAGAAAAGAAAAAAGAAGAAGAAAAAATAAAAACATTAAAAAAAACGAAAAGAAAAAAATTCATTCATATGAATGTTTTAATATGTTCAATAATTTTGTGGAAGAAATAACATAACACAAATATTATATCATGTTGTTTATGGATTGCCGACTGTATTTTTTATATCCCCAATATTGTAATGGGGACAAAATAACAAAATTCAACGCTTCAATCAATCAATTGATGGTTTATTTGGTGTGATTGCGACTGGTCACATATAGCTGTTAGTTTTATATTATATTATTTTATGGACAAAATATTAATCGATTATTCAGTTGTTAGATTGATTATTTGTTGTCATTTCTACTATACATTATTCTGAGCAAAATAACAAAATTCAACGATTGACTCGATTGTTTGATCTACCTCTTGAATATATTTCGTGTTGTTTTTTCAATGTTTTGCGTGGATGATTAATTCATGTTATTTTTCTCTCTGGGTATAATCAAGGCTTATTCTGCTTATTATAATGGATGCGACTTTCGTGTCTAAATAGACAGTTGACTGGCTCTATTGATATATGACCACAGTCCACTGCGTATCGTGGGTTTTATTTGTGTATCGTTGTGGTCGTTACATCACACAGAACGTTACACGGGGACAAAAATATCCCGTTTGATGTCATTTGAGGACAATTTTTAGGAATAACTCAGTAATACCTTTGTGAAATTGTCAGTATTACCGAATTAGATGTTTTGTCAATATCTAAACTTTGAAATGTAAGCTCTTTGTGTATTTTACTTGTCAGCATAAAAAAGAACAATAAATACACATTGTTAACATCAAAACGACATGTGTGGTTTCATAGAACATTGATATTTGAAGCAGACAATCCGCTCAAAGGTTCTTGGGTGTAATGACCGATAGAAGTAGCCCACGTGTAAGACTCTAGACTCTGATTCCGAAGGTCGACAGTTCGATATTAGCCACCAGATATCCTGAGTCCTGACATAAGTTAGCTACGAGGTTTTCTTCGATCAAAAAACAAAATGCTCAGATTGAGTCCTGTACAAATGACCATCCCCACTAACCTCCCACCCTATACCTAGAAAATACCCTTAAAACAGGCAAATTATATTGAAATGTTTAAAATATTTCTTGTTGTTATATTTTTATAAATTTATAAGGTTCGCAGTCACAAAGTGTGTTGTGAGCTATGCTCTTTTCTACCATCCTCGCAACACATTAAATTAATTAATGTGTTGCGGAACAAAAAATAAAAAATAAATAAAATTGTTTTCTATGAACCTTATGTTATTGAGGTTGAGCTTTCAGATTATGAAAACCGAGTTTTGCTTTTCGCAATATAGCCATGCGAAGGTTTTGATCATTAGATTGCAGGAAAATCAGCAACCACTTTTTTTTTAAATAATTATCGCAACTCGCTATTGTGCGTGACCTCGCTTAATCTCGTATCTCGTGGCAAATGTTGAAACGAGGAAAGTAGGCCACATCACGTGCCTCTCCAATCTCTTATGAATAATGACAGTGGGGCCAACTTGCTGAACATGCAATGTGCTGATCTATACTCGGCTCCGAGCAGTCGTCGACATGAAACAAGGAGCTAGGCAGGATGGGAAACAACTCTACATGACCATAAGTCAACGATGCTAGTGTTGCCCTTGTTTGTAATCAGTTTTTATAACCGAATAGGATACACGTAAAAATATGGATAAAAATAAAATTTCTAACATAAGAGCAGCCAATTCAGGAGGCTACTAGTATAATATGGACAATACCAATATTCATTCAAAGGTTTTTCATATATATACCTATTCCTCTTGTCACAAGACAAATTTTCATATATATACCTATTCCTCTTGTCACAAGACAAATTCTGGAGTATACACTACAAAATAGTTCTAAAAACACTCTTCCCTATAATTATGCTAACACGCTGACATTTATAAATAAAAACATCACCTTTACATTTTCTTCAGCACTTACTTTGTATTTTATGGCCTCTTTCAAATTTTGAATCAAATTTAAAACTCGGTTGTTGGCAACCACAAGCTGTTGATATATTAATAAGCAATCACTAATGAGTTTTTAGAGTGAAAACCTTTCGGTTCTGCAGATAATTTGTATGTGTTTCATACTTTGCTTAGCTACCTGAATAGGGTTAAGTTAACCCTGGGCATGTTCCCTACCATTAATTATTATTTCAGACTACATACTCAAACTTCTGGTAGATTTTATTCGAGTGTGTCATGATTATCTTTGCGTTTACACAAGTGTAAAGAGTTACACTTTGTGCAACGTGTAGTAAACTATTGATCGTGTTCGTAATCTTATGAAGCCCTACGATGACATGAATACTGGGGTAAGCCAGAGGTCTAAGAGTTTATACTCTATACATGCCATGAGACATTTTAATTGGCATTTCGAGTACTTAACCTGGTAGACATTCAGACGAAGCCAAGTGTATTAGTCGGTGTTTGAGAGACCTCCCCCCACCCCTTCCCCCACAACCAAGTTCTCTTAAGAGAGACCGTCAACTTTTTACACTAACTTAGAAGGTACCTTTTTTCTGCAGACTTAAATAATAAAAGTTGTTTGTAATGAATTATTTTTTCAGGGTTTTAATGGGAATATAGGAATATAGGAATAGATCAATCGTCTTTGTTATGATTATTAATATGATTTCAAATAACGTAAATTACTCCCAAAATATGCGGTATTGTACTTATAAACAAATGAATCCGAAGAACAAATTTCAATCTACCATAAAAACAAATTTTTCTCAAAATCACTCACATTGTAGTACCTTAATTTCAAAAACGGATTATTTTATAGACCGCAATCTGGGAAAATTGCAATCGCATGCGACCAATCCAAAAATCAGAGTACGTCCGTTGGTCTTGCTTGATTACCTAACTTCTTTTCTTCCTCGATCTGTTCTTCCGGGCAATCAGTTTAAACGTACCCGACTTCTCGCAAACGCAGCAGCTGAATTGTGCTAGCGTAGGCCTAAGGTTGCGGCAGTAGGGGGGGGGGGTCCTCCTTCTTGTCAAGGGCAGTGGCTGGTCAGCATTCTTAAACAACGGAACGCAATTTGTCTGTGTCTCAAAACTCATTCTAGAAAGTTGCTGTTGTCTTATCTAACTTCTGCAAGTTTATCTCTGTTACTGTTTGTGACCATTTACCTGCTAACAATGAATATAAAGCTAGGTTTGGTTAAGTGTTCATCAAACATATACAAATTTCTTTTAGTCTTCAAACACGAGTTCTGAGTTCATCAGGTTTTCGGGTACAGTTGTAAATGGAAAGATTTTTACAACTTAGCACAATACGCCATATTCAACATACTTAACATTTAATAATTATACTTAAAGACAAGTTACTTCTGAACCATTATTGCACCATCATAGACAGATATTTGTCTCAAAACGAGAATGTGTGGAGATGATCCGATTCTATGGTTTCATGTCAAAATTGGTGAATACTAAGTTACAGTTGTATAAGAATGTATAAACGACGCGTTCACAATGGCGATAATATTTCTGCTCGACCTTAAATAAGCCGATTACGAGCAGTAGATGCTCACATTTATCCGTGCATTATTAATACAAAACGCCACCAATTGCTCACTTCAAGTTCTTTGTTGACCCACCAGCATGTCTCTGTGTATATAAGCGATAGTACACAAACTTTCGATGGGCGTAAGTTCATCGAATCGCATGGTTCGATCTAGGCTAAGTATCTCTTTGTGTGATTGTTACCTACAACAACTGCGACAATTGTGTTTTGATAGTAAATACAAATCAATAATTGCAAATCCATGTTGTCATCAGCAGTGAAAACGCCCGTCAAAAGCTGTCAGCATACAATGCGTTTCACTGGTGGTAAATTGAAGTCCATTAAGTCATGATGGTGAAGGGGGAATTAGATAAATCAATGTGTACAAAGTGACCATTTTGAAGTAGTAAGGCGAAAAGGAAGATTGAAGGAAGGACTTGCCTTGAGAATTTCTCCATACTCGCAAACAATACTCAACACACCGGAAAAATAATGCAGATATCAAAAGTGAGTTTGAGAAAATATTAAAACAAAAACAGCGTATTACATAAATGAGGATAACTTTTGATTACTTCATAATTTGAATAAGGAGAAGTACTTGAACAGCTAAATAGAAATCATTCCATCGACATGACAAGTAATGCCCTCGTGTTTTTTGCTACTAATATCGTAAGTTATTATTCCGATATCGATGACAACGCTTGTCTAATATACAATGGACTAGTTCGGGAGGTCGCCACATTTCTGGGCATCGGCTGCCCCAAGGAATTTTTCCCTTAAAATAAATGTGTAAATACTTCTTAAACATTCCCACCTAATTATTCTCCAAACCTAAATATAAACAGTCGAAAACAGACCCTTCTTAAAATAAGTATTAGTTCACATTTTGCAAAGCTTTACCATAAAGCGTAGACCCTGATTTGTCTTTAAATTGTGTTTAAAAATTTTCAATATCAGATAGGGTTTATTCCACTATTTTACCTACTTCGAAACTTTAAACCATAAAACCCCTGATCTTATTTTTATTAACCGGTAAAACTTTCTACATTCCGAACCTCGCCAAGTCAACATCATGATGGGTCTCGGTACATTCAGTCTGAACATTATGAAAATGTGCTCTCTCTCTCTCTCTCTCTCTCTCTCTCTCTCTCTCTCTCTCTCTCTCTCTCTTTCTTTCTATAAACTCTCTCTCACACTATCTCTCTCTCTTCTCTCAAGTACGCGACAAGAATGTTTGCAAACTACTTTCCCAGTTACAACTAGTGTTTGAACACAAACACTCTGAAACAAACGGTCTTTTAACTTCACACGACGTTTTTCTTGACAAATATCACATTGTTTAACAACAACTTGTATTATTTAAACGAACAATAGGTTTTTCTTGGGAAACGTATCATAAACAATGTTGTTTCAGGGTGAAACTCTCCCGCGGAAACTTTTATCGCGGATATATAAAAGTTTGTCTGGCCGAACGAAGTAAGAGTCAACACGGAATCCTCTTAGAGTGTCAGCCTTGACATCTTTCCACGGCATAAGTGACGCGCAAACACTCGGCGTGTTATTGTATGCATGCACTCTAGAAAACCCGACGACACAACCTCACAATCGGCAGTCGGCGTGAAACTCAATAGACCCGCGGAGTTCCATAGTAAACAGCAGTAGGGCGACAAATTGACAACTACAATAGAGCATACATTTTATACAAAAGTATCTACGTATGAATGCCCGTAAATAAATACACATCAGTTAACCCATTGTGAACCGCTTCAGAGGCTAAATAGACGTCTGATATACGTAAATATTTTATGAAAATGTCCTACGAACTCAATCCCAGCATTTGAATTCGACTCGGAAATGTTTTGAACACAATTTCAGCTTGTATTACAAGAACGAAACCACTATTCTATTCCAATTGTGTCAGAAAATAATGCACACGCTTGGATAGAAACCCCGTATGTGTCTATTTTCTCCCTCGGTTTAACGAAAGTAAAGAAAAATAAAATGTGTAAATCTATTTTTAAATTGGTCAACCTGTATTTTTTAACTTCACCGAGGCTCTATGAAAGTTTTTTTAACAAAGGTTTGTGATTTTATCCTTTGCTTCATAGCTTTAATCCTAGAACTATAAATGTGTCCTCTGGGACACGCACACATTCACAGTGTTTTCGTTACAAAGTCCTAATTCTAGCCAATGTGGCAAAGGATTCGTTGATATTGTTTGTAGTTTGTCAACCTTTATGATGAAAATGTCAACCAACCAAGTAGATTCAGTTGGAAGCAGCGTAGGGTGCTTTCAGCTTTGTCAAACAAAACAGATACCATTCGGACTAACAACAGCTCCCTCGACGTCCTAAGAAGACCTCACGCTCTCAACTCAAGAGGGGTCAAATTGACTCTAGTAGGGAGTCGTTAATTACTAATTGTGACTCCCTAACGGAGTCAGATTGACCTCCTTGATGTAAACACAACGAGTCACCGCCATCTGGACGCGTCGTCGCAGCGACAACATCAGCCAGGCGGTGGAAGAGACGGCGGGAAACTACGCTCTGCAGAAGACAACATAGCGTATTTTATTCAGGATTTAGAGTGTTTATTTTAAATGTTATTACTGAATGTATTATGAGTATTTTGCGTTCTATTAAATGTTGTTTTAATATTATATATAGGCCTAATTAGATTATTTTCTTAAAACTTGTTACTTTGAAACTATGCCGTATTGCTATATTTTGTGATATATTTATTGCAATGTATTATTAATCAACTCAATATATAATCATCTTAATTCAAATTTACATTTTAAGACTCTTGTAGATTTGCAACTTATCTATACATTGACAGTTATTGGCATATAGCTGCTATCTTCGTAATAATACAACTTTCAGTGACGTTTAAATGACTTGAATTATTTTGTACTGCATTTATCTGCTGAATGGCTTAGAAACAAACTCTGTTGTCCTTTTAAAAAATACAGGGGCTTCATTATGACGCCCTTTCTTTGGAGTGTGCAGATCATTTAGAAATTAAAGTAATATGAGTCAGTATAGAATTTAAGACGTGTAAGTTCAAACATTAATGATTATTACAGATATAAGTTAAAATACGCACGTGGCATTGGTCTTAAAAAACCTATAATTAAACGTAGTAAATCCCCTTTATGGTCTAAGTTAAAGTTCTGCAGATTATGACTTGAATAGAAAATAATAACTCATCTAGCTTTTAATTTCGAAATCTCAAACGCCAAGACTTTCTAAAAAGAATTGTTGTAATAAATGTGAATGTTTTCAATTACCGTTGTACTCGAAATGTATTGTTGATCTTTATCGTTGTGTTTATCGGATTTCTTTCGTTTTTTTTCGTTTTTTTATTAATTTCTTTACCTTTCTTTTTTTCTTTCTTTCTTTCTTTCTTTCTTTCTTTCTTTCTTTCTTTCTCTTACTGCAATTATTTTTTCTTTTTTATATTTGGTTCATTATTAATTTCATTTATATCCACTTTGAATTCATGTATCACCAAACAATTGGGTTATCAATACATTGTTATTGTAATATTACTATTTCAATCTTTAATTACTTTTAATTCATTGCTGTGATGTATTTATGTAATTAGATGCAATTAGTTGTCCTACTTTGAAAATCAGTTTTTTAACTGATTAGGAAATTCGTTAAAAAAATAAAAATAAAATTGAAGTTGAAATAATTTTTAAAAAAGGCAAACTTTTTAAGAAGCAAATCGTGCAGGTATGTTGGGTCTACACTGTAAATAATTTCCACGCGATATATCGATCTTCTGTCCACCTGACGTTCACGTTCCCAGCCCGGTTTCGTCTAGACAAAATGTGTTATTCCACGCATGTGATTTCTTATTAAGATCTTTGCGTGTTCGTTGCATGTAGCGATATGTTGTTGATTCTCGTTTGAGGGCATAAAACAGGCTTGTCAACCTCTCATAAAGTTCTTATATTCTTATTGATGTTAAGAAGACTTATCCCTTATTCATGAGCATATCCCGTTGAGCCTCGCGGGTATTTACTCAATATATGGTAATTGTTTCCGGACTAGGGTATTACTTTCAGAGCGACAAACCCTGACTTATTGAGATTTGCAATATTTTCTCGTGTCCTCAAAACAATATGCAATCAAATGAGTAGAAAAATTTGAATACTAAAATTTGCAATGTAAATGGGTGATTGAACGTGATGACGAGGATTTTTTCATTTCTCTTAGGGATAAAATGTCGCAGAAGTTGCCGATCTATACAAACTTACTACCTTCGCATATCTCCAACTTTGTTACATTTGGTTCATCTACGAGAAAATATAAACATTAGTGGGGACAAAAATACACTTTGAAATCATAGTCTGCAATATAAAAGTAGTATTATGTAAATTCAATGTATTTTTAATCACTTCGTAACAGTCAACAAAACCCTTTTTGTCATAGTAATTAATTATAAAGTTTTCCAGGTAGCCTAATGGGTGGTAATAAGTATTTTGCAATAAATGTTAGATTATTTTGATATATAATAACAATGCGATGTCAGTGCTTAATAATTTTTCATAATTAACCAGGAAAACTTGATTCCTAATAATGTGTTGTACATTTTGTGTATTATTCCAAAGCAAACATTTTAATGTCCAGGTTGGGTTTTTAAAAAAAATCCATAAAACTGAAATACTTTTAAAATAAACTTTAGAGATGAGTTATTTTAAACAATTTGTTTAGAACCCTAATTATTTTTGTTTAATTTGGTATGTTCTTTGTGCAACTGGAGCAACAAAATGTTTGATTTCACCAAAATCTGTTGATGTAGTTTTTATTACTTTAAGAAATATATGTATATGTGTTAATACATACAAACGGAGCGTTATACAAAAAAAATAAGCTAAGTTTGAGTTTATCTTTAAAAAATCATATGGCTTAATATGTGCTGGTTGCTTGTAGTAAAAGTTAATGTATTTTTTATGGGGGCAATAATGGCAATGAATAGCTAACAATTACCAATTTCCTAAAGCTGGTGTATAAAGTTTCACGGCAGATTGTGTATATTCCCCTTTCCCTCACACGCGCAAACCAACTGTTTTAATAAGTGAATTCAGAATCTGTATTCTTAGAGCTCTCCATGTTAACATTAGAAATTCCAGGAGTCAACTTTGTGATATTATCTTGTGGTTGGTTCTTCTGCCCCGTAGAATGGAAACGTTGGTGCGTGTGATAGTAACCATGACGTAGTGGGTGTTGTTCTAAATCTTCTACCTCGGGGTGTGAATGATAATAATGCCACAAAGACGGAGGCAACTATGATAATTAGTTCCCGAGGCATCCGTTCACCGCGCCACACTCGACTTGACGGTCCAAGTTATTTCATTTCGCCTCCCCCTTCAATAATATGCAGATATCATCGTTCGCGAGTAGCGACGTAACTTCAGATGGTTGTTGCCTCGAGACTTTGAGCATGTTCGCCGTGTTGTTGGAGCTATCGCTATCTCTCTCTCTCGGTTTGTAAGTCAACAGCTGTGAAAGTTAAAGTTGAACTGGTAAGTTGGAAAATACAACCCTCGTGGGAAGGTTTGACCTGACCTCGGTAATTGATACGTAATCATCGCGAATATTGAATAGGACTGTGAACAAATTAGAGTACGAGGTCGAGAGTTCGATTCCATTAGAATGTACCAAACTCTCCAATTACTTATCAAATTTTTCTGAAAATGAAATATACACCCCTTATAGCATATTATAGCAAGTTCTTTTTGTAATATTAATAAATCAAATTAAAGTTATAGTGGTCTTGAAGATATTGCAGCGTAAGTGATGCATTGTTCTAAACTGAAAACGTTAAGTCGCGCGTTGTTGAAGTAATGGGGCATGACTGCATGTTACCAGATTCGTTCGTCTGTGAAAAATTGACTTAGTCAAGATTTTTCTTCAATAATTAAATAAATAAAATAATCTTTTTGAAGTAATCGTAATTAAAATGGTTAAAAAATCGAACTTGGCATGTTTCCATAGGATTTTAGCTATCTCCTCTAATTACGGAATATTTAATTCATAATTAAGGTTCAGTGAAAATTTACAATCGGTAACGTTAGGAATAAAGTCGAGAAGTTTTGAATCGTAAAAACGAATCATCGCGATTTTTATAAGAATAACATTTCCGATTGCGTAAAGCGTCGCAGTTCTAATTCAGAGTTCGAGCTCCATAAATTCATCGCATCCATATCGTTAGATCGTTTACAAACACAAAAATTAAAAAAAAAAACGCTATAAGAAAGAAACAAAGTTTTTAAAAAAAACATTATTTTCCATAGTGTAGTATGAAATTTTTCGCGCTAGCATGATACAATCTTCGTAAAAATCACTAAAAAACATTGTTTCCCGACTAACCAAATCGAGAAATTATACTTTTACTAATAACAGACCTCCAAAGTTTAATATGAGAATTATTAAATTAGAATGTTCAACAAAATAATCCTCTTTATCGTTTTTAATTTAGTCTTTGTTTAATGTACGTTTTTTTGACGGGATTTGAATCTACACTCAGACACTGTTAAGAGTATTCTTCACACATTCATTGGAGCTCGAGCGCTTGGCGCGTGCTATTTAGATTTTCTCAGTTCACATAACAATTATGAAAAATGCGTAAATGTTGTAACATAGTTTAATCCACGTTTTAGGTTGTTCGTAATTTTTAACGGTCTAACATGGGAACCAAGACATAAAAACATCTTCCGGAACCTCAAAAATGAATTTTTCGTGTTTTTCTGTTCCGGAAGATGTTTTCCGTTTTAGCTTACATGTTAGACCGTTGAAAATTATCAACGACCTTAAACGTGGATTAAACTATGCTACAACATTAATACATTTTTCATAATTGTTGTGTGAACTGAGGAAGTCTGAATAGCACGCGCCAAGCGCTCGAGCTCCAATGAATGTGTGACGAATACTCTTAACTCTGACCACCACTATATGATGTGTCTATAGAAACTATCCAACTTTTTGACTCAGTGAATCTTGTTTCTGATCTAACCAGAAAATTTCCACAGCGTACAAGTCCACTGTGAATCTATTGCTAGGGCCTAGGGCTGTCGTAATTGTTGTACGATCGCTTCAAACATATCACGTGGAAATAAATATTTTAGCAGTTCACATATTGGCCATCAAGTTCAATAACAGATGGTGTATTTTATTGATGTAATCATAAGAGGGGTTCAAAAAAACAAAAACAAAATGTTCGACCTGGTAATTGAACAACAAACAGTGAGTCCTCGTGTCACACTCAGATGTGCTTGAATGCCACGTTGCCACACTCTTACACTGAAATACTGTTGTATATTTATGAATGGTTGAATGGATGGTGAATCTAGTGATTGAGGGTTTCAGGAAACAAATGACGCGAGAGTCGCTTCGTTGATGATTCTCTTACTCTGATTCGCTTACAATACTTAATTAGCAAGGAGTGGACGCAAGCAGGGCACATCTGCCTGGTCTTAATGTTACACAATTCTAATGACTTTTAAAAACGTTGTTCAAGGGTTGAAGAAAGGTTAAAGAAGTCATATTGTCCTCCTTTGCACACTAGTTGTTACTACTGACAAGAGCAAAATAAGTTAACGGTACACTGTGAAACATGTTGTAAAAAAATGTTATGTAAATTATGTAATAATTATAATGTTTAATGTCAATGTTTAATGTTTTATGTGTTATTCGTTTCATTCAATTCATTCAATGTGTTTAAGTGTCTTTTGTGTATTGATATTGTGTATTTTTGCAGTACTTGTATGTCAGTTTCCCCCAAAGTTTCTCACACTGTTCTTATTTCTCAGTTAACCCCCAAAGTGTCTCACACCGTTCTTGTGTTTCCAGTACAATATCAAAAAGAAGGAAGAGATTCAAGAGATCCCCGTCGAAGACAACCCCCTGATGCGGAAGAAGAAAACTCCTGAAGAATTGGCCCGCGAGGCGGAAGAAGCTGATGAGGATGACTTTACCAGTAAGACAGGTTCAGTAACTCGCCGCACCTCACCCCATGTCGCTAGTAGTTAGCACTTCGACTGCGCTCCCTCGGCCGCCATGTTCAAACAAGTTGTCCATCAGTGACGCTTGGCACCTAAGATAGAAACAAGCGGCATTACCTAAAACAACTTCATGGTTTTATATCTCTCGATTTAGCTCTAGGGAACACTCACTGGGGAAGAATTGATTAAGTTTAAGACAATGCAATTGTAAACATTGTATTAAAATTTATTTTGTATCATTTTTTTGAGGTCCTAAAGACATCGTCATCAGTGTCTGGTTTAACTAACAAAACAATCTAAAAACTAAATTGTTATAAATTTAAGGAATAACCATTATTTAAATAATAACTTTTTTATTTATGCCGCAATTGGAGGAAGAATCAAAATGGCTGTTACCTAAGCAAAGAAACCAATAACTGGCCATTATTTGGTTCAGTGACAGCCATTTAAGTTTGTTCCGCAATTGTTGCATAAACACGATGGAAAATATATCTGTCATGTAGACAAGTCATTTAGTACAAAATTAATAATAAAAATTAAAAAACTTGTTTAGTCTACCCACTCAGTCACATTAACAACAAAACAGTATTGACATCATAGTAAAATCATGAATTAAGTAAATATTGATATAAGTACACGCAATTATACTAGTGCCTTCAACAAGAATTACCAAGTAAATACACACAAACATGTTGGCTGAACATTAATCATGTTACGTGTTAACCATATTATAGGGAAACAATACAGAATTATTGATTTTTTTTTTGAATTTTTACTAAATTTCACCATACATCGTATTTTTGTGTTATGTCCAATCTATAATGTGACTATAAACTACGTCTAGATTAGCCAAAGTGCATAAATATGAGACATTAAGCAATATCCAATCAAAATATCATTAAGACAAGCCAAACATACAAAAAAAAATACAGATATAGGTAATACAATTCTTAAACTGCTAGAAAACATTCAACAATGAAAACTAATTGTTTGTTGGAAGCTTTCTCGGTTATAAAATATCATGACTTTATGAATTTGCCTACAAAAAGAGTCATGAAATGAAAAAAACTAATATTGTTTTCAGTCTCAAAACTTTAAACTTAGAATACAAACTGTTTGCAGTTTAGATTTTCTCATAGCACAAATTTTTTGCATCAAAGCTGGTACATATTTCAAAATTGAAAATTACATAATTACTTTTAGAAGGTGGTTTAAAAAATTATTGGGAGATTTATGGAAAATAAAATGAATACGTACTAAGATATAAATCACATTATTTTGTTTAAGTACCACAAAGTCCATTACTTGTTGTTTTCAGTGACATAGCTAAACACAATCAGACATAGTTCCATGAAATAATGATGTTGTTATCTGAAGTTAGAACAAGTGAAGTACGGTCGGTATTATCACCTGAAGTAGAATAGGAACCGGAAACAGGACGGGGAACGGAATAGTTGAATAGTTCATACAGCTGCGTGAGAGATCAGATAAGAACCGGTTAATTGTTCTGACAATGTTGATGAGGATTGTTTATTACCACTTTCATAACACGAGACAATTTATGACTGCTACATAATGAATTATATTTGTATTGAGATATCTACACCATTACGGTTGACCTCACATGGATAATATAACAATTAATCGGCAACCGATCAACACAATTAATTTTTTAATTCATTTATACTATTTGAAATTTCCTTTAAATGGATTGTATGGGTCTTATATAAATTTGACTCTGCAGATTGGAGATTCTCTCTATTTTTATGATGCGGCAGCCGCCCTTAAGTTTGTAATGCGTATGTACTCAAACTCTTTCCTCAACACTCAAAATCAAATATGAGCTTCATTGTTGATATTTCACACTCACCTCAGTATAATTATAATTTAGAATAAGATATGTTCAAGCTATAAACTGTTGGTTGTTTCTTAAAGCCTCGTCTTGGCCGTATTGACCACATATATTACATAAAACATACTGTAAGGTGTACACAGTGACAACCCCACGTTTTTAAGCACGGTACTTAACCTTTCTAGCAATTCACCATGAAGCAAACGGTCATTCACCTTCACCTTAGTACACAACTGCATGACACACAAGTACTGTAGTGTCCACACAAATTTAGTTTAGAGATTTGATGTGCAATTTATTTTGGCCTAGATATGTTTAAATTCAGATTCCCAAAAGTACGGTTCACAACCTAACATAAAAATAGAAAACACGTGCATAACGAAATAATTGTTAATTATTTAATTAAATAGGCATATAATGGAACATTAATTTGATCGTGACGTACACTCAAGAATAGTACTTTAAATGAGTGAACTTATCTTGAATTAAATTGTATTTTTTTTGTATTTTTGTGAATTGTATTAAAATGAGTGAACTTGTCTTGAATTAAATATTAGGGAGTCAAACAAAACATTCTTATTTAAAATATTTTGGACATAAAAAGTACTGATATCTTGCAAATGTCGTAGCATTATTACACTTTTCACATCTCACAAACTTCACTAAACAAGTCAACAAGTCACTAAACACACTCACATAAAAATGATAAAAATTGTTTTCTTTTATCTTTTTAAAGAAAAACATGGTGACTTGTGATAAGGGTTAACTTTTAATAATAGTCACACTCACATGAGATTTGTCGGTCATGGCTTTTCGCGCGTTCCTCTATTGTCATCGTCAAGGCTGCGTAAAACTAAAACGAGGTCGCTCCACCGAAAGTCTAGGAAACTGTTTCTGGCTTTCGGATTTCGGAGATGATTTTGTTTCAGTTGTGAGTTTGACGAAGGACATAAAGGGTCGCCAGAAAGGCAATAAAAGACGGCTATCGAGTATTTGACCTATGCTATCCAGTTAACAAGTTCACAAAGTGTTTAAGTAGAGTTTAGTATTTAAAGTTCATTGATAAAGGTAAGTTGTTTGTTTAGGGTGATTT
Organism: Sweltsa coloradensis; assembly: GCA_024449915.1. NCBI lineage: Eukaryota > Metazoa > Arthropoda > Insecta > Plecoptera > Chloroperlidae > Sweltsa > Sweltsa coloradensis. The sequence goes on from JAMZAV010000224.1 coordinate 909,481, forward strand.
CACCTCCAAATTTAAGTTTTCTAAAATATAAATAAAAGTTTGGGAGTAAGTACATCAAATATAGTATTTCTAGTCCCTCACAGACTAAGTAAATTGTTAAGATGAGTGGTAAGCATAATATCCACCAGTGCAATTTTTTTTAATAACGAACGCAGGAACAACTATTTACATATGGTTCTCCTGATTAAATAAATAAATAAATTTGTATTTAGCGTCTACCCACTCAGTCATATAACTGATTTCTTCACTGCACGATTTTGTTTGTAATAATTGGCCCCATTTAAATCAATTAACTAAAATATTTTGCATTCTACGATATTTTACTTATGCCTGTATGAATACTTCTTCTCTATCGGCAAACGTAACATATCTCAAAACGTGAGATAATCAAGATGAGAGTTTGCAAATTTTAGAACAGAGCTAAGGGACCGGTCATGGTGTCTCATGCATAACGTGCCGGACTCTGATTCGGTAGGACACAAGTTCGAGCCCCGTCACCGGAAATCCCGCCTCAAATTATGTTCAGGTGTTTTCTCCAGTCAATATTAACTCTTAAAAAGTCCTCGTACGTCCCTTCATATTTTCCAAATTCCAAAATACCTATAGTTGGACACCCGTCAAGGGACATTGTACTCTGGGTTGGTTTTCCATGATATTTATTTTATTTTATTAAGAAACAGAGCTTAGTGAAAACAAAATTACTTTAATAAACTTTGATTTTGAATCCCTATTTTTTGCACAATAGGATACCATATTATTATTAATGTTGATGTACGAACTCTTTCAAATATGTGTTATATATTATAGAAAACGTTGATTTGTGTGTGAAATCAACTTAAAAGGTACATGGCTTGTTTCTATCTGCTAGCTTTTGCTGTTTGCTACGTTGCCTTACTACGTTTAAGAGTAAGCTCAGATGCACCAGTGCAATGCTTCATATATTATCACAGGATAAACATGGCCGCATGGACCGGTTACTCTGTGTCACGTGATATGCTTCTTCCAGGCTTTCTTTCTGCAATGAATGTGTAGTTGGTACAACTGGTTCCTTACTAACATAAGATTATTTCTAATTTCAGAACTGAAAAATTCTATAGAGACACAAGTGAATGAAATCAAATCACAAATTGAGAGCAAGTGCGTTCTGCAGTAGTGCCGTAGAAGAATTGGCATGTATCGATTTTTCTAGCAGCTATGGCGTCATACTATATCGACATGCAAAAGCAGCCAACTTGAGCCAATGTTTTTTTTTTGCAAAAGCAGTCGCATTGAGTCAACGATTTTGCAAAATCTTTAACCTTTAAAAGATGGTTATTTTGCAAAATCGTTAATCTTGAGTAGACTTTTGCGAGGCAGTCGCCTTGAGTCAATGTTATTGCAATAGCAGGCACTTTGAATCAATGTTTTTGCAAAATATGTTGCCTTGAGTCGATGTTTCGCAAAAGTAGACGCTCGAGTCTGCTTTTGCGAAAATATTCATCTCGAGTAAACGTTTTTGCAAAAGCAGGCACTTTGAATCAATGTTTTTGCGAAAGCAGTCACCTTGAGTCAATGTTTTTTTATTTGTTTGTGATCTAACAAGAGACTGCGATATTGTAGCGACCAACCAACAATAATAATTAATAATTAATTTTAAACTAAAATATTATATAAATGACGTGTAAAGTAAAATAATTAAATCATACATAATAATAACATTATTGAACTAAACGTGCTTGGCATACTGCTAGAATTTTTGTAGTTTCAAGGTAAACGAAAAACATTTTTATTGTGGATTACAAATAAATAGTTTTTATAATCAACAAAATGGCGGTCGAAGAGGAGGTTGAAGAAAGAAGAAAACATCTGCTTATTTTTAATTCAAGAGATATTTTGAAATTTAACTAGTTTTTATCTTGATGTTAGAGGTAAACAAAATGGCGCTCAAATCCCGGTGTTTTGAAGATACAAACGACAAAAAATGTAATATAATGTTATATATTTTTATTTCCATTGGTTTTCCAGCAATGTTCTTTTCTATTAAGAAAGGAGACAGTGAATACGGAAGGCAACCTGGTGCAACCTGGTGCAACCTGGCGCAACCTGGTGCAATAAGAGTATCGAGACAAACTTTTAATTCCATAGAACACACCGAGCTAGAATTTAGACTAACACCCACTGTAAGGTGGGCACCCAAGACGTGTACATACATGTGTAGTGATTATCTTTAGGAATGTTTATTGGAATTTTTAAATGGCCCGACGATTTGTTTAACTAGATTAGAACAAACATTACCTTCGAAAACCAACAAGATTTTAAGTACAACAACGAGTCATTAAAGATCGTAGTATGTGAATCCGTATGTGCATAAACTGTTTACAGGTAGTTGACTCCGTGCTAGTCTGTTGATTCTGTCTAGCACCGCTACTTACTAACATGTTCATGTTTGGATCCCTATGTTCTAGTGTAATACATGTTGCTTATGGTGAATAATGTGTACATCGAAAGTATTATTGCGAATTTTAAATGGAATTTGTTAATGTTCGAAACAGAACATGTCCTAGTGACTCCAAATTCCTTTGATCTGCACGTCACTTTAGCCCTTCACTGGTCATAAATGTTGTGTTCTTATTGATCCCATATGTCTGAATGTTTGATTTACACTCGTTGCAATGTTTCGTTGTACTGTCTATGCTATAAAACAGTGTGAATGTTGATAACTATGTTGATGTTTACGTCTCCACGAAATGGTAACGTAAGTTATGTGCAGTGTTGCTTTTACAAAGTAATTGAATTATCAGAATTCGAACGTAATTTGAGAATTCAATAGCAAAAGTGTTTTAATGGTAGTTCATAAGACTCGTGGCAAGAATGAGAGATACATTATTTGCACCATGGCAGAATGATGCATACAGCATGTTGTGTTTCAATGATTATAAACCAAATGTTGAAGGTTGCATTCAAACTTGTGTTTGAATTTCAGTATACATACGATGATAGTGAATAAAGCAGATGGGAAAGTGCAGTTAAATATTTAGTATAACCACAGAAGTGGAAACAGAGTGGCATAAAAGTGTGTCAAAAAGAGAAGGGATAACATTGTGATGTCAAAAATTGAAGATTAAAGCAAATAGTGTATACAACTAGTGTTGACAACAAGGAGGTGAAACGAGAGGTGAACATTGTAAGTTTGCATTTGCTAACTAAAGAAAGAGAATACAACTAAGTGTTGCCAACAATGGAGAATAATACACAGATTTGCAGATGGGAATTATTTAAAGATTCAGTGATACCAACATAATGGTTAGTGATAAAGCATTTTGAAACAAAGAAGTATAAACAATCAGGATGGGAACACAATTGTAGTTTGAATATTCAGTGATACCAACAGAATGGTAGTGAATACAAACAGATGGGAACATAATGGCAGTTTGAATATCGGTCTCAGTGGTGTGAATACATCAGGGGTAGAAACAGACAGTGTGAACAAATGAAGTTCGAATATGGTGAAATTTGTGATCTGAAAAGACTTTGAGGTTTGGAAAGTTGGCATCATTGTAGCATGTGGTTGATTGTGACTCAAAATGGACGTTTCTTCACATTCTTCTCTTCCTCTTCTCCTTAAGCCCTGGGTGTACATCCCGTTTCTCTCGATGTTGTGGCTATTGTGTGACTATAATCTTAATCTTTCTCATGTTGACACTCTAGACTAGCTTCTAAGGTCTAACTTTCTCTTTACCCCGCCCGTCTCTTGTTAAATGTTACACTCATTTTGGTATGTCCACTATAGGATAAACATGGCTAGGTAATTGCCATGTCACACTTGTAGTTTTTAAAAAAAACTGGGCAGGTTTGCAAACAGGCTGTAAAGAGCGTGGCAAGTGTAAATTGTCTTACTAATAATATATTTGTTGTTATAAACATCAAGACTTTTAGCCATTGTATTGATATAACATTGAACATTACAAGTGATTACTTTACCGAAGATTCAGATTTTAAATTATAAAACATACAAAAGTATCATTTAAATCAATAATGAATTATTGAAAGTTCCATCATTTGAGTATTTTAATCGATTCGTTATAGTATATTAATTGCTGCTTTTTGAAAAAAACATATAAATGTGAAAATTATTATTTTGTGTAAGCCTTCCCAAATGAAATATTTTCAGATCATGGAGCGTCATAATTTGGACAGAAATTTAGTTTTAGGGCAACCTAATTAATTACTAGGCGAAGCAATGTGTAAAAAAGTAGTTTCCATTTCAATAGCTAGTTGAAATATACTTAAAGTGTATGCATGAATATATCAGTGCTTACGTTGACGTCAATTATCTAAAATGTATAAAATAATATATTATTGACTGTGCCCTGAGCATAGGTTATTGACGGAAAGAAAAATTATATTCTAAGACCTGTTGCACTGTAGGTTGTGGCATACGTCTGAAAATGTTAGTTCTATCTGCTTAGTAAAGAGATGCTTCCAATCTTAGACACAATAATCCAATTACCCCATAAACATCTTGTAACTTGACGGTATAAACTTTCAGTAACAACAATAACAATGAAATTGTGATAAACAAGAAAACAACTAAATTGAACGTATGAAATGCTAAAAAAAATCTAACTTTACAAAAGCATGAGTTTAACAACTCATTACTCATGTAACATTCACTCTCGGTCTGCCACAACTAGTAAAAAACTATAACAATGTTTTCAGTTAGCCAGATGTTCTGGAAAATACTTTATTATCCACAATTGTTGGTGAAAAGATCTATTGCATGTTGGTTGATTTCCATGTGTCTACGTTAATTAATTTCTTCTTAGTAAATGTCTTGTCTGTATCTGTACTTCCTTAGTCCTTAGACGTGGCTGGGTGTTGTAATGTGTTAGTAATCTTCTCCTCATGTATGTTGTTATTAGTAGTTACTAGTAGTCTTGGAATTTGGGTGATTTTACCATGGACCATGCTGCCTGCATTACCATAAATTCATCCATTTGCATCTGCAGATGATTCTTTTTCAAAATGTTTATTATTTAACTAATTGTGTACAACATCCAAACAAGATTAAATAGAAGACAAAAGTAAACTTCTTTGTTAATCTTTGCATTTATTTTTATCTAGCCTATTTCATTTCAAGAATATAACTTCCTTAAGACTGTACTACCAAAGAACCATCTTAAGGCTATTCTGTAGTTTGAGTATTTTGAGAATCCCATATACGCTCTATCCTTAAAACTGTATTATTACATGCCTATACTAAATGACACGATGAAGTGGCTAAATGTAATAATACAGTTAGCTGTATCGTGAGTAACTGCACTAAACTACACTGTATCTATAATCTATGCAACTGTAGCTTAATATGTGTTCTATGCTGCACTCAGTATAAATCCTTCGTGTTTAATGAACGTAGTTGAGATCAGCTGCCCGTCTGTGTTCGCTGTTGCATTGAACCAATAGGCCATCGTTAACGAGTAGAAGTAAGGCTTGAAAATGTGAAAGATCAATAATCATTTTAGGAGGAGTTTAAAAAAATGTGTAGATAGGCGCACTAGTGCAAATATGTAATCGCATGTGGGTAATCGTAAAGATATGCACTAAAAGAGGATGGAGTATTGCTTCATATATGAGCTGGCTTGGAGAAATGACTTGATGGTACAGGTAATGACATAAATTCTGACTCTGGTACTCGAGTAAGATTCTTTTTGGGGTGTGTGTACCTACGGATGTCAAGTTGCATGTTCATTGTACACACCTTGAACTTGAAGTAATGATTTCTGCATGGATGTTGCTGCATCAGTATTTCTCAAGGTTTGGGAACGAGATAGGTGCTAATAAATAGGTGACGCTTGACGACTAGTGTTATGCTGTGGAGCTAACAGTGGCGAAGAATTAGGCCCTATGCTGTGCATGGATGTCGTACTCCTGTCGTTCAAAACTATAACCTCCTTACCAATATGTTGCTGAAACCCATCCACAATAAGTTTGTTGTCTAATCCTAAGAGAACGGTTTGATGTTTAGAAATGCACCTATGTTAGCCTGAAATCAAAAACATTACTCTGAAGAACTGTTACGGGTTACGCCTTATTTGGTTCTTAGCCTATTGGAAAGTATTGTCAATTTGTTTCTTTTATGACAACTTTTGCAACTGTATTGATTGTAACTTGTAGGACTATTGTTATTGTGTTTTTATCGTCTATTTTTACGTCAAACTCTAAGCTTCTTGAAAGTAAACAACTCTGGTTGTTTTCTTTGAAAAGCTATGTCAATTTGCATGCTTCAAGGAAGACAGATTAACAGTCTAGTTCTCTTATGATTCACACTCTCAATCTTCAACGTTTTACTGTACTTTTCGTCTTTCTGTTTTGATATTTTCCTGTTTCAGAAACTCTTGAGAAAACAACTGTTTCGGTGTAACAAGAGTGGGTGTAAGTTAACAAAGAATGTAAGGTAACCTGGGTCATTCACTACTCGGTGCATTGCAAACAAACACAACACTATTAATGTGATTATACTGTAGCAAACTTGCCAAAGTTAAAACAGTTTAAGTAAATGTCCCAAGATGTCGGAAAAGCTTTGATGACTAACACCCTCTTCTTACGATACTTTCCATTATGAAACAATCTAAGTATTTCTAAAGGGCTTAGGTCGCCGCAGTTGTGGTTCAGATATTTCGGTCGCATTGTGATCAAAAGAATGACACAGCCTTAAACTAACAAATATCGATGTTTATCGATTTAAAAAAAAAGTGCAATAGCATTGCGATTTGTAACGAAAGTTATCGAAAAAAGTAACAAATTTCCTTATCCACATTTGTGGCGATATTGTGATAGAATTCCCAGCATCCCCGTCAGAATCACGAGTAAATAAACCTCCCCTAATCCCGATCCTAAACCTCACCCTTCAATGTCATGTATATAGAGAAATATAATATTAGCTTGTAAGGGCATTTGGCACATATGCATAATAAGTAAATTTTTTTTTGGTGTGTGCCAATTTAAGGTCCCAATGGTTAACAAGTATAGTGCATAGTTGCAATTTAATCTGGGACATCCTAACGTGACAGTTTTCTGGATTTGTTGGCCTGCTGATAAATAAACTTCTCATTGCTTTAGTCCTAGTATCCTACAATTCCAGAATTCAGTGCGTTAGGTTGATGGAACTCACTAGATACAACGACACATGTTATTATTAACAACTTAAATGTATGTAAATTAGTCTTTGAATGAATGCTTTGTTACTTATAACGTTACCAAACATTTGATGGTTTCTAGTTGATATTTATAAGAATGTAAACTTTAGATAGGTGAAAGCGTTCATTAAGGGAAAATGTTATTGCCTAATTTAGATTCCGTTGGGTCTTGTTAATAAGAAATGAACACAAAATAACGATAAGGTTGAAAAAAGAAGAAAGTTGATTTTTAAATAATCAAATTGAATTGCACGTGCTTGGAGTAAAAGAAGTCGTGTATCTCACAACGTGTTAAAACTTACCACGTTGGTTTGAGTGCGTCTACGCACGAAGCGTCGAGTGAGTTTTATTAATAACTTGGAGCCAATGTCAAATCTAATAGCCAATAACATCATCCACTAAAATGAAAATAAATAAAACAAAAGAAAGGAAATTCAACAAGAAATACAAAAGACACGAGTGTTAGTTGTAAAAGAAATGAAAAATTTGTTAAATATAGAGAGCCTGTTTGTTTTTAAAAAAACAGTTGTTAATAATATTGTTGTTAGTTATTAATAATATTCAAAACATCCATAAGCGACCTTTCTGTAAACAATGAATCTATACACCGGAGGTTAATTGCTGGCGTATGTTATGGTAGTAGCTCACACTCATGTTTCCGTTGTCTTACACTTACAGTGCTCGAAACGCGAAGTGTGGGAGGAGCGTAGACTTCTCTCGATGTTATCCTTACTACAACTCCTTGCCAGGATTTTTTTTTATAATCAACCTGGGAAGCATGTTTATCTTTATTTGCCAACTGAGAGTCGACAAAATGTTTTTGTCTATCTCCAATAAACTCTTGACAATATCGGAGAGCTGAATGAGAAGCAGTGTGAAACTGAAACAGTTGAATAATTTTGAACGAGTTGTAGTAAAATGACATCAAACTTTGTTATCTTATCGGTAAACACAACATCCCATTAAAATGCATATCTGTTATTTGGGAACCAAGAGCCAAAAATAAAACATTATAGTTGAAACATTTCAAAACTATTATTTTTATAGGGTTGGCCCAATGATATCTATAATTCGATGATACAAATTAATATATTTTGGTTAACATTCGATAACTTGATTTTACTCAAGCTATGACTTATCAATAAAAGATATTAAAATGCATACAACGAGAACCCTTAAACTGGTTCATTGACAACAATTTTCACAGCATACCAACAAAAAAACGACCGTACGTTTTATTTGGAGAAATCAAAATGTATATTTTTAATCATCAATATTTCGGACGATGTCGAAATTATTTAACTATCAGTGGGCACTCTATTTTTCCATGCATGAGCCATTCCCAAAATCACTATTCCTTGTGTTTACTTGGGCTTCATTGCATTCTAATCGTCTTTAAGCACTCCTGTAATCACTTACATGTGATTGCTAGGATAGTTTTTAAGTACCCAAAACAAGGTGTGACTACACATTTTTCATATGGATGCCCGTTGTAAAGTGCACATCAGTTTTACCATGTATGACTCTCTTTGTGTGGCTAAAATTATAAGGTTATAACGTCGTAAGCTACACTCAGGAAGCATAAACAAAGAGTCATAAATACTGTGTTGTAGTGAATGGAAACACCTGAGTTGACACAGTATTGGCCTAAAATATATGTCGAAGAAGATGTTGAAAAAAACTTCATTTTAACTAATTTGTCCATAACAGGTGAGGTCTAGAGCAGAGCTTATCCACGCCTCCCTCCCGTGGACTACGTTCGGGATTGTCCGTCTCCCGTGGGATAAGGCTCGGGATCGTCCATGCCTACTATGGGATAGGTCCGGGATTGTTCTGGGCTAGGTCCGGGATTGCCATACCTCCCGTGGGCTAGGTCCGGGCTTGTCTATGCCTCTCGTGGGCTAGGTCCGGAAATGTCCGTATCTCCCGTGGCCTAGGTCCTGGCTTATCCGTACCTCTAGTGGTCTGGATGGTCTATGTACTGCAACATTCTGTGGGTGGGAGATGCACCTGTGTCCAGTGCTTGGCGGCTAAGACTCCTGCAGGAAGCGGCGTGCCTCCTCAACGGTGACCCATCCTCCCTCTGGCCAAGCTCGATTCTGCTCAACTTCCTCGCTCGGACTGGGCCCCCACGTTTCCACCAGGCTGCAGGCTGCTGACGAGAATTATCGTAAATCTTTTCCACATACGTTACAGATATTTCATAACTCATTCTTGCCTCAGGTAAACCCTGACCCTGTGACAACACTGGGCACGTGTACGGAAGTTTATCATGGCAAACAAATTGTTGCAACTATTGATTTTTCATAATATTACATAAGTTGACTTCTGCGTAACTGATTTAATACCGAGCAGTCGATATAGCATTAGCAATGAATTCGCTTTTTACGCAAGAGTTCGGGGTTCGATCTCTGTCAGAACTTATTTTTTTTTACATTTTGAAACTCGTGTATTATTTCCGCGGTTTGCTAAATGTGACACTGAGCTTATAATTTCAGCAATTCATAATTTTTTTATTTGATAAAATTAGTATAACCCAATGACACGTGTACATTACAAACAATACAAATTAAAAACTATAATTAAAATATCAAGATTAAATACATAGGACTACAGATATAAATATACTACGAAACTGAAGGAGTGGGGTTTAGAAATTCGTTTAGAAATTTAGAGATTCTCCCGGGAATATTCTCGAGCAGGAGCATTTTCCGAGCATGTTCTAAAAACTTCATATTTGCATAATGCTGTCTTGGGCATTTTTTAAAATTTATTTGAAATTGCAATATACGTCATGCTACTTAAACTTTCCTTTAATCTGATTGGATTTTTTTACTATACAAATCATTGTTGTACTATTAACTGTTAAAACACACATTATTGTGTGTGTACCTTGGCCTACCGTTGTGTTGAAGGCAGAGGCCAAAGCACACATTCCCTAACAGCATTCTACCAAAGTAGCTTTTGCCTAGTAGACCGTTGGACAATTTTAAAAAGTGGATATTTAATAAATTTATTGAGATTCAACAATGTTACATGTGAGCACTTCTGGAAGAAATTCTCAAATATGCATTGCATAATCTTCAGAGAATATTCTCATGTCGCAGAAACCTACAACCACTCAGTATTGACAAATAGTGTCATGCAAAACCAGGAATCCATAAGTGCCAAACACGATCTGCAACCAGGTGGAGATTCCGGGCTTGCCAGAAAGATATGGTGCCATATTGTAACGCTGCTATGAGGTAGGAATGGTAGTTTGTTGGAGTTCTGCTGGTACACGCGACTACGCCAATAGTAGAGGGTAGTCAACAAACTAATGTGAGACAGTGTGTATGTAAACCTGCGTAATTATTTAAGGGTCAAGGCTATTTAAGCCGGAAGTGTACTATGGCGTTCAAAACCTCCTTCATCCATGACCTACATTTAAATAATATTCTGTCTGGTATTTCATTTCATTACCATTCTTTAAAACTAGTTCAGAGTCAACAATAACGTGTTGCAAAACGAAAAATGTTAAACGAAAATGTGGTTAGCGACATGCGGTTTAGGCTTTCGACCGTAGCTGCCCCGATGCCTGATATTTCCCCCATAACATTTTTTTCATCCACTGTATTATCTACTTTGCTTTCTTCCTCCGAGATCTCCACCAAACTTTCAATATTGTTCTTTCTTTCTTTCATTTTATATTTTACTAAGAAATCTCCGCTGTAAAATCTCCCTAAAAATAATAGTCTACGTTCAAACATCTCAAGTCACATACAGTCACACACTCAAGTCACATACACATTTTTAATTTTACCGCCTTCACACGCCACATTAGACGGCGGTGGATGACGGATGTATAACATCAAGATGGCGGTGGGTGAGCAAAACAAGCCAAGCCCAAGAAAAGATGGTGGCAATCTGCTTTTGTGAATAATAATTCATTCATTATTGTAAGTAGATCTTCGTATTGTATACATTTAGTAGTTGCTATTTAAAAAATCTTCTTTAAAATGTAAACGACACTATTATGGGTTTATCCTCGCCTTACGTAAAATGGTAAAAATACAACCTGTTGATCGATCGTGTAGGGCCTACCGGCTACCGCTATGGGCCTAGGCCTAGCCTAGCCTACCGTTAATCAGCTAGGGCTAGCTAGCCTAGGTTTGCTAAATAAGTTTTAATTTGAAACTCGATATTCAAGGTTTTATTAACTGTTTTTTTGTGTAAGGAAACACGTCAAAATCTAGGCCTAGGCCTATTCAATGGCTAGGGATTTGTGTAAACGTTTGCCTAGGGGGCAGTAACGTCGTGGAGCTGAGTCAGTCAACACGTTGAAAAGTTTGTAAAACATACCTTGAGGCCCTAGGACTATGCCTCCATAATTAGGCCTACTAGCTGCTTATGTAGGCCTAGGCCTAGGCCCTAGTCTTTTAGCCGTGTACAACAGGCTTTGCCCTAGGCCTAGGCTCTGAGGCTAGCTAGGCCTAGCCCTAGGTCTAGCCCCGAGAAGCAGTTTTGGGCATTGGCCCCCTAGGCCTAGGTCCCGGCAACCGGGATCTGCTAGGAGGGAATTGTCAGAGTAGGGCTATGGCTAGTAGGCTAGGGCCTAGTCGCAGTTTTATCCTCTCGCAGTTCGTCTCATCTGACCGGTGACGAGGTCTTTTTTCTCCTTGCTCCCTTCTCTAGTTTCTCACTTGAACACCCTCTTCCTTTTGGTACTTGTTTGGTTGGTGGTGGTGGTGATGGGGGGGGGGTCCAAATGCTTGTTGCGATGTTTTGTGTGAAGCGCGTTGGTGTTCATGAAATATAGCCTAATACCCTACCAAGTAGGCTAGGCCCTACATATTGTAAAACATACGCGCTTCGCGCCCCCCACCCCTCTCCCCCTTAACCTACGATTCCCTACAAAACATTGTAAAAAGCTTTTGCCCCCCGCCCCCCCCCCCCCCCCCCAACCGAACAAGTGCCCTCCTTTTTGGGTTTCCTCCACCTTTGCCATAGGCCTAAGCTTAATAAAATTAGAGAATGCTGTAGTCCTAAGTTTCTCAACCCCTAGCCCTACCTGCTCTTCAGAGAGCCCGTTCCAATCAACGATTGTTTTACCCAAGAAGAAGTATTTTCCCAGATCTGTTTTCCACAGGCCCTACCCTTTTCTCGTATTTCCACATGTGATTGTGTCTACCTAAATATTTGGCTTTAACCAAATACTAACCGTGAAGCTCACCCCATCCCTCATAGTCCCTACACTTTGTACATTTTTTAAGGCTGTCTATTGTACACCGGTCTTCGAGCTTCTCCCACCCCAAATCCTCAACCATTTTGGTGACACTCTCATATGTCCTGCCCGGTTCATTTACATGATCTAGGCCTACCCAATTCTTCCTTTTGTTTAATATATTCCTAGCTGCCTTTCTTTGAACTTTTCAACACCTTTTTCCCCCCCAGTTACTTGTAGTAGGCCTATGGGTCCCACACCAAAGGGCATATTGCATGCAAGGCCTTACCAGAGATTTGTAAGCATGCTTTGAGTTCCTCCCCCGGCCCCTTTTAAGGACCTCATTACCAAGTTTAAGTTCTGTATACCTACTTTTTTTAATTACTCCTTCTGTCCTATGTGTTCTCCCCAGTCAAGGGTAGGCCTAGGCCTACTGGGAACCAGAGTCCAAGACACCAGGGCCCGGATCCACAAAGGGGAGTTAACCGAAATCGGAGTTAAATTTAGGAGTAAGCCGTACTTTACTCCCAATTCGGTATCCACAAAAGAGAGTAGAGCAATTTTCGGAGTTATTTAGCTCCCAAATTTAACTCCTGCTTGTTATTAGGAGTTAAATTATTCAAAATGGCCGACCGTCACCACCTCAGATCTTTGATGATGAATAATAAACTAAATATCAATATTATATCGATTTTACAATCAAATTTACTATTAAAAATTTGTTTTTTGCGTGTTACAACTATTCCCGCATTTGAAATACAAGTAACATCCCGCGCTGTTTCAGGTTAGGTTAGGCCTATCGATCGGCACGGACATTTGTTTTGTAAACAAGACGTCGCAAGATGTCTTGGCCAGTAGGCCTAGACCGACTGCCGAGGCATTGACATCGAAATACTGGTTTATTTTCACTGTCAGTCTATCAAAATATGTTACGGTTTGTTTGAGGCACTAGACAGTCCATCTACAGACAAATTTTGACGAGGTTTTGCCAAGAGATTGTCCAGTTGCTGGTCGAAGTAGGGTAAGGGTAGGCCTAGGCCCTAGGCCTGGCCCCTACCCAGTGAGAGATGCTGGGTGCTGGCCCAATCATCAGATTTGAATAAAGTATGTCTGAGATTGAATAACTAAGGCCCAGTGCTTGGCCCTTGTCCGTATAGCCCCTACGATCTGATCAAATTAGGTAGTCCTAACTAGGCTAGAGCCTAGGCTAGGCCCTAGGCTATCCTAGGGTCTGTGGTAGGCCTAGGCCTAGGCCCTAGGGCCGTGGGATAGGACTAAACGAAGTTTTCAAACGCTTTGCTAGGCCTGGGCCAAAGCAACATACTCTTGGGTCTAGGCTTAGCCTAGCCAAGCCTTTTGTTAGGTCTACCAGACTCTAGGCCATGCTTGGCCTTGTGTCGGGCTAGGGCCAAGGTCCTTGGCCTACATGTTTAACCTCAAAATGTGAAGGCAGGTCTTGTAGGGTCTAGCGGCTAGGCTAGCCTAGTCTTACTCTAGACCTAAGCCTACAAAGTCTTCTACAGCAGTTGGCTTTTTAAAATTATTATGATAATTTGAAACTCGTTTCAAAACAAGTTTTTAATAAAACTCTTTTCTATTGGTTTCAATATGAAAGCTGTGTTCTCATTGGCTCAATTCCATGACGTCATCTATGACGTCATCACTAGTGGTAGCTATTTTATTTCCGTCTTACTCCAAACTTAACTTCGCTTTGTGGATTCGGAAATCGGAGTTAAAAGTCGAACTAAATTTTGGTAGTTAGACAGGAGTAAAAAATGGGAGTTAAATGGATTTAACTCCTAAAATTAACTCCTCTTTGTGGATCCGGGCCCTGGTGTTGGTCTACACCAATTTGATTAGATTAACTCTTTCCAGTTTCCTTACCATTAGTTAGATAGGCCTACGGTAGGCCTGGCCTATTATTATTAATAATAAATGTTCCCAGGGCCCCTATTCAGTAACTTCACGGGTTCAACTCTGTCACGGGACCGACTCCGTCGAGGTCGAAAGGTATGATTTACATGGCAGTGGGCGGTCAAATGTGAACAAATGATTCACAGTCAGTTGTCAAATATTCGAAATGACATAGATGTGTGTATTATTTCCAATCGGGGAGAAATTGGATTTAAATGGTATAATTTTATGAAAAAAGGGAACGCACGGGACTCTCAGGGGTAGGCCCTTACTAGAGGTAGGTTTTCTTTGAGCATACTATTGTTATTCGTTTGAGAAAGTTAATAATCTGGTTGTGTTTACGTGTAGGCCAAGGCTTATCATCCACCATTTTATACAAATATAACCGAGTCGGACTCGGTTGTCACGGATTATATCGCAACGATATCGACGTTAACTGGGTCGATCACTTACAACAGAGACGATTACCGTTGGAAACGCCCGGGTCCAACTCCGTCAGAGTTATAGAATCGCAGTCCTGGACTATGATTTTTTATTTTCTTGTGAATCTTGCCCATTTAGTCCAGGCCTACATTTACTATTGTTTAGGCTCATACCCAGGGCTGCCACTGGCTACTATTTTCAACTAGGTACGTATTTAGCAACTTTTTTAAAGAATGCAACTATTCAGCAACTATTTTTGGCAAAATGCTCCAAAAGCAACTAGCCCTATTTAGCAAATTCTACCTTCACATGTGTTTTGTACATACGTATTAAATGTCAAATTACAGATTTACCAGACCCAAATTTTGTTTTTACTTAAATTACAGAACTAATATGCTATTTTAAGCAATGATTTGAACATCCAAGAAAAAAAAAATCTTTTGAGGTATTTAAAAATTCCACCTTTTACAGTCCTTCTTTGCCTTTTTGTCTACGCAGTCACACCTAAGATCACACCTAGGGTGACCATCCGTCGCGGAAAACCGGGATTGTCCCAGAATTCTACCCCTTGTTTGTTCCGGATTTGTCACAAGAATTTAAATCTCCTATTTTGGGTGTAAATTAATTAATATAGGCCTAACTCAATATTGTAGGCCTAGAGCTAATTCTTCAATTACAAATTTCAAATTTTCGTGCACTGAGTTCCATAACTATGTCCTTGAGAACAAAAAGTCCCTTTTCCCTTTAGCAAGGGTAGGCCTATCTCAAAAGTACAAGACCCAAGATAGGCCTAAGGAAACTGCACCTTCAGCAAGTGGAAGTTAGAGCTCGGTAGATGATTAAAGAACTTAAATTAGAAGCTTCCACATAATAAAATGTATAAACACAAACAATTTATTACACAATTAATTCATATTACCAGTAGGGCCTACTCAATTAATGTAATGAAAATGATGTGGTGCATTCTTCATCGAAAACATGTAGGGTATTGTGTTATTTTCATATTTTAATATTCTCCATATCCAGTTTCAAAGCAATCAAAAATGACTAAAATACCTTTAAAAAAGTAAAAAAAATCCTGTGGTGCATTTTTTTTGTGGCGGTGGGGGGGGGGGCGTAGCCCCCCAAATCCCCCCCGCTTTGCTGCTATATTTACTTGTAGCCTAGTATTTTGTTTTGTCCTGGATTTTATTTTCAGGACTATGGTCACCCTTACACACCTCAATATTGTCCTAGCTCCCATATCCGGTAATCATGTTTTCTGAACTGGATTGTACACCAATATTTATATTTTTTGCATAAATTGTTTGGAATTTGGCTGCATGGGCAACTTGTAGGCAACTAGGCTACTTTATTGCATTTTGGCAACTTTTTCTGCATTATAGGCAACTAAAGGAACTATTTTGGAAGGTATCATACAGTGGCAGCCCTGCATACCCTGTAATAGCAATTTCACAACAGATGCAAATAATAATATATATAAATATATAATAATAATAGGTAGAAGAAAGGCTAGGCCAGTGATTAACAAATCAAATTTCTCATGCGTTTGGTGGTCGAGAACTGCATAGGCTAGCTAAGCTAGGTAGGCTAGCTGACCCTAACACTGATTTTGTAGGACTAGGGCCCAGTTTTGGGGCAGTTCTTTTTAAAATGGACATTTAGGGCCTTTTTGAGCTAAACTGAATTTTTAAAAAGTTCAAGTTCTTTTAAAACCTAAAATTTTGAAAAGTTCAAGTTCGTCTAAAATATGAACCAAGTTCTTTTAAAAGTTCTTTTGTTAAAAAAAATCACTACAGTATTTTATTAAAGGCTGGCGTAAAATGAAGAAAAACACCAGGGGTGTTCGAGTACCAAACTACTCGCGAGTTTGAGTCGGACGAAAGTGTGGAGCTGTATTTGATCGTGTTGATGATTTGTACTACATTCTCGTCGACCTCGACTTGCTTGTAAAATTATGGCAGATACCTTCTTAGCATTTTAGGCTTCCAAGATTTTTTTTCCCGAATTAGTTGGCGTGCATCGTTTTAACTTCGTGAATCGTGCGTGACCTTGTCAAAATCAGCTGAACGTGCGTCAACGTAGGCCTACGATAAACAACGATTTGTTATTGTTTTTAAGCGTTGACGGCTGCTCGACGCACAGAAAGAACTTAGGCTTACAAATGAACTTTCTAAAACTGAAAAATTTGTTTAAAAGCTAAAAGTTCAAGTTTATTCATTTAAAAAAAGAGTAAGTTCACTGAAAAGTTCACAAAAAAAGAACGCGTTCTTTTTAAAAGTTCCTTCCCCAACACTGCCTATGCCCTATTTCATAACCTTTCACAGTGTGCTTTATGTTCACAGCCTGAAGTGCAGCAGACGCACACATGACCAACCCTATTGGTAATTTGGGATTCTATCAAACATGATCAAGAATGAGACTGGCAAAATAATAAACACATTTCCACAAATCTGCCATACTATACCTTATGGGAGCTCACAGTGATTTCGAAACGTCAGCTCACAATTAGGTACGTAAGCGTAAATCCACAACGTAGGTAGCAGGAGGTCTACGCCTACCTACCCCAATTCCCAAAATATCATAAAATGGTAGGGCCTACCTATGTGAAGGGATTCTATGCCCCTACCAGAATTTATCCTTAAGCCTAAGGTCTAGATGAAAATTGTGTAGGTATTGTTTGAGATTTTTACCTTTTTACATTGAAAAAATAATGTTGTAGGAGGCTAAATCCATAGTTCGTGGAACTTGTCAATGGAGACTCCACACAGGTGGTGTGTTAATACTTCTACTTAGGCCGTGTCTCAAAGCTCCAAGTTGGCTAGCTAGTAGCTAGACTAATTATTTGTTAGTCAACTATTGTTGGGAACTAATTTAGTTGCTAAATGCTAATCACTAAAGCTGTTCAAAGGACATGATGACTAGATGGTAGCGAAACCTGTTGGAGATTATTCGCGTTGGCGTCTGCCATCTTCAGTCATTAGCTAGTAGTCACCAAGTCAACACTTTCGGTTCCTAACAGCTATTGACTAAAAGTGTAACGACTTTGAGCTTTGGATGCCAACTTACTACGACATTTCCGGCAAATTGGTCGACTATTTCGCCAACTAAGGAGCTGCGAGTCTTAGTCACGGCTTTAATACGTTGAAGGAAGATTGCCAAAGGCAGGAGTAGACAAATCCACTAAAAAGTTAGGGGCCAGTATAGGTGGAACCAGATAAGCTGGCGGCCGTCAAGGTCAAGCAAGAGCACGCACGCAAACGTTGACAATTTACACACAACTGACATTAGGTAGGACCTACCGCATTTGGTTAAATGTAATCGTGATGTTTATCACCTTTCAACATTTTATAAGCTGTGAATAAAGTCCGGAGTTCGTCGCACAGAGTGAATATTTTAACGAAATAATGATTTTAAGTAATCACGGTTACGAGAGTGTTTTTTTGCCTGGTTGGTAATCGTGTGTCCAAAGTTCCAGCTGTTTATAATGCCAACCTCGCCAGATGTGATGTCAATGTTTAGGAGCATCAAAATGTCGTGATTTTATTCGTACACTTCATAAATACTTTATTTTTAGGATATATTGAGCAAAGCTTGGCTTTAAAATAGTCGTGTTTTTCTTCGAAAGCAGTTTCAGAGACCGTTATTTTATTTACTTTTTGCCGATCCTGTGGCCATAGTGCGTGGGCGACAGTGCTGCGATCCCTCGGCGACCGCCACCTTATCTGGTTCCACCTATAGTATCGCGGCATAGCCAGGGTCTGAGGCGAAGCCCCAGCCGCCGCAGACAAATTCGCCAAAGGCCTTTTTGAGTAGGACCTAGTAGGCCCTATAGCAGCATAACGTTTGATTGCAAGCCTAAAACGCGATTTAAAACGAATTTGTATCAATAATATTTAAAAACTTGTGGAAGCAGCTAGCCAATGTTGCATTGATAAATGAAATTTAACTCTAACCAACCTATGCTGCAAGGTGCATGTTTATTTTTTATTTTTTTTAATTAAGGGATTTTTACTTCTTGATAATTTAAGGGACCAGCATGAAATTTTTACTTGCCCGGGTGACCGGTAATTTTCTACCCCCACCCCTGGCCAAAGGCGGTAGGCCTAATAGTTTGCCAATTCTAACTTTACTTAGCTGAGTTAGCTCTTGAGTGAATTTGATCCTCGTGCAAAGTAGGCCACCAGTATATAGGCCTAGGCTAAAAATTGCAATATTTGGTTGATATTTAAATTTTATCTAAACATTGGGTATGGGTCATTTGAAAAATATTTGCCTGTTTTGATCCCTAGGAAGTAGGAACTGTCATCGAGGCCTATTAATTTTTAAACTTAAATTTTCAAATTCACTTCTGGCCTACCTACCCTGTTTGTTTGTTTGCTAAATTTATTCACTTCAGAGTCTCATTCACACCCCATTATTGTGTACTTTGCAGACTGTATCTCATCCTTCAGACATATATATATTTTGGGCTCTAGGTCCGTGTAACATCCCTCTATCCCTGGACTTGACATTGCATGGCCTGCTAAGAAGTTGATGGGAAGACCTAGAGAGTAAACATTATTCTTATCTGTTCTAGGAAAGATGTGGAACAGCAAGGACGAGACTGGAACGTGGCGCCTTGATCTTCAGTGCCGACCCAACCCGGAGTTGGACGTGGCATGGATGTTGATGAACTAGGTTAGTTTATTATAAAAACCACTCAACCAAACTTTAACCTAGGTTACTTACTTTTATTCGCAATATTTCGGAGACTCTTGTCTTCTTCCTCAAGCATCGTCCATGCCCGACTGACGTGTAGAGTGGGATTGTCGATGGTTGTCCTTAGGTTTAGTTCTTAAAAATAAACTTTGAAGTGTGTTGGTGGACTTGAACGTTGTCCTAATGTTAAATTTATTCAATTTCCGTCTCATATTTTCAGAGTACCCTGGGGGGATGTATTGCAAATAGTTAAAACGGAATCTTGGCTTTTCCTAAGCTGCGTCTTCTCCTTTAAGGGGAGGAGGTATAGGTGAACCAACCTTCCAAAATTTGATTTTTGGATTTTTGTATACCCTATTATTAATAACAATTTCCGAGTATAATACGTTACTTCATTGTGATGAGATCCGACGATCCATTATGCTTAATTTATATATTTTTAAATTGTATTGTTGCTTGTTGATAGCCATATAGCAACCACACTTCGTAAATAAGCATGTTTCAACTTTAAACCTCAGAATAATAACTTACTCAGAATAATATAATTTTTACACATTATGCGGTTTGAGCCGTGGGAGGTAGGGCTATGAGCCAGTGAAGGTTTTAGGCTTTTTAGCTTATCAGTTGATGAAAAAATCAGAATCTAGCAGAATTATGCATTTGTGAAATCTTCAACTTTTAAACCAAAGAAGATTCAAATTGGCCCCCAGATATGCCTTCTAGAGATACTACCTGGTCAATGCTGCTACTTTTCTATTGTATGTTTCCCTCCAATTTGTGAAGCAGCTGTGCAGTGTCAAGATTAATGACTTGAATATAGGCGTGCGCAGGGGGGGCCAGGGGGGCCAAGGCCCCCCCCCCCCCATTAGACCTAGCTTTCTTTTTTTTAATGCGTTTTTTAGTTGAATTGGGTATGATTTGAAAAATTTAATTTTTTTTATTTTAAAGTATTAAAAGTAGGTATTATTTTTTTAAATTTTATTTAAAGTATTAAAAGTTTGATTTTCAAAGTTTCACCTTGTGATTTATAAAATTCAAAATATTGGTAGAATCGACTATTTTGCCTTTCACTTCTACATCTTATACTAGCACTCGCCCCTCTGGCTTATACACGCACTGAACACCGCGGCAAATGTTCGAACCCGTACGACACGAACAAGCCTTCTCAAGGGCAAGGGCACCACTGAACCCCGTCGCATCTCTCTCACGCTCTCCTCGGCCAGGGCGCTAATGAGAGGGAGAGAGAGGAGTAGAGCTAGCCGAGACCAGAGTCGATAAAGAAGTTTCCCTGTTGGGGAGGTCCTCCAACTCCCTATACCGGCCTGGGTTAAATAAAAAGTCGGTTTTTGGCGTTTGGAATCTAACGTTCCGCGCGACTCTGTGTGACGATTGATGGAACTACTTCAATAAAACTACGTCACTTTTCTACTAGTAGTTAACATTCGATGACGACAAATGGCGTGAAACGTCAAAATATTTAAATACGATTGAATGTTGGCGAATGTTTTTGCATAAAGTAAACTCTCTTTATTGATGAGGATATTTCTGATGGAGTAGACCTAAGCTTAGGACCTAGGCCGACAATATGTATTGTTCAAGATTTCGATTTGAGTGCCTAGGGCGTACTTACGTCTGAAAACTGTATTGTGGCCTTGGGCCTAGGCTACACTTACGTCCGTTAGGCTTGAACAAGACATATCTCAAATTATTTCGCACGAAAATGTCAGTGACGTCTGCGCAACACTTTATAGTACAATAATAAATCAAAAGTAAATCGTTTTAAAAGACTAGGGCCCAGGGCTAATATGATTGAAATAAAATTGAAGTTTGACGTTTCGTCTGTTATTTGTTGATTTCAGCGTCACTGCACATCGATAATCTACTGACCGTATTTAGCGTGCAGTGCTTTTATTAGTTTCACATTTGAGCCGCCCTCAGCGCGCAGAGCGTTAGATTCCGTTTTGACTTGGGAGTAAGGGGACCTCCCCAAAGGGGAAACTTCTTTATCGACTCTGCCGAGACTAACTCAACGCATTGACTGTTGCTGGATTAATCACACTGAACAAGATCTCGCTGTGTCTCTATCAGAAGAGGATATTATAGATAATTTCAAAGTCCTGACATCAGCAGAAAGACGCCTCTGTTTGTAATGTTATACAGTTATCATCATTGTCATAATGTTATCATATCTCATAAATACGATGAGAATTCACTAAAAGTTATTGATTAAAAATTAAAAATATCTACTAAGTTTTCCGAATCATTTGGTTACCCACCTTTTTCTCTCGTCATCTCACTTTAAAATAGTTTTATATTAAGGTATTAAGTGTCATGTAGTAGTAGAGTCATAGTAGTCATTCTTACTCTCAAATACGTTTTTAAGCCCTCCCCCGAAAAAGTTAACCCCAAAAACATTACAAAATCTCTGCGCACGCCTATGGACTTGGAAGTATCATCTTAATAAGTACTTAAATAATGTTTAATTATCATGTAAAACAATACCAATTTGATTTTAATAAATTTAAGAATAATTTGAAGCATATTAATCAATAATTAGACTAGGTAAGTACTTGTAGAAAAACGTGGATAGGGGTATTGCCTTATTTCGCTACCTACTTAATAATAATAAAACCATCATATTTAGCGTCATATAAAAAAGTCATTTGCAAAATTTCAGGGTCTCTAGTTATAGCCTATATAGGCCTATAACTCCACAATGTTAATTGTAAAATTTTAAATCTGGTGATGACAAAATAGGCCTAGGTGTTCTACGTGGGATGCTCATTGATTTGAAAATTGATTAGCGGTTGCCGGTTATCCATGTAGCCTAGTTAAATTTTGAGCAAATGATTTCGTGCTTGGGTACAGCATCAAGGTATGACTGCTCCAATGCTTGATGTGTGTCCGTTACACGTGCCAAGGGAGGTAGGCTATTGGCTGGGTGAAATGCCCTTTAAAGGATTAGGGCCTATCTATATGTTAAATATGCCGGTCAGCGGTCACTAGTTGGTCATTGTTCGCTCGTCGATGGTGTTGGCTGACTGGGTTGTCTTGGTCTTATTTAAAAATGTAATGTCCTTTGGCACTGAAAATCAGTTATATGTGACTGAGTGGATAATCTCTAAATAAGATTTTTTTTTAAATAATTTATTTGACCAACTACATAGGCCTAAGCGTTCCTAGTTACGGCTAGCTTCGTCGACAGGTATCAGTATGAGGAAGGAACCCTTCTCCGTGACAAGCAAGTTCACTTGCATGTGTGGGAAAGTTCACAGATCTTCAGAATAGGGTCCCTGTCTACACAATATGGCTGAATGTGCAGCAGTGATGTCATTGAGCAAGGTACCACTTTTTTCACGCTTCAAATTCAATGCATTGAGTTGCTTCTCACTCCAAGTTTATTAAACTTATTAAAATACACTTTTAAATTTTAATAAAAAAAATATTATAGGCCTACTGTATCAATATCGATGTGTGACCATCTCTTTCGATTACCCAACTCGTTTAGCTAATCTATTTTGTGTTTTCTTTGTTACAGAATGAAGACGACCTTTTAGTGTGTGCTAGTAAATTAATATGGCCTTGGTTAATACAGTAATAAATAATGCTGCCTAAACTAAATTTCTTAAATTTAACTAAATCAATCTTGCAGTTTTTACTTTTAAAATAAGAAATTCGATTAAAAATTCAATATTTAATTTAAAAAAACTTGTTGAACTTGTTAACCTTGGAATTTTGAAGTCGTTTAGGCCTCGGCAGCGATTGATAGACCTACGTTACGTAATAACAGACCAAGGCCAAGAGCAGGTTTTAATTTATTCACTTTTCTGCGAAGTGTTTATTATAATGATTCTAAACAAACATTTACAATATTCAAAGTAAAAACATTTCCTCAAGATTAACGGAAGAAAGACAATAATTGTGTGATCGCTACAAGGGAGATTGATCAAATTGTTGTTTTGTGTCTGTGGATATCTTGTTGTGTGGACCTCCTGGCTTGGGGCTATGCAGTCGTCAGCGTAGGCACTCTACAGTGTGAGATGGTCTTCAGAGCTCGACAGGACTGAACCTGGTGAGTGTGTTGCGTTGATTTATCCCCCTTTGTTGGCCCCGGCTACTGTGATACATGTCTTCAAGTGATTTCATTTCACACGTGCATGCCGCAATGTTATTTTGTAGTCGCATAATGAATGCAGTTCAGATGGACGCCGTATGAATCTGCCGAATAGTACCTAGGCCTACCTATGACTGTCCATTCCATATTGATATTCTCGACCATGTCCTTCCCATCCTGTCTCTTAACCTCTCTACACCCAGCATTTCTCTAATGTCTGTGTTTCTCATTCTATCCCTTATCATCTTGCCCACTTTGCTCCTCAGGAATCTGATTGGCTAGATTATATCGATGGATGGGGCATCCTTACTATTTTATTTTATGACTAGGCCCGCCTACTTACATATTACTACGCACCTTTCTTCATTGCTGGAAATAAGGACAATGATTAAATAAAAATAAAAATAAATAAATTCATATTTTAGAGTCCACACATATTAAGAGTCTAGGATTTGACCTACTGATTGATTTTGTTACAAGACTTAGCTATAGTGAGAGTTCACCTACTTTATTTTACAGACAAATATACTTTTCTTTACAACCAGATCCCTAAATGTAATTTACTTAGGCCTACCTACTGGGACTACCCGGCCCTATGCCTAGGGGAGAGGGGGGGACATTGGTACAGTTCAGAACGTTTCAATTTTTTTACATATACATGTGCAAATTTGGGAATGAGACCTTTGTCATAGTAAAATACAACCCTTAATCTATGATATGTGTACTACATCTTTCACATTTGTGACCACTACTAATAAATAATCCACATATAGAAAATTATTACAAATGTACCAATGTACCCCATAGGCGGGGCACATTGGTACTAGTATGGGGCACATTGGTACACACATGTTTACTGGTCAGTATTTACAAGTTTAGGCCTACATAGGGTGTTTATTTTATGTATGTCAATAGTGGTTTACATACATGAGCTAATAAACTTGTCCACATAGACCCTAGTATTAGGTGTGTGCTTAAAATTAGCTTAACGTTAAACTACATTATTGTGGGAAAATATCTAGATCGAGGTTTACCTACAATAGACAGACAGCTTATATACTACACTAGAATGCTATTTTACTATGTATATATACTAAATACTAATCTAGGCCTAAGATAGACTGCAACATTAGGTCTACAGATAGATTTTTTTATTAACACTAGCTGGTGCATAGGGCCTGTAATGTACCAATGTGCCCCCAAGGCTGTGTACCAATGTGCCCCATCTGGTATTGTTTTAGAAAATAAATTCAAAAAATTTTAGGTTAAGGTATACAGTCATAGCAATGTGCTTACAATTTAATCAGATAAATTGCGGTCATCACATAAAAAAAATAGCTTGAATTACCTACAATAACATTATAATCAACCATTACAAAGTTTATCACAACTAGGCCTATTTACTTTCCACATCACTAAATACAATTTATATCATAACTTAGCCATTTATCAATGGAAATGGCTCAGATTTTCAGAGCTGGTAGAGTTCCTCACTGCCATCTAGATCACTCATAATACACTGCTGAAAATTAAACATGGGTGGCAAAATTCAAACTGTACCAATGTGCCCCCTGTACCAATGTCCCCCCCTCTCCCCTACACCAAATAAATTAATTTAAAAAATCCTATTATAGCCTAGGCCTACCTTTCTACTTATCATACACTTAGGCCTATAAGTTTAAGTAAATCCTCTGAGTCCTATATTTTATTATGTTGTAGTTCCAGGTTGCCGGTGCGTGGAAGTTGGTGAAGCCTTGACGCAAGATGGACTGTATCATCTGACGGATGAGATAACAGTGACCTTGAACATGGTGAGTGGAGACCTGACCACACACAGTGGCAAAGTCTGCTGCTTCCTGGGCAAGATAAGCTCGAGCTTACATTTATTATGTTTTAGAGACGTTAGTTTCGCAAAATCAAGCGACTGAAGGTGGGTTTATGTAGATCAGGTAGTCGGGAAGAGTATCAGTGATCGGCAAGATATTGGTTTACGTACTGCTGATGAACTCCCCCAACCGACCAGTAGGAAACGTCAGTATATAACCTCAAAAGGAAGCACGCACAAAAGCGCGCTAAACCACTCATGTCACGTGACCGCTCCTGATTGGCTCAATCGCTACCGAGTCATGTAAGGAATGAATATTGACCATCTCTTGCGGACTCTTACTTCATCTCGTAAACGATAGGCAGGAAGTCATATGTTTTAATGCTGGTCGACTACCAAGACCGATCTACGTAAACTCACCTTGATCTCCGATTTCAGCGTAATGCAGATTTCTTGGGGTTTTTCCTTTTTATAAAATTTATAGATAAGGATAAGGTTTTGTGTTTTTTGTAATTGTCCTTCACCCTCATCTATCTCGCTTTGTCTCGAACAGTATTACAATAATTGAGACGTCACTCAAATCTTGCTCAAAATTCAAGAATACTTTTTGCACAACCTTGCTCAACTTAAAAATCCCTGCTCGCACAGCCATAGATATTACTTTGAATATATTATTTTTATTATTATATATTATTTTTTAAGTTGTTCTGAATCGGCCTTGGTGATTCTGGCGTTGATCCGCGGGTGTTCGCATTGTCCATACCACTGATTGCTGTATTTCCTATAAAAAATATCGATCTTTGGTTGGTTATCGCTCACTCGTCGATTGCGTCGGGGCGTGCAGGGTTGGATTGGTCACTTTGGTTTACTGTCCCCCACTGAAAATCAGTTGTGTGACTGAGTGGGTGGACTCTAAATTTGGATTCATTTATTTATTTACTGAATAAAAATAATATGTAGTTTATACCTTTCCAACTAAATCAATTATTTTTATTTTATCCTTGTGCAACCCTACTAGTGACTGTGTTGCACATTTCAGGAATGGAAGGAGCCTGTACAATCGTCGTCAAGGAGGCTCCTCGAGATCATTCCACATCGAATCGTATGTCGCAGCTCTCATATTCAGCCGCCTACGCTCGTGTCGCACAATATTATTAATGTTTGTAAGTCAGTTCATAGGAACAGTTGACTTATTCCTAATCCCTCAATCCTCCCTTGTAAGATTTTATCCCGTATGTTCGGTACGGTGCTCGACTACTTGCGTAACTATTTCATTATAAAGTCTGTTAACTTCCTTGTTTCTTGCAGTCTCTTAAGTTATCTGACACGACTGTTGTCAGTGAGTGAAGTGATGATATCGTTAAGCTAGTGGTCATGAAGAAGCACCAGCATGTTCCTAGCATGTTTGCATGTTCCCAGCATGTTCACTAGCTCACACCACAGTTCACCTTACAGTCAAACTGTTTTCACATTGAATTTTGAGTGGTCTGGTTCACATTCCATTAGAACAATGCTATTTATAATTCCCTATTAGGTCCACCAGTTGTAGCCAACGTTGATCTGCTTGTGACGCCATAATTTCTTGGTCCCGTGCTGTTTTTCACCGTTTTTCCACGTTTTTGAGGCTCCATATCATCTTCAGCCTTTTGAATGCGAATTATTTATCTATCCCAGCAAGCCTGTCTTATTTTTTGTCATTGTTCTACTTTTCAAAGTATCATCGCGAGGAAACTTCTTGCCTTCATTTAAGACCAAACATTAGTAGGCCGAAACATAACAAATTGTATCCGCTGGTTTATCCAAGTAGGCCTAGTGAAAATAAAATAACGTAAATCTTAAAATATTTAAACAAATTAAACCAAAATCGTATTTTGATTAAAAAATCTCTAATTCTACTAAATAGACATTGACACCCCTTTAGCTTATCGCAGCAAGTTCTATGTCTTCCAATGGTTGCTAGCACGAGGCTACTCTGGAGTGAACTGTGTAGTGAACCCTAGTGTCCCCTGGTAGTGGGTGTGGTGTATGTCTGTGTCGTCCATGATACTTAATCTCAGCTGCTCTTATTGAATCTCCTTGTCCCGAGTAAAACAACATGGAAATAAAAAGGATCGAGAATGGCGCAAACAACTCAAGGTTGACCTAATGAAAATGATCAATCTGGTTAGCAGAACTATTAGGCCGACAGATTGTAGTATGTGCTAAAACTTTGTTTGTACTGAATAGTATAACTAGTAGATGGGCTACATTAAGCAACATACTCGCTCACTAAAACTTACCATGTAGGCCTACGTACAACATTGTGTCTTAAAAGTTTCAACACCACTTTTCTAGGTGCCCGTTAGGGCGCCGCAGCCAAGCTGTGGCGCGCTACATACTCAGGCACCTTATACAGCAAGCAAAGTTGGGGTGATTTAGAGGTGTCACCCAGCCGTCATGAAACGTGATGTGAACTTGAAAACTATCGAAATCGAGGGGATTTAGGTACCTGACAACACATGCCAAATTTGGTTGGGTACGAGCATTCCTTCTTGGTGAAAAAAGGCTTGAAACATGCTCAAAATCACTTTAAGGATGTTAACTACTACTGGCTACTACTAACTAATTCGTCAGTTTCAATTGGCCAGCGATTCTGGCCAAACGGGTTGGAATACAACGTTCATATTTTACATGAACATTTAGGCTATAGTTAGAGTCACGAGTTTTTAGCGTTTTAGGTTTTTGATGCTACAAAATGCTAATTTTGACTACCTATTCAAAATGCTAATTTTAATTTAAAATATGTTTTTATTACCTATTGAGAACTAGTTTAGCAATGTATTGTAGGGTTTATGTGAATGAATTGAAATGAAATGTTCATATAATTCATCATTTACCATTAGAAGTGTAAGAAACACCCTACAGGGTTTTGGGGGAAAGGAAACCAATTGATGCTACAAAATGCTAAATTTGTCAAAATTAATGCTAAATATTCTAAATTTAAATGCTATAAAAACATACCTCTAGCTATAGTGATGTAGTGCCTTTTGAAAGAAAAAGTTGAAAAAGTAAACTTGAAAGCATAGAAATAAAGGTTTTAATATAAGCCTTTTACTTACTTGACAATGTTCACCTACATTGTGTACAAAAAGCAAGTCTGGATACATTATACCGTATTTACTCGAATTTAAGATGACCCCCTATTTTCAGGAAGTTAAAACTGGAAAAATAATACATATTTCAACATAGTACTTAATACCTAGTTAACCTAATTCTTAGTTAATACTAGGGGTGTGCGAATAGTGATTTTTGAGTTCGAATACGAATATCGAATAGTACACAATAAAAAAGTCGAATATCGAAGTCGAATATCGAATAGTTGTAAAAACAGTGCGCACACATAAAAATAAACTTTTAGTTGTTTTTAAGTTTTATTTATTATGGCTATTAATATAAATATTATTAATTAATAATAGGATCTTTGGTCCTAGGGCCTAGGTCTACCCTAGGCTAGCCTTGGCAAAATTCAATGGCTAGGCCTAGCCCCTAGCACTAGGCTAGGCCTAGCCTAGGCCTAGCCTAGGTCCTAGGTCTAGGTAGGCTAGCCTAGGGCCTAGATAGGCTAGGGGCCTAGGCCCTATGCCTAGCATTGTGCAAAGCACAGGGAATTAAAAACAATGTTCGTTGTTCTGACCTGTGGGGGTTTTTAATTTTTTTTGCAATGCATACATTCGGCTTCGTTCTTTTTTGGGTTGAAAAAGTACCAAATCGCACTTTTTTGCCGTAGGCCTAGGCTAGGCTAGGGCCTAGACTTTGAAGCGGGTAGGGCTAGGCTAGGCCTAGGCCTATGTCCGTTTCGGGCTCAAGGCCCGCTTCTTCTTCGTAATCTGTAAGCACGAGAGCCCTATGCGGGTTTTTACATGAGCATTTACCCGAAAAAAGACTATGTTTAGAACTTTTTCGCAAGAAAGATGAGGTTTGCATCACGTTTTCGGAGTAATTTCTTACGTTCAACGACGTCGTGACAACGGTGACATCAGATGCTGTTGTTTGTCGAAGTTGGTACAGCTTGGTTTGGTTGGTACGACCGCTGAAACACGTTGCGCGGAGTTGACGATAGGGTGCGTCGATCGGTAATGTAGTTTCCTGCATACTGGCGGGAATTTCAAATCGAATACTTCGGAAATTCGAATAGTTACTATTCGAGTTTCGAATCGAATACGAATAGTAAATTATTCTCGAATACTTCGAAAATTTCGAATATTCGCACACCCCTAGTTAATACAAAATTAGTAGGGTTGTGCGAACCTGGATTTTTAAATTTCGAACCGAACCTCGAACCTGCATTTACAAGGTTCACGAACCTCGAACCTCGAACCGAACCTTTTTTTTTAAAGTGGAAGGGAATCACATGGGCACTGAAGAAAAACTGATCATTGATCCAAATCTAGGCTGAGGAGCTTAGGCCTAGGGCCTAGGTTCCCTGGCTTATCTCGCATAATAATAATATTACAAGTATCAAATACAGCGCATTCTTGTCATAAATGTCAAGGGATTCTTCTGATGTATTTTTAATCATGTGGGGAAAACGTTTTAGGGGTAGGGTAACCTAGGCCTAGCCTAACCATCTTCAGACGAAAAATCATAATAAGATCGATCAAATTAAGCGGCAATGCAACTTTTATAGCCAAACCTGAAGACAACACATCAAAATCAACATTAATAATGGTTTCTTATGATCTTAAACTGTTAAAAAAACACGCGTCTTGGTTAGGTCGCCCTAGGCCTAGGTAGGCTTACGGATAGGCCCTAGGCCTACTACACTCGGACCGTCATCACTTCCCGATGAAAAATCATTACAAGATCGATGAAATCATAGAGAAATAACGATTAAATAAAGCGGCAATGTCACTTTCATAGCCAAACCTGAAGACAAAATCGACATTATTACCGGAGCCTAGGGCTAGCCTAAGCCTAGTCCTAGCTCGGACTGCTTACATTTGGACCGTTACTTTCCGATGAAAACTCATTAGTAGATCGATAAAATTACGCGTCGATGCCATTATAATCTTTTTCGCCTGAAGAAAATCCACCAGCATCAACAATAAATAACTATTTCTTGCTATCTCAAGTGTCCAGAATATTTACGCGTCAAGAAAAATCCGCCATTTTAAGATTTTGCAAGTTGCATATGCACTGCTTACAGCGCTAATTCGACTTTCGATTATCGAGCGGCGACCGCGGTAGACTTGTATCGATCAGTCGATGCTGTAGGCGTCGCTCCGGAAGGCGTGGCTTTCCGTAAGCGGGAATTTCAAAGGTTCGGTTCGAGGTTCGACTTTCAAAATAATTTTCGAACCGAACCGAACCGGATTTAAGGTTCGGTTCGGTTCGTCTTTTCGAACGGTTCCGCACAACCCTAATAATTAGGTTACATCGATTTCCGAAATTGAAATCGATAAATGTTCCAATTGATTCCCCAGAAAATCCTTTTTTTATTATATACTCACAGTTTAAATTAAAATAAATAAATTGTATTTAGAGTCTACCCACCTCAGTTTGTATAATTGATGTTTCAGTGGGGGACAGTATTTTTATTTTCGTCTTTTTTCCGCGGAGCCTGTGATGCCGTCTGCGCCGCCGCACCCGTTTTATGGGAAAGTAGAGAAAATCTTATAACATATTATCTTCGTCGGAAACTCCGAAAAATGGCTAGGACAAAATGTATAAAGACCGGTTGTAATGATTTTATTCTTGTACGCGGTTTTTGGTTCTAATTCCACATACATTTTCTTGGCCGCCGTTTTCGATAAGATTTCACTAATCATCTTCAGGGCCAATACAACTTAAAATGTAAAAAACCAAAACTACATTAGGCCTACTATTGATAAACATAGAACAAAACTAGGGAAAAAAGACAACACATATAAACCATAAAAATAGAAAAAGAAAGTCATTGCAAAGCCTGTCGTTGCAAAGAAACAAGAAAGTCACTTACATGTCCGTCTTTATGTTTTGGGTGTAAAATATTGATTTTCATATTCTTGTTGAAGCTGTGTTCTGTTTCAACTTCAACTCTTGTTATTGCACGATACTAACCCTAGATATGAAATGGATTCACATTGTTTTTAGAGGGGAAGGGGGGAATTTCAAATACAAATTTTGATTTCTTAATGTAGGTTTTAAAGTTACTAGGAAAACGCTAAAGTCCCGCCGCGTTTTATGGCTGAGCTTTGTTACCAAATTTTAGTTTTGCGTGGGATATCTTTACTTTTGCGAGTGCTTTGTTTTGCTGGCCTAAGCATTGTAGGTGGATTGTTTGCAATTTCTATTGTTACCTGTCAATTGGTATTCATTTTTACCGTAAAAAAAATTATATTAAAGCTTTATTTCTATGGCTATTCTGGCTAATTTTTCAAATTTTTTCTTTCAAAAGGTACTACCATCACCATAACCTTAATGTCCATGTATAATATGAACGTTTGTAGCCCCACCCGTCTGGTCAGAATTGGCCAAATGGCAGGCATGTCGGCACAAAAAATCAAAAACTTTATTAAAAGCTTTATTTTCTATGGATTCTGCTGGCTAACTTTTTCAACTTTTTCTTTCAAAAGGTACTACTCACCATAACCTTAATGTCCATTGTATAAATATTAACGTTGTAGCCCAAACCCGTTTGGTCAGAATTGGCCCAAATGCCACGAAAATATCGCACTAAAAATAGCAGGAAAAAATCGTAAAAGCTAGAATATTTCTGAGAAATATTTTCTTCGATTGTACCCAAAAACAATACACCTCTAAGTTCAGAGATTTTCGAAGGTCCCCTCAAATTTTCATTAAGATCGGATATGCGCGTTGCCTGGTAGAGATTTAACAAAAAAAAAAAAAAAAAACACCCGAACACTAAATTTTTTGGGGGGGTGGGGGTCAGGGTGAAATTGAAGTCTTCGCTTCACTCGCTACGCTCATCCTAAAAAAGTTACATTAAAGTTTAATCGAAAGTTTTTTATTTCAAACTATACGGCGACAAAATCTGAGGTGGCCAAATCATTTTGAATGTCCGTACCGGTCACTAATATGTTAATTTCATTTGGATCTGATAAGTAGTGTGGATGAAAATTACATTTAACAAACTAACGTTCCATTAGCAGCGCAAAGTCGGACGAGGTGCATTACTATGCACTGCCCCTAGAAGGTAATCAAAATAACTAATCGAGGAAGCAGTTGGTACTACTATTTACGTATTTGTAACCTAAGAGTTAAATAGTTTTCCCAAGGTCAATGTCCTTACTAGATTGCGGTGGATTTTATCCACAAAGTAAAGTTACACACAGGTTTACCCAAATACCTGCAATAATTAATAAGTATTGGAAACATGGCCGCCGTGGACATCAAACGTCGCAAATTTTTAAATTTAAAAAAAATGTGCAATGGGGGTCTAGCTATAGCACGGGCTCGCTTATCAACGCGTCCAACTGAGCGTTTTCCTAGTTTTTAAAAGTAGTTAATGAAAAAGTGCATAATGAAGCCCTACGCTTCTTTTGTAGCATTAAAAAAAGAATAGAAAATTGCAAAACAACAGAACAAACACACAACAACAACAATTTTTTATAGGTTTCTGAGTTGCTCATGAATTAATTCTGAACTATCTCCGTCCTTGTGCATACCATACTTATTATCGCAGTACACAATACATCCGTACACCCAGCTTGTAGATGCAGCAATTGTACCGTGACTAGAGGGCTGGTGGTCACTTGCTTGCTCGTCTTTGTTCCATGTTGTTTTCTCGGTGGGCCACCCACAGCTTCTATTTCCCCGTTATTGGTGGTCACAAAATCATCAATAGATCTCCATATACAATCACATATACATATTTGTGACTAGTGCTGTTGTTTATAGTAATTTTATAGTAAACTATGTTGCTTGATTGCTTCAGATTGTTAATTGTTCCCGGTTGATAACTCTTTTTTTGAGTGTTAAAAGATTTGCCCATTGAGTAGCTGACTCAATGTCATACACTGATTTTATTTTCAGTGTTGGCACTAGTGAGCGACTGGGGGGAACGAGTAAATATCAAGTGTTTAGCTCCTTTATTTTGTGATCTATCCATGAACTTGTGAGTAAGTTTGCATACTTTTTTGCCTGAACTTATTTACATAAACAGCATCATGTGTGAATACTATGTAGAGCCTAAGCCTACATTGGACAGTATCTTCAAACATACGCCTAGGTCTACATGACTTTTGATTAAGATTACCTTTTTATCAAAATCTTTGATACTACTTTTTTACATTACATGTTGGTGTTGACTGATGCCATCGATTGAAGCTCAATTCAAATTCTTCTAGTATTTTTGTTTGCACATCATAGAAAGGCAGGTGAGACTGTACTTGTTTCCTTGTGGTGCTGTATGGTTTTATGCTCAAAAAAGGCATACAGTTTGTTAACTCAAAGTAGGGCTGGAAGTTCATACAGAAGCTTTTTAAATATTCTATTTGTTAATTTCTTTATAATTCAAACTTTGATTTTTGGGGTTCTTTGGCTTCAAATTAAAGGAGATACTGTACTTTTGTTTCAGTATTGCATTGTTCCAACTACTATAACTATATATGATATATTTATTATTTTTATATCAGTTGAATGTTTAGATTGAATTGTGACCTTGTCACAAGTAAAAATCTTTAATTACCCTACCCTACAAATTGCTGTTCTATGTCCATACTGTTTCAAATCTCTCGGCGTAGTGGATTCCTAGGGTGGTGGCATAATAAAATCCTTTTATCATGGTCATTGCAAATCACAGTCTGGCTTTCAAACACTAGATGATAAGATTATTTCTCCATGACCGACAGTGTTGGCTCGAGCGTTAAGCCGCGCGACTCTGATTCGTATGGGCCCCGGGTTCAAATCCGCCAGACCGTAATTATGAAGGGGAGGAGGAGGGGGGGAGAAGAGGTGAAGGGGGAGGGTGAAGTTTCTTTTGAGGTTTTCTTAGTTGTTTATGACAAATGCAACGGATTAGTCCTCTTAAACAGCCCTCGGACAAAAATCGCTTCACAATTGTCCTTGCTCCATATACCTAGTTTAGACACCTGAGAGTTCATGAATTTCACCCTGTGAGGCTTTGCCACAAAAAATTATTAAATTATGATTAATAATGACTATGATTTGCAAATGGCCCTGGTTGTATGCGTTGTTCTCTAGGCAGCTATCTTGATTAATTCTCATGTACCACTGGCGTTACTTGCCAATCCAACAATATGTCTAGTTCAATTTGGCTACACAATAACTCATGGAGGTACCAGTAGGGCCTTTTATATATAATATCCTTTGTTATAGGAGGCCTAGCCGATATTATACTGCTTGAAACAGGTTTTGTTTTTTTGGCAAACCCGATTATATAAAGTGTTGGCAAAACCGACCCATATAGAGTAGATAGGAGTCGAGTACTAGTATTTGCCATCTACATCCTCATGTTACGTTTCTATGTACAGTACATGGTTTGTCAAGTCAGTCCAAGTTTGATACTACCCAAAATCTATTCTCTGGTTCTCGTATTCCGGTATGCAGTGGTTGCGTGCAATAGTAACTTCTTACTCGCTGGATAATAATTTCAAAGTACCACACAATCAATCAAATATAAAGATCTTAGTATCAAACAATGTATATTTTTAAATGTTTAAACATTGCTGACATGATTCATCATATGTATGAATCAATTGATCATCATTTGTCACTTCAAATTAAGTTGAGTCAATTTACAAAATAGGCCTAGAAAATACGTAGCCTACTACTTGTATGTTCACTTGTCCTTGTGCCTGAATGCTTGTGGTCCTTAAGGCTTCACCCACTTTTTCAATGCAGAAGTCCCAGGTTCGAATCCTGGTTCCAGCAAGTTTTTAAACTGTAAAAGGCGACTTTGGAGGCGCAACAATGAAACACTTAAGAATCTAGACAGTATTATTTCCACGACTGCAATCAGTAGCTTGGCATCTGAGTGGGTCGGCTCCATGTACACATGTCACATTTGTTTTTGTTTTTTACTGCCCATTGCATTGTTTTGATAATAGTTTACACACCAGCAATCTGTTGAAGGTTTTTCCGTGTTTTTCCAAACAAACAGATTTCAAGATTAAAATTTTAATTTGAAAAGAGTGTGCATTTCCTAAGGGCAATCCCTAGACCCAAATATGATTTCTAAAGAATGCAGTAAAGACGTCTGAAAAGTAAGTTGAATGTAAGTGGGGCTCCGCTTAATGAAATAGCGGATTATTTTTTTGAAATTTTTTTTGAAGGGACAATAACGCCTCTAATCAACATGTCCCAATAGACCCATTTTCAGAATTACTGCGCATAGCGCGCTCCGTTGCAAAGCATTTATGGGGAGAAAGGTGCTTTACAGCGAAATGCCATATGATTGGGATTGTGGCTGACTGCACTGCCATTTGTTTGGAAACACAGATTCTCCACACAGTACCCGAGCATATGGCATTTGCGTGTAATGCCCTTTCTCCCATAATGCTTTGCGCGCGCGATATAGAGTGCGCTGGTGATTGTGAAAATCTTCTATACTATTATTTCATTATTCAAATTACTGGATCAGTTTGTTCAATTTCAAAATTGAATTTTGAGCACGAGTTTTTTGTGTATTATTTCTACAGTCTTTATCTACAACCTAAATATAAGGTTTTTGGTTTTAATTGGTTTTAAGTGGTTTGCACAATTATTTTTCGCCCTGGCCGGTACATTTCAAATTTTTGTACTGTTTATGGAAAAAATCGTGCAACGCCGTGAAACCATATAAACCCATAATCCTTATATTGGTTGTAGAATAAGGACTGTAGAAATAATACACAAAAAACCCGCTGTTCAAAATCAATTTTGAACTAAACAACTGATTCAGTAATTTGAATATAACTGCTGATTCTGAGGTTTATACACCGTCAAAGAATTTCAAAAAAATAATCCACCTCTTTTATTAAGCCCCTCTTACATTCTACTTACTTTTGGACGTCTTTACCCTGCATTCTTTAAGAAATCATATTTGGGTTAGGGATTGCCCTTAAAAGCATGTTAGGCAGTTTTTGTAACTAAATAGGAACCAAAGTTATTATGTTCATACATGTCTAACGATAACACTGCTTTAAAGAATGTACTGTACTGTTTTTTTTATGCAACAATTCACTAAACTCAATTATCTGTAAGCCTATTGTTTGTAGCCATCACCAAATTATTTGAACCTTGTTTTTGCTTTATAAGTTAACTTACTATTAGAAAAGAACAGACCCTATCGTTTGGCCGACAGTTGTGAGAACTTTTACATTGCGACTCAGAAAACCAGGCTTCTTAAGGTGGTATAGCCCCTGCAGTTTACCGCTTTTTTAGTGATATCTCGAGAATAGTGCAAATTATCTAAAACTGTTGCAACAGTAAGGTGGTTTGGTTTAGAATTATGGAATACAAGTATAAAATATTCTAATAGTAATAATCGTGCGGTTTGTATTTTGCTTATTCGTTCAAAGTAAATGTCCTGATTAAAAACTTAACTTTACCGTCCAACCTTAGAGTCTTTTTTTCATGCAGACTATAGTTTTCTCTCAAAACCACAGAACATAAATTTTGTCAGGGGTCTGTCGCTTTAAACACGAGCAATAATTGAGCTCAATTGGCAACCCTTAAACTCTTCTGTGCTTGCTTGACCCTGGGGGGGGGGAATCAGGGGCAGATACTAGACTAATGCCTAATTATTTTCAACTTGGTTCTGTCATACAAAGGATATGGAACCCAAGTCTGCAATAGCTGGTAGAAATCGCTTGGGCTTTGGTTCTTAAATTTAGCTTCAGAACTTTGGAAAAAACCATTGTGAAATTTATTTCAATAAAAGCTTGGGCGAATTTTTTGTTAGCAGTTACTTTGTTAGGTATTCGAGACGCGTTTTGGCTATTTTCCAAAATATGCTAACCAAGTCAGAAAACAAATTTAGTACTTTGAAAGTCTGGCCTATTTTAGAAAATCAAAAATATTTTTTTTTAAATTTTTCGATCGGGTACACGGCCAAATAGGCCTATAGCAATCTCAAAATAATTTTTCAAACTTCATTCGCCAGGCACATTCATTTACGTAGGGTGTTGGCTTTTGTGGCATTAATTCAACTGGGTTTTTTGAGACAAAAAGATTTTTTTTACAATTTTCTTTCCTGCGAATTGGTTTAAAAAACGCGTCAAATACCTTAACATCACTCTTAAATAAAATGCATGTTTGGGTAAAGCCAATTGATATATGTCCTCCCACTTAAATCATTCCGTGACTGAGTGGTGAGTGGGAGACTCTACATAATTTTATTTATTTTAATTTGTATGCAATCCTAGTTTAATTTGTAAATTAATCTGTATATCTGAATAGAGATCGACTATGAAATAAATATCTATGAAGTTTCCAAAGAATTTAGAAGTATACCGTGTATTTACAACACAGAAAGTACTTAAGGGTCCATACTTTAATAAAACTAGGAGACATGATGGCCACTTAACCCCAGGAGATGCACCTAGTTTTGTTGTTCTCACAGGGCTGCTTCTCCTGGCATAGTGGGTGTTGGCTTTTTCACTCTTTTGCTGCTTTTGCTACGGATCTTAAACAGAGTGTTGATTCTTCTACATGGACGGTACTATGGTGGAATTTGTGTGAACACAACCCTTGAAGTGTGTGTCTAGTTCTTGAACATACGGTCTAGTTCAAACCTGTTGGACCATCCGAGTTCCGAGAACTAGCAATTGACGTGGATGGGTGGGCACTTCGCAAATTTTGCCGTCATTCGTCTCTGCTGTTGGGGAAACACTCTTTTAGTGAAAATTCATTTCTTGGGGGGTGGTAGGCTCTGAAGCGCAAAAAAGACTTAGTAGTATAAAAGCCGATTTTGGGACCCATTTTTGTGTTTTTTATTTATCCAATTTTTGCTTGTTTTTTCATGTATTTGTATAATATTTATTGTATTTTATTAATATTTGTTATAAATTAGTATCTTTTCCATTGGTTAATTTATTATTATTTATTTATTATTATTTTAGCCTTGAAAAAACAGATAGTCCATTAATTAGGTCAACTGCCAAATTTGGCAGTTGACCTAGTTAAATTGGCCTTGAAAAAAACAGCTAAGTCCATTAATTAGGTCAACTGCCATTTTGGCAGCGACCTAGTAAATGGCTCAAAAAAGTAGCTAGTCCACTAATTGGTTCCTGAAGGGTTAAGGATTGAGGACTGTTGGTCATGGCCCTTAATTCAGTATGTCATCTACACTTTCAGTCATTTAAATGGTTCCCTTCATATTGATCAGTCTAAATGAAAGTGTGAAGCTCAACACCTTTGTAGGTGTTGAGTTCACACTTTCCATTTAAACGAGTCCATACCATCATGACCATCCAATCCGTCCATCATCCAAGGATCATCCATACTCATGATGATGATCATGATGATCATGATCCAGATTAGTATTAGTAGCATACCTTCACCAATTAAAAAGGTGTTAGTTTTTAGTAAATTGCTGAAGCATGGGAATAAGAAGGAGCTTATGTACAAATGAATCATCACAACAACGTCATGGGTTAGACAATATTTATTGCACAGCTGTAACATTATTAACCATGTAGTGAGTTACAACAGTATTTTGAACAGTACAGTACAAGAATGTGGCCATGAGAAAGAGACTATGTCCATGGCCTTGAATTGCAAAGTGGCAGGGATTAGTAAGTAGTCATCTCCCCAAATTTATTTCGAGGTACACTGTTTTTCGTAGTTTTGGCCAATGATTCGAGGCGTATTAGGATGCAGTGTAGACGTCGGTTGCACAATGATGTTCGAAGTGCAGAATTGTGCATTGCACATGATAGAAGATGTTTCCAATCATCTATAAACAACCCAACATAAAAAAATACTTTCAAAAGAGCAACATATTTAAGAAAAAGGAGTGACCCAACAGCTTACCTTAAAACTCTGGCTGGCATCTGCGTAAAACTGGCTGGTTTAACATACATATTTACAAACAAGATGTCGTACGTTTTCGAACAACGCGGCCATATGTTCACCCATGACGCGTAGAAAACTAAATTTTAAGTTATTTTACAAAATAATTACAAGGCGCTGTTGGGGGTGAGTAAGGGGTGGCTGTGCAACAGGTTTTGGAGGGGTTTAAGGGGGAGAGCCTAGGCCTACTTAGATTGAGTTTTAGCTTTTTGCTGCGCTGGTGCTATTTGATGCCTAACTCCCCATTGTCCTCGAAATGTTCCTCATTGCAGGTGGGGGTAATGCCTGCACAACTCTCGTGGTGTAGCAGTTTTATTGTCCTTGTTTTGTGGGGTTCCTGCATGTGGTGCCACCGTTTTAGGTCAGTTTCTGACGGTGTCCTGCCTATGGCCTTTCATCTGGTGCTCTGAGAGTTCGTTGTTAGGCCTATGTACTGGGCTGGGCATAGCTTGCACCTGTAGTTGGTAAGATCATGTTGGTTGTGTGCAAGTTGTTGTGTTGCTGATGGGGTATGTTATTCCAATCACTCGAGCAGTAAATGTTGAAGTGTTTGGGGGGGTGGGGGGCATGGGGGGGGTTGAATTTTGCTCAGTTTGCAACGGGGTGCTATTACAAGGGTGTTGAATCCTATGGCAGGGGGAGCTTGTCGTCTTCGTGGAGGGGGGTGTGTCTAAAGATCACTGATGTTGGGTATCCCGCGGAATACACGCAAGGCATGGGCCAAGTCATTGTGAGGCCGATACTTTCAGGATGTGCGCTTCTCGTTTCACGATCCCGTTTGTGCCTTGTAGGCCTGGGTGCCACTTGGTGACCAGTGGGATGATTTGGTTACGCTGTTTGGAGTCAGTTTTTACACTGGGATGGTGAATCCGTTCTACTGGGCGACAAAGGCTTCGCAATTGCGTGGCAATACTGTTCCCTAGGTGCCTCTTCATTCAACAGATTTCAACAGATCCTCTGTCCTACAGTGTGGCTAGTGATGGGGTAGTGCTTGTTTGGGTATAGTTGGGGTGGCAGCTGTCATAAGTAGTATTGTTGGCTGTTCGTTGGCTTGAAATGCACGCTGGTTTCGAGATGTCCCGTCGCGGACCTCGATGTTGACGTTTAGATAGTTGACGTGGTGCTTGGAAATTTCCCACGTGAAACGTAGAGAGAAGAAGGTGTTTAAGTTCCTCTAGGAAGATTTCGAATGATTCTTCTCGTGCGCCATATAGAATAGATGTCATCATAACAGCAAACCAACGGATTTGGGAATAGTGTCTGGGTTTTGAGAAAGATTGTCCTCGACCTTGAACCGAAACCCGACACTACGCCTACTTTGTTAGTTTCCGCTTCATTGACGACATCTATGCTATATGGGGCTCGCTGTGAAGATCATTCGCCTATCTCCTAGAGGAACACTCTTCTCCTCTCTACGTTTCACCGTGGGAAATTTCCAAGCACCACGTCACTTTATACACGTCGAGCTCCGCGACGGACATCTCTAACCCAGCGTGCAATTTCAAGGCCAACAAACGGCCACATATCTACAATATGACAGCTGCCACCCCAACTATACCAAACAAGCACTACCCCACTCACTAGCCAACCGAGGACGTAGGATCTGTTCTATTCGAAGAGGACCTAGCAAAGTTATGCCACCTACCGCATTGTGAAATGCCTTTGTTGCCCGGAGATACCCTCGCCATAAAGTCCTAGAACGGATTCACCGTGTCAGTGTACAATGTACTCCACCGAGTAACCAAATCATCCCGCTTGTAACCAAGTGGCACCCATGCCCTAAGGCACCTCAACAAGGATCTTGAAACGAGGAGCACACATCCTAAAAGCATCGACCCTCATTAACAACTTGGCCCTGAACATTCCTCGTGTCCGTTACTCCGATGGCCACCCAACATCAGTGACCACATCGTTTAAGACACACCCCCGCCAGGAAGACCGACAAGCTCCGCCGTGACACAGGGTTCACACCCTGGCATGAGACCCCGTTGCAAAACCTGCAGAATTCACACCCCCCCCCCCCCCCCACTTCAACATTTACTGCCTCGAGCAACTGGATAACATACCCCATCAGGCAACACAACAACTGCAAGCCACAACCAACCTGATCTACCAACCTACAGTTTCTCAGCTATGCCGCAGCCGAGTACATAGGCCTAAAAACGAATTCCCTGAGCACCCAGGATGAACGGCATAGGCCAGACATCATCCATGAAACTTTGACCTAAAACCGATGGCAACAACATGCAGGAACCCAAACAGGGACTTTCAGTGCCACTGCTAACACCACAGGGTTGTAGTCATTACCCCCATCCTGCAATGAAGAACACTTAGAAGTGAGACAATGGGAGTTTAGCGGTCATCAAATAGTCCACAAGCTCGCACCAAACCCAATCCTCAAACCTAAGATAGGCCTAGTCCCTTCCCTTATGACCTGAACCTGTTGCACCGCCACCCCTACTCACCCTCAACAGCGCCTTGTAATATTTTGTAAATAACTTTTAAATTTAGTTCTTCTCTAACGGTCGGTGACCAAGGCCGCGTTGGCCGAAACGTACGACATTGTGTATCTTGTCTTGTAAATATATATGTTAACTAGCCAGTTTCACACAGCTGCCAATCTCGTTTAAGGTAAGCTGTTGGTCGAGAAATTGAATGGCAAATTTGATTACTTAACACATTCATAAATACATGGAGAGCTAATGACTGTTCTACCCCATTAGATTTCAACAGTTCGATTTTATGGAACACAGTCTGAAAATAACAAAATCCAACTCTGCCAGGGATTGAACCCAGGTCTCCTGCTTGCTTGCTTGGTGGTCTAGTGGTTAAGACGTCCATCAGGCAAGCAGGGGACCCGGGTTCAATCCCCAGTTGAGCTTTTTTGTTAAGTCTGGATTATCTCTACTAATAATATCATGAAAGTAGGATTGCCGTAAGGTGCATTTCCTAATGAAATATCAAAATTTCCATTCCGTTAATATCTAATAACAAGTGTAAAAATTTGCCCCGTCTGGGGATCGGATCGAACCCAGGACCTCCGCCTTAACGTAGCGGTGCTCTACCATGTTTGCCCAATTGATGACTAATCCATTGTAATATTACTGATTTGAGCTACTCCATTGTTGCTTGAGCTACTATAATGAAGTGATAAGTACTTTCATTGTTTACATTTTCCAATTGTGGTTGTGTATGTGTACGTCTGTTGTGTGTGTGTACTTGAAAGTCAGCCTGTCTCAGACTTGAACCCAGATCATCTGGCTATGCTAACTATTCTTGCAGCTTAAACTACTAAAATAAAGTGTTAAAACTTTGGTTATTTAATGGTTAATGTTTTTCAAAAGTGTTTGTGTATGCCTGTCGTGTGTGTGTCGTGTATTTGAAAGTCAGCCTGTCTGGAACTAACCTATATCATCTGGCTATGCTCTACTATTTTGTTACTTCAACTACTATAATGAAGTGTTAATACTTTTTTTATTTAATTGTTAATGTTTTTCGCAAGTGGTTGTGTATGTCTATTCTTTATATACATTACAGTCATTTGTTCATATTCAACAATGCTTTCATGTACGGGAAGATGGCCGCTATATATTGAGAAGGTAATCCCTGATGTACGGCAATATGTCAGCCAACAATGTTTATGATGTGCATACAAAGAAATTGAAAGTCAGACTGTCTGGGACTCGAACCCAGATCATCAGGCTATGCTAATTACTCTATTGTTGCTAAGGGCTACTATAATGCAGTGTTAAAACTTTGTTTATTTAATTGCTAATGTATGTTCAAAAGTGGTTGTGTACGTGTGTTGTGTACATGAAAGTCTGCCTGACTCGAACCCAGATCATCTGGCTATGCTAATTACTCTCTATTGTTGCTAAGGGCTACTATAACAAGTGTTAAAACTTTTCATTTAATACAATCCAGAAATTAAAAAAGTCCAGTTAAATGAAAACAATTAACCAAATTGAGAAAGTGTTATACTTTTGGTTATTGTAATTGACTAATGTTAGTTCAAATGTGGTTGTGTACGTGTGTTGTGTACATGAAGTCGGCCTGTTCTGGGCCTCGAACCCAGATCATCTGGCTATGCTAATTACTAATTGTTGCTAAGGGCTACTATAACAAGTGTTAAAACTTTGTTATTTAATTGCTAATGTATGTTCAAAAGTGGTTGTGTACGTGTGTTGTGTACATGAAAGTCGCCTGTACTTCACAGTCACCGACTCGAACTAGATCATCTGGCTATGCTAATTACTCTATTGTTGCCTATAAGGCCTGACTATAACATGGTGTTAAAAACTTTTCATTTAATACAATCCAGAAATTAAAAGAAGTCCAGTTAATGAAAACGATAACCAAAATTGAGAGTGGTTAAAACTTTGTTTATTTAATTGCTAATGTATGTTCAAAAGTGGTTGTGTACGTGTGTTGGGTACATGAAAGTCTGCCTGTCTGGACTCAACTAGATCATCTGGCTTTTCTAATTACTCTTATTGTTGCTAGGGCTACTATAACATGTGTTAAAACTTTTCATTTAATACAATCCAGAAATTAAAAAAGTCCAGTTACCTGAAAACGATTAACTAAATTGAGAAAGTGTTAAAACTTTGGTAATTTAATTGCTTGTCTGTTCAAAAGTGGTTGTGTACGTGTGTTGTGTACATGAAAGTCTGCCTGTCTGGGACTCGAACCCAGATCATCTGGCTATGCTAATTACGAATTGTGTGCTAAGGGCTACTATAAACAAGTTTAAAACTTTCGTTATTTAATTGCATGTTATATTCAAAAGTGGTTGTGTACGTGTGTTGTGTACATGAAAGTCCTGCCTGTCTGGGACGTCGAACCTAGATCATCTGGCTATGCGTAATTACTCATACTTGTTTCTTAATGGGCTACTATAACATGTGTTTAAAAACTTTTCATTTAATACACAATCCAGAAATTCAAAAAAGTCCAGTTAATGCAAACGATAACCAAATTGAGAAATGTTAAAACTATTGGTTATTTAATTGCTAATGTATGTTTCAAAGTGGTTTGTTGAGGTTTTTACGTGTGTTGTGTACATGAAGTCTGCCTGTCTGGGACTCGAACCGCAGATCATCTGGCTATGCTAATTACTCTATTGGTTGCTAAGGGCTACTATAAACAAGTGGAACTTTGGTTATTTACTTGCTAATGTAATGTTCAAAAGTGGTTGTGTACCGTGTTTTGTGTACATAGAAGTCTGTCTGTC
The DNA here is from genome assembly GCA_024449915.1 of Sweltsa coloradensis. Lineage (NCBI taxonomy): Eukaryota > Metazoa > Arthropoda > Insecta > Plecoptera > Chloroperlidae > Sweltsa > Sweltsa coloradensis. The sequence goes on from JAMZAV010000224.1 coordinate 954,064, forward strand.
TGACTCGAACCTAGATCTCTGGCTATGCTAATTACTCTATTGTTGCCAAGGGCTACTATAATGCAGTGTTAAAACTTTGTTTATTTAATTGCTAATGTATGTTCAAAAGTGGTTGTGTACGTGTGTTGTGTACATGAAAGTCTGCCAGTCTGGGACTCGAACCCAGATCATCTGGCTATGCTAATTACTCTATTGTTGCTAAAGGGCTACTATACAAGTGTTAAAACTTTCGGGGGGGGTTATTTAATTGCTAATGTATTTCAAAGTGGTTTGTGCGTGTTTGTGTTACGATGACAGTCTGCACCTGTGCTGGGACTCAAACCCGATTCATCTTGCTATGCTAATTACTATTTGTTGCTAAGTGCTACTATACAAGTGTTAAAACTTTGGTTATTTAATTGCTAATGTATGTCCAAAGTGGTTGTGTACGTCTTTTGTGTACATGAAAAGTCTGGCCAGTCTGGGACTCGAACCCCGATCAGTCAGGCTATGCTAATTACTCTATTGTGCCAAGGGCTGATTATAACCAGGTTTAAAACTTTTGTTTTTTTAATTGCTAATGATGTTTCAAAAGTGTTGTGTCTGTGTGTTGGGTACAGAAAGTCTTGCCTGTCTGGACTCGAACCCAGATCATCTGGCTTATGCTAATTACTCTATGTTGCTAAGGCTACTATAATGCAGTGTTGTAAACTTTGGTTATTTATTGCTAATGTATATTCAATAATTGGTTGTGTACGTGTGTTGTGTACATGAAGTCTGCCTGTCTGGGACTCCGAACCTAGATCATTTGGCAGGCTAACTACTCTAAATTTTGTTAGGGCTACTGTAACCAGGTGTTAAAACTTGTTTTTTATTTGCTAATGTGTTTAAAAGTGGTTGTGTACGTGTTTTGTGTCATGAAAGTCTGCCAGGCTGGGACGCGAACCCAATCATCAGCTATGCTAATTACTCTATTGTTGCTAAGGGGTACAATAACAAGTGTTAAAAACTTAAGGTTCTTTAATTGCAATGTAGTTAAAAGTGTTTGGTGTATGTGTGTTGGGTACATGAAAGTCTGCCTGTCTGGGACTCCTCGAACCCATATCATCTGGCTATGCTTATTACTCATTGTTGCTAAGGGCTACTTTAATGGAATTGTTAAAACTTTGTTTATTTAATTTGCTAAGTTAATGTTCAAAGTGGTTTGTGTCCTGGTGTTGTGTACCTGAAAGTCTGCCTGTCTGGGACTCGAACCCAGATCATCTGGCAAGGCTAACTACTCTATTGTTGCTTGAGCTACTATAACAAGTGTTAAAACTTTGTTTATTTAATTGTTAGTTTTTTGCAACTGGTTGTGTACGTCTGTTTTGTGTGTGTTGTGTATTTTAATGTCAGTCTGCTGGGACTTGAACCTAGATCATATGCTTGAGCTACTATAATGAAGTGTCAAAACTTATTTATTTAATTGTTAGTTTTTTGCAAGTGGTTGTGTACATGAAAGTCAGCCTGTCTTGGGACTCAAACCCAGATCATCTGGCAAGGCTAACTACTCTATTGTTGCTTGAGCTACTATTCAGGCACCAAAAAACACACTAGCGCGGCCCTGTTGGCGGAACGTAGAACCCGAGCAGTAGTGATCACTCAGGTAGACACAGCGGCAAATAACGTGGAAGAATGTGTAGATGTAACCAAAAAGTTGAGTTTTCGGCGTGATTTGTTCGTTTAAGGATGCTGAACGTTAAGAAATAAAACAAAGAAATATTTGTGCTATGGTTATCACAAGAAAACACCATTTAAATTACAGAATTAGGGCACCATAAAGTGGATCACCTGAGCAAGGGTTATTTCCTCGATGGTTAAGCATTGTTCCTCATTTCTCTTTTAAAAAAGGGCCTGCAACTTCAGTGGACGCCTGAACCAATACAAATCAGGGCCATGGCCCCGCGGAATAGGTGGTGGGTGGTCAGGTCAGGGTGGATGGGGGTGGCGGTGGGGGTGGACGTTCGTTGTGAGGACTAAGTAAGTAGGCCCTGTTATCATTGAGTGTTTGCTGATAATATGAGCTATAAAAGAAATAGTTATCATGCCTATATGATGAAACTTCCTGAACAAGCCAATACCACGCGTCAGAATGGGAATGTATTGTGATGGTTTTTTAAAAGGCGCGCTTTCCGTGAAGGTACAGTTGTGATTTTTTTGCCCCGTCCGGTCATAAAATTCTAGTACAATCAATTTCTTTACTGGATGAAACGTATGTTCATTTAATGGTTGGCAATTTTTGGCGAGAAGTAGCTTATTGTGTATTTTATCTGCAATAGTTCCTCTTGAGTTTTTTGGATAATCGAGTTTTGAACCGTCGCAATAAAAGGCTTGCGAAAGCGGAAGATGTAAGGTGGGGTAAGTCATATTTAATCTCAGTGGACAAGCAAAAAAAAAAACTAATACCGCCCAACTCATTGTTGGTAATCAAGAACTTTGACTAAGGACCAAAAAAATGTTGAGTAAATATTTGGAAGGTTTCCTTTAAGATTCTTTTGTGGTGGTTTTCTAGTTTCGGGTATCGCTGCAACACAAATTACATACTTTTTGGTATTGTATTCGGCCCACTACTTTTTTCTAAAACCCACCAATCTAAAAACCTGATTTTCAAAATTTTTGCCTGTGGCGCTATTGTTGAGGGGCAGCCCCCCCAAACCCCCTGTACTTGCCCAACGAAAGTACAAATTGTGATTTTTGCCTCCCTGCCAAAATTCTTGCGGTGCCCATGCTTGGGTGGGTGTAATACTATAAAGTTGGCCCCGGGGGTTATCAGGGGTTCAAGCCGCCACTGCTGCAACTGTTTACACTTATAACAACTTTTAAATAATCGTGATCTCAATTTAAATTTCGGTAGGGCCTACTCTTAATAAAAACATTATTCTTACATTTAAGTCCAGGGATAAAGTCCAAAAACATAATAGTCAGATGACAGTGTGGTATCACCCACTGAGTTTTCCCATTGTTTTTGATAGATTTTATTTACTTATGTAAATTTTTTAATAATTATGCTAATTTTTTTTTGCCCGTCACCGACACTCATATTAAAACGCGTTTTACAATTCAGACAATAATTTTAATTCATGTCTATGCCAAAAGGCTATCACACCATTCCCAATTTTTACACATACAGGCCTACATAGCACATAGGCCTACATTCAATTCGTTTCGTAAGTGATGGGCTACCTCAAAATTACTACACTGCAGTGCGTTTTTATCACGCCAAAAATAAGGCACACTTTGTCGATGATTACAAATTAACAACACCCGGATTTTTTTCTTTTTTAAGGCCATAGATGTAGACCTAATTTATTGACATTTTCAGGGAATAATGATGAAAATAATACAAGTTGTACTATTGTAATTGCATTACCGCGGGAAAATGTTAAATATTGCACCTTGCACTTCAGCTGTTCAGTGTTATATCAATTTACAGTGAACAGACTCCTTTCACTTTAAAACATTAACATTCTAAATTCAAATTTGGTAATAATCCCTTAGACCAATACCAATTTTGGCGGGCAACTTTACTTAGGACTGTGTAGGACTGTAGGACACAATACACTACTATATAGTAAACTAGGAAAACGCTTAAAGTCCCGCCGCGTTGATGGATGAGCTTTTTAAAGTTTTTAGTTTGCGTGGGATATCTTTACTTTTGCAAGTGCTTTGTTTTGCTACCTACGCATTGTAAGTGATTGTTGTCAATTTCTTTTGGGTTACCTGTCAATTGGTATTATTACCGTAAAAACTTATATTAAAAGCTTATTCTATGGATTTCTGGCTAACTTTTTCACTTTTTATTTTAAAAGGTACTAACATCACGCATAACCTTAATGTCCAGGTATAATAATGAACGTTTTGAAGCCGCACCGTTTGGTCAGAATTGGCCCAAATGGCCCGAAAATATCGCACAAAAGCAACTTAAAAAACATAAAAAAAGAAACTATAGGTCAAAAAGAAACTTAGGCCTAATATTAAAAGCCTTATTTCTATAGATTCTGACTAACTTTTCCACTTTTTCTTTCAAAAGCAATACAATCACCATTACCTTAATGTCCATGTGAAATATGAACGTTTGTAGCCTCACCCGTTTTGGTCAGAATTGACACCAAATGGCAACGAAAATATCGCACAAAAGTCAAAAAACTTATATTAAATGCTTTATTTCTATAGATTCTGGCTAACTTTTTCAACTTTTTTCTTTCAAAAAGCAATACATTACCATTACCTTAATGATCAATGTGAATAGGAACGTTGTAGCCCTACCCGTTTGTACAGAATCGGCCCAAATGTATCGAAAATATCGCACTAAAAATCGCAAAAAATCGTACAAAGTCCGATATTCATGAGAAATATTTCTTCGATGGTACCCAAAAACGTAGCACGTCTAAGTTCAGAGATTTCGAAGGTCCCCTTCAATTTTCATCAAGATCGCATATGCCATTTGCCCGGAATCGTGCGAACAAACAGACAAAAAAAAAAAAACAAAAAAAACGAGCTAAATTTTTTGGGGGGTCAGTGAAATTGAAGTCTTCGCTTCGCTCATCCAATAATAATCTGCTTATGAATTATTTTCTGGATATTCTTACGCTCAAACATAATAATATACCAAACTATTATGATGATATTATTATATAATATTTTACATTTCACTCCTATCCCATTCAGGAATATAGGAATAGGAAGGTATATCTAGGTTAACCCATTGCCATACGAGTTGTTTTTTCGTTGTTTTGGCAGGGGAAAACCAATTAATTTAGGTGTTTTTTTCGTTTTTAAAAAAATTAATGCTTAACGGGTTTTAAGTAACATATGACTTGAAACAATAAAAGATATGATTAATATCCTTTTTTAAATTTTTTTTAGGGCATATGTGTCTTTAAAACAATGCCTTGCCCACTATTTCTAGGCCTAAGAGCTGTCATCACTATCACTAGAATTTTCAACGAGTGTATTATCACTATCTCAACTTACAAAGGAAAATTCATTACGGATGGGCTTTGAAAGCTCATTATCACTATTATTCAATAAATCGTACAAAAGATCATCTTCAATTTGTGTCAATGTCATTGATGCAGAGTAATAAGTATTTGCAGGTGGTCCACCTGTTGCGCATTTCTTTCATTGTGATTGTACCGTTCATAGTGGCCGAATATTGAACTTCTTCATATCGTTTTGTTCAGAAGTTTACGCTGATGATCACAGTGCTGCTACCTTTGCGCCAGCTCAAAAACTAACGGCGCGGGAGATTCAAACAGGTCCGCGGAACGAGCTGGCGGCGCGCTGTATTACGGTGCTCGTATGTCTACGGTTTGCCGTATTTACGGCAGTACGAGCTGGACTCGTATGTCTGAGGCAATGGGTTAATTTTTGCTATAGTTGGCCTACGTACGCAATTACGCCTACTTGTGGTTGTAAAAGAGCATAAAAAATGCAAACTGTAGATGAAAATATACATCTTATTTAATGCGTGTGCGAGATAGGTAAATAAGAGTGAACAGATTGGAAGTATTCCCCGAATTGTCATAACCGGCGTGACTGACACAGGTTAGCGCCATGTACGCTCCAGCCCGGAATCACAACTACGCCAGCCATGTTGTGACTTAGCGGGCCGCCAGGACTGCGATCTACATGTCGTTTTGGTGCTGAATAATGAAGTGTCTAAACTTTATTTATCTAAATGTAAGTTTTTTCAAGTAGTTGTGTACGTCTGTTTTGTGTGTTGTGTACTTGAATGTCAGCCCGTCTGGGGCTCGAACCCAGATCTGGCTAGGCTAACTTCTCTATTGTTGCTTGAGCTACTATAATGAAGTGTCTAAACTTTATTGGATGAGCAAAGCGAAGACTTCAAATTCACTGACCCCCCAAAAAATTTAGCTCTGGTGTTTGTTTGTATTTTTGTCCGTTTGTTCGCTCTCTACCGGGCAAACGGCATAATATGCGATCTTGATGAAAATTGGAGGGGACCTTTGAAATCTCTGAACTTAGACCTGCCACTTTTTTGGGTACAATCGAAGAAATATTTCTTATGAATATCGTACTTTTACCATTTAAAAAAAAAAATTTAGTGCGATATTTTCGTGACATTTGGGCCGATTCTGACCAAACGGGTGGGGCTAGAACCTTCATATTTTACATGGTCATTAAGGTAATGGTGATGCGTTGCATATTGAAAGAAAAAATTGAAAAGTTAGCCAGAATCCATAGAAATAAAGGTTTTAATATAAGTTTTTCAGGTATATAATAACAATTAACAAGTAACAATAGAAACTTTGCAACAATCACCTACAATGCGTTCAAAAAGCACTAGCAAAAGAAAAGACATCCCACGCAAACTAAAAACTTGCAAAATAGCTCATCCATCAACGCGACTAAAAAAAGCGTTTGCGAAGCTTCCTAGTTTATCTAATTGTAAGTTTTTTGCAAGTGGTTGTGTACGTCTGCTGTGTGTGTGTTGTGTACATGAAAGTCAGCCTGTCTGGGACTCGAACCCAGATCATCTGGCTAGGCTAACTACTCTAATGTTGCTTGAGCTACTATAATTAAGTGTCTAAACTCTCATTTGTTTAATTGTAAATGTTTTTTTGCACTTGGTTGTGTACGTCTGTTGTGTGTGTGTTGTATACTTGAAAGTCAGCCTGCCTGGGACTCGAATTAAGATTATCTGGCAAGGGCAACTGCTAGCTATTGTTGCTTGAGCTGCTATAATGAAGTGTCATTACTTTATTTGTTCAATTGTAAATGCTTTTTGCAAGTGGTTGTGTACGTCTGTTTTGTGTGTATTGTGTACGTAACAGTCAGCCTGTCTGGGACTCGAACCCAGATCATCTTACTGAGCTTACTAAACTATTCTTCAAGTGTCAAAACATTATTCTTAATTGCTATGTTTTTCCAAAAGTGTTTGTATGGCCGTTGAGGGACCCCGGTAGGATTTTGTAATTTTCAGATTGTGTTCCTAAGAAAATGTACTTTCACTAAGTAAATCATGAAATAAGTACAAGGGTTACTGTTTGATGATAATTTGGTTAGTCATATATCAAAATTTACCATTGATTTATTATCTATTGGCACTCAATTTGTTTGTTCGATTGACTATCAAATCAATTAATCAACAAAATAAATTTGTATCTAGAGAGTAGGCCTACCTAAACTGATTTTCAGTGGGGGACATTGAATTTAAAGCCGACCAAGTTAACCCTGTAGGCGCTAACACCATCAACGAGCGAACAATGACCATCTTGAGAACAAGCTGGATACGATTCCACTCGCAGACAGTGCCAGAATCTTCCAGGCTAATTCAGAACAACCTTAGAATTAACTAAGTCCTTCGTTGCTAGAATGGCTCCAGAGTCATCATTTAGACCAGCGTTTCCCAAACTATTGGTGGGTCGCGGAAAGTTTTGAAAATCCAAAAATGTTGTCATGATTTGAAACAATTAAACCATGAAAAGATATAAACATGGTAATTCTGGCTAATGCTATACGCGTTTAAAGTGAAATCCAGGGGCAGCACTGTCGGTGGGCGTAACTTGCATCCTGGCCGGCCGGAGTAGCATTAGAAGTAGTCCTTCCCTAAGCAGCAGTGTATAAACTGACGATTTGAATGCTCAATAATCAATCGTTGGTGAATGTTGTGATATGTGATTTTGTTGTAAATTAATGTTATGACATTAGTTAGCCTGTTGTCATGTTCAGAATCATCCTGCAACTCATTGAAATATATTTTAATTCCCTTTTCTGAAGAGTCAATTTAGGCCTACTTTTTCCGATCGGTCCCGATTTGATTTCCTACAAAACCAGATAGTTCCGGGCAAAATTATAGGAAATTATTTTACTTGCATCCGTGTAATTTCTAAAAGACTAGACCTACAGCCATTTCGTTAACCCATGTTTTCGGAAAAAGCTGTTTCCCGTAACCTAACGTACGTCGTTGGTGGTGCTTAACTCGGAAACTCGCAGCCAGGGCCTAGGCCCCCCTACCGAACTCCTAGATCTGTCCGGGAAACAATTTCGTGCTATAAATTATTACTACCAGAATTATTTCTCCATGGGCGTTATATTATTAGTATTGACCAGCGTTAGTTTATATTAAATAAGTTGCCGAGCAGGCTCGAAAATATCAAACAAATTATTGATATGGTGTGTGTGTGCGCGCCCACTTTTAGGCCTAGAAATGAACGACCTTATGACAAGCTGATGCTTGATCATCGCATGTTTTTAACAATCTTGCAATTTTATTTCATTCATAGATAGTTTTAATATCATCTTATACTATTTAAATGTCGCCTACAATATTTCCCCCGATTTAACTGACGAAAACATCCTACATAGAGAGCTGTGTGTAGGCCACACACGCCCACTTCTAGGCCTAGAAATGAACGAACTCATGACAAGCTGACGCTCCATCATCACATGTTTTTAACAATCTTACCAGTTTATTTCATTCATAGATAGTTTTAATATAATCTTACACTATTTAAACGTCCCCTACAATATTTTCCCCCCGATTAAACTGATGAAAAGTGAAAACATCCTACCCTACTCAGGGTTACTTCAAATGTGATCGTCACCTAAGTTCAACTTTCACGCTTGTTTTCATTAACATTTTTCTATCTAGGCTGTATACGATGTGGCTACAAATATTCCACTAGACTTACAAACTCAATTTCATAAATAGGTGGTGTGGTTTTGTCTTTATTGAGTGTTTATTTCAGTCATGATCCATTGCAAGTGCCATAGGAAAACATACTTATAAGCGGCCATATCTCAACGCAATGCTACTCCGGCGGGTTCGCGCTTCGCTCACCAGATGTCAGCCACTTTGCTTTTAAATCCGAATGTATAGCATGGTATCACTGCAACCATATATAATGAATGCTTCAACATTCACAGGAAGGTGGTGTAAGTATCAGAAACTATGTAAATGACTTAAAAAACGTTTATAGTTTGACATATTGTCCGTTCGGAACTGTTTGGACCTGTCTGAATACTCGACATTACAAAGTTAAACACAAATTTCAACGGCAAAAATTACATTGTTCTGGATGCAGTTCTACGAACGTGTCAAACTATTTCCGCGGAAGCTTGAAAGGTGCTGCTACTTTTCACATCTTTGTATAATTATTCGCCACTAAAAGTTGCAGATATGCGCTCTGGCGGAGAAGCGCTCAACTGGAGGTTTGGGGGTAACTTCTACCGCGCGTATGCTTTTTCACACAGATTTGTATTACGATTGCATTAGTTTTGGGACTGTTGGCGATATAAATACATGCAACAGTCCACAATATTGATGTTTGCTATAATCAAGAATACTGTAATAGAGTAAAAAACGACGTCTCAATATATCCATTGATCTTGAAAACGTTTAATTTTGCAAGTCAATGAAGTGACAAAATGTTGAGGATTGGGCTTTCATCATTTGATTTTATTGGCGAAATTGACATGTCATACTCATAATAATATGTATTTATGTATTTATTTTATTTATTTATTTAACGTTTATCCTGTTCATTTAAAAATGATTTACAATGGCGATATTGTTCATGATATTTTACGTCAAACCTTTTACAGTCTCCTGGTATAAAAGTACAACATATACAAAGGCCCCGGGGATCCATGAAGAATTCAAGTCCTTATTTGGTGACCTTTGCGTAATAATATCGCCATTGTGACACCATGATAATATTTAAAACTGAATATAATTTACGACCATGCATGTATGTAGGGTACTTAGGCAACCAAGCCCTACCACTCTCCACGTGTTTTTATTTTAGAATATGTTGGGATTCAAAGGATATCAACTATGTAACATTTTCGTTAGAAATTAAGCAATCAAACTCCATAAGTAAATATAAACAATTGATCCAAGTATGGTTGATGGATCAATGCCGTAGAAATTAAGTGTAGCCATACCGTAATTTTTAAAATATTATTCAAAACACTATTAAGACATGTGTCTACCTAAACCATTGTATGATTTCATTATCTTCTTATTTCCACGCAATGTGTTGGCTTAACATTTTCAAATGTTCATACATAATACATGTTAGGCCTACTGTCAGTTACATATTATTATTATTCATTGTTGTATTACACATGACATTGCATGACATTGGCCTATATTATTACTAATTATTTTGCCACACTATGTTACATTTTACTATACTTAGCTCTTCATCAATATAACTGTATGTAAAAGACCCCAATTTGTGGGTAAGATATACACTCACTGCAGGTCAGTGCTATAGAATATAGTATATTGAATTCAATGTATATAATCAATTAGGCTATGTATTACAAATCGTTCAGTAGGCCACCAAATGAAACAATGATACGAGATTTTGATGTGATTATTGGCAATTAATGTCTTTCTGTGTGTGTGAGGGGGCAGGGTATAATTATTATACTACCACATTTGTTTTGCCGTTTACCACTCACGTGTAGCTTTATATGTTGTCAGTTGGAAAAACATAGAATGCTATGTTACGAGTGCAAAATGCAGGCACAAAAATCAACGAAAAACTATATCATCTGCATGACACACCAAACCCATTATATAACGAGAATCGCCAATTTAACCATTTCTTCTTAAGCTTAATATCATTAGCATATATTATTATTATAATTTTTGTCAGAGTCAGACATAAACATGTGTCGTGTCGCTTTAAAAGACGGTTGATTTCCATACGCCAGCGCGTAGTAAACAGAGGCGAACCCCCAAACCTTCAGCCATATTGCAAGAATCCGCGCGACGGTGGCGCGATCTCTTATTACTTTTAGTGGCGAATTGTGAAGTTGAATTTTTGACTACGGAAGGAATAAAAACTAAAAATTCGGAAACAAAAGCTAAAAATTAATGCACTTGCGCCTCAAAATCGCACACATCGCCATCATTAAGAGTCTTCACTAGACAATTGAGACCTTGGCACGCCCGTAAGCACTCAAATTCAAATGTACAACGCTCTGGAGAAAAATTGAAACGACATACGAGAATTCTAAAATGCACAAGACAGATATTTTTATGTAGAAGAACATACAACAAACAGAATTGCTTTATGTAATAAACCCTACTATATACCATAGTTAAGCGTAAAGTCGACGCGGCGGGAACAACCTCTTCTTGTTCCCGTTGCGTCGACTTTATGCGTAACCATGGTGAATAGTAGGGTTTGCTACATACATCAATTCTGTTTGTTGTATGTTCTTCTGCATAAAAATATCTGTGTCTTGTGCATTTTAGAATTCTCGTACGTATACGTCGTCTCAATTTTTCTCCAGAGCGTTGTACATCTGAATTTGAGTGCTTTCGAGCGTGCCGTGTACTCGTCTGTCTCGTGAACACTCTTAACGGAACCCAAAAACTCGCGCACCATTCCTACACTCTCCAATATGATAAATAGATAAGTTGTGTTTGGTAGCTATATGGGTCTCGAACGTTCCAAAAAAAGGGTCGTGGTTCTAAAAAGTAGCCATGCAATGATTAGTTAAAATTATTCTGCCTGTAGCGGGATTCGAACCCTGGAGCTTCTGCATTGAAAGCAGAACCACAAGACCAACAAACCATGACAATCATCACAAAATAAAATATTTCACCAATGATTTCTTGGGTTTTATACTATGGCATAAGTACAAAATTTGATCATTGATGTTCGAAAAATTTTGAAAGGGAAAATAATTTTATTGTATATACACTTATCGTTATCGATTATCAGTGGCATCTCTTGAAACGAGCCTAGTTTAAGCGGAGGCAGAACTGCGATGGAAAATTAAACACAAATTTGTAACATTATGCCTACTTTACATGACCCGAAATAAATGAAAGAATTCTTGCTCGGCAATTGACGGGAACGATCACTGTATGTCGCGTTCTTGTGGCCACGTTTCGTTTTGTATAGTCTACTTCGAAGGAATTTATTTTACGCTTTCTATCTCCATATCGGCTAAACATCTCAAATATAAAATTTGATTTACCCTAGTCTGCTTTGAGATGTAGGCCTGCTGTATGTATATACTATCCCAGTTTAGAAGTACAAAGTTAACAAAACATAACAGAATGTATATCTATTTGGAACTCAATTTGATATTTTTTGCTTACAGTACTATTATTGTAATATTGCTACTATTCAAGACAATGAGTGGTGCTAGACGAGAGCAAAAGACAACAAAAAACTATGTCTTACGCAGGATTAGAACCCACATCTCTTGGTACAATAATGCTTTGAACCCGAGATGAATCGTATGAGATACTGCAGATTTCAAATTCAAAATCTTTACCTACTAATGACTAGCAGCATCCATTTTTGGCAACAGTTTTAAATGAGAGTTGCACTGTTTTATTCCGACATAGTGTGTTCAAGAGGGTGTTACAAGTGGACTTCTTGGTTGGTATAGCGACTAGCCTATAGTATTTTGGTGTTGATTATTTAGAATTTGATTTTGAATCCTGATCATTCTTGGCACATTGTAGCATCTACTTGCAGTGCTACCAGGCTTAACTATAATTTAATATTAATTTGGTCTTTAGGGCATTGGTTCTAAGAGTATAACTAAGGGATATGGGTCCGAACCCTTCATGATACATGGTATGGTGTTGTGCCGTTCATCATCTATATAATATTGAATACTCATCAGTTGCTCGTATAGTATCCAACAGCATAATCACATAAATACTGACAACAAGTAACAAAATGTATCAATCCATAGATTTATCCTCCTTTTTGGTGGCAACCGGTAACGTCGTCTTCAGCCTAAACTGTGCTGTTTCTGTTGGTAAATCAAATCTTTGGCAGATGTTTTTCATTCTGTGTTTCCTTAGCAAATGCTGGTTTCACATGGGCTGTAACTGTGCTGTAGTTGCGAGTGGTGAGATTTAGTTTTTTAAACGTGGCGCTCCTACTCCACTGCAGGTTAGCTGTTGGTACGGAATGGTATATTATCTCCTTCATCACTCATGATTCAGCCTTTTGGCAGTTAGGCCTACCACAGAACCAAAATGAAGGGCTCTATAGTAACTTTTTGTAAAAATGATCTTAGATAAGTAGTAAAGATAAATTGATAACATTTTGATTAAAAAAAAAAAAAAAAAACAGTCGTTGAAACTAATTACTTCTGGCTGGGCCAGCTTGGGCTTTCAAAAAGAATTCTTCCACTTCTTTCTATTCTCCCACAATTGTCAATTTTACATCTCTTCCACATCTTGCCAGCACTCTACTCTAGGCTATAGAAACCCTTCCATCTCTTTCTTAGCCTCCGCATTATTTGATCCATTCCTCTTTCATCATTATCTTTCTTGGGCACAAGCCTTCTCTCTTCCGGCACATATTTGACACGCTCAAACCATCTTCCCATCCTGTCATTCTACTTCTCTACACCCAACAGTCGTTAATAATGAATACTGACAATCTGTGACTTGAGGACTGTTCATGTATTCTTGCTTGATAGCTACGCCCAGTTTCATACACATCGGATCTTCCCGGGCACACCCAAGTAAGCGGGGTTATTTCCTTGTTCAGTATTGTCCATGCAACGTTACTTGGATGTCTGTGATGTTGTCTTATGCCTTCTGTGCATTAAATAAAATAAATAAATAAATTGTATTTAGAGTCTACCCACTCAGTTATATAACTGATTTTCAGTGGGGGACAGTAAATCAAAGCGACTAAGCCTACCCTGTAGGCCCCGACGCAATCGACGAGTGAGCGATAACCAACCAAAGATCGATATTTTTAATAGGAAATATAGCAATCAGTGGTATGGACAGTGCAAACACCCGCGGATCAACGCCAGAATCAACAAGGCCGATTCAGAACAACTCTGAATTTATTATGTGCTTCGTTCTAGGACGGCTCCAAAGTCACCGTTTACAAACTCTAAGACACGAACTGATGGACTTAAGTCCAAATCAGAAGTTAAAAAACTTCTGACTTTGGCGGGAATCGAACCCTGGACCTTCTGCATTGGAAGCAGATACGCTAACAACAAGACCAACGAGCCACACATTATTATTATTATTATTATTATTATTATTATTATTATTATTATTATTATTATTATTATTATTATTATTCATCCTTATTCTATGGCTCTTCCTTCCAACTCTCAAATTAACAAAAACAAGTTTAAATTTCAGTTTAAAATGTGCTGCTACACTTTACGTTATTACGGTGTAAAACGTGGCAAGAATATCTTCAAATCTTCAAAGAAGTCTCGTGAGTCAAAAGGCTCTAGAGAATGTCTGTACTCTAGCTGAAAGAGAACCCACGATATACGTGGCGTGCGTTAGTTAGTAGTAGTCTTATTTTCATTGACAATAATTCCAATCAATGTTGACCATTTGTCTTGGTGTCTTTGGTGTGATATTGAGGATGTGTCCCAAAGCTTTTATTTTGCTGTAGTCGATTAGTCTAGTCGAACTACTTCAACAATCCGGCGACAGTGGAACTGCCAGTTGACAAGACTAATTGTAGAGCATTGTGATTGGTGGATCCATTTGCTATCTTCTGTCGAAATCTTGAGTTCAATAAAAGAAGTCTCAAGTTTTTCGACAACAATTATTTCCAGATCGTTGTTCAAACTGGTGGTGCTGTGCGTAGCTATGGCAACTTTAACAGACAACGCCTATACTCATTTAGTATTTGTTTTTGACTTTCAAATGGAAGTAGCACATTCAGTAACACCCAAGTAAGAAGACTAGGCCTACGCCGTTAAAAGTCTGTGTGTGAACAACTATTCCGGACCTCCGGTACAATATGAATTTAGGGATGTCAAACGCTTAGCAACTGACGACCGATAAAAGTCCGGACTGATAAATATTGAATTAAAAATTAATTTGTCAATGTCGATCAGTAATCAATCTTCCGTATTTTTCATGTTCTTTCTATTATAAAAGTAATAGGGAAAAGTTAATTGGCGATGTCAATTGGGCCCTTCCCTTCAGTGGCAAGCACTCATCCCCTAAACCTAAACCACGCCCTCTCCTAAATGCAACCTAAATTGTTTCTACATTCCTCTGGAACTTCCACGGATCAACCCTCTGCTTCTATTAGTCCCTCCTGTAACCTACGTATTGAGAATTCCCCTCTACCCCCTACTTCCCCTGACACACAACCTGTCCTGTCCTGTGCCTCCTCACTTACAATGACCCCACCCAAGTACACTAACATAGCAGGTAACACTTCCATATGCCTTCTACCATCCCCCTCTTTGCTGCCCCATGGTTCATCTCCCGTATTACGGATCCCATGCTGCCAACCCATACTCCATACAGGTAGGCCTATCTAACTCAGGGTGTCTACAAATTTCACATTGAATTCCCCGTCTTTTCCAGATGTATATTCATATTTTTAAAGGACTCTAGGCTTTCTGAGAATATTGCTCTAATAATAGAAAGATTTTTCCACAGAGTATCATGATGGACTGCGACGGCTCATTAAAATGGGGGTTCCGGAAAATTTTGGTCCATAGATTTGATTTGTATTGTATTTAGACTCTACCCACTCAGTCATATAACTGATTTCCAGTGGGGGACAGTAAACCAAAGCAACCAAGCCAACCCTGTAGGCTCCGACGCAATCAACGAGTGAGCAATAACCAACCAAAGATCGATATTTTTAATAGGAAATATAGCAATCGGTGGTATGGACAGTGCGAACACCCGCAGATCAACGCCAGAATCAACAAGGCCGATTCAGAACAACTTTGAATTTATTATGTGCTTCGTTGCTAGGACGGCTCTAAAGTCACCGTTTACAAATTCCTAAGACAAGAACTGATGGACTAAGTCCAAAACAAAATTAAAAACTTCTGACTTTGACAGGAATCGAACCCTGGACCTTCTGCATTGGAAGCAGATACCAGATACACTAACCACAAGACCAACGAGAGTGAGTTTTATAGATTTATTGGGGGAAAAAAGGGAATTCCAGAAATATGGACAAGTTCCCAGACTTTTCCAGACTTGTAGACACCCTGTTCTAACCATTGTCTTATAGCTTGATCTTAACCCCCTACTGGCTCATAACATAGCTTATAGCTTAGACTATTCCCCTTCCTAGCTGCTTTTAACACCCCCTCCCCCCCAACACAAATCCTCAGCCAACATCATCCCCAAGTACTTTTTTAATAGAAACTGAGTGAAAATAATTGATCAATGGTGGATAATCGACACTGGGGCTAGGGCCTACAGTGATTTTTTATTTTTATATTATCAATGGTTATCACATTGTTCGTAGGTATATAAACCGTTAATTGATGCCCTATTCAAATTAATATACTTGCTGATAAGAGGAAGACCCTCGGTTAACGACGTTGTCAGTGGAAAAAATGACAGGTACACTAGAGGTCTAGGTGCCCGTTAGGGCGCCGCAGCCAAGCCGCGGTGCGCTACACACTCAAGCACCTTATACACCAAGCAGAGTTGGGGTGATTTCGAGGTGTTACCCAGCCGTCATGTAACGTGATGTGAACTTGAAAACTATCACAATCGAGGGGATTTAGGTACCTGACAACACATGCCAAATTTTATTGGGGTACGACCATTCCTTCTTGGTGAAAAAATGTCTTCAAACATGCTCAAAATCACTTTAAGGATGTTAGCTACTGCTAGCTACTGCTAACATCTAATACGTCGGCCCGCGATTCTGACCAGACGGGTGGGGCTACAATGTTCATATTTTACATGGACATTAAGGTTATAGAATGATAGTCTCTTTTGAAAAAAAAAGTTGAAAAGTTTGTTGGAAGGCTTCTAAATAAAGGTTTTAAAATAAGCCTTAAACACTTGGCATATAATCAACAAGTAACCATAGTTACTTGACACTTGTTGACGGTATAAGCAGAGTTAGGCGGGAAAGTGCGATACGTAAACAAATGGCGGACATTTAAAAATTTTCTTCTTTGTGTGGAACGAGAAAAGGTGTCATTATACTCTCATAAAACAAATC
The DNA here is from genome assembly GCA_024449915.1 of Sweltsa coloradensis. Lineage (NCBI taxonomy): Eukaryota > Metazoa > Arthropoda > Insecta > Plecoptera > Chloroperlidae > Sweltsa > Sweltsa coloradensis. The sequence continues at coordinate 971,022 of JAMZAV010000224.1, forward strand.
AGAAACCGTCCCTGGCCTAGGCCCAGATGTAGAAAATTATTTATAATACAACAGTGTAGGTCTAAAGTTCCATTTGGCTATAGGACTAGTAAAATTCATACTTACATTACATGTTTGACAAGCCTAGCCAACCCTATGCCAGCACAACATTGTGTTGATATGAACTTGCTCAACTGTTTGCTTACATAATTGCAACAATCAAATCATTTCATACAACTTGTCTTTCGATTGGCCCGCGTTTATGAAGGCACTGCCATCTAGAATAAATATAGAACTTTTTCGAGCTCTTTGCTATACGCAAATCTTTTTAAAGTGTTTGGATTTCGTGATACTCTTTCAACCATAGACATCCTATATAATTGGCTAGACCAGCAGTCGGTGGTCCACTTCCGGTACAATTAGAAGCCATCTTAAAATGACAGTTTACATGTTAATCAAATGGGAGCGATTTGTGGCCAAATAGTTCTCAAGATTGCCGCCAGGTTGACAGGTAAGCATACTAGCCTTTAACACCAAATGATTACTAAATTCCCTTATGCAATCACTTCGTATTGTTTCTTTTGTTTAATACCATGCTGCACAAGCTAAAACCATATCAAACAATCCAGTAAAATACTTTATTGCATTAAAAAAGCATAAATTAAAACACCAAATCGCCATCTTGAAATGGGCCGGTTGAGTCTTCAATTTGCTACGCTCGCGCCTGTGCGGAGGTATAGGAGACTGCTAATCTAGCCTACTATAGGGGTTTAATATCAATGCTTTCAACTCACAACCCATGACGTTTTCCACAATACCGTTCAAGAATACCAATTCCTTCGAAAACGAAAACGACTTCGTTTTCAAATTGCGTTTTCAACTCATCTCCCACGAACTCAAGAATTGGGGTCCAGTCCTTATACCGTCGTTATACCATGGTTATACCACCTATACCCAGGATGTACATGAATCCGGGTCTAGATATTTTACATCCTATATTGTTACTGCTAATACCATAGAATTTAAATCAACTTTGATAAAAATATTATATTTTAGCAAATAATTTTGTAATGGAACTTGAAAAAGTAATGAGATCACACACATAACAAAAACTTGTAGAAATACAGCCAAACCTTACACACTCAAAAGGAATGAGATCTAAAAAAAGGGCCAAGCTCATCTACCCTTCCACATAAACGTACAGTGTCCCATAACAGCATCCTCGAAAAGCTTGGCAAAATAGAATTTGCATGTTTACGTTTAAATTAATTACAAAAAAAGAACTTTGATAAACTATTACGTTAAATTAATAATCGCAAATTCTATTTTGAAAAGCTTTTCGAGGATGCTGTTATGGGACACTGTACGTTTATGTGGAAGGGTAGATGAGCTTGGCCCTTTTTTTAGATCTCATTCCTTTTGAGTGTGTAAGGTTTGGCTGTATTTCTACAAGTTTTTGTTATGTGTGTGTAGAGATTATCCCACACATAACAAAAACTTGTAAAAATACAGCCAAACCTTACACACTCAAAAGAAATGAGATCTAAAAAAAGGGCCAAGCTCATCTACCCTTCCACATTTGCGCATTCTTAATTCATAAACGTACAGTGTCCCGTAACAACACCCTTGAAAAGCTTGGCAAAATAGAATTTGCAATTATTAATTTCAACGTAATAGTTCATCCAAATTCTTTTATTCTAATTAATTTTAGCGTAATGGTCATGCAAATTCTATTTTGCCAAGCTTTTCAAGGGTGTTGTTACGGGACACTGTATGTTTATGAATTAAGAATGCGCAAATGTGAAAAAGTAGATAAGCTTGACCCTTTTTTAGATCTCACTTCTTTTGAGTGTGTAAGGTTTGGCTATATTTTTACAAGTTTTTGTTATGTGTGGGATCTCATTACTTTTTCAAGTTCCATTGAAAAATTATTTGTTAAAAATATAAAAAATTTATAAAAGTCGATTAATTGCTATGGTATTCCCCAAAAAACAATAGAATGAAAAAAATAGTGGGTCCAAAGATTTTACTTTTTGTAAACAATGTAGGCGTTTATTATCCGTAACTATATTTACTTTTTGGATTTATCCCTGTATAAGGCTTTTTTTTAAAAAACCTTTATTTGGAAGCCTTCCAGAAATTTTTTTAAAAACTTTTTCTTTAAAAGGGAATTTCATCACTATTACCGGTCCCCCTTAAAGTCCTGTAAAAAATGAACGTTGTAGCCCCCCCCGTTTTGGTCAGAAATCGCTGGAAAATTGAAAACTGACGAAGATAGTAGCCAGTAGAAACTACGCCCCTTAAAGTGATTTTGAGCATGTTTCAATCATATTTTCCCCAGAAGGGAATGCTCTCCCCCAAACCCAAATTTTTGGGGAAATTGTTTGTCGGGTACCTAAAACCCCCCTCGATTTTGATATTTTTTTCAAGTTCACATCACGTTTCATGATGGCTGGGTGACACCTCGAAATCACCCCAACTCTGCTTGCTGTATAAGGTGCCCGAGTGTGTAGCGCACCGCGGCTTGGCTGCGGCGCCCTAACGGGCACCTAGATAGGCCTAATGATTAAGATTAAGTCAAAACAACCAATACTAAGTGACAGAAGAGAGGGTGGAAGAAAGTCTTAAAGAAAGATGCATCAAGGGAGTTTAAAAATGAGGAAGCTGTGTAATTAAACGGAAAGATCTCGCGGACAGGGGAGATTGAGGTTCAAGTGAGGAAAAGAATGTCAAGAAAGTCTAATGAAAGGGTGGGACGATTGATTTAGGGGGAGAAATTGAAGCAGCGGGGGAAGGGAAATTTTAAAGTGGGAAAATTAGAGAAAAGGAAATGATTGAGACAGCATATGTTAGAATTTTTTGGTTGCTTTAGGGCTTGTTGTTGAAAATTACTTGAGACGTAATGGCAAAGGTTGAAGGGTAGGGCAAACACCCGCGAATCGGATACGCAGAATCTACAAGGCCGATCGAAAACAACTTTGAATTTTTTATGTCCCGCTCGTTGTGCTAAACGGCTCCCAAAGTCACTGTTTTCAAAAACCTACCCAAGAACTGATTTTACTTAGTCCAAATCAGAATTAAAAAAAACTTTTGCAATATGGGGAACGAACCCCTTTACCTTCTGCATTGGAAGCAGAGACGCTAACCCAAAACAACGGGGCCACACAAGGAAGGAATAACTACAAAATCCATCTTACAAAATTTAAACTCGTGTTGTACATTGTATGTATTTTTTTAAAAGGGGATGCTGACTGCTTTAGGCTAGAACGGGGCGATTTAAGCCTCAGCTTTCTGGGTTTTTTTGGGTAACGGTTTATAACACCATTTATCAAATTTCACACTAACTTTTTCAAAAAATAAAACTATGTTTCCATTTTGGGGTTTCCTGAATTAATTTCATTGATTTTAAAAAAAATTTTGGAAACACCAAATTTAACTTCGGGGAATTTTTTCCAAATGTACAGTTTTTAAAATCAATTGCATAAAAGGATATCAAAGTTTAAAACAAAGTGAAAAGCGCGATTAATTTGTTTTTTTTGTAAGATAAACGGTTTTTGGGAATTTCCCGAATTTTAATCCATGTTTTGGATTTCCCATTTTTTCACTTTTTTTGGACTTTGTCTCACAATGGATCTTTAAGGCTTATTTTGTGCAACCAATTCGGATACCAATATAAAAGATTTTATTAACATCCATTCAAAATTTGGTAATATATTTTTAACCCGTTCAGAGAAATCTCAACCCTGTTTGGCGCTTTGATTTGGGGCCAAGCTCATGTCCCTTTTTAAAGTGCGCACATTAATTACCCTAGGCCAACAAAAGCTACTTTTAAAATTTTAAAAGCAATTATTTGGTGGGAGATGGGATCCAACAGCTTCCCTTCGAAAAGTGATGGGGGCTTCGGTTTCTTAAAGAATGTAAAATAAATATAAAACAAAACACAAAAAAACCCCAAAATTGGAAAATTTTTTTACAAAACCCTTTTAAAGGCTAATCTAGACATATTGGGTGATTTTTTTTATAATTCTTTCATTTTTCACAGAAGGATTTTATTTGTTTTTAAAAAAGTAAAATTTTATTTTTATTGTCATTGTTTCAGGCTGCCCCCGGAAAATTTAAACCTGTAAAACGGAAACACCTTTTAAAAAAAAAGGGTCTGTTGAATGATATGAAATTTAACCACTTTTTTTGTAGTTTTTTTACACGGAGTAACATATGTTTCATTACATTTTTTTCTTTTCCTTATTTTTGTTTTTTTTTACTGTCCACTAAAAAGGGAAAATAAAACTCGTTTGTGTTCAGCCCATATACAAAATTTAAATCAAAAGGAAACGGGGAATATTTTACATTCACCTCCTGGGGGAACCCCCCTTTTAAATTTCCCCCACCTAACAACTTGCCCCTGTATCACCAATAGGGGTGAAAAACTGTTTTTCCCCTGCCGTCCTTAAATCCCTAAAAAATCGTCTCGCGTGGTCGCACCGACTCCCGCGACTGAAGAGGGCGTTGCGTGTGGAAAACTGGGGAACTCTTGTCGAGTGGCTGGCGAGCAAAAGATCCGGTGGAGCTTTCGATAGCGCGCGGTTTGATTCGTTATCTCAATGTCACGATTGTAAAAGGCGCATCAGCTAAGTCTTGTGTCAGGCATGTGTCTGTATTGTGCGATATTGCTGTGGACAAGTATTTTATTGCCCTCAGACCCCCGTCTCCTATAGAGACACACGCGGGGGGCAGATAGAAAATAGTAAACTCGGGGTCGAGGAGGTTATTGTCCTCAACCCACCGTCTCGACACACGCGGTGCGTATAGTTAATATTAAACCCGGGGGCCCTGAGGAGGTTATAATATTTGGGTTTTAAAAACTGCAGTGGCGTAGGAATGGGGGAAGGGGGGGAGGGCAATTTAACGTGAGAAAAAATAAAACCCCCAAAATTTCCCGGTATTTTAAATACACATCACAAAAATTCGACAGTCCCCTTTGGGTAAAACAAATTGTTTGCCTAAATGCTTCTCATTAGAAAAAAAATTGGGTTGAAATTTACTAAAGGGGTCCTTACGTTCATTTTTTTGTTTTAGATCGAGATTTCTGTAAAACCTTTTTACAAGCCGATGCAGTTAAACATGACGAAAAACTGTGGTCTGGTAGGAAAAAATCGAAGGCTTCTGGCGGCTCCACCCCCGAATCTGCAAATAAATTTGCCCCCCCCAATTTTAAAAAACGTTTTTAACGCGCCTATGAAAAGAAATATATTTATTATGTAAAACATTTACCGCAGTAAAGTTATGGGTTGTAAAAAGTAAATAACTAAATTTATATACATAATGGGAAGGCGGTCAATTCCCTCGTAATAAAGGCGGGCAAGAAACGAAGCAAACAATCAATAAAATTTTTGTAGTTTTGTACTCAACTGTTTACAGTCTTTGTAACTATCATATTTCGACAAAAATGTGTAAACGATTTATGAAGATAAGAATCCGCCCGTTTTTAAAAACCCAAACAACAATACGGGGATATCGCCCGGGTTCGAACCGGGAACAAAGTCCCACACACCCTTTTGGTTTCTATACGTTGGAATTCACGCTAAAAATCTTTCTTTATTGCTGCAATATCTGTTTCAGGAGACACGAAGACTGTAAAACCGTAAGTAAACACTCTTCCACTTGACGGGAATTTTGAATATTATGCATGTTCTCTTTTTTCACGCAGCACTTAGCAGTCAAGGATATATTTTGTTTTTTTCAGTGGTGTTGGAAACCCAAAGTCAGCTGTAGCTTAAACCCGACTGGAGATGGACTAGAGGTACGAGCGAGACACAAATAAAAATCTCATATGGGATCTCTTTGTTTTTAAAAATAGTTTTAAAAATGTGGGGGGCTACGCATTTAAAATAAGTTTTATGAGATGTTCAGTAGTCTAAAAAAGATTTCAAATGGCTAGTAACAAACTCAATCCCCACCCGGGAAAAAACAGTCATAATTGCCGTTGGCGGGCATCAAAACGGCGCCCTCTCGAATGGGCGAAAGCTACCTCTGTCTGTTTGAAATTTTGATGTAGGGTAAATGGGACTATATTTCGGGAAAAAATCACCCGGCCGGGGACATTTAGGTCTTATTGGGACTGCCCCGTTTTTTTTGGAGTCTTGGTGACCCTAGTTTGAAAGCAGCTTGAAAAATAAATTCAAGTGTATCATTTAAAAAATATATACAAATACTCGGGTTGTCTGTTTTACACAATTAAAAAAGGGTCAAACTTCTCTGTTTTTTTAAAATGTTGTTTGGGAAGTTGATCAAAAGATATAAGTATCCCTAAGAAGCCTGGATAAAATAGTTCCCAAACTGGGAACTTCGGGGTGCACTGAAATTGCAAAACTCTTTTTATTTTGGGAAATCAAACCCCGGGGTCAGTAGCTTCCCGGGGGGTTAGGGATTTGTTTTACACCTACACCACGGCCTGACGTCTGACGCTGTTGTGTGGAGGGGGGAGCCCATTGCGTTCACCCGGCCCGGTCTCTATCGCCGCTAAAGGTCCGGGGGAGTTTCTTACCGCACGACTATTCGGCTTCGCTTCTATATTAGTGTGGGTTGTGGTATAGTTTTTCACCACAAACTCATATTTATATTTTCAAGACTTTGCAAATGTGTACCTTCGATCACATTCTAAATTTGGGGTTTCCTATTGATGTCATTTTCATATTCAATATTTTATATTTCTATACTAACAAATTTTTCAAATAAACGGGTACATTGTGATTTCTTTGTTAAGCCACTCAAGGGCGCCCGCAGAAATTTTGTCAGGGGGGGGGGGGGGGGAAAAATTAAATTTTGTAACTCCGGGGACAAACATGGGGGGTGTGGGGGGGTGAGCCTCAAAAAAGCGCCGCAGGCTTTTTTTTTTTAAAAATCGGTTTTAGAGGTTTTTTTGGGTGCGTTTTAGAAAAAGTAGCGGCTAAAGCAATCCCCAAAAATAATTAATTTTTTGTGCATCGATACTCGAAACTAAAAAAACCCCCAAAAGGGAATTGGAAGCTGTCCTATGGAATCGAAAAATTTTCACCTGCGAAATATTATCAGATTTAATGTTTTAGTAGTAATGTAAAGAAAAACGTGTCCGTTAATATTTTATTTTATATTATCCGTCTCTAAATTTGGGTGAGCGTGCGGCGAAACGAAATTCCATTTCACTACACTGAGAAAAAATCCTTTTTTTTTTTATTTTTTTTTTTCAACACGATTTTGGCTAAAAACAAAACCCCAATTGCATGAAATTTTTTGGAGGCTTCGAATCTCTGAACTTAAACTGCCACGGTTTTTTTGCGCAAACGAAAAATTATTTCCCCTAAAAACACAATTTTACGATTTTTTGAATTTTTAAAACTTTTTTCGACTTATAACCCTACTGCTTTATCCATTGTATAATTTTTTTTACAGAATTTTAATTTTTTTGATTTTATATATTCGTGTGAAAATTTTAGGGAATAAAAAAATTTTTTCTCATGTACATCGCAATTTTACCATTTTTTTGATTTTTAAAATTTTTTCCACTTAAAAAACCCCACATTCTTGATCCGATTGTAATCATTTTTTTTACAGAACCCTAATTTTTTAATTATTTTTTTCGTGGGAAATTTGAGCGTATAATCGAAAAAAATTTTTTCTCATAAAATCGCCAATTTTTTCTTTTTTCGTTTAAAAAAAAAAACGCTCATCCAACAACGCGCCTGAAAAAAGCTTTGCGGACTTGATATTTTAAAATTTTAATAAAATTGCTTTAAATTGGTTTCCAGGAGGGGGGGGGAGGGGGTGCCCCCCCTTGCCCCCCCTGCGACGTCCTTGACGCCACAACGACTATTTTTGGAAAAATACCCCGACCGACAACACTGTGGCAGATTTCATGCTTCCGAAACTCATCAACTTCTTAAATTAATTTTTTTTTAAAAGAGTTAGCCGTCCCCGATTCCCAGAGGACAATTTTAGGGAACAGTAATGTTGAACTGGGCCCATAGAACAACTAAAAAACGGCCCCGGGGACCAACCCCCCAAAAAAAAGGGAAATTTGAAAGGGAACAAAAACAGGGGCAGGACCACATAAAAAACGAAAGTGACTGACTCAAAATTCAACAGCTTTTTATAACATTTGTTTGTTGGAAAAACATGTGTTATATTTATAGGCCGCTTTGCAACGCTTTTTTTTCCGCTTGATGGGTGAGCTTTTTTAAGTTTTTAATTGCGTGGGATCCTTTACTTTTTCAAATTTCCTTGCAAAAACAATTTTGTTAAGTAAGGGGTAATTTTTATAAAATAGTACAATTGCTATGGGTTTTTAAAATAAAAAATCGAGGCCCAAAAATTTCTTTTTGTACGCATTATAGGGATTGTAGTCAAATTTCTATAGTTACTTGTTAAAAATTAAGTTTTTTTTAGGATATAACCTTTTTTCGATGGATTCTGGCTAAATTTTTTTTTTTTTTTATTCAAAAAAGGGACTAAATCCCCATAATCTTATGTCCATGTAAAAAATGAAAGTTTAGCCCCCCCTTTTTGGGCAGAACGGCCCAAATATCACAAAATTCGATTTAAAATCGAAAAAATCGTAAAAAAATACGATATTCATGAGAAATATTTTTCATTTTACCCAAAAAGTGCAGGTCAAGTTCAGAGATTTCGAAGGTCCCCTTCAAATTTTTATCAAGATCGCAATCCGTTTCCTGGTAGAGCGCGAAAAACAGACAGAAAAAAAAACAACAAAAAAAAAAAAAAACCCGAGCTTTTTTTTTTTGGGGGGGGGGGCTCGTCTAATTGAAGTCTTCGCTTCGCTCATCTAAAAAACCGTATCGATAATCTAAGTCATTATAGACCTCGAAACAAAAAATTGCCCAAACGGGCAAAAAAGGCCCGAAAAACGTGTTCGTTTCGTCGAGGAGGAGGACGCGCATTTCCCTAGTTGGCGGCAAATTGCTGCATGCATAGCCTCGCAATTTAGTGACAGTGACCGGCTCTGATGGTTTTGGTACGGGGGGTAAAACGAAAAGGTAAAAAGTCTTTTTTCATTTAGGGGTCCCCCCGAAAAAAAGTAGGTAAGTGCGTTGGGGGAAACGCGAAGGCCCCTGGGGGGCCCAGCTGACCACACAATGCACTTCATGCTCCCCCCCCCCCCTGTTACTGGGGGTCCCCTAAAGGGAAAAGAAAAACTACCAAAATAACACCTAGTACCAGTGTAGAAACTGTTTACTTGGGGCATCTGTCTGTGATTTGGGAAAATGAAGGTCAAGCCCTCGGTTTTCTCCCAATGCAGCCCCTCACCCCCCGCGCCCTAATGATTGTATCATTCTTCCTTTGCTTTGGGCCCGCTAATCTTATCACCAACAACGAATACCGTCGGCCCCAGTCGGACACTTCAATAACGCTTCAATTGAAAAGCGCCCATGGCCATGGGATGCAATCAACTTCACAGAGCCAAGAATCTAAAAAATGCGACCTTCACAAAGACGGCATTTTTTTACGCCAATCACAGTAAGCCTACCTGGTCCACGCCTGGGGGGGGGGGTTTAAAGACGCTTGTCTTGTCTGTCGCGAAAAGGAAAAGAATTAATATTCATTCGTGGGGGTGGTGTACTGTTTTTTTCTATGTTACGTCGATCGATTCAGTTATCATTTTTTTTATTAGCTTTTTAAAATTTATCATTATTTTCGTTTACGAAAGCCACTCGAGGACAATGAGCAGTTCTGACTTCTGAGATTATCCCATTTTTTGGGGGCAGAGTGCAATAACACACGTTCAAATTTTACTTTCTTGCGCACTTACGTTTCGTTCCTTCCTCCTTTCGTCAATCGTCGGCACCGGGCTAATATTGCGTTTCAGCATATATTTTAGATCATGTTTTTCAGCATTTATGACGGCGTCATTTGAGAGCTGGCAAATTTCATACGGCAATTAGAAAAAATATAGACTATAGTAACTAAGCAACTCATTCCCCTCAAACGAATCTGTTAAAATTAGCGATTGAGAATTGAGATGCTTTTAGATTTTTATAGCTCATCATCATAAACTAAACAAAAAACTATTTATTTTGACAATGTAAAAAAAATTATCGTTTCGGGAAACACCCCCCCTGAAAAAACATTTAAACCCTTAATTTAATTTATTTTTTTATTCCGACAAATTTGAACGTCGGGGGTCGATTACAACTAATTTTTAGGGCCCTTTACAGAGATTTTCAGATGCAACCGCTGCGGGGTTGATTGGAATTGAATCAAATGCAATCAGTGAACGTCGTTATATTCTAGGCCCATGTAACTCAAAAAAAAAACCTATCAAATCTGGAATGTTTGGTTAACAACTTGTGGGGTGTTTTTGGTTAGTTAGCAGCTATCTACGGGTGACGTGCAACTGCTACCCCGAACACCCTTCAAAATCCCACCAAGCCCCCTCTTTTCGCGGTTTTACTTCAAATATAACGCGGCCGGATGTAGCTAGCCAAGCGATGTTTTCGGTTTCGCAGTCTATCGGGAAAACGCTGAACTTTTAGAGGCCATTCGCCGGTAACGGAGCAGTTCACGAGCTAGGGGGGAACGCTAGCGCTAAATCAAGTGGCAGCGCGGGCTATAGAATAATCTTAAAGCAAATTAGATATTTCATTATACAGTAAATCCCTCTTTAGACCTAGTTTTGAAACAAATTGTGAATTTGCAGTAACGGCGAACAATTCAAGCCGATGTTGCTTCAACAGCCTTGTGATTAGCTTGTTATTTATGATACGTAGGCTAACTACTAATGATAAGTTGACAAAATCCTCAATAGCTCGTACTATTGTACTGGATGCTACTTGACAAATGAACAATAGTAAATCATGGTACAGTTTTGAATTAGAATAGTTTTTACATCATTTAGTGTCTGTTCTACTTTGCATGAAAATGAATTTACTGAATAATGAAATTAAAATTAAACATTTAAAGAAATTAACGGAATCGACTTACCATCAGCAATTCACGCCTCGGGACGCTGCTTGGGGGTGGTACTTCGTGTGGGCTGGCCTAGGAGCGGACTTCGGTCGTGCGGTGTGCGGAGGTGACATCTTTGGACTAGCGTCGACCGGGGAGTAGCGCGCTCCGCACTCAGGGCGGTGCTTCATCCAGGGGCCAGGATCGTACGGCAGCTGGAAAGAAGAAAATAACATACTATGATGCACAGTTACATACAAGAACTTATAAATGAACTAAATTTAATTTGAACATTCTCGTTAGCCCTGTAAAACTAATAGTAACAGACATTGCAACCTGCCATTTACAATGACTAATTGATGAAAGTTAGGTCAGAGCTATTACTAACTAGTTCATTGCAAAAACCGGTAAAGTAACTCCTAAATGTTGAAGTTAATGATGATGATGTTTTACTTGTGAAGTATTATTTCAGCAGTTGTTTTACAGTATGTCACAAAAATAAGCTTACCTAAGTGCTTTGCACCGGCAACTCTTGCACGTTGACGTGTCGGCGTAGAAGTGTTAAGCCGAGCCGGTCACTGCGACGCTGATTGACGAGGTTCGACCTTCCTTCGTAGAGACAAGCGCAACATTCAGTCAGACTGCGGAAGAAAGAAACAAGATCCGTGAGAAATAGAAATGTACGACATCGGCAAAAAGACGACAAGATAGCTGTCTTCATGCACAGTTAAAAATTACTATTGAAAAGAATAGGTAATTACAATAGTCTTCTTCTTCTTCTTCTTCTTCTTCTTCTTCTTCTTCTCATATGCCCACATTTGGCCTATGATGCCATCATGCTTGATCTAGTCAAACCAAAGGAGACGAGCCTCCCTTTCCTCCTTCTTCATGCCGTTGGGCATTGCGTCACGCTCATTTGCCAGACTGGCACAGGTATATAGATGTCGTCTGTCATGTTCACCATTTCCGCATAATCTGCAGGTACTGGTTTCAAACACGCCTATTCGGTGCAGATGCTTCCCTAGAAGGTCATGTTGAGTCTTCAACCTGAACTGTGCTGTTTCTGTTCGTCTATCATATATTCTTTTGGGTTTACTTGGCTGCGTGGTGTACACCTGCCATGGTTTGTCTTGTCCCTTTTTGACCCATTCTTGTCTAATTTTCTTAGAAACTGCAGCATTTACATGGGCTTTAAAACTGAGCTGTAAGTTATCGGTTTGCTCTGTTGTAGCATTTTGCTCCCTTTCTTAGCTAAGAGTCCGCTTTATCATTGCCATATACATTGCAGTGTGATGGTATCCATTGTAGCTTAATTATCTTGTTTGCATTGTGCAGTCTTAGGATTTGTAATTTGCACTGCCTTACCGCAGAATCTGCCATTTCCCTTTGTTGACTATGGCTTGTATTGCTGCTTTTGAGTCTGTTAAATTACAATTTTATCACTGCGGCAGTCTTTAATTTTGTACAGGGCTTTAAGAATAGCAGTCAATTCTCCGTCAAAGCAGCTACCATTTTCCCCTGCAGGGTGAGATTCCTCAAACTCTCTGCAATATATGCCTGCCCCAGCTTGTCCCTCACCTGGGGTAGCCGATCCATCCGTGTAAATGTGTAGCCAATCCTTTTCCGGGTAGTTCTTGTGTATGTGAGTTATTGTTAGTTTTCTCAACTCCTCGTCTATGTAGGATGCCTTTGTCTTGCCCAGTCCATCCCCCTGTCAATTCATGTAGTACGTCTAGTATGGCAATGTTTATATTTGGTAGGGGGATGTTTTCTCTCTCTGTGTGTTTCAATTGCCCGATGAGACCTTCCTTCACCTCTTTTACTGCTGTAATGAATGTTTTTTGTGTCTTGAGATGTTCATAGGGTTCTCTGTCCCATTCAAGCCGGTCTAGTCTTATCAGCTTCTCATGCAGGCAAACTGCTGAACTGTTTCTTCTGGCCTCCAGGGGGGGTATGTTAGTTTTGGCTTCCATGGCAACAATTGGGGTTGATTTAACACCTCCCGTGATTATTCTGAGAGCTTGATTTTGTATCCTGTCCAGTGCATCTGTGGCTCCTTTGGTTGACGTTATAAGTAGAGAACTGCCATACTCTAGGAGAGGTCGCACATATGTTTTATATGTAGTTTTTAGGGAAATCCTCGTTGGCCCCCCATTGTACACCAGCAACTCTCTTCATCAACCTCAGTCGTCTCTTCCCTGCTGCACACATCTTTTCGATGTGTTCTTTTCCTGTCATTTTTTGATCCATGATCATACCAAGATAAGCGGGGTTATTTTCCTTGTTCAGTACTGTCCCTGCAAACTTCAGTTGGAAATCGGGGATGAGCTGCCTGGTTGTGTGATAGTTGTATACAGTTTTTTCTTTGTTCACCATCATTCCGTTCAGTGTTGACCATTCTTCTAGCGCCTTCAGTGCTTTATTCATCTCTTCCTCCATTTCTTCTGCATCCCCTCCACAGTACCACATAACTACATCATCTGCAAATATCTTCAGTTTCACTTTACTCCTTGCTTGTATGTATTCTGCCAGGTCATTGATTAAAATAATAAAAAGGATTGGGCTCATTACTGCTCCTTGAGGCACCCCTGCTTTTGTTTGTCTGTACCGTGATCTCTTGTTGTTGTATCTGACTCGTATAAACCGTTGACTTAAAAAGGTTTTTACCCACCTATATATGTTTTCGGGTACTTTCAATTTGTGCATTTTCTGTAGCAGTTTGCCTCTCCAAACTTTGTCAAATACCGCTCTAAAGTCGACCATTACTACCAAGGTTGAAAGTTTTTTTGTTAAACCCTTCCTTAAAATCCTGCATGAGATATGCTATCTGGTCGACAGTACTGCGATTATTACGGAAACCAGCCTGATGTGGTGTTAATAGCCGGTTTGATTCTAGGAAATTCCTCAGTCTGAAGTTCACCATGTGCTCCATTACTTTTGCTGTCATTGTAGTTAGAGATATGGGTCTGTAACTTTCTATCTTGCTGCTGTCTTTTTCCCCTCTTCAGTATAGGGATGACTTCTGCTTTTCTCCAGCTGTCGGGTAAATTTCCTTCCCAGGTTTTATTGCATAGGTTAAGAAGAGTGCTCTTTCCCTCCATACCCAAATTCTTCAGAAATTCTGGATATATTAGATCAATTCCAGGGATTTTTACATTTTAGTTTATTTAGTGCTGACTGAAGTTCCACAGAAGAAAGGGGCCGTTATATGGGTCCAGGGCTGTCGTCCTTGTATTTTGCTTTTCTACTCTTATATGTTTCTGGTTTGTATGGTTACTCTGCTTAGCCAAATATTCACAGAATGCTTCTGCTTTGTCTTTGTCTGCTGTTAGCTGCTTTTTTTTGTATTCTATTGGTTCATTCTTGTTCTGTTGTTTATCTTTATTACACATGGTAGAAAAAAAATTATGTGCCTTGCTCCCATCTTTTCTGAAGTCTATGTTCTCGGCAAACTCGTGGAAAGGTTTTTCTTTTGCATTCGATGACATGTCTCCTGAACATAGCTTGTGCTTTCCTTAGCTTGATCATATCCTGCATGTCTCCGGTTCTTTCCGCTTCCTTTCTTTTGTGATCCCTTTCCTCTTTTAGTTCTTGTAGGGGTTCGTTCCAAAAGGGTTTATATTTCTTCACCTTTCCCCTTGGTATGAAATTTTTGCGCTGCTTCTTGTAGTATTTCGTTAATCTCATTGTTCTCTTGTTCTGTGTTATCTGCCACTACTCTGTTGGTAAACCTTTCTTCAGTGAATCTTCTGAAATTTCCTTCCACTTTGCTTTCTTAAGTTCCAGCTTATTCTTTTATCTTGGTCCTCTCTCGGAACTTTCTCTCTGGGGATGAGTAACATTTTGTGTCCTGCCCCTGTTGGAGATTCAAGATTTTCTTGTTTAATATCATCATAGATTTTTGAATGGCAGAAGGCCAGGTCCGGTCTTGATTGGTGGCCTGTATATGATAAAAAGGTAAATGGCGAAGGTGTGCCTTCCAAAAGAATAATGGGGTTACTATCCAGAAAGTCTTCTACTAAGTGGCCAACCCTGCTTGTTATCTTGTAATTCCACAGCTTGTTTTTGGTGCGTTGAAATCTCCTACTACTATAGTACCATCATCCACTTCGATACGGTCCAATATGTTGGTTTCATTGAGTGGCGGGTTATACGCTATGATATAATTTGGTTTTATTTGTATTTTTCCATAATTCAAGTTGGGTTAGTTCAATTTTGTCTCCTTCCTCCATTTCATGTAGTATCTTAAAAATTAGCTGTCAAATCCTTTTTTACCCCAATAATCATGCCTGAGGAAATTTGTCTGGGTCGTGGGAGGTTATAGATATTAAATCCCAATACTTCTGCCTTCTCCAAGTTGTCCTTATCTGTTATGGCACCTGCTTCGGTTATTGCGAATGCGTCTATGTCAAAGATTAACAAGAACTAAGCAGCACGGAACCGATATCCAATCGACCATGGCAGCTAAATTGAAATACCTAGTGTGTTTTGAAGTGGTAGTCGATTATATTAGTAGACCAACAACCAATAACAAATTCAATTTGATAAGAATATTATAATAATCCATGCATGGAATTATCAACCTCATTATCCAACCCTAGACAATCCAACTCGCAAGCTCACTATTTGCGAATGAAAATTTGTTGCTTGCGAGTTGGCAAATGACACTCGCAGATAACTTATCATGCTACCGCACTTTTCTTACGATCTAGCATTTGAATCGCCGCGCCTGCAATACAACTACCGCACATAACCTGATGTGCAGCATGGCCTGTTACCAACCACTCGCCAAAAACGAACTATCAAAAAGTCAAGGTCAAGTTCCAGGCTGCCAACAATGCACGTAACAAAGAGACGCCTAAACTACACTTTGTCTCACCATATCCTGAGCCCGGCGTTTTTGTGGGTTCAAAGAGCGCAGGCTGTGGTGGTCGCATTGTAAACGTATCACAGTTTGACAGCTGAAGTGGACTTCGCAGAGCAGTAAAGTAAAGTCACGTCCAGTGCGACCTTGGCCCTATATCCTGTATGGGGATGATATTGATGGAGCGAGTGTAATTGAAACGTTGATCTTGCGCGGCATTATAGTAATGTAGGCGCAGCAAGAAGAGTAAACCACTAAACCCAGGCCTACATACAAGTGGTTTTCGATACTCGGGAGGTTGCAACCAACTTGCATCGGATGTGATTGTACTTTGTTATTACGGAGAGGCCCATCCTTCCCGTCAAATTCGGACGGGTTTACAACCTTTCATAATAGAGCAGGCGACATCCTAGTTTCTTTGAACCCTAAAACGCCGGGCTCAGGATATGGTGGGACAAACTGTAGGCGTAAAATCGATGCGAATGACGAAACCATTCTTAATTATGTTTTTAACTTCATCTGACATTATTGGAGAGAAATATGAGAATGCACCAACAACCCTAAATCCTGTGCCACATCCTCCTGATTAATAAGTGTAATAATGAAATAGTGAAACTTGTAGATCATCTCGTATATTTGCAAACGTCAGCTGCTAGGTTGAAATCACAATAGAGCCTACCGCGATTATTTTAATTATAAAATCAGTGACCTTGACCATCCTCATGAAAACAAAGACGTAAATCCAGCAGGTGGTAGGCCTTTTGAACTCGCATTGTGCCCCGGTCCTAGCCTAGGACTACTTCACATTGACCGAGGATCGAACTCCTATGACGTGAGGTAAGGAGTGGTAATGCAATATTAGCTTTCTTTTAATCGTTATCTAATCGTTATAAGATGTGGCCTCAAATCGCGTTTTAGGCCACCAAATATAACACAGAACCCCCAAATTTTTCCATCCTCAAGTAGGCCTACAACGATCGCCTGCATGTTAAGTCAACTGAAAATATAATTTACTCACCAAATAAGCAAGTGGCTAATATTGCCGACGTGAAGTCTCTAGGTTAGCTGGGGCTCCGAGAACACACAGATGAGTTGTTCGAGATGGCGCACGATCTTGGGAACAGGTGTAGCAGCGCAAGTCTTGATAGTTCACCGTGTAGTGGAAACCCAACAAATTATTCAGGTTCTGAAAATATAAAAAAATATAAAATTTATTGGAAGAGTAAAATTAAATTGGTAAAGTTTCACCAACAAAACTAGATGTTCTTCCTTAAACTTGCAGTAATTTAAAATTGTAACATTATAACCTTTTAACAGATTCATTACAAAACGTAGGCCTGCTATCAGTCGAAGTAATGAGAAAATTAATTAAGAGAAGCTCGAATCAATTAAATTCATTTTAGTTTCATATTAGTTTTGGTTCAATTTAATCTTAATTTTATTATATGCCACATTCTTGTTACAACTCACTGAACAGAGGTAGGCCTAGTCCGTTTGGCTACAATCATAAGTAAGTAGGCCTACCAATGTGATCAGTGGATTTTTTAATTTTAATATAGCATATTTAGAGTGGTACAAGTTTTCACTTCTGGAATAGAATGAACTCACCGAATTACTTTAGACACCCACGACTCTTGCAACGCTGACGTGTCTGCGAAAAAGTCTTGACCCGAGTCGGTTGAAGTCGATCGAAGAGTCCACGCGGCACAGACGAGCGAAGGAGCGAGCGACATCCGGGATGTGGTATGTAGCCGTCCACAAGCATAGCTGCAGACAGTGTATGAAAATAAAATAACAGGGTAACGCAATAATTAAATAAAATTACACGAATGTGTGTCAAGGGGGGGGGGGGAGGAGGAGGAAGCTAAATTTATAATCATCGACTCGACAGGTTCAGGATGCCATAATTATCCAAACACCAGGAACTGAACCACAGACCTTCAGCATTGGAAGCAGAAATAATCCAAAGAAAAGAACCACACCTCAGATTAGATTTATAATTAAATATGGTACACTACCGGGTACTTAAAAATAGGATAAGATAAATTACTTCCAGGTTATATTTTAACTACCTATATAATGCAAATTAAATAATACAACCAATAGAAATGTCCTACAAGCTTACCGGTTAGTGTCAATGTAGCTGTCAGGGGGCGATCAGCTGACCTGTCACTGTCAGTGTCAGCCATGCTGTTGTGACGTCACTATCAGCTAATGAGGTATGACCATATGAGCTAGGTGTCCCAGTGAGATCCCCCTCCCTCCCAGGCTGGAAGATAGAAAAAACACAACACTGATTAGAACATCCTAGTTTCACCAGCAGGATTTCATAGGCTAGTTAGTTATCAAGTCAAGAGAGGAGGGCTAGGCTAGAGAGTGATTAGTGCCTAGGGGCAAAGTCTTGGGATAATTCATGAATGAACACTTGCTAACTCGGAAAAAATAGGTTGAACTGGTAAAATATTTAGTATACAGGGAGAGTGAAATACCTCGGAAGTTTGGGTTGGGCGGCATGAACTAGATGATTGTGAACTGAATATTTCCGGTAAATACGTAGTATAGCGGACGTGGGTATTATAGCGGCTAATACTCCACCTACAAAACCTTTAACGTCGCTGTTTTAAATCTAAAGTAGGCCTACCTTCTAAACCTTTAACGTCGCTATTTTAAGCGAAAGTACTTTTCCGTTGAAAGTCCTTTATATTTAAAATAGCGACGTTAAAGGTTTTGTAGGTGGAGTATTAGCTATACCCACGTCCGCTATACTACGTATTTACCATATTTCCTAGCTAGCTCATTAGCCTTGTTTACATGGAGGACTGAGTACGGAGTTGAGTACGGTTTTTGGTCTCAGTACCACATGTAAACACATGAAATCAGGTACCGAACCGGTTGGGTTCGGTCCGACGAAATGGTGGGACCGAACCGAAATACCGTACTGAGTAGGCCTACTCACATGTAAACAGCTTCCTGAGAGGGAACCAAACTGAAAAACATGCAGCCTAATTGCAAATGTCAATAAATAAGTTTTAAAATGTTGTATCTATTTTTAACTTCTGTTCGTTGGGCTCCAACTTCAAATGTAGATCATCCACGCCTAGGCCTGGCCTTCAATCCTACCCGTATTTACGAAAATGACATGAAAGTAAGGTTATGTAACAGTGATGTTTTAAGCAATCGCCGTAAGATGGCGTCGATGCTGCACTGAACGTCAGTTCAGTTCTAGTTGGGTACTCGACATGTAAACGCTTCAAGGACATTGGAACCGTACTTAAATTTCAGTATACAGTACTGGATCGACCCAGTCCTCCATGTAAACAAGGCTAATGTGTGACGTATACTAGGTAATCTTCTTAGGTTCTTCTTCTTTCAGAAGGACGGCAGAGGTCATGACTTAAAGGAGGGGGGCAGGGGAGGGGGGGGGGGCGCAGTCGGAGCTGTAGTCAGCATGATTTTACAACACGAACCGAATTAATTACCCTATTTGCGAACGATTTCAGCTTTAATTTGCCATGTTTAGTACCGTACCTAATTTACAATTAAATTACTGGTCTAAATCGTTGGAATTGAAGAGAACGGGAACGACAAATTTCCGACCTGTTCGGCCACTAAACTAGATTTTGGAATACCTACTTTAGATTAGACTAATAATGATCAATAAATTCAGGAATGTGCAAGGAATTAGCACGTATAGCGTGGTCCACTTGAAATTTTACACGACCTCTAATGACCTTGGGAGTAATGGCCGATGCACAATTGCCCGGTAACGAGAACGGGGACGAGAACGGGAAGACGCTAACGTTAAGAGCTTCGATGCACAACAGCCCGTGAAGCAAGCCGACGGGAACAAATCAAATAATAAGTGTGTTAATTATATTTTGTTATTCCGCTCATGTTTATTTCGCAAATTACTCGCGTATAAACCATTAATCAGCTGTTAAAATAGTGTCAGGCCGTGGACATCTTGATTCTTATTGGTTCCGGTAAGGTACTGGACGGGAACGTTACGGAAAGTTAAAACTTGGTGATGTTCCCGTTGTCGTTGCCGGGATACGGGAACGACCGGCAACGGGAAGCTTTATTGTGCATCGTGTCGTAAGTTAACGTGTGATTTAACTTTCTTTTGTTCTCGTTGTCGTTCTCGTTCTCGTTACCGGGCAATTGTACACCGGCCTTAAACTGGACGTGGAAAATGAAGCTAGGGCCTATGTGAAAAATAATCGGTAATTATGCCTACGTTATTGTGCAAACTAGCTAGGCTAGCTTGAGCACATTATTGAAGGAAACGACAAATAATTGAGCAAATAACAGATACAAAGAAAGAAGACCATGGAAATTTTACACGACCTTGCATGACCTTGGGAGTAAACTGAACTTGGAAAATGAAGTTATGTGAAAAATAATCTAGCCAAGTTATAGTGCAAATTAGGAAACGACAAATAATTGAACCACCGCCTGCTCGAATGGGATGGACTGGGTCCATCCCATTCGAGCAGGCGGTGAATTGAACAAATAATCGATACAAAGAAAGAAGACCATGGAAATTTTACACGACCTTGCATGACCTTGGGAGTAAACTGGACGTGGAAAATGAAGTTATGTGAAAAATAATCTAGCCAAGTTATTGTGCAAATTTGCTAGGCTAACTTGAGCACATTATTGAAGGGAACGACAAATAATTGAGCAATTACCGGTACAAAGAAGACCATGTCACGTTATTGCATTGATTAAAGAAGGTTATTGCAACGGAATAATTTAAACCACCTTTTTAAGGAAAACTGACAGTGGATACAAAGCAATGATAATGAAGGAAAACGCCGAATAAATGATAACTCACTGCGTGGGGCTGATGAGAATTATGTACAAGCATGCAACTAGGGGACGCCATGCCACGTAATTCAAGAACAATGGGTCAGTAGGTGACTGAAGCTAATGAAAAGAAATATTACGCTATTATACAAATGAAGTTGATAAAAGGCAATACTATTTAAGGAAACCTGTAAAGAAAAGAAAATTCAAAGCGTAAGGCTAATGTGAAATGTTGAAAGCATGCAAGAAGAAAATGAAGCCATGGGTTTGCTTACCACTGCTGTACACGACCATCACCTTCAACGTCGACCGATCAACTGAAAGAGACTAGCCTAGCGCAGCCTAGCGAGCGAGCGCAGAGCTATCTGCTTATGACGTCATACACTCACCTGACGGGATTGGACTCTCTGCGCATGTTACCAGCACACGTAGACCAGCCGCGGTTCTCAACCTGTGGGGCGCGAAGCTTTGGCAGGGGGGGCACCAAGATGGGCATTAAATATTCCAAATAATAATAATTCCAAAATAGAAAATAAAATATTCAAATTCAAATTTTGCTTAAAAAGAAGACAACCACACATGTCTTAGGTCTACAGGTTTCCATCAATACCTACCACGGGTGTTGGAACATATTGGCAAGGGCACTTACTTTTCCCGACCCCCGTGGATTTGCAAAATAGTCGATTTTCAAATTGTTTTTGGTGATTACTAGAGTTTCCACTGTACAAAAACTATATTATTTCGGGATAGCATTCAGCCTACTCTTTTCTTTTAACGCACCAAACGCACTCTAAATTTCCAAATTTTCGTATGCGGCGCTGCTGTTACGGGGCTCTGCCCCTCAAACCCACCGTCTTGGTCCTGTTCCCATGAAACTGCCTTTCTATTTCCACTTTAAGCACTACCTACAGGGGGTTAAAACATACCATGCCCCTGAAAACAAATTCTACCTACGCTCCTTTCCGATGATGCATGAAGGTATACCCATTGCTATTTTTCTTTCCAAATAATTAAATTAATTTTTTAAACGGCATATACCAAATGAATATCCTAAAATCGTAACACATCTATAACTTCATAGGTTTTGAAGGTCCCATGAAAATTTCAGCACGATCAGAGTAGCCATTTGATCGGTCGAGCGCGAGCAGACAGAAAAAAACACCAGCTATTTTTCTCAGGGGAGCGAAATTAAAGTCTTAACTACTCTCATCCAAAAACATTAATTTTGACACTGATTTTGAAAACGTGAGGGTGCAACGGTATATACATGAGGGTATGAGCGATAGCGATTATAAAGGGACTTAATTCAGTTTGTTGTTGGGCTTGGGCCTTGTTTTTTTTTTAGTTTGTCGGTTTTACCATCCTCCAGGGCCTATTTTAGTGAGCAACTGCATATAAAATATATTGAAACATACCCTCTCTAAAGCCAATAAAACTTGTAAAAAAAATCCCTGCGGGGCTAAGCTGGGGGGCTGCAGAAAAAGGTTTAGCTGGCCTTAATCCCGCCTGGAAAATAAAGACGATTATCTATCTATCTATCTATTTTACAAAATGATGTCATATTCCTACGACACAAACTGTTATACTAGAATAATAAATATATATATATATATCTTGACCCCTTTTCCAACATTAAATCGGGTTGGGGGAGCAGTATCACACTACTCCGTTTCTTGGGCTAACATCTTCGTTGTCGGCTAGCCAGGCCTGACACAATTATGTCCTCAGCTTCTTCTTCGCTCGCCTCCTCCACTGCCAGAGGTCTGTTTGTACATAAATAAACTAGAAAAACGCCAAAGTCGTTGTTAGACGAGTGAGTGAGCCATGTGTTGAGTACCCGGGAAAATTCCCTTTCTGTATTGTATTGTTGTTTTATTCAAGTAGAGCTCTTTTGCTTGGTTACAGAATATTGAGTTCAGTATTTCCCATTATTTATTATTATATTATTAATATTATTATTGATTCATAGCAGTTGTCGAAAAATTTATCCATGCAATCTTTCAGATTTGACAGCTACATTGCCGTCTTCTGTTGGATTTATGTCATGTAAGTCAACAGTCACAACAAATAGCAGTTTCCTAAAGGTTTGTTCTGTGGTCCCGGTAGCTTAATTGGTAGAGCTATGGCACGTTAAGCCGGAGGTTCTGGGTTCGAACCCCAGTCGGGGCAAACTTTTTCGACAAACTGCTATCAATCAATAACTATGTCCTTAAAGCGGGCTTATGCTTAAAAACCATATATTATTCATACTACCCAACTCATGGGAGATGAGATGTGATTGAATTTATCCATGCAATCTTTCAGATTTGACAGCTACATTGCCGTCTTCTGTTGGATTTATGTCATGTAAGTCAACAGTCACAACAAATAGCAGTTTCCTAAAGGTTTGTTCTGTGGTCCCGGTAGCTTAATTGGTAGAGCTATGGCACGTTAAGCCGGAGGTTCTGGGTTCGAACCCTAGTCGGGGCAAACTTTTTCGACAACTGCTATCAATCAATAACTATGTCCTTAAAGCGGGCTTATGCTTAAAAACCATATATTATTATTATTATTATTATTATTATTATTATACTCCCAACAGTAGACTACACAAACTTATTAGAACAAATTACTACAAAGTTACTTAGATAAGTTATTAAAAATTCAATGCGATTACCTACGAATCAAATTCGGTTCAAGTTACAGAATAGAGCCCCAGGCCGGTTCTCCTACTAATGATTTAAATATGCCACATAGTTTGGAAATTTCCCTTCGTTCCAGTGAGACCCATCCTAATTCTAAAATCATTTCTGAGGGGCTGTGTCTTGGACCAAATTTTCCTAGCACCTTCCCTTCTTTGGATCATTTCTAGATTTTGAAAATATGTGACTTTGTATGTGGGTCCCATACCAAACAGGCATATTCCAATGCTGGTCACACTATCTCTAAAATATGCTTTTTCTTTTACTGCTGAACTACTTCCTCTAAGATTTCTCAATATAAAGTTAAGGCTACCCCTACCTAAGGCCTCTCTAGCCTATCATAGGCTAGAGTGGTGCATTACGGCCTTACAGTTGACTTGCCCTTATACCAACTCAACTCAAAACCCAATTAATTATACAAACTTAAAAGCAAATGTTCCCGGGTACTCAACACATGACTCGCTCACTCGTCTAACGACAACTTTGGCGTTTTCCTAGTATTTAAAAAATCATTAAACATGTTTTGAAATGCATAACGCAGTGTAGTCTACATCAACTGTGACAAACTGACAATACTATGGAAAACATAGCCAGTATGAAATAAATATGATAATAATAGTATGTAGTATAAAATGCAAATATTGCAAGGTTTACTCAATCTCCGAGCAGAATTTGGGGGTACCTTGAGCGTACAAGATTACATACACCTTGGTCACTGCATACAAGCACAGCCACGATTCGATAAAAATGATTTCTTCAAAAACAAAACCATTGTTGTTAAAATAAATCCTACAAATTTTACGATTATTTTTAATTTATTATTTCTTGTACGTTTGAAACGGATTTTGATCATTTTGTTAGCAGAATTCTCAGTTACCTGGTCACGGATGTCTGTTTAAAATTTCAGCTCAATCTATTTGGTCGTTCGGCCATATGGGACCGGACAGACAAACAGACATTTAACATTTGACAGACACATCAGTCACGACAAAGACCCGATCAAGAGGCATTATAAATCCTCATTCGCTTCGCTCACTCGTGTAATAAATTCGCATTTAGAGTCCATCCACTGTCATATAACTGATTTTCAGTGGGGCACAGAAAACCAAAGCGCCAAAGCGACCAAGCCAACCCTGTAAGCCCCGACGCAATCGACGAGTGAGCGATAACCAACCAAAGATCAATATTTTTTGGTGGGAAATATAGCAATCAATGGTATGGACAGTGCAAACACCCGCGGATCAACGCCAGAATCACCAAGGCCGATTCATAAAATACAACATCGTGGTATTTGGTGGCAATGCTGAAGAGAGGTTTGTTGCCATTCCCGAGCTCCGGCGGTATTTAACCAAAATCAACGGTCGTCGGTACCTGTCACCAATCACCATGCAGCGCAAGGACGCTGTCCATCGCCCAACTCTGGCACACATCTGATTTTTAGTTATAGGTGCTTCGCACCAGGCACTAAATAATACCAGGCGAGAAGCTTCGAGCCACACGACCATTCCCCAAAACAGACGTACGATAGAAGTACAACGGAAGGTGGATTTTAATCAGATCATCATAATATGCAAGATCAGTTTTTTTTTAAGTTAAATAAATAAATAAATAAATAGAATGGGACAATGGGGAAATTTGGAATGAACATTAGCATTATGAAGAGTGAGATATTAGTGATGCTAAGAGTGAAAAAATTTAACTACTTAAAAGAATTAGTACGCTTGATCCTAGAGCTCTATTCACGAATGATCACACGCCCACTTAACTTCCTCAAAAGAGCTTCTCAGTGGATGCTAGAACACAGGTCCTACTACTTTCACCAAACGGGATAAAAACATTGACCAGTCTATCAACGCAACACACAAACAAAGCATCACCAGACCCGGCCTACCGAAGGGTTGAAAGTATGTTTTCAGCGTCTTTAGCAGATAAAAACAAAATTCTTGACGGCAGCCGAAGCAATCATTTGCCATATTGTACCTTTGACAAGTACATGATAGGGAACCCTATGGAACCCTCTAGGGAAGATTTGAAGGAAACCGCTAGCGCTCCACTATCTTGGCGCTCACTATACTACCTATCTTAGAGGAGAAAACTGATTATGAGAAGAAATGTGTGAAAATAATACAAATAAAGATGCTATAAAATGCTTTTTGTTGATTTAAATTTTAAACCAAGGTTTTTCTAGTCCTACTTTATTTAATTTAACAAAGTATTTATAATGTTTATAAAAAACATTGCAGTTCAGTTTACATAAACTCTAACTTGATGACATATTTTGAAAAAAAAAATCTACCTCATACACATGTTTTGCTATAAAATGAAATGACACTTGAAAATGAGATTAATATTCCGTATAGCGGAGCTGTATTTTCCCGCGGAATTTTAGTGAAAAGTGCAAAATGTTAAAAACTAATTATGCCAGATTAATTTATTGTTTTTGATGATCATTATTTACTATGAACTTTAACCAAAAATATCCTATAGCTTGTGCTGCAGGTGGAAGGTGAAATTCCTCATTTTCTGTGCACATACATTTTTCACTGTTAACATAATTGACTTCATTTGCAAAACAATGTAAACAATGGTTGGTTAGTTTTATATTTTATCGTTGGCACTTACAAAAGTTAAAAAAACGCAAGCGGTGATCTGCTGCGCTGCTATACGGAAAAGTTAATAAAATGCTAATTTAAACCTAGGTATATCTAGAAGTAATTATGAGACATCTCTTGTCTTAACCAGATAGTAGTCGCACATCTCTTTGTTAGCTTTTGTGCAAGGTCTTTTTGACCGCATGGGCCAAACTACTACAATAAGTTTTTAAGTTAATTTTATCATATTTTAGTGTTTATTATAGCGTACTACACGGTAATAGCAAATCTGAAAGTGATACCCGACAGTATCTTAATTTTCTGTAAAACAATATTTCATAAATCATAATAAGCCAGTGGAAACGTTGTTGAATAAAAATTTATTTTTACTAGGGATGCACATCAATACTTTTTTCATTATCGATTATCAAAATGGTAATGCCATTATCAAATCGATATCAACAACAAAGCCTGATCATGGAACCTCAAGTGTAAGTCAAAACAATACAATCGCATTCCGTTCGCTGCCTCGCTGTCTTCGATGTCATGTGTAGAGATGTGCAAAAATGATTTTTTTAAGTTTGAAAATTTGCGCCTTGAAAATAAAAATTCACGATTTGTCGCGATTTACCAAAAAACACAATTTTCTCATGCAAAACTAAAAAAAATTACAAGTTTCAGGATAGTTGGATTGATTTTAATTATTTAAAAGAACATGATGCACATGAGAGTGAAGTTCAGAATCAGTTTTAATTTTAAGCTCAATTTCAGCCTTCATTTTTCCAAGTTTCCGACAGTTTTTACCAGAATTAATTTCAATAACCCGGCACCTCCACCAAATTTAGGAAATTATGCATTTTTTGTGTAATGTCTTTTGATATGGATATGAAGTATTTTGAGATTACTCTCGTTCAAACGATTATTACGATCTCACGATCGCGTTTTATGACCCGGCACCTCCACCAAAACTTTGATAAAAAAAAAATTGTGACCTAATTCGCGTTTAAAGACATAATTGCTAATTTCGCCACTAGTTCGCGGTATCAATTAAAATTTCGCAAAAATTAGCCAATTGGAAATTGGTACCATTCAATCACAATTCAGGAGATTCATGTGCAAACTGAATTTGAAGGGATTATTGCAACTTTAAAAAAATTTGCGAAATTCGTTGTCACCATTTTTGCACATCTCTAGTCATGTGTTTGGCTTCCGTTTTTGACTGATACCTCATTTCTAAACATAAATCTTGAGTGTGACACCATCAGCCCAGCCAGTGCATGGCGCAACGTGAGATAATTTCCATCTTTAGAGTTTGGTTCGTGCCACTACTGACCCAATTAGTTGATTTTTCGATAATCGATAATGAATTTTGGTTATTGATTATCAAAATGATATCGATTATTGATTATCGAAATTATCGTGTGCATCCCTAATTTTTACGTATGTAATTCTAATTCATTAAGGTATGTATAGTATTGGAATATATCCAAGATGATACTCGTTAGTAGTCGAGTCACACAGCAGTCTTAATGAGTGAGCAACTGTATGGGACAATGTTTTTTGGTGAAGTTTTATGGTACACTGAATTAATTGTGTCTGCAAGTTCACTTCACAAAACTGTATTTTGGGAAGAGTAGTTGTGCATGCAAACTGTTAAGTGCACGCTATTGAACAAAGTCAGTCAAAATGATCAGTTGCGACCAGTCTCAGGTTAAAACTTAAAATCATTAACATTTCAACTTGCTACAAGAACTTTAGGTACTAGTACCTGCTCAAATTGTAGCTAAAATACACAAAGATCAAAGGGTGTATTAGTCTTCTAGCAGCTCATGTAACAAACCTGTCCACTTGACAACAAGGTTTTCCTTCCAAATACGTACCAATATTTTGCATTATGATGATTCACGCTTTAAGACGGACATATATACATCAGACAGAAATTTAGAGTTGAAATGTACAGTACATGTATAATAATAATAATTATTATTATCAATATCATTATGTCAGTATCATGTCAGATATTATGCTAAAGGCTGCATGAGTCCAATGTTTGCCGGAAAATAGATCCTCTTTTCGATGACTGTTAAAGGGGGAGGGACCAATGTTAATATACTGGGATAGCTAATATTCAACATCAACTTTTGTATGAGTATGTGAATCACGCATTAGAGATTATGGTGTATCTAGGCTATTGATAATGTCATTTCAATTCACTGACGCACGTGTAATCTGTATATGGCTTGAATTTCTCATGTCTCAATTACAAATGGAAAGAATTACATTTTCGATAGGCCTAGCCTACCTTTAACAAACACTTTTAAGGCTGAGAAAATGCATGCATATGATACATAGGTAAGTGCATTAATTGTTCAACCATTTGTAGTATCTAACCTAGAATGATTTATTACAGTACTTGCTCAATTGCATGCAGTTAACAAATGAAATGCAAGCGGACCTCACATTTAAAGTTAATTGAAACAAGTAGAAAGAATAGGTTATAAATAATTGAATTATGAATTTATGATTGTTGATAGTATTCAGTGTTAGGATAGGATCCAACAGCCTACCAATGAAATGTGAAGGAAGGTAAAAAAAAAATGACATATTATATACAGTAAGACCTCGTTTATCCGAGCTCCGATTAACCAAACTCCGTGTTATCCGAGCTGGTTTCAGGCGCGTTTTTTTTTATTAGGCCAAAATGTTATGTTCTTTACATGAATGTCATGCAGTATGCTGTTTACTACAAAGAATTGCACAGCGCATGAGTTGTAAGGGGGGTTGGGGGGCGGGGGTCGAGGCTAGGGTGTCAGAGAAAGTTGAGCCAGTGCTCATATTGGTCTTTTTTTATTTTATTTTTTATTTATTTAACATCTATCCTATTCAGTTATAAAAACTGATTTACAAAGGAGGACTTTGTGAGTTCTTGCCGCCGCCGCGACCTTGCTCGAAGACGGCGGACGAGAGAGAGAAAAAAGGGAGGGGAGAGAGAAAGAGACAAAATATGACCTTGAATACGACGTGATAGAGGCTGGCTAAGAAACTGATATTGCATCGGGTGACAAAGCACGCTGTGATGCGCTCAATGATGGAGAATTGAATGAATGAGAATGGGCGAATGAAACTTGCGAAGTGACATCCAGTCAAAAGCCGACAAGACGCGGAGATAGTGGCAGGAGTACTGGGAGAGGGGGCGAGAGGCGCGATGACCCAGCATGCAAGGAGACAGGTTCCCCCAGCCCCAGTCCATGAAATGTATCATAGATTGTGGTTTATATTTATGTTCTTAGTACAACTGTATTTATGCGAGTATAGGCCTCGGGTATATTTGAAATTGTAAAGTTCAAAAAGTGGGGTGCGGCCATTATGTGAAGCCATTTATCAATAGAATTTATAGCAAACTCTTTGAAATGTGAGTGGTCAAAATAAAGGTGCGGCCTATACTCGAGTAAATACGGTAGTTCACGAAGTTTTACATATAAAATATTACTTTCATAAAATATTACTTTCATATAGGCCTACTAGGGTCCTGGTGGGAGGAGTTAAATAAGAAAGTCCGGATCATCAGAGTTTTTCCTTAACCGAGCATAGCTCGGTTCTATCCACCTCGGATAATCAAGATCTTACTGTACAAAGTAAAAAAAAGTATATATGTAGTTATGTATTATAGGTAGAGGTACGTGAAAATACTTAAAACTAAGGTTTTCCAGTCCTATTTTATTTTATTTTCCATAGTAGGGATAGATTGTTTCTACACATTTTTATGCATTGATATTGATTTAACCTTGATGACATAATTTCAAAATAATAATATAAAAAATCTTTATTCACAAGTTTTTGAAGGTGCCAAAAAAAATAGATGCTACAAAACGCTATAAAACGACACTTGAAAATGCTATTTTCACGTACCTCTAATTATAGGGATGTCAAACGATTAAATTATTATAATCGATAATCGAATTCACTTTCACCTCCATAATCGATTTTAATCGTTTTGTACAATGTCGGTATAGTAGCCAGTTTCTTTCAAACTTCGGTCTGGTTTCGGTTAGTTTGAATCGCCCGCGCAAGGCATGAGCTCGCATCGGCGCCGTGGCGGGGACTTGAGCACTCACAACAATCTCGAAGAAGACAGTCAGGAGCATAATCAAGAGGAAGTGGAGGGGTAGATAAAGCATACGAGATGAAATTGGCATCAATGCTGTGATCAAATTCAATAGTTTGATGCCATGTTGTCGAAAACTCTTGGCCTAGGCCGAAACACAACACCAGAGCAATCACTTTGTCACACTCAAGACGCCATGTTACGTAAAGGTGCAACTACTGCTCGGCGTTTCAGGCGCGTTGAGTGCGTTTACTGTGTTTATTGACTGCCGCGCCAACTACGCCGCGTGGAACGCTTAAACAGAATGCAGCTTTAACTCCGCCCACTCCTTCCGACCTTGCACGGCCAGCGCATGCGCACATGATGACAAGGCAAGGCTGGTACGAACGATGTATTTTGCGACGTCGCTTCAATCAAATGTGGATCGGGAACAATCTCGCGTGCTAGAAATTGATGGAAACGTATCTCACGGGCGAGCAAGACATTAAATCGGCGGTTCGGCGTATTTGGCGGGAAAACGTAACGTACGGGAACGTTTCTCGCGGGTAATAGGCGGCGGATCTTGAAAACTAAATTTTAAAACCGCAAAAATTTAAAATCGATTATTTTTTAAAAATCGATTAATCGTTTTCAATTAATAATCGATTTAATCGTAATCGTTGACACCCCTAAATAGTATATAATATTATTATTCATATTCATGTTACTTTTCTAGACCATCAAATTTGTTAGCTGTCATCACACCTCAAACTCAAAGGTAAGCTGTTGGATTCTATCCCATCACTCTAAAAATCAAAAGTATGGATTGACTTTAAACAGAGATGCATTTTAAATGGCAACAATTTCCCAAAAGGTACACTTGCAATCAAGTAATCAGTAGGCACGTACAATTTTTATAAATTTATCAATCACTTCAGTAACCTTTGCGGGGACTCAATTTCATGTTCATATTCAATCTCTAAATGAGGTCTACGTTTTGAATTACGTCCCTGTTCTTTTGTTATTTTTGGCCTCGTCATCGTCGTGTCAGTTTTGGCTTTCTTGGTTGGAGGGGACATTTCTTCAATATCAGAGTTATCAGACTCGGTAAAATCCACCATACTGCCGTCAAGGACAAGTCTTTCTTCCTCCGAATCCTAGAATCAGAAAAGGGATGCAAGTTACTAGGGAATAGTGTTTGTGATTGGGCAAATGAGAAAGAAGACCAACAGCAAACCTGAAACGTGGTAGGCCTACGTAATCCTTAGCACGAGACTTACATTACATAGGGCCTATATACACCAACACTCCAAAAAAAACTCCTAATCCATTCAAATTCCAAGTTACGTGAGATGGTAGCCACCTCAGCCACAGGAAGCAATTTCTTTCAACCATTGAATGTATAAATAAATACGATTAAATGCTGGATTACGGTTTATTTATAGGAAGTTTTATTTTAGCTATGGTTGTTAAATTTTTGGTTTCTCATGCATTAACATCGACAGGCTATCAAAAGTCACTTGCAGCTTGCGAGCAGAAGTTTGGAGGGTTGGTTGGCCTACCTACTACCTAGGCTCCCTATACACGAAAAACAAAACCAAGTCAAAATGTTTCAGCCTACTTCAGGCCACTTGACGTTGAGAAAAAAAAAGTTGCATGTATGGTACATGCATGCATGTCATGTGTTGTAAGATACAGGGTGGTCAGGTTGGGATGTCAGGTTAACAAACATTAAAATTTCATTATTTAATCGAGAATATTACTAAATAAATAGAGTTCTTTTAAAGTGGACTCAACTCAATATATATTAAGCTTGGTAGCTGCCGTTTGATTTTTGTCAAAACCTAAAAGGTCTCACTGCTCACTAAGACATACCCTACCTACCCTACCCTTGATGCAGTAGTGCAAGCACAAGCCCACAAAGTATCACCCTTCCCCCAGCAATCATGTCCTATCCATTCCTCCCATAGTATTGTTTTATTTGTATGCTAACATCTATTTAATAGTAGTAACTAGTAGTAATAAAACTAGCATTGTCATAACTCCACTGATAATGTATACGTGAATATAGGTCGCAACTCGCAAGAAAACACAAAAATATCACGTTAAAAAAGTAGGGTGCTGCCACTGCCAGTATGCGAAGCCTTTGTCAATGGCGGCATATAGGACTAATCGAGTAAATGTTATGGAGCAATTATATTTTAAGATACCTTCTGGCTATGACAATGTAACATTTTTTTACTTGATTATTGGTTGCAAAAAAATAAGTAAAAAATCCAAAAGCCATTTTGCATTCAAATAATGTCACACAATGTAGGCTGCTGGTACCAGTATTAATTAACAGTGAAGCATTGTATGCCTTCAATTTTGCATACCTGTTCATCCATTTCATACAGTTGCTCGCCGCCTTCTTCGTCGTCACTCTCTGCTTCCACATATTCTATGTCGTTAGTTTCAAGTTCTCGTTCAAGCTCTTCCTCCAATTCAACTTCCTTCTAAAAAACAACAAAAGGTTTTTATGTTAGCCTTTTCTTATTTTTTCTCCATCAAAGCATGCCATGGTTGAGTCATCGATAAGAAGAAACATAATTAGGGCCTATACAACTACACATAGTAGGTCTATGTTAAATGCAACCCTGAATGTTTAATTCTGAATGTACTAGGATTTGTAAAGACTAAAGAGTTCACAAAGTGGGAAAGAATAGAGAACACAGTCACAATACAGCACAACCAGTTAGAGGGCTTCCGTCCATAGACCCTAGTGCTTGGGCGACAACTAGCTCTGTCTGACTCTGGATTCGAACCTAGACCAGGGGAATCCAGAGAAAAACTACCCCTCAAATTGTTGCTGGTATCCAATAAAGAAAGGAAAGCTATTAGTTGCAAGAGTGTGTAGAGTAGACTAGGGATGTCAAAAAGCGTGTATTTCA
Source organism: Sweltsa coloradensis (assembly GCA_024449915.1). Lineage (NCBI taxonomy): Eukaryota > Metazoa > Arthropoda > Insecta > Plecoptera > Chloroperlidae > Sweltsa > Sweltsa coloradensis. Next base: position 1,003,898 of record JAMZAV010000224.1, read on the forward strand.
CTAAACGTTTACACCCTACTCAAAAAAGCGTGTACACGTTTACGTCTACAGGCGCTATATCTGTGTTTACTATTAGTTTTTGATAGACATATATTCTACAAAAATTACTTGTTTTCAGCATAATAATTGACCCCCACAAGCACCAAGTAATAAAGAGCCCTTCCGGAGGCCCTATTGATTCGAATTTTATGGAGTAGGCCTACGGAAGACAACACTACAAGTCTAGAAGACGTATAATTTGCGAGTTGCCGGATCGTATGGGAAGGGGTGGGGGGGGGGAGAGTAGTCAGGCGGCTGACGTGGCGCTTGCTGCTCTGTGCACTGCCAGAGTGCCGCTTGCTGGCCAGTGGCCGGACGCACACTGCACAGAGCGATTGAAATGACGGGATCAACTACAAAGTAGGCGTAAGAATATTTATTGAAGATTAACGAAACAAGTAATTGAAGATAAAGTAATTAGTAAGGTTTATTTTGACAAATGAGCGACCCTGCGTACGATCATTACAACACAGTAGTTTGGCAACATTTTGTAGGCCTACATCTTGAGTACCTGCAAGAAAGAAGGAACGGCAAAGCCTTTTGCTTTTCGATGACTCAACGCAATCGAGACTCAAGGTGAATAGGAGAAGGGGTTGAAATAAGAGACTATTTCGCCGCTCGCGCTTAAATTGACTCACGAGAAAACATCGTTCGGCGGGTCGCAAACAGGATAAAAATAGTAATTACATAAAAACGTTTACCATCACGAAAAAAACGGTACGTACCATCCCTAGAGTAGACCTATAATAGTAAAAAATTACCATTTGAGGGCTGCTCTACAATAATCCGGCAATAGCATCTCGTTACCATAACAGTTACCGCCTACCGAGCAATGTTAAATCAAAGCCAATCTCATTACCAAATTGCAGAGCATCGTAATAGCATAATAAATAGCGTAATAGCGGGCTATTGTAGAGTGCCCTTAAGAGTTCGCTATATGTACAGGTCTACTTTGCCCTATGTAGGCCTACTACTATTTAACATTTTTTGGGTATGTTTTCAAATCACTGGTATTGCAGACTACATACCTTAAAGAATAATGATAGGCTACGGTAAACGAATAGGAATGGTAATAATTTCATACCTCATCATCTTCGATTTCTTCTTCCTGAATATCGTCTTCGCCTTCAATCTCCTCTTGCTCCAGTGCTTTATTGAATGCAGTTTCTGGGAAGTTGTAGATGTCACCGTACACTCCCTTACGCAATCTCTCCAGCAGCTGCTTCTCAATAGCGTTATCAAGCCGTGCAGCAATCAAGGCCTTTTCTTCGCGCCTCTTCACTCTTCGCTCAATCTTTCGCTGCAGAGGAATTATCTTCTTATTTCTTCGCAGAACTAGTTTCCTCATTTTTATCAAATACTGTGTGATTCTCACAAAACGTTGCTTGCATTTTGTTTTTAAAGGTCCCGGCCAGTAAAGCAGATTCTCGTTGATTTGTTGGATTGCTTTCTCAAAGTTGCGAGACAGTTTCACACGTTCCCATGTTTTCTTTGGAAACGCAGACCGCTCAGTGGTTTTCATGAACAAGTAAATGATTCCTTTCTCTTCCCGTATTGTTGCATATTGGCTGTTAGCAAGTGGGCAAACTGTCCGACCACAAAGACCTGTTAAGTTATATTCATGACGGCAGAAACGCTGTGTTTTTGTGCTGTAAAAGAAAGTATGCGCGTGGTGTTAGTAATGTTTCAAACACAGAGAGCCTATGCAAATGAAATAGTTTATACTTTTTCAAGATGACTGTACTACTAAGTAGGCCTACAAAAAGATTTGTTGTTTAACAATAATCTAAAGTAAAACTGCCTTGAAGAGCTTTAAAATTCTGCCATGATGATTATTTTAAGTTTCAAACATCTACCTACGTTAGATATCCCCACATAAACTATAGCCTATTCCTACTCTACAACAGCTCTGCAACGAGAAGGCAGCGGTGCACAATAAATAAATAATTCCTGATAAGTGACACATTTTAAGTTGGCCCATGTGATATTTCCCCCCCTAAATTTGGTTAAAAGTTAAAACGAGGAAGTATTGACAAAAAAATTAAAGATTAGCTAAGTTAAAACTTAAAATGTTGAAATGAACGTTTTTATTTTATCAACACTCTTGAAGCTTGACAATAATAATAATTTATTATTCTGTTTATGTGCACGATAAAATAAAATCCATAAAATCTAATACGTTAGGGCCTAGGTAGGCATAAGTCAATTTTACATACCGGTAGCATCAATCATTTCCATAAACTTCCTAACAACCCACATTAGTTGATAAGCCACCACCAAATCATAAAACTAGGAAGCTTCGCAAACGTTTTTTTAGTCGCGTTGATGGATGAGCTTTTTTGTAAGTTTTTAGTTTGCGTGGGACCACTTTTCCTTTGCAAGTGCTTTTTGAATGCATTAAATAAATAAATAAATAAATTTTATTTAGAGTCTGCCCACTCAGTTATATAACTGATTTTCAGTGGGGGACTTTAAATCAAAGCGACCAAGCCAACCCTACAGGCCCCGACGCAATCGACGAGTGAGCGATAACCAACCAAAGATCGATATTTTTAATAGGAAATATAGCAATCAGTGGTATGGACAGTGCGAACACCCGCGAATCAACGCCAGAATCAACAAGGCCGATTCAGAACAACTCTGAAATTTATTATGTGCTTCGTTGCTAGGACGGCTCCAAAGTCACCGTTTACAAACTCCTAAGACAACTGATGGACTTAAGTCCAAATCAGAAGTTAAAAAACTTCTGACTTTAGCGTCGTTTAGGTGATTGTTGTCAAGTTTCTATTGTTACTTGTTAATTGTTGTTATAAACCCCAAAAAACTCATATTAAAACCTTTACCTATTCTTTGGATTCTGGCTAACTTTTTAAACTTTTTCTTTCAAAAAGCAATAGGTACATCACCATTACCTTAATGTCCATGTAAAATATGAACGTTGTAACCCCACCCGTTTGGTCAGAATCGGCCCAAATGTCACGAAAATATTGTGCTAAAAATAAAAATACGTAAGAGAACGGTACGATATTCATGAGAAATATTTATTTGATTGTACCCAAAAACGTGGCAGGTCTAAGTTCAGAGATTTTGAAGGTCCCCTCCAATTTTCATCAAGATCGCATATACCGTTACCGTTTGCCCGGTAGAGGGCTGAAAAAAAAACAAAAAACACCCGAGCTAAATTTTTTGGGGGGTCAGTGAAATTGAGGTCTTCGCTTCGCTCATCCAATAATAAATACGTTATATGTCTCAGTATTTTCATTAATATTTTAGAATTTTATTGTTATTAGGGCCTATTAATGCTTAACCCCTTAACTGTGGAATTTATTTCAGAAGTTGTTCTTCCCTGTGTATTAATTTTAAGGTAAAATGCCTTTATTTATAATTGAGTTGTTACTATCATTACTTTGCCATTTTGCAAGTAACTCAATTATTTTTTTTGTATCATCACTGTTATTAATTAAATCATTCAGTTCACCCTCCAAAACTATATCTGAATCTAAAATAACCGACATGTTCTGAATATATAAACAACCCATACGCGACCGCGCGATGCACAGATGAAGCAAGAGCATCCTATTCCCGTTAGGATAGCCTCGAAAATTCGCTCATCTACACCAACATAACAGAACGAAAATCACTAGAATGAAGACCTCTGCTGCTGGCGATAACACGCGAATATATACGGCATGCACAGACACACGAAGTGGGAAGTGTTGCGGCGCGTATATTTACGGCACGCACAGTACGGACGCCATTTAGCATGGACGTATATATACGGCATGAACAGCTAAGGGTTAATCTAGCAAATAATTTTGTTCTATCAATGACGATGTCCATACACTAGGCCATTGGGAGGGTAGGCCTACTATACATGTATATAATATGTTGTACATAATTTATATTCTATGTCTTGTTTTTCCAATATCCATGTAGGCCTAATCCAGTTGACTAATAAAACAATACAATACAGTATCTTCAGGCCAAGTTTTGGTGAAGCTTGGGGAATGAAGCAATCTTGATGATCTGGTTTTGTAGATACATATTATTACAACGTAAAAAATTTAACAGTCAATATAAATGTTATTTAAGTTTGGTTGTGGTAATCTCCGCCATCGGGAAGATAAATGTTGGTGAACATTTACTATCTAGGAAGTATTCAATAGCTACCATTGTGAGGTAATGGCTGTCAGTACAGAGTTGATAAATTATTAGTTCTCTTTTACGTCACAACTTACGGGTTTTACAAGGCGATGGGACTCCTTATTTTGAATTTATAAGTAATTTATCATTGTTTAACAAACTTGGCATTAAAAATACTAATGAAGACACATTTGATTCTACGCAGCATTATTTCATGCAATAATGAATAATGTGAACATCTAGGAGGTAATACTTAAATATATTTTTCTTGATCTATCAAGTGAGCAGTGGACGGAGCTTGACGCAAAAGACATTTACTAGCAATAAGATTATCGTCTGCCTGGTTTTGTTTAGGCCTGCAATGTGAAGTTGCCAAGCTGCAATGTTTTTTATTAAAATTACTAGGTACAGTGTTACTGTTGTCATGTTACAAACATTGTATGAATACTAGGGATACGCCAAAGTCGTTGTTAGACGAGTGAGTGAGCCATGTGTTGAGTACCCGGTAACATTACTTTTTTCCCCTACCGTAGGCCTATGTAGCCTATCTTAGGCTACAGTGGCGCATTATGGCCTTACAGTTGACGCGCCCTTATTACAACTAAACTTAAAAACCCTATTATTTATACGAATATAATTATCAAACTTAAATATGCAAATGTTCCCGGGTACTCAACACATGACTCGCTCACTCGTCTAACAACGACTTTGGCGTTTTCCTAGTCTAGTTGGCTAAGGCGCCCTTATAGCCGAAATGTGGGAGACGTGGGTTCAATTCCCTGGTCGGGAAAGATTTGTAATATCTGGATTGTATTTTAAAAATTATTAAACATGTTTTGAAATGCATATAACGCAGTGTAGTCCATCATCTGTGACAATACTATGGAAAACATAGCCAGTACGAAATACCGTAAAAATATTGCAAGGATTACTCAATCTACGAGCGGAGTTCGGGGGTACCTTGACGTTCAATATTCGATAGACCTTGCATGGATGGGCACGGCATTTCACAGCCAGGTAAATAACAAACAAAAAATATTTTTTTCAAAATCAAATCCAATTGTTATTAAAATAATTTCTAGACATTGGCAGTCTATTTTTCAGTTTATTATTTCTTGTAGGTCTAAATCGTAATGGATATTGCTCATTTTGTTAGCAGTTCTCAGTTACCTGGTCACGGATGTGTGTTTAAAATTTCAGCTCAGTCTATTTGGCCGTTCGGCCGTAAGAGCCCGGACAGACAGACATTGGACAATGCTCACGGCTAAGGCCCGATCGAGTAGAGCGTAACAGAATCCTCATTCGCTTCGCTCACTCGTCTAATAAGTGAGTAAAAACTGTAACTTAGATAATAAAAATGGGAAAGGATCGCTAAGGCAACGACGTAGAGTCACAGCTCACAGGTAGGGTCTGAAGTTTGCGTTTGATGAGTTACCTCATAATGGCCATATCAAACTGTGATGACGTCAATTGCATACTCCCTATAGAGTTCCTGTACGAGGTTTTAATCCCTGGCAACGGAAATGCTATTATTCATTGTTCCATGTAGTCTATGTTAAGGCCTCTACATGAAAATAAAGGTAGGTAAATCATTGCTGTTACCGATATAGTTACTAGTAGCCAGGCTATTGTAGAGCAATCTTTAAGGTCTCACACAGTTCAACACGTTACCATTCCAACCAAGAGAGAGAAAATTGAAGAAAAAAAATTTGAAGGTTCTTACAACATAGGCCTACCAATAAATTATTAGACGAGTGAGCGAAGCAAATGAGGATTACAATTCAAGAGTAACGGCGCTTATTACTCTGTGCATGTGTAGGCCCAGTACCAGGCTATAAAAATCAGCCGAATCGCTGAACAGATTTGCTGAAATTTTAAACAGACATCCGGTAGGCCTACGTGTGAACTGAGAACTGCTAACAAAATCAGCTAGGCCTAGATCCATTGCAATTTAAACCTACAAGAAATAATAAATTGAAAAACAGGCTGCAAATGTGTAGGAATTATTTTAACGACAATGGTTTTGTTTTAGAAAAAATGTTTTTGTAGCAATTTGTCAGGCTGTGAAAATTGCATGTAGCCCTAGTGACCAAGGTGTATCAAATCTTGCACACTCAAGGTACCGGTACCTGGCACTCCCAAATTCCGCTCGGTGATTGAGTAGGCCTATACCTAATCTTTAACTTGTATTTCGTACTGGCTATGTTTTCCATAGAATTGTCACAGATGATAGACTCTAAAACTACACTGCATTAGGCTTATGCATTGCAAAACATGTTTTATAATTTTTTAAATACAATTCAGAAATTACAAAATCTTTCCTGACCAGGAGATTGAATCCAGGTCTCCCACATTCCGGATACAAGGGCACCTTAGCCAACTAGACCAGGAAAACGCCAAAGTCATTGTTAGACGAGTGCCCTAGGCCTAGATAGGCTAAATGATAGGATTCCGAGTTTATTTGTTATAAGAACGCGTCAACTGTAAGGCCATAATGTGCCACTCTCGCCTATGATAGGCTAGGGAGGAAAGATCAATGCTGTCTAGATCCAGTCTTGGGTAGGCCTAAAAGGGGAGAAAGGGGAATGATACCGGGTAGGCCTACTCAACACATGGCTCACTCACTCGTCTAACAACGACTTTGGCGTAATGACTGTCTAGTATTTGTGTTATACAATATAAAGGAAATAGGCTATAGGAGAAATCTCAGTAACTCAAGCCTAGTTTCAGACTAGTAAATTATTTTAATGAGTACGGTAGGCTACCGTATTGTGCTGAATATAGGCCGACCACCTAACTTTTCTTGTTGATATATTAAAAAAACTTATGCAAATATTAGCTGGCAAGGGACTTTGAGACTAAAAATAATGAAAAAAGGGTAAGCTTATATTCAGGACAATACGGTATTAGCAAACAAAAAGTGTGGTACCAGTAGGAATTTAAGGCCAAACTAGTCTAGGCCTACTTTTTGCATTACCTAGGTACTCCTGGATACTTACTTTACTTTAAATGAACAAAATGATTTGTTTATGATGCCCCACACGATCTAAAACAAAAAAGATGATTAAAGATAGGCCCCTAGATTAGGCCTACCAACACTCCCAACAGCTTACCAAAAGGTGCCTAGGCTGCAATAGAAAAATACTAAACATGCAAACAAACACAAAACAACATGGCATAAACACATTGATTAGATAAAACACCAGGCATGTGTAGGCCTAAAAGCATATTCATTGCCATCCAAAATACTGTCTATAGGGCCTAGATCTACCAACACCACAAAAGCCCTGGCCAAAACGGACGAGTCCAAGTTGTCTTGAATGCAGGCGATGAGCGCATACGCGCGTACCGCGAGCGATCGGCGGAGAAAACGGAAGGTGGGGGGGCGGCAAGAAATTATCGCTCCCGTCGTAAGCCGTAAGGAGATGTGTTCCTCACGGCTGCTGGCTAGAACTGAGCCGTACGGCGCCCGTATCTACGGAGCTCCCCTAAAACCGAGAATGAACTTGGCCCGGAGGCGCGCGCACACAATGGCGCGGGCCACAGTGGTCTTGGTAGATCTATAGGCATTAGATTAAAGGCTCTTAAAATATAAGTGTAACCTAACTTGGATGATACCGGCACTAGGCCTATCAGTGGTTAATTTCTAAAATAATAAGTGGGCGGACGCTCGACGCTGGGTCTAAGCTATATTAGGCCTAAAGGGGCTAATAACTCAAAAAATTATTTTTTACCACATGATCTAGGCCTATAGCACAATACTAAAATGACGTTTAAAAAATCATATCTTGTAATTGTGATTCAACACGAATTTTCCAATTTTTTTGATCCAGAAATGTGCGAAAATTGGTGTTTTGTGAAATTTCTTAAATCGGTCTTAACCTGTTTCTTTTTTGGTCCACATAGGCCTAGATACTAGAGCATAATAACAATCTAAAATGCTCATTTTTTACATCATGTCTTGAAACTGTACCCAAATATAGGGACCCTCAAACACCAAAAATATGCATTCCAAAATCACACCCCATCTTGGTATCAGCATATTTTGACCGAACTACTTTTCCAAATTACAAAACAAAATATAGAGAATTCACATAAAAGGCTGTAGAGTACGTCAATTATTGCCAATATTTTTTTGGATCAAAATCCTCCAAGGTCACGGGGCATAAAGATCGTCCCCATGTTATTTCTTATAGGAGATTTTTGCCGATGGGACCTAGCTCGAAAAATGTCATGTTTGGCAATTTTTTGGGAGGTCATGGTGGCCCCAATAATTTTTCTGTTAATTGCTAAATTCATTACTAGTTAGCCTGAATGAAATATATTTTTTGAGTTTAGTGGTTAAATACCCCTTTAAGAAATTTGTAGAACATCCCATTAAACAATTGTTTTGGGAAAAGTATGTAGGGAATCAGGGTCTGGGGGTATGCCCCCCCCCCCCCCCAGCTAGCGCGGGTGTGAGGTGCATCCGCATAGCCTTTTGGTCGATAATTGGATGAGCGAAGCGAAGACTTCAATTTCACTGACCCCCCAAAAAATTTAGCTCCAATGTTTTTTGTTTTTTTTTTTGTTTTTTTTGTATTTTTGTCTGTTTGTTAGCAGGATTCCGGGCAAACGACACAAGCGATCTTGATGAAAATTTGAGGGGACCTTCGAAATCTCTGAACTTAGAGGTGTATTGTTTTTCGGTACAATCGAAGAAATATTTCTCATGAATATTGTACTTTTACGATTTTTTTCAATTTTTAGTGCGATATTTTCGTGACATTTGGGCCGATTCTGACCAAACGGGTGGGGCTACAACGTTCATATTATACATGGACATTAAGGTTATGGTGATGTTGTACCTTTTGAAAGAAAAAGTTGGAAAAGTTACCCAGAATCCATAAAATAAAGCTTTTAATGTAAGTTTTTTACGGTAAATAATAACATTTGACAAGTAGGCCTAGGGCCTAACAATAGAAACTTGGCAACAATCACCTACAATGCATAGGCAGTAAAGCAAAACACTTGTAAAAGTAAAGATATCCCACGCAAACTAAAAACTTAAAAAAAGCTCATCCATCAACGCGGCGGGACTTTAGCGTTTTCCTAGTTTATAAAATTGTGAAGATAAAACCCTAGTTAGACCGGTTGTTGAATATGCTGGGGCAATATGGGATCCATGTACAGGAAGGGAGAAACTAGAGAAATTGAGGCAGTGCAAGAAAGAGCTGCAAGAAGGGTGCTCAATAAAAATAAATGGTGGAAGGAGGAAATGATTAATGGACAACTAATAAGGACATATGACAGTGTTAAGGGTATGGTAAGGGAACTTGGATGGGAGACGCTTGAAGATAGGAGAAGAATGGACAGACTGGGTAAGATGTACAGAGTGTCCAGGGCACATGAGGGATGGGGAGAGATGAATGGGCAGTTAAGAAAGGCTAGCTATATAGCCAGAGGGGACCACTCATGGAAGTATGAGAGAGGTATATGGGCCACGGATGTGGGGAAGAACACCTTCCTTGCAAGGGCAGTGGTGGAATGGTATGGCCTTTCTGACAGGGTTGTTAAAAAAGCCACTTTTTTCATTTTGACCGGGACACTGGTCAAAAGTGGTTTAAACCGGTCAAAATTGGTTGAAACCGGTCAAAAGTGGCCAAAATTAAGAATAAGTGTTTTATATCTAAAAAAAGACTGCGAATATATACAGGCCATTCATATTGCTTTCATTACATTTATTAGGCATTATTAATCGAAGGTTGCCATCGAAAAGTAGGCATAAACGACAAAAAATATCATTGTTAGAGCCTATAGTTGTTAGGTTGGTAGAACAACATATTCCACAACAGAAATATGGTTATTAATATGGTTCCTATTTTAAACTGCCATTACATCTGAACAATGGTTGAATTGACCTGAATATCTGGTCTTCTAGTTAGTTAAGAAAGGCTAGCTATATAGCCAGAGGGGACCACTCATGGAAGTATGAGAGAATGGGAGACGCTTGAAGATAGGAGAAGAATGGACAGACTGGGTAAGATGTACAGAGTGTCCACAGTTGGCCTATTTGTGTTTGACTTTGATAGTTATGTCAAATGATCATCAAACCCTTATAAATTGTTATGATGTATGTAACTCAGTACAGTAACTGTAATGAGGTATCCATCCATCCATGTATATAATACTAGGAAAACGCTAAAGTTCCGCCGCGTTGATGGATGAGCTTTTTAAAGTTTTTAGTTTGCGTGGGATATCTTTACTTTTGCAAGTGCTTTGTTTTGTTGCCTACGCAATGTAGGTGATTGTTGTCAAGTTTCTATTGTTACCTGTCAATTGGTATTATTTACCGTAAACAACACATATTAAAAGCTTTATTTCTATGCCTTCTGGCTAACCTTTTCAACTTTTTCTTTCAAAAGGTACTACATCACCATAACCTTAATGTCCATGTAAAATATGAACGTTGTAGCCCTACCCGTTTGGTCAGAATTGGCCCAAATGTCACGACAATATCGCACTAAAAATAAAAAAACTTATATTAAAAGCTTTATTTCTATAGATTTTGGCTAACTTTTTCAATTTTTTCTTTCAGAAAGCAATACATCACCATTACCTTAATGTCCATGTGAAATATGAACGTTGTAGCCCCACCCGTTTGGTCAGAATCGGCCCAAATGTCACGAAAATATTGCACTAAAAATAAAAAAATAAATCGTAAAAGTACGATATTCATGAGAAATATTTCTTCGATTGTACCCAAAAACGTAGCAAGTCTAAGTTCAGAGATTTCGAAGGTCCCCTTCAATTTTCATCAAGATCGGATATGCCGTTTGCCCGGTAGAGAGCGAACAAACAGACAGAAATACAAACAAAAAAAAACAAAAACAAAAAAACATTGGAGCTAAATTTTTTGAGGGGTCAGTGAAATTGAAGTCTTCTCTTCGCTCGCTACGCTCATCCAATAATAAAAATTTTAAAATCTGTATTTTTTCCTACTCCTATTTTCAATACAACCTAACCACCTAGTCCTTCAATAATCAATATATTTACTAGGAAAACGCTATTTAGTCCCGCCGCGTTGATGGATGAGCTTTTTTTAAGTTTTTAGTTTGCGTGGGAAATCTTTACTTTTGCAAGTGCTTTGTTTTGCTGCCTACGCATTGTAGGTGATTTTTGTCAAGTTTCTATTGTTTCTTGTCAATTTGTTATTATTTTCCGTAAAAAACTTATATTAAAAGCTTTATTTCTATGGATTCTGGCTAACTTTTTCAACTTTTTCTTTCAAAAGGTACTTCATCACCATAATCTTAATGTCCATGTGTAATATGAACGTTGAAACACCACCCGTTTGGTCAGAATTGGCCCAAATAGCACGAAAATATCGCACAAAAAATCAAAAACCGTATATTAAAAGCTTTATTTCTATAGATTCTGGCTAACTTTTTCAACTTTTTCTTTCAAAAGGTACTAAATCACCATAACCTTAATGTCCATGTATAATATGAACGTTGTAGCCCCACCCGTTTGGTCAGAATTGGCCCAAAAATGGCACAAAAATATCGTAAAAGTACGATATTCATGAGATATATATTGCGAAGGTCCTGTCAAATTTTCATAAAGATCAGATATGCCGTTTGCCCGGTAGAGAGCGAACAAACAGACAAAAATACAAACAAACAAAAAAAACAAAAAAAAACTAACAAAAAACAAACACCCGAGCTAAATTTTTTGGGGGGGTCAGTGAAATTAAAGTCTTTGCTTTGCTCATCCAATTATTTTGCTAGTGCACTTTACATGTCTTTAGGCCTACATTTTGTTAAATGAAACTACCAGTACAAAAGTTTCAACAATAACTTGGTTTGGACTTTCTAGTTTTTATTAGCCAAGAAATATTTTAATTGAAATGTGATTGATTGTAAAATATTGATGAACAACCTACAAAAACTTTTTCTTAAAACTTTTACCATTTTCTGTTTCCTTTATATTTAACAGTAAGTTGTTGTACTCTCTGCCACTCTTATAGGCCTACCTAGAATAAGACACTAGTGTCACAGTGCTCTAGATATATTGTTTTCTGCACAATCTCTCGTACCATACTTGTGATTTCAATTCTGTTTAATATTCAACTATGAAGTTATATTTCATTTTCAGTTGAAGCAAAAAAGACCTTTCATCTAAGTATGCACTTAAAAAAAACCACTGGTCAAAATTGTGTTTTGACCAGGACGGTTTAAACCGGGGGGTGGTCAAAACTCTAGGCTACAACCCTGCTTTCTGAGGGGATAGTGGGGGAAAAAGTGGGGTTCAAGAAATCTATTAAGCTGCTGCCAAAGGTGAATACAGACTGAGGGGAGAGTGATTGAGAGAATCAAACGTCATGTGGACGTAAGTAAGAAGAGGCCTTGCTCGGAAGTGGAACAGTGAAGCAAATGGATGAGGGGAAGAAGGAGAAGAGAAAAGAAGAAAGAAAAGAGAGAAGAGGAAAAAGAGAAAAGGGAGTTGAAAGCGAAATAGAAATGAAAATGAGGGAATGAGAAGTGAGGGAGATGAAGGAGTTACCTGCCACCGACAATGAGTCAACAGCGGAGGAAATTACTACTAGTCTACTACTACACATAGCATCAGTATACAATAGGTTTGTTTATTGTCCTGTCATAGACTGGTTATGAACAATTCAGAACACACATTTCAACCCACAAACTTTCCCCATAGGCTAACCTTACTTTCTACCGTGGTAATTCGAATTCCCGCCCTACATTTATGTGATTGTAAACGAGCCTTTCATGTTTTTATGTGGATTCGCTTCTAGAGGATGCCCGTAGGCCCAGGCGTCGTCGTTAGGTCTAGGCCTAGCCTACCCGCTTGGCCCAGGACTAGCCGACTAGGGGTGTTTTCGGAAACCTTGATCTGGTTAACCCGACCGGATCCCGACATAAATTGGCGTTCGGAAACCAGCCAGATTCAAAGTATCTGCGTTCGAAAAGCTTAAGAGATCCGTCGGATCACGTAATCGGGTTGGATCTAAGTGATCCCTAATCAGAAAAGGGTCAAGTGGGTTGGATCCGATCTGATCGATTCCGAGGTTTCCGAAAACATCCCTAGGAGCAATGGAAAATCGGACATAAGGGAAGAGGTCAACAACAATTCCATAACCACGTTAAGAACAGTAAAATATATTATGTTAGCTGGTTCAGAGAGTCTTCACAGACTAGGCCTACGGCTTTGTGTATCCCTAGGGCCTCGGCCTATTATGGTGTCAAATTTTATAGGTTAGGCCTAGGCCTAGGCTAGGGTATAGGCCTTACACGTGTCGGAACCCTTGGCTCAAAGATGTTTAAAAATTAAATATGTGATACACTAGCAGCCTAATAAACTTACATCATCGTTCTGCATTTTCGCATCAACTATAAACTTTAAAAATAAGTACAAAGTTTAAGCTTTAAATCTGCGAGACAAGCTTAATTAAAATTAAAAACACGCTCACAACTCGTTGAGCTCTTCAAAACACACCATGACCAGGTTCACCACTACCATACCAAGAAAAATTACGTTTTGTCATCAATCAATGTGTTTTCTCCGCGTGCGTTTGCATTACTGTTATTCCATCCAAATCTTTAAAAGGCAGTGCGTATTGCGTAATCAAAACTATCTTTGGCGGTGACTCAAATCAGCTGATTTTGGCTCACATAAACAAATAAAATCGAAACGCAGTGGTAGAAACATTTTTTAAGAAAAAACTTCATACCATGAATGAAAAGGAAGTCGATTTTTATAGAGACACCCCAGCTCGATATTTGGGTAATCAACTAATTAATTTAATAATTACATTCTATTGGTATTGGTATTGGTATTTCATCTCCTACAATTGACTATTAGTCAGTGGTAGGTTTGTTTCCTCCTCCTTCCTTCCTTCTTATCATCGTCCCTCTAGCACGTTGTACGTTCATTTAATTAATGATCTTTCATCCTTTTTTACTTTTACTTTCCAACTGTCTTTTTCTCTGTTTCCCTTTTTTCTTCTTCACTCACTATTTCATTTGTAGGCCTTTTTTTCTTTATTTTACTTTATCCCGTTTCTTGTTTCCCTTTATCTTGTCCTTACTTGTTTCATCTAAACTTCACCTCATGAGCATGTTTTAGACTTTCCTGCACACTCACCCCCTCCTGATCAGGATTTACCTTCGGCAGCAGCTTATACGCTTTTTAAAACCCTTAACAGTCTTCTCCTCCATACTCCACCTGGTAGACCATTCCACTCAACCACCGTCCTGGCCAAGAAAGAGTTTCTGCCTACGTCCGTGCCCATGCTCCCCTCTATATTCCACGTATGATCCCCTTGGCAACATAGTTCGCCCTCCTTAGCTGTCCCATTCATCTCTCCCATCCTTCATGTGCCCTAGTCACCATATACATTTTCCCTAGTCTGTCATTCCTTCTCCTATCTCCAGCTTCTCCCATCCTAGATTCTGCACCATTGTTTGTAACACTTTCATACGTCCTTACTAGTTGCCCATTTATCACTTCCTCAATCCACCTATTCCCTTTCCTTAATACCCTTCTTGCAGCTCTCTTCTGCACTGCCTCGATTTCCTCAATCTCCCCTTTCCTATACGGATCCCATACAGCCCCAGCATATTCCACTACAGGTCTCACCAGCGTTTTATATGCGTGCCCTTTTAATTCACTACTGGCCCCTTTTAATGTTCGCATAACAAAGTTTAGGCACCTAAAACCCTTTTTGGAGGTTGCACTCACCTGTTCCTCCCAGCTTAGCTTGCTCTGTAGCCATACTCCTAGGTATTTGAATTTCTCTACCTTCTCCAGATCTTTCCCCATTATTGCGTACCCATCCCCTAACCCTTGATCCTTCCTCTTCCTTGTGAATCTTATCCATTTGCATTTGTTTACATTTAGACTCATCTTATTACCCTCTACCCATACCCCCAGCCTTACCAGGTCCTGTTTAAGGTTGACCATCAACATCCCCTCCTTTTCTGATTATCCTGTAAATCACGCAGTCATCTGCAAATACATATCAGTTTGTTTTTTCTGCAATCGGGTTTTCACTAGGTGACAGAGCAAGTAGGCGTAGGGAAGGCAAGGCATGATCTCTAGCCCAAAGCCTCTAGCTTTCCCAATTCAATGCCTCTAGTGTAATTTTTCACTGCTCAATTATAATTTCAGGCTATACAAATGAGGTAGGCGAGTCCTTTAGATCTTTACTGCACGTCAATTGGGTACGATTAAGCTATGGAATTGCATCCGCATACGTTTTGGCAGACACCTATGACAAAGCTGCCAAACAGAGTAAGGTGGGTATAAAGATTTCCAAAGGATAATTTATTCTAGCATATTTATAGCACTAGTGCGTAAGCGATGGTGGACCAATGGGAATGCCATGGTAGCTGTATAGGCCCTATTACATAGGCGTATGTTCGTAGCCTGTCTCTTCTCGCAGATGAATATGATCACCAGCGATCGGTCGCGAGACTTCTCCCTGTACTCCACGCCATCGCTATCACGTACCAAGTTCTAGAGAAATCAAATAGTTTCTCTACCCCCATCTGCCCTTGGCAAGCCCATTCCAATTGAAGCCCTTGGTACCTACATCTTCTTGCAGCGTGCATTGCTAAATAAAGACATCATATTATTAATAGCCTACACTGTTCACTTTCTCTTCAAAAAAGAGTTGTAGACCTACCTATACTATGGACGTGTCCAATTGCTTGAAAAACGTGGTGTATTCTCATTCTCAATTTGACATCATTCATCTGTGACGTCAGAAGCAATGTACGAAAGTCGAAAAGGGTCCAGATCGAGACTGAGAACGAGAACGAAACCTAACCTAACGAAATGACCACACTCGTTCTCATTCTTATTACTAAAAAATGGCGGCCTCGGGAGACGATCAAAACAAAACACTTACAAATATCGTTGAGTAGGTAGGCCCTACTAATCATTAATCAAATAAGTTGGTGAATGTAATTGATAATATAATAATAAATTTACAGAATCAAATAATATAATGTATGGAAATGTTATGAAAACACAAGTTTGTAAGTAGGCCCTACTGTTAAGATCACAATCAGCAGGCCTCCTGCATGTGTAAACTCCACCACTGTTGATACTCCCATCAAGTAACAACTGAAAGCTTCACTTCACGTAGGAACTAGTGTCGAGACTGAGAATAAGAATGGGAATATAGTTCAGACACGTCCTGTCTTATGTATAGTTTTGTCAAGTGAATAAAAGTCATCTTATTATGTAATACAAACAAAATTACAGACTATCCAAGGATATGTATTGCGAGTGAGTCATATTCAAAAGTTAAGTTTGCAATAACTGTATTTATTGTTGCTTCTACATACATGCTGATATAGCCTTCCTGCCCTATGGGCAGGTAAAATTCAATAAAATAAAATACATGCTGATGAACTTTTCATTCTTGTTCAATCATTTATTTCCAGTCCACGTTCTGCAACTAGTTTCCTATCTTGCCCTTTATGTAATTTTATTTCATTATCTTGTGTTACCTTTTGTCTGCAGCCTCTAACCACCCCACGGAAATGAATTCCACCTAGTTTGTTCCTACCATTTTCTTCACTCCACTGTTCTGTAAATGAGATCATAAGGCACAAATTATGGATAGACCTAGCCCTATAATAAAAGGTATGTGTGGATAGGCCTAGACCTTCATAACAAAGTAGAACAGGCCTAATGTAGAGACCGAGTGTCGTCACATGACTTTGTTAACCTATAGGTACCTTGTTCTCCCAGGGTCAGTGTTGAGGTGATCAGGACATAGCCTAGAAATAAAATGAATGATATTTTGTTGGAGTTTGATATTAGAGTGGAATTCATATCACATTAACTGTACCGGTCAGGCGCGTAGGAACGTTTTGAAAGTTGGGGGGGGGGGGGGGGCAAATCCATTAGGTAGAATATTTTGTGGGCACCCCAGCTGCCGGAGGCCCTTTTGCTGAAGGTGAAAAAAAAATCGCCATACTAGGCCCTACAGTTATTTCGTCATGTTTTAACTGCACTAGGACTCTGTAAATTATGTTTTACTGCAACTATCTGCAATCTAAAAACTAAAAAAATGAACGTGTGAAGTGACCCATTTTAGTAAATTTCAACCTAATTTTTTTTTTATGTAAGGACAAGCATAGGCCTACAGGCAAACATATTCGTTTTAACAAGGTGACTGTCAAATTGTATAAGTGTAAGTGCATATTTACTGCAGAAATTCTGGGATTAATATTTAAATCATGTTAGTTTTGCCCCCCCCCCCTGGACCAAACTTGGGAGGGGCATTGCCCCCGGACCCTCCCCCCCCCCCCCGGTTCCTACGCCACTGGTACCGGTAACTCACAGTTTTGTAGGCTACCTAGTTATACCTTGTAGAGCACCCACAATTTAAGTGATCCAAAGCATTAGTATCAACAAAATAATTAACAACCTATTGACAAGACTCATTAAGTCCTAGAATAGGAATGTTTGGTATAAAACTGCTAACTTTATTTTTTAATTTTTCAGGGTAAATTCGTAAGCAGCAATGACAGGACAAAGCAAGTCGCGATAGCAGCTGCCGATACCGTCTTGTGGCAAGGTTTTGCATCCGTGATTATTCCTGGATTCACAATTAACCGATTGTGTGCTGGGTCATTTTATACATTAAAAAAGACAACAAAATTACCAAAAATCACTCGTAAGTGGATTACTACGGCTATTGGACTTGCATCCATCCCGTTTATAATCCATCCAATTGATAGATTTGTTGATTACGCTATGGACAACACATTTAGAGTATTGTTTGATGTTAAACCTGCCACATGATGAAAAAGCATGTAGGCCCAATACCCTAGTAAGGAATAGTACCTACCTCATGTAGATAACATTTGTTACCTTTTGCTTGTTGAATTATTTCTTGTTGGATGTTTTTGAAAAATTGTACGGGTATTTTTATATTCCAATAAAAGCAATTTCTACCCTGGAAGTGGCCATGTCTAGTTCTGCTTGCATACATACGATCATATTGTACTACCTAGGTTTTCTTTTCTTCTACTAGACCTAAATATTTCCATTTTATGAATAGGAACAACATTACCAATAATATCCTAACGTTTATTTGTGAACGCCATGCATGAGCGAGTGCTCACCAGATGGCAACAAATATCACATACAACTATCAAGCAAATGGGCCTAGGCCTGCATTGGATTGTATTTCATTGATCATCATTAATTTGATGGCCTTTTTAAATTGATGATAGGCCTACATGACAGATTATATTTTTGACATTAGTTCTTCAGCTAAAACAATGTAAAAGAAACCCGGTCTTGGTTCAGCATCAATTTAGCTAAAGAAATTTGTTTTAATTTTAATGTTCTTTTATACCTGTACTATCTAGGCCTACAACATGCAGTGTTCGAAAATATGTGTCCCGGCCAGGGATTGAACCTGGGTCCTCCACCTTTACTCAGCTATGCTTTACTAAGTACCGTACCTAAGCTATCTGGCCAATGGGTACATCTCTTCTAGATTTCTAGTATATGTGTGGCAGATTCAAAGTTTGTGACTGTCCGTAAACTAAAAAGTAAAAATATCAAAATGCTCCAAAATGGCAATACCCAATAGCTATCTCCAGCCAGAGTATGAAGGGATGGCTTGCGACCACACCCTTAAAGGGGTATTTAACCGCTAAACTCAAAAAATATATTTAATTCAGGCTAACTAGTAATGAATTTAGCAATTAACAGAAAAATTATTGGGGCCACCATGACCTCCCAAAAAATTATCAAACATGACATTTTTCGAGCTAGGTCCCATCGGCAAAAATCTCCCATAAGAAATAACATGGGGACGATCTTTATGCCCCGTGACGGTGTGACCTTGGAGGATTTTGATCCAAAAAAATATTGGCCATTATTGACGTACTCGACAGACTTTCCTGTAAATTCTCTATATTTTGTTTTGTAATTTGGGCAAGTAGTTCGGTCAAAATATGCTGATTACCAAGATGGGGTGTGATTTTGGAATGCATATTTTTGCGTGTTTAAGGGTATATTTGGGCACAGTTTCAAGACACGATGTTATAAAGGGGCATTTTAGATTGGTACTATGCTCTAGTATCTATGTGGACCAAAAAAGAAGCAGGTTAAAGCCGATTTAGGAAATTTTCCAAAACACCAATTTTCGTCAATTTCTGGATCAAAAAAATTAAAAAATTCGTGTTAAATCACAGTTACAAGATATAGTTTTTTAAACGGTCATTTAAGTGTAGTATTGTGCTATAGATCACGTGGTAAAAAATAATTTTTGGGGTTTTTAGCCCCTTTAATTAGAGGTAATATAGCAGGTAGCTGCCACTCTTACCATTAAATATTTATTGGGAAAGTACAGGTGTATCATTCAAGTCAAATTGTTGGATCAAAACACTCTTGCAAAATCTCCTTTAAGCCTGATTTACATGGTTCAATAAATTATCCATCCAATTTCTTGAATTCAAGGACAAAAGATGTAGGCATAATAAAATTATTGCATAGTTCACAAAAATAAAATTCAACAATGATGAACATCATTGATTCGGTTTCGAGAAGTTGTATGGATAAATTAAACCGTGTAAAGCAGGCTTTAAAATTTCCAGCTTGTAAAAAACAAAATCATATATTTTCTGTCCTGATAATAAATAAAGGGAAGAGTGACAACGAAATATCTTGAACAGGCAGTGGCAATAGCTTAACATAAATTGTCTGTTGTACTTGTATTACGCAATATATTAATAAACTGTTACATTACTTGGTTAAATTTCTCTGAAAGAACACATTCATTTATCCGAGTTTAAATGAGAAAATATTTTAACAGTTCATATTATTTAAAATTAAAATAAGTTACACATACCAATTAGAAAAAAAATCCGTACATGTAGATATGATGTACCGTACCTACTTACAGTAGTTATTTACCATTTCAACTCGCATGATTTACTCGACAATTCTAAAAGTTTAAAAAAAAATTTAGGTAGGTATACCTCGTTTGGTGTAGTAAGATGAGGAATTTTGAATTCCATTTCCCAGATTAAGGGAGTGCCTAATTAATTATTTGTTGGCATAAATAATGCGAATAAACATGGCATTACACCGGCTCAGTTTTGATCAAATCCACTCAAATACCTCATTTGCTTTAACTCTTTAAGAGAGTTGTTATCGCTCCATGGAAGACTCGAGTCGCAGAGACAACGACTTTGTATTAATTAATGTAAAACAGCCATGATAAAACACAGTTGATACCTACAAGAATTTCAAACTTTTCTGATGTTACAAAAATGAAATATCAATGCCAGCAGACCATGCATCATTGAGCCTGATGTGACAATTTGTTCCTAGCACCCCAGCACGCCAATGTGGTAGTTCACAGCAATACTAGTCCATTGTGTTCCTATGTGTAACAGTGGCATTGAAATTTAATGTTCATATTTTATTTAAGTTTTGAAATTCAAATAAGTATTTCTAATTCTACACACATCAACTGTTCATGAATTGTTCACTTTAAATTTACAAATTGTTAAGCTTGATTAATGATTATTCATTACTAATAAAAGAACTGGGATCCAGTATAACCAAGTACGTAGTTTCTCTTAATTAGCTTTGAAGGTCCGCCCTTCATACGTTTTACATTAATAATAATATTACACTCGCAAGAAATAACAAATTTGTATTGTAACAAGTTTGTGCGTAGGCTAATTAGATTAACAATACACAATACATTCTAAATAATGTTCATAACTAGATTTTTAAAGTCTTACTAAGAATTGACTGTTCATATTAGTACAATTACATTGCCTCATATGAATACAAATGCTAATTTTAAATGTATGTTGTATCAAATATAGAGTGATATGTCTGAACTTCAGCTATGGAAAATCAGTCACAATACAAATTTAATCAATTACAAACCTAGATTAAATGCCAAGGCTCTCCTTTTGCATAAGTATGTATCGATTTATCAACGTACCTAGTTACGTGCCTAGTACGAAGCAAGTAAGCAGATGCGCGCGGTTTCGGCCGGCCAATGAGCGATCATTATTTTAAATCGGGGAATGCTGATTGGCTGCAATCCACCCGCCGGTGACGTTAGCATCTGCTTACTTGCTTCGGAACAACTAGGCATGCTATTATTTACATTTAGTACATAATATGGTAGTTGCAAATTGATTGATTACTGTTGTTCATAATTCAGCTAATCTGATATTGTCTCAAGTTGTGCTAAGTAGGTACCATCAGTAGGTAACATAATTAGTCCTATTCCTACTGTACTAAGCAAAATGCACTTCATTCTATGGCTATGGGCTCTCTATGGCACCTGTTTCAGCTCCACTTTAAAAGCTACGAGAATATCTTGACGAAATACTACCGTTAGCGAGCAAAATAAAATGCAATATTAACATTTTAATTCAACTAATGAGACAGTGACGGTGGTTAACCAATTGATTATTGATAAATACCGCATCATTTATTACTTAGTTTGAGAAATTGAGATGTCATTTGATTTGCTATGTGGGGGGCAAGGCATACCTAATCAAATATTCATATTTCATAGTAGGCCTATTCAAGAGTGACCATACATAACTGTTAATATCTAATGAATGTTACTTCACTGTTGAACTTACAATTTAGAAGTGTTGCTGTAACCAAGAAAAGATTAACGACACTTCATCGAGTAAGAGTTATAATAGGCTGGTTCTAGCAAATGTCGGATGTTGACAAACTAAACTTAGCAACTCACTATTGCAGCGATGATAGTTTTTTGTAGACCAATGCTTACAACTTATAAGCGTTGCATTTGAATAGTATTTAGGTTATGATTACATTATGTATTATCATGTTAGGATAACAAAATATTATCTGGTGAATGGTTGCATCAATATGTAGTAACTAGTAATCAACACAGCTCACCTGACAAAAGTTTTTAAAGCCTTTGAGTTGTCTAAATAAGCTAAGGACCCAGGATTAAAAATTAAAGGGTTGATAAAATAATTTTTGCCATGTCAGTGTTATGAAGCAAACATTGATGAACGACACATGACACTGGTGAATACAAATAACATCGTTAGCAAAAGGTTGACGGTTTAAACTAAGGTAATGTACATCTATAAATTACAGCTAGAGGGGTCGCATTGCCCATAACGAAAAGATGTTTCTTATATAGGGATGCTCAACGATAAAATAAAACATCAATATAGGCCTAATAGAACTGGTAGGTGATTGATACATAAGATAAAACAATAATGTTGGTAAAAAATAAAAATGATGCAATTTTTAATGGCTGACGGGAATGATCAAGACAAAATTAAATGTCTTAACGTCACCAAATTCAAATCAACCCAAAACCAAAATGTTTTGGTCAGAAATATTGTGAAATCTTTGAGTCTCCATGATATTCTGAAATATTTTATATCGTTTACACAAGACATTGAATTGAAAGACTTGAAATTGAAAGGCGGTCACCGTAAACCTAGGAAATATAATGTAAATAATACAATGCGTTTTGAACAATTTTGATTAGAAAACATGCATGTTATTAATAATGGTATCATGTGCATTCTTACTCTTTCACAACATTCACAAACTAATGGCGAGTCTACACTGTGGACGGTACAAGAAAGGGAAGATATTTGGCTTTCAGTATCACTACACACTACACACTGAAAGTGGTTGATGGGAATGATATGAAAACAATGGAACATCTATAATATTACAGGTTTTACAATAGGTACACTCATGCAAGCTCAGTCTTTCTAGAAGTGGAGAAACCGATTGCCGTGTGCGTGATTTCATACGACCAGTCTTGAGTACTGTCTTGTAAATTACCGACAGCTGATTAGTGATTAATTGATGTTTATAGACTTGACGTCTAATTTTAATGAAACCGCACTATAATTGAGAGACTTCACAAGTCTAGTACGTACTTGTTACATCCTTCAATGTAAATTGTGTGTGTCGCATCGCATAACAGTGTATAAATAGGCCTACAGTCGGTGTTGACAGTAACAGTTGATCTATCTACATACATGTGACACTTCCCTTTTTTAAAGCGTTCACCAGTTGACATTGTTTTCTTAGATCTTTCTGAACCAGCCAAATCGACAAGATGGAATTTTGCAGTCATAGCAATGTTTTTGTCAAGCAAGTTCTGCTAGTGTATATTTATGGTAAAGATAGCATGACTGCGCCTTGACTTGACTCATAGCAGCCGCCCCTGTCGCTCTACTCACCGAGCCACAAACACCTTATTTATGCCTGGGGGCTGTTAGCCATCACTTCAGTTAGATTAGATATACGTACGAATTGTTTTCTTCTTGTACCTCGGTAGAACATTGCTGTTCACAGTGTTCAGCCAACAAATCAAACAGCTAATCTTGGTATAGCACCATGAACAACACACTGATCCCAATCCTTCGTATTCGAAACGGTGTCGAAAATTCCGTGATGGCCATTGGGATGATGCTTATGTCATTGCTGTCCTCTGAATAAGTAGTACCCATTGAAAAAGTTTTTACAGATACAGTCTGCCCATACCCCAATATTGTTACATTATAAGTTACCTTTAAAACCGCTTAATTAATCCTTTTCACAGCACTTTCATAAACGTCAGTCTGACTATCTGTCGCACCAAACACAAATTATATGTAAAGAGCCGATCCCCAGGCACTTTTTGAATACATTTCTGACAACCTCGGGAAATCTCGCTCATCAGTGGACGGATTCGAGCACAACTTGAACACAAGTCTCTTCAGACAATTATTTGCAATTCCTTGTTTAGCTCTTGCTGTTGGGTTATGTGCTCCTTGTGGCGCAAGTGAATGTCGGCGGTATTACTCAACGAATCATTATCATTGATGGATTCCATCTTGATGTTGAATGACGTTTGTGATAATTCTTTCTTTTGAATTTCCTCGCAGATTTGTTTTTGGTCAGACTCCAGGTTGTGAATAGTATCTCTGTGTTTATTAAGATCATCCAGCACTGCCTGGATCTCTGGAGTTACAGTTTCTTGTAAGTCATATTTAAAACGTCTACCGTCTGACTGAACTTGGAGCGCAGGTCGCTTAGCTTGGCTTTCATGACGTCGCGCGACTGTTCCGCGGTTATAGGTATGTAGACAGATCAGCCGTTACTGTCAACACTCACAGTAGGCCTATGTAACATAATAAGTATATATGTTTACTTTATATGTACGTGACAGTGTGTTGTCTGGATCATTTGAGCACAGATGATGATGATAAAGTACATGTACTGCTAATCTATGTTGAGCACACAAAATAGTTGTATGTATTAATGAAACAAGTGATTAATTAGGAATCACAAATACATTATCCATTTTTATCATGACTTACACTTGAGCCAATTTCAGAGTTCGTACCGAATAATGGCTGTAGGGAAGCTACTAATTGACTATGTCTAGATACAGACTTCCAGATTAGTTGAAGGTAGGTAGGCATATAAAGGTTGTTACAGTAATGATTAACATTGAATTGGAACAAATAGTAGGCCTAGTACACAAATGTGACAGTAAGCTATGAAATATTTGAATTCATTGATTCATCAATTGATCAGTGATGATGACTGATGAGAGTGATCACCTTTAGATTGCCAAGCAACATATTCCATATTATTAGCTATTACGGTTTTATAAGCATCAAGCATATTATATCAAGATTTCTTTTAAATGAAGACATTAACTACCATAGTTTTTTGTTAATTACAGTATTACTATTACATATTCATATTATTGTACATACGTAATAGGGTTATGTCCAGGCAGGCACTGTTCATTGATTTAATCTTACATTATTTTAGAAATGCAAGGTATTGATGGCTGCAATTTAAATACAATGCTGTTCTGGATCCAATTAGCATGAATATGAACATAATACACGTATACTAGATAGGCTAGTAATGAAGTAAACAAAATTATTACTTAAAAGTAAAACTTAAAAGTTAAAATTAATTACTAGATCAATACCATGTAACGTAAGTAATTAATTATGCAGTGTTGTACTGCTAACTCAGCTTAGATTATAATATTTAAGCTTTGCTAGCACAATTATTTAGGTAACATACGTAGTTATTATTTTAAATGGCAATATTGTATACTATTTCAAAATTACATATGTCTTCTGGTACACAGTTTTACCCCCTCCCTGACTACCACACAACTAGAAAGTGTTAAAATATGTGCTTTTTGTGATTGATACTGTATCTCAAATGTTGCATTTTATTTTAAGTTGTATAGGCAGTTGCTGTGATCTACAACCTGGTTTACTACAATGCCTCGCCTGATCACGACAATCAGCCCTGATGGGGAGTACGTAGCTTTGTGTGAACATCGGCTTTGTGGCTGGTTGAAACCAGTCGAATGATAAATGTACAACTCCGAAAAAGAGTGGGACATTTTATATCGGACTCCCTATTCATTTTCCTTATCTTTTTGAAAAAAAAGATATTTGTGCATCGCATCAGATATCAATTGGTTTGTTGAATCGGAAGAGGGTAAGCCACTTATAAACTTTTGGATTAGTTAACATGCCATACCTACTACTGGAGATATACTCATAATATTGATAGATGATAATAATTTAATAAATAATACTACTACTACTACTACTACTACTACTACTACTACTACTACTACTACTACTACTACTACTACTACTACTACTACTACTACTACTACTACTACACTACTAGAACTAAGTAGATAAAATAAGTGATAACAAATTATACAAAAACAAAATCTGCCAACAAATAAACCAAATTCCTAGCCACATACATCTTATATATTTGTATGTCATCATCTCTATTCTCTACTTCAATAAGCAAACTGGGATTGACTGATGATTGCACATGTACAGACAGACGTAACTACAACAACAAACAGTGATAAGCATAAATGCAGGAAGCTTACACATAAGTATGAGAAAATCTAATTGGCACATCTTTGAATAGTAGTAGTACAGTAAATATAAAATATGAATCAATAGTTAATATTTTGACAAAGGTTCTGGCCTTGTCATTACATGTAGGTGGAAGGCCTACACCAGAAGCTTTGCAAGATGTGAATGACTAAACACATTAGCACCACTAAGAATACTGCCATCTCCAATTGCTACAATGCATGATTGCAGAATAGCATGTTGGTGTGGTTGATTCTAAAGATGTGATATGATCTGTTAAATGCTAAATATGTACGTACCGTACTACATAATAAAATGTATAAATAATTAAATATAATATACTATATATAACTTGAAAATAAAGTTGTGTTTCTTCAATGTAAAGATAAACTATGTTCCGCTCTTCTCTTACCAAACTTCCGTCGCTCACAAATTAGAACATTTCACGTGACACTTCACAACTGAAAAGTGAACGCAATATATTGCAGCTGCTTTTGTGATTATTACGGTCTACGCCAATTTGCTTTTTTTTTGCTGTGAAGTTGGCACACTACATGATCCAAGGTACCTACAAGAATGCAACACAGCTCGTTTGCTCTCTACAATCCACTGGTACAGTATATTAATTAATGTGCATTGCACATTGAGAATTGAGATATGGTCCCACTTAGATTCTACACAGCTGTCGACTGAGCTAAATCGGAGTTGGAAAAGTGCTACGTCTCCCTTAAGCAAAAATGTTGGAACTGTCAGTAGGCTAGTATGTCATATTCATAATTGAGTAACCCGAAAATAGCTATGCTTAACCAATAAATACATGTAATGAATAGAATATTTTCCATTAATGAATTCATGAATCTAGCTCAAAAGACAAAAATAAACTATACTAGACTAGGGGAAATCACTCTGGGTCATGTTATTTATGTAGGTTAGCCAATAGAAAAACAAAAATTATCCAATGGATGGGCAATGTCATTCATTATTTATAGGCCTACACTATGATGGCAAACTGTACGTAGGAATAATTCAGCAGTCCGACTCTTGGAAAGTTGGTTGGTGAGAAATAAGTGTAGGCCTAGAAGTGAGAAAAAGTGGATAAGAGTTTTCACTGTAGGTATGCCCTACTAATAGGCAATACGCAAGAAGCGTGCCAAACTTATAACAACAAAACCAATTTAAAAGTGGTGAGCTAGCTTATAGTATTTGTGTGCATTTCTGTATACTAATAGGACTATGCCACACAAAAGCCAAATTATTCAAATTATGAAGACCTATTGACGATTGTTACCGAAACATGTAATTAATTATAAAGCCTTTAGATTTTGTAAGCCTACCTATCAAAACTGCGACCGGTTTAGTCGCTTCTGTATATTGGAATCGAAAGGGAGACATACCGACATTTCAAACGGAGATTGAACTCACAGTGCACTGTGCGGTTCATCTATTGACTATCTTCGTTTGTTCTTGGCCTTTTCTGCCTTTCGCCGTTTTGCGACTTGACGTTGGTGTTCGTACGCAAAGTCCTCTTCTGTCAGCTTCAGTCGGTACATCTGGAACAAAGTGAACGCGTTGTAAAGCCTTCGTGGACTCGTGACTTTTAAAATAAGGCAGACTACGACGATAGAAAGATACTGTATTTATGCGAGTATAGGCCTCTGGTATATTTGAAATTGTCAAGTTCAAAAAGTGGGGTGCGGCCATTATGTGAAGCCATTTATCAATAGTATTTATATCCAAATCTTTAAAATCTGAGTGGTCAAAATAAGGGTGCGGCCTTTACTCGAGGACGGCCTATAAGCGAGTAAATACGGTAATAATCTGTACTGTAATAATAGCACATTTTGTATCAGTGATGAATGATGATAATGTGACACAGTATCACAATTAGTTTTTAAGTTGATGAATTTCTGCATACAGGCACTGATCTGCATAAAAGATATTATGGATGGGTAAGGAATAGTGAAGAATTCTCTCAAAATATGGAAAAGGTGAAATGGGATCCTGGATGCATATGTGTGTATGGAAGCAGAAAACAGTTCCTCATCACAGGACTGGCGTGGCGGAAGTTACCTGCATTACGAGATACTGTTCCTCCATGACCGGCAGGGGTGGGTTGCGCAGCACCTCCAGTGTTTCGTACATGGTGGGACACTTCTTGAGTACACCCGGTCGACCCAGGCTGTACTTGATCAGCACCAGGGCAACCTTGAACACCACCTTTACTCCTGGAACAACGTAATAAGGGAGGTTAATTCACCAGAAAGATTCTTCCAAAACGAGTACAAAAACATTCTTTGGTACAAAAACAAGCTATGGGTAGGGACCATGAAATTTTGTGAATGACTTTTTTCACTAAATGATGCTTATTATCAAGTAGCAAAATAAGGCAATAACCACGTTTTCTGCTAAATAAGAGAAAAATCAAGAACTTTTCTCAAATATTCTGTAAGTTTAGCTCCAAAATATGCAAAACCTAATTTTGACAATTGGGCATTGAACTCAACATTTCTGTTTTAACGTATAGTTGGCACCATGACAGTTGAAAATATTATATATTATTATGTGTAAATACGTGTTCATTTCGTTGAAGGGTAGTGATTGTAGTGCTACTTTTATGACAAAATGATGCCTTTACCTTGAGTTTATATGTACTGAAATTGAAGATTTTTTTATAACGAAATGAGAACTTTCTATTTGCTATTTCTCACGTCCCTAGCTATGGGTCCTATCATAATAAATCATTCTTTATTATCTGGTTGTAGACATACGTGTCTAATTTTCTGTACGCTTTGCATATCGACTCATCGAGCTTTAGTGAAAATAAATAAATTCATTTTTAAAATCTACCCACTCAGTCACAGACAGAACTGATTTTCAGGGGAGACATGAAATTTAAAGCCAACCCTGTAGGCGCCGACACAATCACTAAGCGAACGATGACCAACAAGAGACCAGTATTTTAAATAGGAAACAAGATTGGAGAAGGGTTGACAGGTTGGGAAAGCAAAAGGAACATAAATCCCAGCCTGAAGAGCTGGGGGCGACAAAACTTTTCACCTGCTGATGACAACTGCAGATAATTTAAAGTTGTTACCTTAATCCACAACGCGTTTCGTCCTTCTGGGACTCATCAGGCAGATGGTGGCCACTAAAAATCAGCAAACTACATGCAAACAAAACTCACAACACATACATAACCTAACCTGTGGTAGGGCCACGCAAGAAGCAAATTCTGCATGCATGTTGTCATCATCAGCAAGGTTACTTCAAACACCATTAAAAAAAAAAAAATAGGAAACAAGTCTAATTTTGGAACAAACACTTTCATCTTGTCTTTATTGCTGTTCGAGGAGTAGATTCCTGCCTCCTTTTCAAGTAATATAATTACTCAATGATAGTTTTGATACTAAATGTCACATAGTAATGCATTATTAAGGCTATTTGAGATGATGAGTGGCAATAGATGACGCCGACGGTGAAGGATAATTACCAAAAATAAAACATGCCTTATACCGTGCGTAGAAAAACGTTTTTTTGTTGCATTTACACTTAAAAAAATTTGCATTTTGTAGCATTTTTTTCTTCCCTTTCTACCAAAACTCTAAATGTAGTGTGTTTCTACTTTCTAGGACGTCTAATGGTAAATGATGAATCATGGGAAGTTAGGAACATTTCAATTTGACATTCAATATAACTACATAAAAGTAAAACACATTGCTAAACTAGTTCTCAATAGGTATTAAAAAAAACATTTTTTATTTTTTGGATGAGCAAAGCGAAGACTTCAATTTCACTAACGTATTTCTACTTATGCAGGATTCGAACCCACGTCCTCATAGAGCCATACGCTTCGGACCAGCACCCTAACCGTATGTGCCACCGTAGACGGCATATATATCACTCAATGTCAGTAGGCCTGCTTACCTTCACTCAGGAACATGTCCCAGATGCGAAGAATCGTGTCCCACGGCAGGGTCCGCGTGAAGACGCAAAGAAACCACTCCGTCATGTACAAGATCGGCTCCACCTTCTGCTTTTTCTGTAAACAACGAGAAGAACATTGACGACTAGTTAAAGATTCTTATGAGAGCATTAAAACATAATGAAAGCTCACACACACTTAGTCTAGTGTGTTTCTGAAAACAAATACATTTCATCGGTGTTTGCATTGGCAAAAATAAATAACCCGAAGAATACATATTCAGGACACAACCTATACATTGTGCCCCCTACTAGAGCCTGTAATCACACTAAACAAAATCCATTGGATGGAAAAGAAACCAAGGACACATAAGTATAGCAACCTTCATAGATAATAAATTCAAAATGCTTCCGTTTCATTGATTTCTAATTTCTATTAAAGGAAACTAGAACAAAACATTGAAAACACTTAAGAGAGGGGCACTCAAATGCGTGCACTCAGGTGTTGACAATTGCAGCTGAACAGTTTGAAATATTGCTACCAAATTTGGCATGAATGTTAATAGAGTACCTACATTTCTATTGATATCTATTATAATTATCTATATTTGGTTGCAAAGAATTAGCCTTAGAAAGTCATTGCTGGAGAAAAGCAAAAAATAGAAAAAATGGGAAATCCAAAACATGGATTTCAATTTAGGAAATTCTTATCAAACCGTTTATCTTACGAAAAACCAAATTAACCTACGCGTTCACATAAGATTTAAACGTTGATATCCAGAATGAAAATTTGCGTTAAAAAATCTGTAGGCCTACTCTTGGAATAAATTCCTGAAGTAAATTACGGAGATTTCACGATTTTTTTAAATTCAAAATCAATTAATTATTTTAGGAATAGCGGTACATCTTCTGAATATCATAGATTGATTCTTTAAAATATGTTTGTGTGAAATATACTTAACTACCAATGTTATAAGCCGTTTACCCAGAAAAACCTGAAAGCTTGGTTAAATACGTCTACGTGCCAGCCTCAGCGACTCCTCGTAGTTGGTCTCTCATTAGCCGCCGAGCTGGCAATAATTTATAGACTAGACCGTAATCCGCAATTTTCTTGGTTAAGAGTTACTTACCAGATGTTTATACACACTCGGTGCAACCTTTTTCAACAGGCCAAATAGAATTTCTCCATCAACTTGTAGCATTTCCTGAAACAAGAACCAGTGTTAGTAAGTTTCCATGTCCAATTGCTTTGCTTGGTTTCATATTGTTCTAGCCTTATGGGGAAAAAAAAAATGTTGCCCACCTTTGTAAATCAGTTTTATAACTGAATAGGATAGATGCTAAATAAACTAGGAAAACGCTAAAGTCCCGCCGCGTTGATGGATGAGCGTTTTTGTAAGTTTTTAGTTTGCGTGGGACCACTTTTCCTTTGCAAGTGCTTTGTGAATGCATTGTTGGCGATAGTTGTCGAGTTTCTAATGTTACTTCTTAATTTATAAACCTCAAAAAAACTCATATCAAAACCTTTATTCTATGGATTCCGACTAACTTTTTCAACTTTTTCTTTCAAAAGGTACTACATCACCATAACCTTAATGTCTATGTGAAATATGAACGTTGTAGCCCCACCCGTTTGGTCAGAATCGGCCCAAATGTCACGAAAATATCGCACTAAAAATCGAAAAAAATCGTAAAAGTACGTTTATTTTATGGGTTCTGGTTACCTTTTTCAACTTTTTTTTTCACAAGCTACTACATCACCATAACCTTAATGTCCATGTAAAATATGAACTTTGTAGCCCCACCCGTTTGGTCAAAATCGGCCCAAATGAGTCGAAAATATCGCACTAAAATTCGAAAAAAAATCGTAGCGTGTTGAGAAGCAGCGTGACCTGGGAGTGACTGTGGATGGGAAACTACTGTTTGTAGATCATATTGATACAGTCACCTCCAGGGCCATGCGTCTTCTTGGAATGATGTACCGTTTCACCGAAATTCGTGACGTCATGGCCCTTCGAACCTACTTCACTGCATGTGTGCTATCCGTCGTTGAATATGGTTCTGTAATTTGGGCTATGTCTGCTCCGTCAAATCTGAAGAAGTTGGATCGTGTTATGTCTTTTTTTCTTTCAATTGTTAAACATCGAGTTACAAACTTTCAGAACACTTCAAAACCTGAAATTATGTCTTCTCTCAATTTATGCTCCTTAACCAGTCGTCGTTCTCTGGCCGATTTTAAGTTTTTTCATAAAATCGTTAATGGGAATCTTCGACCTCCATTAATCAATTTTTTCTCCCTACATGTCCCTTCCCGCCTAACCAGATCGACTCAACTGTTTCATTTACCTATTCCTCGCCTGGAAATCATCAAACGCTCCCTCTTCTATCGGCTACCCTTCACCTACAATTTACTTGCCACACCCACCCTAGACATTTTTGCAAACCAGCGTGAGTTCATAACGAACGTAAAACCCCTTGTTAGCCAGGGTTAATTTTGCTATTTAATTTTTAATTTTAATTTTAATTTTAATTTTAATTTTAATTTTAATTTTAATTTTAATTTTATTTTTATTTTTATTCTTTCTTTCTTTCTGTTTTTGCTATGACCTATCATTCATTGTTCATGCATTCATGTATTTCGATTCGTATTTCCTCTGTTATCATGTTTGGTTTAAGTTAGTATAAGTTAGTTAGTAATGTTATTATGTTTATAACGCACAATGTAAAATGGCCTATGGCTGTATTTGTGTCCAGTTTGAATAAATGAATAAATAAATAAATAAATAAGTAAAAGTACGATATTCGTGAGAAATATTTCTTCGATTGTACCCAAAAACGTGGCACGTCTAAGTTCAGAGATTTCGAAGGTCCCCTTCAATTTTCATTAAGATCGCATATGCCGTTTGCCCGGAATCGTGCGAACAAACAGACAAAAAAAAACAAAAAACATTGGAGCTAAATTTTTAGAGGGGTCAGTGAAATTGAAGTCTTCGCTTCGCTCGCTACGCTCATCCAATAAATAAATAAAAATAAATAAAAAATAAACAAGAAACTGGTAAGTGATTTAGTTTGCTTCCGTGTGCTCTACCACGGTTATTAATGGGTAGCCAATGCTAATTGGCGTAATCGCCGGTCTACCTCGTACAATAACAATGTCAAACTTGTCAAAGTTGTTTTTTCTTTGTGATACTATTATAATGTAACAATGCTATTCAAGACTATGAGAGGTTACTGATTATAGATGAGGACAAAGACAGAACCATTTTCATATCAATGCAATATGGCATCATATAGTATGCTATAGATTTAAAAAAAACTTAAACTGAGCTGAAACTTTACAGGATTTAAAACAATAATCCCATCCACTTTTACCATCTCACACAACTATGACTTGAGCCCTAAACATGAGAGCCATGCAGATGACAAATCAACAGAGACAGGTATTTATGGTAAAACCTAATTTTTACCACTAAAAAGTAAATTATAAACAAATTATAACACCAATTCACCACTACAAAATCAAAGCTTCAAATAACTTTTACCGCAAATAGTACCTGCATCTGAATTTACATTACCACATTTTATAGCAATTTGCAACTCTTTTACAAATTCCACACTCAAAATTATCAAAAATATCATGGGGGAGAGATATAGAGCTTTTTACTAAATATTGAATTAATTTCAACGTCAATTCACCACTTTAGGGCATAATTTAACAAAATATTGACTTTTACATTCACCCCAAATATATCTGCCTCTGCAAATAAACCTTGTAGTTATAAATCATTGAAAAAGACTCAAATCCTAGTACATATTTCAGACCCTGTCTTACCATTCCTTGGCTGTAGTATCCTTGCAGGTACTTGTCGCATATGGATACGAGACACCAGAACGCCTCCTCGGCAGGCATGTGCATCAGCAGAAAGGCCGCAATGGGTGCCTGGGCTTGACAGTAGCCAACCACCGGGTTCAGGATAGAGTACGCTTTGAGTACATGGAACAAGTCCTGTTGTCTGTGACAGAATAAAACAAGCCATGTGATTACTAGGGCTGGGCAAAAAAATCGATATTTCGATATGATATCGATAATTGGAAAAAATTTCGATATCGATATTTGATTTCATATCGAAATATCGAAATTTACACAAAAAATGCTAAATTTCGAAATTTTGGTGGAGGTGCCGGGTAGGTAGTCTAAATTAAATTACCCTGGCTGGTGCATTTGCTGGAGGTGCCGGGTCATAAAATGCGATTGTGAGATCGTAAATAGGTCTATGGTGACACCTTATCAACCCTATTTGGCCAAAATTATGAACAATAACACTCTAAAAAAAAATTGATTTTTTTTTTTTTTTTTACAAACAATTACATTTCAATATATCGATATCATATCGAAATTTTTCGTGTGATATCGATAATTGAATGATATGTCATAGCCCAGCCCTATAGTGATTACATTACATGCTTCAAAAAGGACATGATCTGCTTGGAAAGCATTTAGGATAGGAATCACCGATAAGTAGTATTGCAGTCTATGTGGGAGGGAGGAACAGAACAGAGAGCATCTGATGAGATGTTCAAGTCTTAAAGACGAAATTGATGCCCTTCCACTTGGCATGAACTATGAGGAAAAAGAAGCCTGTCTCTACTGGAAAAACAGAAATTGCATGATGGCCCAATAAGCCAAAAATGTGGGCATATGAAAAGAAGAAGACATTTACAGACAGCATAAATGCTGTGAAAAACACGCGGATACACAGAATTGTTGCATAATACGGTAGTATTAGCCCAAATATAGCGCTATGATTTTTTCTGCAGATTATATTTTTAAAAACACCACTTGTGTTATTTTTTTGGTCCAGCATTTGAAGTTGTCTACTCACTTCCTGAGCGGAGCCGGGCGGGTTGTGGGCATAAGAGAAGAAGATTGAGTTTGTTGACTCACCCGTGTCCCTCTTGCTCGACGAACATCTCGTGGAACGGGAACTGCCGGTGCAGGTCCTTGCGAATGTCGTCCACCCACTTGGGGTCCCCCTCTTGCGCCGCGAGGTGGGCGTACATGTTCTTGCGCTGTTCCATTAGCAGCTTGCCGCCACAGAGGTACAGCCACGCTCGGGGACGCACCGAGCCAGGGATGCCCTTGCGACATCGGTCCCGTACCTGGAACAAGTTCAAACAGCGATATTACTCACGTTTAGAACACAGTATTGAGTATAGCATTGTATGTAATAATAATAATAATAATAATAATAATAATAATAATAATAATAATTGATTCATAGCAATTGTCGTAAAAGTTTGCCCAGACTGGGGTTCAAACCCAGAACCTCCGGCTTAACGTGCCATACGACAACTGCTATGAATCAATAACTATGTCCTTACAGCGGGCTTAAGCTGAAAAACATTATAAACATAATAATAATAATAATAATAATAATAATAATAATAATAATAATAGGCCCTAAATAATAATAATAATAATAATAATTAAAATTATCGATTCATAGCAGTAGTCGAAAAAGTTTGCCCCGACTGGGGTTCGAACCCAGAACTTTTTCGACTACTGCTATGAATCAATAACTATGTCCTTAAAGCGGGCTTATGCTTAAAAACCTAATATTAATAATAATAATAATAATAATAATAATAATAATAATAATAATAATATTATTAAGTATTATTTTTAGTATTATTATTATAAAGTAGCTTAATTGGTAAAGCTATGGCACGTTAAGCCGAAGGTTTTTGGTTCGAACCCCAATCGGGGCAAACTTTTTCGACTACTGCTATGAATCAATAACTATGTCCTTAAAGCGGGCTTATGCTTAAAAACCTAATATTATTAATAATAATAATAATAATAATAATAATAATATTTTTTTTTTTTTTTCAATTTATTTATAACATCATGTACAAAATGGAATAAGCTTCTTTCCACAAAGCCTTATGAAAAGGCTTGTCTGTGGTTTAAATAAATACAAAAATACATGAAATATCTGCGATAAGTGTGAGTTATTACAATAACAATACATAAAAACTTACTAGGAACTCCATAAATGATTAAATTAAATAATAAGGAACAAGAAAATAACAAACGTCAAGAATGAACAATACAATAATACTCAATTTAACTGAACTCAAGCAATTATAAAATGTTGCGCCATGATAGGGGTAGTGGTCAGCAACTGTCGTCTTCTATGCGCATAGTTTCAAGATAATGACCTTTAATTTCTGATTTTATGGCTGATATTTTATCTAAATTTCGTAGATGAACGGGAAGGCTATTAATATTGCAGGTGTTAAGTAAAAAAATGTTTTTTTCCATACTATTTGTTGTTAAACTGTGGTAAAATGTAATTTCCTCTTGTTCTCCACCTCGTGACCCCCCTACCATTGTACGGAACATTATACATTCTATTAAAGTAAAATTTTAAAATGAATTTATACATGTACAGGTATGATAAAGGTAGTACATTACAAAAGTTAAACTTCATGGCTATACTATTGTAGTTCACATTGTTTTGTAAAAAGCATGGTGTAATTGTTTTAATCATTGCATTTTGAAGGTTTGATATTAAATTCACGTGAGAGAGCGAAGCAGAGCCCAGGCCAACAAACCATATGAAATACTAGGAAAACGCTCAGTTGGACGCGTTGTTGAGCGAGCACCGGTACGTGCAACATGACCCGAGTACGACATTCCCATAAGTCCCACCACACAGTGTAGGCCTAACTGGATATTGACATTGTACACTTTATACAATTCCAACATCTTTGCATTGTACTAATTCACGTCATGCCTTCTAAAGTGTGTCTTTGTATCTTCACTGCCTCCTTCATTTTTTAACATCATTTTTCGAATTATGATTACAGATAAGTCTTTAAGTTATTGACCGATTTAGCTGAAAATTTGGAAAATAGGAGAGAATGTTGTACTTATTGACCCTGCAAAATTTCATAACGATCGGAACATTTTTATTTTTTTATTTTTTTACTTTATTTTTTATTTTTTATAACCAACGATTGGATTTTGTTCAAAAACTATACAGCAACCCGCCTAGGTGGTATGTACATGTGTGCAAAATTTCAGGTCGATCAGAGAAACGGTGCGACCTGTATCGAAGCAGTAACAGAAAAAAAAAAAAAACAGACATTCGAGCCATAAGAGTCAAGTGGAGACGCTCGCTTCGCTCGCTCAAATAGATTCAGCTATAGCAATGTACACAGACCGTAATAGTTTGAAAGGTAACACCATTTTTAACTTAAATAACTGAAATGCACAAGATCTTAGGCGTTTACACAAAGATACAATGTGAGGCCTCCACGACAAAAATCTATCAATTGTGATACCTAAATACACGTGACTATCAACACTCTCAATAAATACATCACAGTTTAAACAGTTATTTCCATCTACCATACCATGTAGGCACTCATAAGAGTGAAACAATATTTGAAGAGGTTGCTGCCGGTTATGGTTCAGAGGGGAACAAATATGTAATATCTTGGTTTTGCCCGCATTAATTATTAAATTATTATCGTGAGTCCACATTAATAATTGCGTGAAATCCTGCTGTAGCTTTAATTCCGCAGTAGATAAGATCTTGTGGGCAAACAACAGGACAGTGTCATCAGTATACATAAAACGGTACAATTTTTCATACACTTAGTCATATTATTTACATAAATGAGATATAATAACGGCCCTAATATGGAGCCTTGCGGAACTCCAATCACAATCTCTCTTTCTTTACTGAAACACTCCCCTATTTTGACCAAAAGTTTCCTATCTGTTAAGAAACTGGAAAACCACTATAAAATTTGGCCTCTTATACCAACATTTTCAAGCATTTTTAATAACTTATTGTGGTTCAACGTATCGAACGCTTTAGAAAAATCAATAAATAAAGCTACTACATGCATGTTATCATTTAATTTCGTGTTAACAAAATCTGAGAACTTGATAAGCAAATCACTAGTGCTTTTACCCTTCTGGAAACCATACTGCAGTCTATCAATGATTTTAAATTTTTCCAAATAAGCAGACAACTTATCGGACACACAACGTTCCAGGATTTTCTCTATAACTGACAAGAGTGCTATTGGCCTGTAATTAGAATATGATAAATGATCTCCCTTTTTGTAAATTGGTCGAACTATTGATGTCTTTAAGTTTGCCGGTACTGTTCCTGTTTCAATCGATAAATTTACTAGTTTGGTTAAGACTGGGCTTATATCATCTATCAACAATTTTAAGTCTTGAACTCTGACACCATCCCAACCCGGTTGTTTATTATTATCCATGTTCTGTATAATAGATCGTATTTGAGTTTCACTTACAGGTGGCATAAAAAAAGATTGGCACTCAGCATCGTTTTTAACATTGCGGGTCGTACTTATGCTACACTCATGTTGAATTTCTTTAACTTCTCTTACAAACGATTCCGCAAAATTGTCAGCTATTTCCTTATCTCTGTTATGCTTCCCTAAATGATTGTGAATTACTTCGTCTACAGACAGTTTTTTCTTTTTACCTAGGATTTCGTTAATCGTTTGCCACGTTTCTTTTAAGTTATTTTTCGATTTATTTATCTGATCTTTATAAAAATTTATTTTTGCCAGTCCAATCTGTTTGTTTATTAAATTACGTGCTGATTTGTATTCATCCCTGTACAATGATTTTGCTGCGGTGTTACAATTTTTCCACTTTTAAATAGACTATCTCTTTCTTTGATGCTTATAAGGAGGGTAGGTGTCATCCAACATTTCTTTTTGCTTTTCTTTTCGCGCCACCGCGATAGGTTGCACCCACATAACAAGATTTAAAGTTGTTTACAACAGCTTCATAGAGGTCATTACATCATTGATTTCTAATAAGCAGACCAATCACAACGTTGAAGTTTTTGTTTTAGCACTCGTTCATTAAAACACTGTTTTCGCGCTGGTACCTCGCTTGAAATTTCAGACTCAAGTGCATGTATGTCAGCTGCTATTAAATAATGGTCAGTTATTTTTGTGGTATAGATTACAGAGCGAACGGGTGAATTAGCACATTTAACGTAATATAATAATAAAATAATAATAATAATAATAATAATAAAAATAATAATAATAATAACAAGATATCTGCATGGAGTTTGGAGTAGACAAGTGTAAGACGCTACATATCGAAAAGGGTAAGGTTACGCAGGCAGACGAGTTCCAGCTAGATGATGGAAATAGGATTGGAGTAATGGATGATAACAAAGTATACAAATATTTAGGATTCTCACAAGCTGCCAGAATTGAACATAAAGTAATGAAAGAAAAATTGATAGATACATACAAGAAGCGACTAAAATCTATCCTCAAGACGCAACTAAACGGTAAAAGCAAGATCACAGCAATAAATACATATGCTATCCTCCTCAGACCCAGCGTCGCCTATGAGAGACACTAAATAGGGCATTAGAAAATAATTAAATGGTTGATCTAGAGATGCGAGCCAGGCACTACATTAGTTAATTTAGTTGCCAACAGATGGTAACTATAGTTACAAATTGTCCAACTTACAAAAAAAACTAAAACTGAAGCTGTTATCTTCTCCTACTTTTATGAAATTTTATTCAAGATGGCCGTGGAATGGTAATTATGCTGTAATTAATTCTAGTTGCTGTCAAATTGAATGATACAAACATTATTTCAATACTAGAACATTGTGTTAACAAGATGCAATCGGGTTTTTTACTCTGTTGAGAATACAACAATGCCAACAATGCAAATTATTCCTATGTCTCCCATAGGCGACATTGGGTCTCAACTGTTGGAATACTTATAAAACTCAAAATTTCATACTGTTAGTTTTCATTTGTTTTTTCTGAGTAAGAACGGTGATTACACTAGCACAAAGCCATGTTTTAAGATAATTAAAATTAAAAACATATTTCATGTTTTTTTTTACACTTTTTATCAATAAAATTGATATCAAAACTAAAATTAAATTTTAATTAACATGCCAAGCTTATGTTTTCATAACTTTTAAGTTAAATTTAATTAGGCTATCACCAACTTATAAATTCCATGCTTGAAACAACCATTAACAAAGGAATTTTGTTATTTTTTGTTATTTTTTTAAATTTATTGAATTTTTTAATAATTATTATAAAATTTTTAAAAAAAATTGTGTAAATAACAATAACAGCAATAAAAAAGAATAGACCTACAAATAAAAAGAAGCAAAAATTCATTGAAATTTTAGGGTATTTACTAACAAAACTACATTGTTGTCAAATAATTGTTTCATATATTTGAGACCCAATGTCGCCTATAGGAGACACAGCGTTTTGGCTAAATGGGTCAAGGGATTTTTGCTCTGTATTTTTTTTTTTTTTTAAATTTATTTTTTCAACCAGAAAATGACATTTGATTTTATATATTTGCAAAAAAATTAATTCTGGGTCTGAGGAGGCTATACCAGTACTGACATATTCATTCGGAATCATTAAATGGACACAGACAGACATCCACGCGCTGGAAATATTAACTCGTACTACACTTACTAAACACAGAATGCATCATCCTAAATCAGCAATAGAGAGATTGACACTTCCAAGAGAACAAGGAGGACGAGGCCTTATTGATCTGAACAACTTATATTATAAACAACTAGACATTTTAAGAAAATATTTTTTTACAAAGAGCAACCAATCAACACTGCATAGGACTGTGGTGCTAGCTGACAAATCATTAACTCCACTTAATCTAGCAAACGAAAATGTCAATCTACAAGGGAAACTCATAACTGACGCTTCAAAAGAGTTACGTCTCTCAGAAAAGACCCTACACAAGAGACATTATGATGAACTACATAAAGGTCACGTAGATATTAAAGCATCAAATAGGTGGTTAAACAACGGGGAACTATTTGGAGAAACAGAAGGTTTTATGCTAACTATTCAAGACAGTGATTGCAACGAAAAATTATAAAAAATACATTACCTATACAAGATGCGACAGTAAACGATCAATGTAGAAAATGTAGTGTAAGGGGTGAAACAATCGAACACATCATATCCGGGTGCCAGTCACTATGTCAAACGGATTACCTCTACAGACATAAGCAAGTAGCTAACATTATTCACCAAAAACTAGCAATCAAGTACAACCTCATTGATACACACACACCTTACTACAAATACAAACCGGAGAAAGTACTAGATAGCAAAGATTTCAAATTATATTACGACGCACAGTTATAACAGACCAAACTAACATCACAACAGACCGGATATAATTATAATTGACAAGAAGAAACAAGAAACTACCCTTATTGACGTTGCTGTCCCAATGTGCCATAACGTCGAGACTACATGGAAGAAAAAAATTGACAAGTATAGTGAACTTGCAATTGAGATCAAGAAGATGTGGAAACAGAAAAAGGTAAATACAATCCCATTCGTGATATCGGCTAATGGCATCATACCGAAGAAGCTACATGAAAGCATTAAACAACTAGATCTTCCACCCAATGTTTACATCGAGACTCAAAAGGCAGTAATACTCAACACGTGTAGAATAGTTCGTAAATTTCTAAACTAAGAATGATACTTCGAGATTCCGAGACAGCTTCCATCCTGACATGGTTTTCGTGGTTTCCCATAGTCCGAAGAGCAAATGCTAGGATGGCGACGAGAAATCGGCCACGACCGTACACAGCAGAAAGAAAACATCATCTACAATTTTATAAATGACTTATTTTAGTTAGAGTTAAGACAAAGTAATAATGTAGGTATGTAATATAGATACACATGGAAGTACTTGACGTAAGTCCGTACAACATGTTAGCTCCGGTTTTGACCGAGTTTGTATGAAATACATCCAATAAAATAATAATAATAGTAAAATAAAAATAATAATAATAATAAATGGTTGGTTGCGAAACCCAAGCTGACCCTGCCAAAAGTAGGAAGCGGCAATGGATAATGATTAATGATGAATAATATAGGCCTATCTTTATTAGCAATTTGCTTAGTAACGTTCAAGTTTCACATATGCCTAAGTTACAGAAAGAATTAAGACATTATGATTTAAGTTTATTGAGTAGGCTTTTGATCAAACTTCTAGGACTGAATTTGCATTTTTTTTATATTTATTGGTAGGTGTAGCTTATTTTATTGTACTCTCCAAATCCTTTGTAGAAGATAGTGTTTTGGGCCCTTGCCCCTTGCCCTATCTCTTCTGTCTATGAACAGATCACCACAGCCTCTGGTGTTATGGCCATGTATGTCACTGTTATATTTAATGTTTTCACACACATACCCTGGCTGTAAGCCTTCAACAATATTACAGATAGTAAATACCACAGTCTTGACCCAGATAATAATATGATATTCTATACTTGTGAAATTTAAGGTAGGCCTACTTTAAGGTATACTTTAAGGGCAACATATATTTTTTAAATATATAATAATAATAATTGGTATATAACATATATTTTTTAAATATATGTAGATTAATGCACTTATAGACACTCACCAATTAATTACACATACACTTATGGACAGAAGACGGTGAATTAATTTTTTAAAGCTATGATGATAGCCTTAGCTAATCACAATAAGTACTAAACTATTTTCTTTTAAAAATGAGTTTGAATAACATCATTGTGAATTTGTGATCCCATAAATGTATTAATAATTTAGTACGTAGCTACAAATTACAAAATTGGCATTAATCACGATATTGTAGTAGTCCCCCCCCCCCCTTCCAAACACTCCTACCAATCATGTCATCAAACCAATAAAGCATTGCTGGGGATAACAGCAGCAACTGTTTAGTATTTACTATGCATACTAGCTTTAACCATTAATTCA
Source organism: Sweltsa coloradensis (assembly GCA_024449915.1). Taxonomy (NCBI): domain Eukaryota; kingdom Metazoa; phylum Arthropoda; class Insecta; order Plecoptera; family Chloroperlidae; genus Sweltsa; species Sweltsa coloradensis. The sequence continues at coordinate 1,046,790 of JAMZAV010000224.1, forward strand.
ATAGTTTGTGGTTTGCAACTGATTAATAATTTATTTATTAGTCAAGTTTGACATATAGTAATTAAATTGTGAATGCAAAATGTTCCTTAAAAAATGCTGAAAACTGAAGTACTGAACAGGGGTTACAAAAAGTATGTAATAATTTCAATTTTATGAACAAAGATAAGCATTTCCAAGATTAAACAGCAGAGGCCCCTTCGAGGCTGTCTGAGGAAAAGTCAAAGGTCAGTATTGGCTACCAGCAAGGGTCAAATTGATTGATCATACTACGGTGTACTTAGAATAACTTAACGTCTATAAATACAATTGTGATCAAACACTTAAAAAGCAATAAATGTTATGACATATAAAAGTACCATTAGTAACTAGCAGTCGATGACTAGCTGTTAAGTATGTTGGTATTATCAAATGGATATTATACACAAAGCTATTATGTAGCAATTAACATTTAAACTCAATTACTACACTCAGGTCTACAGGCGGGCCTAAATACTTATGTAGGCCCAGATAGGGTTTAAATGAGAATTTCCTGGAACATACTACGGAGTGACTTTAAAGTAATAATGCATTCAAGGTGCAACAGTGGCATAACATGAGATGGGGATATTATTTGAGAGGCGGAATAAACTTGATTTCCACGGCAGCAATTCTCCGTCATGAGTAGCCTACATCCCACATAACTTATAATAAGTTTTAGGCCTATTCATAACATCAAGTGGAACATAGGTTGTAGTGTAGGTACAAATAAATAAATGTTGTACAGTTAGCAAGAATCAAAGACTTTGGATAACTTGCATCGCACTTGGGTAAACATGGTACGTTGTGGCAACTTAGGACAATTCTATTACCTTCCGATAATTCTTCGACATGTACTTTTCCCAATCTCCCAGCATCCGTAGCCATTTCTGCTCTCGCTTTAGAACCACGCTCGGAGGCAATGTCTGTGTCCTGAAAGAAAACCAAAGATTCTTGTTATAATATTACCAAGTACAGGTGTACCAGGATATTGCCTGCATTCATGGTACAAAATCTAACCTAGGCCTCCTAATTTATAAACGTGGGCTAAGCCTACTACTGGCAATATAACGTAGGCCTACGAATGTTTCTAGGTCACCTTCAAAATGGGTATTAACATTTAAACAAATTAAAAGTAATATAATTAATTGTACGCATATAAATATTATGTACCGTATTCATATTCAATATTTATCACACAGTCTTGAAGTGGTTTAAGAGATTTTAATTCTTGTGAATTTTCACTAATATGCATCACATTAGACCACTGTGGACGGTTGAATTACCTAACTAAAATAAGATCCGTATAAAGAAAGAGTGGATGTAAACCCCGCTAAATTAAAGTGTTGAAAGTTCTCGAAAAAATAACTTCCCACAATGAATGAATCATGGTAATTTTCTGATCCATAAAATTAAAAGTTCATTTTGAGTAGGGCCTAGAAGGCCATAATTGTTAAAAATATTACTAGTCTCAATATTATTTAATTTGTAGTCCTATTGAAAATCAAATTACAAAGGCTACCGTATTTTTAACTACGGTACTATTAAAAAAAAATATTACCACTATTGACATGATTGTATTGCTACAGAACATTGTTTATAACTGAATCCACCAACTTTCCGGACAGAACTAAATCGAGAAATTATGTAATTGGTGTCAGATGCAGTAGGTATACAAACATAACACTTCCAAATAATTATTATAGGCTACAAGTATGGCAATCTTTCATTCTACCATGAGCAAAAATAACAAATATTAATAAAAAATAAATAAATTGTATTTAGAGTCTACCCACTCAGTTATATAACTGATTTTTAGTGGGGGACAGTAAATCAAAGCGACTAAGCCAACCCTGTAGGCCCCGACGCAATCGAGGAGTGAGCGATAACCAATTAAAGATCAATATTTTTAATAGGAAATATAGCAATCAGTGGTATGAACAGTGCAAACACCCGCGGATCAACGCCAGAATCAACAAGGTTGATTCAGAACAACTCTGAATTTATTATGTGCTTCGTTGCTAGGACGGCTCCAAAGTCATCGTTTACAAACTCCTTAGACAAGAACTGATGGGCTTAGTCCAAATCAGAAGTTAAAAAACTTCTGACTTTGGCGGGATTCGAACCCTGGACCTTCTGCATTGGAAGCAGATACTCTAACCACACAAAATATTATTAATATTAGTTACAAATACCGAGGAAAATGTTTTAAAACAATTTGGCATGGCACAATAGCTTATTATGAAGCTGAGAGACGTTGTTCATACGTCACAAGAGGTTTTACAAGCGCATTAAGCCTATTTAACCATCGCAGTAGAAAATTAGATTAGTTGATAGGTTAATAGGTCAAGTCCAATTATCTCATGCATGGCTGTTTTAAATTAGATGGTGTCAGATCTCACTTTAAACACCCACATAAACAGTGTGTTATTGTGCAATACAACTTTCATGTTGTTATCAAGCACGGCACTGCCCCTATAACATGATCTGTGTTATCACTGGCAGATGGGTCTAGTCCCAAGTGTTGCAGATGAACTACTTTATGAATACGAGTTGTATTTTTAATAGTAGGTCTAGCATGGGTTAATAGTTAAAACACCCACCCCTTTACTGGTTATAAGTCATATGAAACGTATTTAGCCTATTCTATTCTACTATTACTACATAATATCCATATACCTAGAACCATATGGTGACAACTGGCAATGAAATACTAGTAGTAATTTTTTTTAACTAGGCCGCTTCGCAAACGCTTTTTTTAGTCGCGTTGATGGATCAGCTTTTTGTAAGTTTTTAGATTGCGTGGGATCTCTTTACTTTTGCAAGTACTTTTTGAATGCATTGTAGGTGATTGTTGTCAAGTTTCTATTGTTACTTGTTAATTGTTATTATATAGTACCTCAAAAAACTTATATTAAAACCTTTATTTCTATGGATTCTGGCTAACTTTTTCAACTTTTTCTTTCAAAAGGCAATACATCACCATAACCTTAATGTCCATGTAAAATACGAATGTTGTAACCCCACCCGTTTGGTAAGAATCGGCCCAAATGCCACGAAAATATCGCACAAAAAATCGAAAAAAATTGTAAAAGTACGATATTCATGAGAAATATTCTTTGATTGTACCCAAAAATGTGGCAGGTCTAAGTTCAGATATTTCAAAGGTCCTCTCAAATTTTCATCAAGATCGCATATGCCATTTGCCCGGTAGAGAGCAAACAAACAGACAAAAAAAACACCGAGCTAATTTTTTGGGGGGTCAGTGAAATTGAAGTCTTTGCTTTGCTCATCCAAATATTATAAGGCCTAGCTTGTGAAATGAAAATTTGGTAGGCCTAATATATTTTGGGAAAAGCAAAGTATTGAAAATTATTAGGCATAACAAATGAGTCAATGAATAAAAACATTTTGTAGGTCTAGGGGCCTACATCAGCTACAACATTAGTTTAAGAGGGAATGGGACACATTTGGCATTTATTTCGCAAATAGCTATTTGCTTGGCTAGGAAGCATCTGGTATATATTCAAAATTTAGCATATTTATCAATCCAGGGTACATGACAGCCCTACAGTTGTATATTGGCAAGATTTGTTGTTGATCAGACAGAAACAATTAGCAAAAATGGTCCACTCTATTTAGAAAATCCGTTTGATCATTATCAATAAATTTTTATGGCGTTCACCAAAAACCACTTTTTGAAAAAGTGCCGCGCAAAACTTTAAACATCTCCGATTCCAATCAACTGAATGAACGGGAATTTGATAAAACTGCACGTTCCATATAATAACTACCCTCTAACTGCCCGACTTTTTTTACAATGTTAAATGTTCATCCCAATCCAACGAGTTTGACATACGTATTATATTCAGAAGCACGTTTTGACCTCTAATTTGCACTTTTAATATATTTAAAAATTTGGGAGGCTGTTTCGAAACGATGCACATGTCTCTATCCACATTTCTAATCAAATGTCTCCCATATAGATAAGCTTGGAAACTAAGCATTCTATAGATTGTCTCTTTTGTGACATATTTATGGCTGGTTACGTAGCATAAATAAACTAAGCAATTATGAAAGTTCTTTTAAAGTTCATCTCTGATAGAGAGATGTGCATACATATACTATAAACAATCTCCTAAGGTTTAAAAGTTTTGGTGTGAAAATTAGAAGTCAAAATATGCTCCAGAACAAACCCTTGCATTCAGTATTAAAGTTAGGTGGTAGTGTTAGGTAGATTCCTTTCCTTTGCAACCAAATAGCAAACAAACCAAAATTAGTTAGTTTGAGCATAGAGAGAGATGGTATTGACTAATAATCTCTATGATGTGAATGAGACAAGGGACCAAATTATACATTATGAAATGTATGATCTAGTAGGCTATGAGTTGTGGTGTGATTAAGTGGACCAGATGAGGTGCAGGCTATTGTTGATTTTGATGTGCCTTGTCAAAATAAAGAAATACAGACGTTTTGAGGTTGTGTATCTGTTTACACTATTGTTTATACGTTTTTATATTTTATTTTATTTTGTTAAGAGCAGAAAGATCATACCAGTGTTCTGTAATTTAGGAGCTTTTATTAATTTTTATCAGATTTAGAAATTACACCAATTTGACATGGCGTACATTGGAAAGTACATTGACAGAAATCCTGGAATAGTGTCGGCTGGTGTTAATTCTGGACAATCTCATGGGGTCAAGGATTTGCTGGTGTATGTTTCTTTGGATGATAAGGTAACAGCTTTGAAGCATGAACATGGGATATTTAACGACCAAGAACCTCTTTCTGCACCACAAATGTACCCACAACCTCCTGACGGTGGCACAAGATACGAAGGTATGTACACACAGATGAAGGACATAATAACACCTCCCCGTCGATCCGACTTTGAACAGGTTCACGACGAACTCATGGAAACTACTTACGCTCAATCGTATTGGAATGCACCTCTTGGGAAGTCTCGGTACTCGACACAGAACATGCCCAAAGGGTTTGACCCCTTGACTACCACTCTCGGTAAGCCATCGGGCCTCGGCATTCCCCTCAGCGAACTAGTCAACCCACCGAAACTACCCGGACAAGTTCTGTTTGAGGACAGTATCGGGCGAGACCTCTATGTGAAGTCGCACCAGGATTACGCTCCGGGAGAACAAGTGAACAGAAACTACCTACCCAAGTATTTTGATCCGACCGAGAAGTTTGGAGTGCCCACACCATCGGACCGGCGAGGCATCTGGGTACCAAAGTGTCTACACTGGTACAACAACGAACCGTTCTCCATTGCCTCCAACCGACAAGCAGACGCAATCTTGCACGGCCCTCAAATCGGACAGTGCCTTTTGCGGGAAGAGATTCTTGGAGACGTGGTGCCCAAGAACCACACTTTCGGTATTCCAACACCTCCTAATAACATCGGTGTGCTGGAACTTTTACACAATGGCGACGCTTGCGAAGAGAAACGAAAAGAGGGAGAGTTCCTTAGCCATATAAATTCAGTGCGACTTGCCCTGAAAAAGAACCATGAATTCAATTGGAAAGATTTCCTTGCACGTTTCAGATTTTACGACAAGAGCCAAAGCGGGATGTTGCCGTTGTCAAAAGTGTATGAAATCTGCAACACGTTCCGAGTGAATTTCGACAAATCCTTGCTCGAGATGCTTCTCAAGAGGCTTCGCATTCTTCACGACAATCAATGTGTCGACTATGTAAAGTTCATAGAGATGCTCGACACGAAGTTCCCCTTTCCGGACCTTCCAAATAAGATCGAAGATGTATTGCCTTCTAACTTGCACTACGACACCACCTATGTGACCTCGTATAAGCCGATCACAATCAAACATTTCCCCACAGCCGGTATTCCGTCTGTAAGAAATGACCTTAAATATCCTCAGGCTATCATCAATGCTTTTAAAGAGAGTCTTGCGGATGAGACGGACATGAACACCCTTATAAGTCCGTCTTACTTCACCACTCACGGACTGAGCCACAGAGATTTCTTCAAGCCACGCTCGTTTGTGGAACTTGCCTCGATCTTTACCAAGGAAGGTGACAAGTGGCCTACAGGCATGCTTGAGAAATTGTATGACGAAGGACTCAAGCTGGATAAAACCGGCGGTGTTTGCGTAGAAACGCTCCGAAACCTACTAGGAAGACTTTGCTCGAGAAGGCTAAGTGCCCCAATGTGCTAACAGACTACAACAGTTAAGCACCCATCCAAACCTGTAGACATGAATTGTTTTGAGCCTTCAGCATAGGTATCACCATATCAACAAGCATAGGCCTATCATAAATTTATACATTTCATTAGTGTAATCAATTTTTAATTTTTATGTACCTACCTATCCTGGGCCCTTAATAAAAATAAGGATTATTACTCAGAGTCCACACATTCAGTTTTACACGAACTAACATAACACATTTTTACGCCTATTATATATGCTACTAGCATAGACATCCCATATAATTGGCTAGTCTAGCAGTCAGCGGTCCACTTCCGGGACAATTGGAAGCCATCTTGAATGGGTGAGTTTGCATGTTAATTAGATGGGAGCGATTAATCGAAAAAATATTTTTAAAGATGGCCGCCAGTTTGGCAGGTGAGCATATCAGACTTTAACACCAAATGATTACTAAATTCCCGTATGCAATAACTTTGCATTGTTTCTGTTTGTTCAATACCATGCTGCACAAGCTAAAACCATATCAAACAATCCAGTAAAATACTTTATTGCATTAAAAAAGCATAAATTAAAACGCCAAACCGCCATCTTGAATGGGTGAGATTGACGCTTCAATTTGGTACACTCGCGCCTGTGCGGATGTATTGGAGACTGCGTATCTAGCCTACTATAGGTGTTAAGATATCTATGGCTACTAGCAACTGAAGTCATAGCTCGGCGCCAAGTGACCGCGAATCGTACTGAAGGACAAGCATCCTCATTTCGCAAGTTGCCGCCTGCTGAACGGATCTTGTTGAAGTATTTAAAATATAGTATAAACTTATTTTTATGACCAGATCGGTAAGGCACGTAAGTTGGTCTACCCGAGGGCATCCGCATACGTAGGCCTAGCTTACTAGGTACAAGATTAGATAATTTGGTCACTATGTAGGCCCAATTGGAAATACACGTGCATATGAAAACTTTATTGCAATGCCAGCGAACAATAATTTTATTATTCAAAACTTATGTTTACGAAAGCAACCACCAATAAAAGTTTTTGCAATCTTACAAGATAATTTGCTACAAAACATATAACTTGCTGCCAGGCCCTTTTGTTGATCACAATGGAATGGCCCCAAGATGAAAGATCAACACTGTCGATAATTTAACTATTTAGGTTTATGTATTAGCCTAGGCTAGGGCCCTAGAGATAGGCTATAGCCTATATATTAACTACTAGGCCGCTTCACAAACGCTTTTTTTAGTCGCGTTGATGGATGAGCTTTTTTGTAAGTTTTTAGTTTGCGTGGGATCTCTTTACTTTTGCATGTGCTTTTTGAACGCATTGTAGGTGATTGTTGTCAAGTTTCTATTGTTAGTTGTTACTTGTTAATTGTTATTATATACCGGTACCTCAAAAAACTCATATTAAAAACTTTATTCTATGGATTCTGGCTAACTTTTTCAACTTTTTCTTTCAAAAGGCAATACATCACCATCAGGTACCTTAATGTCCATGTAAAATATGAACGTTGTAGCCCCACCCGTTTGGTCAGAATCGGACCAAATATCACGAAAATATCGTATTAAAAATCGAAAAAAAAAATCGTTTAAAGTACGATATTCATGAGAAATATTTCTACGGTTATACCAAAAAACGTGGCATGTATAAGTTCAGAGATTTCGAAGGTCCCCTCCAATTTTCATCAAGATCGCATATGACGTTTGACCGGTAGAGCGCAAACAAACAGACAGAAAAAAAAACCCCAAGCTAATTTTTGGGGGGTCAGTGAAATTGAAGTCTTCGCTTCGCTCATCCAATAATATTAAATACCGGTAGGGGCCAGCAGGGTAGGCATATATATATATATATATATATAGTACCTACCAACCATTAAGTTTCAAGTACCTAAGCTGCATTTGTTTTTTGTAACCATTACTTACCTACTTGTTATTCAAAGTGCAATCCCAAGTACTGCTACACCAGTCTATGAGTAATGTTTACCACTAGCCTACTAGCTATGCATCTTAATTGACGGTATCACTAAACAATAGATCCCTACCATAGTAGGAAGTACTTTGTTGAACGGGAGCCAACATGCACGCTTTAGGGGCCGAGGTTTGGTCAAACCTATTCTTGGAAATGCATTCTATCTCAGTGTACCGTACCATATCACAAGTCCAACAAATAAATTACAGATAAAAGTAGATTTGTATGGATGGGCAACTAGAAAGGGAGAGTTGGGGACAAAGATGTAGATTTGCATCATTATTTTTTATTATTTATTAGGGGCCCCATAAAATTAGCCAGTTAGGGGCCTAACTTTTCGAGGGTCATAGCTTTAAAAAAATGTATTGATTGATTGAATTTGGGCTTTAGCCTACTTTTAATATTTTATGCATTTGCGCTAATTTGATGATGGGCAATGAGGGGTGAAACGTGAATGATTATGAATCTAACCTAAGAAGGGAAAGTGAATCTCCTAGAGCCAACTTTTGAGGAAACTCGAAAAACAAGGTAGGGCCTACTAGCTTAGTTGCAACTATTTCCACAAGATTGCACAATATTGTTATTCAAATGAACAAAACACATGAAAGTAATTGTCAAAAATAATACTAATTCTGACATTTAATAAATAAAAATAAAATAAATAAATTGTATTTAGACTACCCACTCAGTTAAATAACTGATTTTCAGTGAGGGACAGTAAGTCAAAGCGACTAAGCCTACCCTGTAGGCCCCAACGCAATCGACGAGTGAGGGATAACCAACCAAAGATTGATATTTTTAATACGAAATATAGCAATCAGTGGTATGGACAGTGCGAACACCCGTGGATCAACGCCAGAATCAACAAGGCCGATTCAGAACAACTCTGAATTTATTATGTGCTTCGTTGCTAGGACGGCTCCAAAGTCACCGTTTACAAACTCCAAAATCAGAAGTTAACCCCTTAGCATACCATTAATACACACTTGTTTTGCCATGAAATACTATTTAAAATCGATATTATGGGGAAAAAATAAATTCTAAATTTTCTTCCTCTTTCGATTTTTTTTTTATCTTATCCCACATTGACATTTTATAACCCCCCGAATTTTTTTCCCTCCTTTCTCCCCCCCCCCCCCCCCCCATTCGTTAAATTTTTTTAAATCTTAAAATTAGGCCCAAGTTTAGTATTTTATTTCCCTACATTGACATTTTTGGCAGATTTCATTGATATTGACGTAAGTCTCCATAACCCCTCCCCCCCCCAAGTAATGCACGTTGGGACTGCCCCCTCATATTTTTATCATTCCAAAAAAGTAAACAATTGAAAATGAAAAATTATTTCCCCATCTGGTAATCCTTTCCAGCCTTGACATCACCAACCGCTTTCAGACTACTCCCCCTCTGCCAACCCCCCCATTTTTCCCAACTCCCCCCCCCCCCAAAAAAAAAAATATTACCTTAAGGTAATTAAGGATTTTATCTGATAGTGATATTTAGCCACCTAAAAACACCTTCCAAAGTAATTCATCCCCCCCCCAACTGTCTACTAAGCCCCCCTTTCCTTCCCCCCCACCCCATTTTTGGATGAAATTTTTAAAAAAAAGCTATTTTAGGTATTTAGTCAAGCCTTTTAGGCAATTTGATTGGTTCTCATCCGATCTTGACATTTGGCCAACCTGACTCCTAACCTTGGCCACTATTCCCCAGGATAATTTCCCCCAAAAATTTTTCTAAAAAAAATTCCCACACTTTTTAATATTCTAAAAAACACACAACATATTAAAAATTTGATTCTCCTCAAAAGTAATTGTTTCACATGCCATCCACTATTGACAAAGAAACATCCCCTGACGCCTGTCTGACAGACGTGGTAGTATGGCGAGGCATGGGTGGCGCACCCGTCTGGCAGACGTGGTAGTATGGCAAGTGGTTAAAAAACTTCTGACTTTGGCGGGAATCGAACCATGGACCAAAACTAATGATACGAGTGAGCGAAGCGAATGAGGATTACAATTCAAGAAAATCGGCACTTCCGTGATTAGGTGAGTGTGTGTTCTATCCTAGGCCTAAAAAAAATCAGGCAAATCGCAAAATAAATTGTGCTGAAATTTTAAACAGACATCCGGTGCAAGTTAACTGAGAACTGCTAACAGTATCAGCAAGATCCGTTAGAAATAATACATTGAAAAATAGGTTGTAGAAGTGTAGGATTTATTTTAACGACGATGGCTTTGTTCTTTAAGAAGTCAGTTTTATTGGATCATGTTTGTGGCAGTGAGTGCACTATGCAGTGACCAAGGTGTATCAAATCTTACACGCTTAAGGTTCTCCAACATTCCGCTCAGAGATTGAGTAAACCTTGCAATCTTACCTCGTACTTCATACGTGCTGTGTTTTTCAAGCATTTTATTAATTTTAAAAGATGTAATTGTAAGTTACTATACTTGCGTCTCATGGAAAAAGTACCTATATGAACATGATATTAGGAAACGCCAAAGTCGTTGTTCGTTGAGTGAGTGAGCCATGTGTTGAGTAGGGCCTACCTGGTAACATTCCCTTTGATCCCTCTACCAAAGGCTGGATCAAGTCAGCACGGGTCTTTCCTCCCTAACCTATTAGGGCCTATATTCATAAGCTCAAGTAGGCATTATGGTCTTACAGTTGACGCGCCCTCACCAGTTCAGTTAATGTCTTTTATTTAAGAAATTTACATATTACAATTTTTAGTATTGGGCCTAGTCCCAAAAAGAGACCAGGTGGCTCACACGAGAGGCTTTCACAGACGGGTTATTGTGGTGAAAAGTGATGGTGATGATTATAAGCCTACCAACTAAAACTCAAAACCCTACACCTAATTTTGAAATCAACTTTCAGGCAAATGTTCCCGGGTAGCCTACTTGACACATGACTCGCTCACTTGTCTATCAACGACTTTGGCGTTTTCCTAGTTTAATCATTACACTGGCCCTGGTACCCAGTATATCAATAGTTTTATTGTAGATGATTGTTTGAAATCATATATTCACTTTTCCAGGTTTCTAGATTCAAAACCATATTTTTTTAAACTGATATTTGTCGGCCTTTTAGATTCAATATTCAGTTTAAGTAATTTTATACATTCCGGTACTAAAAAAAAAACAGTGATTATTTTTTTTGGCAGCCAAATGTAAACGCACTGCAAACTGCCTAAAATAATAATCCTAACCAAATGAAGCTATCTCAGGATGATTAAAATATGCCTTACTAAATAATGTAGGTAGGCCTACGGTAAATCATGTTCATGAATAGCACCCTAGCCCAGCAACAACATGAGGGGCAGCTGGGTCCTGGTCCAAACCCAGGGTGAGCAAAGGATATTTTTTTGTCTGAACACGAGTTTTCGAGGAAAGTCTACTAACGGGTCTGGTCATGCTGACCAGTGTGGTTATCGATGTTCGATTGAATTAACCTGACTTGTGGTAGGTAATTATCTAGCCACCATCAAGACAAAATATGTTGTGTAAGGTTAAGTAGTGCAAATAGTTGAAAAAAACAGAACGTTTTCAAAAAAGCCGTTGGTTTTGTCATTTTTTTTGGCACACCTGGGAAAAATTGAAAACTGAGGAAAAATTGATTTTTTTGTTTAGTGTCATCAGTATTTTTGTACTTAAACTCAAAGATGAAACAATATTTAGGGCTAGATATCATAGTTGGTAATTTGGACTGGAAAAAAAGATGGGACACAATACAAGGTCACAAAGGGACCAAAAAACAGCGCTTAATTCATTATCTGGATTCTGGAACCTTTAATGCCTAAGGCTAGGCAGAGGCATAATGTACAAAAGTTATACACATTACCTACACAGTAATAAAATTAATAAAATAATGTTAGATTATAATAACCCGACAAAGTAGGAACGTTGATGTATAATAATAAAGAAAAATATAGGCCTAGGCCTAACAGACTTTATTCTCGAGTCTTACTCTTATGCAGTTATTCAACTGTTGTTTACATACGGTACCTAGTACGATAGGCCTGCATAGTACTGTAGGTAATAAAATAATGTTTGAATTGTCACTTGACTCGACTAGGCCTAGTAATGTAGGAAATCTAAACTTTAACGTACGGTAGGCTATAATAATTTTAAAAAAACTGTTTCACACTTCATTCTTGAGTCTTATGCCAATCATTCAACTGTTTACATCTAGACTTCCTACAAATAATAAAATAATGAAAGACATAGGGTGTGTCTGAATTATGGTCCAAGTCCAGGTCCAAGTCCAACTCAATGTTAAAGTCCTATACTAGCCTACAGTAGAGCTTCCTGAGGGGAAAAGTCAACACTACCTAAAGTAGGGTTATGTGTTCATTCAAGAGTCCTTTGTAAAGTATTTGCATAATAAAAACTATTTGTAGCCTACATCAAGTAAAAAACAATTAAATACGTGATAATAACAAATGCAAAACTTAAATGTTTACCTCCAATTAAAAATGCATTGAACATTTGTTGTTTCGCTCATTGTCGATGTCAGCCATTTTAAACCGGACCTAAAACGAGTGTAAACTTTCGATTGCTCGGTCCATTTGCCGACTTGAACCAAGAATGGACCTAGAATTAAACTTTTCAGACGGTACTTCATACGCCATTGTCAGATGATTACCTTCTACGTTGTAAGACATGGACTTGAATTTGAACCTAGACCTGGACCTAGATTTGAAATATTTTTCATGGCGTTTTCCACTGGGCCGCACCGAGTGCGACGTCAGTGCGCACTGAAACGTCACGGTCACGTGATGCACGGCACCAGTGCTGCTCTGAGTGCAACTGTCAGTGGAATACAATAATTTTTTCAGTGCATAATATTGATTGGCAATCCTCACTATCAATATGTCTTCATACGCTTTCGAAGCAATTATGGTGGATGAGAATGGGGAAAAAGTCGAAAGCAATGGCCAATGCATATTATAGCCGTTCCCAACTGGACTGAACAGTACACATAACCTCAAACTAAAATGTTATGCAAATCTACCTCTATGTCAGAATACATGTGGACAACATCTTCTACGTACCATAGTTTGTGATTTCTCTGAGACAATTCTGATAATGAATTCATCAACTCATCGTCGCTGCTATCCAACGAAAAGTCGATCAAATCTAACAACACAACCCCTTTTAGAAGTGACTTTAAAGATAATTTTTGTTATATTTGGCCTAAACATATCGGCAATTTTCAAATAGTGTTAAAATACTAATCACTCGTCAGCTCAAAGACATTTCATCCCTCTAGTATGCCGTGGAAGAACAGTCCGGCTTAATCCCATCCACACGCAATGACGATCCAGTCTAATCATATTCTCATGTGATCCAGTCTTGTCCTACCACGATAGTCTCCTTCCGTAGATCTTCATATTTTTTGAAGTTTTCTAAATTCCCGAACTTTATAATTATCTTGATATTAATGTTATGATTCTGTAGCTCACTTAATTAGTTCCTCATGAGTATAAATCGTTTCAATAAATCGAAGAAATGTTCAAATAATCCTTCATACGGTCAGATCATGGAGTTATAAATAGTACTCCATGGTCAGATAGCACTTTGACAGATGGTTAGGCAATATGTATACAACGCCATCTTTATTTTTAGTCGTAATTTATGCGATCTATTTTTGATCGATATCAATAGCCAATCACAGCTAGGGTCGAAAGTTTGATTATGACGTCACGAATTATTATCTAAAATACCAAGCGAGCGCAACGATCTGCCATTTGTAAAAGTTTTGCAATTTTAATTGCCGACGACATAAAACGAGTCATTTATTATTCCAATGGGGACTTTTAGATATTTATTACATTGAATACTGTTCATCCAATAATTCTACGTATTTTATCACTAGGACCCGTAATCCTGACTGTTATTTCATAAGATATGATATGTTCTAACTTCACTTCGGTAGTGCCGGTCGGTGAAATATTTCTTCTTTCAATTTGCCGATTCACTTTTAATCCCGTGGTTTTAATAATTCACTCGCAAATTGAAAGGTAAATGTCGCCCCAACTTTCTAATAAACGATAGAACTAGCTCTCAAAGCTATTCTATTCCCGTCACTTGTATTATTATTGCAATGTCAATGATAACGACGCTCTTGGCTTAACTATTCGCCCATACCTTTGGCTTCGTAGACGCTCGATTCTCCCATGTGGCTAATCTCGAAGAACTGTTCTTAGCTTTTATTATTGTCGGCAGATAATTTTCTCTTCGCTTTAGACTTCGCTATTATACGACTTTTAACCCTTATATTGTTTGTTGGCAAAAACTTCCGATATGCCGACGCGCGTTTCAACTGCTAGTAACTGCGAACCAACCGTAACTTGATTCTTTGATAATTATCTGCTTGTATTCGTAGCACTTTCATTAGCCCTTGCTAACGATGTAACTTTTAATTACCTTCTCTTATCTTCTAACCTCCCTAGAGAGATTTATCACGTAACACTCACTTGTGTGGCGGATTTACCGCGACACAAAACTTCCACACACCCGTCTGGCAATCTACCACAAAATCAACTGACTCTTTTGTCCAAGATGGCTGGTTAACTAGCGTCCAGATGACCACTAAAAAGTCTTCAACCAATCACAGCTCAGCAAAAGTGCACCTTGTGGTCGAAATGCGCAATCTCTCATGGCGCCATTCCCAACTGCTCAAACAATCGTCATATCCCACTCAATGAATTTAAATGCCGTAATATAAAATAATAAATCTAGGAAACTAGATTTTTATATGACAGAGGTAAAACTGAATCGAATCACAAGATTGTTAATGTATTTTAGAATGAAATTTTATTGTGATTCTGAATAATTTATAGCCCAATCCATAAAAACAAAGATATTACATTTATATTAATTTCTCCGACTAAAAAGAGTTTGACCACTGGTAGACTCGTTCCAACAACTAATACCAAAAGGACCTAAGTCCACTCGAGGGGAGTCGTACGGTTACATGTTCATGCCACCGACTTGTGGCAGTGTGCTGAGTATGCCCCCCCCCCCCCCACCTGCCTATCCACTCGTGCGATCTTCCAGAATTATACTGCGTAAATAATTACCACAACATCACTTATGTTTTCAATCTGCTAGAAATCAAAACTTAAAATCTATCACCCATGGTGATAAACCTTTCCTTATCTTGTTTACTCTCATTCGGGCTCCAGTCCTCGCCCCCCCCCCCCACGCTCCGCGCCGACACATCGTGAGTCGTGACCTTGAGTCCTTGACTTGACTGTGTCAAGATATAAAGCAGATGCAACGAAACAGTGAGTGTTATCTTAATGGCCCACTGCTGTTCCTCTTTCGTGATTATGAAATACTAGTAGGCCTACTTCATCGGCACGTCATTGTTTATAGAACAGCATTACGTCGTCCGAGATATTACGATAATTGATGAGCGCGTTTCTTCACAGTTCATTAGACACCCCACACGATTTTTTTGTGTTACTACCCGGGTAACCCGCGGGTAATGTGGAGGGTACCCGGGTCGTAAGAAAGTCGGGTTTCTTCATCCCGAGTACATACGTATTATCAAGGTTGAACTGGACAAAATACCAAATGGCATGGATCGGAGTGAACAGGAGTCCTATCTCTACTGGCTAACTAGAAAACACATGATGACATGAATAATGTCAATTGTGGGCATATGAAAAGAAGAAGAAAGAAAAATTACTATGCAGATTGCAGATTTACTCTGGATCACTATGAAGTTTTACAGATTGTCCTATGGGGATGTGGTTTGGACTAATATATGTCATGCTAGAATGTGTGTTACTGTTTGTTGCAATCAAGAGTACATACTACGTAGCCTACATTACAAAATATTATTTAGTTTTTTAAAAGTTTTTTGTAGCTGACTGGCCTACTTACGGCTCTTGATTGTATTGCGATCCACCTAAGAAGCCGTGCCGGTCCGGAACTGTTGATATAACAGAGCCATTGTGTACAATACTGCTTCCTTCCGAGCCCGAGTCATCATCTTCCAGTTCTTGATTAGGCTTAGGGCTAGATGCCATTGTTACGATATCATGTCATAATCTAGAACAAATAACAAAATTCCTTCGAACAATATCTAACCAAGGAAGTGGCAAGGTGGAATACAGAGTAACCGGGCGGTAGGCAACGTTTTACAATCACACAGGTGTGCTGCTGGTACACAACATGCAATAGAGATGGGAACATAATTTAAGCTTCAAAGGGCCTAGTGTTCAGTTAGATTTGGTTTATTTGGATTAAGGACGTGTCAACCGTTAGGTCATAATGCACCACTCTAGCCTAAGGGGGGTGGGGAGGAGGGGCCCATGCTGGTCAGAACCAGCCACGGGTTAGGGGAGGAAGGGGGGTTTCTCACGTCGCGGTCGTCATCGTCTTTGTCATCGTTCGTTGTGTCATAATCATCGTCGCCGGGGGGGTCGTCAATGGAAGGCAAGGTCTTCGCCGACGATTGCCAGAGCTCGCCTCTAGTTTGGGGGAGTAAGATACTCCGCTCTTACTAGCTGATGTTTGCGAGGTGGACTTTTTCTCTTGAATCGCCTTTTACGATTAGCAGAGCCATGCTCTGGGCCAATTCTACCCCGGGCCCAGACGGTGGTGTTCAGTTAGAGGATCTAAGTAATATTTCATCACATGGTCAATTAAGAAGAAATTTAAAAGAGGGGTCTACCGGTCTACCTAAATAAATAATCTGTACAGATATAATTGAGGCTAAACTGCTCAGTCTTAGCATAGGACAGACTCACTGACAGTTCGTGGCCTTTACACTTGAAAAGTTGTAGCCTGTGCCTAAACAGTGATGACTAATCGACCATTTGCCATGATTCATTGACATTCTAGGATGCGTCATTAAGTCATAACTCATAACGCTGGAGTTGGACCATGGGAATCGAGCAAGTCTAAGAGGCCTAACCCTACGAAAGATTACTGTTGTCAATTCTTGGATAGTTATTGTGTCAGTCAGCCTACCGTAAGCTTTGAAGTAAGGGAACCACACCCTACCAAGACCAAGGACTTACAACATAGGACTATAGGCTAGGCCTAGTCAATAATTGTAAAACTGGGGTTAAAGTTGGGCTTAGGCTAGACCCTACACCAACTTGCTGAGGCTTGGGGCTGAGGTCATACCATAAAATACCCTAATAACAATAATGGATAGGCCTAGGCCTAGGCTATCCCTGAGCTTACGGAACTAAACTATGTAGGTAGTTTCAATAAGCCTAGATGAGGAATCTATGCAAGGAAATAAGGAATGGCCTAGGCCTAGCCCCTATCATCCAGAGGCTTATACACAGGCCTCGTAGGAACCAGGCTTTAGGCATGGTGCACAGGGCAGGCTGCCAGATGGTTATGTCACTGCAAAAAATACCTCAAGAGATAGGCCTAGGTCTAGGGTTCAATGAATGAACATGCATCACTCGGCCTAGACCTAGGAATAGCCTAGCCTAGGCCTACCATATCAATTAGTTTGCGAAATTGAAAGTGGGAGGGGTCTAACGCTGTCTAGGCAAACGAGGCTGTAATTAAGCCTGGGGCCTATAAAGGCCTAGGCCTAGGCAAGGCCCCACTGCCATTTTTACCTTGTCCCACATTGACGGTAAAAGAAGGGTTAATTTGAACGCTTAAAAACTAAGCAATCTGAAAATGCGATACGTACTTTTCTTCAAAAGAGATAGTGTATTCGTTTCAAAATATTATTCACAAGATGTTACAACATAACGCCGTACAAATAACACACCTCCTTGACATTCAATGCACTACGTCCTGTCATGAAAAGACTGGCAAGTTGCCATGTTGCCTTGGTAGCTCACAGCCATCTATACATACAATGTTTACATTTTATCATCTCTGTTGTTGTTGTATTATTGTAAAGGCAGTGACAATCGTGTGTCAAGTTCCGTACCATAACCTGTTTCTGGCCAAGAACTGAAGAGAAAATGACTCAATCCGCAAGTCTAAAGCTGTTTCATCTAAGAAATGGTAAGATAGGACAAGGTAAAAGGCTAGGGACAATAAATAATGGTTTGCTAGCCAACCTGGGCATTCTATACCCTCAGTTTTGTTTTAAGGTAGGCCTAGTACTTTTCCACTGAGTACTTTTCCGGTTGGGGGGTCCCAACCGTGGAAAAGTAGGTTAGGGGGAGGGGGGGGGGGGGGGGTCGCGAAGCGCGTATATTTTAATAAATAATAATAATAATAATAATAATAATAATAATATTGTAAAACATACGCGCTTCACCGCCCCCCCCCCCCCCCCCTACTTATCCCCTTTTTTGCAGTGTTAAAAAGTTGGGGTCCCCCAACCACAAAAGTACAATGGCAATGCCTGCAGGCACTGGGCTTGGGTTTCAGTGGCGTAACTTCAAATCGGAGGCCCCCGGGCAAAAAAGTAAAGTGGCCCCCTTTCAAGAAGAAACCCTAATTAGTTATACCCCACTAAAAAAAAGGTAAAAGTGAAGGGTTACTCAGCGATGTTTTAATCCGTTTTTTGTTGGATAAACACTAGAACAACCACAACAGAGTAATTTTAAATGATTTTTAAACAGGCGCACACAAGTGTTTACAAAATAAAACACAAAAAACATACACAACACACATAGCAAACATCCACCATCACCTCCACCGGCCTCCACACGTCGCCATCTTCGAACTCAAATGCAGCCTAAACCAGTGCTATCAACTAGTATGAGATACAAAATTAAATTTGATGCACAACTGAATGGGGGGCGTTGCCCCCCAACCCCCACCGGGGCTCTGCCCCTGGACCCCAACTCATACCCAACAACAAAAACACAAACACACCTCATTCCGATGAATACCTAGCTAACTCAGGAAAACCAGTCAATCCCATAAAAACAAAGGATTTAGTTGCCAGCACTGCGATACGTCATTCCCCCACCTCGCCGTCGCTCCCAGTCGACATACAATACTCTCTCACAACGTAAACATTTAGGCCGCGTTCCCACTAATTGGTTTAGTTATAAGGGGATAGGAAATACGTGTTAAATTGTTTACGTTTTTGTCCTAAGAAATAGTTATAACAAAAACAAAATTCTTACGACGGACCAATCAGACGTTTTGTTATTTATACGATGACCAATGAAAAGGAGTAACTTCATTATGACAGCCCATTGAAATATTACTAACCAATCAGGATATCGGATTTCTTATAACAATAACAATTTCTTAAGACTAAAACAAAGTTATGGGAACGCGGCCTAACATTATGTCAATCACAAAAAAACCTTCCGAATGACCAAAAAACATACTAAATCAACGTGCGCCGACATAAATCACTCCACAAACTATGTAAGTAACATCGCTCAATCATTTAAATTACCTTCCAAAGTAATTCTGGTCCGCTGAGTGATTCTGCATAATTACCAAAAAAAAAAAAAAAAATACACCTAAAACGTTTTTTGTCAAGCTTTTGTTTCCGCAAACACGTGGACGACGTCCTGGAGTTGTTTACGTAGGAGTTGAGCTTCCTCGTGCTCCACGGACAACACACTCAGTCCACGCAAACGTGCTTGCCCCATCTTACTTCTAAGGTAGTTTTTTATTAGCCTACTTTTAATTTCGAAAAAGATCTTTCAGCGGTGGCAACTGTAACGGGGATTGTTAAAAAAAGTATCAGTACAATACACACATCGGGAAAACTGGCAGAAAGAGCAAGGCAAGTTCTTCGGCTGTTTTTTAGCAACTTCGTATTTTCCCCGAAATGTTTTGAGTTCATCATGTGCATTGTTGATAAGCGATATGGGCTTGGGAGAGGTCCGAGTTTTTTCTTTGTAAATTAATCGAAACAGCATTGGTATAATTGGATGAGCAAAGCGAAGACTTCAATTTCACTGACTGAGGGCTACCTATAGGCCTATTTTATAAAAATTAGATTTTTGCAATTTTTCATTCTTTTCCAATTTTTTTGTTTGTTCAAATTGAATTTACTACAGGCAAACAAAATATCCAGGACATCCCGGAAATTCGTGTATTTTTGTGTTTTTATAGTAGGCCTAGTAGGCCCTACACAATTTGATTTTTGATCAATTACAAAAATCGTTCTAATCATTAATTGTCCGTCTGTTTTGGGGAATGATCGCGGGCTCGAAGCCTCCCCTGGTATAATTTAGTGCCTGGTGCGAAGCACGTATAACTAAAAATCAGGTATGTGCCAGAGTTGGGCGATGGACAGCGTCCTTGCGCTGTAGGTATGTATGGTGATTCATTGGTGGGTGACAGAGGTACCATTGATTTCGGTTAAATACCGCTGGAGCTCGGGAATGTCAACAAACCTCTAGGTTTTTACATTGGAAATGTAGGCTAACTAGGAAGCTTTGCAAATGCTTTACAGGCGTGTTGTTGGATGAGCGTTTTTTTTTTTAACGAAAAAAAGCGTAAAATTGCGATTTTCATGAGTAATTATTTTTCGATTGCGCTAAAATTTCACACCAATATATTTATTCATAAAATTAAAGTTCTGTAAAAAAATTATTACAATCGGTATCGGATAATGCATGTAGGTGTTATAAGTCGAAGAAATTTTTTAAAAATCGAAAAAAATCGTAAAATGGCGATTTTAATGAGAAATAATTTTTCGATTGCGCTCAAAAACGTGGCAGTTCTAAGTTCAGAGATTTCGAAGGCCTCCATAAAATTTCATCGTAATTGGAGTATCGGTTTAGCCGGAATCGTGTTAACAAACACAATAATACAAACAGAAAAAAAAGAAAAGAAAAACATTCCGGATTTTTTTCTCCGATGTAGTGAAATGGAATCTTCGCTTCGCTCGCTACGCTCATCCAATAAGTAACGCACCCGTGGCAGAAAAAGTCCCACAAGAGACATCTAAGGAGAGTTACTTTTTTATCGTCACGGAGGTCTGAGTCGTGGGTCCACTACACCCACTCGACGACAGGCGGCGATTCTAATCATTAGAATTTAGTAAGGAAAAATGCTACCAATACAGAACAAAACAAAGCAGCTTTTTGACCGGGTGTAAAGTACCTGAAAAACTGGCAGATTTAATTGTGTAGATTTTGAAAGGTGGCGGTAAATATGTGTACCACTATCCTATAAAGGGTTAAATAATATGTTGTGTTTTTTTTTTAAATTAATAATACAGGCTTATATAAGTAGGCATATCTGCTCTCTGAATGTTGCAGCAAGAAACTTGCTGTCTGTTCCTCGGAAGTCATGGCCCCTCGGCTCTCGCCACATCGCCTCACTCTCTATGCTACCGGAGACTCACCAGATGCTACAAAAGACGTGCCGCGACTATGTCGAAGGCGATCTGAAACCCATGGCGGCAAAATATGACCGCGAGCACTTGTTCCCGACAGAACAGATCCGTAAAATGGGCGAACTGGGATTGATGGGAATCAACATCCCAGAGGAACTCGGCGGTGCTGGTTTGGATTACTTGGCGTACGCTATCGCCATGGAGGAGATATCAAGAGGCTGTGCATCCTGCGGTGTTATTATGAGTGTCAATATCTCACTCTATTTAGGATGTTTGATGAAATTTGGTACACCAGCTCAAAAGAAGAAGTTTGTAGTACCGTTTGTAACTGGAGAACGTGTTGGATGCTTTGCTCTAAGCGAACCTGGTAATCATTTGTAGCATTCTTAAAAAAAATCTAAGATAACCTAAGTTGTAGTTGTAGGTCTACCATTATCTGCCAGTAGGCCTAGGGGGTACATCTATTTTATTTTAAATTCTGGGCTCCACTACAGAATAGGCCACATATTTGCTATGGCCTACAAGTTTGGAAGGAAGTTTAGTTGGTTTATATTCTGAAGCTCATTAAGTCTCCCTGAAAATGTATTTTAAAGTGTCTCAACATAAATATAGGCCTAGCTTCCCTTCATAGGCCAGTTCACACACTTGAGTTCTCTGGCAATTAGAAAAAAAGTTGTCCAGCTTCAATTTATTAGGTATGTATGTGCAAAGGAATATGACACCAAAAAGTATGCTTTCTCAATTTATTTGTTCCAATTACCGTACATTGCCTATTTGGCCGGTACCGGGTAATTCCCAAAATGCACATTTTTACCAAGGCATACAATACGTGTTTTATCTTTTACTGTTCTGTCTAAATTCCGACAGGTAACGGTAGTGATGCTGGTGCAGCATCCACAACTGCAACGAGCAATGGCCAAGGTTGGATACTCAACGGCTCCAAAGCTTGGACCACGAATGGTTATGAAGCTGAAGCTGTGGTTACCTTTGCTACAACAGACAAGAGCAAAAAGCATCGCGGTATCAGCGCATTTATTTTGCCTAAGCCTAGGAAAGGTAGTCACAACAAATGTTTCACAAATTCTGTCAATGGATTTTTAATTACCGTAAATACTACTGTACGGTAGACTATAACTTTGAGATATGATTTACCTACTAGTATATATCTGTATTCTGTACTAGGCCTACTACTACATGGTGTTTCTTTTGTAGGCATGACAATTGGAAGGAAGGAAGACAAACTTGGGATTCGAGGATCCTCAACTTGCGGCCTTGTCTTTGACGACTGTGCTATAGAAAAAGAACATCTTCTTGGAGAACTGGGAATGGGTTTCAAAATTGCAATGATGACATTAGGTTTGCAAATAACTTAAATATAAATTGTTATTTCAAGATAGGTTCAATTTACCTAGTTTCAACCGGCATCAACCAGCTTGGGAAACCATGGTATTCCAAACAAATCACACTTTGTAGCGTTTGAAGGCTATTTGGAAGTGTCTCTGGACTCTCTGCATATTTGTTATATTATTACATAATGTAGTAAAATTTAACTACCAAGTAACTGTAACTGACAGCGATATTTTCTATACAAGTGATCACAGCTGGTATGCGACTGATTATATAGGTAGGCCTATCTTTAAAAACATTGTTAAGCTATGCTGCACCCTCCTATTCTAACTAATTAAAAAAATGCTACTTGTTTTAGATTCTGGTCGTATTGGTATCGCTTCCCAAGCTCTAGGGATAGGACAAGCTGCACTAGACTGTGCTGTGGAATATGCTACAAAGCGTAATGCCTTTGGTGCCCCCATATCGAAACTGCAAGCGATCCAGGTATAGTTAAGACAATAGGGAGTAGGGACCATAATATGTTAACAATTAACATCACTTCAAATTTGTAGCTACTTGTGTCATTCCAGATCCATCAATTACTGTCTACTGTCTAAAGTAGGGTAAACCCTGAAAGTAACATTTGCAAGTCTTGGTATTGATATAGATTGGTACTCACTACTCACATGAAAAGGGTTGGACTTGAACTAGTATGAAAAAAATTAGCATTGTCATTTAAACCTGGATAAGAAAGGAAAGGTTTTGTATGTAGGCCCTAGTAAACAAAAAATTGCTAAGACTATGATTTGAACAGTTAAAGTAGGCTGTAACTAAGTTATTGGATCATTTATGTTGTTTATATGTTGTCAAGATCAAGAAGATTTTATTACCGTACTTGACATACAGTACACGTTCTACCTATCTTATACCAAGCAGGATTCTTCTCCATTATGCATTCTGTCCCACATCCCACTGCATTCTGTAAATTGTTAATCCAATGCCAGATGTCTGCCAAAAACTTTAGTCCCTAGTAATTTTTCTCCGAAATGTCAGAATTTGTAGATTTCTGATTTTCCACTTTACTTTGTCTAGATGAAACTGGCAGATATGTCGATGCGATTGGAATCCGCACGACTTCTGACGTGGAGAGCGGCAGTTCTTAAGGACAATAACAAGCCGTACACAAAGGTGATTTATAAGCTACATTGCCATCTTAAAATTCGCTTTCGTACTAAATATTACTAGAAAACTTGAATAAAAACTATAGACAACAATACCAGTAGCTCTTATCAGCATTATGTACACGTTGGAGACAATAAACACGATAAATTTGCTTTAAAAAATGATAAAATCACATTTTATGAAGGAGCTCCTAAATGCAGAGTGTGGAAATATTCTCAAATATTTAATATTTTTAAATATGTATTTATAATGGATTTTAGGACTTTAGGTTTGCTTCCTACATTCACTTAATGTTGCAAAGATGACATGTATTATGTAGCTACCAATTGTCTATAAATAAATTAAAATCATTGTAAACATACTACATACCCAGGTGAACCCAACCCTAGAAATCATCATCGTTGTGTTGTTTTGTTTTAGGAAGCAGCGATGGCGAAGCTAGCTGCTTCCGAAGCGGCCACGTTCATCTCGCACCAGAGCATCCAGATCCTCGGGGGTATGGGCTACGTGTCGGACATGCCGGCAGAGCGGCATTACCGGGACGCTCGCATCACCGAGATCTACGAGGGGACGTCGGAGGTTATGCGTCTGGTCATCGCCGGACAGCTGTTCAAAGAGTATGGAGTCTGAAAGAAGAAGTGTGCAGTTGGTGAACGGTTGTGTGAAGGGGCGTTGGTGTGGTGGTAAAACATCAATCAAAAAATGTAAGACTGTCATGCCTTATAGTTCGAGATTCCATACCTGAAAATAGAGTTTTGTGCTAACCTTTAGATATTAATATTACAAATCAAATGTATTTTAGTTTTTGGTAATGCTTCTGTAATATATGCGTATTTTTTTACTGAAACCAAGAGTCGTCTATAGGCCTATATATTTTTACAAATTTATCATAATATTCTTATTGTTTATTTGTATCATGTCAATTGAGTTTGTTTAAATTTAATCTTCATGAGGCATGACATAATAGGGAATTTGCATAACATTATTTTATGGTTCTGGCCACCTTCCTTTACATAAAAATATCTTATTGTTTTGATTTTGAGAATATTTTAATTTATAAAATAAGGGTGAAGGTTTTCTACATATTTTGGCGGGAAAAAAGGGGTCATACGTCACCAACCTTCATGATACCAGTCAACCAATCACGTAACGAAACAATATATCAAGTTACCTACTCGCTTTCAGAGATTATCTTGGCTGTAGAATCACGTTTTGACATCGAGTTTGTTCTAATATGTTTAATATTTGATTTTATACATTTAGTATACCGTATCACAACGTAAGCTTTTAAGTTTTAACCGTATTTTAATTGATAATGTAAAAACACAATGTTGATTATAATACTTGGAAATAAATAAATTGTATTTAGAGTCTACCCACTCAGTTATATAACTGATTTTCAGTGGGGGACAGTAAATCAAAGCG
Organism: Sweltsa coloradensis; assembly: GCA_024449915.1. Lineage (NCBI taxonomy): Eukaryota > Metazoa > Arthropoda > Insecta > Plecoptera > Chloroperlidae > Sweltsa > Sweltsa coloradensis. Next base: position 1,072,152 of record JAMZAV010000224.1, read on the forward strand.
ACTAAGCCAACCCTGTAGGCCCCGACGCAATCAACGAGTGAGTGATAACCAACCAAAGATAGATATTTTTAATAGGAAATATAGCAATCAGTGGTATGGACAGTGCGAACACCCGCGGATCAACGCCAGAATCAACAAGGCCGATTCAGAACAACTCTGAATTTATTATGTGCTTCGTTGCTAGGACGGCTCAAAAGTCACCGTTTACAAACTCCTAAGACAAGAACTGATGGACTTCAGTCCAAATCAGAAGTTAAAAAACTTCTGACTTTGGTGGGAATCGAACCCTGGACCTTCTGCATTGGAAGCAGATATGCTAACCACAAGACCAACGAGCCACACAAAAGACATTAACTGTTGTTTATTGTTGGCCATTGTTCTATGAACCAAAGACTTTGATAAATGGAGGTAATTTAGCCGTTTATTTAGGCGGCCGTGTTCGTCATGAGGGCCGGTAATGTAGGCAGCCGTTTCAAAATAAACGTGCAGGAAATTTTAAATATCAAACTTTGACCCTCAATCGATATTGAACCATTTACTTTAAAAACCTAAAATTAAAGTTTATATCATTTTTTTTTTTAGACAAATATCTATATATTGCACATACCGGTACTTTTACCGATATCGGGAACTTATGCAAAATTCCCTATTTGTGCAAGGAAGCCCATACATACAGACATTTTAAAAGGGGGTGCAAATTAGATGAGCTACAAAATACTTGGTTTAAAAATTAAATGTGCTAAATATTTCCAATCAAAATGCTATTTTCATGCATCTCTAGCTATGAGGTATGATTAAATGAAGCAAATCTTCATAATTCAATTACTATCCCAAATAAGAAGAATACAAGCACAATGGCGTCAAGTTACACAATGTTTAACACATTGTGCAGTGAAACGTTGTTGTTTAGAACTCAGTCAATTCAGCTGATTTCCTTATTAATTCAAACTAGTAAAGGAATCTCCCAAAGAGCTTTTTAGTGTCACTTATTGCTATTTATTTTTATTCAACTGAGGGTTTTGTTTTAAGGGTACCTTGGAATTTGAAATGCAGAATGGAACTGAAAATTGAATTGATTAAATTGATTTTGGTTTCAGGTACTGTAATGCATAATTACTCTCAAATGGGAAGCAATAAAAATAAAAGGCAATACATCTATAGATTTTAACTATGGACAAGTTAAGTAGGCCTACACTTTAAGGAAGCAAATAACCAAATATAGGCCCCTACTTTTTTTATTATACTACATTTAACATTTACATTTATATTTTACATTTAATATACTACATTTACAACCACACTGTTGCCATGTAGGCTTGTTTCAGTTGTTACTGTTAAGAGCCAATTTTACTTTTAATAACCAACATTCAAAGATGTGTGCTTCATCCTAGGACAAGATAACTTATATTTATTTTATTGCATTTTTCTGTCGTAAGTTGGAAGTATTATAAATTTATAATATATATTTAATATTAATATTTATCATTTCTTTTTCCTGTTGTGGTTCTCATCTATGACCTATTTTGTATTATAAATGGGTCTCTTTGTAATTTGTATGCTGGTCCAGTATTTGCATTTTGAAATGTGTACCTACTATTTATTTGTATTACTATAATTTAATTATTACCATGAACAAGAAGACATTGTCTGTCAATCATTATTCATCATTAATCATTAATTAAACTGAAGGCCTAAAAAATTAAAACTGCTCATTACAAAAATTTCACAATTTCAACAATCTTAAGTCTTAACTAAATTACTTCGTTATCAACTATTTGAAGATAAATTATAACATTGACGGGATGTTTTGTCGCGTCATAGCGGTGAATATTTTTCCCACATAATTTGCAACAAGGGCAAATAAACTAAGAAACATCAGTCCCTTGAAAATGTCATCCACAGTGACAACGCTATGTCATACCTTTGTATGTAGCCAACCTACAGTACTTGCACCTAGGTATTTTCCCCCCACTAATGAACTCACTTACTCATTAAATTGATGACTAATTTATGTGATACTGATCCTGAACACCAGTGACCAGACCTATTCGAACTGTTTGCCAAGTACTGAACTCTACTACAGTCGTAAGTCATAACTACTACATAGTATTCGGCATTATGTATACTACAGAACTAACAATAAAAGTGGAACAGTATTAATTGGGGTGTATCTTGTTTACACCTGTCTTGGTAATGCTTTATGGTGGGAGTTTTGACTGAACAACTACAATGTGAATTATCTATCCAACACGAAACGTTATGTTCTAAAATTATGGTTGTGTACTTAAGACATTTTGTGTAATGTATTTTTTTGATTATTAATGACTGAGTTACTAATTAGTAGGTTTATGCATAACTTAAATATTTACATCTAGATTCTAGAGTGCTTTTACACTGTGATTCTTAAATTGACTAGATTCGAAGCAATTCGTGTGCCAGTGTGATGGAGGCAATTCAATCATTTATAAAACTCAACTAAGTAATAGCTATTTTGAGCATTTTCAAGCAGGGCTGAAAACAGGAATGCAACAAGCACAAGAGGGAAGTAGTAGGAGTGGTGGCATCTCGCTAGCTTAGTGGAATCGACTGCCGAATATTGGCACACGTCTTATGTATTAAATAACTACCCCAGTATATGGTGAGTGAAAGTAACCAATTTGTCTGGATGGATTTAATACCAAGCTGGAATGTTTACCTTGCATCAATCTGTAACCATCTTCAGGCTCGGGATAAAATTGTGTAGTGTTGACTTTGTATGTTGTTCTCCACTTGTTGCTTCTTGACTTTGTAACCTGTTGATTATTGGAAGAAGAAAACAAAACAACATTGAAATTTAAATTTTGTTCAAGCAATCAACCTTGTGGTTGAATACGTAGTATATTTCATGTTTATGTACCTTAGTAGACCCTACAGAATTGCTACAGATGCTTAGAAGTATCGATTAAGTATTTATACAAATATTTTGTATTGTGATTCTTGTACCATACTTGTGTTGTGTGTGAGAAGTTGTACCTTTCTGTATTTCTAACCTAATATTGCTTATTATAACTACTAATGGTGCGCTATCCCTTACTTCTAACTACTTTACTTATAACAGGTGATTGTTTGAGAATTAATAAATTTTTAAGAGAATTTATTTATGATGTTTTATTTTTAATACCAATTTTATCCTAATGTATGTAATTGACTGTATGGATCAGTGATGGCCAGGTGGTGGCAAATAAGGAAGTAAAGGAACACAAGCAGATGAGGTGGAGATCTGAAAAGGTGTAACAACATTGGGAGAGATTTAAAGGATAAGGAGTGGAAAGATCACAAAAGTTAAACAAACGTTAAGAGAGTTCACAAGACAGACATGTACACGGAACCTCGACAGCACTCAAATTCTGATGTACAATGCTCTGGAGAAAAATTGAAACGACATACGAGAATTCTAAAATGCACAAGACACAGATATTTTTATGCAAAAGAACATACTACAAACAGAATTGATGTTTGTATTAAACCCTACTATACACAAATGTTACGCATAAAGTCGACGCAACGGGAAAAGAAGAGGTTGTTCCCACCGCATTGACTTTACGCTCAACTATGGTGAATAGTAGGGTTGATTACATAAAGCAATTCTGTTTCTTGTATGTCCTTCTGCATAACAATATCTGTGTTTTGTGCATTTTAGAATTCATATATGTCGATTAAATTTTTCTCCAGAGCGTTGTACATTTGAGTGCTTACGGGCGTGCCAAGGTCATAATTGTCTAGTGAATGGCCAAACGGCTAGTTAATGCTTTGAAAGGGGAGTGGATAGGGAACCAAACAGCTTACCTTGTTAGTGACTGTAGGGATCTTGTACTTTCTAAGCAGAAAACAGAAAAATAAAGGCTTAAGGATAAATGCAGATACGATTCCCGAGAGGAATTTACACAAAATGCAGGGGATAATCCAAGACATTCAGGATGATGGAACAAGAAAGAAAAAACTACTGATTTGTTGCTGAAGCACAGGGACACAAGTTTTAAAAAAAAGCGTTTGCAGCCACAAGCCACCGTCAAAATGTAAACCTATCCCACCTCATTCAGGTGACTTGAGACAAATGCAAGTTTAGAAACCAAAACGTACGTTCTGGGATAAATGTGTGTCGAGTCGAAGCTTGGTGAATTTAAAACAGTCCCCAACCAATCAGAATTGCGTATTATTACGCCTAGAGTGCACTATATACAAATTATCAAACCACGAGCTTTGGTGGAAACGTACGTTTTGAACCATACGCTGTGATTTGAAAACTTGCATTCGGCTCAAAACGTACATTTTGGTCCTCCCAAGACACTCGTTTTGAGAGGTGACTTGTTAGTTTTCGAATTTTGGGCCCCTGGTTGTGGTCTACGAAGGGTATAGTGTGATCACTGATCAGTATCTAGGTGACCACCAATCATACGCAGTCGGGAAGTACAAACTCGTTCTTGCATGAAGCTTTGAACACAGCACTGATCTCTGCGTTCTTTGGTCAGGAGTCTGGGCGACAATGTTCTACCCGACTAACATATATTTGTTGGTATGACGCGGTACCAGGGTGTCTACAAGACTGGAAAACCTGGAATTGTCAGGGAATTTAATAAATCTGAACAAGTCAGGGAATTTTGAATTTTTTTCTGGAATTTTACAAGAAATGTAAAAAAGACAATATTTTAGTAATTTCAATACCTTTTTGTTGCTGGAAATAGAAATTTTCAATTTTAAAAAACAATTATTAAATTATTTTGCCTTGTCTGGTGTTTAAAATTCCCGCCACAATCGATATTGAATTTATTTACAATTTTTCCTCCATTATAATGCGCGGGAAAGCCTAATTTGCAGCCTGGAAAAATATTATTTTCCGTCTGGAAAACCTGGAAAAGTCGGGGAATTTTGTCATTATATATAATAAATATAATATCAAAGATTATAATGATCTGCCTTTCTATGAAATTAAATTGATACGTACGTGCATAGTTTTGGCTACTACTAATTAATTATACTTCCACCATGCTACCAAGTATGAAATTAAATATGATATGAACAATAACAAATACGACCACAACATGACAAACCTCTCTACCCTCCTCTGCCTGTGGCTGAATCTGTCCAACACTGGGTCTGTCCTCCCACTTCCCCTAGGCAAGAGGTTGCATTATGACCCAAGGGTTAACATGCCCTTAAACCAAAACTTCCACCGTCAACCATTTCCACAGGATTAGTTATGTTTAGGTCAGTGAGATTTGTGTGAATGTAGCTCTATACAGTTTTTTGAATATTTTTTACTTCTCATTTCGCTTTAAAATGTGAACTTTTTGAATGTTCAATTCTGATGTGAATTCGAATTCACTGTTGGCCAAAAGATAGATATTTTGAAAAATGAAATCTCTTTGCAAATGAGGAGACATATTTCAAATTAAAGTTCTCATATAGAAATATTTTGGGACGAGTTGGAATTTTTTCAAAGGACGCAGCCATTTAGAATCACATTCTTGCCAACTTTTTATTTAGTAATTTGACTAGTTTCAGAATAAGTGTTGGGAGTTAGTATCCACCATCTTCCAGAAGAACAATATTACCGTATTTACTCGCTTATAGGCCTCCCTTGAGTAAAGGCCGCACCCTTATTTTTACCACTCAGATTTTAAAAATTTGGATATAAATACTATTGATAAATGGATTCACATAATGGCCGCACCCCACTTTTTGAACTTGACAATTTCAAATATACCCGAGGCCTATACTCGCATAAATACAGTATGCACTGGGGTTAAAGTGATTTTAAATAAGTTGCACTCATGATCCGCAAGAGACATTAAAATTTGTGTTTGCTACATTTTATTCAATTCTAATAACTTCGGTAGGTACTCCACCGCAAGTCTTAATAACTACAATACATTATTATTCAAATAATATCCTAATCCCGACAATATTAAATACTATTGTACATAGCCGGTCGCGGTGGCACATAATTAGGCCGCTCTACGGCTCTATTGGTCCGAAGCATATGGCTCTACGAGGTGTTTTCAAATCCCACTTCAGGCATGTTTTTTTTTTCTTTTTTCACTTTTTTGTAAACGTCCTTCATAGTCATCTATCACCATTCATTGTCTTGAATAGCCCGAGTGCATTACTACGAGACGTTGAGCAACAACACATCATTCATCATCATCATTAAAAGATAAGATAATTTATTCGCCAGTTGACGTACATTATACAAATATTGGTTTCGTCAGAGATGTGAAGGTCCGTCAGCATACCACTCGGCAAGAGGGAGAAGCGGTTTCAATCCCCGGTTGGGGTTCGATAATTAGTTACCGTATACAGCAGCATACAAAATCTTAATACTTTTCCATAACCATGTTATATATTTCTCATAAAAACTAAAATATATAACACTAGTCTTCAACAAAATATTGTTGAAACCTGGCACTAACCTTAATCAATCATCAACTCCTCTGTTGACACACTGCGACCGATGGGAAACCAAGGTGGTACGCCTCTTGAACTGCCTGCATTAGCTTGTTGGCTAATACACCATGTTTCATCTGTGATTCAGAGGTGGGTCTGTCTATCAACGTGCATAATATTGCATTATGCATTACCTAATCATAAAATTTTAATGTTGAGCTGTTACTTCATAAATTAATGCAATCATCATTTGATTCAAATTGCAAGGCACCTTCACCAAATACTATAATGGGAAATAATACGCTCAACTGAAGGGAATATTATCGAAAACAATTACGAAGGTTCTGGGATGGAAGAAGTCAAACTCACTGTTGCCCACAGGACCACTACTTCCGACTTTTGCCACTTTTTCTATAGGCCGAGTTGTTGCGAGAGGGTAACACAAATCTAAATGTGAGTTTTGATAAATAATAAATTAATTATATAACTGATTTTCAGTGAGGGACTTCAAATCAAATCGACCAAGCCAACCCTGTAGACCCCGCCGCAATCGACGAGTGAGCAATAACCAACCAAAGATCGATATTTTTTAATAGGAAATATAGCTATCAGTGGTATGGTATGGTATGGTATGGCACTGAACACCTGTGGATCAACGCCAGAATCAACAAGGCCGATTCAGAACAACTCTGAATTAATTATGTGCTTCGTTGCTAGGACGGCTCTAAAGTCACCGTTTACAAACTCCTAAGACACGAACTGATGGACTGAAGTCCAAATCAGAAGTTAAAAAACTTCTGACTTTGGTGGGAATCGAACCCTGGACCTTCTGCATTGGAAGCAGATACGCTAACCACAAGACCAACGAGCCACACAAGACTACTTTCTTGAGAATTTGTGTTTTGATATGTCAATTTTTTGAGTTAACCAAACTACATAAGGAAACAAATTATACATCATAAAATTTTAAATAGGTATGTGTAATTTAAGGCAAAATGATCCAATTTTACTATGTACGAAAAACAAATGAAATAAAAATATTGTTCATTAAACTAAATAGGTACATACTATTTTAATATGATGTGCACTATCAATAATGGAAACACCACTTCACCCAACTAAAAACATGTTGGAATGAAAGTGTATAGGAATTAGTGACATAAATGATTTCAAAGAATTAAAAACACAAACAAAACAGAACCAATGGTCTTCTACCACAGGCAACAAGAGCAGATGATCTAAAAGATAAAACCACTAGAAGCATCCCCAACTAAAGTTTGGTAGTGCAATATGTTTAGTTGCAACAGTAACATTTAAACATCACACAGTGACAACTACATACTCCACAACAAAGAGTAGACTACTAGTGCTAGTAGTGGGTACTAGACAGGCACCAAAGAGCAGGATAAGTATAATAGTTTTAGAAGGTAGAAGAAAAAAAATCACAGTTCAACATTGTCTACCTTCAATTTACTGCGACAGAATTCATAAAATATTCAAATTTTGCTGTTTTCTTTATACAGTATTATATTATTAATAATTCATTTTAAATTGCTTAAAAATTAACCATATTGGTACCTTATTCTAGGTTAACTTCTATGGTACTGTACATGTGCAATAAAATTTACACTAATTCCAATTGGCATCAATACTACAAACATTATTTAATTAGTACCTAATACATAATTATTTTCTGTTCATTGATAATGAATTATTGTTAACATCGACTAGGTTCAATGTTTCCCCAAGGGAATCTGCTCTCCAGAAATGGAATGATATTGAGCCATCATTTCGGCGTTCTTATTAAATACTTAACGGTTCTGCACAATTTGTAAAAGATAGAACTAATAATAATTTAATTAGTGAACATATTAATTACAAAGCAACTTATGGCAGAGTAGGCCTTTGAGGGCCGTCTCTTGAACACTCTCACGATACGTGCACCCTTGTGAATTTATTTCTTTCCCCAAGATTGGAGATTAGCTACCTACTTAGTGAGTGTGCAATCCAATACAACCAGACAAATTTTTCATTCTCTTGTGTGTAAAAGAGAATAATTGGGAGGAGCAGCTGACTGTACATTGTTAAGATAATACCGAGCATCAACCAACTTGTACTACTCATTTAGGACGTGTCTGAACTATAACCCCAGTCTCATTCTAATTCTCAGTCTCGGTAATACTAGTTTTACGTGAAGTGTAACTTTCGGTCGTTTCTTGATGGGAGTATCAACAATGGTATCAATATCAAAACAAATAGACGAAAAAGCAGTGGAGATGACACATGCAGGAGGCAAACTGATTGCAATCTTTCCAGTACATTAAATTGTTTACATGACGGATCCATACAAAATTTGATTCTGTACATTTGTTACTATATTATTGATTACATTAAATAATTTATCTGGGTACTCAAAAGCATGCAGGTGTTTTATTTTTATCGTCTCCCAAGGCCGTTGTTTTTTAGTAATAAGAATGAAATGTAGTATTTTCATTGCTAGGTTTCATTCTCGTTCTCAGTTTCGATCGGGATCCTTTGAATATTGCTTCTGACGTCACCGCTGATTGATGATGTCAAATTGAGAATGAGAATACACCACGTTTTTCAAGCAATCAGACACGTCGTTAGTCTCAGCTGTGTTAGTTTTTTAACTAGTCGACTTTTAACAAACAATGGGCTTTCTAATTAAGACTGATTAACATTAAATTTGGGCTGTGTAAGTCCTGATTTTTAAGTTTGATTTAGATTGCGAGTACTAAAAATTCGGGAGTGTATACATCCGACGGGTCGGACGGGCAAGCAACCACAGGCTGTACGCCCGCCGAGCTTGTGGACGTAATTAAGTTCTCTGTGTACTTTCGTTAGGTTAGTCGAACTTTCCGCCTAGTTGTAGTTGTAGTACGCCGCGCTAGTTCTAGGATATAATCGATAAGAGCGCACCCGAAATCCTTAAGTTATGCGCTCCTTGACCGTCCGCCATCGGACGTATAGCACAAACTCAGCTGTACGCCCGACATCTCGTCGGACGTATAGACGTGGCCCTAAAAATTACTCAAGTACAGAGTCCAATTTGAGTCAAAGTGCTTTGATCTTTACTAGAATATTACACCAACTATACTTCAATGATATATCAACGGAAAAAATTATACTAGTTTTATTTTTTTGGCCAAAGTGTGTGTAGGCTTCAAAAGTGAGGACTGAGTAGCACATAACCACATTTGCAAATTTTTTATCTCTCTTCAAAGAATTAAGTTGGTCGAGTACAAAGAGTATGGTTCTAAGTGTATCTGCAGTGGCCAAGTATTAAAATAACATTATGTTTAATCTTATGATTATGATTAGCAAATAAGTCTAGTACCAACAAATACTCAACTCAACAGAAAATGTTGGATATTTGCACACCTCTACTTGTAAGCCAGTGTTAGTCGAGCTATGGTAATATCCTTTATTTACAGTCCTGTCACTGCTCCTCATGAATCACGACATTGCAAACATCAGAGAAGAACCTTCAAACAGGAGATCTTTCTAAAGAGAAGCCGATACAGCATCACTACTCTCCTATAGACTTGCAGTGTCTCGTGCAAGAAGTGAGATGAATGTAGTGCATACTAGAATTTATTACTTTCCATGGCTGGTCTCATTTAAAAAGTTTCATAGAAACTGCTACAATGACATTCGCGCAGACGTTCACACAGAGATGTGGTAATCAAATTCCTGCCTATACCCCAGCCATATTTACATTGCAACCAAAACAAGCTAACCAACAACATTTACCTAACTTGTCCCAAAACTGCTTTTACATACACAAGCCATCATTTCAATGATGATCAATGATTATATCGTACCTACCAAGATATATTTTTGACATACACATTGAAATTCCCTCAATCATACAACGATATCATAATTGACATCATAACAACTTTGCCATTGATAACAACAAGAGTATAGACAGTACAGTCATAGTTTACTACGACTAACAATGTTGCGATGCACTAGGAATCTTACAAGTATACACACACATCATTTAGTTAGGTTGTGAAGAGAGTTCACACATTGATAAAACATCATAGAAATTCTGATGAAAGGATAAAATTGAGCCAGCTATCTATGGTTACAGCTCCACACATACTAATTAGTAATTAGGATATTATATTCCTGATGTGTTTTCTACACCAGTATAGGCCTACTTTCTTAAGTCACTCAATTTGGTCCTGGTGTAAACCACATAACAAACGATTGACTTATATGCCCTTATCCGATACATTGAAAACAGAAAATTAACTCCAGTATTAATGAGACATGTTGTGCAAACTGGGGCAGGAAAATAGTAGTTTTTCTCTAAATTCTCGTACATGTTAGTCAATACAGGATTGTAAAGGATGAACAAAAACTAAATAAGTATTACGATTTGTTAATGTACACAACAGTAGGATTCAGGCTAACTACATAGCGACGACAATTCAGAGTTAAAACAAATTATGGTACTATTTCTTTTCATTCTCGTCATAAGCATATTCCATATTATATAATCTCATTCTCAACTAGTTTTGGACTGCAACTACCTACTGAACCTTGAATCAATCAGGATGTTTTGTGCAATTGCTATTATCAAGAGATCAAATTAATTTTACCAAATGATTTTCAACTCAAATGAGATTAGATGGCAAAATTATTGAGGGCAAGAAATCTTATTTGAATGAACAGTATTTCACTTCCAAGTTGAAAGTTGAAATAGACCACATCTTGATTGTAGAATAACATTCAATTTTGTATACATATAAATAACCTTCAATCCAGAAGAATGACGGTTGTCAAACAAACATTAGTGTCACTCCCAGTATACCATAAGCACTATAAGCTACTATGCCCTAAAGGTACAGTATTAATAGGCTAGACAAAGACCATACACAAAATGTATCAAGTACTAGTACAGATATTAGAATGCACCAACAAAATTTTAGAAGATATGATACAAATCCTGGTGGTCTAAATGGTTAACATGTCTGCCAGGCAAGCAAAAGACTAGTTAAACCCTCGGTGTAGGGAATTTCTGAACTGCAGGCCTCCACAATATCATTAATTCCCCAAGTAGTGTACCTTGATGAATTAAAACTCATTTAAATATTCTTAAAAATAAAATGGTTTCAATTCAAATGAAGTAAAACTTGATCTTATCTTATCACACAAAATATCTTGTGATTGAGCCAAACAAGGTTTGGTGTTCAGCTGATGTTATGGACCAGTTTGCACAACTAAACAGGTTTGTAATAGTATTGTACTATGTTTTATGCATAGAACAATATGGGCCAGAGTGGAGTGTAAGATGCAGTTCAACCAAGTTGTGTAAGCTTGTCACAGGTAACTACTCGAACAGTCACGACCAAGACAGGTCAATAACCATGGTTGTATTTAATCTTACCTCCAGAAGTTAAATTAAGGAAAAAAAGCCAAGACCTGCAAAATTATTAGCAGGGTAGCAAGACTTGAATAATTACTTAACAGAGTTGCATCATTTAAATTAGTGCATTCAATTACGTATTATCAAGTTACATAAATTATGTTCTATTTTAATATAGGCCTAATAAGTTTAAAAGCGAGCGAAGTAAAGCCCGTTGAAGAAGAAGAGAGAAACAAGGGTAAATGGAAATTTGAAATGACAGATTAATTTGAAAATGAAGGGAAAGTATGATGAAAGAGTAGTTCTCAACTACCTAATGGTCGGTTTGAATAAATATTCAAGGGTCTACTAAGGATTAAGGAAGGCATTTACTTACACATTATTAAGGTCCAAGAACTTGGATATTACCGTACGTAGAGGGTACTCTACTATTGGTCGGCCAGCATGTAGTCATACAAATGAAAGCTCGCTTTTCATTGGCTACCCCCAAGGATTTAAGGCCTAAGCCGGCCCTAAGGTAAAGACAAAATTAAATATTTCTGTGAAACATTAAATATTACCTAGGCTTTTAACATTATAGTGGCTTTCATTTCGGCTTGTCAGCGTCTGAGGCTACGTTAACCTAGATAACCTCCCTTAGAAACCGGTTTGACCGGTGATAAGCCGAACTGAAAACCACTGTAGCTTAGGAGTATACTGTAATGTGAAAGCTAGTTTGGTTTTCCTGGAGTTAAATGTTAATATTAACCCTTAAAAGATTATTTAAACCGACCATATCCAGCCACTGTGACCACCCCCAAACATTCAGACTCTACTGGCTCTCAGTTGCGCCGCACGTCCCACTTGTTTATCTGTACGTAGTTGTATCGTTCAACACAGCAATGCCAACACGTCTCGACAAGGGCACATCTCCGATGCAATAACAAACATAACAACATTAGTTGCTCCTCATTAATGGACGATTACAAGAGTTACACACCTAAACTAGTATTTGTCTCTCAAGGAATACCATCTATTGTATATCACCAACATGTTATATTAAGACATTGAAACTGTAGGATTATCACACAACAGTCACAATACACTAAACATCAACAGAGAATTAGTTATTGTACGCTTTATTTTAATATGGGACGAACCCAACAAGTATTGTTCACCTTCTAATCTAACAGTATGTGTGCACAACATTCATTTGACCAGTCCTCAATTTAAGCTAACTTAAATTTTAGTAACAATGCCATTCCTTATTGTATCAGTTTGTGTCTACTGTACTATCGTGTAACTGCAACATGCTAACGTAGTTTGAAAATTGAATAAATATTATGACATTAATAATTATTATTGATGAATATTACAGCTGAAATCCTAGTATGTAGTAGTGTAATGCTAACGGCTTGCCCAACCAGGGTAGAACATATTTAGGAGTTGTTACTTGAAAGGGTTTTGAACAAGAAACGCTGGTAACAGATCACAGTAAGAGCAACATAAATTATTTTCAAAAATCTTTCTCTGCTCTGCTCACTAAAGTCATTGATACCAACCTAAAAAAATGTAGCAAAACAGTTTTACAACCACTGACTTTAAAAGCCAATGAGTAATAGGCAATAACCCAATATTATTTTTAACTTTAAAGATTAATAAAAAAATCTCATGCCTACAAACTGGTACATTCATGTCAAATGGAAAATACCAATTCTCACCACCAGAGATCAAAGGTAAAAATTCTAATTTAAAAAATTAAAAATATAATCAATTTGTACCTAACTAATGCTAAAGTAAGTTCCCAGTCCTGGCAAAGTCGACAAAAAACTGATACTGCTGTGATTACGAACTTCCTTGCTTGCCGAGACTTAAAACAGCCTCAAAGTCTAATCCAGCACAAGTGATCAGCGTTACCAAATTGGCCTGTTCACAATCTCAAATTCGACCCATTTTCACCCCCACCTAATTCTAATATATAGCACATAAGTAAACTCAATACTGTACGTACATAACAAACCCTTCCCAAATAATGTACATAAGTATTGAACAACAATTAATATATACATAGTATATCTAATAAAATAACTCATGAACAGTTTGTACATTTATTAATTACCTAACAGCCATTTTATCATTAAAGTCGCCAGTTATTCAGAATGGTGGTCTTATTGCCATGGTATATTTAGACCACAGAGGTTAGGTCCAGGTGCAAAGTCTCCCCAACACCATCTTTCAAAGCGATAATTCACGCCCATCAATCGTCCTAATTCATCTAATTTATATACATATAGTAACATAATATATATATACTTAGGGTTTACTATAAATACTGGGGATGTCAACGATAATCGAATATTGATTAATCAATATTATCGCGATAACGGTTGCTGTATCCTGATTGTCAAATGATATTGTTTGTGATATCATAATTATGGGGTGTTTGAATTAAAAATTTGCTAACTGAATATTTACTGTCTTTTTCACAAGATCTGGTATCTGTTTATGACCCCTCCTCTTTCAGAGTAATAAACTCTCCCGCAGGCCCTATACATCTCTCTTTAGGTATGGAAGTACATGAACGTGTTGACTCATGTGCACTTTGGCAACAATACGGTTGCTCAACAGTTGTTGCGCCACTCGCGTCTCCTTCTCCACTACTCTATTCATAGCTGGTGTCAGCTGCTACGCTCCAACGTGATAGCCGTTGCCTAGTTATAGCGACCAGTTCCTCACTCCTAACGCCGCAGGCCTGACCGAGAACCTTGTATCTCTCTCCCAATCCCACTCTCTTCTGGAAGAAGTAATGAGGGCCAGGTGTCAGCCGATCTACTGTTAGTCACATTACTGCCAAGATGGCGAGCTATTCAAATAGACGTATCATGATATGACTGTAAAGAGAACATTTCGTCAAAATATTTTTTTGGTACGGTACTTTTTTTATTTCAGCGCGAAAATCACTATTGAATTTTCATATCGTTTGACATCCCTAATAAATATGGGGCAACATGCCCCAGCTTTACTACTAAAACATGATTCAGCTTTACAACATATCTGCATAAAAACTACATTTTGCATGCACGGGTATCCAAATCTTCAGAAATAAAATTAATTGTCAAAGTGGCATCCATTCGGCAAATATCATTATTATTATCATACATAAGTCATTTTATTTTATTTATTTATTCTTTAATGTCTATCCAATTCAGTTAAAAAACTGATTTACAAAGAAGTCAATGTATAATTAATACCTAGTCGTTACTTCCAATCAAATTTGAACTACTAGAACCTTAAGTTGTTTTAATTCATGGATTCAGTTTTATTTAACTAAAAAATATTGGTTTTGTAAAAGCAATCTGCCAATACATTTTACAGGGTGCTAATGATACGTTGCAATTTTGTATGTGCAATGTCTGCGGAAAAAAACCTTACTCAATAAGGTTACGCAAAGTCTTTTTTGAAACTTGTTTTTTATGATCTTTGTATATTCATCAACTTCAGTACTACATATTTGGCAGTGATCAAACTAAGTTTGTTGGGTGATGCTACCACAATTTGATCATTCCACAAGGATCTATGAACATGCTGATAATCCCACCGTTACAACCAGCCATATTGGCATATTGCTACCCTTCGAACTGTGGCTCGTGATTTTATCACTTATGAATTTATTATAATTACTTCTTCATTATGGCCTAACGAATGGTCACCCTATTTTAACCTTGACAATTTCTGTGAATTTCTTAGTTGGATTAGGCCTACACCAATTAAATAAATATCAAACAAAATAATATATTTAAAATATATACAACTAAACTCATACAGTACACAGTACTTGCTTTTACCTCTTGGCTAGTGAAATAATAATCACTACCCACTTAGTCATACCATACCGTAGTTAGAACTTTGTGAAACATAAACTTCCAGGCAATTTGGTAACGCAAACTACAACACTTTGCGTGGTCCAGCGACCATAACTGTACATTAGCTATATTGCTATAAGGATAGCACTATGTAATTCAATGTTTTTAAAGCTTTATACTAGTGATATTTAGCGGCAATATCACAAGCAAAAAAGTTAGTAAAACAACCTCAGTTTCGAAAAGTTCCTATCAATATTGTTGACTATCGGTGTTGTTTGGTAGATTGAGGGAGGAAACTCGACTTTTAAATTATTAAAACTTATTAAATTAACATATTATCCCAATGCAAAAGCGTAATGCTACCCTAGAACCCACTGACGAGGTAATACTGTAACTTACATAGTAGGTCTTAAACATCTCTTTACATGACTAATAAAGATGTACAATCAATACACACATTTTGTGACCTGCCAATAGCAACTGTGATTTATCAATGGGTTTGTCGTATGAAGTGTATCATCTATCTTTACTAGTCATCTTAGGGCTAATATTAGCAATCGGCTCGACAGGAGTGGGTTGAAGGGGGGTAGCCGAGTGTCCTAGGCTAGAACGAAACTGCTGCTAAGGAAAGGATGCGAAATCATTTTTGATGGTTCTCTTGGAAGTATAGCTCTCCTTTTGGTTTTGTAGTAAGTCAGTGGGAATCAATCCGTCTCCGCCCTCATGCCACGAACTTCGCCTTGGTTCCGTTGCTGAAACAGAAGACCTCACTGTTCAACACACTGGCACATAGCGAAAGGGACACAAATTGAAAGTTATTGTACAGTAAGAACTCTATTATCCGAGTTGGATGAGACCGGGGGCACCTCGGATTTGCGAAAAACTCGGATGGCGCGGTTCATTTGTTTATTTGCTCTCGTAGCATAGCCTGATATGGTAAAATGATATATGACACATGCAATGGATTAAGGAACATAAAATACACACAAAACACTTCATACAGGGTATACCAAATGATTTAATAGCTTGTAAATCAAGCTCACAAACACACGTACACAATTAGGCCTACATGTCGTAATAAAAATGCATGTCTAGGCCTAAATTCGACGCAGTAGGCCTAGGCCTAGAATACAAGGCCTAGGGTAGCTCTCTTTCTCATGTGGGAAAATCTCTCACTACTATCGCCCGCGCTGAAGCTCTCGTCGCAAGATAAGTCTGGGAAAGAAATAAGATAAGCTCCGGAATAACAATTCAATGCGTCGTGATTACGAATTTCGTGAATCGGTAGAAACATGATCGCATCGCAATTCTTCTTCCACCCACAACGACCATCTTTGATTTGATCAGCTGTGACTGCGAGATAGTTGGATCGTATGCGCAAGCGGCGATGCGCGCAACGCACACTGACCACTGAGCTCTATATGCTCAGTGACACTGACGCGCACTGCTCGAAAGTCGTACACTGACCACTGACCTCTATATGCTCAGTGACACTGACGCACACTGCTCGAAAGTTGAGATATATCGCCGATCTATCTTCTCTTGCACTCACTCGTAGGCATGACTCCCGCTAGGCCTACAAATGAATGCGAGTACATTTAAAAAAGCGCGGCTCGGCGTCTGAATTAATTTTTATGTTTTATTTACGTATTATTTAAAAAAAAAAAAAAATTAATTTTTAATTTTTTTTATGGAGCTCGGTTAACACGGTACATCGGATAATCGGAGATCGGATAGTGGAGTTCTTACTGTACTTTCTAATTTCTACTAGGGTTGCCATTTATCAATACTACCTATAAATCGATTGAAACAATTGTTTCCCTAACCTAAACGATTGACAATTGACTCTGCCATTCCTGGATTGATTATTGATAATGATATTATCGATAATCGAGCAGCTCACCTGTCCGAAATTTCAAATTAACGGCTCATTTTGCAGAATGTTATAAAACATTTCCAATCAAGACATTCAACAAACAATAAGACAACCTAATTCACTAATACGATCCTCGGTCTTTATTGTTCAATGTGTCCACTGCAAGACCTTCAACACAAGTATGGCACAAGATACTCAGCCCTGTAGTGAAGGCACTTTGCAATTCATGCGTGGAATCGTAAGAAATGAATGAAAGAAGGATAGAAGAAGACTAGGGAAGAGGTGAAAGGATACCACAGCAGGAGATTTATTAGAGGCAAGACGAGAGAGCGCGGAAGATGTGGAAGAGACACGATTGTGGGAGAAGTTGAAACATTTGGTTGCTAAACAAGCTGACCCTGCCAAAAGCAGGAAACAGCAATGAATAATGATAATGATGAAGTTGCAAAAACAATATTGTATTGATTTTCAATGTATCTACCATCTATTACTTCATTTCAGATTAGAAGTGATAGGACCCCCCCCCCCTCATTTAGGGTTTTGACTTTTGAAGATAAGAAATTTATTAATGCTACAAAATGCTACATTTGGTCAAAATTATAATGCATGAGATGTATAGCTAATGTCATAGCAAACTTAATACTTACACAATGCACTACTTATTAACCTGGATATATTACAATAAACACATTTTTAAAACTTGACACAGGTTATTATTTATTTTTATATTTGAACTTATATAATTCAAATATAAAAATAAAATATAACCTGTGTTTGAATCAAAAATGTGTTTATTGAAACTTAATACAATTGCATGAAGAACCAAAACACGCAATGACATCAAAACAATTAAGTATTGCAACGTACCTGATCGAGCTCTCGTTTGGTCTTCTCCTCAATCTCTCTTATATCGTCCATGGTGAGACCGTGCCAGCGGTCCATCCAGCAGAACACTTGCCTGCAGCGAGAATGTCAACACTTAGAACAGCTCCCGAACCTTAGAGTTCGTTTTGTTGGCTCACTTTTGTGGCACTCATTTGAGTCATTTCAATTCCATTCTTTATTTACCTTTATAAGCCTAGTGGCTTTAATTACAGAACATACTAACATACTGAATGATATTATAGAAACAGTTCGATTTACCCTAAACTAGTTACAACTGCAACGTTTTGTTTAAATTAAATCTCCATCCCAAAATGATTAAAGTTTTGCAAAACTGAATTGTTCATACATTTTCAACATAAAACATTAAAATTGAATATGTAGGCCTACAGTATTTATTGCATAGGGTTAGTTTTTATACACACAACATACAAAAAAGCATTAACAAGTAAAATTAAAATGTTCAAATAGTACCAATATGTACAACAAATGTCGAAACTTAACAAGTTTATTTATTTATTAATAGTATTTTAAATTATTTTTTTCAATATTACATAGAAAAAATTCCATTATTATTATTACTATAAAGAAATATTAATGCAAGAGCAACAGAAAGAGCATCTACCCAGTACTAGTACTTTTGTACCGGTTACCCTTCCAGCACAATATCCTTAGGCATATATTACAACTAGGAAAACGCTTAAGTCCCGCCGCGTTGTTGGATGAGCGTAATTGGTGCATTGAGCTGCATTGTGTTACGCGGATTTTCTGTTGTTCTGTCAAAAAATCATTACTTAGTCGAAGATTTTTCTTAAATTAAATTAAATTAAATTAAAAATTAACTTAATTTTTTTAAATAAATCGTAATTTTTACGTAATTTTAAAAAAAAGAAAAAAATCGTAAAATTGCAATTTTCATAAGAAATAATTATTCGATTGCGTTCATATTTTACACGAGTATATTAATTCATGAAATTAAGGTTCTTTAAAAAAATCATTACAATAGGATAAAGCATGTAGGTGTAATAAGTCAAAGAATTGTTTAAAAAAAGAAAAAAAAGAAAAATTTCGATTTTCATGAGGAATAATTTTTCGATTACGCTCAAATTTCACACGAATATCTGAATTCATAAAATTAAGGTTCTGTGAAAAAATCATTACAATCGGATAAAGCATGTAAGTGTTATAAGTCGAAGAATTTTTTTAAAAATCGAAAAAAATCGTAAAATTGCGTTTTTTATAAGAAAAAATTTCCCGATTGCGCTCAAAAACGTGGCAGTTCTAAGTTCAGAGATTTCGAAGGCCTCCATAAAATTTCATCGCAATCGGAGTATCGGTTTAGCCGGAATCGTGTTAACAAACACACAAAAATACAAAAAAAAAGAAAGAAAGAAAAAAAAAAAAAAACATTCCGGATTTTTTTCTCCAGTGTAGTGAAATGGAATCTTCGCTTCGCTCGCTACGCTCATCCAACAATGTTTCATGATAAAAATAACATATCAAATAAACACAACATAATATTAATAAACCATATATGTAGTTCCAACAAAAACATCTCTAATAAAAGTTGCTAATAAATAACTCTTAATAATGGTATTTTCCAATGGCAAGCACTCAGTGCGCACTGAAACGTCACCGCACTTTTCTAGTTTTGCTCTCAACGCTATCTTCATTGGAACACGGCGACAGGGTAAGGGCAATCATAACCTCCGCTGCAAGTAGGGTTATGTTATACAGGCATTTCCTTTTCCGATATTGAAAACCATACTTTATGTACCAAATAGCTTCAAAAAACTACAATACCGCTACCGAGGCCTAGTTTAGGCTATGCCTGACTAGGCGTATAAGCTTTTCAACCCAATACAATGCAAATATTTAATACAATTCAGACGTTAAAAAATCCATCTTGATTGGGGTTCGAACCAGAGTCTCCCACATTCCAGGTAGGCGCCTTAGGATCGGGATGGATTTTTTAACTTCTGAATTGTATTAAATATTTACAATTCCACCTACGGGAGTGTTTCCCGACTAACCAAATAGAGAAATACAAATAATACAATGTAATTACAGTTTATAAGAACGAATTTTGCGCGTCTCGACGGACACCATATTTGCACTGGCATTCTTGCACTTGCCTCCGTACTCAGTGCAGTCCAGTGCAATCTTGTTTCGTACGCGTCACCATTGGAATACGAAACACTGACTCGGTGCGCACTCAGTGCGGTCCAGTGCGACCATTGGAAATCGCCATAAGTTAATTTAACACCAATGTTGAAAAATCTGTCACTTTTAAGCAGAATATTTCACGAGACAGATGGATTAAAATCCTATTTTGGTACGTCGATGTGGTTCCCCATGTTGTTTTGAGAGAGTTGTCTTACACTTATAGATAGTCTGTAGTAAGGATCAACATCGACTTGCCGTGTAAACATTGCTCTTAAGTCCAAAGAATCTCACATGGGCTTGATATAAAAATTCACAGTGGAAGGAATGTCACAAAAATGTTGCAGAGAACTAGCACTAGGATTAATAATTCTAATATTAAAAATAAGTATCCTCTTGTGCAATTTCCTACATTACCAGTATTACTAACATTAGTAGGCCTACAGGTAAAAATATATGTATATGTTAAATACTACTGTTATTAAATTTCGATGACGAAAGTTAGGGGATTGGTCTATATTCGGCACAATATGGTAATCATCATATCGTGTGTATCATTGCCACCCCTAGTAGGCCTACTTGTATTCTGTGATTATAAAATTACAACTTAAAAGCAGGGCTTACCTATGAAATGTGGTGAAGAGTCGCCTCTCTGACTTCTGGATAAAGTTTTCTATGCGCGTCTGGAGGCCGAACCACTTGAACTCGACCGTCACCAGTTTGTAGCAAGTCATAACAGGGTGCACCTGAAACATCAGGAGAAAAACATGTTGCGTAGATATCGAGCTACAACGCTATCGACAAAAAATGTCACTAATGGTGCCAGTAGGACCTACGAAATGCAGAGATTGAAAAGTGTGGGCAAAATTAGCTCAACTACGCTAGGTTGTGCCTGTATAGTGTGTATTAAAGTAGAAACTGAAAATTCAGTGTGCTGTGTTTCTTAATAAGGGTGTGGCCATTACTCGATGTTTGGTTGGATTTAAGTATTGTTAAAAACATTAGCAAAAATTGAATTGAATTGAATTAAAACAAAAAAATTAATTAAAAAATTAAAAATACAATGAACAGTCTGGAAAAATTTGCAGAAAATGTACCTAACCTGATATTAAAATAATATACAGCAGGTTCTACAATAATTTAAAAGGAAAAAAGAAAACTTTTTTGTATGCCTAGGCCCTAATTAAAAATGATTTAGGCCCGGTATTTCAATGTCCAGTTAAAGTGGCAAGTAAATTTAACTGACACATAACTTGTTTTCACTATGGCAACCACCAATCAGAAGCCTTGTAAATATTTACTGAGAGGACTAACTGGCAGATAAATTTTAACTAGACATTGAAATTCTGGACCTTAAAGTTTAATAAATAGTCACAGTTGACTAATTATGTCTCCAGTCGTGTGGACAACCGGGTTATCCTGATTTACCTTGTCGACCCACTGTCCCGTCAACGGTCCCCGACCCGTCTTCACACTGCTGAAAGTGGTCGGATCTTCGGTCGGCTTGTAGTCCCCGCTCTGCACCGGGTCGTTGGCGATGTCGATGTGAACCACGTCTCGCGCCTTCAGCTTCTCGGGCGGCAGTTCGTGCACCTAGATGTGTAGATAGGTTAAAGCTGTTAACTCTTCTCCAATCAAAATAGATGTATATAGGCCTACTATTACTGCTACTAGGAACATGAATGAACACGTTTCAATGTTCGGTAGGTAGGTAAAGTAAGCAGTCGTTCTTGTATCTTTCCCACAACTGAATCATGTTTGTTAATGTTCCTAGTTTAAGTATCATAGCAAATTACGTCTTACCTATACCTACACAAACTGATAGATATAGATGTAAGGACAGACAAGATACGAGTTTAACAGTTTATCTTTATATAGCTTAAGACACATGCATGCACAGATTAGCAGAGGGATAGTTTTATTTTAATGCATGCACTGTTTTAAGGAATATATGTGTGGCAAGTGCCCTAATAGTCTAGGAATTATGTTGCAGATAGGGTTGCCAGATGTAAGTTATAAAAAATCGGGGCAGTGTTGGGTAAGGGTAAGGGGGTAAGGGTAAGGGGGGGGGCCCCCCTTACCCTAATTTGCTAATTTTGTTTTTCAAAATTTTAATTTTAAATTAAAATTATCAAGTTTGAAAAGAGGGGCAAAAGAAGACATTTTTCAATAATATTTTCAGTTTTAGTGGTCAAAATAAGGTGCGGCCATTACTCAATGGCGGCTTATAATTGAGTAAATACAGTACAGGAATGTAGTGCTATTTACTTTGGTGAAGATTCCAACTGACACATGACATGTTTGATTCTCTCCAGCTAAATACAGCCACAGCAAATTGATGTCATCAACACCCCAATTCCAAACTACCAACAAGCAGCCACTAAACTGTAGCCAAGTATGATTGGACAATAAACTAAATTTATCAGCATTGAACCTTGCAGTCAATATACCGTAAAATACAGTTAATGTGAGAACTTTATTGGTGCTTGTGTATAAGTTTAGCATCTAAGAGAGAAAACGTTTTTTGGGAATAATTTACAACTTATCTCTGAACATTTGTCCCCGAACCGATACATTTCTGTTCTGGAATCCCAAATACATTTTTAAAACCTCTAAAAATATCCCAGACTATAGGTAGCCGCCTACACACTTCCGATGTCCCCATTAAATTGACAAGTGAATGAAGCATTTGATACTAATTCAACTGAAAAGTGGCGATATCGCTGTCGAAATCTACCAAGAAGTATATTCCCCCACCCACTAAAACATAAAGATTTTGATCTAAACCTTAAAAAATTTAATTTGGTTTATCGTTGTACGCGTTTCCAAGCAAAGATAGATGGCAGCACTAAAACGCAACATGTCGGACCGATCGGTGATAGAGGCGAGCTGCTTACGGCGGGCGCTGTATATTCAGTTAGGTTCAACTTGATTTTTCTTACATTTCTGATCATTTGCGAAAACATTGTTGATTATGTCATATCTTCCGCGTATTTTATTAGTAAAATTCGTAAGTTTTGGGGATCGGCTTTATTAAAAACGGGAATTAAATGGCGTTTTAAATTACAACAAATAATAGAGATTATTTGATGATATTAGCTCGAAAAGATCAAACCACAACGTTGAACTATTAAATACAGAAACAAGTGTATCAAATAATGTTGAATGATGAAGATTGATGATATTTTGCCAAGAAAATGTTGCCTACCATTACTTGATATCTAAAAATCAAAAGAGCTTCTAGCAAATTATAGCCCTACACTGTTTTGCACGTTTTCTATCGTTTTACAATGTAAACGCAATCGGAGTAGGCCTATATATATTTATCTACTACACACTTAGGACTACTGTTTTTTTTAAATATACATTTTATTATAAATATAAATCATTGGACTTTTTCACTGTTAGTTAACAAAATATTTATTTTAATGTGATATTTCGATTTCTTTTGTTTGATAAAAAAATTTGTTAATTTTGTTTGATAAAGATTTCTGTAAAGAAATCGAAATATCACATTAAAATAAATATTTTGTTAACTAACAGTGAAAAAGTCCAATGATTTATATTTATAACGTTACTACCTGTTATATAGTTTCATTTTTTATAATACATTTTATTATAAGTAGGCCTATTGAATAGCTGATGGCCTATTTTTATTATTGTTTTGTATGTCAATAATGGCATGACGCGTCATTCTGCAGACAGCTTTAAAATCTTGTAGGTCATATCATTATACTTATTCTTTTGTTACAATATAAATCGTATTTATTATGATATTATGTATAATATTATGAAATACATGTACAATGACGGTAAACGGTATATGTAGGCCTACATTATATGTAAGGTAGAAAAGGAGTTGGGATTAGTGCATAAGCCCTAATACAATTATTATTTTTGTTAGGTATTGTTTTGTTATTATTATGACTATTTATATGAAATTATCATAATAAAACTTAAGAAGTATATCTCAATTAAAAGTGCCATAAAGCGAGCGATACTGTATGTGTGTGTTTACTATGAGTTGTGAACATTCTTGACGGTTTGAATTTGATTTAGTATTTATCGTACCCTGTTAGCCTATATTTAGTATATAGCCTATAAATACCAATGATTTATTATGATATTACAATAAGAGAATTGTAATATGGATACAAATGCCATCCTCGGTGTCTCATGGGTGCATGCGCAGGTCTGAATATAGTAATATTATTCTGGTGGACATGGTCTCGAATCCCGCATATTTGAGATCGATTTTATCATTTTGGTGCACCCCCATGCTTTTGATTATCATCAATTAACAACATTTTGGGAGAGCAACGACAATGTACCTGTGATTGTACATATTTATAAGTGACAAACACGGAATGACGTGTGTTCTTCAGGTAAGCACATAGCGGCTCCTCTGGCTATCACTGATCGGACAGTTGCAGTTTTCGCCACCAGGTAGCAACCCCTTTGCTTGGAAACGCGTATGTAAGACATGTACATTTCTCTTTTTTTTTGGTTATAAGGTAATAAAGACAACTTGAGCAAACAGTAAATAAATCACTTTCTCAGGGAACAAGAACATAACAAATTGAATTAAACAATCTGGACGTTTGCTAATTATTTTTTATTTTCATACCTTTATAGGCCTACTAGGTATGAATATAAAAAAATAATTAACAAACTTCCAGATTGTTTAACTAAAAGAGAGTTGTTGCGGCACTTTTGACAGCGGTGTTTCCCACGTTCCCTTCAATAGCAAAACTAGCCTTTGTTGATACTTACCTTCAATGTACAAGCACCGATCGATAAATACTTTTCATGTCCGACCCTTGATTCACTTAGTTGTCAATTATATGGATAAAGAACTAATTTTAAATGGAAAAATTTACCAATGAGAAGTGCCCAAGTGTCTTTCCACTAAATCCATTACCAAAAGTATTAGTCTGATTCATTTGATGGCATGCATTTCTTTCTAGCCCATCATGCATTAAATGACTGTTAGTAGGGAAATCGTCCTATAGATCTACCAACACCACAAAAGCACTTGCCAAAATGAAAACGGACAAGTTCAACTCAACTAGAATGCAGGTGATTGAGCGTAAAAGTGCGTAATGTGAAAGTTTGACAGAGAAAGGTGGAGACGCAGGGCGGCAAGGTCGTATCAATCCCGCGGCCGTTAGCCGTAAGCTTAGTGTGGAGATGTGTTCTGTATGGCTGCCAACGAGAACAGAGCCAATAGAATAAATAAATTCATATTTATTGTCTACTCACTCAGTCACATAACTGATTTTCAGAGGGGGACAGTAAACCAAAGGGACCAAGCCAACCTTGTAGGCACCGACGCAATCTACGAGTGAGCGATAACCAACCTAAGATCAATATTTTTTAATAGGAAAATAATAGCAATCAGTGGTATCGATAGTGCGAACACCCGCGGATCAACGCGTGAATCAACAAGGCCAATTCAGAACAACTTTGAATTTATTATGTGCCTCATTGCTAAGATGGCTCCAATATCACTGTTTACAAATTCCCAAGCCTCTACCTACGGAACACACTTAAACTGAAAATAAACACAGCCCGGAGGAGCGCGCACAGTGGTGTTGGTACATCTATACTCAATTCAATCAAGTTGGTGTAAGCCTACGGGTAGTCTATACTTACGTTGTCTTGGTTCCCCTTGTCAGGTACATGTAAAGATTCTATAACAATGATGAAATTGTCTTTCATATAACCGGGATTCTAAGTACAGCCAACCAGATCCAAGGAAGAACCACCAGACAGACAGGAGAAAAGAAACCACAAGAAAAAGAGTTAGTTACATTCCCGTATTCGTATTCAGATCACCGTTTGGAGAATACAGAAGCAAACACTTGAACTGGTGGCAAGGTCTTTGTCGTGAAGGGATTTCTTGGATTTAACCATTCGGTTGTTGCCCGAATATTGTTCAGTCAAAAAACTATTGCTGTTATAACAACAGCAAAACATGCAATCTCAAGAGGATGAGTTCCCTTACAGCCAAATTTCAATCAAGATGAAACTGTATTCAGATGAACATGACAGAACTGAAAGTAATGGTGTGAAATGTGAATATGCAACAATGGAGTGGTAAGATTGTATGACAAGGTTATGGGACTAAAGACAGGCTAAGGTCCAACCAAGTTGGTGTCAAACTACAGGAAGAACTGTTACCAACATTGGCGACGGAAAGAAACAGATGGAGAAGAGGAGTACGACAAACAGAATGGACAAGGCATTTGGGATCAGGTGGACATTCAGGGTATAACCACACATCAACACTGTCATGACATCTCCAACTAACAATATATAGTTGAAACGAGCTAAATTCCTCACGTCATTCACTTAAATGATCTTGCCATCACCATTTCACCACATTCATTATTCCCCATTCGTGTGAATTCCATCCCAGCTTCACCAGCAACTGTTAGTTACATATTATACATGTACAGAGAGTTCGGGAAGAATCAACCGACAAGACACCGACACCGAAACCCTGGAGAAAAGAAGACAACATTTCGGCCGCCGGACTTGCATTACATGCGGAGGTCACCGGGAACAGGCTGCTCGGAGCATTAACGCGGAATGTTGGATTTTCTGGGGTGAAATTTATCATACGCGGATAAGTGTAGTGTGAAATGAGACCATGTCTATTTAACCTCATTTGATGTGCGAATATTTATTATTATTTATTTTTATTTTTATTTATTTATTTATTTTATTTTTTATTTTATTTATTTTTTTTTACATTGGTCTAACTTCAAATTGATAAACTTGTCACTACTATGATATATAAAGTTACCCTAAGACTTACATTTTACTTTACCAGTACCTATGTACTGTACTCTAAATTTATAATAACTAGAAAGTGAAGCAGCCATTATGTGAAGGAATTTGTCTACATTACGACTACAGTATTTATAAATAACTACATAACATACTTTTTAACATTTGAATGGTCAAAATAGAAATACGACCACTTTTCGATGGCTGCTTATAATTGTTTAAGTCTGGGAAGCATTTAGGCTTGAGCGCAATAACTGTCTAGGCGATTGTTGAATACTAGATCAATTGCTAGATAGTATCAAAAAAAGACAAATTCCAAACTAGTAATCCAATCATTACGGCAGAAGGTACTCTGGGAGCGCTTGTTTCAAGGGGATGCAAGTCCGTTGTCCGTTACGACTCACATTAGACTGACGGCCATGGTCACCAGCGTGCAGAGTCTCGATCGTCAGCGTGAACTTCTCTTTCATGTAGAGGGGATTCTGAAATTTTTATTTTGCTTGTAAACAAAAACAAAATCACAGGAGTTTCACAGAAAAGTTACATAGTACAGCAGGATATTTTCACCTTATATCACTAATATACACTACCCAAAACACGGACATTTATTACATCCTATACCTGTGGAATACATTAGCATTACCGTATGTAGTACAGCTTCAAAAGAGTGAAAAGTGGACACAAAATTTGTTGATACATTTTCCTGCAAACAATAAAATCTTATTGGTACCTATGAAACTTTCAATGGTTGTCAAGGAAGAATACACGTACACTCCTATAATCGTACATTTGTACATTCAAAACATTTGATAATTAGCCACCCCAACTACTATGTCGTTTGTATCTGTTGTTAGTGAACCGTTTTTCAACTCGCTACACTGATCATTATGATTGAGAACTGATTTAGCACATACAAAAATCCTAGCTAGTCTGCAGTTCTCTGGCAAAGGCTGCCATTCAACAGGGGGGGCAGTCAGGAAAGCAAGCCCTTTTTTAAGGGGCGGGGTGCACCACCACTGGCAGGGGCTAAAGTGTGCAAACCCTTCATTAAATAAAACCCATTTGCGGCCGCATTAGCAGCCTTCACACAACGACAATGAGGCATGTGGTTGCTCAGCTGTTTTCTCTTTCAAGTATATCACGTAAACACCTCACAGAGCTGTAAAGCCAAGTCTGTTAGCACATCGTTTCATGGCAATAACAAGAAACTGCACTATCCAGGTAGCCTGGGTATGGTACTACAAGCGGATTGACATCACTCATCCACACATGCTAAGATTTCAATAAACAGGATTTAAAAACACTTTCTTAATGTGTGTATCAAAAACGTGTAGTAGGATGCCTGAACAACACAAAACAATTAATAATAATAATAATAATAATAATAATAATAATAATAATAATAATAATAATAATAATAATAATAATAATTTAATTTAATAAGCTTTTGGTTACAATGCTTGAGTAACAAACTTCACACATGTAGGCCTACATGAAGAAACATAGGTAAAATACATTGAGCAGGAACACAACATGATTATTAATAATGTGTTCTAGTTTATATTAGGGATGCACATATGCACATGGTAATGTCATCATGGAGCTGGATGGGGAGGAGGTCTAGCTCAAATGGAACAGCACGTCCACGATCGTGTACTTCTGGTTTGTGCCTGTTCGGCCATTTTGATCGTTATGAACAAGGCCTTGACCACTACCATGAACTGTGGTAGGCACTAGGTTACCACAGCATTCATGCGTCAGTTGAAAGTAAACAATCAAAATGGCTGCCGGTTTGAAGTGCTAACTTGTACACTGCCAACCACAAAGCTAGTCCTCCAGTACCAACGGTACTACTTATAACTCCATGATGTCACTATCAAAACAATATTATTGATAATATCGGTATTACAAATAAAAAATTCAAGCCCGTTCCGACACAGATGGAATCTCAAATGTGGTTAATGAAATTCAAAACAATACAGTCTCATGCCACTCGCTGCCTCGTTCTGTCTGTGTTGTCTTTGTTTTTGCCTCCCGCTATCGTCTAAGTTCGCTCCCAAACATAAATCTCGAGTAAGACACCTTGTGACCTATCTCTGTAGGCCTATGCCCAAGTGGGAAATACAAATTACATGTTTCGGGCAGTTTGCAAAGACTTATTGATATTTTGATTACCGATAATGACTTTTGATTATTGATTAATGAAATTTTATCAAATATTGATTATCGTGTGCATCCGTAGTTTATATATGCCGGAAGCCTACATCAACTGAAAAGTTTACTTTACTGATGTTTCACACTATAACGAACCAAGTCCTTATTACTTACCTACATTAGGCCGACCTTGTTTAACTAGTAACTAAAGGTAATCTCTCTCTATTTACCGGCAAGACTAAGCCTGCACCTTGACCTAATTAAAGTTATATGAAACTATATTACCCTTGTCTTGACCAAATATTTACATTATGACATACCAGTACTTAGATGTTTAACTTAACTATGAATAATATAAAGATTACAAGCAAAAAAGTTTGACTTGTTGGTGAGGCCTATAACATAATAATTCCTGTAAAAGGTTAGGTCTGGGCACCTTTACTGAATTTACTTGACAAGACTTGCATTACTTGGAAATAATAAACAAGAATAAAGATATATGGAATTGCTTAGTACAGATTGTGTATAATTATTTTGTAAGGAGAGAGGAAATATGCCAACAAGTGGAGCCTAATCCTATATTCAGAGGCAGGGATTTGTGGTGACCAGGTTTTAATTTTTATAATATTTGAACCTTTAGGCCAAACTATAATAATTATGGTAAGTGGTAACTCATGAAAATCCAAATTTAAGTAGGCCTAGGTATAGCTAGAAATGCATGCAATATTAATGTTAATTCATCAATCATCATTCAATAGCCTACCTAATTAATAAATAATAGGCTACCGGTAGCCTACTCTGCAAATAGGAGAATTGATTATAGGCCTTGATGATGTACTAATCCATCCTGTGATACATTTATTTTTCATATTAATCCCTTACCCAACTAAATGATGTTGGAACAAAGTTAAAGATAAAATAAAGCCTGTATAATGTACGGAGAAATAATGGATGCAATGTAATTGGTACCGTACGTAAGTAATTACAAAAATAAATAACAGTAGGACTCAACGTGTAGTCAGTCATGCACGAGGATTTAAACATAACTATTATTAAACCACATATTAAGAGAATCAGTAGCGGAAAGAGTACTTACAGATATAACAGTTCTACAATAAGGATAAGCATTCCATGCCTCTTCATGGATCTCTAGAGAGCCCTTTGGTGCTAGCAGTCTTATAAATGCTGGAACTTTACTGTAAGAGAAAATAATTCAATTAGCTTTCAATCTAAACAAGTGGATTATTACAATGACCAAGTAGATAGATAAAATAAATAAATAAATAAATAAATAAATAAATAAATAAATAAATAAATACATAAATAAATAAATAAATAAATAAATAAATAAATAGATTCGTATTTAGAGTCTACCCCCTCAGTCATATAACTGATTCTCAGTAAGGGACAGTAAAACCAAAGCGACTAAGCCAACCATGTAGGCCCCAATGCAATCGACGAGCGAGCGATAACCAACCAAAGATCGGTATTTTTTAAATAGGAAATATAGCAATCAGTGGTATGGACAGTGCGAACACCGCCCGCGGATCAGCGCCAGAATCAACAAGGCCGATTCAGAACAACTTTACATTTATTATGTGCCTCGTTGCTAGTACGGCTCTAAAGTCACTGTTTACAAATTCAAAAGACAAGAACTGATTAACTTAAGTCCTAATCAGAAGTTAAAAAACTTCTGACCTTAACGGGAATCAAACCCTGGACATTCTGCAATGGAAGCAGACGGGTCATTCCATTTAGATTCACCAGATGAGTGTTGCATCATGATTTTTAATTTTTTTCAAATTTTGCATGTTGATACCTATATGTATTAAGATTTCAAATCCAAGTTTCTAGATTTTTCGGATGAACCGTTCACATATTTTAGGCATTTGAGTGTCGCCCCGCGTAGCGTTATTTGCTTTCGTAGCTAGTAGCGGTAAATGAAATAGGTTGAGAACCGTTTGAGATATCAAAATGAAGTAAGACAATATTTCTTACTAAAATGACAATCTTTCATTAACATCACTTCAATTTTGAACAACTTTAATTTTTCTTGCATTACGAGGCAGCCAAATATTGACAACGCTTTTGGCTTTTTGGCTACTTTCAATAAATAGTTAATATGGAAGGGGTGACAACAACAAAATAATTTTTTGTGAGTAAAAACTATGAGTACATACCTTTAAGGTTGTAGAAACAAAAATGTGTTGTTTTAACCCCTTATGCCTGAAAAAAAATTCTGAAAATGGAGCAAAATCAAAAAGTACCCCTTTGAGGGTAGTTTTTCGACAAAAGGGGTAGGTCCTAAAAAAATTTCAAAATAGCCATAAGTTGCTTGATCTTATGAATTTTAATATATCAAAAATTTGTCATGTTGTTTTCCTTGGTTTAAAAGTTACAGATTTTACAAAAGTACTAAAAACCACTTAGATTTACACAACGTAAAATAACGGTAGAATATGTTAAAATGTAGATTTAGTTTTCTAATGATTGTGAAAATATCAAAATAGTGAATGTTATCATTAATCTTTTTGAAAGGCTTCATAACTTAAGTTTGGTGTTCTGATAACATGTTATTTATCTCCATGCAAAGAGCATTACTAATACAGTATTATGAGATCGTCTCGTTGCTGTCGACAACTCCAAAGGTGATATAATGCGCAGAATGTTTTCGTGTTTCACTTTCACCCATACTGAATCTTTATCTGACATTTTGAAAACAGTTGACCTACTAGGTTCTGATGGGTGAAAAAAGTCAATTTTGAAGTCCATATTTTCCACCCAAGATTCAGCAACTGATCCTAACCACCACTTGTGATCATAGACACAGGCAACATAATCCCGGAGCTTTATGTTTTTGAATACTTGCATTGAGTTCAAATCAATTGGTTTGAAACAATGGTAAGATCTTGTGTTTGGCACCCCAACTGCATTGTCATAACGTTGAGCTAGATGGTTTTCTTCTTTTACGATAGTTTCTGAAGTTAGGCTACATAGAAAAACTTAATCCCTTTGACATTTTCATCACAAAATTCGAACATCTCTTTAGAAGTCTTGATATGATTAACCAATATTCTTTGTAGTCTTGTTCGTAACAAGACGTTTAACTGTTCCACCAATCCCATCGCATGGACCTTTGCCAAGCGATATGACAAAAAAATGCCATTCAGCATAATAATTAAAATCCTCAAAGTGATGGCAAAAGATGGTGATTTTTTGTTTGTTTTTATACTGACTTGCAGCACCGTCACTAAAGTAAATAACTTTTTTTACGTCGGGAGCAAAAGATTTAAAAAATTCTAAAACTACTTTCTGAAAAAATGCATACACTGCAGTAGTAGGCCTACTATGCTGCAAGTGCTCACTGATAATGCACACACTTCTCGAAGTTAGCTCATTTTTTGCCTCATCTACCTATGTAGTAGATCACAAATGGGTGAAGTGTAGCTTGATGGTTCACCAAGTGAAAACTCTGTATCTCTTCCTGCACCACAAAAGTAAAATTTTCAGAGAAATCTCCACTTATTATGCATTCAGCTGGATTTAGAGTTTCTTTCTTTGTTCTCATATTATATTCTGCCTGTTTAGTGGCAACAAAATTATGCTTCTTCAGATCAGTGAGTTTATCTATTAACTTAGTCACAACGATCGGTGGTGACCCATTGCTTGTATTGTATATTTTCGTCCCAATTATCATCATCTTTTACGGCAGCTAATTGTGCTTCAAGCTCTGCAGGTCCAGGGCAGTTTGTGCCCTCACGTAGCATGCAGGTTTCATTTTCTAATCACAAACAAGTGAACCTAACATCTCTTCGTAACTGTTTTGTATCTTGGCTGTGTCTTATCCTGTTCAGGTTATTCCCCGCCCCCACCCCCCTCCCCAAACACATTCTGCCCAATCATAGTTAATTCCTCATCAACAAGTTCAAACTTGGTTAAGCCCCTCCCCTAGTGATTCCCCCTTCACCCTATCTTTTAGTGGCTCAGTAAGAAATTAAACATAGTCAAAGCTAACAAAGGATGAAGATCTAGACCTTCCGAATAGTCGATTTTTTTAACAGTTTGTAAAATCTGTAACTTTAAAACCAAGCAAAACAACATGACAAATTTTTTATATATTAAAATTCATATGATCAAGCAACTTATGGCTATTTTGAAAATTTTTTAGGACCTACCCCTTTTGTCGAAAAACTACCCTCAAAGGGGTACTTTTTGATTTTGCTCCATTTTCAGAATTTTTTTTCAGGCATAAGGGGTTAAAACAACACATTTTTGTTTCTACAACCTTAAAGGTATGTACTCATAGTTTTTACTCACAAAAAATTATTTTGTTGTTGTCACCCCTTCCATATTAAACTATTTATTGAAAGTAGCCAAAAAGCCAAAAGCGTTGTCAATATTTTCGCTGCCTCGTAATGCAAGAAAAATTAAAGTTGTTCAAAATTGAAGTGATGTTAATGAAAGATTGTCATTTTAGTAAGAAATATTGTCTTACTTCATTTTGATATCTCAAACGGTTCTCAACCTATTTCATTTACCGCTACTAGCTACGAAAGCAAATAACGCTACGCGGGGCGACACTCAAATGCCTAAAATATGTAAACGGTTCATCCGAAAAATCTAGAAACTTGGATTTGAAATCTTAATACATATAGGTATCAACATGCAAAATTTGAAAAAAATTAAAAATCATGATGCAACAACTTTTTTTTAAATCTGGTGAATCTAAATGGAATGACCCAGACGCTAAAATAATCCGGGGTTCGGTGATGCCTAGTTCACCTCACGACCTTTCAAACTTCCACTTCTTTGGTGGTGATTCAGAAACGCTTCTCGTCGCGGAACATTGATTCACATTGAGGTCTTCACACATGCGCTTCTGTGGTAACGTAGTGTGAAGAGCTCCAAACTTGGAAGCGCTTCTGATGTGCCACTAAAGAAGTACATGTGTGAAGCTGAAGAGGCACTAAGGGAAAGTTGAGATGATGCAGAATCAAGACACAGGCTAATAGGTACAGTAAAATCAAATTCTAACATTTTTGTTGTAAACACTTTTACATTTTTAATATTAGGCCTATGGAGGGGATGGAGGAGGGTGGAAGTTCAATTGTGGGAGGGGGGATGACAATGGTGTTTTAAAACAGCACTTTAAGGTAGACTTACATTCAAGTTATATCCATACCATTAGGTCATGATATTGATTGATGATACACTGTAGGCCTACACATGGTATGGATATCATACCTAACAAATAGTTGGACCCTATGTTTTAAGATTTTTAACATAAACTAGGAAGCTTCGCAAACGCTTTTTCAGGCGCGTTGTTGGATGAGCGTAATTGGTGCATTGAGCTGCCATGTGTTATGTGGATTTTCTGTTCTGTGAAAAAATCATCAAAAAGTCGAAGAATTTTTTTTAAATTAAATTAAATTAAATAGAAAATTACTTAAATTTTAAATTTTTTAATTAAGCATAGGCCTACTAATTTTTTTTTTAAGAAAAAAATCGTAAAATTGCGATTTTCATAGAAATAATTATCCGATTGCGCTCAAATTTCACACGAATATATTAATTCATAAAATTAAGGTTCTTTAAAAAAATCATTACGATAGGATAAAGTATGTAGGAAGTCAAAGAATTGTTTTAGGCCTAAAAAAGAAAAAACCCGTAAAATTTTGATTTTCATGAGAAATAATTTTTCGATTGCGCTCAAATTTCACAAGAATATCTTAATTCATAAAATTAAGGTTCTGTGAAAAAATCATTAAAATCGGATAAAGCATGTAGGTGTTATAGTCAAAGAATATTTTTTAAATCGAAATAAATCGTAAAATTGCGATTTTCATGAGGAATAATTTTCCGATTGCGCTCAAAAACATGTCAGTTCTAAGTTCAGAGATTTCGAAGGCATCCAGAAAGTTTCATTTCAATTGGAGTATCGGTTTAGCCGGAATCGTGTTGGCAAACACACAAAAATACGAAAAAAGGAAAAAAAGAAGAAAAAAAACATTCCGGATTTTTTTCTCCAGTGTAGTGAAATGGAATCTTTGCTACGCTCATCCAAAAATAGCTCATTCTCATATAACCTGGCCTAGAAATAATTTATTTAAGATCAATTGTTTGGCAAACTTCAAATAATGCAGACAGTGTTAGGCCCTGTTCTGTTAGTAAAAAATAAAATAAAAAATAAAGTAAATATTTAATTCAATACAATTTAATACAAATTTAAAAATCCATCCCGACCGGGGCACGGTAACTTTTTAACTTCTGAATTGTAGTTAAATTATAGATCTGAATGGATGGAACAGTAAGTTACTGCAATGGAAAACTGTTGCCTTTGAACTGACAACCAAACATTGTTATGTCATTAGCATTATCTAACGCAGCGGCAGGTATTAGCAATTTGGTTTGAGAATCGAGAAATAATAAAGTAGTTGTGCATTTTCATCATTTTGAAGATTTTCTAAATTACACTTTCCTTCTCACTAGAGAAAATAAGTAGCCTAATAATTAAATCATTTAAACCACTGACCTGTTAAATATGTAGGCATATGCACACTAGGGATCTAGAAATGTGTATACCATCAGTATTATTTGTTTAAGAATAAATAATTTAACTTAATTATTTTGCAGATGACAAACCTTGATTGAAATGATTAAGTTGAAGTAAAAACTAGCTGCATTTATTCATGGCTAAATAAAAAGTAGAATTGCATGTATGTATGCATAGGCCTTTGCTTAGCATTAATTACCATTTAATGATGTGAACATTACACCATAAGATGGAATAAAAAATGCTATTACCTAGTTGGATTTAGCAAGAGACAAGGAATGATTTTCAATTCATTTCTACAATCGGAGACCAATATGACAACCAGATAATACTATATTTTTAATTAAGAACTAATAATTACTAATAATTCAACTAGGTAGGCTAGCACCGTGATCAATTTGAACATTGCATTGAGGAACTGGCATCGCTCAGTGGTTAAATGAAATGGCCGAATAGGCCTATAAAGTAGGTCAAACCATAAATTCTATAGGCAGAACTGCAAAACACTAGCATAGTTTTAGGTTTTACTAAGGGTTTAAAACGTTAGGGGAAATGTCCCTTATCACAAAAATGGGGTGGGGAGCGTGAAGGCGGTCAATTTTCCATTCAAAGGCTGGTGTACTTAGGTCTTTACTGTAACTGTTTAGTTTGCCTTACAGATCTAGATTACAATTTAAAAGCCACATTTAAAGTTCTGATAGGTAAAACAAAACACATTGGAAATACCATATTGCTGAATTAGCTATGCTCAGTCATTAGAATTTCAATGTTATTCATTTAATAAGGTTTCTGAGAAGAATGGACTCATGGAGTGCTCTAAACAACACTATTGTTAAATTGCAACACTTGAAATAAACTGTACTAGTTAAGTCCACCATATTAACAGTAGGGGAGAGGGTGCATAAATGGGACACTTTTCACATTTTAATTATTATTTCCTCAAATTATGTTTTTTTTCAAAAATTTGAAATAGCCAACTTTAAGAGCCACCCTTTAGACATAAATTTCAGATTTTGTTGTTCACGAACTATGTCTTTTTAATTACCGTACAGGTGCAAATTAGAAAGTCGACATGTGTCCCATTTATGAACCATGAGGTTGTTAAATGGGACAGGCCTAAAAATCACAGAAATAACCACCCATTAAGCATTCTAAAGACATTATTTTATTTATTTTATTTTAAATACAAAACATTATCATTTTGTAAGCTCACGGCTATTTAACTACACCATTAACCCCCTCAAACTTCACAAAGTCCATTGCAAAAAACAAGAACGACTTGGTCCGGGCAGTCTCACCTCCTTTATTTCTAACTGTCTGCGGCAGACGTTTCAATATTTGTTCTTTATGAACATCAGAAATGTCTTCTTGCTTAGGGTAGAAGAAGCTGCTACCACCTGCGTCTTTTCTACGTAAGAATTGACATTGAAAAATGTCCTCGCTTTTTTTCCCCATAATTCGCCCCACAAAGTTGATGTTTTTCTCACTACCATCTCCGGATGAAAATTTGTAAGCCTGCCTACTTGATGTAAGCCCTAGACCTAGTTAGGGCCTATGGTAGGCCTACTTGGTGTAGGCCCTAGGCCTGGGCCTAGCCTACTTGATAGGGCCTATAGGCCTTAGCCTAGCTACTCTTAGATGGTTGGTTTAGGTCTATGGCCTAGGCTAGGGGCCTATTGGCTTAGTTCAGGCCTGGGTAGCCTAAGCCTACTTTATGGGGCAGCTATGTGGGTGAAGGGCCTTCAGTTAGGCCTTAAATAAATTTTAATGTGATACATTGGCTCTGATAACCATTATTTATCCATAATCAAGCGATTAGCAAATGTCCCATTTAGCAACCTGCATCCATGTCCCATTTATGAACCTCAAGCATTGTGGACAACATGTCCACTTGGCCTAAAAAAAAAGTAAGATAATGATGAAACCAGAATTATTTCTTCTTTCCAGTGTCTCAATTAAAAGTTCCAGAATGGCATCTTCAAATTTCACAAGGTCTTATGTCTATTTTTTATTTTATTGTCTTGGAAGGAATTTCTACTTTGGAGGTAGCAAAACAACAAAGTGGAATAACAATTAGAAATTGTCGGCCATCTTTATAATTTTTGTTTCTGAAGAAGCAGTACCACTGCTGCCAACTTTTGGTAAAAAAGCTAAACTTAGAAAAAATCAGCTTATTAGATATAGCCACTGTCCCATTTATGAACCGTCCCATTTATGCACCCTCTCCCCTAGGGTTCCATAAAATTTGTTTGAACTATAAAAATAGAAATGAATTTGCACTAACCAGAACTAGTTTCTAAAATTTTGGTTTCTCTTTTTGTTAATTTATAGCAAAATGGGGCAATAATTATTGTTAATTTTTGCTCTAAATAACCAATTTTAGCTTTATCTTTTTTAATTGAATTTTGAATGTAGCCATGTAGGCGCTATTACTATTTGCTTGTATAGATGATGTTTTGTAGGCTGCTATTGTTTAACAAGTATTTTTCTGTGAAACTGAAAGTCGCAGGATGAAATGTGTACATGTACAGCCAGGGTCATATATAAATCAAGAGGTCTGAAAGATACCTCTTTCACCGACATCTCGTGGTCAACTCTCGGTGCCATTATTTATATCGCCCTGTGAACTGCATTATCGACGTTAATAAGAAACATGGCTGCTAAAATGTCAAAGGAAAATTCTCTATTCACCAGAGAAACTATCAAGCCTAGAAGAAATATAATATGGAACGTAAAGAGAGCATTATATATCGATACCTTGGCCTTGGCATAGCATTAAGACTATGCCTTAGTTCTTATATTTGCCCTAGTTTCTAATTAATTTTGAATAATTCTATCTTGGCTGTCAAGTCTTATTTGCAAACCACCAAAGTTTGTTTTATGCTTTTGTTTTGATAAAATTTTATTTCACTTCTGACTGCCTTCTAGATATTGACTATTTTGTTGACCAAGAGTCTTTCAAAGCCTCCTAAATAATATTAATAACATCAAATAGTCTGGGGAACTTCCATCGATTGATAATGCAGTTCACAGGATGATATAAATAATGGCACCAAGAGTTGACCACGAGATGTCGGTGAAAGAGGTATCTTTCAGACCTCTTGATTTATATATGACCCTGACTGTACCTAACCAGTGAACAGTATTACCAGTTAATGCTATAAAACTGAAAAGTAAATGCTATTTTTACGGAGCCTAATTATCAGACTAGTGTTAGGCTTGGGTAAAATGACGGTTTAGAATATGAGAAGAGATAAGCCATGTACTAAACATAGAAGTACTCAATTAGTAGAATAACATGCCATAGTAAAATTGTTCAAAGGGTCAGGATCTAGCCACGGCAGGCAGGGTGAATACCCCATTACGGGCATTTTCTAGTGGGTTGGTACTTGGTAAAGATGCATTGCCGTGTAGGAGATGCACAGTATGGCAAAACATGTGTGTGTAGGTTTGTAATTTATGAACCGAGTTTGAAGCGATGTGAGGTTAATATTCATGGATAGGTACTTTGTCTGCTTATATTATTATAAACTAATTTCATCTCTGAAAGTATTATAGGCCTACTCTTTGCAATTTATATATTTTATTGACCTCTAACAACAGGTATTAACCCACAAGTGTCAGGTTACTAAAAGTAAATACAAATTACATTTATATAGGCCTACAACAAATACAATAAGAAAAACTTGAGTAACAAAATTAATGATTTGGTATATGTAGGGCATGCCTAATAACCAAAAATACAAAAAGTAGGGGAACATGCTGTACCTTGGACCACTTTTTACATTTATATGGTTTCTGGAGAAATGAGATGGTGATTTTGGTTTATTTTTTTTGTATTTGCTAGAACATGCCTTGTACAAACTTTGTTAATTTTATTGTATATGGCACTTTACAATTATTGCTATAAATTAACCATTTTAATAATTAGTGCAAAGTGGTCCAAGGTACAGCATAGCAATGTACCTTGGACCATGTAATTCGTACCTTGGACCATGTAATTCGTACCTTGAATTATGTACATTAAATTACATAGAAAATTGAAGGATAGGCCTTAAGCCTAGGGTACTTAATGTTTTCTTTCTTGTTAGTTCATATTTTAAGAGTGGGAGTGTATAGTTATATTTCTATTGACAAAAATATTATTAAGGCCAGCTATTTTGAATTATAGAAAAAAATTGGGTAGTTCTCCAGTGAAGGGAACCCTCCCTCCCCCAAAAAAAAGGAAAGTAGGTTAGGGGGTTGGGGGGGAAGCATCAAGTGCGTTGCCGTGGTCAGCTAGCCCCCCCCCCCAAAAAAAAAGTGAATAGTAGGTTAGTGGGGTTGGGGGGGAGGGCGGCGCGAAGCGCCGTGGGGGGCCTAGCTGACAACGGCAACATATTTTATGCTTCCCCCCCACGGCACTTTGCGACCCCCCCCCCCCCCCAACTCCACTAATTTCACCCTCACTTTGCCCTCTTATTTCGTGACATTATCTAAAGAAACAAAACAAATTGGCCTACCATGGTATAGAAAATGCCATGTTAAATGTACCTTGGACATGGTCCGAGGTACATTACTGTTAGGTGATCCAAGGTACAACCAAGCACATAAATTTTTGATTTCCCTCTAATTTAGTTTGAGGTTAAGTTGCCTGTTTTATGTAATTGGTATAATTATACATCAAAACATGGTTCTCAGACTGAATAAAGTGTTTTAGCAGTAAAATATCATTCAAGGCTTTAAAAAGCAAATAGTAACATGCAAAATATTTACTTTGAAAGGTTGAAAACACAATTATTTTTTTAATGATGTTAGGTTTTCTACCACCATCCCAGTTTGGTATAGTCTGACACCTAGTGGCATAATTGATAACTAGAATTTTTAGTTATTTTTTTACCACAAGATAGCAGAGATATCTTGAATGGCCCAGTACAACTATGTCCAAGGTACAGCATGTTCCCTATAGGTAGCCAACCAGTTTCTTTTATATACAAAATACTTAAAACTTGGGTATTTTTTATCCTGCTTGGCTCTGAGTGGGACTTACAAGTATGTTGTTGTTTTCAACCTCTCTGATCATATCTAACTAGACCCAACTTCTAATAAGGAGCTTTAGTACCAACCGTATCGGACTTATAGTAGGCCTATAATTAAATAATTATGAAAGGCTATTCAGACGTACGTAGGTAGGGACTACATGATGCAGTTTCGGAGAGACAGTGTCATACATATAGGGCTATGTAAACATAGCCTACCATGGAAATAAAACTACAGTGCCGGTAATTGTATTGTACTAGCTTATCTAATCACATGTCTATCAAGAGCCAAGGTGTGTATAACGAGGGAAATTATTATCATCAACATGCAACATGATAAGAATCATCCACGGGATGAGTTAAACTATTGTAGTACATGCATCTAGATAACGTAGGCTCTAGAATGAATCGTGGAAA
Source organism: Sweltsa coloradensis (assembly GCA_024449915.1). Classification (NCBI taxonomy): domain Eukaryota; kingdom Metazoa; phylum Arthropoda; class Insecta; order Plecoptera; family Chloroperlidae; genus Sweltsa; species Sweltsa coloradensis. Next base: position 1,113,676 of record JAMZAV010000224.1, read on the forward strand.
TATGCCTATGGTAAAGTGAGATAGAATTACATAGCCTACTGACAGATATAGTATTGGATTATCTTCTGGCTTCAGTAATGTGTGAGCTGATATGTTGTACTAGTGATAACAGTTACATGCGTTGTTGATGAGAGAAGCGTGATTTTTTCACACAGGGCCTACCATACCACTTGGGATTATTCTATCAAAATAGAATGTATGGGTGAATAGCCTATCTACATGGGCTCAATAATGAAAGCAAGAAGCACTATAAATACTAACTAAATTCTTAATTTTGATTGTTGGCCATTGTTCACCCATCACAGGTGTCGGACTTGGTGCATGGTTGGCTCAGAGTCAGGGTAACTTTATTTTTTAAAGCCAGGTTCTGAAATTAGTTCTGGAGACCAAGTGGATAGATTCTAAATACCAAATTGTTTATTTTATTTAACCTAGGCATAGATACAAAAATCTGCAAAATAATAAGTTTAAATTATTTAGGCCTAATAATAATTTGTTACAATGGGTACCTACTAGGGCCTTTAGATAGGCATATTCCAGGCAGACAGACGATAAATTATCACCTAAATTATCGGCAATAATAACAAATTCTCAATGCTCACTCTTCAGGTGTGTGACATGTCATTTATACTTGAACAGGAAACTACAAGGCTATTAGTAAGCGGGCCAGATCACACAGATTTTACTTGATGCATCCAATCCAGGAGCTGTCAAATAGTACATGGTCCAAACAAAAATCAAGCTGACTGAATTTCCAATAGAGCTAGCTAGGCCTATACATGTACAAAATAGTTCAAATAAGCCTAAAGTCTCGGGACCAATAAAATAAAACAAGTTTATTTGGAAGAGAGGTGCATAAGAAGCCTATAACTGAAGAACAGATAAACTGCCTTCTAGTCTACAAGTTGGCATTAAGATAGGATTACAGCACAATCTTGAGTTCATGGTGAGATATCTGGTTAGCAGATTAGCCCCATGGCACATCCATAACATTCACATTAGCCTATATCTTCTAAGCTTTACTCATGTAACACAATAACAGGGAGGCCTACTTGTTCATTAACGGGACCCCCTCCAAAAAATGTAAAAATTCAGTAAAAACATTTCAGTAGACTATCATCATAACTACTAGGTAGTAGGTACATCTACTCATCTGAGTTTTGCGTTAATGAACAAGTAGGCCCTACCCAATAAAAATACAAATCAACCTTAAAGTTATCATGGAGATAATTAGGTACAAGACAATTTAAAATCAAGGTCTAGGTAGGTAGCTTACAACTTACAAGTAGTAATAGGCTAATTTAGTTAAAAAAAAACAAAAAGCAAATATGATTGCCTCTAGGCCCACAAGAGCTAGCCTAACCTTTCTCTTTCTTTTCCAATACCGGTACTATTGCCCACTACCATTGGGAATAGGCTATGAATGACTAGGGATTTACTTTTATACCAGACCAGGGTAATTCCATGTCAAATCAACCAGGCCATTTCCGTGACCATTTCCAATTTTGATGAGAAACTTGGCAAATCTACTCTTACTAACATGTAGATTGATCGTGGAAAATTTGGTATTCCTAACGCGCTTAGTTTTTTAGTAATGCCCCGCTCAAAAACTCAAATTTGGCAACGGCATACCGGTACCTACCGTAATTGGTAAGTTTTAAACCGTTGGACGTAAAAGGCTATTTTTTTTTTAATTAAAGAGTTTTTTATCGGCAGTTTAATTTAAATATGTATTTGAATGCCTTCTTGATTGTGAAACCAGGTAAAAATCCAAATTTGTTTTGAAACCTACCGGTACCCTATTTAAGAAAAAGTAGGCCCTATCTTAAAAAAAAAAAGTGATGTTTTTAAGATGTACAAAAAAATTTGGGATGGGATGGCATTGGGATCATGATATCATAGGGTCATGCACCAAATGTGTGTTATGTGTCTGACTGACTGATTATTAAGAAGCAAAATAAGACAATAATCACGTTTGTTTGGATTGAGCAAAGCGAAGGCTTCAGTTTGACTTCGTGTTTTTTTTCCACTTACGTTACCCCAAGAAAAATAGCTCTAGTGTTTTGTTTTTGTTAATTTTTTTGTCCGTTTGTTCGCTCTCTACCGGGCAAACGGCATATGCGATCTTGATGAAAATTGGAGGGGACCTTCGAAATCTCTAAACTTAGACCTGCCACGTTTTTGGGTATAATCGATCAAATATTTCTTATGATTTTCGTACTTTTCCGATTTTTTTCATTTTTTAATGAGATATTTTCGTGATATTTGGGAAACGGTTACTCCGATATTGATTAAACTTTATGGGAACGTTTAAAATCAGTGAAGTTATAGGCTATAAGGCCCTAGTGTATGTTATGATTTTAGAGACATTTGAAAAAATATTTCTTATTTTATTTATTTATTAGGGTTTCTTTAAAGTAGTTAGTACATTACATTTTAATAAAGTTACATGTTATGATACCTACACTCCTACTTGATGCCCTTATATTAAATTAAGATAATCTATTTAAATTGAATATAACAATAATTATTTCTTACTTAGTATTAAACTATTGGTTGCCATCTTATGTTTATAATATAATTATATATTCTGTTATGCAATAAGGAATAGTTAGTTAGGCCTATATAATATTTCATAGAGAACATACAATTTTAACAATTCATCCAATAATTGCTATTACTAATAACTAATCTTTATCTAATATAAATCTATTGCCAAGTTAGTAATATGATTTTATAAACATTTTATCTTTGTACACACACGTCTGATCATAAGGTTACAATACTAAACCCATAGAAGTGTGCTGTCTGATTTGCATCGGGTTTCCTAAAAGAACGTTTTAAATTCATAAATAGCCTAATATTTTTTAGCATGTATTTGAACTTTAATTGTAGAGTTTTCAGTTTTCAAGCTAGTTGGTAAGGAATTCTACCTCTGTGTTAATATATACCCGAAAGACCTTTTCCCCCTAGTTTCCTTATTCACTTTCGGCACTGCTATATTGTTGTTCGCTACAGAGCGAAGACCTAGTATATCGGGCTTTCTAAAACAAGGCTGGATATCTGCAGGTTGGTTTCTCGTGAAATGCTTTGTAAATTCTAGTTAGGACTAGATATTTAAGCCTGGATTCGAAAGAAGGTATGTTGTTGTCCGCCCGCGTTTTTATTAATTTATTTTTGTTACTAGGCCTAATGATACGCAATGCTCTATTTTGGGTAAGTTCTAATTTCCGTAAGTTATACTTCGTCGTTACTCCTGTTATAGTAGGGCAATATTCAAGAATTGGTCTCACAAAACTGGTGTAAAATGTCACACTTTCCTTTTCTACGGAAATATCTCAGTCTTTTAAATATATGTAGTCTTTTATAGCATTTGATATTGTACTGAAATATGTTTATTAAGATTGAGGTTCCTATCTAATAATATGCCAAATATCAAATCGTTCTTTTACAATTTTTCCCCCGGTTTTTAATAAGATATTTTCGTGATTTAGACCGATTCTGACCAAACGGGTGGGGCTACAGCGCTCATATTTTACATTGACATAAATATTATGGTGATGTAGATGCCTGCAGCCTCTTGAAAGAAAAAGTAGAAAAAGTTGGTCAAAATTCATAGAAATAAAGGTTTTAATATAGGAGAAGCCTTTAACAGGTGTATAATGAACAAGTAATATCAAGTACCGGTAACTATAGAAAAAGTAATGAGATGCCACATAAAACCGTAATCATTGGACAGAAATATTCCAAAAAAAGCTCATCCATCAACGCGACTGGAAAAAGCGTTCGCGAAGCGGCCTAGTAGGCCTATGCTAAATTAGAGCAAAATCAGGCATTTTCCTTTTAAATTATTCTCTAAGTTTTAGTCCAAAATATGCAATTATTTTGACAATTGGACATTAAAATTAACGTTTCTGTTTCAACTTATAGTTGGCACCATGAAAGTTGAAAATATTATTAACGAACATGCCTAGCTAATTCCAATTAGGCCTAAGTTAACTTAATATGGCCTAAACATTCGTTCATGTGTAATACCTACTAATACGTGTTCATTTTGCTCAAAGGTACCGGTAGTGATTAGCCTACAGTGCTATTTTTATGAAATGATGGCTTTACCTTGAGCTGCTTATAGCCTATACACTACTGAAATTGAAATTTTTTTATAATGAAATGGGAACTTTTAATTTGCTAGGCCTATTTCTCAGGGTCTCCTAGGCCTACCTATAATGTAGGCTATAAATGATAGGGTTTTGATAGTGATATAAGGGTGCATCAACAAGGCCATAATGCGCCACTCTAGCCTATGATGAGTGATGATGATGAAAACCTATATCTAAGCCAATATACCATGTAGGGCCGGCCTATTGGTGTAAGGGAAAAAATTAAATAATTGAATTGAATTGATAGGCCTAGGAAAGACCCTTGCTGACTTGATCCAGCCATTGGTAGGGGAAGAAAGGGAATGTTACCGGGTACTCAACACATGGCTCACTCACTCATCTAACGAAGACTTTGGCCCTTCGTCTCGATTAGCCAAGTTGCATAAATATGAGACGTTAAGCAATATCCAATCCAATTGGCATTTTCCTAACGAGTAGGCCTATGGTACCCTCAACTAGGCTACAAGACTGTATTTGGTATGCCTACCTATTTAGGTTCAGAAATGAGAATTTTTGTTCTCTGGTTGACAATTATTGCTTAGTGGATGAGCAAAGCAAAGACTTCAATTTCACTGACCCCCAAAAAATTTAGCTCGGGTGTTTTTTTGTTTTTTGTTTGTTTTTTGTTTTTTTGTCTGTTTGTTTGCTCTTTACCGGGCAAACGGCATATATGCGATCTTGATGAAAATTGGAGGAGACCTTCGAAATCTCCGAACTTAGACTTGCCACGTATTTGGGTGCAATCGAAGAAATATTTTCGTACTTTTACGATATTTTTAGATTTTTAGTGCGATATTTTTGTAACATTTGGTCCGATTCTGACCAAACGGGTGGAGCTACAACGTTCATATTTTACATGGACATTAAGGTAATGGTAACGTATTGCTTTCTGAAAGAAAAAGTTGAAAAAGTTAGCCAGAATCCATCCCTAGAATAAATGTTTTAATATGATTTTTTTTAGGTTTATAAATAACAATAAACAAGTAGGCCTAACAATAGAAACTTGACAACAATCACCTACAATGCATTCAAAAAGCACTTGCAAAGGAAAAGTGGTCCTACGCAAACTAAAAATGGTAGCCTACTTCTTCGGTTGGTATGGACCGGTTTTTTAACACTGTTATTTTTTCAATAAAAACACTGAAAAACAACTACCGGTAAGTAGTTTTGTAACGAAAAGGATTTCGGGTGCGCTCTTATCGAATATCCTAGAACTAGCGCGGCGCACTGTAGCCAGCGGAAAGTTCGGCTAACCTAACGCAAGTAGTTTTGTAAAACCGGTCCATACCAACCGAAGAAGTTCCCTAAAAACTTACAAAAAAGCTCATCCATCAACGCGGCGGGACTTAAGCGTTTTCCTAGTTATAGTCATAGATAGGCCTACTCATTGATTAGGCCTACCCGGGTATGGTATCAAGATTTTAAAAATTAAGATTCCTAGACGCCATTCCTTTCTAGCTACCGGTACCGTCATTGACCTTACGTACCTTGCAAGGTGGTATATCTTATAGGTGTACTGGCCCTTTTTGTACTTCCCTCCCAAAAGCGGGTAGTTATCAAATGGTTCATTCTTCAAAACTTCGATTCCTTCACCTCCTCCCGTCTCATTCTTACTTGCTTCAGCAACCGAAAACAGCTGAGCAACTTGGTACTAAAACATAAAAGTACAGGAGTAAAAATTAGATCATGTCAGATCTAGGCTAGGCCCTTGACTTGGCTTATTGGATTTAACTGTTAGATTTAGCAAAACACATCTTACCTCTTCCACTGTGAGCGGGAGGGTCACTCGACTGAAACAAATAAAGAACGTTTAAGTAGACAAGCATAGGTCCCTACGTGTAGGTTTAAAGCATCATTAACAACTAGTTCTAAGGCGTGAGGCGTAAGTCGTAAGAAATGCTAGCCGTTTACAACAACCATACCATTTTTCATTGCTCCTGTGTATTGCGCATGCGGTACAGTCAGCTGTGGAATGAAATAAGCAGGAGTTCGAAAGAAACCTGTCGTAAGAATTGGATTTTGGGCAATTCGTTACGACATAAACCATACGCCTTGCGACTTAGAGCGTGTTGTGAACGTTCTGATTGAAACACATACTCGGCAATACAAAATATTACGCCTTGGGCCTTGCGCCTTAGGTACACCTTAGAACTAGTTGTGAATGATGCTTAATGTAACCCACTAGTGTGCCGTGGATTAGGTCGTTATGTTCACTTTTGATTGAAACAAAAAACTGTATCCAATTGGCTGCAACCCCAGTGTAATAGGCCCTACCAGGGCTTTTAATGTAGACATATTGCTTATAGCTCAGGGTTGAGACAGAGCATCTAGGCCTATGCCCCACAGGCTCAGTCTAACACAAGGTAGGCCTAGGCCTAGGCTAGGCTAGGGCCTAGTACCTAGGCCTAGCTAGTGCCTAGGTAGACCTAGGAGGACCTAGGCCCTAGTGATGTCATAGGCCTATGCTTAGCCTATGCCCTACCTCTGAGGCATAAATCGTAGGTATTAGGTCAAGGCTAGGCCTAGGTAGGCCTACTAAGGGCTTAAGCTTGGTTTCAGGACAAGACAAGTGAAGGCCCAGTCTAGCAAACCGGTTGCAACATCTATCAAGGCCCTATTTTAGGCCTTGCCTGCTTTTAGTTTGGATCATATTCCTAGGCCAACACGTCGTCTGCCAAAATGACACCCAGTTGCCTGAAAATCCGCCTAACCAGTCTGCGGTGCGGCCTGTATAATTATTACCATATAAAATAAAAAGTAAGGTTAAACTAAACTTATACTTTACACTATACTGCACAACTCTGTAATTAACTTACAATTCTTTGATCAACATCCTAGAATCGTTTACACATGAGGCGAAGAGACAAAAAATTATCAGCAGGCCTAGGCTACTTGACACTCGGCCACCTAAAAAGCACTGAAGTGATATCTTTTCTCTTCCCTCACCCAGTGACTCAGTAAGTAGTAGAAGGCCATGGATGACGTCACATCAAATCATATCCGTTTTTCTTCCAAAGAGATTAGAATACAAAGATGCAACTAAAATCAATACTCAAAAGTAGACTTCGACAACACATCAATCAATTTAAAATCAGTAAATACTAACAATTACCCAACTTTAAAATTAGGTTAAAAAATGTTACATGAATTATTGAAGGAATTGGGTGGGAAATTACGGGAAGAGGCGTTTTGAGATGAATCCATACAGAGCCACACCCCCACCACCCTCATTTGATTCGGCCCGCTAAATTTGAACTGTTTAGTCTGTTAACCCTGACCATCTATTGTAAAATATAAAAAATTAGGAACTCTTTCGGTTGGTATGGACAGTTTTTGATCAGTAGGTACTTTAGGTTTAAAATAGCGACGTTAAAGGTTTTGGAGGTACTTTAGACTTTAAAAATAGCGACGTTAAAGGTTTTGAAGGTACTTTAGATTTAAAATAGCGACGTTAAAGGTTTTGTAGGTAGGCCTACACATAAAAAAAAACTGTCCATACCAACCGAAAGAGTACCAAAAATTATTGTTTTTTTTTTTACTTCATCAAACAAACATGCCTTTTAGAAATTTTGTTTGAAACTTTTCTTTTTTTTAAGTATTTTAGTTATAAAAAATTTGGATTTTGAATATGTACAGTAATTACCTACTTTTTTATTTTTTTAAAAAAGATTTCAGTTCAAGAACAAGCATCTTTATTATTCAATTTTTTTTTTGAAAATCTGATAAAAAATGGCAAATTTATATATTTTTTCTGATTTTTATATATTATTTTCAAAAGTCCACTATTTTGTTTTTAATTTTTTACACAAAACGTGTTTAAAAATTATGTACAAGGCGTAAATATTGTCCTATGTGAACGTGCGATAGCTCTACGTTCTCAGGAGCAGTGGGACTCAAACATCCCGTCAGGCTTATAGTGCTATGATCATATCCATGTTAATGCTATACCACAATAAAACTAAGGGACTTGAGAGTCCCGTCGGTCATTAAAGGGTTCAACATTAAAATTTTGTATTATACAATATTACAATTGGTTTATTGTCATATACTTTTTTTTTAAATTCTCGTGACCATTTTGTTGTGTAGAGGCTGGCAGACACCTTACTTGGGGCATACTGCCCTTATCTGCCAACCTTCCTACTTAGCCTAATAGTTGGAAAATAAATAATAAATAAATAATCATATTTCATGATTAATAATCATGAAAATGAAATAAAAAGAATTAATATGACGTTGGCTGCATGTTCACCTGTGTTTGGATAGAACTCCTGTTCCTTCCAATCCATGTCCCATCCATTCACAATAATTAAAACATGTACGTTCATTCAAAAATACGTTTCTTGTCTTGTTCTTCAACCCCACATCCCACATACTGGATCCGAAAACCACTAATCTATGGAGGAGGTGCTTTCAAAGTAGGTCATACCCATAGGCACTATTGCTTATACCATGATCATAATAGGTAGTGTTATGTAACATTTTTTAAATTGGAAGTACCCAAATTGTAATTTTTGGGGAGCTGTTCTAGCAGCCAAAGGCCACAAAGAGGCTCTTTGTAGTAATTTCAAAAAGTGTGTATGACTTTTGAGCATGAGAAAATTATTTGAAAGGTTGTAATGTACTTTAATGTTGCCCCGAGTACCAGTACATCCTTTGTAGACAACCTGGCAATGTTTCAAATTTTTTCGGTGAATACTATTAGAAGTCAAATAGTGGTCCAGAATGTAGGTACATACATTTTGTATATTTTTTTCTGCCTAGATTGTCTGGTTGCCACCCACTGGTAGAGCTTGCAACTTAAGTTGGGTGTCCTGTAAAATTGAATCGGTTATTTGAGAAACAGATGTAACCATTGTTCTGAGTAAAACGCATAAAATGTGCATTTAATACCCTGAAGTCAAAAATTGCAGTTTTTTATGTAGTAATGTAGATGTAGCATAGATACATTGATTTTTGTTGATATTGATATTTATGAGCACGTAATTTCATAATTACTAGGGTGTAATTAGCGTGGACTTATTTCGTTTCTCAATTAAATGGGGCGGGTGTATATCAAATTAGTAAAATTAAGGTAGTATCCGGTAGTATCATAAGTTTTTATGATTGTTTATTATAGTAAACATAAAACTACATTTTTTTGAAACTTTGTTTGATTAAAATTTCTGTACAATGACTCATTTTTTTTACTGAAAGTGACTTGTTCCGTTTCTCAAATCAATACAATTTTTTCTTCAGAACGTATGGACAAACTTATTCGGTTTCTCAACTCAAAGGGAAAATTGATACCTTGTAATATACACAGGCATAGTCGAAAAATATTTCGTTTCTCTACTAATCGATAGGTCTTGAAATTCTGAAGAAAATGGCTATCTTAACTCATTTACGCAATTTAGGTGACTTAACCGATTCAATTATTGTGATCAGTTTTTGACTAGAACTATTTCAAATAATTATATGGCCAATATGATTAAATATTAGAGTCAAGATCTTTTGTACTTAATTGTTATCAAGAATTGAACACAAGAATGAAGATTTGCGTTCGATGGTTTCTTCCACAAAAGTTTGATTACTCCCTGATTTTTGGCAAACCTCATATTTGTTTGAGTGAGATCGTCTAATAAATCAGTTTTTCTTTTCGTTTTTAATGTTTTTTCCCCACCACTTTTTTAGGCCTATTTGATTAATTATTAATTAATTGCATTAAATATCCTTTTTGAATTTGTTACAAAAATTGTTGTGTTTTAATCATTGTTGTTGTAATATTACTATTTCAAATATTTACTTAACTGTGTAGTTCATTGTTGTGTCTGCATCTATGTAATTTGATTTATTTAGTTGTGCTCCTTTGCAAAGCATTCTTGTAACTGAATAGGATAATGTCAAATAAATAAATAAATAAATAATAAATAAATAAATAAATAAAAATAAATAAATAAATACAGGAATTCATCAAGTTAGGCAATCTAGTGGTTTTTAATTGGACATTTAACATTAGTAAAAAAGTCATCCACAGGTCATGATTAGACAAACTTTGTTAAGTTTGTCAAGCAAGGTAAAACAATCTTTTATAGTCACAAATAGAATAGTAAAAATTATGCAAAAAAGCATTTTTTTTAAAATTTGACCAAATTCAGAACACAAAATCTTTTGCAAATGATTAACAAAAATATAATGACACATGCACCCTCACCTCGGACAATTGGCCTTTTCATTACTATAGAATAGATGTCAAAGTGGGCCAGTATCCACAGTATCGACATAATTTTGTTTAAAATCTGTTCATAGTTTACACTTTACCATGCCCAATGCCTAATTTTGGGTTCTGCTTCCGCTCTATTGGCGTCTTGGAATCGGATAGAATCACAATATTCTTCATTTTAAATTATGTTAATTTCATGAGTGCAATCTGAAAGCAATATTGAATACAGTATGAACAAGGTTTAATACATTCTAAACTTTGCATCGGTTGAATGTGACTTACCAACCGTACACAATATTCTATGTCCAGATCAAATTGTAAAATACTGTACATTGTGAAAATTTAATTTCAAATGTTAATTTAATGGATACTTTATGCTAGCCTGGATGAGATAATACAACAAACTTATTTTGTATGCTATGGTTATTTTTCAAAAGCACAATACAATACCTATGAATGTTTGATACCTTGCAAATTACAACACTTGCAGGTCTCGACAGCCCTGGTGAAAACTATGCACGGATATTCACTTAAAAACAAAATTACATCCTCTTTAATATGTACTACCCGTTACCACCACCCCAGTCTCATCTATCTTCATAGTCCGCCCATTCTACAAGGTCATCCTGTACATAGCTTTAGGTTACCTTTGCTGTTCTTCTATCTTCATCGCCGTCTGCGGTGGCACATACAATTAGGGCGCTGATCTGAAGCGTATGGGATGGCTCTAAGCGGACGTGTGTTTGAATCCCGCATAAGGCATGTTTTTTTAAAGATTGTCCTTCATCATCTTTCACCAATCATTGTCTCCAACAGCCTTAGTGCATTACTATGAGACAATAATAAGCAACAGAAATCATCATCTATATCTACCTCATTTACAACACTTCCCCTATGCCATTTTGAGCCACTTATCATATTATTATTGAGGAGGTATATATAGTTTTGAGAAAGGATACAAGTCATTTTCAACAGCTTTAGGGATGGGCAAACGTTCGAAAATCCCTTCAAACAGCTTTCTTTATAGTTCGGTTCTAGTTGGTGGTTTACAAGAATTTCAAAATTACTTCCTTCTTTTGAGTAGGCCTATACCTAGCAGAGGCAATATAATTATAATGTTCATTAAAATAAATTTTGACACCAAAATAGGATGTGATTGTTGTGGATGATATTTTTTTGATTAACAGTGTTATTAAACAGAAACAGATAATAAAAAAAAACAGATTTGTAAGAGTTCAGTTTCGAGATCAAGCTAGGAAGTTTTTTGGTTCACAAGTTTGAGTTTGGTGTTAAAACTAAAAAAATCAAGGTTCACCCATTGCTAAACAGCTTACCATCAAGGTTGGATGGAACAAAGAAAAGAACCGTACATTCGACTAATATACACAACACAACCCACAAATTCATCTGCTTACATCACATCTTAAGCACTCAACATTGCTGATAAAAACAAAAATAAATATAAGTTTAGACAGGAGAAGGGTTGACAGGTTGGGAAAGCATAGAGAACATAAAGCCCAGCCTAACTAAACTAGCCGGTTGGCCTTTTCCACACTTTCTAAAATAATATAAACTGGATTAACATAAGTAGTACATATATTTAACTTGCAACACAGACATTTGATACATCATCAAGACAATAGGGTTGTTCGTTTGCTTTAACATTATGTATACACTGGCTCGTTCGTTTGCTTCAGTGTAACAGTCTTTGGCATACACTAGTTAGTGCCAATAGCCAGTCAGTACTCACAACGGTACTTTTGAGTGTTTACACTCAACGAACAAACCATTATGTTACTCCAACAGTACCGGGTAGTTTTATTTAAACTATATTATCACTGAACATGTTCAATGGTCAAACCGTCAGTGGATCCGTCGTTTGAAGCACGAATCTACAGTTGCATACGATGAATTTGATTGGTTCGAATTTTGAAGTCAAACTTTTGGATTGTAGATCTATTCACTTTTTCACAATATCTTCCTTCTTTTTACATAACATAAGTTCTTGCAGGGACTACTACTACTACTAGAGCTGGGTCAAAATATTGTTTCCATATAGCGGACTCTATGATGCCAATTAATGCCAATGGATATGGAACAGTTAATTCCAAAGAATGCTAAACAAAGTGGGAAAACAAAAACAATACCTAACAAACTAAATAACTAACACAAATTTATTATTGTCAAATCAAAATCAAAAATGGCCAATTAACAAAATTTCAAATTTCAATATAGCCTAGTAGGCCTAAATCGGAAAATAATTATAAAAATAAATAAATTTTTATTTAATCTACCCACTGAGTTATGTATCCGAATGAATCAAACAGTAGGCCTATGTCATAGACACCCAGCCCTAGCTACTGCTATGGGAATGTTTAGCGCTCAAGGTAGGTACAAATGTGTTCTAAGCATGGAGGATGGCGTCGTAAGATTGGAACACGCCGGGTGCAACGTCCAGCGCTCGAGACTTCAGAGATAACTGCAAGTAGAAGAAGAAACGATTCATTACCAGGTGCATTGAGGCTTCAGTTCAACTGGGATGGAAAAATGGAAAGTGGATAATGTAGATCCATAATTAATTATGTTTAACCCATTGGTAGAGGTAATGAGAAATGGTGATATAAAAACCCAAATTTCGTTTTAATAAACCCAAATTTCGTGTTTTTCGCGATTTCATTTAAATTGTCCAAAATGTACCTAAACAAAAAAAAATCATCTAACAAAAAATCCATTTTTTTAAAGGAGATCTTTAGTAGGGATGACATCGATTCCAAAAAGTTAGAATCGATCATTGTGACCCAAAATTCTATTCAGAATCAACTCCCAAGACAAAAATAAATATTTATACGTGCGCCATTATTTTGGTGGACTATTGCCGTGGAGTCCGTGATACGCGCCGTTATTTTGGCGGTCTATTTCCGTGGCGCCCGTGGGGCCGTGACGTCACGAAACGATGTGCCGCCTGCCGCGCGCGTAATGTTCGGTCTGGATCGGCACCTCCACCATCCCCCCAAATTTTGAGCTCTAAAATGTTTAATTTCGCGAGTTAACCACTTGCCATACTACCACGTCTGCCAGACGGGTGCGCCACCCGTGCCTAGCCATACTACCACGTCTGTCAGACGGGCGTCAGGGGGTGTTGCTTTGTCAATAGTGGATGGCATGTGAAACAATGACTTTTGAGGAGAATAAATTTTTTAATATAGGGCCTATTGTGTTTTTTAGAATATTACAAATTGTGGGGATTTAAAACAAAATGGGGGGGGGAATTATCCTGGGAATTATCCTGGGTTCCAAAGAGAGGGGGGAGCAAAATGTCAAGATCGGATGAGAACCAATCAAATTATCTAAAAGGCTTGACTAAATACCCTAAATTTTTTTTTTTTTTATATAGTATGTCATCCAAAAAATGGGGGGGGGGGAGGAAGAGGGGCTTTGTAGACAGTGGGGGGGGGGGATGAATTACTTTGGAAGGTGTTTCTAGGTGGCTAAATATCAGTATCAAATAAAATCCAAACAAAATATGACCTAAAGATAATAATTTTTTTTTTTTTGGGGGGGGGGGAGTTGGGAAAAATGAGGGGGATGGGCAGAGGGGGAGTAGTCTGAAAGCGGTTGGTGATGTCAAGGCTGGAAAGGATTACCAGATGGGGAAATAATTTTTCATTTTCAATTGTTTACTTTTTTGGAATGATAAAAATATGGGGGGGGAGCCCCAACGTGTGTTACTTGGGGAGTAGGGGGGGGGGGGGTTATAGAGACTTATGTCAATATCGGAGGAAATCTGCCAAAAATTTCCATTTAGGGAAATGAAATACTAAACTTGGTCCTATTTTTAAGATTTCACTAAATTTTAACGAAACACTATGGGGGAATGGGGGGGGGGGAAGGGGGAAGGGGGAGGGAAAAAATTTCGGGGGTTCTAAAATGTCAATGTGGGATAAGATTTTAAAAAATCCGAAAAAGGGAAGAAAATTTAGAATTTATTTTTTCCCCATAATTTCGATTTTAAATAGTATTTCATGGCAAAACAAGTGTGTATTAATGGTATGCTAAGGGGTTAATTCGCGTTTTGACCAAATTTATACAATTATGTTCGTTATTTCGCGCTATACACGAGATTTCGAGAATTTCGCGTTTTCAAAATGTGGTTTTTCCATCTCTTAATGATGTAATTCGTCGACAATACTACATTTTATTTTAGGAAATAAAATGGATATTTAAAAAAAATCGCGAATTTCGTTATCACCATTTTTCACTACCTCTACCCATTGGAGTACTTTATACAAGTCATACTCGTCCATTTTTGGGGGGAACTTTTAAAGGGTGCAAAGAATTAAAAAAAAAAAAATCCTATTAATTTTTGAAAATTAAATTGCTCCAAATAAAAAAAAAAAAAAATGTTCAAAAATTGTTGTTCAAATCTTGTAAATTGCATGGCTAGTATGATTTCTATTTGTGATCCAAAATCCAAACGGATGGAAAGAAATTTAAAATAATTGCAGTAATTTAAAAAAGGCAAAGGCTAGGGCCTAACATGCACAATTTTAAAACCCCAAAAATGTTACACATGAAAAAATCAGAAAATAATTCTTACCAGAAACAAAAAAAAAGTAAAAAAACTGTTTAAACTTAAAATAATTGTCTAGAAAATTCCAAATCCAAAATTTCCCATTTTTTAAAATCTATTATTGCTATGCAATGTAGTAGACCTACTAGTAGTGTACAGGGTAAATCTAAATACATAGGCCTAGGACACATTGAGAAGTAGGCCTACGTATTGTTATAATGAAACTACAGCACACTAACAAGTAACAACCAAACTTGTGTCAACTCCGATGAGAGCACACGTTGAAACTTCCATGTTGCAATGACATGTGTAGGAGTATAAATAAAATACTTGTACTAAATTCTAGTAAAACCTACTTTGTACGTTTTCGAAAGGGGCGAGGGCAAAAACCGCAATAATAGTACCATATTTTTTATTGTAAGCGGAAGCCGGTTGTCAACATGCCGGTTGTGAAAGTACTACTACCGTAGTGTGAAGTAAGCTTACCGTAATGTTTGGGTTGCCGGGCTGTATCTTTAGCTCATTGAGAACCCAGATTCCGTTTGTGAGCTTGAGTGACTGATATAACATATCCTGCCCCTCTACGTTGCGTTTGGCTATTGTGAACACGTTATTCTGCTGCATCTTTTGCACAACAGCGTCTGGAACAACATTATCAATATATTGAAAGTTGCAACACTTACAAAGAAACATTTCTGTTACTCATTAATTCAAGTTCTTGATTTATTTCATCTTATTAATTTCTAAAATAAAATTGGGAAACATACCCGCATTGCACTGTACGCTAGTGAGCGTGTACTGCATCTCGTTCTGTGCGGGAATGTCCTTCCACGTGGCGAGGAAGACTCGCTTATCCATCTGTCCGTCTTCAACGAAGAACACGTTCATAGGGACGAGACACGCAAAGTAGAACACGTCGATGCTGTTCTTGATAGCCACCTGAAATACCAAGCCACATTGTCCATGGTACAAATAATTATATTTGAGGATGCTTTTTTTTGCTAGATAGTAGGCATATAAAAAAAGAAAGGAAGGAAAAAAGAAGGTGAGGCCAAGGAAGAGGTGGAAGAAGACCACAGTTGGGAATCTAGAGGCAAGAGTTGAGAGTTAGTAAGATGTGGAAGAGATACGACTGTGGGAAGATTGAAAAAGTGGAAGAATTTTGTTGCAAACCCTAACAAGAAACATAATAGGGAATATTCCACCTCCGCCAAATACTGTACGAATAGATTTTTTAGAAGAAGTATTTCGTCCCGATTACAAATATGTACTTTGTTTTTCCGTGGAAATAATAATCCAGTGATTTATAGCCGTTTTAAAAGCAGCAGTTTTTTTAAAGCGGCAAAAAACGACTGTGACGTCAGAAACTGTGTTGATCCAACGCCGTCTGATAAACATACATCCAGACCAAAGATGTTGGAATAGTATTATAGTAGGATCGAGATATACATCAAGACGGCGGTGTTTTAAACAAAGCAGCGCCTAGCGTAGCCTACAGTAATGTAAACAGATGGCGGACATCTTGCCGGAAAACGAGGAAAGTTGACATTGCAATCAAAAAACAAAACTGAAACAGTCCTTGGTCTAGGCCTAGACGTAGAAAATTATTTATAATACAACAGTCTAGGCCAATCGTTCCTGTAGGATATAGGCATTGGTATGTGAATACTAAAATTACTCACTTGACAAGCCCTAGGTTTAAAACTTGCCAACCCTAACCTGCACTTCCGTGTTCTGACCCACATCCCGCACAAAAACCTTACTTTGATCACTAATTAAGCCCATTGTAGATAAAGAATACCATGATAGTCCTAGGCTATGCAAAAATTCAAGACAAAATGCTCGTTATTCTTTATCACAATGATCTCGCGAAATCTCCTGTCACATACGAAAAAAGAAAAACAAAAGACGGTTGGAAATGTACATCCTGTGGAGTTGTTTGTGTTGAGCGGCATGGGCGAGCACCGCCGTCTGTATGTAAATATGTACAAACATACGTACATTTAGTTTCCAATTGGCCTTGACTCAACACAGTTCTGACGTAGTACCGTCCAAAGATGGCGACGCTCGTTTTTGGCGCGCAAAGTGGGGGTCCAATTTACTTCTTGTTTAAATACACAAAAACATTTTTTTTAAATTAAAAAAAGTGCAGTGACTATTAAGACATGAATAAGAATTAAAATAAAATATAAAATATCAAGTGGAATATTCCCTATTGAATAATGAAAAATGATATTTAAAAAATAATAGGCCAAATGTAAAATAAATAACAGTGCATGTATTTAGTCTACCCACTGATGACTCTCTCTGTGTGAGCATGAAAAGGGAAAACAAACAATACTTGTGGGAAAAAATGAATACAACAAGTTGTTATTAAAGGGTATTAATTAGTGATGACGACGGTTAAGGTTTCTCTAAACCGGTTAATTTTCAAAAACGCGTAAATCACGCATTATCGGCGCTTGCTTCGTGTTGTGCAATCGCAAGCGGGAGTAATCAGGAGTAACATCAAGCACGGATTACGAATCTGCTGATGTGGCATATCTGCGTAGTGTCACCGATTTCGGATCGTAGGCAGCTCAAGGTCTCTTGCCTCGTCGCTATCTCAGTGCCCCCACCCCCTCATGCCGAACTTACGTAATCAGTTCATTCATTAGTGCTCGCGCCCGCCCGCTACGTATTTTATCTCTGAATGCTGTCAGTGTCACGTAATAAATATTGGACACTTAAATAACGCCGTTGAATCTTTAAAACATGCTGAAATCGTACTTCACAGAGAACGACCTTCACCTTCATAAAGACTGTCAAAGACGAGTATAGTGTAGCCAGCATTGTTAACAACATCTAGGCGACCGAACTCGCGCGGGAAGGGGAGGGGTATTTATTCTGTGTATAATGTGTTCCTTGAAATAAATCGCACAAGCGGAAAAAAACATTTTGAGCAGCTGGAAATTCCATCAAATCTTCCAGACGTAAAAATAAACTACAAACAACATTTTAATCTTTTTACCTCAATTCAATGTGCACAGGCCAAATTTATTACCTAGTAAATAAAATGCAGTAAAACCCCTATGGATTGTTCCCGCATCGTCCGTTTTCCCGCCATGATCGCTATATTTGAAAAGTTTTTGCAAAAGTCCCATTTACATAATGTTAAAAATTCCCGCATCCACTGTTCCACAATCGATCGTTTTCCGCGCCGTATCGTTCAAAATGTTGTGTTTCTCAGTGTTAAATTTACCCTAAGCTAAGGCATGCATCATTTTCGCCTTTTTGAACACCGACCGACGAAGAAGCCACCGAGCGCGATCTTTTTTGTGAAGGTTCACTTCCCCACCCCGCCCGCTGCCTAGGAGACCGGTTACCCCTCCTCCCCCACTCGCGCTGCCAGTGATGGACACGGCTCGGCCGGCCAGCTCAGACAACCAATGTTGCACCACAGATAACAGAGTACACTCCTCTATTTATCTGTGCCTCTATTATCTGTGGTTGCACTCTCCAGAAGTGCCGCGTTTTTCTTACGCAATAATAATTGCAAGATCATTGTTTTTAATCAATGATGCTGTCAATACAACACTTGTGAAACGGTTACTGAAGACTGCAGTCGATTTTGTCACATACAATAAAATGATCACATGGCATAGAAACATAAAACATGTACTTGAATCATGCTCATTCAAGCTCGTCGGGAAAAGAGGGCGGTAGTGAAGTGGGTAGGCCAGGTCAAGTATCGGGTTGCATTTGTCGGCAGTGCTGAAATACTACGATCGTATGGGTGGGAGGGGGAGGGGGGGGGGCGAACGAAGAGCCACTCGACCTTCTCACATTGCCAGACTGCTGCTAATGAGGGGCGAGGAAAGGGACTGCATTACCCATGTGGTCGGCGGAACGTGTTGAGCTGTCAAAGCGGGCGGCACTCGGACCAGTAAATAACAACAGGGCAAGGTCGGTTCTCTTTATCTCGCGCGCGGTAAATACAAAGAAAGAAATTTCACATTACATCGCCAATAAATTATCCGGTTAATGTTCACGTAACCGGTTACAAAAATTAACCGGTTAACGATTAATTGTCGTCATCACTAGTATTAATTATGCATACAGGGTTTCCCAACTGAAAACCAGTTAAGTATGTAACTGAGTACAATCCAAATAAAATAAGTTATTTTATTTTATATTTTTTGCATTTATTACATAGGGTAATTACTAATTCTTAGTGACATAGTGTAGTTAACTTTATTCAAGCCTAAAGTTATAAATAGACCTATTGTTTTGTTTTGTTTTGTGATTTTATTATTTATGGATGGTAAAATTTAAAAAAATTGCTTCCTTGAGTTTTTTAAATGATATGAATGAATAATGAATAAATGATGTTGTATGAATGCATAAATGAACAACAATATAATTATGTAGGCATAGGCCTACCACACAATGTTTCCAACAAAATTATCTTTTCCACTCCATTGCTTCAGATAATTAGTTAATTCCTACATATTATTGCATTACCCAAGGTTGGTAAATTGAATGGAAATTATTCAAATTAATTAGTATGAGATTACCTGTAGTTGTGAATTATTAGACTTTTCAAGAATAGTATTTAATTAGGTACTGAATTGATAATTATTAATTACACCATTAAACAAAAACATAACATGATAATGAATGTATGCGTAACTAAAATTACGGTTGTCGCTCAATATGAATTTGAATATCTATATTATTAATCGCGCATGTTCAATCGATTATCGATCGATAACTATCCAATATTTTTTACGTTGATTGATAATTGAATAAAAATTAGGACTATACTTTCTTGCATACTGATGCGGATCTTGGACCTTTTGCGAGTGCATCCTTTTGTTCCTTCTATTTGCTCAAAACAGGGGTTTTCCACACTAGTGACGTCTTTCACGAGAGCGCGTAGCCTCCCTCCCACGCGTGGCTGGCCAGCCCGACGAGAGCGTGCTACGTAGTGTAAACAGATGCTACCCGGCTCGTGTGTTGTCTTTGAGAAGGTCGTGCTTATGTCGTGCTTCTCGGAAATCTTAGTTCTGTGAAGTTTCATTCCAGCTTTTGTTGTGATTGTCGTTCATTCATTTACGAGATATTATCAGTAACTATTCAATGCTCCGATATTTATTACGTGACTAGATGAATATTCAACATTACTTTGGAAGACAACGTAATATTAACCTGAGAGAACTGATAATATAATACTATCGTAGCACTACAGAATGAAGTAAAGTGATACCGGGGGGGGGGGGGATGTATCTTGGTAGATGCTTGTGTTGACCTTGAGTGGCGTACTACAATATACGTATATTGGTTGTGACAAGGCGAGGTTCAGCAATCAGTGCCTGCAGGGACAAGTGAGGCTGCCCAGCAACACACGCACGCCATGCAAGTTGCCTACACTGCAGCAGGACAGGGGCAATGCGTTGCGCTTCAGACTTCGCACCTTACGCGTGTTGTAGATCTCGCAGTGGACAAATTTTTCATGGAATAAAGCGATTAATGTCTTGACTGGAAATATTTTATAAAATTCTGCAGAGAGAGTAGTTAATTACAAAATTTAGGAAGGGCGAGCTATTCAATTATCAATTTATCGATAATCAATTCGGGAAGACTGAATCGATTATCAATCGTTTCGGGAAATAATCGTATCGATCGATATATCGATTATCAAACGGCAACCCTAGTTAAAATATAATGGGAAGTTAACCGGTACGTGCTGCCTGGTACGAGCGGGTACGGTTTAAAGCTGCCCAATAATATTGATATATGAAATCCACATTGCGATCACAAATTTTGTTTTTGATAAGAAATAAAAAATAAAAAAATGTTGCCGATATGTTTATCAATAAAATATAAAATTTCAGGTCATGTAAGCTACTACTTGTGGCTTTGTGGTACTAACTGATTCTTCCAATATCTACCACTAGAATTGGTAAATGACAGCAAGGCCGCCATCAAGAAGATCTGTCAGATGGAAAAATGTGAAGAAGACTCCCTGTCCCTTAAAAAGAGTTAAATCAAGAATGTGATGCATGGAAAAGTGCTAAAAATTTTATGGGCGCCCAGCCACTGCAACATCCTGGGCAACGAGAAGGCCGACGTGCTATCCAAGTTGGGCTCGAAGAAGTCTGCCCCTGACACGGCGAGTATCTCCTACAACTCTGCCAAAAACCTTGCCAAGGAGGGCCTCAAGACATCCTATGGAAGACTTCAAGAGGCCAAGATGTATCACAAACCATGGCGGGACGAGGTCCTCAAAGGGCCAGACAAATCCTGGACAAGAAAGGTGGCAACAACGCAGTTCCGGCTGGCCACAAAAAACGACGTCCTGCAGCACCACCTGAGTCGATTTCAAATCACAAAGGAACCAGCAACTTGCAAACTATGTACATAACATCGGGTTTTCAGGACAGAGCGCACCTCCTCAGCTGCGCCGTACTTAAATCTAACATTGACGCCCTGCCAAATAGCCTGAGCGGGCCAGAGAAGGAAGCACATATACATGGATATTATTGGATAGCTAGGAAGAAAAATGATTGAAGAATCAAGCTTTCGGCATACGGGGGGAAAAAAATCAGACGATTCTCAATATTGATATTGGTTCCTCTCTAGAAATAATAATACAAACCGCTGCCTGACCTGTAGGTTGTTGAGTGGCTCCATGCGCTGCACCTGTCCCGAGGTTGCGAGCAGTAGGGAGCAGTCCTGAGCCGCGCCCGGCTGTAGCGGACTGGGCACCGCGAGCGGAGCCGCGGGACTCAGACCGAAGCTGTTCTTGTTGAGCTGTATCGCGAAGCCAGCCATCGCCTGCATCGCCTTGTTCGTGAAGGTGAGCTCCATCTGGATCTGGCCGTTCTTGCGAGCGAAGGTGCCCCAGACGTCCATGCCTTTGCCCTTCTCTGCGGGTAGCCAGTTCACCTTGGGGATGATATGAGAGGCGGGAGCAGAGGTGAAGCCGAAGATGTCGCCTAGTAAGCCGGTGGTGGTTTGTGTAGTGCTGCTCACGTCGCCCAGCTGGAAGTTAAATCCAACACATCTTGGATATAATAATATACAACAGATCATTTAAATATTTAAGCTAGACAAATACTATTAAACAAGTAGATAGGCCTAAGATCAAACTATTTAAGACTGAGCGTTGCCCGTTATACACCCAAAACACATTCCACGTTTTTTTTAAATTTTTTCTGGTCATTGTCATTCATTACCTTGAGAATATTCTGCTCTTTAAATATATAGCCCAGGAATTATAGATTTTGACATCAACATCTTTAACCTAAAGCTGATTTTTGGCACACATGTAGCATTTGTCATTCTTCAAACGTACAGAGAGTTCCCAAAAGCACAGACGCTTGCTTCCTCGGCTATCGCGCCAAAGGGCTTAAGTCACACTGTCACATAAAAATGCTTGTAAAACCTGAACCAACAGAGATATCTCTGTGATTTTTGTTTCAAAATAATCGGGACTATGTATGCTTTGTGCTTAATATCCAAAACATATATTATTACCATTAATATTAGTCACAAAACACGAATAGTGCTGGTGCCTAACTTAGTACTTCCAAGAAAATCCCGTAAATCTTGAATTAGGTCGAGTTCACGAAAAATTATCAAGACATAATAAATATGCGGGTGGCTGTCTTGTACAAGCCACTTTTTCATTTTTTACCGTGCGATGAAAATTGACTGAGATATGACCAAAATGACAAACGGTTGCGCATCGGCACTGTAGCCAAATAGTGCGTGGAACAAGCTGCATCAACTATAAAAACATTTCAAAGCCGGAAACCTACACCAAAATTTAGGATCTGGTAAAAGACATATTTAAGAATGTTATTTTCACTTGGGACAAGCTTGGTAGCAAATAAGTCACCTGTCATGGCGTCCTGAAGATGGCCGCCAAAATAATTATTAAAATTGCTGTAACTCAAGAAGTAATCATCAGATTTGAACAAAATGGGTATTGTTTTAATGAGTTTTTAATGCTCTACAAAAAATGTCAGCAGTTTTACCGCAAATGCAATAGTTTTAATTATATTTATAAATTATTACAATGTATTGCAATTATAGCACTTTTCAATATATATATATAATGTAAAACTCGCTAGATTGCCAAGAAATTTTCACACTATACTAAAATAACGTCAATAAATCCAAAATTGTTAGTCCCGAAACGAAATTCCGGTAACTTTTTTATTAATTAATTAATTAAATTAATCATTAATTAAATCCCAATTAAAAGTTTATTATTCACGTACCACAATCACATAGTGTATCACACAAGAACAATATGACCACAATGAACCAAAAAAAAATAAGTTCCAAAAATTTATTCCAATCACTTTACTATTAATTCAATTAATTCAATTAATTAAAAATAATGACAGTAATCTCGATTAATTTTGTAAAATTAACACAATGTGGTCGACCTTGGTATCATTTTAAAGCTAGTTTTAAGACGAATAAATGTAATGAAAAAATTAATTAATTAAATTAATTAATCACCGAATTAATTACATTTGAGTTAAATTATCCCACTTTTGACATATGTATTGTTATGTATACCTAAAACTCGATCGATCGTCATAAAAATATACTACTCTACTGACATAATGCCAATGAATCCAAAATGTCATGTCTTGAAACAAAATTCCTATAACTTACCGATTAATTAACTAATTAATTGAAGAATTACTTATATCTCAATAATTGTTGTTATTGACAATCGTAAAAGTACGATATTCATGAGAAATATTTCTTCGATTATACCCAAAAACGTGGAAAGTCTAAGTTCAGAGATTTCGAAGGTCGCCATCTCTGAGCTTAGACTTTCAACGTTTTTGGGTATAATCGAAGAAATATTTCTCATGAATATCGTACTTTTACGATTGTCAATAACAACAATTATTGAGATATAAGTAATTCTTCAATTAATTAGTTAATTAATCGGTAAGTTATAGGAATTTTGTTTCGGGACATGACATTTTGGATTCATTGGCATTATGTCAGTAGAGTAGTATATTTTTATGACGATCGATCGAGTTTTAGGTATACATAACAATACATATGTCAAAAGTGGGATAATTTAACTTAAATGTAATTAATTCGGTGATTAATTAATTTAATTAATTAATTTAAAAATACCAAGGTCGACCACATTGTGTTAATTTTACAAAATTAATCGAGATTACTGTCATTATTTTTAATTAATTGAATTAATTGAATTAATAGTAAAGTGATTGGAATAAATTTTTGGAACTTATTTTTTTTGGTTCATTGTGGTCATATTGTTCTTGTGTGATACACTATGTGATTGTGGTACGTGAATAATAAACTTTTAATTGGGATTTAATTAATGATGAATTTAATTAATTAATTAATAAAAAAGTTACCGGAATTTCGTTTCGGGACTAACAATTTTGGATTTATTGACGTTATTTTAGTATAGTGTGAAAATTTCTTGGCAATCTAGCGAGTTTTACATTATATATATATATATATATTGAAAAGTGCTATAATT
The DNA here is from genome assembly GCA_024449915.1 of Sweltsa coloradensis. Classification (NCBI taxonomy): domain Eukaryota; kingdom Metazoa; phylum Arthropoda; class Insecta; order Plecoptera; family Chloroperlidae; genus Sweltsa; species Sweltsa coloradensis. Next base: position 1,138,137 of record JAMZAV010000224.1, read on the forward strand.
GCAATACATTGTAATAATTTATAAATATAATTAAAACTATTGCATTTGCGGTAAAACTGCTGACATTTTTTGTAGAGCATTAAAAACTCATTAAAACAATACCCATTTTGTTCAAATCTGATGATTACTTCTTGAGTTACAGCAATTTTAATAATTATTTTGGCGGCCATCTTCAGGACGCCATGACAGGTGACTTATTTGCTACCAAGCTTGTCCCAAGTGAAAATAACATTCTTAAATATGTCTTTTACCAGATCCTAAATTTTGGTGTAGGTTTCCGGCTTTGAAATGTTTTTATAGTTGATGCAGCTTGTTCCACGGACTATTTGGCTACAGTGCCGATGCGCAACCGTTTGTCATTTTGGTCATATCTCAGTCAATTTTCATCGCACGGTAAAAAATGAAAAAGTGGCTTCTACAAGACAGCCACCCGCATATTTATTATGTCTTGATAATTTTTCGTGAACTCGACCTAATTCAAGATTTAGGCCTACGGGATTTTCTTGGAAGTACTAAGTTAGGCACCAGCACTATTCGTGTTTGTGACTAATATTAATGGTAATAATATATGTTTTGGATATTAAGCATAAAGCATACATAGTCCCGATTATTTTGAAACAAAAATCACAGAGATATCTCTGTTAGTTCAGGTTTTACAAGCATTTTTATGTGACAGTGTGACTTAAGCCCTTTGGCGCGATAGCGGAGGAAGCAAGCGTCTGTGCTTTTGGGAACTCTCTGTGCGTTTTAAGAATGATTAATACTAACGATGTTCCAAAATTCAGCTTTAGGTTAGCAATGTTGATCTTTAGGCCTAAAATCTCTTATAATGCCTGGGCTAATAGGGCTGGGCAAAAAAATCGATATTTCGATATGATATCGACAATTGGAAAAAATTTAGAGATCGATATTTGATTTCATATCGAAATCGAAATTTACACAAAAAATGCTAAATTTCGAAATTTTGGTGGAGGTGCCGGGTAGGTAGTCTAAATTAAATTACCCTGGCTGGTGCATTTGCTGGAGGTGCCGGGTCATAAAACGCGATTGTGAGATCGTAAATAGGTCTATGGTGACACCTTATCAACCCTATTTGGCCAAAATTATGAAAAATAACACTCTAAAAAAAAATTGAATTTTTTTTTTTTTTACAAACAGTTATATTTCGATATATCGATATCATATCGAAATTTTTCGTGGGGATATCGATAATTTTAAATGATATGTCATAGTCCAGCCCTACCATTTATGTATATTTTGTGTGTTAATCATATTAATTTTGTTCTGAAACTTTGAATACATGTTTTGTTTAATTAAGAACCTACGTTTTGTTTTACCCCCAAAATATTTATATCACGAGAAAGCTGGAAATTCTGGAGGTTATGAGATGACATATTTTATTCTCAAACGTGTGTAACAATCTATGATCAAAGAAACAAATAATATATACCGTGGCATGTGTTTTGACCATAGAATGGGCAACACCCAGCCTTAACGCACAATGTATTTCCCAATAAACCTTCAAATTAAATCTTAACTAATAACTTTAAACCCAAAACATCCCAAACTCGAGTACTATTAATATTTTGGTTGGGCCCCTTTTCAATTCAAACTATAGGCTAGTGACAAAGTTTCTAGAAAAGTTTCACGTACCGGTAGGCCTACCTAAATGTTGATTTCATTTAATTCAAACAGAAATGTTTCGGGTCTGAATCAAAGTGGACCAAACTACCATAGGCCTAAACAGCCCCGAGCTGACTCACCAGACTGTCCAGTCCCCCCTCCCAGCAGGTCCATGGAGTTGGACGTGGACTGTGCGGAGGCCACGGCCGGACCTCCGATGTCCATGCTGAGCAGGTCTCCGATGAGCGAGTCCTGCGAGGGGATGACGGCCGCCTGGGTCGGTATGGGCGTCGACTCCACGGCGACGTCAGATCTAGCGGGCAGCATCTTACGCACCCCGGCACCTGGAAGTGGAACACACTCTTAATGTGGTCAACTCCTCTCTAGAGAACCTGGATCCTATTAAAAATACTTAACAGGAAGCGCATTCGGATTTTGTGTTTTAAAAAATTTCGGAAAACTCCCCGCCAGAAAATGTGTTCCCCACCGTCCAAAAGTGGTAAACTGGAGTAGTAAAATTTCACGCCAAGCAAATTAATATATTCAAATAGTTTCCCTGGGGCATGAACCTACGCCTATAAAAATATTAAACATCCATTGTCAACAAATAATCCCTTACCTTATCTGCAAATTGTATATTCAACATTGTACTTTTTTTTGGCCTTTGGGGTTGATTCCGAGATAAACCGGGGGAAAACTTCTTATCGACCGGGTTGCCATGGTTCCCAAAGCCCTTGGGGCTCACTGCCATTGCTAGGATTTTGATAGGAATTATAAAGGAACCAATGGATTACCCAGGCGGTGAGCCCTAATAAATGTATAAACGCGCTACGTATCTAAATAAAGCGACGTTACTCCTCTCTACAGTCTACAAGTGAAATACAATCTACCTGTCAACCCTTCTCCGATGTGAACCAGACATCCAATATGAATTGGCTAGGGGGGTGACGAATCAAGAATTTCTCTAACTATGGACTTTTAGTTCTTCTAGCTACTAGCTTTATATTGCCATATTAATATGTCTGGGACTCCCTACTGGTTCTTATTATGATGGAATTCGTAAAAGCCGAGTTGGCAATATCAAGAGTTTACTTAAAACGGCTTTGAGAGTGAGACTTCTATTCCACTTTCAAAAGATCAAGCAGAGTTTTATTTTGAGAATTTTTTACTTTTTTTACAGCCGAGGTCTTCTTTTAGGGGGCTTATCAACTTTTTTTGCCCAGTGGGACGGCAACGTGAAAAGTCCAGAGTTTTGTGAATCTATCATGTGATTGATGATTTTAAGTTAAGTGCATAGTGATATGAAAATATTTGTGAACTGAATCAATTATTATGTGTGTAATATGAATGTAAAATGTAAATTTTTAATTTAATTTTAAGTTACTGACATGTAAAATACCCGAACACGCTGTGCAAGGGGTCAGCTTTACAAAAATAAATACAAATACAAATACAAAATAAGCTACTTGACATGAGAACTGCGTGCCCCAGTAGGTGCCGAATATCATCCTAGCGTGTGCTAAACATACAACTCACCCCGGCCCTCGACGAAAGCACTGGGCGGCTTGTGGTAGACCGAGGCAAGGCTCGAGATGTGGCAGATGAGCTCGTCTAGGAGCGTCGGCTCAAGGAGGTCGGTCTCCTCCGAGATGAGTGGTTTCTCTGCCAGTACAACCTCTTTGGCAGCTGCCGGGTCAGTGGACAACAACCTCCAGTAGATGAAGCCTCGGTCTCGCAGGTCGGGGTTGTCAGAGTCCTGGGTGGCCAGGCTGAGAACCTGGGGGACAAAATCAAGTTTTATAAATAGGCCTAAACTAAGAAAACGCTTAAGTCCCGTCGCGTTGATGGATGAGCTTTTTTGTAAGTTTTTAGTTTGCGTGGGATCTCTTTACTTATAAAGTGCTTTTTGAACGCATTGTAGGTGATTGTTGTCAAGTTTCTATTTTTTACTTGGAATTTTTATTAAATACCAAAAAAAAAATTTAATTTAAAAAACCCTTTTATTTGGTATGGGGTTTTTAGATAATTTTTTCTTTAAAAAAGAAATCCCCTACATCCCCATTCCCTTAATGCCATGTGAAAAGAACGTTCTAGCCCCCCCCGTTTGGTCGAAACGGCCAAATGTCCCCCCCCCAAAAAATCGCACTAAAAACAAAAAACAATCGAAAAAGTACAATTTTCATTGAGAAATTTTTCTTAGATGTCCCAAAAACGTGGCAATCTAAATTAGAGATTTCAAGGCCCCCCTAAAATTTTTCATCAGACGATATCCTTTTGCCGGAATGTGCGAACAAACAGACAGAAAAAAAACAAAAAACATTGGAGCTAAATTTTTTGAGGGGTCAGTGAAATTGAAGTTTTCACTTCTCTCGCTACGCTCATCCAATTAAATACATATCAATTTTATTTTACACCAAAAGCAAAAACATAAACTGTACACTTTTCCTTCATCTGAAGCTACAAACACAATATACGAACAAAATATACCTTTTTAATATTTGATCGCCTTTGGTCTACGGTCAATTGATCAATTTGAATTTGGCCGGTCAATGTGCCATGCCATGCGTACTTAGGATAGTCCTACCTGTTGCACCAGCTCCTGCGTGTCAGTGGGTCTCTTGAGGAACAGCTTGACGATGGCGGTGAGCAACTGCAGCTGGACCTGCGTGTTCTCGTCGTGGAATCCCTCGAGGAAACTCTCCAGCAACTCGTCGGCGTTGTCGATCGCTCGGCGTACTCCCCGATGATCCAGATCATGGATGCCCTCGCTTCAGGCTCGTCCAGAGTGTCCAAGTTCTCGCACAACGTAGAGATTATGCTCTCGTACTTGTTCGGGTACTTGCGGAAGATGTCCTTGATAACGACGGGTTCCCGACCACGTATTTAAACCCTACAACAATGTAGCATTATGTAATTTATATCTTCTTTATTTTTTTAAAAGGTTATTTAGAAAAAAATGGGCCTAAGTAATGATTTTGAGAGACTTTTAATGGGAGTTTTTAAAAAATAAATAGGTACCCAAGGGTTCCCAAAGCTAGCAAATGAAAGTCCACAGAAGTGATGAAAGTAATTAGAATTTTTGGTTTCTTATTTACAAATTTAGGACTAACTATAAGCAGAATTACAAGTTAGTTCCTAACTAAATTAAGAACTGTTGAAAAATACGTAAATGTGATGTTTCTTGAATTTGAAAATCCATAAGCCCATTTTGTGTAATTTTGCTGTAGGCCTAGTGATCAACAATAATTGTTGATAATGATAATCTATACAGATGCTTAGAAAACTAAAAAACATCCTAGCTAAACATGCAAACATATCCCACACAAGTAGCACACTTAAGATTCACTCTTTTCTTTTCCAATATTCTCTTTATATTTGCAATAGGCAAGTCCAGTACTACAAATGTGCAATCAGCATGACAGTCCTCACCTTGGTCTGAATGAGATCTAGCAGAGTAGACACGCACCGCTCCGCAGATTGTTCCACCTTGATGGCGCAGCGTCCGATCGCCCTCACCGCCTTGCGTACAAAGTCTACGTCGACCTCCGTTGCGTATTCCTTGAGCTCAGAGAGAACCTGAGCGATGTTCGCTTGAGACGCCAGGCGGATCATAATGTCCAGCTTCTCTAGTTTCACGTAGATAGGGTCATTGTACTTGACGAAGAAGACCTGTTTTTAAAGGAACAAAGAACGTAACATTTAAATTAAAATCAAGAAAATGGGGAATGGAGGGTGTTTGACCTTTATTTTGTCTACCGGAATTCAAATTTTAAAAAGTAAGGTTACCGACCGTATAAATACTATTCACAAATGTGAGCGTTTAATGACCGCTCCCCACTTTTTAAACATGTAGGCCTACAGCTTTCTAGGTAGGCCTATATTCGCATAAATACGGCAAAATAATATTGTACAAATGGTACTGCAATCTCAGCTCACGCTTTTTTAAAAATTTTTCAGGTTAGCCCCAACTCCTACTTAAATTTAAGGGTTAACTAGCACCCTTTTCAATGATGGGAGAAAAAATTGAATGCAAAATAGTTTTGAACTAGGTTCTAACGTCTAGGCTTGGGCATAGTCTTTAAAAACTCATTCTACATTGGTGTTCCATGTTTAAGAAGGAGCAACTTTGCCCGTACCTTCATCTCGTGCTTGAGAATGTCTGGCCTTTTCTGGACGATGAGATTGATGTTACGCAAGGCCACGTACTGCACCTCGGGCTCGGACGAGAGCAGGGTAACGAGCGGCGGTGCAAGTTTCTTGGTCAGAGTGGAGACAAAGTCCGAGTCCGACGGTAACATCTCGACAAACTTCATCAACACCTTGACGGCCGAGAGGACAACCGCAGCGTTAGCGTGGGCCAGGCGCGGAGTGATGCGCTCGCAGATGCTGTAACCAATATATGTTTAAGCTTCAATTACTACTACCTATTAATTAAATTAATTACAAATTAATTTCTAGTCACAAAGGCCCTAGCAGTTTCCAGTCACTTTCAATTCATTCACCATTTCAAGTTTTGGTTTAAATTATTCCCACTACATTTTACACTATAAGTCTCTTAGGTAAAAAATTGATTTCAAAAAAAATTGTGAGTTTCAGCCTAAAATGTAGGCTTTGGCCAAACCCACGCTATTTGCGGGGTACACTAAACCAACTTTAAAAAAGTTGTAAATTTGCTGCCACTCAGTTGTTTGACTTGGGTTACTGAGCACATTGGACTTAACTATTGGTACAAATAATTGTGGTTAATGACTCTAGGCCTTTTACAAGCCCTTTAAGTCGATATTACCTTTGAGCTTCCCTGTCATCTTTGGGACTATAGTTGGCCAGCGAGTCCAGAATGAAAACCTGACCCCACTCTGTGCATTCATTCAAAGCCGTCAGAAGTTTGTTGATCGTCTGTGCGTTCATTTCGATCAAAGGCGAGCCGCTGGTGCTAGCCTCGTTTATTTCCGACAGTGCTGCTACCGCATTAGCGACCACCATTGGGTTAGAGTCGGAGAGCAAGTCCTTGAGTTGGTCAAGGAAACCTTGGTCCTCGACTAGTTGGGCGTTGATGTCGTACAACTTGGCCACGCAGACAGCGGCGGTCTTGCGGACGTAGGGATCCTCATCTTTTAGGCACTTGCGAAGAGGTTCGCACAGGTATTCTGTTATTTTATCGACTCGAATGCATCCCATTGTACGAACGGCTAGTGCGCGAATCAGTGGGTTCGGGTCTTCACAATCCTTTAAACGAGAAATAATATTGAATAATAAAGGCTACCTAAGGAACTGGCATCTATGCCAGTTCAAAAGTATCAAGCGTATCAAGTCTTTTTAAAGTTTGAAAAAAACTTTTGAATAGGCCTCTGCTAAAAGCCAAAATATCACAAAGAAAAGATTGATAAAGAGCAGTGTTATGTCTAATAATCAATCAATAGGTTTAATTTAACTTTTTAAGTAGGGGCCTAAATGCCCGTGACACATAATTCCAGTTCACTGTTTTTAGTCAAACCAACTCTAGGCCTATTTTTCTTCAAAAACTAAAAAAAAGGTTTTAGAGTCAGATCAACGGAAACAAATTCTTACCTTGACAAAAGTGTTGACTGCCATGATTGCCATATCAGGCTGACTTTTAGCATAATTCATGAGGTACAGGTAAACAAGCTTCTTCAACTCCAAATTGTCAGTCTGCATACAGTTGACTACGTCTGGGAACAGGGCCGATACATCCTTTCCTACTGTCATCGACGCAATGACTTTCTTGACTGCTTCCCGTTTTTTCTCTTTTTTATCATTATTGAGTTCAGATTTCAGCTCAAATATTTCACCCTTCTTGGTGGTTGTGAAATACTTTGAGTCCGTCATTATTGTTCCACTCCTGTAAACATGGAATGGACGGAAAGTAGCCCAGGCCAGGTTACTCCAATAGAGGCCTTTACAATTTTAAAATAGAACCCGATACTGATTAAATTTATCAGAATCCAAATGAAAAATGAATGTCATTTCCCGGGGCTGTACATAGTTTCTTTGAGTATGGTAGGCCACCCTATTTCAAAATGCCTAGGGCCACTAAGCCCCAAAAGGTGCGTCCGTTAAGCGGAAGTATGATCCAGTTAGCCAGTTTTCGGGCCCGTTCCGTTTAAATGCTGTCACAGTGTGCGAGCGTCCCTAAATTGCGACCCAGCGCCTTCAGTTTACTGGAAGTGCTGGAGGTTTTTCCCCCAGTATTCGTCAATAAAGCTGGCTGCTGGTTTAGTACGTCCAGCAGTTAACGGAACGCAACCCACATCGTACAAATGGCAATTGGTAAAAGACAAAAAATAAATGTTCCACAAATTATAAGTTTCTGTCCAACTGAGCAATGCAAGAGCAAGAAAAGAGCTGATAATAGCCTTCAGGTACATGCAGACAGTTTTAGCTAATGCCATGAACTGACAACAGCTGTGTAAAATTTTGTGTAGCCTATTTGCGATATCAGGCGGTCATCCACTGACCAGGAATTTACTTAAAATCTAGGCCTAAGTATTGGATTTTAGCTTTAGGCTTTATTGATCGACGATCGTGCAGAACATAATGGATTTGATCCCACACCTAGATCTAGGCAAGTGCAAAGTAGGCTAAAATGTAGATTGACTTTCTTATGGCTGTTTTTGTAAAAAATAAATTAATAAATTACATCAATACGCTACCTAGCCCTACATAAAATTATTAGCATACTGTACCGTAGGTCTAGTCCTAGGCCAAGTTGAAATTCTTGTTCCGACTGGCTAAAAGGCTGGCCTATAAAAAAAACAGGGAAATAAAGAAAATCACTTTTAGACATGGGCCAGTGTGCTTCGCGCAATAGGCCTATTCTAACCTACGATAACTGCAAGTTGATCTGGGACCAACTTCCAATTATAGGCTTCCTACAAGGCACAAGGTGGGATTTGGGTAATTATGCAGTATTCCGCCGCACACAAAAAACACCAAAAAAAAACACTAATTTTGCCTAAAAGTAGGTTAGTGGGGGGAGGGGCATGAAGCTTTTTGTTGCTGTGGTCAGTTTGGCACACCTCCACGGCGCTTCGCGCCCCCCCAACATGGCGGTGGGCAAGTGCGCGCGCTAGCCTAGCCTATCATATGGAAGTATTAATCCAGTTAATTAGGCCTAGGGCCTAGCTCTAGCCTAGGCTACTATAGCCCAGCAATAGAGGTCTAGATTAAGCTTCAAACACTTTAGGGCCTATGCTTTAGAACTAGGCTAGGCTTAGGTCTAGGCTAGGGCCTAGGTGTGATAAATGCTTTAGTAGGGCCTTTACTAGCCTAGGCCTAGCCTATGCCTAGGGCCTAGCCTAGCCTAGCTTAGGGGTCTACTAGGCCTAGGCCTAGCCCTAGGCCTACATCATTTTGAAAGTAAGCTGGCCTAAGCCTAGGTCTGGCCTAAGGGTAAGGGCCTAGGGCCTAGGCCTAGGCTAGGGTAGGCCTGGAAAACTCTGGGAAGAGGTATGTAGAACAAGCCTGGGTTATCTAACTATAAGACCTGAACCGGCCTAGTTTAGGCTCCTAGGCTAACCCCAAAATTGCCCCTAGGCCTGGGCCCTAGGGGGCGGCCTAGGGCCTAGTTTAGGCGGGAGGCACCCCCTTTCCCAAACTTATTGGAAAACCAAACCCCCCCAGCAAGGCGGGTTTTTCCAACATTTTCTATTTTGGAGCTTAGGTCTACATGTATAGGCCTAGGCCTAGCCTACCCCTATAACCCGTGAATTTGTGACCTAGGCCAAATACAACGTATAAAACTTAAGTAAACCTGGTAAATTGGCAATTACTTACAACACTTACAAAGTTCAATTCGGTATCTGTCAACTTGAGCTTGGAAACCAAATTGGAAACACCCCTTTCCGTCTTCTTCTTCTTGCTAACCGCTTTGGGAATACAGATGTTTTGGAGTGCAGTGCTGCACAGCCTTGTAAACAATTGGCGTTTTCCACCCGGGCCCCACTGATTTTCGCCCCTGAGTGCAAAATAGCAAAATTCCACTGGTAGCGGAAATCGCCCCTCGGGGCAAAAAAAATTCGTATTTCCCCCTGGGCGGACCCGCCCTCGCTTTTGTGCACTCCCCAGTGCGCACTGAAACCGCCAACTGACTTCGAGGGGCAGGGCAAAACTTTTCAGTGCAACCTAGACCGCGGGAAAATTTGGGTTGTGTTGGGTTTGATTTTATGGGCTTTTCGTTAGATAGCAAACGACGATGAGTTGTCAATCATTACCAGAAATTTTCTCAGAGGGGAAATCACAAAAAATACGTAGAAGATGTTGGGCCCCTGTTTTTCTGCCCTAGAGGTAGTTTTGGGATAAAAATTTTGTTTTTAGGGTTTTGATTATTGGGTTTTTTGGTTTAGTCCCGTTTGGGAAAGGCTATAAAAAGGGAATTTGGGCCATTTCTTTTGACTTTTTCCCCATTTCTCATCCCCCCAAAACCCTTTTCCTTTTTTGAAAGGTATGAAGACATATTGATATGAGGATTGCCCCTCCAAAATTATGCCCCGAAAAAAATAAATCGTTTTTCCACTGACAGTTGCAATCAGGGCCCGCACCCGGTGCCGTGGGATCACGTTTACCCGTGGGGTTTCAAGGCGCACTGAGTCGCAAATCAGTGCGGCCCCGTGGAAAAAAGCCAAAATGTTTATGGAGAATTCGAAAATACGCGCGAAACTTTGTAATGCCAGAAAAATTCAAATTCAATTTAATTTCCTATTCTGTGGTTACGACTACGAATCTAGTAGCATTGAGTATTGTATTATATTTGTATTATATGGTAGATTCAATCCCTTGCATTCTCATTAAAAAGACTGAGGGGGAAAAATCGGGAAAAAACTTTTCCCGTCAGGCCCCCCGGTCTCAAACAAGATTCCGTACCCCGACTTGGGTTTAGGGGGAGAACCAAAGGGGGTTGTAAATTTCAAATTAATTTTAAAATTTTTTAAAAAAAAAAAAATTTCTATATTTTAATTTCAAAAATTTTTGGGGAGAACCTCCCCCTAAAAATCCTGAATTTTTTTTGAAGAAGGGGAGATTATGAATTGATGGTTATATTCACAGGAATATTATTTTGTACATTTGTCATTTTATATAAGCCTCATCATCAGCGACAGCATCACACACATTCTGTGCATACACGTACACGCACACAAACATACATACATACATACATAGCTACATAAAATACACAATACATACTTCAATAATAAAAAATGTGCTTGTAAATGGTTGGTTATTTTATGTTATTTCTTGAGAGTCATTAGCTTTTCATTTTGTTTATTTATCAAGAATGACGTCTATCACATTAAAATAATAATAATAATAATAATAATAATAATAATAATAATAATAATATAATAATAATAATACACATTATTTAACATACAGTACTTGCGTAACTATGGCACATTATAAAATCACAATTTTATTCAAAGTTCAAATCAATGTGTAAGGTTTTATATTTTGGTTTGTTTTTTGTTCATAAATGTATGCAGCGAGATTTTTTTTATTGTGCCACTGAATTTCATAAATTATGTAAACTTAAAATGGATAAAACATAATATATTCTAAATAAATACAAAATCATAATTTATTGATTGGAGTTGATCTACATGCATCCACAGAGTATTATTCATCTTTGTTACTAGCATATCTCGGGTCAACGGTGTCTCACCACGTGTATCCTATTTGACGCAATAGGCTTGTGACTGCGAGTATCCTTTTCCATGGTGGCATATTCTGGTGGTTGACGTTTGTTGCTTTCGTAAGAATCCTTAGGTCGATAGGGGCCATTTTGTTTTGTGGAGCCATGGGGCTTATACACGGGTCCAATGTTGTCATCGGCGCCATGTTGTTTCATGTACTCGAATGGATTGAACGGAGGCTCACTGTCACCGACGCCATTTTTGTTTTGTGGCGCCATGGGGCTTATATACGGGCCAAGTGTCATCGGCGCCATTTTGATTCAGTACCGAATGGTTTTGAACGGGGGGCCACGTCCCCGAGCCATTTTTTTTTGTGGACCCATGGGGCTTATACACGGGTCCAAGGTTCTCATCGAGGCCATGTTTTTTCATATAGTCATGAGGATTGAAGGGTGGCCCATGGATGTCAAATGGGCCATTTTGTTTCATAAGTTCGTATGGCATAACCATTGGAGGCCCTTTGCTATCGCTGGCGCCAAAATGTTTGGGGATTCCGTGAAGAGGTCCGTGACGATCCCACATGCCGTGAGGTGGTCCGTGACCATCCCACATGCCGTGATGTTTCATGACGTCATGATGGTGCACGTGCGCATCCTCATGGTCGTGATGTGTTAAGGGCGGGACACTGATGTCCGTGATGTAACGTCCGTTAAACTTGAATATCTTCGCCAGCGGGCCAAGCAGCGCAACGAGTAGGACGAGCTTCTTGATTCCTAACAGGACTAGGAGCATGGCGATAGCGATGAATTTCAACTTGATGAGGATCAGGGCGACTATGAGACTCCCTCCACTATGCAAAAGAAGACGCTGCCCTGAAAACAAGATAACAACAGCTGATTTACACGCGAGAGGCGAGGCGGTGAGGATTTGAAGGTGCGACCAACTGATAATCATAATCTTAGCTCTTTTAAATTTAATAAAATTGATATAAAATTTGAAAATTTCGCATCAAATTTACAAAGTTTGGACAGAGCTTCTTGCCATTACTCAGACAAACAGGTATGCCAGCAATTTCTATGTGTATATTATTTTCTCTTTTAGTACGAACGTAAAAATGTGCATTGATTTCTCAATTTGCATATGAAGCATGAATGAATGAATTTGCATGCACATGAAATTGATAACTTTTAATACAATCCAAAATTAAAAACCACGGGGGCACGGGAAGGGGCAAGCAGGGGGCCCCGGGCAATCCCGCCGAACTGGATTTTTGAAAATTTTTTGATTGTACGAAATCAAATCAAAGTAGCATCCGTTCCGTGGTCATGAAGACTGGTCCAAACTCCAAACTAAATAAGTTACCATGTAAAAATATAGGATCGATTGTTTGTTACTGACCCCTCTCCATCTTCCCCTGGTAATGCAGTGTGTCGAGACCGTAGTCGTCGTCATAGTCGTCGTATAGTGGTCGAGGGTGCTTCCACCTCCAGTACCTGAGCTTGGACCCCGGCTTCCGCCCTCGTATAGTCTCCCGGGACTGTCGCGAGGCTAGCTTAGTGACGTCGCCAAGAGACGACTCTTGTGTTGGCGAGCCTACGAGGAGACACATGGGGAAATTTACTATGGATTCTGATTCGGAGGGTGGGGGGGATTCCGGGCTTTATATAAAGAAGTTTGTAGAACTGGCGACAAAACTATCATATAGGGAAAAGTTCGTATCCTGGTACAATGGAGGGTCTGGGGCGCATAGCCCCAGAATTTCTTTGATTTTTAACAATGCAAATTGTGACATTTTACTAGTTTTTAGAGTGCTTTTGCCGATTCATAATAATATGATGTGAAGATCCACATACTGTCAGTTTACAAAATCTTACCATATATAGGGCCAATACATATGCCACATTATACATAGTGCTATTTAGAGTCTAACCCTTCTTCTGATTTCAGGGCAGGGAGGGGGGTCGGACACCCTGACCCCCCCTCGCTATGCCCCTGAATTAGGATGCCCTGGATGCCCTGGTCAATAATTTTTTTAAACTCCTGTCTTGGGGTCTCAGAATTAGCTACCGGAATGACCAGATGTAGTTTTCGGTTTATGATTTTACATTTCTAGTGCTTTTAAGTTTTTATCTGCATGCGGATACGGCATATTTTGTTATTTTTTTTTTAGGTTTAACCCCAAAATCGCACCTTGCATTTTTAAAAAAAGCTCTTTTTTTTAAGACCGAAAATTGGGCCTAAATTTTTAAAATTTTTCCCACTGAAAATCAGTTATATAACTGAGTGGGTAGACTCTAAATAAAATTTATTTATTTATATATTTTTAACCTGCCCTGGGTGCAATGCATGCCCCTCTTCTGTGTCTAACGAGGTATTTGGGAATTTGGATATTTATGAATGGATGTCGATGCGAGGCCTGTGTAAAAGAACTCACCCCCTTTCCCATTCGCATTCGGCCCGAAAAAAACCTGCGGAAAAAAACTTTCAGTCAGGATTTCCGGGTATCTGTGATTTGATTCCGCTACTTTTGAATCACTGACGGCCGTCCACACTAAAATATGTTAAAAGCGATTGAATCATTTCCCCTATAAACCATTGAATTTACCAATAAATTAAAATTCCTTTAAAATAAGTTTTTTCGTGTCTAAATTTTGTCACCCCAACGAAAATAAATTTTTCTCGTATACCAAAATATTATAATTTAAAAAAATATATTTAAAAAAATGTGCATTATGTTTTTGAAGACTTGGCGTATTCCTGGCGCTATGTCACAATTAATTAATTAAAACAATTCAAACTAATCCTAAATAAGTTTTTGGATATAATTTAATTCAGGATTAGCACTTGAGAAGTAGGGGTTTAAATTAATGTGTATGAATAATTTCAATGCAATTTCTTCATAATACTATAGTACATAAAATCAAAATCAAAATCAATCAAAATCAAAATATATACATATTATATAAAATGGTAAAAAAAACTTTTTCGTAAGGAAGTCCGCTGTGGGGTAGGCTACACGTCAGAGGTAACCGATGTGACCCTCTTCGGGTGACTTTCTAGGTTTCTTGTGAAGGGATGTCCAAGGGCTGTTTCAGAGGACTGAGAAAAACCTCGGATAAAACCTTAGGTCAGGATTGCCTTGCTGGTCTCGACGGGATTTGAACCCGGGACCTCCTGAATCATCAATCAACACTGTCGCTGTAATGTGGTACAGATGTGTTATGCATAATAGAGCCCCGTGAAATTAGTTTAAACTATAAATGCTTAATATGCCCAAATTGGGGTTAGAGTTTATTTGCAGAACTTTTGATAAGTTTTGAATGTAATTGACCAATTGTATTATTGATAATTAATGCTAAAATATGGCATAATTGCTAAATTATATCATACTTTCTAATTTGAGTTAAAACTACCCTTTTTCGTCAATTTGAGGCATTTTGGCAAATACTTTGGAAAAAAATAAAGTGTTTATTGTAGCAATTTTATCCAAAAAAGACGTTATAGTAATTGTGAATTTAAAAAAATAATGTAATGTTTGAGAAATTTCACATCAGAAAAAAAGTAAATTTTTAAATTTTCGGTATTATGAAAGATTGAAAATCAAACTTACCCGCAGGTTCCACATTGTTCTTCTGCACACAACCAACGGGTGTCCCCTTGCACTTTAAGTCCTCAGAGTGCACCAGTGCAGCTTCGAGCACCGTTCCACAACACACGAACACCACCACTACGACCACCACACGCTCCATATCGTCGTCTAGACCGGTCTCACTTCGAGCCAACACGCGAGTTGGTTTTAGAACGAAAACACACACACTACTTTTAATTATCGTAAGTTCATTAATTGTTAGACAAGTTCTTCTAAGAGGTGATCTTGAAAGACTAAAACTTGGAGTTTATTTCTTATCGAATTCCCCTGCGTTTGAAAAATTTTTTATTGGGGGGGGGGGGGGGGGGGATTTAGTTCCCAGGTCCATTTTGGGTGGTGAAGAGAACGGAGATTCCAACAAATGGCTTTGAGATTAATTACGAAAATGTTGTTTGGGATTTAAAAACCTCCCCCGGTCAACTTTTGGCATTCCTGTTTTAAATTTGTTGGCCCCCGATGAAACAGCAGAGTTTTTTATGCAACCCAACTATTTGCGCGATGACTCCGTGATTGCGATATGGGGGGGGGCCCGGTGAAGAGTGGGTCTTCGAGACATACATAAGTGGACGGAAGTGAAGGATGTAAAAGAGTGAGGAGATTACGACCTTTCTGCCAAAAGTCTTTAAAATTATTTATTTTACATAATTTTTTCGCAATAAACCACGGCATGAACTTATTTTTGTGATAGCCTATAATTATTAGATGTTTAAACTAGTATTCTAATGATATCAAGAAAGGATGCATATTAATTTTATCTTTGTCAATTTTATTGTTATACACCTACTATATGTTAACCTGAGTCCACGTAAAAGAGATCCTCCATAAGGTGGAGAATCTCCGAAAAATATATATTTTAATTTTGGTATAATGCATTAATGTAAAATTGAATATCTTGAAATTGAGTTTCCAGGTATTATTACCGTTAGTAAAATTTAAAAAGTGAACATTATAAAAATAAATTGGTACCTATGTCAAATGAGGAATTTGATTTTAAGTAAGGTAACAAATATCATGTGGAAGAAAAATTAAAAATATGTGTCATTTAAACTATCATAAGCTGGAAGATTCAAGTTGTAATTTTGTGCGATAAAACAAATGGGAAAATTTGAAAATAGATTTCAAATTTTTTTTATATACTATTAACTAATTTCGGACTTTAAATTTGCAGAGAAAGTCGCCCCTCTTCGAAACATTGATGCTCCTGATACTTTTTTATTCTGTCTCTAGACTGCGAGGAAATACGGCGACATGACATGTCATGTCATGTCAGGCAATGATGTATGAACTCGCGTAACATCGAGATAAACACGCACTTGCAGCAACGACAACATCAGGGGGGGGGGTGACAGTAGACTCCAGAGACCTGAGACCCCCCCCACTCAATAACTCACACTGAGAGAAGAACCTCCACAAGTTGACACATTGCATGACGCCGGGAAACAGGTGTGAGAGAGATCTTCTGAACACGTGCTCAGAAAATAAAAATAATATGTCAATTTATATATTACCTTCATTCTGTAAAATGGGTGCGTACCATGTCCCCAACCCCAGAAATTAATTTTTGTAACCAGTGCCCAAACTTTTGGTATGCAACAAACTTCAGACACACACTCCATCTATCCAGACTTCTATCGTCCCATCTAAAATACTAAGAGTTTTAAACCATCCCTGATGCTCACGGCACCCAGCAGGCGCGTAGGATGTAGGGGGATTACTTCCCCCCCCCCCCCACTTCTCACGCTGACCCCCCCCCCATTTTTCACGCTGGCACCCCCACAAAAGGGCTTTTGTTGACATTTTTACAACTGTTCATAAAAAATTGTCTAAAAAAAGCGATTTTTACCCCTCACCCTTTTTCGATTTTTTTTTAAATGACGAGTGGGCCTCCGGCGACTGGTTGGGGACCCGTGCTGGACATATCTCTCCACAGGCTAGGGGGGGGGGGGGGAAGTTTTGTTCATGAAACCAAACCAAAAAGTAGATTCATTCTCCCAAATAAAAATATAAAAAATCGTATTAAGAGTCTACCCCCCGCCCCCCTACAAATAAGGTTCCTAAGCGCCTGGCACCCAGGCTCGAGTCTGCCCCAGATATGCTTCGCTACACCCGACTGCTCTGCTCTTGGCTCGCGGTCTCGTTCCCATGGGTCAGCCAGTCTGTCAGCTGAGCACCTAAATCAATCTGCATCTCTTGCTTCACTTCTCGAGATGTCTAAGAGGTCACAAGAGTGGGACGGTACTCGCTATACTCGGCTCGGATACCGGATTTATGTTAAATATTGGTCACTCATCGCAGACGCACACGACAAAAGTCACGTAGACCAAGCAGTTTGTTGAGTTCAAGTGTGGAAATAGAAAGAGAGGAGAGTATAGGCCATATTTATTATGAGATAATTTGTAAGCATTTTTGGATAAAGAAATTTTAAATATGAATGTTGGTAACAATGATCAGGTTTTAGATTCTTAATACTAGGGAAACGCCAGAGTCGTTGTTAGACGAGTGAGTGAGCCATGTGTTGAGTACCCGGAAAATTTTTTTTTCCCCCTTTCCTTAGGCCTCCCTATAGCCTATCATAGGTACAGTGGAAATTTTGGGCCCAAAATTGGCCCAAAAATTTACAATATCCGGACCAACAATTACCTTAAGCAAGACCCGCAGTCACACGGAAAATTCAGTTGAAGACTGCCCAAAAACAGCAACCCCGGACAGTGATTTCCACCAAACCCTATTTTTTATACGAATATAATTATCAAACTTAAATGCAAATGTTCCGGGTACCACCACATGACTCGCTCACTCGTCTTACTACGACTTTGGCGTTTCCCCTAGTCTAGTTGGTAAAAGCGCCCTTTGTAGCCGAAATGTGGGAGACGGGGGTTAAATCCCCTAGTGGGGAAAGATTTGTAATTTCTAGATTGTATTTAAAAAAATTAAACATGTTTTGAAATGATATAACGCAGTGTAGTCCATCATCTTGGCAATAGGGCCGACTATTGGTAAACATAGCAGTACGAAATACGTGAAAATATTGCAAGGTTTACTCAATCTACGAGCGGAATTGGGGGTCCCTTTGACGCCCAACATTGGGACAGACCTTGCATGGACACGGCATTACACGGCCAGGCGAAAACAAACAAAAATAAATTTTCAAATCTAAAACATTGTCGTTAAAATAATTTCAACTTGGAAGTCATTTTTCAGTTATCATTTCTTGTAGGTTTAATCGCAATAAATGTTGCTGATTTTGTTAGCAGTTCTCAAAAAACCCTCGTACCGGATGTCTGTTTAAAATTTCAGCGCAATCTGTTCAGCGATTCGGCTGATTTTCAACGTACACACACACACACACACACACACGCACGCACGCAGAAAAACAATTAGGGCCGTTTAAGTCGAATGGAAATCACTACGTTCGCTACGCTCACTCGTTCAAATAATGAACACATATTTTTGAAATCGCCATAAAACACACATTTTGCAAAAATAAGGTTTCCCCATGCCCATTGAGAATTTAAGTTCCAACATTTTAAATGGATATATTGAATTGGAATGTTCTTATAAACCATAATTTCCCAAGAAAGTGTAGGAAACTCATAGGCATACATTTAGGGATTTGATGGAAATAAAAAACCTTTTTACTACATTTTGACATGAAACAACCGAAAGCGTTTAAAAATATATTTTTCTAAATCTCAATACCTAAAATAATAGCATTCCAAACCACAGAATTTTGTGGAAAAGGTAAAAATGCGATTTTCATAAGACTCATTTTTAATGGATTGCACTAAAAAGGTTAGCAATCTGGATTAGATATTTCGACTGTTCATGAAAATTTACCGGTAACCAGCTAAGTAACTTATGTTGGGGGAGGGGGTTTATTGATTGATTGATATTGCTTAACGTCTCATATTTATGCACTTTGGCTAATCGAGACGATGAGTGGTGATAAATGAGGATGAAGTATGAACAGAAGGGTGGAGGGGAAACCCCCGGTACCGGCACGTAGCCTACTCCTTTCGAAAAGTACCAAGGGGCCCAAAAGGGCTTAACGTCCCATCCGAAAGGAGGGTGTAACTTTGACAGTCATATAGGTTCCTCCACTAACCCGGATGCCGAGCAGACTCGAGGGAACGAAGCCGTTCACACTAGCTTTCAAACCCCTCCATCTGTTTCTTACCAGCGGTATACGTGAGTTTAGGGCAGAGAGCGTTTCACCCACTCGCCCCCTTACCACGCCCGATTTGCTTAACTTCGGTGTTCGAGGGGGAACCGGTTAAACGAACTCGGCTAAACCGCTATTGTGTGTGTGTGTGTGTGGGGGGGGGGGGGGGACAGAAGAAATCGTAGATCTGTTTTTTAAAAGGAATATCCCTTGTTGGCGCGACTGCAATCAAACGTAGGTGGTCACACTGGAGAGATTTAGAAGGTTCTCCGAAAATTCCATTACGATCGGGGTACCCTTTTGTCCGGTAGAGAGCGAACAAACGCACAAAGAAATAAGCCAGTAAGAAACAACCCAAGCTTTTTCTATGGGTGCCTAGTGAAATAATTTGCTTTACTCCCCTACACGCAATTCGCAATGAAATCAGTTATTGGTGTAATTCCTACATCCCATAGTCTTATTAATATGTAAAACAAATTTAACGTCTATCCAATTGAATTATAAAAACTAATTAACAAAGAAAATTAACAACATGTTTCTGTAAATAAATAAAATAAATAAATTCGTATTCAGAGTACTCACAAAGTCACAAAACTGATTTTCAGTGGGGACGGCAGACCAAGCCAACCATGTAGACAGTGACGCCATCGACAAGTAACTAGAGACAGGAAAAACTGACTAAACAAGCTGGACACGATTCCACCCCCGGTTGGTGCCAGTAACCAATCCCTAACTTGGTATATGATAATAATTGTTAATTTTTTGGGTGGGACATAACCTCATCTATTAACTATTATATGACGTTTTTTTTGACAATATTGTAGACTGCACATCTAGTACAAAATAAATTTTGAGAATTAGATTGCTGAAATAATAGTTGGTAAACGATTTTTTTTTCAGGTGGTACAAAACTCGAAAAACTCGTATTTGTACCGTTTGACAAAAAAAATCTTGCGCCAACTTTTATTAGGCCTATAGAAATCCATTTTACCTTGAACTTACGAGGAAGCTAAATGTGTTTCGAAACTATATCCAGAAAACCGATTCTCAAAACTTAATTTTGCCAACTAGATGTGCAGGCTACACTATTGTAAAAAATCGACATATTATAATCATGGCTGATAGTGAGGTTATGTTGCGCCCGGGGAAAAAAATGTTTTGCTATTTTATTAAAGGTGCTCTTTCATTCAGCCAAATTTCATGGACTTTTAAGGTTTTGACCCTAGGGTGATTACAATAGCCTTAAAAGTCAACCGTTTTGAGAATTATTAATTGCGCTCCTTCTTTCAAACAAGAAATCATCTGCATATCCTCTGGTTGCGTGACCTTGCCCCGTTCTAAGACCGGATCCGATCAACTATGTTGTTTGTATTAGAGTGGCAGCGCTGCCCACATATTCTTCTAGTGACAGATCAAGCATGTCTTCAGTCTTGCCACACGTGTGATGGACGAAACAGGTTCAGAAGCAACTTGGTTAGCATGTTTGGGCGCAATTACTTCATCATTTAAATTGGTATCAACAAAGAAACATTTGATTAATTTATAGTTAAAAATAAAAATAAATTACTTATTACTAGACGAATACCGTTGCATGAGAACGATTCAGACTAGCTTAACTGTATTGAAAACAATAAAACACATACTATAATCCTGTCAAATAAGATCGTATATTGACGTTTGGAGGAAAAAATTGCGATGTTGCTGAATTTTTGCAGAGACCTTCCTTATATAATACTTATCAACATACTAAAACTCCCCTAAAAATCGGACTGGAGCTTCGGCCGCCATATTGGAAAATGGCGGCCCAAAAGGGGTTTGTTATCGAATATCTCCAAAATTTGGTTTGAGATAGATAAAATATCTCAATGGCAAAAATATTCCCTATTTAATTCCCTACAAAACCGGTTTCTTCTATAGTTTGGGTAGGGGCAAAGGTTACGTCACAAAATCGTGGTTTATGTGTTGCTCATTGGAGTACCAGCTTATTTCCAAATTTGCACGCCCAGCATCAAACAATGCCCGGTAGTATCCTTTAAGGAAGGTCTCTGCAAAAATTCAGCGACATCGCAATTTTTTCCTCCAAAAATTCTTATTTGACAGGATTACTATTACAGACTGGCAAAATCTTCTTTTTAATAATATTGTAGATATAGGTTTTGCCAGTAGTTTTTGATTCTACGTGATTTTATCAACGTAGAAATCTTTCACATTGTCATTGTCGTACAAAACATAGTTTGCGGTTCTAGAATCTAGGTGCCCGTTATGGCGCCGCAGCCAAGCCGTGGCGCGCTACACACTCAAGCACCTTATACACCAAGCAGAGTTGGGGTGATTTCGAGGTGTTACCCAGCCGTCATGAATCGTGATGTGAACTTGAAAACTATCACAATCGAGGGGATTTAGGTACCTGACAACACATGCCAAATTTTATTGGGGTACGACCATTCCTTCTTGGTGAAAAATGGCTTGAAACATGCTCAAAATTACTTTAAAGATGTTAGCTACTGCTACCTTTGAGTATATAACCATATACTCAAAGCTGCTACTACTGCTACTACTGCTACTACATCTAATTCGTCAGTTTCAATCGGCCCGCGATTCTGACCAGACGGGTAGGGCTACAATGTTCATATTTTACATGGACATTAAGGTTATAGTAATATAGTCTCTTTTGAAAAAAAAAGTTGAAAAAGTTTGCTGGAAGGCTTCCAAATAAAGGTTTTAAGATAAGCCTTATACACTAGGCATACAATCAACAAGTAACAATAGTTACTTGACACTTGTTGACGGTACAAGCAGAGTTAGGCGGGAAAATGCGATACGTAAACAAATAGCGGACATTTTAAATTTTTAGAAAAGGTGTCATTATACTCTCATAAAACAAATCAGAAACCGTCCCTGGCCTAGGCCCAGATGTATAAAATTATTTATAATACAACAGTGTAGGTCTAAAGTTCCATTAGGCTATAGGACTAGATAAAATAAATACTTACATTACATGTTTGACAAGCCTAGCCAACCCTAGGCCAGCATAACCTTGTTCTGACACATTTCCCGCACAAATAACTAGTTTTGATTATTAAAAGCCTAATTAAGATAAACAATAGTATGATTGTCCACCTAGGCTATACAAAAATGTACGGAAATAATACACCTATTCTTTTCTTGCAATGATCTCACGCAAAACTCATGTCACTATATAAAAACAAAAACAAAAACTGTGCAAATTTTCGATGTTCTTTTGATAATCATTTGATTTACATGGCTGTGGATCCAGTGAAAGGTATAAAATAACATTAGTTGTGCGCTTGTTGTAGCATGGGAAAGTTTTAATTGGCCGTGAGTCGTCGTTATACCATGGTTATACCACCTATACCCAGGATGTACATGAATCCGGGTCTAGATATTTTACATCCTATTGTTATTGCTAATACCATAGAAATTAAATCAACTTTGATAAAATTATTATATTTTAACAAATAATTTTGCAATTGAACTTGAAAAAGTAATGAGATCACACAGATAACAAAAACTTGTAGAAATACAGCCAAACCTTACACACTCAAAAGGAATGAGATCTAAAAAAAGTGCCAAGCTCATCTATCCTTCCACATTTGCGCATTCTTAATTCATAAACGTACAGTGTCCCATAACAGCATCCTCGAAAAGCTTGGCAAAATAAAATTTGCATGTTATTACGTTTAAATTAATTAGAAAAAAGAACTTGGTTGAACTATTACGTTTAAATTAATAATCGCAAATTCTATTTTGCCAAGCTTTTCGAGGATGCTGTTATGGGACACTGTACGTTTATGAATTAAGAATGCGCAAATGTGGAAGGGTAGATGAGCTTGGCCCTTTTTTTAGATCTCATTTCTTTTGAGTGTGTAAGGTTTGGCTGTATTTCTACAAGTTTTTGTTATGTGTGTGTACACATTATCTTTAAATAGAGTACAAATCGTCAGATGTTACTAGGTATAATGTTATCCCATGAGTTCCGAATTTGATTCCGTATAGTCAATTATAACCATTTTCAATTTTTAAAGTGTTATTATGCCTTTGAAAGTAGCACATTCGCAAATTTTGGCGCCTTTGGCGCTAAGGAGAACTAACAACTGAAATTTTTAAAGAGACCCTGATCTGGGTTTGCAAAACCGAACTTCCTCCCCCCCCCCCAACCCCCAGATACGCTACTGTACTACCGCTTACTGTAGCGAGCCTATTTTCAAGTCAGTTTTAGTTTTATAACAATTATTTGAAAATCTTGAGGGGGGTGGGGAAATCACCGCCCTTCTCCCATGAATCAGGGCTAGCTGCCACTGATGTATGATGGCATTTATTTTATTAACCGAATATTAAACATGAAATATCAGGGTATGTGCTAGTACCGAAACGTATTTTTAGCATCCTGTGGTGAATCATATTATTGGGGGAGCATGTCCGAAGCGTTAGCTTCAATTGACCTGGATTAGACTTTATTATGATGTAACAAGCACGCGTACGGTAGTACCCAAAAGACTGACTGATTGATTGATTAATTGTCTTTCTTAAGGCGTGATTAAGGCCAGTTGAGCCTTCTCTACCTTCCAACCTTATAAACATGAATACGTCGTGTTATATAGCATATCATAGTATATTATTTAAATTACACCTTAAAAGTAAGTACTAACTACTAGGTTTACTAAATCGTTCTTCCGTCCCGTTCATTCATCAAATTTATTCAATTTTGCTAAAATAGCTGTCAATAAAAGAGCAAATTCACTTTCTGTTTTCAAGTACATTCCGCCGTGGGAGCGTAGCGACTTAACAGATTGTCGAAGAATATAATTGGATGAGCGTAGCGAGCGTAGCGAGCGAAGCGAAAACTTCAATTTCACTGACCCCCAAAAAATTTAGCTCCAATGTTTTTTTGTTTTTTTTTTTTGTTTGTTTGTATTTTTGTCTGTTTGTTAGCAGGATTCCGGGCAAACGGCATAAGCGATCTTGATGAAATTTTGAGGGGACCTTCGTTTTCTCTGAACTTAGAGGTGTATTGCTTTTGGGTACAATCGAAGAAATATTTCTCATGAATATCGTACTTTTACGATTTTTTTCGATTTTTAGTGCGATATTTTCGTCACATTTGGGCCGATTCTGACCAAACGGGCGGGGCTACAACGTTCATATTTCACATGGACATTAAGATTATGGTGATGTAGTATCTTTTGAAAGAAAAAGTTGAAAAAGTTAGCTAGAATCTATAGAAATAAAGGTTTTAATATTAGTTTTTCAATTTTTAGTGCGATATTTTCGTCACATTTGGGCCGATTCTGACCAAACGGGTGGGGCTACAACGTTCAGATTTCACATGGACATTAAGGTTATGGTGATGTAGTACCTTTTGAAAGAAAAAGTTGAAAAAGTTTGTCAGAATCTACAGAAATAAAGGTTTTAATATGAGTTTTTTTGGGTTTATAATACCTATTAACAAGTAACAATAGAAACTTGACAACAATCACCTACAATGCATTCAAAAAGCACTTGCAAAGGAAAAGTGCAAACAAACGCAAAAAACGCAAACAAAAAACTTACAAAAAAAACGCTCATCCTTCAACGCGGCGGGACTTTAGCGTTTTCCTAGTAATACAATAATTCCCCGTGCGTTAACAATTTTGGTGGCGGCGCCCGGCCAGGAACTTCTATACTTTCTGGAAGACAATAGCCACTCCCTCCTTACCCCCTGGACCAGCCATCTTTGTTGCAGGGGAAATCTAACAAACAACCGCGTGTCAATCGGACGTCGTGTTTGGCACCGTGCCGGGTTGGGGGGGGGGGCTCCGACGACAACTGCCAGAGCTCGCCTCAAGTCTCGGGTTCCCCTACTTACCAGCTGATGTTTGAGATATGGACTTTACTTCCTTTCTGGGTCCGGGGTAGAATTGGCCCAGAGCATGGCTCTGCTATTCGTAAAAGGCGATTCAAGAGAAAAAGTCCCTCGCAAACATCAGCTAGAAACTAGAGGCGAGCTTTGGCAATCGTCGTCAGGGACCTTGCCCCTTTCCCTTGACGACCTCCCCGATGACGATGGCAATTGACACAACGAACGATGATAATGACAAGGGCGATGACGACGAACTCCCCTTCCTCCCCTTACCCGTGGCTGGTTCTGACCAGCATGGGCCCTCCTCCCCATATCCCCTAGACTAGAGTGGTGCATTATGACCTAACGGTTGACGCGCCCTTAATCCAAATAAACAAACAAAAAACTCCTTTCTCGCCTTTAACGATTAGCAAAGCTATGCTCTGGGTCAAATTCTACCCCGGACCCAGATGAGGGACCGAGGATTGTATCCCGGCCTCCCGCTTGCCGGGCGAACGACCAACAGCCCACCAAGCCGTTGCTAAACTTCTGGGTTTGATCAGCCCTACAAGTGGGAGACCCAGGTTTAGTCCGGGACGAGCTGGAGTTTTTAATTTGTGGATTGTAACCCAATATAACATACGGGAGTATTTTTCTACTAATTAAATCGAGAAATAAAGTAGAACACTGTAATAAATTGGTGTTAAATAAAATAAGACTTTACTTTGTAAACTTTTAAAACACTTTTCTACGGTAAATAGTATAAAATGCATATTAATAAGTATCTAAGAAATTAGTTCATCGGTAGAGAGAATCACCACGGCGTGATCCTGGCAGGGCGTGTCCTCTAAGACTCTGGAACAAGGTCAAGGAACAAGGTCAAGGATTAGTCTTCAACAAGGTCAAGGATAAGGTCAGGATTAGTCTTCAACAAGGTCAAGGATAAGGTCAAGGATTAGTCTTCAACAAGGTCAAGGATAAGGTCAAGGATTAGGTTGTTCATACAATTTTCAGGTGTACTATAGAGCCCTTGCCCCCTAATAGCAACAGGTTAGACTGAATGTTTGCAGCAACTTACTTCTCCAGCTTCTGAAGATGGTTCACCACGTTCGAGATGTTCTTCAAACTGTCGGCTCGAAACTCTTTCATCCACTGCGCTTTCGCGGCCACTGAAAACAGAAGAAAAATAACCTTTCATATTTTATTTATGAACATTTTGTGATAAGAAAAGTCGAATATTACAGTAAGACATATTATTAGTTGGGAGCGAAGCTTTCTGTCCGTCCGTCTGTGCGTGTATCTCAATCTCACCTCACGATAAAAACCGAACACGACCTCCTTTTGACATGTGTTGTTATTTTTTAACATTGGCCTTCAACAAGGATTGTCCAGAATGTTTTTGGTGACCTTTGGTGTAAGGGTTTTGAAGCTAGCATTTTAAAGAAGGCAATTTTTGTGTCTCGACTCGGTACCTCCGTTAACAGACTGTAATGCTGGAAAGATAATATTATTAATTTTGTTTCATCTTCTTCGACAATCTGTTGATTAAGTTGCTACGTTCCCTCTTTTGAATGTAGCTGTTCCATCGGAAGTTTGGAGATGGTGACGTCACCGGCGGGTTAATTCTAGCCAATCACCGGCCCCTAATTTAAAATACTGATCGCTCATTGGCCCACCGATACCGCCAGCATCTTCCGCGATGGAGAAGCTATAAGCTATATAGCCCAGGAGTGGAAGACTTTTACCCGGACAAAATTCCGAACAAGCTGAAAATTTGCACACATGTTCAGTTGATCATTCTAAACAATAGTTGAAAAGTCCCCTAAGCTCCGCCGCGTGCGTCTTGAGATATAGTGGCAAAAGGGCGTAAGTGCCAAAAATGTTTTATTTTCAATTTCAACCAATTTTTTTACACTAATATGTACAAATTATTAAATATATTCACGTCAGAAAGTTAAAATCAGTCATAAGCTTCGACCCGTGCGTGGCAAAAGGGCGTAAGTGCCAAAAGTATGATATTTTCTATTTCAATACATTTTGACATATGTACAAATTATTATGTATTCATACGACGGAAACGTGAAATTGTTCCCTTTTCTTCGACCAGTGTGTCTTGACACATGGTGGCATAAGGGCGTAAGTGACAAAGATATTTTATTTTTTGTCTTAACATACTTATTGACATTAATATATATGCAAATTATTAAGTATTCATAAATAAATAAATAAATAAATTGTATTTAGAGTCTTCCCACTCAGTTATATATTTTCAGTGGGAGACTTTAAATCAAAGCGACCAAGCCAACCCTGTAGGCCCCGACGCAATTGACGAGTGAGCGATAACCAATCAAAGTTCGATATTTGTAATAGGAAATATAGCAATCTGTGGTATGGACAGTGCGAACACCCGCGGATCAACGCCAGAATCAACAATGCCCATTCAGAACAACTCTGAATTTATTATGCGCTTCGTTGCTAGGACGGCTCCAAAGTCACCGTTTACAAACTCCTAAGACAAGAACTGATGGACTTAAGTCCAAATCCGAAGTTAAAAAACTTCTGACTTTAGTGGGAATCGAACCCTGGACATTCTGCATTGGAAGCATATACGCTAACCACAAGATTAACGAGCCAAGTTCAATTAGTTATACAAGATAAAAGTAAACATCTTCCCCGAGCTTCGTTGCTGGCGTCTTGTTAAATGGTGGCAAAAGGGCATCACTGACATAAAAAAGGCTTTTGACATTCAACTACGTTTATTGTAACATATGTAAACAATGGACACTCAATGTAAAATCCATGCATGCTGACTGACTTGCTATGGCCAGCTTGTATGTAAAGAACCATTACAAAATTGTTGTAAGTAGCAGACTGGACATTAACAAACCAATAAAATAATATTCTCCAACATTCTCAAGCGGCTTGCATTGACGGATTTTGAAAGGGATTCGAGCACGAGCTGTGAACAACCTATCTTGGACTTGACTATAGTATCACATCACGATAGACAGAGCATGAGCAATGAAAGAATAAACGATATTTCAATACTGATTTGATTTTTAAATGTCCGAGTGGGAAATGAACGCTTACATAGTGGACTCAATTGCATGTGCTGGGATGTTCACAGCTCCCGGCTGGCTTTGAATGCTACAAACTATGATACATCCCCATGTTTTTTATCAGGCCTAGAGGGATGGATGGATAGATCTATTAAATGTGCTGGTGGACTGGCAGCATATCAAATCTTGAGCTCACAGTACGCAGTTGCAAATGAAGCGCTACTGCTCAATGAAGTAAACGGAATGTACCACAGCAAAATCTATTGTGATAAAACGGTAGAAAAACATAAGGCAACTTATATCTTAAAACCTTCTGCATATATTTCATTTACTAATTTACTTTTGGTAACTGCAGCTTAGTAATTCCTACCAGCTTGGTACAAGACGGTCTCCTGTGTCCGTCAAACACAACTGAACACACTGAGCCGCATTTATTCACAATCACAACATGAAACATGTATTTAGTATAGACTTCCTAGTATGGAAACAGGACGAGGTGGCGGCATCACTACACTACATGCAAAGTTTGACCACTATACAGGAAAATATATGTGTCGGCATGGTAGTTTAATGTATATGGGAGATTGAGCCCGCAACTCTGTGACAATAATATGTCAAACAGTCATAGTTAAACAAAAAAGACTTATAGTTGAACAGTGAAAGTCGTCTTTGTGCCAAAAGCGTCCTTCAGATCACCATTATCCAAATAATGCTTTAAATAGTGTTGATGTTGCGGATAAACTTCAATGTGAGTGATGCGCAGTTATGCTTTTTGTCAATGAAGAAAGGGACATGTACTCTATCTTTACGGTTCATTATTTCAATAATTTCAAATTGTAATTTCGGTTATTTCAATAACATATCTTTGTCACTTACGCCCTTATGCCATAGTATTACTTTTTAAGTACGACCAGGGTAGCTGGACACCAAATTAATGTCAGTTAAGTGCCAAGTTTGGGATTTATCTTGAGCATGATGACCTTCAAGTCTTCAATATGTTGCCGGCTGATAATGTGGCAAACGTACAAGAAAATATTTTAAATCATATGACTGAATTATATAGTTTTGTGACTTACGCCATTTTGCCACTATATTACATCAAGAGTCACAGCTCATGATCTGTAGTGATGTGACACTACAGACAGCCAAGCCTAAGCTAGGTTGTCCACAGCTCCTGCTCGAATCCCTTTCATAATCCGTTTTATTATTTTTAACATGAGATGAGTTTTTCAAGCTTTAAATATGTTAAAACTTTCCAACTCAAAACACACAAGATCTTCGCCAAACTATGTCTATGCATGCCGTTTGAGAATGTCGAGGTGAATATTTTATAAATTTGGTTATGTCCAATCTGCTACTTACAACGATTTTGTAATGGTTCTTTACATACAAGCTGGCCATATAGCAAGTCAGTCAGCATGCATGGATTTTACATTGAGTGTTCATTGCATGGTATTTATATGTTACAATAAACGTAGTTGAATGTCAAAAGCCCTTTTTATGCCCTTTTGCCATTTATCAAGACGCCAGCAACGAAGCTCGGGGAAGATGTTTACTTTTGTCTTGTACTAATACTAAATAATTTGCATATAATATATGAATGTCAATAAGTTTGTTAAAACTGAGAATAACATATCTTTGTCACTTACGCCCTTATGCCACCATGTGTCAAGACACACTGGTCGAATAAAAGGGAACAATTTCACGTTTACATCGTATGAATACATAATAATTTGCAGTTGCACATACATATGTCAAAATGTATTGAAATTATTAAAAATATCATATTTTTGGCACTTACGCCCTTTTCCACGCATGGGTCGAAGCTTATAACTGATTTTAACTTTTCTTTCGTAGAAATATTTAATAATTTGTAGATATTAGTGCAAAAAAATGGTTGAAATTGAAAATAACAAATTTTTGGCACTTACGCCCTTTTGTCATTATATCTCAAGACGCACGCGGCGGAGCTTAGGGGACTTTTCAACTATTGATTAGAATGATCAACTGAACATGTGTGCAAATTTTCAGCTTGTTCGGAATTTTGTCCGGGTACACCATACAAAATTTTCTTCCACTCCTGGGCTAATACTTCTCTACTTGCTATACTACTAAAAATGAGTATTTAATAAATAAAATTAAATATTTTTTAAACAAAAATGTACCAACCTTTGACGCACTTATCGCAGCTTGCCACACTGTTGACGCTCGTGCAGAGGTGACTGTCTGTCATCGACTGGCGGGGGTTCTTGTGGAGTCCGTGGTACGCAGACTCGCTCTTCGCGTCGTCGCGTCGGCGAGACTTCACCACGGTTGGCGCGCCCACGTGACGCTCCTCGTACACGCTGCCGGTCTCGCGGTTGACTACTTGATCGATCAGCCGCAGGATGTACGACTTGGAGCTTCGCACGCTCGCCGCCTGGCGGTCAACCTCGTCGTCGCTGCAGTAGTTGGGCGTACCACTGAAATGGTCAAATGGTGGTTTTATTAGTTGAAGACACTGATATGGCACTTGCTCGTGTCCAAATGGTGATTTTATTGGATGGAGATACTGACCCGACACTTGCTAGTGTCCAAATGGTGGTTTTATTAGATGAAGATACTGACATGGCACTTGCTAGTGTCCAAATGGTGGTTTTATTAGATG
The DNA here is from genome assembly GCA_024449915.1 of Sweltsa coloradensis. NCBI lineage: Eukaryota > Metazoa > Arthropoda > Insecta > Plecoptera > Chloroperlidae > Sweltsa > Sweltsa coloradensis. Next base: position 1,168,763 of record JAMZAV010000224.1, read on the forward strand.
AAGATACTGACCTGACACCTGCTAGTGTCTAAATGGTGGTTTTATTAGATGAAGATACTGCCCTGACACTTGCTTGTGTCTTACATGGTGGTTTAATTAGATGAATATACTGACCTGACACCTGCTAGTGTCTTAATGGTGGTTTCATTAGATGAAGATACTGCCCTCATAGGTGCTAGTGTCTGCATGATGAGTATAGAATATACAGATACTCACACTTTCTAGTGCCCAAATGGCAATTGGTGGATACCGGTATAATGAATATACACAAACTTGCTAGTGTCTAAATTGGAAACTCACACTTGCTAGGGTCCAAATTGTGAGTGTATTAGTTGAAAAAACTCACACTTGCCAGAATCCAAATCATGAGTTTAGTAAATGAAAATACCCGTACTCAACTTTCTAGTGTCCAAATTGTATACTCACACTGGCTAGTGTCCAAATTGTTTTCTAGCTAGTGTCCAAATTGCATACTCACACTTGCAAGTGTCAAATTATGAATTTAGTAGATGAAAATACTCGCACTTGCCTGAAGTCTTGATCAGCGTACTGGTCGAGCTCTGAATACGGCCTCGTCACATCAACCTTTGGATCGCAAAGCTGTGATTCCTCCCAGTAATTGTAGCAGCTGTAAAAATTAAAATATTTTGCCTTGATATCACCTACTTCTAAAAACAATCTTTTAATTTTGATGCTAAAAATTTATTGCAAATGTGAGTAAAAGTAAATATTACGAAATTTATTTACAATAACTTACCCCATTTTGCGTATCTTGCAGTCAACCTGGTCGGCCACCGCCATTTTGTTGTCTGGTACATTCGGTTGGTTATTACTTTTAGCGTTCCAACTGAGTTTTGTTTGAATAGTCTGTTTAGGCGGATTAAGATTTTGGATCTTTGGCTGTACTTGAATCTTTGGATTCGAGTTTGCCCCAACACTGTAACAAAAGAAAAGTAATTTTTTTTTTAGATAAGCTATAATAAGTTTATTGTGTTAATTTTTAATTATGCAAGCTTAATAAATAATAATAATTAAAAAAATGAAATACAATTATTTGCAATGCCCCACAAAGTTAAGAGACCAATAGAACTCACCGGCTCATTATAAAGCTCTATTTTGAAGCACATTTTACGCGGAAGTCCTTGAATTCAAAATAAAAAGGGGAACCAAATTCTTGCGTAGATAACAAAATATCACAATGGCCCCCTTTCACTGATTCTCCTGTGACCTTGAATTTAAGAATTAGATGAAAAATTAGACCCTCTAAACAGGCTGTATGACTTATAAGTTGTATGCATTCCAGATTGAAAAAAGGAAATGGTTTGAATTAAAAATGTATATTACTTAAATAATTTACTTACGCCCCATGATTAACACCGGCGTTGTTCTTGTTCGGCTGCGGATGTGGCTTCCCGCGCATCCAGGCCGTCGCTGCGCGCGCATCACCCTGCAAGAGGTGCGCGCGTCGAATCGCCTCCGATCGTAAGTGTTCGGCTTCCAAGCGGGAAGACACGATTTGACACCGAATCGAGCCGGTCTTGCTTTCTCGCATCAGAATTCGCCTCAGTGACGTATTCGTCGGGGGTAGCTTCATTGGCGGTGGGGTTAAATTACTCGCGTATTTCAACCGAGGGTTCAAATTGGCTTGTCCGCAATCTCCGATTTGCACCTTTTGATTTGTGTTCACGCAATAACTCAAATTTTCAATAGGTTCGGGACGTAGAACCTCTTTTGACAGTTCTAACGATTCGTCGCAAAGCTCTATGTCAGTGGGAGGAGTGTTGTCGGCTTTTTGATCCCACATTCCATCACGGGTGTAATTTGGATACACATCGCCCACGTATTTCGACGGCTGCATCCACTTGGCTTGAGGTTTAAGATGCTGAATCGTCTCGTTTCTACAGACCTCAACACAGGCTGGTACTTGTTTTCGGCCGGCCTGTGCCCAGTCTCCCTGACAATTGGCCTGCACAGGAACCATCAACTCCGCTGGCGATGGTTCATACGGGCCAGACTGCCCGCCGTAAGTATCGCCACACAGGCCTGTCTTCATGCCCCGACCTGGCTCTTCAGCTTCTATGTCGGGTTTCTCCATTGGCCGGTCAAGATCATTCTTGTAGCCCTGTTGAAATGTGTTCGAGGCTTTGACATTTTCCTGAGAAACTTTTGGCGAGACTCCTGTATCCTTTCTGGGACGTTCGAACGTTTTGGGAATGGCTGGCTGAAATTTGCTTGGGAATTCACATGCCCGACTTGTTGACAACGTTCTTTGCTGGAATTATCAGAATAACTTTGTCGTTGCTGCTGTGGCGTGAACTCTTCTTGGGGCGTTGGGGCTGTATCATCCTCCACATTCCAGTCGTGTGCGTTCAATTGATTCTCGTTTGCTTGAAGATTGGGATCTCTATAATCCATGTCAGTTTGCAACTGTTGTTGATCCCAATATTCTTCAGGTTGTCCAATCGGTTCCACTTTCCAGTTGAGAGCGTCCGACGGGCGTTGCTGTTGTTGCTGTCGATTGTCATTTCTGAATTCCTTCTCATCTTGGTTCATGTTCTGCTGTTCAGTCCAGTGTTGTGGCTGCGGCGCGTCACTGGGCGGCTGTTCTGGCTCGCCGTTGGTCATGTGATACCTGGAACCACATAATCATAAATATTTATCCTGTTGCGTCTTCTTGTAGAGTTCGAATTACACACTCTGGCTCTGGGATATCATCATCATTATCCATCGCCGTTTCCTGCTTCTGGAAGGATCAACTTGGGTTCAGCAACCAAATTTTTCCACTTCTTTCTATCCTCACACAATCGTCTCTCTTCCACATCTTCCCATCTCTCTCCTCTTGTCTGGGATATATGATCGACAAATATAGTGACCAAAATATCTTCCCGATAGAAGAGTCGACCCACAACAAAGTTTAAAAACATGTTTCTTCTTAGAGCTTAAATTGAGCTAGGCCGCAATTCTTCATCTCCACTCGTCACCCTACCTAAGACCACACCCACAGGGCAGGCATCAGCTAAGGGTAGCTAAAGGTTACACCATCAACAGGTGTATTATTCTCTCTCTTCTTGCTCTGGCCTTGTGGAGCGGATATGGGGGAGAGAACTGGAGAAAGAACTAAGAAGTGGAAACATCTGGTTAGAAAACCCAAGCTGACCCTTTGGCGATGGAAAATGCTGGTGGCGATATTCTCCCAAGACTATACATGTAGGCATATAGTTAATTAGTATAAGTATCAGTAGTTTTAGAGCGCTTTAATAGCTAAGATTATTCGCACCTCCAAGATAAAGTAATTTCTATAAGTGTGAATTACCACCATGTAGGCCTATACATCTTTCCAAGGGGAGGAACGTAAGGGGGGATGCGGGGGGATAAGCGGTGGACACTGTACAGGCCTATAGTTAATGATTGGCATACACAATGATTGTATGGGTTTATTGCCGTTCGTTGACAACCTTCAATTTGACGTTATGGCTATTCCAGAGCACTCTTACCGATATTTTGAAAGTCAAAGTAAAATGGTTGAAAGTTGGTTGAATGCATGTTGCATATAATGGCTAAAAAATAGTAATGTTGAGTAAAATAAGAACAATTTTCCCTTTTTTATTCAAGTTCCTCTTTCATTCAACCAACTTTCAAAATATCGGTAAGAGTGATCTGGAATAGCCTCAAACTGTGATGTATTTGTCTCACTTATTTAATGGATCAAAAATAATAATACGTGAAAAATTACTAAATACGAAAACGGACTATTTTTATCGTCTGGAGGAAATATTATGCTGAATAAAATGGATGGGTGGAAAAATTAATGCTCTGGAATAACATGGATTACAATTACAATGTTATTTACTTTGGTCCGTTCTCCTGGATGTTTGAAACCTCCGGGCGCTCATCAGGTGTCTCGTTCTGTCGACTCCTGGGCCGTTGGAACCTGAAGGAAATAAAACATCCATTGTAGCGGGTCTTTCTATGTAGCAAGTTTTTGTATTCTGCAAAGAACAGCAATCTAATCTGTACTGACTTACCACTGTATCTTACGTGTGTGAGCCACCAAAGTGTAATTCAAAGGTATAAAATGTGTAAAACCCAAGTATTCACTATTTACTACTACTTCTTTCAACAGGTAAACTGAATAGTGAAATACAAACATATTAAAGTTATTACTATTATTTTAATTGTGAGTATAAAAGAAATGCTTTTTAGAGCCTACCCACTCAGTCACATAATAGATTTTCAGTGGGGAATAGTAATTTAAAGCCAACCAAGTCAACCCTGCAGGCGCCGATACCATCTACGAGAAAACAATGGCAAACTACAACAGAGACCGGCATATTTAAATAGGAAACACCGATCAATCAAGCTGGACACGATTCCACCAGCGGACAGTTCCAGAATCAACAAGGCTAATTCTGAACAACCTTAGAATTGATTATGTGCCTTGTTGCTAGGACGGCTCCAAGATCACCGTTTACACATTCCTAAGCCAAGAATTGATGGACGGAAGACCACATTAGAAGTTAAAAAACTTCTGCCCAAAGCGGGAATCGAAAGCTGGACCTTCTGCATAGGAAGCAGAGCCTCTAACCAAAGTTTAATAATTTCAATATTATCTTAAAATAGATTTTAAACTGTCTGGATTTGTTTTCAGCTATGCACGAAGTGGTAGAGTTGTGTAAGGAATGTTCAACGAACGTGTGGACACGGAACTTACTTGACGTCCAAGGTTGGCTCGGCTTTAGTCACAGGAGTCAGGTTTCTCGACTCGTGTAAAGACTGTGGCCGCGTCATAGTGTCACTAGATGGGGAGAGAGAGAAATTATTACATGTCATTTGCAGAGAAACACTTCACTGGGCCTGGGGGAGTTCATTGTTACAGAATACCTATTTTCAAAATAATTTTATAATTCTTCGTGGGAAGCCTGCCCAGGGTGTAGAGATGGGACGTTTAAACGTTTAGTGGACGGTTAGAGCTTATTAAATTCGCAAAACGTGGAGTTAAAAAAATGATATGTATATATATTTTTTTTGTTATAGGCCTAAATGAAATGTTATTTTGTAATCACCTTCGGAGTCTACACAAACACGGGTTAACAAATAATCCGATAATTTCCTAAAAGTGCTTACTTTTGGTGGAGGTGCCGGGTCCAAGGCTGTATTGAGACATTTTGTCTCTTACACATGGTGGAAGTGCCGGGTCATTAAATGCGAGAGTGAGAATAAAACCGTTGTTAATTATTCGTCGACCGGTCATAAGTACAAAATTACGATTTTTGTTGTAAGGCCTCCGCCTACCATTTTTTTTTTTTTTTTTTTTTAGAAAATAGGGCTTAAAACGTTAAAACGTTTAAAGGCGATTACTTCAAGGGGTTAAACGTTTAGGAAATTAAACGCTTTCTCCCATCCCTACCAGGGTGCAATGTATGCCCCTCGTTAGTTGTCTAAACTTGGTATATTGGAGTTAAAACAATTGTGAAGGGATCCGAGGGCTGTTTAAGAGGTCTAACTTGCATTCACATAAATTTAACGACTGAGAAAAAAAATCGGAAAAATCCTTCAGTCAGGGTTGCCGGTCTTGGCGGGATTTAAATCCGGGACCTCCAGAATCAGTCAAGCGTCAACATGTCAGTATCGCCGAATACAACCGAGAAATCAAAATAAAATATATCTCTGACAGTGGGAGACCCGGGTTCAACCCTCAAGTGGGGTGGGATTTTGAAATTGAATTTGAAATATTTTCGAAAGATGAATATTTAGGGAAGTGTGGGTAAATTCCTTCTTGATTCACCATTCGGTCACATAAAAAAAAATACAAAATACAAAAACATCTGTTGCAACTGACGGTGTAATTTAATTTGATTTAAAAACGAGTTGCATACCATGCCTTGCACATGAGTTCTGTTGATAGAGGATAAATACGTAATATTTATTTATTTAAATAATTGTCCAGAAACCGTAATAAAAAATAAACTGGTTGTGATAGACTAAATTATTTCAATACGATGCAGAATAAACATTCTTGAACGTGTTAGGCCCGAATTCATTGTCGTGCGCTATTAACCTAGGGTCCCGTTGTTGTTATGGGGCTTGGTACACTATGCGTGTTATTTCAATACATGCACGGGTGCAAGAGTACCCAATTTAGGGAGCGAAGCCACTCAATCAACAGATTGACGAAGAAGAACACAAATAAAATATTGAAATCAGCGGTGGAGGTGCCGAGCATAGAAAAATGCCCATTAAATTAAAAACCGCTAGCCCCACCCCCTTGAATTCGAGTCATCAAAAACATAATGCCTGTTTGCCGAACTCGGGCCAGCTTTTTTTACAATGTTAAATGCCCATTTTAAAATACGCTTGATCATCAAATCCAGCTTATTTCACATACAGTCTGGACCGCTTTTTGACCTTTAATTTTCAAACAAAAATCTGCATTTTTGGGAGGCTGTTCTGAAAGGATGAACCCATGTCGCTATCAAAGCACTTTTTGACATTTCTATTGTCTTCTACACAAAATTGGGAAATTACTAGGAAAACGCTCAAGTCCCGCCGCGTTGATGGATGAGCTTTTTTAAAGTTTTTAGTTTGCGTGGGATATCTATACTTTTGCAAGTGCTTTGTTTTTCTGCCGACGCATTGTAGGTGATTGTTGTCAAGTTTCTATTGTTTCTTGTTAATTTGTTATTATTTAACGTAAAAATCTTACATTAAAAGCTATATTTCTATGGATTCTGGCTAACTTTTTCAACATTTTCTTTCAAAAGGTACTACATCACCATAACCTTAATGTCCATGTATAATACTAGGAAAACGCTAAAGTCCCGCCGCGTTGATGGATGAGCTTTTTTAAAGTTTTTAGTTTGCGTGGGATATCTTTACTTTTGCAAGTGCTTTGTTTTTCTGCCGACGCATTGTAGGTGATTGTTGTCAAGTTTCTATTGTTTCTTGTTAATTTGTTATTATTTAACGTAAAAATCTTACATTAAAAGCTATATTTCTATGGATTCTGGCTAACTTTTTCAACATTTTCTTTCAAAAGGTACTACATCACCATAACCTCAATGTCCATGTATAATATGAACGTTGTAGCCCCACCCGTTTGGTCAGAATTGGCCCAAATGGCACGAAAATATCGCACAAAAAGTCAAAAAACGTATATTAAAAGCTTTATTTCTCTCGATTCTGGCTAACTTTTTCAACTTTTTCTTTCAGAAAGCAATACATCACCATAACCTTAATGTCCATGTGAAATATGAACGTTGTAGCCCCACCCGTTTGGTCAGAATTGGCCCAAATGGCACGAAAATATCGCACTAAAAATCGAAAAAAAATCGTAAAAGTACGATATTCATGAGAAATATTTCTTCGATTGTACCCAAAAACGTGGCAAGTCTAAGTTCAGAGAAAACGAAGGTCGTGTCAAATTTTCATCAAGATCGCATATGCCGTTTGCCCGGTAGAGAGCGAACAAACAGACGGAAAAACAAACAAACAAACAAACAAAAAAAACAAAAAAAACAACCGAGCTAAATTTTTTGGGGGGTCGGTGAAATTGAAGTCTTCGCAGAAAAGTGAGCAATATTTGAAAAATGTGCTTTGATACCGCATATGACACGTTCTTACTTAACATTTTGGTGCAAACCACAACCCGATAGGACAAACGATAGAGCTTCCAAGTGATCCAGACTTACTTCTGCGTTTTGAGTCAAAGCCTGGTTTTCTCGAGCTCAGCCAACAGTCTTAAGTCCCATCCTGTTTGAAGGGCGTCAACAAACAACGCTTATTATTAATCGTAGGTTGTGTTTGGTTTTTAACCGTGAGACATGACACACGCACACCCGGACGCTTCGCTCACTATTTAAACCTACGGTCCTGGCAACAAGATGAACCTTGTCTAAGAATAAGGGCCATTACAGTCCAGCTGAAATTATTCACAAACTGGAGAACAACGCTCATTGCATATTTATACGATTTAAAACTATAAAATTAGGTTATTAAGATGTGGAAGAGATGCGATTGTGGGAGGATAGAAAGAAGTGGTCAAATTTGTTTGCTTAACCGAAGCTGACCCTGCCAGAAGCATGGAACGGCGATGGATAATGACGATGAATTTGGTAATTTTTTTGCATACCTTGAAGAAATATTCTGTTCAGTCTTGCTGGATACTGGGGTTGAAGTTTTGAAGCTACCCCTGTGTGCCCATAGCTCTTGTAGTTGATCTCGATTTATTGGCTGTTTCAGTAATTCGTCAAAGCTGCAAAAGAGAACTCTGGTTAATAGAAGGCTGATTTATGACACGAGAACGTGGGGAAAGAAAGGGGCACAGGTTTTAGCTACCAGAGATATAGGAACTGCCAAATTATAATTTATTTTGCCAATCCAAATGTTTTGATTTGCGATTGACTCCGTTTGCATTTATTTTTATGTATTTAACATTTTTAATCCTCGAAGGGGAGGTAGTTTGATTTTCTTGTACCGAACGAAAGAGACGTTAGGTGACAACATGGGAAGGACACGGTTAAGATGGTTTGAACATGTGAAACGAATGACGGCCTAGAAAGGATGACCGAGAGAATTTATGAAATATGGATTGGAGAAGGAGAAGAAGAAGAAGAAGAAGAAGAAGAAGAAGAAGAAAAAGAAAAAATAATAAGACGGAGGAGGAGGACGGAGCAGGAGACTTACTGGTAAGAGGAGAGAAGTTGGAAGGATGTGGAAGAGATACGAATGCGGGAGGATAGAAAGAAGTGGACAAATTTGGTTCCAAACCCCAAGCTAACCCTTGAATGTATTTAAAGTAACTCCCACTCTTGCCAGATGAATGGCGATGGATATGTTCCCCCTAAAAGTAATTTGAAAGAAAAAATCCAGTCACGAGCCAAGACTTGTATACACTATTCGACAGACTGAGAATGTAGGAGCGTGGAGAGGACATTCAATTGAGCTTAGCTGTCGTCCAGCTGTCATAATTCGTGTGGAAGTCCTTTAAAGTGTGGATAAGGGATAATATTCTTACTTTATCAAGTCTTAGGCTGGAGGCCTACATGACATGAAGCTGTCATCCAGACCTAGGTGAAAGTATAACCTGTCTTCTAAAACTCTTTATCTGCGAAAGTTCACAACCGTTACTAATGGGTAAATTAATTCATGACAATTTTAAAGATAGGTACCTAATAAATCTCCGTTAAAAATCATGAAATTATATGATTATTATATTATTATATTATATCTGAACTATAAATTAAATACCACTTACTTGAGGTCTCTCTTAGTCTTGGGTATGAATCTGGAACTGAGTTTAGGTTTCGGAAGTATACTCCTCACAGATTGCCGTTTGTAGATTTGTTCATATCTAGAAATAAGTTATAATGAATTATTAATGAATTATTACTTATATAAAAATCCAAGTTCTTGTCAATACATGTGTGTTTGTTATCTAGGGGATGAATACGAATGTTGAAACTCACGCCTCCCTAGGGTCGGCAGTCGCCTGGCTCGCCGTTCTGCTGTTCTTAGCCTCTGCCTGGTCCGACTTCTTCTTTAGCGAAGTGTGGCTAGGGGTCCCCGACTTGCGGCTCTTCTTCAGCTGCTGAAAGATGCTCTGCAGGTCGAGCTTGACGTTGCCGCAACCCAAAGCCTCAAGGTTCGACATCAGACCAGTGAAGGCGGGATCCTGGTTCGAGTCTGCAGACTGGTTGGTACCGACCTGGTGGCATGTTACATTCATTACTTTCTACTGTAAATAAGGACATACTTGAGATTACATTAGAGACATGAGACATTGGACATTAGAGAAATGCTGGGTGTAGAGAAGTTAAGTGACAGGATGGAAAGGACACGGTTGAGATGGTATGAATTAGGGCCTAAAACGAATGGTGGAAGATAGGATGCTCAAGAAAATGTTTGAAATAATAATTGAAGAAGGAAGAAGAAGACGGAAGAGGCCAAGGAAGAAATGGAAGGATACCATAGCAGGAGACTTGGAGGCAAGGGGAAGAGAGTTGGGAAGATGCGGAAGAGATAAGGTTGAGGGAGGGTAGAAAGAAGTGGAAACATATGGCTGCTAAACCCAAGTTGACTCTGCCAGAAGCAGGAAACGGAGATTGACAATTATGATGATGATGATGATGATGATGATGATGATGAAACGGTGATTGAAATGATGATGATGATGATGATGGTACGTTGCGATGTCGTGATTCAGCTACCTGTTGCCTGGCCGGCGGCTGCAGCTTGACATCAGGCACAGTGAGCGCTTGCGCCGAGAACGAGTAGGCCTTCATCAGATGTTCCTGCGTCAGGCGGTTCTTGGTCACGTCCTCGGGTACAATTGGCAAATGTGGCACTTTTGGCTCGATCCTGAAGAGTCGCGACGGCGACGTCCCGGTGACGTTGCTCGACGACGATCGACGCTTCTCGTCGATCTTCTGAACGATTTGTGCGAGGTGCGAGTCAATGTCACGACTCCTCTCATAGATCTCCGCTTCGAGATCGTTGCCCGACAGGTCCTTGCTGCATCTGCAAGGTGGGACGGTTTAGATTAGATTAAATTTATTAAGTTCAGTTTTGAGTTCATCAACTCGGTTAGCAAACATTTACAACAATAACCACATATTCTGCACAAATGCAGGGTACTGACAAGTGAGTCAACAACAATCTTGGTATTTCCTTATGCGATCTTTGAATTCAGAGACATTTCTAGGCAATGGATTTACAACTCTTTCATCCAAACCATTCCAACTCTTGGTCACAGAACCAAGAAAGGAGTGTTTACCTACATCCGTGTTACATTTGTGAACAAATATCTTCATACTATGATCTTTTCTACCTCTAAATGGGTCAAAAAATTAATAATCTTTTTATTTAGGTCATCCCAAGCCGGTTGACATGTAAATACTTTGTAAAAAGCACACAGTTTAGCATTTACTCTAACTTACACTTAGTGGTGAACCAGAACATAAGATGTTACTCGATGCTAATAATGGCTGATTTATGACACGAACAGCAAGGTGTCTAAGATTAATGAAAGATAATTTCACACAACACTTCCTTCAACCACAAGTGCACAAATGCAACGATTTTAGTTCGCGAATCGTCAATTAATTCGTGTTTGAAGTCTACCAATTTAGTAACAACAGATTTTCAGAGCGAGACTTTAATTTAAAATAAACTAAACCAACCCAATCGGCGCTGACGCCAAAACTCGTGAACAATGGCCAACAGGAAAATGGGTATTTTTAATATGAAATACCGACCAAACTAGATGGGCACGGTTCACTTCCTGGAGATGCTAGAATCATCAAGCATAATTTGGAACAAGTTAAGAATATATTAGCTACATATTCTAATATAGATATCAATAATATCATTTGTGTTTAAATAACTATAGTTTAATAATATGTCCTACTATATGCTCTACCACGGGTTGCTACCGATCAATCCAGAAAACTCTTATCAGATGCGCAAATCAACAAACACAACCTCTGCCAGCATTAACTTACGTTGTGTACTGCTCGTTGAGGGGTGGTTTGTTGGCCAATGTCGGGGTACGACATTTGGATCTCACACTCTGTGGCATCAAAGATGAAGTCGACGACCCGCCTTTAATCATGACCTGTAAAACAAAATCGAGATACAATAGATTATTGTCTTTAATGTCTTAACTGGAAAATATAAGCTTGCACAAAGGCTTGTAACGTAATTCATATTTGATTCCGATTTAATTTCCGATGACGGTTTAAATTTATCCATTCGAGTTAAAGAAAAGAAAGTTTATAGTGGAAAGCACTTTCGTTCACATTAAAATATTAAATAATATTCTCACCTCTTTATTGGTGGCGGTTCGTCGTGGCGCTACAAAATGTTTACATTTCGATGCTCTTCCCTCTATTGTCGCCTCCAAGAACTCTGGCGCCTTCATAACCGGTTCGTGTCCTGATGGAGACCAAGGCAGGTTGTGCCTCGACTTGTGGCTCGTCTTACGGCTAGGATGGTCCGTACATTCATGAAGTCGCCTCGATCCCGATCTGGTCACCTCGACATGGCCATGATTGCTACGAGTGAAACTATGGCCGACGTTGTACTTCTCTCGAGTCGGCAACAACACGCCGGAATGCGCCTCTAACCGACCGCGAATGAAGTTTTCGAAGCCACGCCGTGCTCTTTCACGTCTTTCAACGTCAGGCTCAATGTTTTCGTGATCTTCGATGCCTCCTTCGGAACAGGAATCAAGACTTGGTGCAGGCCTAGGCTGAGCACGTGCGTCCACACAACAGGCTTCGGAGTTTCCGTAACTATGCGGGGACATAGAATAACCAGGCTCAATACCTTCGTGGGTCCCCACGAAACCGGTTTCGAAGTTCTCTTGACCTCTCCGTGACCTTGAACGACCTTGCTCGACAACTTCCCACCCTTCGAGCTTGCACGCACAACCGGTCTCGAAGTCGTCTCGGTGGGGGCGCTGCGGCTTCGGCTGTTCTCGGTTTGTGCTCGGCTGGTTCGTCCCTGAGGAGCCGAAGCGCGAGAATCCAGAGACACTCGCGTTGTAAGCCACACCCCCAGGTACCAACTTGAGCGGCATGCCAACACGAGGTACCACCTTTATGTGACGTCGATCGCGACCGTGCGACGAGTAAGACAGTTGGTAGGGGTAGTTCTCGTTTTCACAAACCACGGGCTTCTGTTTCCTCTGACACAGTTGGTCATGGAATGTGGAAACCTTTTCTGGAGGTTCCAAGTAGTTCATAAGCCTACAGACCAAACACATTCGATGAGTATTACATATAAATCTATGCAGTATGCCTACATTCAAGCGTAATCTAGAACGTTCTATGATTCGATAAAGATTCCTTGACTTCAAGAACAAAAGAACAGTCGAAGAAAGGGAGGATTTGTTGTATTTAATTTATTATATATACATTTTGATTGATTTCTAATAAAAAAAATTGTACCAATACTGAATAATTACTTACAAATTGTATATTTTAATAAATAGATTAGGCGTGTAAATAAATAGGAAGTGAGTAAAATGTGTATGATGTAAATCTAAAGGATGAGACAAGAAAAGCGAGGAAGGGTTAAACTTGGAAATCGTATCGAATGGTATATTGAAATTCATAGTCGACTTTACCATTCGACCTGCGATCACAAGACATGCCACAACTTCGAGACAACATGCACATAGTTTGTTTAACTAAGTTCAATTACTTGCACCATTGTACCGATCCTCATTTCCATGGTTGTAAACTACCTTTTCGAAATACCTGCCCTACATTTAATTGCTAACGACCCCTTTAGTACCCACTTACACATCCACTCCAATAACAAAACAGCCCCTTACCCATGTTATTTTTCCGTCCAACAATAGTTAAAACGCGGTAGCAAACCTCGGCTGGCGAAAGAAGCCTTTGCCTGCGGCAGTCGCAGCTCATATTGGGACGGATTGTAGGAATGAGGAGGATTAGTGATTATGTCCAACATATCATTGAGATTGTTCAAACTGTTTTAAATGAAAGTGTTGAATACGGCGTGACGGTCAGACGTCGGGGTAGACGATCTCTAGGACGAATTTTCCTCCGGCTCTTCTCTATACATCCCATATATTTATCGACGTCTGTTCCAGTCCTATATGTTTGCTTTAGAGTGGAAGGTCAAAGTCAAGGTCAAGGTCAAAGACAAGGCCAATGATTGCGGGAATAAGTTTAATTGGTTGGTTGATTGTTTTCATTGAGTTTGGTCGCCACAAAACTTCCGCCATTTTGTTCATCTCCTCTGTAATGAGGCTGGTCCAGCTGGAGGCGAAATCTGTTGTACGCACTGTAGAACCGTCGTACTGCAGGACAGCACAACTTGAATATACTTATTATTTGTGGGTGAAAGATGAGGGAACATGTCGAGACAAAGATCATTTTCATATTCTCTATTTAAAAGTAGCATAAATTAATTTGATCTTAAGTTAGGTCAAGCGTTAGGTCGTTTTGTGCGAGCGTAGACTTGGAGAATGGAAGAAGTACTTTGTGAAGTTAAAAAATGAAACATTTAATATCGAACACAATAATTGGATGAGCGTAGTGAGCGAAGCAAAGATTCCATTTCACTATACTGAAGAAAAAAATCCGGAATGTTTTTTTTTTCTTTCTTTTTGTATTTTTGTCTGTCTGTTAGTACGATTCCAGCTAAACTGATACTCCAATTGCAATGAAATTTTTTGGAGGCCTTCAAAACCTTTGAACTTAGAACTGCCACGTTTTTGAGCGCAATCGAAAAATTATTTCTCATGAAAATCGAAATTTTAATTTTTTTTTTCGATTTTTAAAATTTTTTTCGACTTATGTCACCTAGGCCTACATGCTTTATCCGATTTTTATGTACAAAGCGAAATGGTAGCTCGGACTCTCATTGGTTGTCTTGGAGACGATAAGGCCGCTATCGTCGAGTACATCAACATCAGGGACAACAAGGGGGTGTCGGCCTTGGCTGTAGCATCAAGCAGTATGTCTAGAGAGATTGTCGAGCTTCTAATCTCACACGGGGCTGACGTGTGGTCACGTGATGTGGAAGGAAGAACTTGCCTGCACTCTGTTAGACGCGAAAAAGTAGCACAGGCTCTCATTGATAGTATGGGAGAAGACAGAGATAAAATTGCTAAACACATAAACTACACGGACAACGAGGGAGTCTCGGCTTTGGCTGAAGCATCAAGCAGGATGTCTAGAGAGATTGTCGAGCTTCTGATTTTACACGGGGCTGACGTGTGGTCACGTGATAAGAAGGGAAATACTTGTCTACACTCTGTCAGAAGCAGCGAGGTAGCGCAGACTCTAATTGATTGCATGGGAGAAGACAAAGATAAAATTGCTAAACACATCAACAACACGGACAACGAGGGAGTCTCGGCCTTGGCTGAAGCAGCAAGCAGGATGCCTAGAGAGATTGTTCGACCTTCTCATCTCACACGGGGCTGACGTGTGGTCACGTGATAAGAAGGGAAATACTTGTCTACACTCTGTCAGAAGCAGCGAGGTAGCGCAGACTCTAATTGATAGCATGGGAGGAGACAAAGATAAAATTGCTAAACACATCAACAACACGGACAACGAGGGAGTCTCGGCCTTGGCTGAAGCATCAAACAGGATGTCTAGAGAGATTGTCGAGCTTCTGATTTTACACGGGGCTGACGTGTGGTCACAAGATAAGCAGGGAAATACTTGTCTACACTCTGTCAGAAGCAGCGAGGTAGCGCAGACTCTAATTGATAGCATGGGAGGAGACAAAGATAAAATTGCTAAACACATCAACAACACGGACAACGAGGGAGTCTCGGCCTTGGCTGAAGCATCAAGCAGGATGTCTAGAGAGATTGTCGAGCTTCTAATTTTACACGGGGCTGACGTGTGGTCACGTGATACGAAGGGAAATACTTGTCTACACTCTGTCAGAAGCAGCGAGGTAGCGCAGACTCTAATTGATAGCATGGGAGGAGACAAAGATAAATTTGCTAAACACATCAACAACACGGACAACGAGGGAGTCTCGGCCTTGGCTGAAGCATCAAGCAGGATGTCTAGAGAGATTGTCGAGCTTCTGATTTTACACGGGGCTGACGTGTGGTCACAAGACAAGCAGGGAAATACTTGTCTACACTCTGTCAGAAGCAGCGAGGTAGCGCAGACTCTAATTGATAGTATGGGAGAAGACAAAGATAAAATTGCTAAACACATAAACTACACGGACAACGAGGGAGTCTCGGCTTTGGCTGAAGCATCAAGCAGGATGTCTAGAGAGATTGTCGAGCTTCTGATTTTACACGGGGCTGACGTGTGGTCACGTGATAAGAAGGGAAATACTTGTCTACACTCTGTCAGAAGCAGCGAGGTAGCGCAGACTCTAATTGATTGCATGGGAGAAGACAAAGATAAAATTGCTAAACACATCAACAACACGGACAACGAGGGAGTCTCGGCCTTGGCTGAAGCATCAAACAGGATGTCTAGAGAGATTGTCGAGCTTCTAATTTTACACGGGGCTGACGTGTGGTCACGTGATACGAAGGGAAATACTTGTCTACACTCTGTCAGAAGCAGCGAGGTAGCGCAGACTCTAATTGATTGCATGGGAGGAGACAAAGATAAAATTGCTAAACACATCAACAACACGGACAACGAGGGAGTCTCGGCCTTGGCTGAAGCATCAAGCAGGATGTCTAGAGAGATTGTCGAGCTTCTAATCTTACACGGGGCTGACGTGTGGTCACGTGATGACGAAGGGAAATACTTGCCTACACTCTGTCAGAAGCAGCGAGGTAGCGCAGACTCTAATTGATAGTATGGGAGGAGACAAAGATAAAATTGCTAAACACATAAACTACACGGACAACGAGGGAGTCTCGGCTTTGGCTGAAGCATCAAGCAGGATGTCTAGAGAGATTGTCGAGCTTCTGATTTTACACGGGGCTGACGTGTGGTCACGTGATAAGAAGGGAAATACTTGTCTACACTCTGTCAGAAGCAGCGAGGTAGCGCAGACTCTAATTGATTGCATGGGAGAAGACAAAGATAAAATTGCTAAACACATCAACAACACGGACAACGAGGGAGTCTCGGCCTTGGCTGAAGCATCAAAACATGGTAATAAAGAGATTGTCAACATCTTTATCTCACACGGGGCTGATGTCTGGTCACGTGATAAGCAGGGCAGAACTTGCCTGCACTATGCTAGAAGCAAAGAGATTGCGCGGGTTCTTATTACGAGTATGGGAAAAGACAAAAGTAAAGTTGCAAAACACATCAACAATACGGATAACAAGGGTATCTCGGTCTTGAATAAAGCATCAAAAGAGGGTGGTACAGCGATTGTCGAGCTTCTAATCTCACACGGGGCTGACGTGTGGTCACGTGATAAGCAGGGCAGAACTTGTCTACACTCTGTCAGAAGCAGTAAGACAGTGCAGGTTCTCATTACTCGTATGGGAGAAGACAGAGATAAAATTGCAAAATACATCAACCACACGGACAACAAGGGAGTCTCGGCCTTGGCTGAAGCATCAAGCGCGATGTCTAGAGAGATTGTCGAGCTTCTAATCTCGCACGGAGGTGACGTGTGGTCACAAGATAAGCAGGGCAGAACTTGCCTGCACCATGTAATGAGCATAGACATAGCCCGGGCTCTCATTGATAGCATTGGAGAAGACAAAGATAAAGTTGCCAACTACATCAACACCCCGGACAACGAGGGTGTCTCGGCCTTGGCTAAAGCATCAAGCTGTACGTCTAGAGAGATTGTCGAGCTTCTAATCTCACACGGAGGTGACGTGTGGTCACAAGATAAGCAGGGCAGAACTTGCCTGCACTATGTAATGAGCATAGACATAGCACGGGCTTTCATTGATAGCATTGGAGAAGACAAAGATAAAGTAGCCAACTACATCAACACCCCGGACAACGAGGGTGTCTCGGCCTTGGCAGCAGTATCAAGGAGGGCTTCTAAAGATGTTGTCAACCTTCTCATCTCACACGGGGCTGACGTGTGGACACGTGATAAGCAGGGCAGAACTTGCCTGCACTATGTAATGAGCATAGACATAGCACGGGCTCTCATTGATACCATGGGAGAAGACAAAGATAAAGTTGCTAACTACATCAACACCCCGGACAACGAGGGTGTCTCGGCCTTGGCTCAAACGTCAAGAATGGGATATGCACATGCTATCGACCTCCTCATCTCACACGGGGCTGACGTGTGGTCACGTGACAAGAAAGGCAGAACAAGTCTACATGCAGCCGCCGAGAGGTGTGAAATATCCGTGGCTCAGGCTCTGATTGGTTCCCTGGGAGACGACAAGACCGCTATCATCGAGTACATCAGCGTCCGGGACAACGAAGGGCGCACTGCCCGCGAAGAAGCTCTTACATACGTGCATGTATCTCAAAGTCGTATGTTTCTGGTCTGGCTGGATACAACCCTGAGACAGTAGACAAATGATATGTCGCATCGCCCTTGACAACCACTGCCTGTCCCAACGCAGAAAACAATATCGATCGTAATCTCGGCTTGTTCTTCTGCGTCCTCTGACGCTGAGTAAATAGTGATTGAAAAAAGACAATTGACGTACTCTAATAGCTTATTAGAACCAGTGGTCGCATTAGAAAACATTCTATGGAAGGATTTTCCAACGTACAGCCGAGCACCTTAGCTCATTTCCTCTGAGGGGTGGTGATGGTTGGGGGGGGAGTTCTCGAGCTCTTTTCCTGTGACAACTCGATTCCAACATTATTATTATAATAACTCATTACGTTTAATAATTAATTGTTCTTGTAGTGATGGTGATGCAGTTCATATTTTTTGTGCGATATGGTTATCCTTTCTTTATGAAATTATTATTAAAGTAATTTTTAAATTTTTATAACTGAATAAAATGGACTTAAAATAAATCACTTCTAACCCAAATGACCGAAAGGAAGTATCAAATCCTCATAAAATTAACAATATTGTTTATTTTCCAACTTTGGTGTTATGTATTATTGTAACTTGTAGAGTAGTAGAAGAGGTTAAATATGAACAATAATTTAGACTGTCAACTATTTTTTAATATATTCCAAACATGTACTACCATCTTCCTCTATCTTATTGACAGGTTAATCTATTTTTATTAAATTTCTTATTTTGTTATTATTTTATATCTATTATTTGAGTCATAAAAAAGTCTATTTTTATTTGTGGTAACTATGTTTATTTCATGAATTTTGTTATGGTACTAAATGTCATTGTCTATGTTCTTTTATAATATAATATTACAACCTTAGTTTTAAGTTTAAATGTAAATAAAAAAGTTTTCAAATAAACTGTTTTGAGCTGACCTAAAAATAAATTTTAAAAATCTCTCTTCCCCCCTCCCCTCCATCCCCAATATGGAGAGACAATTGAAACAGCTCTCAAATTCATCTGTTCACGAGTGTCAAATAAGTTTTTATTTAACTATTCTGTACATGTTATTTACTAGGGAACCGCCAAAGTCGTTGATAGACGAGTGAGTGACCCATGTGTTGAGTACCCGGGAACATCCCCTTTCCTCCCCTATACCTAAGGCTGGATCTAGCCCAGTATGGGGAATGATACCGGGTATTCAACACATGGCTCACTCACTCGTCTATCAACAACTTTGGCGTTTCCCTAGTCTAGTTGGCAAAGGCGCCCTTATACCCGGAATGTGGGAGACCTGGGTTCAATCCCCTGGTCGGATAAGATTTTGTAGTTTATGAATTGTATTTAAAAAAATATTAAACATGTTTTGAAATGCATATAACGCAGTTTAGTCTACATCAACTGTGACAATGGAAAACATAGCCAGTACAAAATACGAGTAAAGATTGCAAGGTTTACTCAATCTCCCAGCGGAATTTGGGGGTACCTTGAACATGCAAGTTTTGATAGACCTAGTTTGTCATTGCATAACTGCATGACAAATATTTTTCTACAGCCTCCATTGCAACCGAGTAACATTTAAGAAGCAGTGATTTTTTCAAAAGAAAAACCATTGTCGTTAAAAGAATTCCTACACATGTTAGGCCTATTTTTCAGTTTATTATTTCTTGTAGGTTTGAATCGAAATGGATTGTGCTCATTTTGTTAGCAGTTCTCAGTTATCTGCTCACGGATGTCTGTTTAAAATACAGCTCAATCTATTTGGCCGTTCGGCCGTATGGGACCGGACGGACAGACAGACAGACAGACAGACAGACAGACAGACAGACAGACAGACAGACAGACAGACAGACAGACAGACAGACAGACAGACAGACAGACAGACAGACAGACAGACAGACAGACAGACAGACAGACAGACAGACAAGACAGACAGACAGACAGACAGACAGACAGACATACATACATACATTGGACACAGTGACGACCAAGGCCCGATCGAGTAGCGTTATAAATACTTTGTTTCGCTGCGCTCACTCGTCTAAATATATTTTTGGATGAGCATAGCGAGCGTAGCGAGCGAAGCGAAGATTCCATTCTACTACACTGGAGAAAAAAATCCGGAATGTTTTTTTTTTCTTTTTTTTCTTTTTTTTGTATTTTTGTCTGTTTGTCCGCACGATTCCGGCTAAACCGATACTCCGATTGCGATGAAATTTTATGGAGGCCTTCGAAATCTCTGAACTTAGAACTGCCACGTTTTTGAGCGCAATCGAAAAATTATTTCTCATGAAAATCGCAATTTTACGATTTTTTTCAATTTAAAAAATAATTCTTTGACTTATAAAACCTACATGCTTTATCCGATTTTAATGATTTTTGCACAGAACCTTTATTTTATGAATTAAGATATTCTTGTGAAATTTGAGCGCAATTGAAAAAATATATATCATACAAATCGAAATTTTACGGGTTTTTTCTTTTTTTAAACAATTCTTTGACTTATAACACCTACATGCTTTATCCGATTGTAATGATTTTTTCGCAGAACCTTAATTTTATGAATTAATATATTAGTGTTAAATTTGAGCGCAATCGAGAAATTATTTCTATAAAAATCGCAATTTTACGATTTTTTTTAACAATTACGATTAATAAATTAAAAAATTAAAGTTAATTTTTTATTTAATTTAATTTAATTTAATTTAAAAAAAAATTTCAACTTAGTAATGATTTTTCCACAGAACAACAGAAAATTCGCATAACACATGGCAGCTCAATGCACCAATTACGCTCATCCAACAACGCGGCGGGACTTAAGCGTTTTCCTAGTAATAAAATATGTAATTGGATGAGCGAGCGAGCGTAGCGAGCGGAAGCGAAGACTTCAATTTCACCGACCCCCCAAAAAATTTAGCTCGGTGTTGTTTTTTTTTTTTTTTTTTTTCCGTCTGTTTGTTCGCTCGATTCCGGGCAAACGGCATACGCGATCTTGATGAAAATTTGACCGGACCTTCGTTTTCTCTGAACTTAGAGGTGTATTGTTTTTGGGTACAATCGAAGAAATATTTCTCATAAATATCGTACTTTTACGATTTTTTTCGATTTTTAGTGCGATATTTTCGTGACATTTGGGCCGATTCTGACCAAACGGGTGGGGCTAGAACGTTCATATTTCACATGGACATTAAGATTATGGTGATGTAGTATCTTTTGAAAGAAAAAGTTGAAAAAGTTAGCTAGAATCCATAGAAATAAAGGTTTTAATATTAGTTTTTCAATTTTTAGTGCGATATTTTCGTCACATTTGGGCCGATTCTGACCAAACGGGTAGGGCTACAACGTTCAGATTTCACATGGACATTAAGGTTATGGTGATGTAGTACCTTTTGAAAGAAAAAGTTGAAAAAATTAGTCAGAATCTACAGAAATAAAGGTTTTAATATGAGTTTTTTTGAAGTTTATAATACCAATTAACAAATAACAATAGAAACTTGACAACAATCACCTCCACAATGCATTCAAAAAGCACTTGCAAAGGAAAAGTGCAAACAAACGCACAAAACGCAAAAAAAAAACTTACAAAAAAAACGCTCATCCATCAACGCGGCGGGACTTTAGCGTTTTCCTAGTGTAGATAAATGATGTTTATAGTTATTAGAAATGGGATGAACATCTGTGCCCTGGGTAGAATTAATTAGCCCACTACTGGTGTAACCTTTTGTGTAAGACTGAATTCTGTGCTAACCTAAGCCAATCACAAGTCAGCTAGATGTCTGTGTGTCATATCGGCGACCGAGAGAACCAAGAGAAGATAGTTTTTAGGGATTAAAGGCGCGTCAACCATTAATAATGCGACACTTTAGCCTGGGGGGGTGGGGGAAGGACAATCCAATGCTGGTCAGAATCATCCCCGGGTATAGGGGAAGGAATGGCGGATTCTCACGTCGTGTATTCATTGACTTTGTCATCGTTCGTGTTGTCATGGTCGTCGTCGTCGGGGACGTCGTCAGGGGAAGGGGATCAGGTCCCCGACGACGACCGCCAGAGTTCGCCTTTAGTATGGGGGAGTAACATACTCCTTTACTTACTAGATGACGTTTGCGAGATGGACTTTATCTCTTTCCTCGCCTTGTTACGATCAGCAGAACCATGCTCTGGGCTGGGCTTATTCTACCCCGGGCCCAGACGGGGGAGAACCAAGAAAAGAGAGATTACCGCACTCGTGACTCGTGCAGCGACGCACGAGTGCGGTCAGTCAGGGCTGGGCTCTGTGGTGGTGGTGGTGGTGGGGGGGGGGTTGTAGAAGTTAGTTCATCTCTGCCTGTCCTCCAGTTTAGTAAATATGAGACAGCTTGAGACTATACACACTTTGCGTCATTCCCAAGGCCTGTCTGCGAGGCTAGTTGTGAATGTACAGTGTTGAAACATGATAATTGTTCATAAGGCGATATCCAGGTGTCGACCCATGTTAATTGAGGGTGCACAGAGTTTGAAATCATATATCAGCTACGGTAATCAATATTCAATCTCTATTTCTTATTAACATAGCTGTTATCGGAATGTACTTGGGGGTTTGTTTAGCTTGTGTTTCCGTTTATTGATCCAAGATCGATTTGGACTGAATTGGGGCACATTTTTAACAGTAGCTACATTCTAAATTTTGGGTCAACCTAATGTTTTAAACATCTATCTCAAAAATATAATATTTAAATTCCGCGCAACTCAACAGCCAACAGAATCAAACTAATATCTGGCATTTTCGTTTCGATTACATAAAACAAACTATGCCAGTAAAATAGGATAGTTATAATATAGTTTTACTCTGGTAACATCATTATAATGTAATTTATGTTGTAAAATGTATGAGGTTTATTACGTACGAGTATTATTATGTATGTATTAGTATTATGGACGCCAAACGATTAGTAATTCTCGATCAATATCTTTTAATAGATAACCTATAAAAAAAATCATCGATTTAAAACGTTTGAAGGATGGATATCATTCGATCATTGATATATTGGCATTTTACGCGTTATCGCTGAAACTCCATGGCCTAGTCTAGTCACATTAATTACACATCAAAGTTACTAAATTTTATCACAATAATATCCGATTATAAAATTTCATTACATAATTATGCACTTTTTTACCATTTTTAGCATCAACATCTACACAACAATGTTCATAACCAATAATTTCATACCTTTGATGTGTTTTATTATTTATTTCTGTTAACATGTATATTGTACTGATTAGAACACTTGAACCCCGTGATCATCTAATGTTAATTGATCAGCTCAGATGTCAAATAAAGTTTGAATTTATTAATTATTAATAAATAAAGTAATATATTAACGTACGTTGTGTAAATGATGTCACGATGACGAAATAAATGTTTTTTCCACACTAAAAGCGATATTCTCTGCCTATTGTGAGAAACTCTATGACTATTTCAAATTGATGACAGGACTTCCCCTTTGCGCTTCTGAATGAGTTTGCGTGTCAACATTTCTGAACTCTTTGATATTCGTGGGGGAATATGGAATGCACGATGTTTTGTTGCTGGATGATTGATTCTAGGGATGAGTGGGAGAAAGGGTGGGGGTGTTGTTGTTTGATTGATTGATGGGGAAGGGGGTGAGTTGTTGGCGTTGTTGTTGTTGTTGTTGTTTTGACGAGTTGCTCGCTAGACTTCTGAATTGTACTAAAAATTAGCAATTCCACATACGGAAGTGTTTCCCGAATAACCAAATCGAAAAATGAATAACACCCGTCGATAATATTGTAAACTTGTAACTTTTTTTACATAATGAAACGAGCCATTTCATTAATTCTTTGTGGAAGTTTTATTATTAAGCGTAGAAATGATGTCCAGGCTCTTCGGGTTACTTACTCGGTTTAGGGTATTTGGAATATTATGAGGTAATATTCAACTGCTACATTATCATACATCGTCACCTCAGTTTGTGCAATATCTATTTTTCGTTTTTGTGTGTTGATATTAGACGTATCTATTGGTCCTTCTTCGTAGCCTTGAAAATCTTCTGTTTTAATAATATGAACTAAATAAATTGTTTATCAACAACATTCGAGTATTATGTGACTTATTTTTCTCAATAAGCAGCGAAATATTTATAAGAACAAAAATAAGGACGAACAAAAGTTGCATCAATAGTTCAATACGTTTTGAGGTGTCGTCCTTCAGCTTGGATTGCCGGTGATGGGGATCGACCCGGCGCTAGTGAATATTCGCATGATGTGCACTACAATCACTTGTATTGATGTTCTCCATTAGAAAGTTACACTGATGTTACAATGAATTTTACAAAACCAAACAAATATTCATATGTTTTGATGGAGGTGCTGAGTACCAAGTGAAGTAAAATTGACTCTTCTGTAAGATTATCAAGGCAAAATAAATAATATTAATACGTTTGGTGGGGGTGCTGATTACGAATTGAAGTGAACATGTCAACATTAATTGTGTAAGCAAGAAGGATGAAGATTAGCGAATATTTAACGTAACAAAAGACTTGTGATCCAGTGTTCACAGTATAAAACAAAAGTAGAAAGAGTATAAAATTCGGAACAATTTACATCACGAGATTATCTACAAAAGTAGCAGAGACAAACTCCCGAAAACATTTTTCTTTATTACGTTACTCTTTTTCTATTCTATTGGATGCGTCTAGTAAGTGCTGTGAAGACATTCATTAAACAGGCGATACAAAAAGGCTTGAGTGTTTGCTCGATTATTTCTTTGGTTCCTTGTTATTGTGTTTGTTTGCTGTTCAACCCGACAAACGACTTATCCAATCTCGAGGAATGTTAAGAGATCTTTGCTACCTTTCAATTCGAACCTTTGACGGTTTTAAGTTCAATGAAAGAAATATTTGCCATGAATTTCCACTTTTACTTGTAATTTTTTTTTCATTCGATATTTCAATGTCCTGTTAAATTAGCAAGTAAATTTAACTGCCAGATAAATTGTTATAACTATGGCAATCACCAATCAGAAGCCATGTAAATATTTACTTTGAGGACTAACTGACAGATAAATTTTAACTAGACATGGAAATTCTGGACCGTGCTTTAGAATGCCCGAAAAATCTAAATAAATTTTGAACATAATTGATCAATTTCAAACTTGTTCAGATAGTCAACCAATAGGCGTGTGATTGTACCCTACCTAGAGTGGCGTCTGTTCCGACAAGGGACGGCGGTCTCAGGATCGACTTGACTCGGCAGTGGTATAGAGAGCGCGGACGGCCTCTTGCCGGAGGTCTGAGCCGGTGTAGCTTTGTTGTGGTGGTAGAAGCGCGGCGTCGGGACGCTGGGCAACACCGAGACGCGCGAGCGACGACGTCGGAGCTTCAGCGGAAACCCAGGCCCGTGCGGTGACATCGTCCGCACGTCGGTGGTGGAAGTCGCGCAGTCGCTGCAAGGTAAGGAGAACGCACAAGGTTAGACTGTTATTAAAATTATTGATAAGATGAGGAGCACGAAGATAAGGAAAGAAGGAAGGAAAGAAAGGCTGAGGTGCTTTGATCACGTGAAGAGGATGCAGAAGGACAAGTATGAACAAGACGCAGAACACAAACAGAGAAGAAGAGGGAGGCCCAGACTGAGATGGGAAGAACTTATAGCAATGGATTTGAAAAGGAGAAATGCTGCTTGGGAAAGGGTTAACCAGGAAAAATGTTGGGAAGCACGGAAAATATGGCAAAAACTGGTGGAGGTCTCTGAGGAAGAAGACATTAAAGAGCAAGAAAGTGAAGTAGATGATGCAGAGATAGAAAAAGATGATGTGGGAGAAGCGTCAGGCATGGCTAGCCGGCTTCAATAAGCCCGGGGAGCCAAGAATGCGGTGGGAACCTCCCACCCCCTACCGACTTAGATGGAAATAGGTCTCCATATTAATTAATTAACTAATAATATTTCAAATTTAAGGAATGTTTTATCTGAGGATAGCCCACACACTTTGGGAAGAAACATCAAAACACAGCGACCATGTTGGCTCGAATAGAGTGAGAGGTCCCGGGTTCAAATCCCGTCGAGACTGACAATCTTGACTGAAGTTTTTCCGAGGTTTTTCTCAGTCATTATTGCGAATGCAAGGGATTGATTCATCCCTTCACAAATGTCCAAACTCCAATATACCTAGTAATGGACACCTGGGCCCCGATTCATGTACATTCTTATCCCGGGATAGGCAGAGTTAGGTGGGATAAGCGCGGGAAAACTCCGAATCAAATTCGTGAAGACTTATCCCGCCTAGAGTATAGGCAAATTAAGGTTGGAGACGGAAATAATTATTAGAAAGCTGATTTCGTTTGTAATACGTTCATTGGGGCCCCCTGTATATCTCCAGAAAAATCCCCAAAAATCCTACGTGGGCAACACCCTTCAATTTTAAAAAAATCGCCGCCATCTTGCAGTTTTCAAAAAAAATGCCATAACTTAGGAGTAGATAGTCCTTTAGAGGCTGCATAGAGGTGACATAACATGCGTTGAACGGAGTAAAGATGAAGCTTCCAGTCGCCTGTCCTTTCTGCTCTCACGAAGTCTTGCATTACCCACACTTGATCGCCGAAGTACTGCTACCACAATTAGGCAGTTCGGCTACTTTCTTCAAGTGCTTTCATTGCGCTGCATAATATGATGATCATATGATGATCTGGCGACTAGCCACCCCCAGACCAGAGGACCGTGAGGCTAGGAAACGGGACGGCTAGAGGTACCACTGGAGTGACTACCTTGATAAAAAAAAAATGCTCGATAATTCTCTTACGCCACCCTGATGCACGTCTCATCATACTCTTAGACGACAAGTCAGACCTTCCCTTTAGCATCAAGGATGATGAGAACGATCGACGGGCAGCAAAACATCTACAAATCCCAAATGTTTTCCCTAAGCCTGAAGACCCGTTTCCAGAAGCTGCTGAATTCAATAAGCTGATGGTCAATTCAGGAAATAAGTTCAGACTGCAGAGACTTGTGAAGGAACAGATGAAAGCAAAAATTGGTCAGCTGCGTAGTGGTGTCATATATTGTGAGGACAATACGTCAACTAACATGAGCACTGGCGTGACGAGCGATGAGTACGTCTTCAAGCATCCAGAAGCAGACACAATGCTGCTTTCAACGTATGCCAAGCTTGCGAGGACACATGTACAAGCAGCTTATGTCTCACAACAATTCAGAGGAGACCTGCTGATAAAACGCAAGCATTCAATAATCAACTGCAATGCCCTACTGTCAGCAGAGGTCGCCGATGTCATCATACCTCTACATGTCATCACAGGCAGTGACCACACATCAGGTTTCTATGGGCATGGCAAAAAACAAGTATTGCTGAAATTAATTAATGACTCAGAGGCCAGAGAGCTTCTTGTAAGAGTAGGTGAAAGTGTGGAGCTAGAGGACAAAGTCAGAGAAAATATGAAGGCATTTGTCCTCTCAAAGGTCTATGCTGAAAGTGCAGATGCTACCTGCACGCAAGCCAGAGCTTCCAAGTGGCACAAAATGAAGAACAAGAGTACGATTCGACTCCCACCTGACGACGACTCGTTGGATCTCCATGTGCAAAGGACGAATTACATTGCGTATTGCCAGCTCCATTACGAGCTGCTAGAGCATCCGTCCCCCATTGGTCACGGCTGGGAAATTCTAAATGGGAAGTGCCGACCAGTGTGCCACACCCTACCCCCCTTGCCCCAGCAGCTCAAAACTCGTGGTTGTCCAGATGATAGTGGTGAAGATAGTGGCAGCGATGATGACCTTAACGATAAAACCTTCTTAGAGAACAAATCCGTTGAGAAATTGTCATTGTCTCTCAATTCATGTACCATAACCACTCTTATCACAGCTCCTTAGAAAATCGCTAAATTATTGTCTATAAAATGAACACATATTTTCGTATTATTGTTGAAGTTTTGACCAATTATTAGATTTATGAGCACTATCTGGTAGCTCTACTGTCAGTTATTCAAAATTTTATAAACAGGGCTTTCATTTGAGTCTTATATGAAAGTTCTACTACGATTTCGAGAAACTGGGTATTCCAAGCTGCAAATCGACGGCCATCTTGGATTCGAATTTTAAAAAAAACTGTTCTTATCGCCAAATCGACTTCAGAAACGAATTCCTCGACCCCCAAAACCATAAAAACCACATACTACGCGATACTTTAGGCTAAACCCTTGCAAAGATAGTGTCAGACGTGGCAAATGGCAGCCATATTGGATTTTGGGCTCTGGCGGAGGTCGGCTTCGCCCACACTTTCGCGAGAGGCATGGGGGCTAATGTTTTATAAAACCTTCTGATAGGACAAATCATTGAGAAATTGTCATTGACTCTCAACGGTCACAAAAGTGTCGGAAATGACCCTACTTTTTTTGAAAACTGCAAGATGGCGGCGGTTTTTTATAATTTAAGGGTGTTTCTCCACGTAGGATTTTCAAAGATTTTCCTGGAAATATACAGGGGGCCCCAATGAACGTATTACAAAAGGAATCAGCTTTCTAATTACATTTTGGCATTTTTTTTAAACTGCAAGATGGCGGCGATTTTTTCAAAATTGAAGGGTGTTCCCTAAGTAGGATTTTTGGTGATTTTTCTGGAGAAATACAGGGGGCCCCAATGAACGTATTACAAAAGAAATCAGCTTTCTAACAATTATTTCCGTCTCGAACCAAATTTCAGTCTAATTTGCCTATACTACTAGCCCCGGGGATAAGAAAATACGTAAATATTGTTGGTTGGCTCAAATTGCCCCGACTTAATCCGTTCTTACCCCCCTAATATCACCTTATCCCGGGATAGATTGTACATGAATCGGGGTCCTGGAGAGGGGCATTCCTGGGCAGGTTTCCCATTAGAAATTTAAACGTCAAAACACAATCAAGTAGGCGTATATTCGACGCAGCGAAATGACTAGATAAGTTAATATTAATAAAATTATATTATTATTGAACGATAGCAATTATCATAAAATTATGTGCCGACTGGGTTCGATCCCCAGTCGGGCATACTTTTATGACAATCGCTAACATTCATTAATAATGTCCTCAAAGAGGGCTGCTTACAAACCTTATAATTATAAAATTTATATTTTTTTTATTTTAATATCTTTAGACACAATCCAATTAAACTTAAATCGTTGCCAGACAGAGACATGCAAAAGAGTGGCGCGTATGGGTCGCTTCGCTCCCTAAATCAAATAAGAGACACCGAAGCTTTTCCGGACGATTTAAAGAATACATTTATGATAAGAAAGAAATAAAAATCATTACATTATACATTTGTGGAATTATCAATAATCTTGTAAGCCTACTTTTACACTTTCTTTAGCTATTGCCAATCTACTGATGCCATTTGCAGGAGAGTTTTTTTGTCGCAAACAATATTGTTTTCGAGTGATAACATATAAGTTAAGGACTAAATAACCCATTACAAAAACTTCTCTGGCAGCTTTAAAATGAGCCGCGTCCGTTTCCCTAGTTCTCGTCGTCAACCAGAACGACATTACCCCTTCATCCTTGGGTTTTAGAAGGGCAATGACATCACGGTTTGACTTACTAGACCGTTACGTTCGATCGCACCCGGGGGAGTCAAAAGTTAATATGGCGGCGAGAAATCGCCTTTGAAATACGAAACATATCCCCAGTGAACCCTAGGGAAGATATAACTTTATGGCGGCCATGGGTATGACAGTATTGAGAGCGACTGTTGGCTCGCGAAACACGTGCACTCGCGGATAATATTAAACAAGCGTATCGTACTATTTTATCAAAATTGAGCTAGAGTCTGAGTCTGAGTCACCGGTACGATATCAGCCATCGACAATGCTGACTGAAAGTTGTTTCGTGGTTATCAGGGATTGAGTCCTGCTTAACGACCTCTGTTTCTTCCCAATTACCCGAACATGTAATCTTCAGCTGACATTCACGCAGAAAAGTTATTTCCCTCCAGCGGTGGGATAATCTTTACGCGGTAACTGACAGTGTTATTCGGGAGGTCCCGGGTTCGAATCCCTTCGAGACCGGCAATCCTGACTGAAGGTTTTTCCGAGGTTTTCCTCAGTCGTTAATGCGAATGCAAGGGATTGAGTCCTCTTAAATAGCCCTCGGACATCCCTTCACAATTGTTCTATCCGCAACATACCTAGTTAGACACCTAAATAGGGGCACACCGGTTAAATCTGATGTGTATACCCTACAGTGGGCATCCTTCAATTCTTTTTTACGCGTTAGTTGATGACCGTGAAACACAATGTTCACAATGTGCTTGACCTTAAGAACCAAGACTAACAAGGGTCTATCTTTAGAGTTTAACACTCCACAGTTTAAGTGGACTTTGAGCACCGCATTAACAAGCTACGTGGGCAATTGGCATCGGACGCTCCTTCTCACTTGGTCACGTGGTACCAAACTGCGAACTAGGGGGCGCTGTACAACCGATGAAGTGGTAACACGCCGTGTTCTAAACACTAACCGAACATAGTGTGACCTAGGGGGTTTAACATCTCTCCACGGATATCTTATACGTAAACCGTAAACACAAGTCTATTTCGCCTTGAAGGTACACTGAACATTCTTAACCATATGTTGTACGTAAAAATACAATTTTACTATGAAACCTGCCCAGTTGCAACTTTCCCCTCTTCAAGTGACTAATTAGTGTAGATGAACGTACATTTTACATGAAAAACACCACTACAAAATGTAAATTTTACTAAAAATATGGTTATCCATTATTGAGAATTAGTTTGGCATTGTTTCTTTACTTTCTTTGTGGCAAAAATTGATTTTCATCGATTTTGAATATACCGTTAGAAGTGTTATTAACGTACGTCTCGTGCAAATTTATAGGGATTATGCTAAACATGCCTAGAATTAAAAATATAAATGCTAAATATCCAAAATGCAAATATTGTTTTCAAGTACGTCTACTTATGTGATGGGTAGATGCAAGGAAAAGTTGAAGGGGTATTTTAGAAGATAAGATGTCAGCATTTAAGTCGTTTGTCCAGTGTAAGAGTAAATTCTCAGTTACATTCCTGGACTCGATCCGTATAGGTCTGCGCTGCCAGTCTTACGAGGCGACTAAAATAGCAGACACCGTTTGGCCTCGGCGTTTAGTGAGTCGTTAAACAGCACAGAGTCCTCGTTAAAACACTCGCATTCTGCTCTTTCATTTGCAAACAATTATTGTAGTTCCAGACGTCAAAGTCATCGCATCACAGAACAAATAATTCAACTGTCTTTTGGCCGAGCTGTTGTTGAAACACTGAAGTACTTACCTCCATTAGGTAAATTATTTTCTGTCGGGTTTCCAATAAATTCAAGTCCCAACAGAGACGGAAAAATACTTTGTCATTACGCGAAGACTAAGACAATAGCAACATTGCAGAGAGATAAAAATATATAACACTAAATCTTCAACGATTTTAAATATTATGCAATGTGAATTACTTGTGAAAGTAATGTAGAAAAGCCTATTGCGTCGGGGCCTACACATTTGGCTTGGTCACTTTGGTTTACTGTCCCCCACTGAAAATCAGTTATGTGGCTGAGTGGGTAGACTCTAAATACGGATTTATTTATATTTATTTATACATTGTGTACAGAGACGGATGAAGTTCAGTAATTGCTGTTGGTCTGATAAAATATTGTAATTTTACCGATCGTGAGTCACCGCAACGACAATCTAATTCAGGGAATGTTTTACCAGATATGTTTTTGACACCCCGCAGCCTGTGATCATCAAACAATCAAATTGATATTAAATTTTGTACAAATCTCAAGGTAAAAGCAGCACAGAATCGTTATCAAATTACATTTTTATTTTAAAATTATAGGCTTAAATGAAGTAAAATCGTCGAAATCCATAATTTACAATCGTTTTTTGTATTCGACTTTCAGTATACTAGCCAGCGGTTTAGCCGAGGTCGTTTAACCGGTTCCCACTCGAACACCAAAGTTAAGCAGCCTTCGGGAGTGGTCAGGGGTAGAGTGGGTGACCGCTCTGCCCTGAAACTCACGTATACCGCTGGTTAGAGCAGATGGAGGGTTCGAGAGCTAGTGTAACGGCTTCGTTCTCCTCGACGTCTGCTCGGCAGTCCGGGTTAGTAAAGAAACAATATGATTGTCAAGGTTACACCGTCCTTTCGGATGGGACGTTAAAACCATTGGTCCCCTTGGTACCTTTCGAAAGGAGTAAGCTACACGTGCCGGTACCGGGTTTCCCCTCCTCCCTTCTGTTCATACTTCATCCTCATCTATCACCACTCATCGTCTCAATAGCCAAAGTGTATTAATATGAGACGATAAGCAATATCCAATCAATCAATTCAGCATACTAGTGTAAATATCCTTGCTCGAACACCATGCAAAGGATTCTAGTAAATCATGTGTTAACAGTAACAGTTGTCTTCAAAAGAAAGTAAACTTCTGTAAAGTGCCACATAGGAATAAAAATAAAAGGATGAGAAACGTTGTTTTCCTCTGGGATGGATGTTACGTGACGCAACGTGAGACGTTTATGACACAAAGGCAGCGATTGGCTAAACTCGCCGGAACAGAAGTCCGCTGTCCTTTCTTTATCTCTCGTCTTGACGACATGTTCCCTCGCCCGTGAATCGTCGTACAATAGAAACAGAAAACGAACATAACTATCAGTCAATATCTTCAACGTTTAACCCGGGACAACTCGATACGACGAGGACAAAAAGTGAACCTATCAGTCGCTCGGCGAAGTTTCCAAACTGTAGAATAGTCCGGTTTGCTTGGACAGTTTTCTTCAGCGGCGTGTGAAAGATACGCGTGCAAGGGACCAACAGGGGGAGAAATGCAAAAATGATTAGAAATAAAGAAAGGGGGAGAATCAAAATGATTTTTTTTCGAAAATCTATGTAAAAGTAAGAAACACAATATTAGTTTTGTATAAAAAGAAATATCGTATTTAAAATATTAAAGATACAAATAAAATAAAATAACCTTTGTCAAATTAAAAACTTACTTTTAAAAAGCAGTGAAGATATTATGAATGACGTAGATTTCATATGAAATGTAGACAAAATGTAAGTAGGCCTGTGTAATATTTGTCATTTATTCCATTTTCTCATTGACAATGTTTATTATTTAATTGCATGATTGAAGAATTTACATTTTGTGTTTTTCATTGTGCGGGAGAGAGCAAGCAAGAGGTAGGAGCAGGGATGAGAGTGATAGAGCTTAGTGAGAAAATTAGGAGAATATGAAACAGGGAGAAAATAGATAATTTTTAGGTGATATTGAGGCCTTCCTTCCATGCAACCTATTTGGGCAGGGAAGGAAAGGAAGGGCAGAGAGAGAGAGAGAGAGAGAGAGAGAGAGATGTGGGAAAGCGAAAAGCTAGAGAATACATTTTATTGATTGATTGTGGTATTTATTTAGACGACATTAAAGAGGTAAAGTCTCTTCCATTCAACCTACTTTAAATTTAGATCGGGTGAGAAAGAAGGGAAGGAGAGAGAAAGAGAGACAGTTTAGTGAGAGAAAGTTGTTGGAAAGTGAAAAAGAAAATAGCATCAGATTTGTATATTTGTGAAGGCTTCCATGAAGGCCCTATTTGCATCTGTTTGGCTTCTTATTGTAATTTATTTTTTAAATTGTGGGCTTTAATCTTCACTAAACGTTAAAAAATAAAGTTCGCGAAGTGGCCTAGTAATTATAACAAAAGTTATTGTACGTGGTCTACACCCTGAAATACTTTCTGATATCGTTAGTGACAGTGAGAGAAGGAGGGGGGGGGGGGGGATGGGCGAGAGAGAGATATTGCCCTCGATATTGGCGCGAGGCAATACGAACGCTACAAAGGCGCCGCGTGCGGTCTGAATTGAAGTGAAACGCATTGTTCTGTGGTATTCACAGAGACGGCTCCTAGCCATTAGTAGCTCTTCCAATGCTAGTACGCACGAGATTGAGCCAAGACGCCTGATATCCATCTAAATGAAATCGATATACCGTTTGAAACTTTAATAATGATGGACGATATGCGTTGAAAGAAATCATAAATAAAAGATAAATTTAATTGCTGGGATAAGTACGAGCTTATGGCGTAAGTAAAGAATGACTCTCAAGGGCCTAAAATGAATGTCTCCCAATACCCGATTGTATTTATTTTATACACCAGTGAAGCAGGTATGACTCGTCTAGCATGAAACAAAAATTAGAAGCCGTTATAACAACAAAGAAAACACTAGATTTTTAAGCAATCAGTTACTTGTTATTCATTACAAAACTTTGTACCGAAAGGTACAATTTTTAACACAAGTTATTTAATGGATAAAGCTACCTGGGCAGTCATATACAGCTTTAAACTTGCAATAGTTGATTTTAGAAAGGAGGAGTTTTTGGAAGTCAATAAATAAAGTAACGTGTATTTAAGCTATAGTTTTAATAAGATTATGAAATCAATAAAATATAGAGGCCCAAGGTGTTACCAAAATGTACACAAACTATAATAAAAATATAAACAATTCCTAATCTTGCAACGCTTCTCATAAAGTGGGTGTGGTAATGTTATTTTTCATGTGTTATTTAAACTGGAATATAATTCTGTCTTGAGAATGAGTACGTGGTATTCAATTTTGCTACTATCTGTACCCTTATTTTTGTTTTGTATTTTGTTCGAACTTCCCAAAGGTAAGAGCCGGAAAAGTTTTCTTAAAACAATACAAAAAGATAACAGAATACTAAAAATCTTCCGGTTTCCATCCGGCCAATTCTCATACTGGAATGATGCTTCAAGGTAGAAACATGATAATACTTTGTTGTTCTTGGTTTTAGATACGCGAATTTGATTCAAAGTATGCAAACTAATACGGTTTTCTAAAGTAGATAGCATCAGTTTTGTGAATTTATTTTCAGCCTCTTAAGATATTGTGTAAAAGTGGCATAAGTCCAAATGTACAAGTCCGCAAACATTCGGCATAAACTGCTAAAACAACTTCCTTTAAAATACAGCAACGAGTATCATATTATTATACTTGTCTCTAGGACACTTTTATCCGCAAGCTAGATATGTTGAATACACCTCGTGGGAACATTCGGGTGTTGAACGGGCAAAACAAATGCGACTGAAAATAATGTTTTAATTGCGTAGAACAAAACTTTTACTCTTATTTGAAGCAGTAGACTTTTTTCACTTGAAACAAACGATTCGGTTTCACCATCATCTTTTCAACACAAGAACCCAAACACACTTCCATTTTGTTACCATTCCTCAATGTATTTGATTTATTTTTAACACAAATAATAACGTAGTGTAGCTCTGTGCCAGTAACAGTTCTCAGAATTCTCTTTCGAGGATGAAGGTGTGGCAAACTTCTTTTCGCTGATTATTTTTTTATTATTATTAACAGTTGACCTGCGTTTCACGTTTGATTTCGTTTCACATCCTCTCATGGCATATATCTTTCAATGCTACATTGCGCTTCAAATGCTTCTAACATATTATTTTTTCATGTTGATATTTTCCGCTTTAAACATCAATACATTTTTGATAGAAAAGAAATCGCACAAAAACTAAAAAAAATATGGATACTCTACAGTATAAGATGAATAATGTAAGCGCGAGTTTAGTTGCCCGATACAGCTACAGGTGGCACAAGAAGGTTCACCACTCTTATTGAGGGACCGGCACCAGTACCAGGTGTCGGAACATAAATTAATGCTGATGTGGTGTTAGAGACCAAGTATTTATCTATAAAAAAAAAACTATTAAAAAAGTATATCCCATATTATGATTCGAATTTTTTTTTATTCCCTTTTGAAAACTTGAATTTAACATATTATATTATTGGTAATTGGTCGTACAATTAACAATTTACAAATTTACAAATTACAACCCATTTGGACAATTATGGTAAGTTTGTTTTCATTGGTGTTGTGGATTTATAAAAATAAATAATTAACAGAAAAATATTTAAAGGCCGTTTTGGTGGAGGTGCCGGGTCTAGGTCTATGTGTTCTGACGACTTGAGTGGGTCAATTCATATTTAAATAATTTTTTACACATATCCTATAGCATAACACTTACACCAAAATTACAGTTAAAAAAAATTATATTCTTATGATTTAACACGAATATTTAAAGTTTTTTAATTCTACAATATGAGAAAAATAGTGTTTTAGCGAATTTCTTAAATCGGCTTTAACCTGCTTTTACCATTTGTTTCTCATATATACTAGAGAATTGCAACAATATAAACATAATCATTTAAAAAGTTCTATCTTGAAACCGTGCACAAATATAAACACAAACACTAAAAAATGCGCATCCCGAAATTACACTTCTTCTTAATAATAAGCATATTTAGACTAAATCTCGTAACTCAAGTTAAACCATGCGTTCGCCTTGAATGTCCGCGGCACGTGTGATAAGAGCCGCGTCGCATCAGTCTCCCTGACAGCTCCCTCAACCTCCATTCATCATCTCGTCTGGACGTCATCACTTGCAGGGCACAAGACGCTCGTTAGCGAGGCATGCAACAGGTTGGGGCCAGGACGAGAGAGGCGCGAACAAACTTTGTCCGGAAGTTTATCATATAACGAGGAATAAAACTTTCTTCAAAATGTTATTTTGTAAATATTTTGTTACTGATGCACAGTCGTAGAATAACTATTTGGTAAAGCTTTACATTTTTTGTCTTGTCTGTTGTGGTTTTTTAATTATTAAATTGTTTGATAAAGGCTGCTTTAAATTTGTTGAAATATTATTGTTTTAAGTTTGATAACATTTGTTAAACAGTGAAATGTTCAAAGATTAAAAAAAATAATATTAGTAATATATCTAGTGTTTTGGTGGAGGTGCCGGGTACTCGCTCCAATATGTATGTTATTCATCTACTTCACAAAGCCCATATTTTTTCCGTAACAAATAAAATATTGAGATAGATTTAAGTTTTTGTTCAATATATATATTCTATAACCCGACAGGATCGACGACGACGTGAGAAACTAGGGCGCTTCAACCGGTTAGGTCATATTGCATCTCCTGTGATACTGAAAGTTGATTAGATGAGTTAATGGTGTGTTTGACGATTAGATTGTTTTCTAAGTGTATATTATATAAAAAAATAAAATAATGATAGTAATAGCAAAACAAAAGTTATTTATGTGAATACAGGATCGGATTCGAGGTTATCGAAACGCCATTGTTTGTTATATGGAAATTAATCCAAAAATTACAAAAAAACATATCAGCCGGGTAGCGAATCCGGATCTCCTTGTTAACAGCCAGACGCTTTAACCACTATACTTTTGAGCCGGTTAACTTAGAATGGAGACCCGGGTTCGATACCTGGTTGAGATTGAAATTGGGAAAACATTGTTTGTTATTTTTTCTTCCGAGACACAATTTAAAAAAAAGTTGAAATATCCTACAACCGGTGATAAACGTAACTTGATTAAAAACAAAAATAAATTCCAATAAACATCTAACGAAGATTTGCCTAGATAAAAAAACATTTTGAGTTTCGGAGGCATGATCGTCATTCAGAAAGGTGACCAACAACTGCCAGACGAATGTATTGAAAGGGATGGAGATAAAGTAGGTCTATAGATGGCGTTGTTGACATGCCGTCTATTTGCACAACATTAGTGTACGCTTTACGTCCGGAGAAACACGTACGTTACACGATGCCAAACACATCTCGTAGAAACTATTTAAACCTTTTACATTGAGCATTGTGTCTCTGTTGTCTAATTGCATGTTGTTTTAAAGTAATTATAACATAGTGTGGTAATTTTTAACTGTATACATTTAAAGCTGACAAGTCTTAGATTTCCAGCATACGAAAGAACTGAAAGAATTAGTTCGTTGGTCTTGTGGCTAGAGTCTCTGCTTCCAATGCAGAAGGTCCAGGGTCGAATACCACTTCAGACAGAAGATTCAGCTTCTGATGCGGACTTAAGTGCATCAACTATTGGCTTAGGAATGTGTATCCACCCTAGCAACGAGGCACATAATACATTCTAGTGTTGTTCTGAATTAGCCAATTGTTGATTCTGGCGCTGTCAGCGGACGGAATCGTATCCAGTTGGTTTGGTAGGTGTTTTTGGATGAGCGAAGCGAAGACTTCAATTTCACCGAAACCCCAAAAATTTAGCTTGTGTTTTTTTTTTGTTTTTTTTCTGTCTGTTTGTTCGCTCTCTACCGGGCAAACGGCATATGCGATCTGAATGAAAATTTGACAGGACCTTCGAAATCTCTGAACTTAGACTTGCCACGCTTTTGGTTACAATCGAAGAAATATTTCTCATGAATATCGTACTTTAACGATTTTTTTCGATTTTTTGTGCGATATTTTCGTGCCATTTGGGCCAATTCTGACCAAACGGGTGGGGCTACAACGTTCATATTATACATGGACATTAAGGTTATGGTGATTTAGTACATTGTGAAAGAAAAAGTTGAAAAAGTTAGCCAGAATCTATAGAAATAAAGCTTTTAATATAAGATTTTTGTTTTTTTGTACGATATTTTCGTGCCATTTGGGCCAATTCTGACCAAACGGGTGGGGCTACAACGTTCATATTATACATGGACATTAAAGTTATGGTGATGTAGTACCTTTTGAAAGAAAAAGTTGAAAAGTTAGCCAGAATCCATAGA
Organism: Sweltsa coloradensis; assembly: GCA_024449915.1. Classification (NCBI taxonomy): domain Eukaryota; kingdom Metazoa; phylum Arthropoda; class Insecta; order Plecoptera; family Chloroperlidae; genus Sweltsa; species Sweltsa coloradensis. The sequence goes on from JAMZAV010000224.1 coordinate 1,207,346, forward strand.
AATAAAGCTTTTAATATAAGTTTTTTACGGTAAATAATACCTATTGACAGGTAACAATAGAAACTTGACAACAATCACCTACAATGCGTAGGCAGCAAAACAAAGCACTTGCAAAAGTAAAGATATCCCATGCAAACTAAAAACTTTAAAAAGCTCATCCATCAACGCGCCGGGACTTTAGCGTTTTCCTAGTCTATTTAAATACCGGTCTCTAGTTAGTCATTTCTCGCTAGTCGATGGCATCGGTGCCTACAGGATTGGCTTGGTCTGATTTTAATTAAATGTCCCCCACTGAAAATCAGTTATGTGACTGAGAAGCTGGAATCTGCATACGATTTTAAAAATTATTTTAATATTTTGGTAGAAGCTATAAATCTTATAACAAATGCAATCTAAAAATTAAAATTCCAACTCGACCAGGGATTGAACCCGGGTCTCTATGTTATTAAATAAACATAAAATAAATAAACTATAAAATTATTTTAATATACCGTTGGGTCATGGAGATTTACCCTTTCTTCAACGCCTAATAATTTCATTACATTTAGAAAAAGATCCCAAGAACACTTAACACACAGTTGTTTATACAATGCACTCGAGACTACCCGAGATCTCAGAAAGACGTGCCGAGAGGATCAACACATTGAACAATTGGGTCGTCCTAAGTACGCGTGCCCCTGCAACACCAAGTGACGGACTTCAAATGGTCACAATACGTAGTTCAAGAGATTTAGGTCAACCCAGAGATTTACAGTCACTACCTCCTCACAGATACTGGATTAGATCTCTTAGCGTCTTCTTCTAGTTACTTCAAAGAAGACAATATTGAATTTGATACCGACGTGTCGAGAATAAAATATACGTACACATTGAATCTAAGTCAAACCGTACGAATAATAAACAAATCACATTTTAAACTTAGGTAGTAAGACAAAATGAAACAAAAGAATTGTTGTTGCTATCAAAAATAAAATATTTTCGTTCCTACTTCAAATTGATCCACGTTTTCCGACATTAGCAACAAGATTTTTAAATTTTGTTTTATATTTGATTCAATTTATTTTAATGCATTCAGTTTTGAGTAATTTCGTTTCACACTTTTAAATTTGATAAACAGTCACCATTTTATGTCCAACAATGCAATTGGTTTGTTTGCTAAAACTTTATTTAACCTTTACAGTTATTGTTAATAATTGATGCATTTTGTAAGATTACGATACTTTTGCCCCAGACTATGGCACAAATGCATCGATTTCTATAGAGAGAAACCATGGAATATACATTCTACTCTATTGAGATACAGGCTGCAAAGAGATATATAGAGCATAAAATTAATAACATGCCTTGTACAAAAATAAATAAATGCTAAGATGGGTGAATAATAAGAGTATAACAATAATAATATTTTTACGTGGGAAGCCTGCCCAGGGTGCAATTCAAGCCCCTCTTTAGGTGTCTAACTAGGTATGTTGCGGATAATACAATTGTGAAGAGACGTCCGAGGGCTGTTTAAGAGTACTCAATCCCTTGCATTCGCATTAACGACTGAGAAAAACCTCGGAAAAAATCTTCAGTCAGGATTGAGGGTCTCGACGGGATTTGAATCCGGGATCTCCCGAATCAGAGTCGCGCGCTTAACGCTCGAGCCAGCACTTTCAAGAACAGCGTCTCAAGTTCATAGGTTTGTTTTCGCTACTTCCTCTACAGTTTGTTCTCAGTGATCTATCTATATGGCCTCGTACGGGTTTCCAATAACAATGAATCTACTTCCTCAAGGAAAAGTGTGGAAATAACACTCAATTTTTATTTTTTATAGGCGAGTGTTAAAACGCGCCCGTCCAACCAAGGTCTTTCAAGCGGAAAACGAAGGCGTTTCGTCTTGTTCGATACTAAAATGATCGTCCCTGTCACGAACGAGCCTAGCTGAAAAACATTTCCCGGGGTATGGTATATTCTGGAATATAAAATCCAATGAGATAGTAAAGTGGGTAACGAGACCGTGGCAAACAATCTATCTTAGTTTTACAGGCAACGACGACGTGACACGGTATTCAGAACAGCTGCCTCCCAAGTGTTTATAACTAAAATGTTTTGAGTGTAAACATGGGGACAATAGCGGAACTGCTGATCGCTCGTTCACTAACTAACTCTTGACAAACATAGTTGCATGTTCAGAGCCGTTCAAATCAAATAAACAACTGAATTAAGCTACAACTATGAATCTAACGTAACCATGGTGGATTTGGGAGGTCGTCGGTTCGATACAAGTCAATGGCAATCCTGGCTGTAAGGTTCTTCTAAGATTGTCATAAGAAACCTGGGAGACTTAAATACCTGGCACCTACACCAAAAACGAGACTTAAATACCCGGCACCTACACCCAATACCAGACTTATACCCGGCACCTACACCAAAAACAAACTTTAATACCTACCAGCACCGAAACAAAATACTAGATTTGACTACCCGGCACCTACACCAAAAACGAGACTTTAATACCCGCACCTACACCAAAAAAAGAGACTTTAATACCCGGCACCTATACCAAAAACGAGACTTAAATACCTGGCACCTACACCAAAAACGCGATATTTTATGTAGTAACAGAACGTATTTTTATTTTGTATATTATACTCAATCTGTTAATTGGATGAGCGTAGCGAGCGTAGCGAGCGAAGCGAAGATTCCATTTCACTACACTGGAGAAAAAAATCCGGAATGTTTTTTTTTCTTCTTTCTTTCTTTTTTTTTTTTTTTTTTGTATTTTTGTCTGTTTGTCCACACGATTCCGGCTAAACCGATACTCCGATTGCGATGAAATTTTATGGAGGCCTTCGAAATCTCTGAACTTAGAACTGCCACGTTTTTGAGCGCAATCGGAAAATTTCTCATGAAAATCGCAATTTTACGATTTTTTTTTCGATTTTTAAAAATTTCTTCGACTTATATCACCTACATGCTTTATCCGATTTAATGATTTTGCACAGAACCTTTATTTTATGAACTAAGATATTTTTGTGAATTTGAGCGCAATTGAAAAATGTTTATCATAAAAAACGAAATTTTACAGGTTTTTTCTTTTTTTAAACAATTCTTGACTTATAACACCTACATGCTTTATCCGACTGTAATGATTTTTTCGCAGAACCTTTATTTATTGAATGCAGATATTAGTGTAAAATTTGAGCGCAATCGAGAAATTAATTCTTATAAAAATTGCAATTTTACGATTTTTTAACAATTACGATTAATTAAAAAAAATTAAAAAAATTAGGTTAATTTTTAATTTAATTTAATTTAATTTAAAAAAATTTCAACTTAGTAATGATTTTGCCACAGAACAACAGAAAATTCGCATAACACATGGCAGCTCAATGCACCAATTACGCTCATCCAACAACCCGACTAATCGAATTTTCCTGTTAATTAGCTTTTGCTAATTTGAAATTCTCTCGTATTAGTGTCGGTTCAGTTTACGCAATATATGTTTCCACGGAGGGACGCGACTAAAGCCATCACGCATGATTGTCTCTCCTCAGACCATAGAAACTGTAAGGTAATTCTACATAATATCCAATTAAATCGCATCATATACTGACGGCCCCTAACGAACTCGACCTGTGATGTACCTTTATGATCTAATTAACCTGATGTGAATTAGTTCCACATGGAACGTTTACAATTTTCCATGACAGTTACTCGGCGATCCCAGGTATTACGGGATTACCAACACAACGGGAACTAGGTCAGCCCGATAACACACGACACCACGGCGGAGGTGAGCAGCTTGTTGTTGCTGAGGTGGTGGCACCCCTTTAAAAGTTCTGCATTCTTATTGGAAATGATGAAGGATATTGAAAGCTTTAAAACAAACTTTGTTTTATGTTAAAACTTTTAAATATTTTTATTTATCGGGTTGTTTTGTAGAGGTGGAGCAATTTAGCCGCGGTCGTTTAACCAGTTCTCACTCGAGAACTGAAGTTAAGCAACATCGGGCGTGGTCAGGGGTTGAGTGGGTGACCGCTCAGCCCTGAAACACACGTATATCGCTGGCTAGAGCAGACTAGGGTTCGAAAGCTTTGTGTGACGGCTTCGTTCTCCTTGACGTCTGCTCGGCAGTCCGGGTTAGTGGAGGAACCTATATGACTGTCAAGGTTACACCGTCCTTTCGGATGGGACGTAAAGCCGTTGGTCCCCTTGGTACTTTTCGAAAGGAGTAGGCTACGTGCCGGTACCGGGTTTCCCCTCCTCCCTTCTCTATTAAATTTGCACTAGTGGATTACATTATCCGTTGCAAATAGAGATTTAATAGAGACTAAATAATAATTGTTATTATGTACCTCAAAACTCTGATATTCTTAGGTCGACGTTTCAAAGACTTTATTACCACACGCAATTCTTGAATAACCACTACAGCACAAGTACCTCGGTACATCGTTATCAGAAACAGGCGTTACGACATTTCATTATTACGTATCATCAAATTTGTCATCTTACACATGTCATTAGGCCTATATTGACTGACGTTTTGAAATTTCTTTGGTTGTCCACCATAATGTATGTTTAAAGTTTGTAGTATTTTTATACGTACCGTATATCGAATGTTTTTAAATTTTAAATACGGATTGTAAATAAATGGCAGCAATGGTGTTTTAAATCATTAATTAAAATACAAATATAATATAAATCATCCTTTTTTAAATTACTCGCTGTAGTTAGCATTGGAAGAGTTATTAGCCTCAGGTTTCTGAGTTTACAATGCTCGTCACTAGTTACTGATACAGTTTCTCTGTGCAATACAATAAAATCAACCCTATTATTGAACGTATTTTAAGTCATTTCACACTTAAAATACGATCAAAAATGGGGTTGGTTTTATTTTATTGCACAGAAAAACTGTATCAGTGAAGAAGATTAAATTGCATTCGGTTTTCAAATTGTATCGCAGCTATATTGTCTAGCAACGAATATTGGGTCTTAAGTTTCATACAAAGAAGCCTTCGAATTCAGAATCCAATCAAAAATGTTCCCTCGTGCAGTGTTAATAAGATCGTGTCTGGGAAATACTACGCTTACTCCGCAGAACTCGATTGAACCGTGAATCTGACTCTCTCTCTCTCTCTCTCACTCTCTCTTTCTTTCTCTCTATCTCTTAATGAAACCTCCTGTTGCATTGAACACATCAGATTACTTCTTCAGAGTGCTTAGATTTATCTTCTATTTAATTGTATTACGTAGCTTACAGACATCTTGTTACCGGGAACGCGTAGTCCTATAACAATCACGAGACAGACGACCAAATAGCAAGGTGAGAGAATTGCCAATTCGTCTTGGCCTCGAGAGCTGAAATGAATCTCAGTCTTTTTTTCTACCTTTTTTGACTTGTAATAGTTTGTTACAGCGGACTCTCATTACACACGCTGTACATGTTTGGGTACATGATATGATCTAGTTACAAACAATGGTGATACATAATTATACACCCTCGGGATGTAGGACGATTAATTATTAATGATCTAGAAAACGAGTCCTGATTAATCGATAGCAAAAATGTAAATTCAAAATCATGAATAGTCGAATTGAATAATAGTACGGGTTTGGGAGTATCCAAAATGGGAAAGAAACCGATCTTACAATGCATTGAGTATATTAAATAAATAAATAAATAAATAAATAAATAAATAAATAAATAAATAAAATACAATAAAATTATTATTTGGTGGAGGTGCCGGGTACGGAAAACTAAAATATTGCTAGCAGGTCACTCACTCCTTCCACAAAAACATTCTGTATCACCCTTGTTGAAGGGAAATGTAAAAACAACGCATGCCAATCGTTTTTATCGTGATACGTGACAAGCTTGGCGTAAATGTGTAAGTTAAATTTAAATGCGATAGCTCAAATCATTATAAGGTGCAGTGAAATTTGAATAGGATTTCAATGAAAACATGGCGTGAACCCATGCAATCAGTAGTTTAGTTTATTTAGGGGGCGCGTCAACCGTTAGGTTAAGGAAGGTCCAACTATGGGCAAGGGGACGGAAAGAGAGCGCCTGATGTTCGCGAGATGATTTTGTCTCTTTTCTCTGGACCAATGTATTGTCTAGAGCGGGATTCGAACCCTAGACCTTCTGCATTGGATGCAGAGACTCTAACAACAAGACCAACGGGCCACTGTTCCCCTGCATAAAACGAGGTTTACTCTAGATAAACCTAATTAATTTCAAGATTAAAACAATAATTCAAAAGTTAACCGAGTCCGGTACATCGTTCACCTTGTAAAACAAAACGAAAATGTTATTTTCTTCGCAAGTACATGTTCGTGCACTTCCTTTGCTACTAGCCATAAAGAAAACTATTTTTAAAAGTTGAATAGATAGCAGTGTATTATCAAAGTGGCGTAGAAGAACATATTATAAAAGTATTATTGCACTAGCTGGACGAACTAAAAAAAGTGCACGGCTACTTTCCGCCATAGAAGCGACGCACTGCAATGATACAAGTATTCTATTCCTTTGTTATCGTTATAAGAAGGTGCATTACAGGTTCGGACAGCATCAGATCATGATCAGATTATATATACCTGATTTACATGCAATGTGGAGCTGTTTGCAAATTTTTGGATATACTTGTTTAATATGCATTACCTGGCTTCAGGAAGACAAACTGAATTAGTTAGTAAATAATTATACTTCTTTCTTGCGTGTTTTCTTTACATTGCTTTATATTTTTATTTGCTCTCGCATACGCATGTGTGTATTTTCAGCTTCCATAAATCATGAAACGACAAACAATCCTATATAGTCAAAATTTAAAAAAATCACAAAAATGTATTTACCAAATGTAATGCTGTCTCAGCTTATGTCTCAAGAGTCAAATACTTTTGTCTCATAAGGTCCCTTTATAACTTTATGAAACGAGGTTCAAAACATTTCACAAAGAACGTTTGTTTTACAGGCCTTGGATATGATACATATTATTTTGTTGAACCGCCGTGTTAAATTATAGTATCAGACAATAATTATCTTTCTAGGAACAGCGAGGAGGAGACTGGAATGTGGTGGAAAGGGAAGAGTGGTGGCAGGGGAGAAGAAGATTGCAGAGGCATATCTTCAATGCTGACCCAATTCAGAGCTGGAGGTGGCAACAGATAATGTTGATCATTCTTATTCCTTTGGTGTGCGTAAAGATTGTATGTATCCGTATGCACATTTTCAAACTGAAATGTCCTATTTACCTGAAAAGTCCTTGTACCTGTCAAGATTATAATTGATTAAAAATATGACAACAACTCATTAACCCGGATATTATTATTCCAAAATCACTCACTGAACTATAACCTGGTTACTCACTTTAAAATGTTTCGATATTTCGGTGTCGGGCATGGAGGTTACCTGAAGAAGGAGACGGGGTCTCCGAAATATCGAAACATTTTTAAGTGAGTAACCAGGTTATAGTTCAGTGAGTGATTTTGTTACAATTGATGGCATGATGTGATGATTAATTTTAATCTATCTTGGGGGTGGAGTGGAGGCGATGAACTGATACGTTACATTTTTGCAAACCTAATAACTGTCCGAGTTGTCGTCCATGTTGGCTCATATCATAAACATATCTTTCTGTCAGAAACACGGAAGCAGCACGTTTAATGGCTCGCTTAAAGTTATTTTTCATAAAGTATGATGTAATCAGCCTCAAAAGCATTGGCAAATTATTAGATACATAAATCTGTAATCTGTCAGGCAGTCTGGCAGGCGCCCCAAAGCCTGCGTCACAAGGTTTGTTTTCATCGGGCCCATCACGGCCAACACACAAGGTGTAATTGCCACGCTGTGCATTCACCGGATTGATTGAGGGTTTGTTCCAGAGTACGGCAAGGAGAGAGGATGACTGATGGGGGAGATACGCGACAACAGTGAAGTGCGTACAATACCGTGCTATCAACATGGTGCAGACACCAACGCGTGGAACTCAGGTCGCGGGTTCGTATCCCTCCACTGGCAATCCTGACAGAAAGTTTCATCAGAGGCTTTCTTCAGTCGTTAAGGCGAATGATAATGTTAATAAATGCGTATTTTGTTTATCCACTCAATAATAGAACTAAGTTCCAGTTGAGTTAAAGGAATGCGACCAGACAGTTGGTGCAGACGTCAACCACGAACGAATAATGCTACCAAACCGACAGTGTTGGCTGACTGATTCGGGAGGTCCCAGGTTCAAATCCCGTCGAGACCGGAAATCCTGACTGAAGGTTTTTCCGAGTTTTCCCTCAGTCGTTAATGCGAATACAAGGAATTGAGTCCTCTTAAACAGCCCTTGGACATTCTTTCACAATTGTCCTATCCGCAACATACCTAGTTACGGGGCATGAATTGCACCCTGGGCAGGCTTCCTACAATTAAAAAAAAAAATGCTTTCAACTATCTGTAATTGAAATCGCAGGTCGAGTTGGCCATGTTTCACATAAGTGACGACCATAGACAAGACTTAAACTCCGATACCATACTGTTCATTAAGTCCGTCGTTGCTAAGAAGGCTTCAGACACCGTTAAAACATACCTTTATGTGATATGGATGAAAATAACAAATTTTAATTCTTACTCCAAGTTTATAAGAGCGCAAGGTTGTACACGTGTGCGACCCTCACCCTCACCCACACAGCACACTATCCACATGCGGAAAACAGCGAGATCCCCCTCCCCCCAAACCCTATCTCGTTCAGCAACAGGAAAGGGCGGCAACCGGGCGTCGCTCTTCTGGAAACTCCACATTGAAACCCCGATAATAAATTAAAAACCCAACAAATACAATCTCGCACTAGTGTAGCTTTCACCCCCACGCATACACTCGCTGAACCACCCCGTAGAATAGATGAACCCACACTCTCAGTCAACTGTCAATTATGAGCAATTTGTGTAACAAGAAATGATTTAGTACTAGGAAAACGCTAAGTCCCGCCCGTGTTGGATGAGGTATTGGTTATTGCTGATCTTGACCATGTGTTACGGGATTCGTGATGTATCTAGTAAAATTCATTACTTAGTCGAGATTTTTTGTATTAAAAGTAATTAATAAATAATTAATCACTTTTTTTTAATTGACCTAATAATAAATAATTAACTAATTTTTAATAATCGAATTTTAAAACGAGAAAACTCTTAAATGTGGCAGATTTTCATAAGGACTAAATATTCGATGCGTTTAAATTGTAACCGATATATTAATTCAGACATAAGGTTACTGTAAAAACATGTCATTAAATAGGATTAAACATCGTAGGTCGGATATTAAGTCCAAGAGGTATTTAGTTGTTTTTAAAAAGGAATGAAACCCGTTTTAATTTAAGACCGTTTTGAGTTAAAAATTCGTGTCTGCTTCAATTTTCACACGAATATCTAATTTGAAACAAAGGTTACTGTCGAAAAAATCATTAAAGTCGACAAAGCAGTGGACCTTGTTAATCGAAGGATAAAATTTGGTTAAAATGAAAATAGATCTGTAAAATTTTGTTTTAGAGAAAAAATTGAATTACCTAAAAACTGGCATTCAAGTTTCAGAATTTCGAAGGTCCAAAAATTCATGCAATGGATATCGGTTTAGCCGGAATCTTTACAAAGACGCTAAAAATACAAAAAAAAAAAAGTAAAAAAAAAAACGGAGAAAAGAGAAAAAAAGAATAAAAAACATTCCGGATTTTTTTCTCCAGTGTAGTGAAATGGAATCTTCGCTTCGCTCGCTACGCTCGCTACGCTCATCCAAAAAACGGATGAAACTAAAGTGCTACGGGGCTATGAAAGTGGTTTTATGTGGCTGATTCTCATAAAAGTGTTGACTGGATGTAAAGACCAGCACAAAAACATCAAGTTCTATGATGCAGGAAAGGCGTATATTAGCATTAAGGGTTAGTCGACCTATTTGTATGCCTAGTAGGTATCTGGTCACGAGCCAAAACAAGGCGGGCAATGACCCGTCTTTCTGTGGGGGCTGTAGACCCTGGTGGTCGTAAATCAAGACTCATCTTTATACTTCGGTAGCTCGCTGATATTAGACTAAAGCGACGTTGCCACATGCGTGCGGTGCGTAATGTATGAGTTGTTGGAATCCGTGGCGCAGAAAGCTTTTCACCAACGTAGTGCTATTTACATTGTTGTTGTTTAGCACGTGATGTGAAGCTAAAGTTTGTCTCATTTTAACCTGAGCCCGGCGTTTTGCTGTTTCAAAGAGCGCAGATCGTCCCTGTTCCATTGTGTCACGTTGTAAACGTATCACAGTTTGACAGCCGAAGTGGACTTCGCAGAGCTGTAAAGTACAGTCACATCCAGTGCGACCTTTGCTCTATATCCTGTATGGGGATGATATTGATGGAGTGGGTGTAATTGAAAAGTTGACCTTGCGTGGCATTATTGGTAATTTAGGGGAGCAAGAAGAATAAACCACTTAACCCAGGCCTAAATACAAGTGGTTTTCGATACTCGGGAGGTTGCAACCAACTTGCATCAGGTGTGATTATACTTTGTTATTACGGGGAGGCTCATCCTTCCCGTCAAATTAGGACGGGCTTACAGCAGGCTACATCGTAGTTTCTTTAAACCCACAAAACGCCGGGCTCAGGTTAAAATGAGACAAACTATAGCCTCTCTGCTGATCTGTTGGTTTTGAACGTTATTATGGTTGATAGACCACCAATTAATACGAGAGGAAAATGAGTTTATATTTCAGTTGTGATGCGATTATTTTGATGTTATATTTGTTAATATCGCACCCCACATTTACTTTGACACTGTAATACCAATCATTTTTTTAAATATCAATTTTAATCGTTTTAATATGTTTCAGTAAATACTAACATTTTCACAAAACAAAATTCATGGGAATAAAAATAAAATTTCCCTTTTTATAGCTATTTGTTTATTTAAGACGTCAAATCTCTGAAATTACAAACATTTATCACATATTGGAATTAAGTAGTAAATTTCAAGAAAATCCTAACGTAAAAACACGGTTTCCTAGCGTTTATCGGTCACGCTTGGGCCTTATTAGCCGTAACGAGAGTACTCCAACGTGTGGGGTTCACATGAAAATAAACAAAATAAAATACTATCACGGTTTTCGGATACAACAGCAACGCAAAACAACCAACAAATCACAATGAACTAAATCAGGTGTGAAGATAAATACGTTTTCCAACACGATTATACTTCAAACATTCCGATTGTAAACACTGTGGCTATGAAACGCACACAACTCTGCGATGGCACACAGCACAACACAACACAATACAATCCATTCGATCTTAGTGGATCAATTACACCACGCTTTCCTCGTGTTAGCATTACAGTAGCTGTAGTGTGATTTAGCGAGGAAATGTCTCGCTTCGGACAACTAACCACCAGCTAAGCAAACTCATTACTGATTGGCTAACAAACGTCTGCGTAACAATAAAGTTAATAGTACTTTGTGAAGTGTAAAGCTGTTCAAGAGTAATATTATACCTTATGCATCTGGTTTATAAGGTTTTGGTGCCGGTTAATTATGTTTTTGCTCATGTTTTCTTATGTTTTACGAGATCAAGAGAAAATCAAGAGACTTTCTAATGTGTACCAAAGCTATTAATCAAGTGTATAAAATCGCGTTCATTTATTTTCTGTTCTTTTTGTATACATAACTCTACATAATTTGCTGTTCAATCATATGTCTTTAAATATAAATAATCATGTCTTATAGGTTATACTCATTTCTGTTTACTTCTAAACTTAGCTTTATGATAACCTGTGTAATTCCCTTTTTACATATTACTATCTTATAATATAGTTTATAGGATTTACTACAAATTATAGGGTTACTTCTGTTTGAAAAATAATATACATTAATATTACAGCAGTTAATTGGATGAGCGTAGCGAGCAAGCGAGTGGAGCGAAGACTTCAATTTCACTGACCCCCCAAATATTTGCTCGAGTGTTTTTTGTTTTTTTTTATTTTTTTTTTTTTTTCCGTCTTTTGTTCGCTCGATGTTCGGCAACGTGCTCATGCGATCTGATGAAATTGTAGGGACCTTCGTTTTCTCTGTAACTTAGTGGTTTTTGTTTTTGGGTACAATCGAAAAATATTTTCATGAATATCGTACTTTTACGATTTTTTTTCGATTGTAGTGCCGATAACTTTCGTGACATTTGGTCCGATTCTGAGCCAACGGTTGGGCTAACAACGTTCATATTTCACAAATGGACATTAGGGTTATGGTGATGTAGTACCTTTTAAAAAAAAGTTGAAAAAGTTAAGCCAGCAATTCATAGAAATAAAGTTTTAAATAAGTATTTCACTTTATTAAGCGATATTTTATGCAATTCGGTCCACCGTTACCAAACGGGCCAGGCTACAAACGTTCAGAATTCACAAACATTAAGGTTATGGTGATGTAGTAACCTTTTTGAAAGCAAAAAAGTTGAAAAGTTAGCCAGAATCCCAGAAATAAAGGTTTTAATGATGATTATGGTTTGTATAAATTAACACGTAACAATAGAAAAACTGACAACAATCAACACAAATGCATTCAAAAAAGCAACATTGCCAAAGGAAAAGTGCAGCAACGCAAAAACGAAACAAAAATTACAAAACGCTAAATCCATCAACGGCGGACTTTAGCGTTTCCTAGTAATAATTTTAACACACAAAACTAAATATTATCACAATACAAAATTATTTCTCAACTTCATTTAATCGGGAAACACTCGTAGTGTAATTGATTATAAGGAAATCAATCCGAAATGACCAGGGATACTTAAAATATGAAACCATATCGTACTTATATGTAAACCATATGGGTGTAAAGTAAGATTAAATTGTCAAAGGAAGGTGTTGAGGAGGCACTAGAGGCCACGTGGAATAGAAGTATGAAAAGTTCAAAAAACAAAAACTAGTTACCCACTGCGTTTTTTTAAATTTTTAAATTTTATCAAATCCAAACCAAATAAGCAAATTTCTGATAAGTGGGATGGGCTCAGCATGTGTGGCATCATCCGATAGGTGTGGCTAGAGTTGACTAGCGCGGATTTTACTTCCTCCTAAAGTAGACGATTTCTTCAAAGTTTCAACGGACGAGCTATCATTCAAATAGCCCTCGCGACCTCCATAAAAAGGAGAGAACAAGTTAATAAGTCTTTTCAGCCTCAACATCCATCAAACAGTAACTTTCTATACGGTTAGTAAAGTCGTGTCCGGAATGTTAATACACCACTTTTAAGAGATTCGTTCTTTGCATGAAGAATTAAAAATAAAACTTGTATTTGCCACAGAGAGAGAGAGATTGATTATTGATGATTAAGGTCTTTATTAAGGCGGGTTTAAGGCTAGTGAAGCCTTACCTTCCATCCATTCCAGAGAGAGAGAGAGAGAGAGAGAGAGAGAGAGGAAGTCTACCAGTCAAGAGATGAGTCTGACTGAAGTACCAAATATTCGTAAACTTCGTTCAAAGTCTCCACCCCCAACCCCCAACCCTGCCCGCAATCCTTCCACCGCCCTCATCAGTAGACAAGACGAAACAGGCGTACGTGCGTTATCTGCAGAGAACGTTTTCTGGAAGGCTGTGTAAAACTACGCCGGAGACAATCGGAATGTTCGAGACGCCCCAGATAAATTGCGATCACAGATTTGGAGAACTCTGCGGTGATCATTAGATAAAAATAAATGTAACGAGTTTGCGCGGGAGTAAAAGAAAGTAGATTTGTGTGAAGTGAAACCAATCCAAGGATTTCAACTTTGACGGGTGTGATGATAAAGGCTCGACTCTCTGATAAATCAACCCATTTCCTTGATATCCCCTCATTGATTGATGTTTTCACGACTGACTTTACAACACGGCAACGGTTTAGCAAGCAAAGCTAGAACGTCCAACTCGTTCCGAACCATTGATTACCTAATCCCAAGGAGCCGGCGAACACAATCTCCACACCAACCAGGATAATTTTCACCCTTCTCTGAGATCGACAGGGCCCACTTCCGATGTGCCCAGTGGCGACTTCCAATTTATTAACCCCCGTCACCCCCACCCTTCTTTGCAATGCAATCGGACAGTTAAACTACTTAACTTAAGTGTCACCATATACGCTTTATCTACAGCCGGACAAAGAACTGAGGATGAGATGTGACATCGGGAATGTTGTGATGTGATTGGTTGATGAAATAAAACGTTAGTGTCAACGCGATAGTAAGATTGGCTAAGCCTCAAGTCATTTCAATTTTCTTTGAACAATCATTGTGGTTATTGTACGGAATCTCTAGATATAGGTCTCATCCTGTCAGCGAGCGGCAATTCAAATTAGTTTAATTTTAACGGAATATTTTAGGTCAGTTCCTAAAGGTCAATTAAAACTATGTAATGTAATGATATGTTCTCAGATAGAGCTTTGCGCACATACTTTTTGAAACAACCTATACAAAAGTTTATCAAGGGAAAACTATAGGAGGTAAAAAATAAATTTATTTTTAGACTAGGCCAACAAAGTGTCAGAAGTGATATTCACTAAAAGACATGTTGATACAACTTCAATGAATCAACCCTATCTCAAAATTAAATTAAGTCGGCGACAAACCTCTGTACACAATGCCAATCGTGTTGATAGTTCACTCTTTGATTCGATTGTAGGAAAAAGTCGAAACAATACATGAGAAAGATAAGTGAGGGTCAACGATAATGAGTGCTTAAACGTCCACTCGTTTTGAATTAAATGCAATCGCAACATGCTCGCGGAACGGTCCCCACGCAAGTACACCCGTTGCCGTAAGTGGGGAATGTATAACATTACTATGAGATGTTTTATGGGTAGCACATGTTGTTTTATTTTAAATACACAGAAACAAATGCAACACAGCGCAGACAAACATCGGATGTATTATCGTTGACATGGTTTGATGCGAACATTTACACATGGTGAACATGTTTACACAAGTGAACGGGGGATACGAAAAACATTTTTATCAGATTATCGAGCAAACGATAACATTATAAAAAGTTAAGTATAGAAATCAAGCAAATATTAGTCGAGCGTATATGGGATCGAGCAATGAATAATAGATTGTTGAAGTGGAAAGGGTTGCCGCATTTCGCTCTGGGCGTAATAATCAGCGCGAGGACAGTGGTGGCTCAAGCGTAGAACGCGAGACTCTGTCACGGTGAATCCCGCTACCGGCAATCCTGACTGAAAGTTTTTTCTAAATTCAGAGACAAATGCAAGGGATTCAGTCCTGTTAATCAGCCCTAGGATATTCCCCCGAAGAGGAAGTACACCAGAGCTAGTCTCTAATTTCGGAGAGTGGAATTATACAATACTTACTAGCTGCAGAAGTTTCGAGATGGCCTTTTTTCCTTATAAACAATCAGCAGAAGAAAAAATAAGAATAGTAGCGCCTCCGAAAATCAATAATAGTAATACATCAATACAATAGCATCTATCATTCAAGTATTTAACGGCGACTATACGCCTTTAAATTATTGAGAGTGCAAAGTCCACAGAAACTCCTAGCAGACTTTCGTAAGTTTTTTGAGCCGCTGGCTAGAGCGTGGAGATTGAAAGGACTTTGTTTTGCAGGTAAACAACCGCACGAGCTTCCCTAAAGTACAAGAAGGCGGTGGGGGCGTGACGCAATGTTGATCTTCTGGCGGCGGTGTACGAGAAAAAAACAACCCTTGGTTTACACAAGTACTACTGGATAAGTCGCACAGAGAGAGAGAGGCCTGTATTAAGACGGGATTAAGGGTAGCGATGTGAAGCCTTATCTTCTTATCCAGAGAGAGAGAGAAGAGAGAGAGAGAGAGAGAGAGAGAGAGAGAGAGAGAGAGAGAGAGAGAGAGAGAGAGAGAGAGAGAGAGAGAGAGAGAGAGAGAGTAACTCTATAACACCGAATGTTGATCAACTGTTGATCTTGAATTCGAGTATTTTGGGAGCGGCCTAGGGGTAGCCCGTACAGAGGTGATACCTCTTGTAGGGCTGGAACCGGAACTGCCTAAAACACCATCTTAAAACATGTATGCTATATTTAAGTTCATTTGGTCTAAGAGCGCGTTAACTGTTAGTGCATAATGCGCCACTCTAGATTTTAAAAAAAATGTGGAAAAGACAAACCTGTGCTATAGAAATATGTGTGAAAATGGGGTATATTCTAACGTCGTTGTCGTCTTGGTCATCGTTCGTGTCGTCGTTGTGGTCGTCAAAACATGGTCAAAAGAAGGCGAATAGGACTCCGACGACGACTGCCAGAGCTCGCCTCTAGCAACTCTTATTATTTCCTGTGATAATTACCTACTATTATCATCATTATTGTCAGCAAAAACGTATTTTCGAATGAAGGAAAATGAATTGATACGTAAACAATTCGAGGAAACAACTACTAAACGAACATTCGTGACCATTATACCCTTATTGGAACAGCACACATGTTTACTTATCTGACGAGGCCTGATTGGCTGGATCTGCTTGATGACGTCATGTTTGTTCGTTAACTCGCACTGATTCACGACCACGGAGAGTTGAACACGGCTGGAGAGACAAGAGTGCTAACATAATCCCTCCAGCTGCAGTGGATGGGCTTACATTCTGGTAATACAAGACAAACACGATCCACTTCCTGAAGTATGTTGTTGAATATGTCACGTTTTCGTTCTAGTAAAATCCACTTTGCAAACGGTTTCTTAAGCATCATTCACAAATAGTTCTTAGACGCTCAATGGCTCAATGGTCGTGAGAAAAGAGGAATCAATGTCCAAATAAAGATAGATCACTACTGATTTAATTCTAGTAGTCTTCATCACATTGGGTAACATTTCTCATGCGAGGTTATACCCAACCGAGCGTAAGTTCATAGAGGTTGACTCTTGGAGACACACATTTTGGTGCTGATATTGGTTGCTGATTTACTTATTTAAGTTGTTCGGAATTAGCCTTGTTGTGCCGGCATTGCCCACAGTCAATCGTACACAACCACTCAGGCGCTGTTTACTATTTGAAATACGTACTTAAATCTGGTTGGCCATTGTTCGCTCGTCGATGGTGACTGTGAACACATGTTTGTCCCGGCCTCCCCAACCCCTGAAAATCAGTTCTGTGACTGAGAGAGTAGGCTATAAAAACGATTTAATAATGCGTTGTCTTCTAGGTAGTGCCACCGTACCTTTAAATAAATAAATAAATAAATAAATAAATAAATAAATAAATAAAATAAAATAAATTTGTAAATAGAGTCGACACACTCATTAATATAACTGATTTTCAGTGGGGGACATTGCACCAAAGCGACCACGCCAACCCTGTAGGCCCCAAAGCAATCGACGAGTGAGCGATAACCAACCAAAGATCGATATCCACAAATCAAGATATTTTTTACAGGAAATATGACAATCCTTAGGTTTGTTCATTTGCGGACCTAGTGTTAAGGACGGCTACAAAGTCACCGTTTACAAATTCCCAAGACAAGAACTGATGGACTCAAGTCAAATCGGAAGTCAAAAAAACTTCCGACTATCGCGGGAATCGAACCCTGGACCTTCTGCATTGGAAGCAGATACGCTAATCACAAGACCAACGAGCATTTTCAGACGAAAATGTTGTGGCTCGTCCCAAGTTTCACCGCCGGTCTTTCAATAACACCAATACACCGCGCCAACCGACAACTTATCTCTACGCTGGAGAGAAATCTTCCCGGTTTCCGTTCAGCCTCGTCTATCTGTAATAAACTTTAAGTTTTAGTTTCTGTCGTCCAGGTTTGGCACGCCAACTCTTCCAATCATTTGTCTTGTTCTAGCGGAGGTTCACTCTCGCGGTGCGCAAAACCCATTACTGAGAATCCCTGATTAAAAATTTTTAAAGGGGCAAGTAAGTCTGATAAACTGTAAAACGTCTTCGTTTCTCAAGTTTTTTGCAACGTTAAATACTCAAGATTTTTTCGCGGTCAGTTTTTTAAACCAAATTTCTAGATTGAATCCGGCGTGTTATTAAAAATTATTGAGTAGCTTTTGTTGTTAAATGTAGCAAAACAAAAATGCGAAATTTGAATGCCAAAAAACCACCCTTAAATCGTATCCCACATACTAATTAAACTAAAAATAAACTCAACGATGATTTTAACAACCTTTAATGTTTAAGACCGACCACAACAATTGCAACTAAATAAAACAAATTTTCTGCCAAATATTAATTTTAAAAGATGTTGACAAATCTGGTGCCATGGTAAGATTTTAAACGTTTCAATATGGCTTTGAATTAAAAGTGTGGTTCAAAAAGGGGTTTGAAAAATAACATCAATACCAATTTTCATCAATCAGGTATTAGGCTAAACTACATTAATTTTCAATCAAATAAATGAGTATGTTAAAACTTTTAGTAATTTCTTCAATCTTAGTCAAGTATAAAAAGTATAAGGTAATTATAAATTGATACTAAGACACATAAAGAAATTCATAAATAGAGAAAAGCAATTTGATAACAAAAATTAAGGATTTTTATCTAATTTGTGGATCACTTTTAAAACAACACCATCGTAAGAGGACGAACCCTCAAACTACAAGACTAGTTTTATGTGTGTCAATCAGCACTTGTGGCAACACCCACAGTCGTTTAGGAAATAGCTTAGCAATATATCGTAACTACACAACGGAAAACTTTATTGCGGTGTGATACAAATACCCTCGAACACATCACATCATTTTCATAAAATTAACACATTTTCACCAATTAATAATCGTCTTCTAAAATAATCATCTAGATAAAGTTTGATGTTATTTGCAATTTTTAATTAGCTTCAAAACCCTAAAATGTGTACGCTTTATCATTAAAATACTGCAAGTTTACTGTTCTCGGTCGAACCAAAATAAAATTAAAAATGATTTAAGAGTTTCGGCCAACGGTCTGACTAGACTTAGAGCGAGTGGTAAACAACGTCTATACCACCGCCGACCACAGCAAACTTCATGGGGGATGTGGGTTCAACTCTAAGAGCGTACTAAACTACCCTGAGATAACGCCACGACCGCACTAACCACATGTTGCATATTAGAACACGCTACTCGTCTGCCTCCGTATACTTGAGCTGTGTTGTTGAGAGGCCATTGACCCGAACAAAATAACCCTTATTAAGCTGTATTTAGACTGTTCAATGTTTCGTTCAAGTAATTGATTTCAAGTGATTGATTCATGACCCATTGAAGGAAACATTGAACAGCTATTTACACGGTTCAATGTATCGAAAGGTAGTCACATCTGTTTAAATATGTCCTGGCCACGCGCGTTAAATATCTAGAAGTTTGTGCTTAAAGAAACATTTGATGCACCAATGTCAATCCATGTGTCAATCAACAACACGAAGAAGTCTCGACTTTCTTTACTTTACACTGTGGGAGAAGTGAGTTCGAAAGAGCAGTCATTATCATTTAAACTTAATGTGTCTTCTGTGATAATCTATACTTTATAAAAGTGGAAAAAACAACAACCAAACTCAACCTTACCTAAAAAAACAGCTGGGAAATGTAAAAAATGCCAACCTATTTTATTTTTTGCAGTACTGACCATGATTGGGCCAGTAACGTCATTACGAAGTGACTCCTGATTAAATAAATAAATAAATTGTATTTAGAGTCTACCCACTCAGTTATATAACTGATTTTCAGTGGGGGACTTTAAATCAAAGCGACCAAGCCAACCCTGTAGGCCCCGACGCAATCGACGAGTGAGCGATAACCAACCAAAGATCGATATTTTTAATAGGAAATATAGCAATCAGTGGTATGGACAGTGCGAACACCCGCGGACCAACGCCAGAATCAACAAGGTCGATTCAGCACAACTCTGAATTTATTATGTGCTTCGTTGCTAGGACGGCTCCAAAGTCACCGTTCACAAACTCGGACTAAAGTCCAAATCAGAAGTTAAAAAACTTTTGACTTTAGCAGGAATCGAACCCTGGACCTTCTGCATTGGAAGCAAATACGCTAATCACAAGACCAACGAGACACATTTTTTTTCTTCACATTGGCCGGTTTCATAAAACCTTTGACGAAAAATAGGACATGCTCTAAACTGAATGGGTTGAATCAAACCCTTTGATCAAGGCCTTGGACAAACGGTACCATTGAAGGAACAATCATTGAATCAAACCCTTGTAATTCATTGGCTTGAACAAAAAATTGAACCATTTAAATACAGCCTAAGACACATGATTCAAGTGGTAACAATGTTTTTACTGTACTGATTTTTTAACTTGACAGTACTTTAAACTATATGTTTACATCAATCGAACTGAGGATTCAAGTGCATTTTAAAAGTTAAAAAAACTGTCTGAGGGCCTTCCACCAAATTATAAGCTCCAGACAAAATTTAGTTATATATCAGTTAGGTAGACGAGGTGCTACACCAACTTTTTGAGAAGTATACTTATTATTGGATGAGAGAAGCGAAGACTTCAGTTTCACTTAAACTGAGATTTTTTTGTGCGTTTGTTCGCTCTTTACCGGATTAACGGCATATGCGATCTTGATGAAAATTGGAGAGGACCTTCGAAATCTCTGAACTTAGATCTTCCAATTTTCTGGGTACAATCGAAGAAATATTTCTCATGAATAATGTACATTTATACGATTTTTCCTATTTTTAATGTGATATTTTTGTGATACTTTCTTTTCTTTTCTTTGTGGTACTTACTTCTATCTTGATGACATTTAATGGAAACGTTTGAAATCACTGAAATTAGATATTTTATGGGTTTAGGGACAATCGAAGGAATATTTCTCATGGAAATCGTACTTTTAGGGCAAGGATTATCAACCATAAAAGCTCATCCATCAACGCGACTGAAAAAAGCGTTAGCGAAGCGTTCTAGTATTAAGAATCATTGCGTTACATTACTACTTAAATAAAACTTTTGTAGGCTACCAGTTAGTATAATAAAGAAACAATATTAATTTTTAACAAAAATCCAAGGTCAGTGTAGACAAAGTTAGGTTTTAAAAGTACTTGACCCGTCCAATGAACATATTCATACTCTAGTTCAACCAACATGATTGAACGTAGTTTTATAATTAGAACACAATTTTTTAAATTTATGTACCTAGAGAATCACATTAATTAAACGAAATGTAATTTTAAATTATATTAGAGTGCCGGTATGACAAAGAAAACAGGAGACAATGCAAGTTCTAACCTTTTAAAAGAAATGACCATGATAATAAAGTTTAACATCAGTATAGTGCTTGGAGTGTTCATGTTCATAGCGCTTCAAGAATGTGCGTTAAACGCTGGTCATATTATGTGCCCACGCCTCTCTGAAGAATTACGACATGGCATTAAGATCTCCGGAGCAACGAACGACCACTCGTACTTTCATGCACACAAAAATTCCCATATTATGAAATATTAACCCTCTCCTACGAGAACTATGTGGCCGTTAGTTTTATGAGCAGCGCCTCCCTGTGCTTCGTTTCCGACGTGCTTCAGGAGCGCCGTCTTACCACAGGACACTGGAGTTAATGCGCTTCGGGAGGGTCGTATGTCGGGATATTGAGTGATCGATGATGGAATTTCTCTTCAAGTTTTAAGCCCTCTGAAAATGATACGTGGTTAGAGGTGACGAGTGAATGAGTTTTTACAGGAAACTTTCGCTTTTAAGTAAAACTATGGAAGAGGATGAGTTACGAGAAGTATTAATACACGAATAACTGCTAACTATAAAATTACACAATGTTTGCGCTAACAAAAGTGAAATCAACAAATTATTATCTTCGACGGTACGTTATGATTTAATAATTGAATAAACGATATTCTTTCAAATATCTCAAAAGTTATTGCCTGACGTCTACAATATTAATTATAATAGTTTCACCGATTTATTATAGCAAATATAAGTTTTATCAATAAAGATAAAAAGGTGCTCACGATCTCTCATTGAAGAAAACGGTCTAGATTCCGGCTACCGGAAATTCTGAACGACGACGGAATAACGGAATAATTCCCAATCGTATAATGTGATTCCTGGGATTTTCCCTTACATTACTCATTCACATTTACTTCTACTTAATCTCCATACTCTTAAAAAGCTAAGTTATGAACCTTTAAATGTTACAAAATACTATTTTTTGGACGAATTTAAAATTCTCAATAATTTTGGTGGAGGTGCCGGGTCCGCGTATATTTTAGTAAAGCAAATCTTTACGGGAGACAGGGGCTTTAAAAATGTAAATTGCCTTCAAAACCAATAGGAGGAGTTGATTCATTAGACCCTAGACTACCCTGTTCTACAGTTAACAAGGTCTATACTCGCATCGGGCAATCCTGGCTGAAGGTAAACACGATTGTAATTGATATCCGAGAATCTCACAATATAATATATAGCCCACAGCAAGAATTCTACTGATTGATTAATTGATAGATTTGTATTGATTAACGTCTCATATTAATGCGCTATGAGAAGGGTGACTGGAAGGGATGAGGGAAACCCGGTACCGGCACGTAGCCTACTCCTTTCTTCCAAAACATGTTCCTTAGTGACCTCTACAACTGGGACTCGAACTCATAATATCAAGCTGTGCGTGTTGTTGCTATTTCTGCTTCAGCGAAGAGGGAGATTATCTTTAATTTCCCCCATTTCCTTTTTGATTAAATTAAAAAGAACGAAATAAATAAACTCGTTTTTAGAGTCTACCCACTCATTTTATTCATTTTTATTCATATTCATTTCATTTGACAATTTCTAATATTATTATTCCAAAATTTGCCCAATAATGTTCGGTGCTTAAATGTACAAAGTTGTATTTTTTCACATTCGTCCCACTGAATAGGAAAGACGCATAGTAAAAAAATAAAAGAATAAAAAAATGTCCAACATAATTTAGATGTAACATACAAATTCCGTTATTATTTACGACAAAACGAGCATACGAAGTTGAAATAAATTACCATAGAACTTGAGAATGGCTTATCGCATCTTGTATAATTTAGTTGTAACACGAGTGTTGTTTAGATTTTACCCGAAGCAGGACAACTCGTTTGAACGTGAATAATGTATACGTAACTATAACTACCTTTTGGGGGCTACAATCTAGTTAAAAAGTTATACTGATCTTAGCGTAGTACAAATTCCAGTGTATGTGACATTCAGCTACCGGGCCTAATACAAGTTTACTGGACTCTATTTAAAATAGGGATTACTGATTTAAAAACCCACGCATAAAAATACAAGATAATATTTACGTTGTTTCGTTGAAAGATATTCGTAAACCAAGGCCAAAGTAAGGCTTACTTTTATTTTTAATGATGAGAGGAACGTTGACGACAAATTATACAGAATACCTAATTAGTGATGTATACAATTATATACCAGTTAATTTGATATCTTACAGATAAAAACTTGAAATGAAAATTCAAAATATTAGTTAATATTCGAGATATACTAAGCTGATGCCTTTGGCTTTGCTTTTGCGATGGTAAACGAAAATTCATAAAAGTTCATATTATTTTATTTTAAAATATACTAAACTGATGCCTTTGGCTTTGCTTTTACGATGGTAAACGAAAATTC
The DNA here is from genome assembly GCA_024449915.1 of Sweltsa coloradensis. Taxonomy (NCBI): domain Eukaryota; kingdom Metazoa; phylum Arthropoda; class Insecta; order Plecoptera; family Chloroperlidae; genus Sweltsa; species Sweltsa coloradensis. The sequence goes on from JAMZAV010000224.1 coordinate 1,230,903, forward strand.
ATAAAAGCTCATAAAGGCTCAAGTAAAATTGATATACATGAAAAATCCCTAGTTGTTCTACAATTAACGTGGACATTCCGAGTTTCAATTACGTAAATGTTGAAAGGGAAATTTTTACCAACACCATTGTTTGGTCAAATAGAACAGCTCACAGTGTTCTTTAATTTTGTTTAATGTGGTGATTCAAAGCCAATAGATCTCTTCGCTATTTAAGTTTTAATGATACAACGTATACATTAAGGCTAAAATAATCACCAAAAATATAATAACCATTATTCAAATTACATTATAAAAGTGAAAGATTCAAAGCATTGACTTTTACGCTTTAAAAAGGTTTTGTTAAAATTAACTTATGTGGCATGTTAAATATTAATATATGAAAAGTATATCTACAAGACTACAAACATTAAAAGAGAATATATAGAATAAAATATCCATTATAGCTTTCGGTTATCCGTGTATAGTAGTTATTTATTTCGACAACGTTTCGTGCTAATTACATAGCACTTTATAAATAACTAGGAAAACGCTTAAGTCCCGCCGCGTTGTTGGATGAGCGTAATTGGTGCATTGAGCTGCCATGTGTTATGCGAATTTTCTGTTGTTCTCTGGAAAAATCATTACTAAGTTGAATTTTTTTTAAATATAATTAAATTAAATTAAATTAAATTAAAAATTAACTTTAATTTTTTAATTAATTAATCGTAATTGTTAAAAATAATCGTAAAATTGCGATTTTTATAAGAAATAATTTCTCGATTGCGCTCAAATTTAACACTAATATAAAAATTCATAAAATTAAGGTTCTGCGAAAAAATCATTACAATCGGATAAAGCATGTAGGTGTTATAAGTCAAAGAATTGTTTAAAAAAAGAAAAAACCCGTAAAATTTCGATTTTTATGATAAATATTTTTTCAATTGCGCTCAAATTTCACAAGAATATCTAAATTCATAAAATAAAGGTTCTGTGCAAAAATCATTAAAATCGAATAAAGCATGTAGGTGTTATAAGTCAAAGAAATTTTTAAAAAATGAAAAAAATCTTAAAATTGCGATTTTCATGAGAAATAATTTTCGATTGCGCTCAAAAACGTGGCAGTTCTAAGTTCAGAGATTTCGAAGGCCTCCATAAAATTTCATCTCAATCGGAGTATCGGTTTAGCCGGAATCGTGCGGACAAACAGACAAAAATACAAAAAGAAAAAAAAGAAAAAAAAAAAAAACATTCCGGATTTTTTTCTCCAGTGTAGTAGAATGGAATCTTCGCTTCGCTCGCTACGCTCGCTACGCTCATCCAATAATATAAATAAATAAATATGTTCAATGATAAAGTGCTATGTAATTAGCATGAAACGTTGTTGAAATAAATAACAACTATATACGGATAACCAAAAGCTATAATTAACACTTATAACAACCGTGAATGACTTCATATAACAATAAAATATTCGAAGATATTATAATAGTGGAAAATAGAACATACATGGGTAATAAGTGGTTTTATGAACCAATTTTTTGTTAACACGTGATAATAGTAAGAACACTAACAAAATTATATTAAATGAAATTAATGAATGAATAAAAGAATGAAAATTAAATAAGTTCCCAAATTGTTGTTTTCTAAGTTGAACTTCAAAATTGCGGTGAAAATACTTCACACAGCACTTCAAAGCATTCCTGTTAAAAGTAAATACTTGATTCTCTGACCTTCTGAAAGTTGTGAACACTTCTAAGAATTTGTAAAACTATAACTCTTAACCACTGAACTTTTTCATTGTTTTGAGATTTCATTTAAAGAAACATTTATCCAAACTTTGAATAAGATGGAACCCTCAAGCAGTGTAAAAATAGTCTAGGATCACAAAACTTTGTTTAAACACGTCACTGTTCCAGAATAAAGATACGTTGTACGTACTTACTTTTGGAAACAAATCTTTTAAAGAAGAGAGATTTAAAAATCGAAGGAAAACTTCTTTGAAATTTAGAAGTATTTCTGTAAGACCTAGTCTAGACTGTGAATATTAAATTTTGTTGAACTGTTTAGAAGTTATCTTTTATAAACTCGTTATTACCTGAAATTCAACTAATTTTATAAATTTAAACAAAAAGACCGTTTTGAATATATCTTGTGAGCATCTTTGGTCACAGTTAACATATAAACTTGTGGTTGTTAGCCGTCTGTACTAACTTTTAATTGAATCTAAGAATTTGCTTACCCCAATGAGCGTTTGATTGTTTGTATGCTTTTTATATGAGAGGGAAGATGAAGCTTGAAATGTAAACGACTGTTAAAACTGTGATATGTTATATTGGCTTATTTAAAATCGTAATGTTATAACAATGAATTATATGAGGGGTAAACGTTTTGGAAATTCACTGGTTCTCTGAATGAAGGTTATTTCTTGGGGATTTCTAGCAAATCGAAGAATATTAGGAATAATTCACATGAAACCAATTATTGGGCTTTCCCTGGCTACACTACCCAAGCACACTCTATATCAAGAAAATCACTTGAATACCATAAGAAGTCACCAAGAAGATAAACTACGTAAAATAATGTAGGGTGTGTTTAGTAATGTTATTTGGGGTATTTCGTTTATAACGATTGATGGTTACAGATAAGAACCAGAATTAAAGTTAAATAATCAGTAAAAATTTGCCAAATAATTAGCCGAACATCAAAACACACCAACCAGATAATATCTGAGGAAAGTAAAAGCAATTTACTAACAGCTCAATTTATATGTTGATAATTATTAGGTCTTCTCAATCTGTTGTCGAACAGATGAAACAACTGCAGTACAATGCAGTGCAATGCATTGGAGGAGAATCAAATTGCGTTCAGTTTACTGAAAATGACGACAAAATACTAAAATAAATAAAAATCTGGCCAGTCTGCAAGACAGAGTAAGAGATGTAGTATATTATGTCATGTTCAACTGCAGAGGTTTATCTGATCAAACGGAAAATGCATCCGGCTTGATTTGAAGGAAACGTTGTTACATTTTCTAACGTATCCAATCAAGTTTTATAAACACTACATTGAACACAATTACCCACAAAATCTATGAGAATAGTTGTGAAAGTTATAAAACTAAGATCGCAACAAATATCGGCAAATACTAAAGAAGTCGTAAAAGTCTGGGCTGCTCAAGGGGTGAATCTTAGAGAAAGACAAAGTTTAATCCGCAGGTCAAAGTCTGAGGGAGGGTATTAGATTTTGCCTTCACAATTTCCCGAACAATTTCAAAGTTGAAGTGAAAACTAAAGTATGCAGAGATGCCTAACAAAATGACAGAAAGTGAAAGGTCGATACCGTTACATGAAACCCTTTCTAAGCCACTAAGTTTGCTTCGCATGCAGTGGGGTAATAAAGTGGTGGACAATATGTTGTATGAAGCCTATAGAAAACAATGTAGATCGTTCTATAACCAGTTTCATGTTTGGAGATTGGCATTTGCGGGATTTCATGAGATTATTTTAACACTGTACAGTAACAGTATTTTCACTTTTTTTTATCATAACAATTTTGTTTTCGGACACAATATAAACCGTTCACATCATGAAATACCATCACAAACCATTTACAAATCTTTGGACTTGTAAGCTCGGAAGGTACGAGCTTCGGGACATAACATCAAAGGGTCGCCGCTTTAGCAAGCTTTTTATACTTTCGTCTCCCCAATCTTTGTTTATCGTTTAATACCGAGAATTAATTAAAGAATTCAACAACAGCAATCTCAAATCTGTGGCCTTCGGTCTGCCTCAGATGTTTATACTCAGACGTATTGAAACGTTAGAAGTTTAAAATGACGGAAATTATCAATTTCCCTAATATATTGCGCTGCGAAACATAAAGTTTGAAATCTGATACTCATTAAAGTAATACTAAAAGATAGATTATATTTTTAGTATGGGGGGATTGAGATCGACGCTTCGCATATCTCAATGCCAAGTAAAAGCAGTAAAAAAGAGTGAACATTGCGCTGCAGCCAACAATCCGCTATTAACACACAGTTTTTACTTCTCTAACACAACTTTTTTTTCTCTTCACTTTGGCTATGATTTAAAAAATGTAAAAGGCGAATATTACAACCTACAATTTCTATCTCCCACGAAATATCAGTTAAATTATAAATCATTAGAGTTTGATATTAAAAATGTATTCATGTAATACCGTACTAAAACTTGGTTTAAATATTATCGTATTTATTATGTATAATAACAAATGCATTAGGTAGCATTGTTATTCATATTTTGTAGTATTGTAATTACCATAATCTGTATTGTTTTATATTTTTGTTATTATTTGTAATTTGTATTTGTATTTGTCCCATATATACCTGCTATGCATATGTCAGTGGACTGAAAATAAATAGAAAATAAATAGAAAATAAGTATTTGGAATCCAGGTTGATAGGTATTTGGCCGATATAAAACCCCTAAAGCATAAAATATCAGAGAAAATTCTAAAATCGTCGTTCCTTACAACATCTCTCTGCAATGATCCAAAGAAGAGGCCCGCGGACAGGAAGATGGAGCGGGGGGGGGGGGTAATCGTCCTGCCTGACGTGTTTGTCAATCAAGGACCTCCAGGGATGCGACACTCTCTCTCTCTCTCTCTCATTACTAAGGCCAGACTCAATCTTCCCAAGCCATCCATCCACAAGAAGAAACCCTCACTATACTCTGGCAACGTTGACAGAACTCCTTAATTAATCAAGATGGATATTTCTTACAAAAGTCGCGGTTTTAGCAACGACGTTTTGAGACGGCGAACAGAGAAGGAATTGATTTAAATCCATTCATAGGAAAAGAAAACAACGTTGATCCATCGTAAAGCTGGAAGACATTCAAAGGCAATTCGTGTAACTCCGTAAGGAGGTTTAAGGGCCAATGTCTGCCGAAGAGAACAGTCAAGACTGTGACAACTCCTAACTTCTTATCAGTGGGTGTTACCTCCATCGGTAATTTGGAAATAAATGCTTTAAGTGGAAGTGCGCTACCTTTCGAATTGTATATTCCAACGCTTGTGGAGAATTTGATTAGACTATTTCCCCTCAAATGTCACGTTTTTGAAGTTAACAGTCCCATATACAAAAAGATCGGTAGGTAATTAGATCTCTCTTTCAGTGTACATTTTGCCAGGGTGTTTTCGATTTGGTACGAGTCCCCATTGTAAGGATAAATTTGACTAAGGCTTAAAAGTGACAAGTTTACGCTGTGACCAACGCAGTACTTGGTCATGATTTGTTGCACATTGTTTTTGGTTTGTTTTGTTTTGATTTGTTTTTTGTTTTTTTACATTACATTGTATGTTTTAATTTGAATGCTTACGAATGTGTCGAGAACATGTTTGTCTCGTGAAGACTCTTAAAACTATGGTTTCCAGACCTTTTTTATTTTATTTGAGATATAATCTATAATTTGTATCTTCACATTTTTATTCAGCTATATTATAATTTTACCATAATGACATAATTTCGAAATAAAAATATAAAAAAACTTAATACACAAGTTTTTGAGAGTGGCCCAAAAATAGACGCCACAAAACACTTTAAAATTACACTTGAAAATGCTATATACACGTAGCCGACATACCTCGTTGCAAACATAAGAATGTCGCGCTCTACGTTCGTTTGTCAGGCTACCCTCGTTCGCTGATATTGTTTGACCGGAATAAGATGAGTTGTCTTATTTTCCCGGTCGCGTATTCGATTAAATCCGGTGAACTTGATTGGACAGGAGCAACTTTTAAGAAGTTGTGCTACGGTTTTAACTTTTAAGTCAGGAAGAATTCCAATAGATTTCTAGACAACGTCTGTCTGTTTTGGGAATGGTCGTGGGGCTTTGTATGTGTGTGCGTGTGTATTCGTGTAAAGATAAGACTGATCGAAAGAATGCTGCTCCTGCGAAGTCCTGAGATAAGACTGACCGATCTAAGTTGGCTCGAGCGCTAAGCGCGCGACTCTGATTCGTGAGGTCCTGGGTTCGAATCCCGTCGAGACCGGCAATCCTGACGGAAGGTTTTTCCCGAGGTTTTCCTCAGTCGTAAATGCGAATGCAAGGGATTGAGTCCTCTTACATAGCCCTCGGACATCCCTTCACAATTGTCCTATCCGCAATATACCTTGTTAGTCACCGATTCATGTACATTTTTATCCCGGTATAAGCCGAGTTAGGTGGTATAAGTGCGGTATAACTCCGAATCCAATTCATGAAGACTTATCCCGCCTCGACCGGGGATAAGAAAATACGTAAACAGATGGCGGACATTTTAAATTTTGCATCTATGTGTAAAACGAGAAAAGTTGTCATTACTCTCATAAAACAAATCAGAAACCGTCCCGGGCCTAGGCCCAGATGTAGAAAATTATTCATAATACAACAGTATAGGCCTAAAGTTCCATTAGGCTATAGGACTACATTCAATTAATGCTAACATAACACATTTGACAAGCCCTAGGCCTCTCCTAGCAACCCTAGACCTGCACGACCTTGTTCAGACACATCCCGCACAAATAACTAGTTTTGATTACTAAAAGCCTAATGCAGATAATGAATGGTGTGATAGTCCTAGGCTATTCCAAAATTTACGGCAATAATAAGCCTTTTCTTTTCTTTAAATGAATTCACGCAAACTCCTGTCACTAAATGAAAAAGTAAACAAAAGATGGTGGAAAGTTTTCAGTGTTCTATTGCTAATTTGATGATTTACATGGCTGTGGAATGCAGTGGAAAATAACAATTGTTATGTCTGTTATTGCATTGGAAATATTTGATTGGATGAGAGTTGCCCAGACTCAACCAGGCCTTATCCTCCCATGTCCTACATTATACCATCCTTATACCACCAATACCCCAGGATAAATGTACATGAATCGGGGCCCTGAAGAGGGTCACACCAGTTAAATCTGATGTGTATACCCTACAGCGGGCATCCTACAAAAATTTATTTATTTTAACATGGTTTAAAACTAGGAAAACGCTTAAGTCCCGCCGCGTTGTTGGATGAGCGTAATTGGTGCATTGAGCTGCCATCTGTTATGCGGACTTTCTGTTGTTCTGTAAAAAAATTATTACTTCGTTCAAGATTTTTTTTAAATTTAATTAAATTAAATTAAAAATAAACTTTCATTTAGTTTTTTTTTAAGAAATCATAATTATCTTAAAAAAGAAAAAAAAAAAGAAAAATTGCAATATTAATAAGAAATAATTATTCGATTGCGCTCAAATTTCACACGAATATATAAATTCATAAAATTAAGGTTCTGTGAAAAAATCATTGAAATCGGATAAAGCATGTAGGTGTTATAAGTCGAAGAATTTTTTTAAAAATCGAAAAAAATCGTAAAATTGCGATTTTCATAAGAAATAATTTTCCGATTGCGCTCAAAAACGTGGCAGTTCTAAGTTCAGAGATTTCGAAGGCCTCCATAAAATTTCATGGCAATTGGAGTATTGGTTTAGCCGGAATCGTGTTAACAAACACACAAAAATACAAAAAAAAAAAGAAAAAAAAAACATTCCGGATTTTTTTCTCCAGTGTAGTGAAATGGAATCTACGCTTAGCTCATCCAATAATTAACTGGAAACCCATTTCATTGTGCACATTTTCACCTTCCATTCTAGACCATGTTGAAACGTGGGTTCGAATCCCGTGCAAGGAATAAATCTTTATTTAACCTTTTCAACACCTGTTTATTATCTTGTAACAGTTTTTAACAATAGGTAACAAACAATCAAGAACAAATTTAGGCTAGCCGTCATTTCTGGCATCCAGAAAACATGATTTATCATATTTGGACGATTTCCTAAAATGATGGGTTGTTTGCTATACTATTCGCTTCGCGAACGCTTTTTTTAGTCGCGTTGATGGATGAGCTTTTTTTTAAGTTTTTAGCATGCGTGGAATCTCTTTACTTTTTCAATTTCCATTGCAAAATCATTTTTGTTAAATTAGGATAATTCTTATAAAGTAGTACTAATTGCTATGGTAATACCAATTAATAGAATGTAAAATATCTGGAGGCCTGAAAATTTGCTTTTGTACCATTGTAGGTGATTGTTGTCAAGTTTCTATAGTTACTTGTTAATTATTATACACCTCAAAAAACTTACATTAAAATCTTTATTTCTATTAATTCAGGCTAACTTTTTAACTTTTTCTTTTAAAAGGTACTACATCACCATTACCTTAGTGTACATGTAAAATATGAACGTTGTAGCCCCACCCCCACCCGTTTGGTCAGAATCGGCCCAAATGTCAAGAAAATATCACATTAAAAATCGATTTAAAAAAAAGTACCATATTCATGAGAAATATTTCTTCGATTGTACCCAAAAACGTGGCAGGTCTAAGTTCAAAGATTTCGAAGGTCCCCTTTAATTTTCATCAAGATCGCATATGCCGTTTGCCCGGTAGAGAGCGAACAAAAACGAGCAAATTTTTTTGGAGGGTCAGTGAAATTGAAGTCTTTGCTTCGCTCATCCAAAAACATGAAGATTTCTTAAAATTTTATTGCATATCTTTACAAAATTTTAAATGACGTTTAAACGATTCAATAATGATAAACATTAGCATGCTCATTACGGTTCAATACATAAAATAAAATCCTAAACCATCTATTTTGAGAAATGAGTCAGACTTGCCAACTGTTGCACCCGTTACAACCCGTAATTGACTTTTGTAAATTAAATAAATCAACATCCAACCTTCGAACTATGCATTAGGGTTGGGTTGGTTTCAGTGTATAAAAATAAAATTGTTTTTGCATCTTAAGTATTCAAGATGGAGCGCATAACTTGTTATGTTTGTTAAAACAAATACCCATGAATCTTCTTCGAGTTTAGAACAGCATTCTCTTTGTCTTGTTTTTATTTCTGGTTTGTGGGGTTGATTCGTTAATGAACAAACTACTGAGCATGTTAGACTAGAGAGCTTCAAGAACCATACAGTGAGGTCAGGCCGCAAGATATTGGTTCACTTCATACCGCAGAAGTTAGTCGATAACTACACTTCATAATTTACATGAAGTGGTTTTGTGTGGAAATTAGTAAATACAAGTGGCTGAGTTTCATATTTGAATAGTGCAGTAAACATGAAGAGCTGGTTAAATGTTCGATTAAATTAATTAAAGTGCATTGTAGAGGGCAACTAGCATCTCAAACATTTCAGAGTAATAGTGATCTATTAAATTAGATGTAAATGGAGTTGTTATTCGGTAGATAGTTTGGAACAAGTCTCTGTTATGTAAAGTAGGCCAAACATTGAACATTTTAACGAGGTTCAAGTTTAATAACCATGTTACGCTAGTTGGATGTCAATAGGATTTATTTAACAGGGAGAAATGGAATCTGCGGTTTGGCAGCTTTTCAACGTGAGCGAAAATCTGTGTCATCCATTGAAAATTAAACTTTATTTGACTAATGCGTTGGGAATATTATGTTCAGACAGCCCTCACAGCGCAAATGACCGCCCCTTCCACCCACATTCACTCATACTGTAGCAATCATGTATACGAAATTATAGGAAATTCTCGATCAACACCACAAGTTAGTCAACATTGTTGTTAAAGGCCCGAGATTTCAAGAAAATGTTGTTAAATAATTAATAAATAAATAAATAAAATAATTAAAAACATGTATACGCAAATGTACTAATGAAAACATCATTGCTAGCATTTTGTTGATCAAGATATGACATTGCAACACATTCATCAAAACATACACCTGATGTTTAGTTTTGTTTTTTATAAATTAACAGTCTATTAAATAATTCCGTATTTTGCAACAATTAGTGTAAATCGTCTCACAAACTTGAAAAAAAACTACTTGTGCTATGTGAATTATTATTTTTATTATTTATCTTTTTTCTTGTTTTCTTGTTTCTTTTTATATAAATTAAACAAATATATACAATTTATATTTACTTTCCCCCTTATTCAACCTATACTCTCAACAAAGATTGGTTAAATGCTCCTTATTCCTCATGCACCTAATATAATATGTTGGGTGATTTAAACTGAACTTCAAGCAAAGAAAGTTATGATGATTGTAGGCCTATGTTTATTATAACTAGATAGTTATTATTTATCGTAGTACAAACAACATGAATGTAGTCTGTAGCTAAGTTATAAACCCACTCTATACCTACGGCTCAGATGAAACTAATGGAGTTTGAACTCACGATCTAGGGACTAACAAGTTAAAACTGTAAGCCAAGCTTTGTGCGATCGAAACTTTCTGGCTTTTAGAAGTGGCGGCATTATAACCACATATTAAGTAGAACCCCGTGAAAATTAGTAGTTCACTAGTTCGGTATGTTCTGCTTCTCCGCATTGCTTTACACAAGTCACCGCCAACTTGGGCCGGTCCGAATCACTCACGGCTTCCTCGATGAGGCCTCATCAGTCAGGGCGACAAGTCACCGGCCTCCGTTACAAGTGAATTACTAAATATTAGCTTCTGGTATAATGAATAAAGTTTCAGCGGCGAATGTGCCAGAAAAGCCAAACACGGGAGTTTCGAAACTAAGGGAAATGATTGCCCTCGGTAAAGACTTAATCCACGCATTGTTTAATTAAACGGCTTCCATGTGAAGGTCCTCTAACCCTCTCAAGAGAAGTTTGTCGATCCTCAGCTGGATATTTAGTGGATCGATCCGGCCCCCACATGTCCGCGCGAGTACTTAACCTCCGGCACCGACAGTATTGGCTCGGGCGCTAAGCGCTCGACTCTGATTCGGGAGGTCCCGGGTTCGAATCCCGTCGAGACCGGCAATCCTAACTGCCGAGGTCCCGAGGTTTTCCTCAGTCGTTAAGGCGAATGCAAGGGATTGAGTACTCTTAAACAGCCCTCGGACATCCCTTCACAATTTCCTATCCGCACACATACCTAGTTCACCTGATTAATTAATTTTTACTTAATTGCACCCTATAACAGGTTTCCCACGATAAAAATATATAATTTATTATCATCCGGCGAGAGCGTGGATATTTAGACGTACGTAGTTCTAGAAACTAGGCAGCTTTGCAGCTATCACGCAGAATAATAATCATATTAAAAAACAATTAAATACTCACCGTTTCGTAAAAGTAGATATATTATAATAATTCTGTGTAATATTTCCGTGAAATTTGTTACTCAATATATTGTAATAGTTTATAGGAAAACATTATTGAACTAGTGGTGGGCATGAGAAGGGGGGTAAGGGGGGCGGGTGAAGAATAATACCACTAGTCTTTGATAATACAGGTTCACAATGTATAATTTTATGTAGAGTCTTTTTAGAGGACATTACTATTAATTAATCCCACTCACAGGACTCTCTTCCAGTGTGTTGAGGGGAAGTGAGGGGAGAGGGGAATCAAAACATCAAACCAAAGTTTGCTCAAATGAATATTGAACGATCTAGGTTGCGGTTGACCAAGTTTCAATATCGCCTTTCTAGCGGTTCCTTTGCTCTCTTTTCACAACCGTTTGAGAATAACGAGCAGGGATTTGAGGATAATTTGAAGCGGAAAGTAACCTATTAACGATCCATTAGTACACGGTAGCTGCTAAGACTTAATTCACTCGTTTAGCTTCAGGGCTACAACCAAACATCTCGGCGAATCTAACGAAACTTTATAATTGTACAGATTAGTAAAGAATTGTTCTGTAATATTTTTTAAGTAGGTCACTTCACCTGCGGCGATGAATTTTTTTGAAGTGGGAGAAACATCTTGAGAGTGGGAATAAAAGTAATTCTCATCTACATACAATAAATTATACAAGTCAACCTTTGGCCCTCTTGCGTTGACGGTCAACAAACATAAGTTGCACAAACACTAACTATTAAAATCTATATTTTATGATTTAAATAGTTAGCAATTGAAAACAGAATGACTATAAACCCACATAAAAATTTTGTGTGCAGGGCATCCAACCCTTATTAAATAGCTGATCACCGATTTCGTTATTACATTCTCAACCGTACATCATTTTGCCTATATATTTTGTTATTACACACTTAATATCAAATAGTTTTATTACTACGCATTAAATGTCAACTTCAGTCGGTGGTTTTATCACTCGAGAGTGACTGTTGTATGTTAGTGATGTTTGTGGTGTTATGTTGGCTAACTTGTATCACTGTATCTGTATGCTCTGCCTCCTGGTGGCCGACGGAAGCACTTGCAGAACCAACAGGGACGAGAATACACGTACACAGATGAGTGTGTGTTTGTGCATAAAGGCGTAGGCTGCACGTCCATTAGTAACCCGAGTAGAAACGTCGCTTAGCTCGTGATAATTATAGAAACGCGATTTAATTGGAACGGTAATTACCTTCATAAAATATAATTATAATACGTAATTGGTACATACACTCAGCTTCAGCTTTACTTATACAAAACAAATACGATTAAATTTCTTGTATGTCTTTTTAAAATTAATAAGAAAATAAGGTTGAATAGTTTTTACTATCGGACTCATTTCTCATTCCTGCAGCTAAAACTACTCACATGGTATACAACTTTTCGTAATTGCTAAAAATGTATAAAGATACGTAATTATCATTATAAATATTCAACATCTACTTTTTAGCAGTCAGAAAATGCATTTTTAAAAAAATCTTTTTTGATAGATTCTAAATAATACATGAAAAGTGATATGAGATGTTTCCAATTTCATTTATTGCTTAATTATGTAAATTATCATGCACATGTGACAAAAATTGACTGAGAAACTAAGAACCTGGTAATATAATGAGTACGCCTGCCTCACCCTTCTTTTTATAAAAGTTTAGCCTCACTAGTCGGTCGAGTATTATTATTTATTATCAATATTCAGGCGCTAGAGCGTAAATACACCCTCCCACAGTAATTTAGTTTATTGGAAAAATTATTCAAGCATAAAGAGGATATAGGACATGCGTTTTTAGCAAATTGCTATTCGTTCGGCCGACTAACATCACAGGTGTTTGAAATTTTGAACATATGTCAAGAATGTGGTAATATAGGGCTCTGCAGAAACATATTTCCAAATTTTGTTTTAAAATAATTTATAAAAAATAAATTAGTTTCCACGAATTTTGATTTTGTTTAAAATATCAAAATTGACTATATTTGTGACTTTTCCTGGCTGATAAAGACAAAATTTTGAAAATCTACGAATGTAGAACTTCGCAAAGTTGCATATACGTCAGATGCATCTTGGCCGAGCGAATAGCTATTTGCTAACTGCCAAATGTGTCCCATTTCCTTTTAAAAGCCAAACATCAGGAGTTGAATGCTATAACTATATATGCTGTGAAATATAATGACTTACAAAGGCGATTAGTTCTCAATAGGGGGGGGGGGGGGGGGGAGGAGAGAGCAAGGGCCGAAGTTGCCGCATATTAATAAGGCGGCTCTACTAACTCTTCGATAGCAATCCCCAGACGAAAGAAACAAGTCGAGAGTTCGGTATTTCGGTATCTACCGAGGCGTGGGTCGTGGTTAGGTAGGGGGGGGGGAGGATTGCGGTCTACGCAGATCCCGCCGAAGATTGGGCATAATTGAATTAGCAATAGTTGGACCATCTTGTTAGAGGGAGTCCTCGGAGAGTACAAGACGAACTTCCCGTTCAAGACAAGGAAGTTGGAAGAGTTTTTAGACGCACACCTCTGACGTCAGCAACCGCGGGAGTGATTCCCTCTTGATTCGTCAGCGTTTGTAATACGCATGCGCCAAGACAAGAGGTAAACAGCTGAGCTTGGGCCAACTCAAATGCGCGCACTCAGGTGTTGATGATTTCTGCTGAACGTTGGGTAATATCATTACCAAATTTTGCATGGATGTTAATAAAGTACTTTTATATTGATTTGATATCCGCAATTGGTTGCAAGCATTAAGCCTTAAAGATCCATTGCGAGACATAAGTTCAAAACGTGAAAAATGGAAAATCCAAAACATTGATTCCAATAATTCTGGAAATTCCCACCAAACCGTTTATCTTATGATAAAACAAAATTAATCGGCGCATTAACATTGATTTAAAACGTTGATATCCAGTATGCAAATTTGAGTTAAAAAATCTGTACACATGGAATTAACTTCCGAAGTTGACCAAAATGGAGTAAATTTGGGTGATTTCACTGATTTGTAATTCAAAATCAATGAATTAATTTAGGAATGCGCGTATTGGATAGCATAGACTTATTCTTTATTAACGTTAGTGTGAAATTTGATAACGGTGCTATACCGACAGTGTTGGCTCGGGTGCTAAGCGCTCGACTCTTGCTCGGGAGGGCCCGGGTTCGAATCCCGCCGAGACCGGCAATCCTGACTGAGGGTTTTTTTCCGAGGTTTCCCTCAGTCGTTAATGCGAATGCAAGGGAATGAGTCCTCTTAAATAGCCCTCGGACATCCCTTCACAATTGTCCTATCCGCAATATACCTGAAGAGGGTCGCACCAGTTAAATCTGATGTGTATACCCTACAGCGGGCATCCTACAAAAAAGGTGTTATAAACAGTTTACCCGAAAAAAAAAAAAAACAGAAAGCTGAGCGCCTAAACTCGTCTCCGCGCCAACCTCAGCGACTCCTCTTAAGATTATTTGAATTAATACTTACATATTTTAAATATTAATATTAGTTTATTTCTTGGACTTCGATAGCTTCCTAGATATACTTAATTATTATAATACTTCCTTTGTTTATGTAATTAGCCACAGCGACTATTTTATTTTGTATATTTATAACATAATCGCATAGCCAAATGACTTGCTAGTATGTGTACGTATACCGTTCTCTGGAAAAACACAAAACTTATATACGCATTAGTTGGCCTATTGTTCACCGTAATTTGTATTGTTTTGTAACCTGTAACTACTTTAGATTTTAGAATAGTTCTACATTATATTAGATTCACATTGTTGAGTTGAGAAATGAAATGTAATGTGTGCTCTGCTCTGTATATTATTTTATAATTGCTTGTTTCTTAGTTTATTAATGTGTTTGTTGTTCACTATATGTTTGTTTATTAATGTATTAATAATGTAGTAAATGGTGGCAAGACACTTTTGTGTTATGGGAATGCTCTCTTATTCTTGTCGCCATCAATATGCTCTGTATATGCTCTAATTACTGTACGTTGCGAATTGAAAATAAATAATAATAATTATAATAACTGCAGTGTCACTCACTCACTTTACTCCCTTTTATTAATTAACCCACGTCACATTATAATTATTATCATTTGACCTAGTCTGCAATGTTTCATTACCATAAATACTCAAGGCAATTTGTACCGCTCCAGGTGACGAACTTCGTTATTATAATGTGGATGTATGTAGGGTAGGGGAATAACCAAGAACGTGACCCATTTAGAGAATTCGTTGTATTAGCCTATCTACTCAACTACTATCGTTGTAAAAACAAAGTTGCCCTCCTTTGTAAATCAGTTTTTAACTGAATAGGATAGACGTTAAATAAAAAAATAAAATAAAATAAATACAAATTGAGGGTGACGCAACGGATGTTGTTGCCGAAGCGAGGCTCGAACCTGATCTGCCCTGTCGACCCCGGCCACTGATCCAGCTCTTGCCTGGAGGTCCAACTCCTGGGAAGAGCAGAGTCCCTAATGAAAGACGTCAGTCCCCGGGGATAAGATGATTGATTGATATTGAGTTCTACCTCCACGGTTTCAGACGGGGCTAAATTGATTGATATTGGAGAATAATGGACGAATAAGGTAGAAAAAGCAACACAAACTCTCGAATTCAGGTGATGACTCGATGAGTGGTTGGCGATAATGATCTTGTTTGTGATACGTTTCATAGCGAGCTAAAATACTGCTTGATGCTCTAGAGTTAAGCAATACATAAAATACGTTTAACTCTTAGTTAAAAATACCGTCTCACACAGACGTAGTAGTTTTCCCTTCCATCCACCAGCCACCAATCATAAAACCCTTTATTTTCAGTGCGAATTTCAAGGCAGTTGTTTGTTGACTTTCGTCACTACTCATGAATGATGCAATTGAATATATAGTAGAGACACCCTTCACACTCACTTTATGTGATTCGTGTGTGTGTGATTCAACTCTGGAAGAAACCTTCGTTTACAGAAGAGCGAGGCTCCTCTATCCACAAATATTCTGTCCGTCCGTCCATCTGTACACGTGTGTGTCACGTCTCACGATAGAAACCGAACATGACACTCGGTTTGAATGTGTTCTTTGAGATAACATTGTCGTACAACAAGGATGATATAAAATGTTTATGGTGACCCTGGCGATCAGGGGAGCGAAGCCAGCGTCACTCAATTTTGACATGAAAATACCCGGCGCCTCCACCAAAAACGAGTCTCAATACAATAACTGATTGAATGTTGATTTAGGTATCGCTCTTTATTCTTGGCACCTCCACCAACAACGAGATTTAAAGGCATCGAATAAACTAATTATTTTATTTTAGTGCTTTTTGTTGATTTAGCTACGCTCCCTCGTTTGGGTAATTCCGGACCCAAGCTTTTGAAAAATATCATCGCATTAGAAAGAAAGCAGATCCAGTGGACGATTGATTGTATCCCTTTTTATTTTTGGCACCTCCACCAACAAGGAGATTTGAAAGCACGAAATAAACGTATATTATATATTTGTGTTCTTTGACGATCTCTGTATTAAGTAGCTACGTTTGTGGGACGTTTCTGTGGGGAATTCCGTACCAGCACATCTAAAAAATCTGCATCAACCGGTATCAACCCATTAGAATGAGAGCAAAATCAAGTAAACGATTGATTGAAATGTGAAATTGTCACGAACTGTTGTAGGATCTGCCCATTTTAATTTGTTTCACTAATCATAGGCGTATTGTCTCCTGTTTCTCCACGTTCTCGCTAGTTATAGCTAGGCCTGTTCCTACCAAATAATATTGAGGGTTATTCCACGACCTTCCACAATAAACTTCAGTGCTGGCACAATACTTTATTATTTTTACCACATTAGTTATAATCTTAAAACATTGCAATTTGTCTTCAGAGTATATTTTAAATAACAAAACACACTAAACCGGCATTAAAATCTCACTTAAAAAATTAAAATGTCAGACCAAAACGCGTATCTCTAAAGCCCCTTCTACAGGGATTTATTTAAAAATGTAGCTTTAAATTATTACCTCACGGATTACATGCTCGTAAATCGAGGAAAAGCATTTTCCGCAATATAAAAATGTTGCATCGTTGAAACGTGGGTGTGCACTTAGGGGAAGTTATCAAAGCGGGTCAAATAGGGTACTATGTAAAGTAAGGGTGCGGGGATGTGCAGGGTGAGTTGATTACTGTTGCAATATGGTAGAGTGTGAAGGGGTTTGAAGGAGGGGGAGGAGGGGAAGTGTGACAAGAAGTAAGAAGTGCCTCCCTCCCACACGTCAACGACAGGTTTAACTATTAAGTGTTTTGCCCCAGATTTAATCTAAGACTTCGAGACTAAGCTTAAACACTTAGCTTATTATGTTGTGCAAATAGAGTAAATCATACATTATACTCTTGGGCTATTATGTAACCACAGTCTCCACTACCCCAGATGGTTCACAGCTAGAAATACTAAATACGGTTCGATTCCAGACGTTGATAGTTTGTGACTGAAGTTTTTCCATAGTAAACATCAAACGAAGAATGCTGGGATAAAGTCCCAAACTAGAGCTAGGAACTGTACATTCTCTTCCAACTATCCTTTGAAGTTCCTTCAAACTTTTGGAATTAAAGAACGAAGGACAAAGATGGCGGCGATGCTGTCTTTCGTATCTATGCAGGGTTCAATTATCCCTTTTTCTGAATTCAATTAGTTGTATGCAAAATAGAGACAGATGGCTGTCATAATCATTATCCATCGCCGTTTCCTGCTTCTGGCAGGGTCAGCTTGGGTTTAGCCACCAAATTTTTCCACTTCTTTTTATCCTCCCACAATCGTACCTCTTCGACATCTTCCTAGCTCTCTCCTCTTGCCTCCAAGTCTCCTGCTATTATGCCCTTCCATCTCGTCATTGGTCTACCCCGTCTTCTTCTTCCTTCTTCAATCCTTTTGTCATACATTTTCTTGGGCATCCTATTTTCCCCCATTCGTTTCATATGTCCATACCATCTAAACCGTGTCCTTCCTATTCTGTCACCTAACTTCTCTACACCTACACACAGACGGATGTATGCAGTTAAAATACGACTCTTTTTTCGTTTTGATAAATATTGTGGTCATAACTGTGAGATGTCAAAAATTATAATTTGTCTATAACTAATAATCATTTGTAGGTCATTTGTAGATAATTAAATGGTTCTCCTAAGCATAAGTTATGGTCACCTGACAACTGTGATGTCATTTTACCTTGCTCACAGCGGTAAAGCGACGTAGTCTCACCTACCCAAGAGACCGTATGAATAGCTCCAATGTAAATAAATATGAGTTCACGTTTCATAAAAGCAGTTCTTGGAAAATATTTTATTCCGAAGGAAATTGCATTAGCATAATAATAGAGCAAGCGTCGCAAGGTGTGGAATGTATGCACGTGCATGGTAGGCCTACCCTCGCGTGCTAGAGGAGCGTGTGTTGGGTGTTCGCTTCTCTATTAGCACGTGTTGCTGATATTACAATTACATTCGCATTTTTTAATCTCTACAAAGTCGAGTTAAAAGTGATTCACAAAAGAGTAAAATAAAAGTAGCTGCGGATTTATATGGGTCTAAATTTACACAGTTTGGTATTAGGACTTTTGAGTAAACTATACAGGAATAACCCAAGGGCAAGAAAATATGCCTACAAATTATTGTTGAATGTTTAAGTCTTAACTGAAGAAATGGATAGGCAAGGCCCCGGGCTCATTCAGGTTTTATTTGAAATATTTCTTAAACATCATTTAGGCCTATGCATATTTTAAAACACCGGCAACTACCATGCTGTTCTAGTGTTAATTACTTGGTCGAGTTCATTTTATTATGCAAACAACTGTTTGCTGTTTGGTAATATTGTTACCTAAAGATGTGGAAGAGATGATTGCGGGAGGATGGAAAGAAGTGGTTGCTAACACTCTTGGCTTTCCACCACATTCCAGTCTCCTCCTCGCTGTCCCAATGTCCCAAACAAAGAGTTTTAATGACAATAGTGTAACAAGAATCTCGAATGATTTTGAGGATTTCAGTCTGCTTCAGATGATGATAGGCCTACGCATATGCCTATAATCGTATTAAAACGTCAGGAGTTTTAAACAAAACAAACACAACGAAATGACTCGAAAAATAGGCCTTATATGATTTCTTAAATGATTTTTTTTTAAATTGTTGTTGTTGTTGTTGGTGGTGGTGGTGGTGGTGATTTTATAACCTTAAGACGAAAATAGTTTTCAGTTTTCGAAACATCGACTTACACCAGAATTTTTACATTGTACATTCGTGGTAAACTCTTAAAAAGCTCGATTATATGATTGTATAATGTAAAGTCCCGGTCGGAATTGTATTTTGTGACGTCACTCGAATCATTCCCCACATGAGGTAGACGCATTCTCCCCCCCCCCCCCCCCCCGCCACCGCCACCGCTTCACACACTCGTGAACGTCAGGCCCTACCGCCCACGCCACAGTTTTCTCGAAGAGGCTTTCACGATTATTATTGCAGCTCCTCTTTACAAAATGTTGTTGGAATCCGGGGCTACGAGGGAGGGTATATTGTATCTATGTACGAGGCCCTCGTTAAGAATGGAAATCTCAACAGTTTGCAGGGCGTGTTGCTGCCGGCAACGTGCTTGATGGGAAGGAAAGCTGAGTGCATGCATGAATAAGTTGCTTACTGGCAGCAGGAAAATATTTAAGCACTATAAGTTTCGTTTACTTTAAAGTTAAATTATTGACTTCTTGGTCTGTGTACTAAAGTAGGTCTAGGCTGCTAAATGTCAATAAAGTTTAAACGGAGAAGGTAGACAGATTGTAATAAAATACGAGATAAACACAAATCAGTAGGAGCCTTCACATTTTCAAAGACTTGGGAGGTAAATCATAATGTTCCAGCGAGGCCTCATGCTGGCTGCCGATTTAGTAGGTATATTTGATTGATTTGATGATTGATTTTTGATTATTTGGATTAAAGACGCGTCAACCGTTAGGTCATAATGCACCACTCTAGCCTAAGGGGGGTGGGGAGGAGGAGCCCATGCTGGTCAGAACCAGCCACGGGTAAGGGGAGGAAGGGGGGTTTCTCACGTCGCGGTCGTCATCGTCTTTGTCATTTTCGTTGTGTCATTGTCATCGTCGCCGGGGGGTCGTCAAGGGAAGGGGGCAAGGTCCCCGACGACGATTGCCAGAGCTCGCCTCTAGTTTGGGGAGTAAGATACTCCGCTCTTACTAGCTGATGTTTGCGAGGTGGACTTTTTCTCTTGAATCTCCTTTTACGATTAGCAGAGCCATGCTCTGGGCCAATTCTACCCCGGGCCCAGACGGGGACGATTTAGTATAGATGTGTTGCTTTAGGTAGCCTGGAATTGCCTATATGAAACATAAGTTCGTACAACATTTGATGTAGGCCTAGGCCTAACAAAATTAAGTAGGCTTGGCCAACAGTAGGTGAGACCAAAGTCCTCTAAATTTCAAGCCCAGGTTGTTCGTTTTAGGGCTAATTCCGCTAGGAGATTTAGTGGGCCTTCGGTACGACCACATTCAGATATTCGAATAAACGTAGTCATAATTTTAAAGCAACAGTATAGGCTTGATGATCAAATATGTCTAGCTGTAAACTCATTGGCATTAACATGTACGAGATATGTAATACGTAGGTCGATCGAGACAGGTCTTTAAGCTAAAGATGCGAAGCGAACTAGAGTGCAAAATACTTTAAAGCAAATCTGCTCCAGATGACTCATAGCAAAACATAGGATGACCTCCTTATGAATTAGCCAGTTTTTACTAACGATTCTACGTAGTTGCACAGCTGAGTAAAATCATTTCACGTTGTGAACATAAACACCAAGTAAGTTACGCGTCGTGTGTGGGTTTGACAGTAACAAATAATCATCTCTGGTCTACAGCCACCCACCTGCTTCTTCCTATCCACGAGGCGACTCGGTGTTTTCTGGCGTTCTTCATCGACCAGAGGGGGATGAGAGGGTCTGAGGCAGGACTCCGGGAGCGATCTTGCTGACCTTGGTGGCGACGGGGGCTAGGCCCCTCCGGCTGCTGGTAGATTATTGACTCGCTCTCGGTCTGGGGGGAGTAATCCCTTGTGTACTTTGACCAGTCCCGATAGTCCTCTTCGTCGGGGTCATAACGGCACTTTTCACATTCCGAGAATTTGTTTTGTGGTCTCGACATGCCGATAGTGACGTTCTTTACGAAGTAGACTTCACGAATTAAGTTTCATAATAATTCATCTGAAAACAAACAAAATACTCTGAATGTGAAATGAAAAAATATCGTCAAACTTGGTCTAGGACCTAGAACCTAATATGTATCCTTCATTGAAGGGTTTATAATTAAAATGTAAGACTTACGTTATTGTTGAAGAATTAAGTTTCAGCTTAGGTTTAAATAAACGGTATAAAATAAATCAATGATTGAAAACGAAATCAAATTTTCAACGGGATTGCCATTTAAAAAACAAACAACGTTCATTGTTGGTGACCTGCGATTTGCCACTGCCACCTAGACGAAATGTTGACAGATTGATTATTTTCTACACTACCTCCTAGATAATGACGCTGGTTGTTTTATCTAGGAGGCAGTGATTTTGTAGGAACTGCCGTGAAGTAGGGTGTTTGGGTAATGTGAAGGGCTAATTAAAATATCTTATTCCTCGTATTCGAACCACTTTCTACGGAACTCTAGCGCTTGGCGCGTGTCACTCAGATTTCCCCAGTTCACATATGAAAAATGTGTTAATATTCAATCCACGTTGAAGGTTGTTGATAATTTCAACGCAAAACATCTTCCGAAACAAAACAGAAAAACACGGAAAATTTATTTTCGAGGTTCTGAAATATGTTTTTATGTTTTAGTTTACATGTTAGACAGTTGAAAATTAACAACAACCTTCAACGTGGATTAAACTATGTTACAACAATTACACATTTTTCTTAATTGTTAGGTGAACTGAGGAAATCTAAATAGCACGCGCCAAGCTCCAGAGTTCCGTTGACAGGACAACAAAGGACAGGACAGGACAGGACAGGACAGGACAGGACAGGACAGGACAGGACAGGACAGGACAGGACAGGACAGGACAGGACAGGACAGGACAGGACAGGACAGGACAGGACAGGACAGGACAGGACAGGACAGGGCAGGACAGGACAGGACAGGACAGGACAGGACAGGACAGAACAGGACAGGACAGGACAGGACAGGAGTGCTGGTGGTGGGATTCGATATTAAAACCTCCCGAATCAGTCTTAGACGTTATCCTATAAGCTACCTAGCCGTCTGTATCTGTTACAGTATCCATTTCTAAACAATACAAATCTGAACAATGTGCTTTGTGAATTGAACGCACACTGTTCTTATATCAGTTCAAATAAAGATATTTCGAAGATATTAAAAACAAAATTAATAATTAAAGTTTGCATTTTAACTAAATATTAACCTGTTTGCTTAACTAAGCTCAACCTTTAACAATACCTTGTTCCATAAGTTATAAATAGTTTATATATTTTACAAATTGATTTGCATATTTATAAAGTGACTTCTGCTTTTAAATTTATGTAAATTATGCAAAAAATACTAAGTGAAATCTAGGGTTTCTGTTGCCAATAAAAACACGTCTTCCCCGGCCTAGTGACTAGAATTCTCCATTAGGTAAAAGCCAACCCCATTGTTTCCATGGTAACAGATTGTTGCCTCGTCTCTGACGTCGCCGTTGATCCCGATTACTCCTTCTTACAAGATTAACTACTTAGAGCGTCCTAACAAAACGTTACGGTGGTCGTTAATTCCAAGAATCGGTGTTAAATGAAATATAAAACATGGTACTCAGACGTAGTTTCAATTTCATTGGAACAGATCAGATTTCATGAGGGAGTCTAGCTCTTAACAAAACGTGCGATCGTAACAAGAACAATGTGAGTAACGGTTAGTAAAAAAACTAAGCCGGGAAAATACAAAACCTATGGTTCCTGATTTACGGTTTCGGAAGAGTTAAAAAGGTTTTTTCAGTTTATGATGTACTTGGTGCATCCTGCAAGTCATAAAAACGGAATATTTTTCGAGAGTGCGAGTTACTTATTCAGATCCAAGAAACTTAACATAACCAAAAAGCTACCAAGGTTTACAGTAAAAAAGTGCTTTAAAAATATAAAAAGTTTATTTTTATATTTTGTTGAAACTGTTGCTCACAAAAACGAAGGTAACGAACTCTATTTTAATATTTAGCATAGATTTGTTCAGAATATCATCTAAAATAATGGATTTAAAATTGTATTTTTGACAATTCCATTAAAATATTGTAAAATGTGTTATTGTTATTATGCGCAGATACTTAGAAGTTTTAGTTATTACACATTGTGTATTAGAATAAATGAAAAATGTGTAAAATTAATTAATCTTTAATCTCTTTTCTTTTTTTTAGCATTACCTTAAAATTATTGACGTCACGCTTCATTAAAAATAAGTTGTTTTGTTCTAAGAGCGTGGAGTGTGGACTTCTATTAGTTGGGAGAGAAAACAATAATAAGGAAAGTTCCTTCTGGGTCGAATTAGCGCGATACACCGAATTAATAGAAGGACGAAATCTCTAAAACATCCCAAGTCAAACTTTACTGTTTCGACTTAATGTGACAGAAACGTTTTATAGGCTTGTTAACGCGAGTTGCGTCCTTAACGCGTGGTTAACGTAGTTGATCGTCATGTAAACTATGATGTTAGTTGAGTGACTTATTTGGCACCAGACGTCGTTGCAGCACGTTGAGATGCGTGGGATAGACACGCGACATACTCTCCAGATCATAATAAATTTGGAAACGCCGGAGTGAGGAAAGGTTATGAAAACAACATGGAGTAATCCTTACAAACTAGGCCGCTTCGCGAACGCTTTTTTTAAGTCGCGTTGATGGATGAGCTTTTAGTTTGCGTGGGATCTCCTTTACTGTTGCAAGTGCTTTTTGAACGCATTGTAGGTAATTGTTGTCAAGTTTCTATTGTTACTTGTTAATTGTTATTATATACCTAAAAAACTTATATTAAAACCTTTATTTCTATGGATTCTGGCTGACTTTTTAACTGTTTCTTTCAAAAGGTACTACATCCCCCCATAACCTTAATGTCCATGTAAAATTTGAACGTTGTAGCCCCACCCAAATCGGCCCAAATGTCTCGAAAATATCGCACTAAAAATCGAAAAAAATCGTAAAAGTACGATATTCATTAGGAATATTTCTTCGATTGTACCCAAAAACGTGGCAGGTCTACGTTCAGAGATTTTGAAGGTACCCTCCAATTTTCATCAGGATCGCATATGCCGTTTGCCCGGTAGAGAGCGAACAAACAGACAGAAAAAAACAAAAAAATAAAAACGCCCGAGCTAAATAATTTTTTGTGGGGTCAGTGAAATTGAAGTCTTCGCTTCGCTCATCTGTTTCCAAGTTTTTCTAATAAGAACGTTCATCATTGTTGAGGCAATCTGCCCACGGGCAACGCAATTAGCTCCTACAACAATATGACACCCACATAAATAAGGAAGCAAAACAAGGAACTGTTTATTAAATAAGTTTGGTTTATCAGTAAAGTACGCATGTAATATACTTTAACAGCACAGTAATACTTATTATCATTCTAGCATAGGTACAATAAAACTTTTTCCCGTCTTAGTCAGGAGAAATATAAGGGACAGAGCAGGGCTCTGCTGATTGTAGAAGGAGAAAAAGAGACATAGTCTTACTCGCAAACATCAGCTAACTAGAGGCGAGCACTGGCAGTCATCGTCGAGGACCTCTCACTCTCCCATCGACGACCTCTCCGACTACGACTACGACAATGACAACACGAACGATGACAAAGACGATGAAGATTGCGACTTGTGAGCCCCCCCATTCTTCCACCCCTACCCGTGCCCAGTTCTGTCCACTACATCATGGGTTCCGTCCCCTAGCTTAGAGAGCCCCATTATGACCTAACGGTTGAACTGAATAGAAGGCCTGAAGGTTGTCTAGGCCTAGGACAACAACAAACTAAAACAATGCAAATGTATAGGAATTAAAAATAAACAACCAAACAGGGCAAATTTGCGGAAATTTGAACTGTCGTGTAGATTCCACAGACGCGACTTTTTAATTCTATTTTTTTTTTTAATGTTTCAATTGGTTTGTTCCAGTGTGTTAGTAAAGTGTTGCTAGTGACTGAGTGAGGGTTTTAATAATGCATGGTATTGAAATTACCTCTAGTCTAAGTTTGTAGCTCGGGTGTGTTTAATAACTTGATGGGGTTTGTTTATAAGTTGTCGCTAAGATGAATACGTCATCATCTTCTCGTGTTCGTCAACATTCACTAATATACTTAGTCGCAGAGTCAACACATTCGGATTACTCCAAGTTTATTAATTAGTGCTGATCTTCGAAATAGTTCTTGTGTAATCCGTCAACCGCTTGGATTTACTTAGGAGTTGTGTGATCGACAAGTGATTAGTTTACCATAAGTTAGTAATATCTACAATGTACCCTTCAGACACGTTTAGTTCATTCATACCGTCGTGATCACTAGACACATACGCGTATAAAACGGTATGCTTGTGAATATTAACATTTCAAAATGACATTTAGCACACACATACATAATTAGCACTACACAACAACGCCTTCGAGAAGCACAATTTTCTACTACATAGGCAGGGCAATGTATATTCAAACAACAACCTTACTGATAATCTTAAATCAATGCAAAATATCGACATTTCAAAATTAACTAAACCAATATCTGACACTCCGTTTTACAGTAGCTAATGAATACTTCGGAAAGAAGGATACAAAAATCGTATTGTTCTCCCATATTATTTGTATTGCCACTTGTTAGGCGAAAGAGCAATACTAGATCGATTGAGCTTCGCCAATCTGCTATAATAGTATTCATTCTGTTAATAAAATAATATTTCTAGTGTGCTGTTATAATAGTAGGACAAAAGAGCAAATGCCACTATAAAACCTTCATGTTGACATAAAACAATACAAAATCTTACTTCCATAAATAAACAGCTTCATCAAGAATTCATCTGTCTCTTGAGTGGGGACCCAGGGAAATCATGTAGTGTAGCTAAGTTATTGAATGCGAGTATAAAGTAATCCCATGTTGGTTCCATGAACGAGAGAATAAGTTGAGAAGTAAGACAAGATACTCGAGCACATTTAACTCACCCGATATAGGTCAGTTGGAGCATAGAGTTCTTGCCTAGTTTAAACAACAGAGTGCGCTCGCTAGAGGGAGAGAGAGAGAGGGTGTGAGAGAGAGAGAGAGAAAGAGAGAGAGAGAATGATTGATTGATTGATTAAGGTTTTTCTTACATCTAACCAGCTTCATAATAGTAATTCATCCTTCAAGATACAATGTTTTACAAAAATACATAATTAATAGAACATTTATCAAATATTACAATAAAAATCATTGAAACCATGAACCTACTTCATAAAATTATAAATTTATTTAAACTAACCAATTTTTAGATGCATTTGATGCACTCCCTGGTGAAAAGTGAAAACAAGAAGATATTCAGCATGATAATAATACATTATAAATTATAATGATATAGATAAGAATTACCTAATTGTCTTTAATTAATACATTATGATTGCAAATTGTTTGATTGAATTAATTGATAGAACAGCATATAAACGGAAATTATAATTCATTCATTTGATGTTACAGAAATTTTCATATTGATTAAGCAACTAGATTCCAATAGTTTAAAATAAACTAAAGGGGGAGAGAGAGAGAGAGAGGAGAGAGAGAATGAGATGATGGATAAGGTTTTTCTTAACTAACAGTATTAGAATAAAAATACAAGTTTTAGGAAAATAATCTTATAGAACAGTTTATCATATCAATAAACTGTTAAAACATGACCTACGTTAAGTTATAATATTAACTAACAATTTTTAGGTGCATTTGATGCACGTCTGGTGGAAAATGAAAACAAGAATAATTCAGCATGATAAATAATACATTATATATTATAAGATATAGATATATTACCCAATTAATTTCATTTATTAATACAATTATGATTGCAAATGGTTTGATTGAATTAGATGATAGAACAGCTTAAACGGAATTTAATTCATCATTTAATGGGTACCAGAAATTTTTTTTCACTATTATGAATTACACGTAAACTGACAACTAGAATTAATCAATTCATTTAACAATTAAGCTAAAAAATTGAGGAGCCAGAGGGAGAGGGGGAGGGGATGGGGGGATGGGAGGAGGGAGTCCTAGATGAGGTAGAGCCTGTCGTTTAGTACAAGATAAATTACATCTATATATAGGACTGTGGGGGTAGAAGTTTTGACAGACGGCTCGGGTTAAGGTTCATACTAAACTGCTTCGGGCTTTAGATTCGAACAGCGTCGGGTAGGAAAATACGACCGTAATAATACTGCATGTTAACATAATCAATTAATTTTACTTTTAAAAGATCTTACATTATATTTCCCTCCAATTAATTTTCGATTGTCTGACTTTTCATTGAATGGCAATTTGTATAATAGTACGTGCAAATAGCGTTTTGAGAATAGATGCTACAAAGTCGTGGAATTTTTTTCTACTTTAAAACCAAGGTTTTCCAGTCTTATTTCATTTATTTTTCCATATTATCTATAATTTGTTTAAACACATTTTTTTCAGTTGATATTGATCCAACCTTGATGACATAATTTCAAAATAAAAATATAGAAAAACTTTACACACAAGCTTTTGAAGACGGCCAAAAAATAGAAGCTACAAAAGTTATAAAATGACATTAGAAAAAGGACATAAATAAATAATCGTCTGGACCGGCACCTCCACCAACGCCCTAAAAATATTTTTTGTTACCCGAAAATCTGATACCTTTTTTGACTATTAGGTCGGTCCTCAAATACGCGACCCGACTCAATATTTTGGGGGCCCACACACCACTAATAATATCCATGCCCTAAACCGGAATCGAATCCACGTATCTGTGAGTAATTGAGTATCACAGTGTGAGCCACAGAATACGCGTTCTCGATAGTCGGTTATATTACATTGTTGCACTCACAAACCGACCATTAATGTAGCTCAAGCGTAACGCGCGAGTCACTGATTACGCTGGTCTCGGGTTCGATACCCGCAACCAGCAATTAAACTGAAAGACACCATGGTTGTCCTTAATCGATACGGCGAATGCAAGCGATTGACATCCTCTTAACGTCCCTAGGACATTCCATTCACAACAGCCCTTACTTCGAAACACAAAGTAAGATACCTAAAGAGGGGCATGCAATTTCCTTCGAGTATGCTTTTTTAACATACTTGGCACATACATCATCTCGCTCGAAGTTAGCGAGCGAAGCGAAGATCCATTTCACTACAGGAGAAAAAAATCGAAGTTTTTTTTTTTCTTTCTATCTTATGATTTTGGTGTTATTTACACGATTCGGCTACCGATCTCCAATTCGATGAAATTTATGAGCCTTCAAATCTATGACTTAGAACTGCCGTTTTTGAGCGCAATAAAAATTATTTTCATGAAAATTAATTTAGAATTTTTTCGATTTTTTATTTAAAATTTCTCGACTTATAACTCTACATGCTTTATCCGATTATAATGATTTGTACAGAACCTCAATTTATGAATTGATATATTCGTGTGAAATTTGAGCGTAATCGAATAATTATTTCTTATGAAAATTTCAATATTACGATTTTTTCATTTTTTAAAATTACGATTAATTAAAAAAAAAAAAAACAAATTTTATTTAATTTGATTTAATTTAAAAAAAAGTTCAACAAAGTTCTGATTTTTTCACAAACAACAGAAATACTCAAAAACATGGCAGCTCAATTCACCAATTACGTCATCCAACAACGCGGCGGGACTTAGCGTTTTCTAGTCATATAACCATTACTTTTTGTAGCACATACAATTTCAATTCTCGTTGCTCCTCGAAATACAAATGAACAACTCGAGTTTTCGCGATCCCAACTTGCAAGGTCTCTCTTCTACAAATCATAATGGATCTGGTCAGACTCTAACCCTCTTCACAAAATATCGATGTTGCCAGCGTGTCAGATATATATAAAACTTTCATCTTTCAAATATAAGGCAGTCTTATAGTTTTCAGACATAAACTGTTATAAGCGCAAACTCTTTTGAAGGGCAATTTAAAGTTGAGACATTTGATTTAGTTTATTCTTAAACTGCTGCTACTTTTTCAGTGCGGTAAAATATTTTATTGCTGTTTCACGTGACCTTAATAAATTGACCATTGCAAAATAAAATAAATCGTTGGTGATAAAATGGCTCTCGCTGTTGGAACCATAAACTGTGAGGTAGCGACAAGGACTCGACTTTCTTACCATTTGCTTTAGTTTGAAAACGCTTTTTCGTAAGGATGCCCGTTGTTGGGTACAGTGTATAGACCCGTTGTTACCGTCTTCAGGTGCCTAACAAGGGAATTGAGATTTTAATTGTTCAAAGAGGAAACCTCTGGGCATTTTAACCATTTTTAATCCGGCGTTGCAATATGGCAACAGAAAGTTCGAAAAAAGATTGCGGGTAAATGTTTTTGTTTTTCAGTTTCAAACAGTTTTTTTTTATAAATAAAAAATGAATACATTTACTCCCCAATTCAATGGGACGAATATTGCCATTTTTAGAGGAGATTGATAATACACATCTGCGAAAAAAGTTAAAAAACGGTGAAAAAAATCGGTTAGTCCCGAAAAAGTAATAAATTTCCAGTACTGCTGTTATTTGAGGTACACAAAATCTGAAATATGCAGAAAATTCAGAAAAGAATCTAGTTTTAGGAATGCATTCCAAATTTTAATTTTAACCAAAAATGGAGATTTTATTCAAAATAAAAAAATCCCAAAAATTATTATTAAAAGCAAAAAAAATGTTTATGAAAAAAATCGGAATTTTCATTGGTTTATTACAAATACCTAACTAAGACAAATTAACGGGATTGAAAGGGTTAAGAGGACTTAATCCCAGCATTACCTTGAACGACTGATTGAATGACACCTAGGCAAAACTTAAATTCAGGATTGCCAGTGTGGTATACGGGGTGAAGTATTAATCATACTATGGTAATTTGTGATGGACTGACATTTACTATTGAATGGTTACATACAGTGAACTCAAGAACATGCCATTACATAGCAAACAATCTTTAATGGTGTTTGCAAACGCTCTCCAGTAATGATGTAGGCCTACTTCCATCAACGTACAATGTGTATTTGCAATAACATGTCCAAGTTGGGGCATGCAAATATCTTAATTAACGTACAAGTTGAATAGTACCCGAAGACGCCCTGCTAGTCAATATCCTTTATCAGCAATCCTCGTGCTGGCCAGTTATGATAACAAGATAGACACGCCCGTTACACAAAGCGTTCCGAATTATAAATAATAGATAGGTGAAATAATTAGTATTCCTTGAACAGAGCGTTCAAGTACTAACAGAACAGGCCTGTCAGCTACTGAGATGTCTATAGTACGTTGATGACACTCGCTGGGGGTAGCTACTCCGCAAGCACAAGCTGTGCACTAGCTCCCGAACCCTCATAGAGCAGATGGAGTGTTCGAGAGCTAGTTTAACGGCTTCGTTCTCCTCGACGTCTGCTCAGCAGTCCGGGTTAGTGGAGAAACCTATGACTGTCAAGGTAACACCGTCCTCCCTTGGTACTTTTCGAAAGGAGTAGGCTACGTGCCGGTACCGGGTTTCCCCTCCTCCCTTCTGTCCATACTTCATCCTCATCTATCATCACTCATCGTCTCGAATAGCCAAAGTGCATTAATATTAGATGTTATGTTATATCCAATCAATCCAATCAATCAATCAATAGACCTCGAGATTGAGTAGCGAGACTCGTTCAAACCCAATACATACCCAACACATACAATTTTACCATTTTTTGATTGATGACTGATGATGTTCATGTATGATACTTGAAATATGTCTCAAATTTAATATCACGATTAAAAGCTTTAGTTATCAACCGTTTAATCGTGATATTAATAGCAATTTGTCTTGGGGCACTTTCCGCATTAAATAATTGAAACACGTGTTAGTAGAAAAGGCATTATACTCAATACAAGAACTTTCTCTTAATTGAGGGGATAGAGTGTAAACTTGTTTGTACAAAAAAATCTGCACTACTTACATGTATTGTCTGTTTTTGTTTATGTTTTTATATTTATTATAGTAATTGTTTAGTTTTATATATGTGTTATGTAATGTTTTATGTATTATTAGGTATTTTGGGTTTATACTTTCCAC
This sequence comes from Sweltsa coloradensis, assembly GCA_024449915.1. Classification (NCBI taxonomy): domain Eukaryota; kingdom Metazoa; phylum Arthropoda; class Insecta; order Plecoptera; family Chloroperlidae; genus Sweltsa; species Sweltsa coloradensis. The sequence goes on from JAMZAV010000224.1 coordinate 1,262,345, forward strand.
AGACCCATGCGTAACAAGGGTCAAGACAGTGCCCAATGTTTTATATACTAGGGAAACGCCAAAGTCGTTGTTAAACGAGTGAGTGAGCCATGTGTTGAGTACCCGATTACATTACTTTTCTTCCCCCTACCTTAGGCCTACCTAGCCTATCATAGGCTAGAGAGGCGCATTATGACCTACAGTTGACGCGCCCGTCCCCGTATACCAACTAAACTTTAAAAAACTATTATTTATACGAATATAATCAAACTTAAATGCAAATGTTCTCGGGTACTCACAACATGACTCGCTCACTCGTCTAACTACTACTTTGGCGTTTCCCTGGTCTAGTTGGCTAAGGCGCCCTTGTAGCCGATATGTGGGAGACGTGGGTTCAATGGTCGGGAAAGATTTTGTAATTTCTAGATTGTATTTCAAAAATAATTAAACATGTTTTGAAATGCATATAACGCAGGGTAGTCCATCATCTGTGGCAATAGGGCCAACTATGGTAAACATAGCCAGTACGAAATACGTGAAAATATTGCAAGGTTTACTCAAATCTACGAGCGGAATTTGGGGGTACCTTGACGTCCAACATTCGACTGACCTTGCATGGGCACGGCATTTCACGGCCAGGCGAAAAACAAACAAAAAATATCTTTTCAAATCTAAAACATTGTCGTTAAAATAATTTCTAAACATTGGAAGTCTATTTCTCAGTTTATCATTTCTTGTAGGTGTAAATCGCAATGAATCTTGCTGATTTTGTTAGCAGTTCTCAATAAACTCGTACCGGATGTCCGTTTAAAATTTCAGCGCAATCTGTTCAGCGATTCGGCTGATTTTCAACGTACACACACACACACACACACACACGCACGCACGCAGAAAAACCATCAGGGCCGTTTAAGTCGAATGGAAATCACTACGTTCGCTACGCTCACTCGTTCAATTATGTATCATGACACTATGTTGTCACCAAGGATACTATTATACACTTCGTTGGGTTGTCACTATGTCACTATGTCACTATGTTGACAAGGCAGTGAATCATAGCTGTTTATAAAACATTGGCTCTGCATAATAAAATGTTTTTTGATGGTTTAACATTTGTAAATCCACATGGATTGTACACCTATGGATTAATTCAAGACTGTGTTAGCAGCTCCATTATTAGTAAGTAAGTTCTACCATTTGTATGTGAAATATTTATGTTTTTATAAAGTGACATATGGTATAAATTTTTATTTGGACGGGCATTTATCCAGTTGCTATGGTTACAAGCACAGTATAACCCATCTCTTACAGTAGCGAAACTTCAATGCACTGCCTGCAGAGTGATTTGCTGTCGTGGTCGGCTGCGCGTACCGCCGCTACACTAGCGCGCATGGCGACTAAGCGACTCAACTAAAAGCCTCCGCCGTCTAAAAGTCAGTGCTTTACAAGATACAAATTGTAGACGGCGGTGGAAAGCGCTATCTCTACCACTCTCCGTGTAGGTAACCTACGTAGCAACCTGTATTGATAGAGCATATTGCCACGACACTAGCGCGCATGGCGATGAAGCGACTCAACTAAAAGCCTCCGACTTCAAAAATGTAAACAACAAACAATTGACGAATGCCGAAGAATGTCAAGCTATTGCAAGGGCTAGGCCTAGCCTAAGCTATTTAAATTGCAGGCAAAACAACTGCAAGTAATAATGGTGGTAATTTTAATATTATGTAAGCCTATCAACCATTATTATTTTCCATTATAACCTACAATATTAACACTTGGTAGGCCCTAGCCCTACCTAGGCTCTAGCCCCTAGGCTGGGCCTAGAGGCCCGAGGCTAGGCTAGGCCGTAGTCTTTCTTTGAAAACGACATACATATCAGAATAAAATAATAACAATAACGTCAGACAAAACTTATATCCAGCTCAGTGCTCAACTCAACTCTGAGACTGATTTAGCAAGTCTAGGCCTAGGTGGCACAGTCATCGTTAGTTGACTCGCTTGCTCGCTAGGGGCGCGCATGATGGTTTATGAGCGTGTTTCGCTAGCAAGTCTCGCTACTGTAAGAGATGGGTTATACTGTGTTACAAGTGAGTTAAATGTTTTTCTATTGAGTTCTTTGGACAAAGATATGTCACTCAACTATTGATTTTAGACAGTTATAAAGTTTATCATGGCAGCATCAGTTAAGGCTATTCGACCGCGTTTTTCTATTTTCCAAAATATGCTACCAAGTAAAAATGTAGTGAATGGCTTTGAAACCTGGCTATTTTAGAAAATCAAAAATATTTTTTTCCAATTTTTCTGATCCGGTACATGGCCAATATAGCCACCTCAAAATAATTTCCAACTTCAATTCGCCAAGGCACACCGTTCCACGTAGGGTGTTGTGTTTTTGTGACATTTATTTTCAACTGTTTTTCTATGGACTGACTGAGAGAAAAAATATTTATTTTAACAATTGTCTTTCCTGCCAATTTTTTCGTTTGGCGTTATTTTTTACCGATTTGTACCGCCAAACGAAAAAATTCGCAGGAAAGACAATTGTTAAAATAAATATTTTTTCTCTCAGTCAGTCCATAGAAAACCAGTTGAAAATTAATGTCACAAAAACACAACACCCTACGTTGAATGATGTGCCTTGACGAATTGAAGTTTGAAATTATTTTGAGATGGCTATATTGGCCGTGTACCAGATCAGAAAAATTTGAAAAAAATATTTTTGATTTTCTAAAATAGCCAGGTTTGAAAGCCATTAACTATGTTTTGACTTGGGAGCATATTTTGGAAAATAGAAAAACGCGGTCGAATAGCCTTAATGCAATTTTTATGAAAAATGTTTAAGAAAAAGACCATAGATGATATCCGATTTGAACTTATTAATTTTAACATTTCTTCGAAAGGTATTTATGGAAAGAGAGAACTTTTGGAGAAATTATTTGACAAGCTCAACAAACAGAACGTTAACCCTAAAAAGTCATTAAATAAGTATATTATAAAGAAGTCAAATAATTCACAGAATAATATGCGACATGGACATGAAAATGAAAATCACGTAATGTGAATAAACAGGTTATCGAACCAGACCTTGACAAACAAGAAAGATTTCTAAATTTTGATCAGTTAGGCACTATAATTCAGCATAATGTGTGTGATGGGCTACACATATCTAATGGAGAAGATCAAGTTGCCCTGCCAGACCTTGAAAGCAAAGGAAACATATTTCTAAAACTTAAAAAAAGATCTTAGAAAATGTTGAATGATAGAAAAATTCTTTAAAATAATTGTAAAATCCTAGGGACACAATTGTATAAATTTAAACTCGAGGTGCCGGCATTAGTAAGGATTTGTTGGAAATGTTTTAATTCTAAAGTTAAGCCTATTGCAAAAAAGGAGATTGTCGATATCAATTAAATTAGTCAAAACTGCTGTTGTAACATCGATCTTCATTCGTTAACCGCTCTGTCCCTTTACCAACAGTGACCAAGGCACCCTTGCCCGGATGTTTAAAAACATAAACGTTAATGTTCCTGGCAACAACAAAGCAGCGCTCAATCAATGGTTTCCAAAGCAACTGAATTCCCTGTTCTCCCATAATACATCGAATGGATGTAAGCAGAGGCCCATGATTGGCAGCCACCTAGTTGACTAGTTTGCTACTGATCACGGGTCTCAACCGGCTAACAGCCTCGCCCCAACTACTAACCTAGAATAAATCAGCGACTCTAATGTTTGTGGGGTGCAGAATACATTAAGCCCAAACGGCACGTTCATATATCCTGAAACCCATCCAGGCATAAACCATTTCAGCTACAAAAACTGCTGAGAGTGTCCAAGAACTGATGACCCCAATGTATGCTGTCGTAGTGTTGCCATCTGTGACACATACATTCTTCAACAGACGGTAGCATGGGCAAATATTAATGAAATGTATAACTGTCTCAAGACTACCAAAAAACATTATCCCACGTGCCTCAATCGGCTTACACCTCCAATTTCGCACACCGAACGCGCGCACCGCTTGAGGAATGCAAGGAACTGGATGGAAGAAGTCAAACAGTGAATTAAAAAGCAGCGTTACCTATATACTCGAAGCCACTTATGTGAGTAAAAACTTCCAATATACCCATGCTACGCCATCTGTCCAAAGGAGGCTAAACACCAACAAGCAGGGTGACAGTGACCACATCCTACACTTGTTGGCCGAAATGTGCTGAGTAATTGAGTGGCAACCAACCACCTGACTTAACTACACCGTTACCCATAATCAAAAAACACCAGTCTCAGCCCGCTCCTCCGGTCCGGCAACATCCTCATCATCAAATCACCACAAAGAGACATGGCAGCCTAGACAGTCAACGTCGAAGCGTGAGGGCAAATCTACTTAAATTCGAATCACAAAAACTCTTCTCCCATCCACATAAAAGATACCAGCTCAGTCTACATTGTACAGATCCCTCCCCACGCTGCCCAATCCCCCTAATACCTCATACCAACCAGCAAAACACAAAGCCCAGCAATTGGCCTCAACAGCACAGGAGCTCAGGTAAAACATATTGACGCGCACTCATTGAATTCCCGTCGTGCACTGTGTTAGTTCGGGATTCTTTGAAATGAGCCAAGGCTCGCAGCAAGTTTCAAAAGTAAATTATGGATGCGTCGGACATCTGATTCAAAAGAAGAGGGGTCGGAAGCTTTGCAACACTCCATGCAGGAAGGCAGAATCACATCAATAATAACTAAGCAGTGTCGAGAAGTAAGCGATTGCACATTACCTTACGAGCTCTAACGCTGACTACGAGTCAAATTTAGCACCCCTAGTGATTTAACCACCCATATAAAACTGCATGCCTCATGGGTGTCCTGATATAGTGTATGGCAATTGTCAAGGCCCATGATGGGAGAACCTATTTCGAGACTCAAGAACGCAAATCTCGTCTTACACTCCCAATTGCCCCTCGACCAAAATGCAGACTTGACCACGTATCTCCAAAAAATCTTTGTCACTATGACAACTGCCCCCTCAACTGCCCCCATGTTGGATGCCCTTGTACTCTCTTCCAACACACACCCCCCTCTAAGAGCTGACCTGATGGACGTCAGCGTTACTGCTGAGACACAGCCTCTCTGCTGCTGTTTTAAGTTCACGGAACCTCCCTGCTGAGAGGCCAAATCCAAGGATGGACAAGGTCACCCAATCGCCTTCTCCACAGGTGTGGAGACTATTAACACACCTACGAATGAAGACGGGAGTGCCCAGTCGCCCCTCTCGCGTCGCTGACGTGGCCAAATTTGAGGACAGACCAAAGTCACCTCAATCGCCCTCCTCCGCGGTGGTCGAGGAGCACTACTGTAAATATGAGGCAAAGAAGGGACACACGACCCAGGTTGCCCCTCTTGCTGTCGCCTGACATGGCCACATCGAGGGAAGGACCAGGTCATCCAATCGCCCGCCTCCTCCACGGTTCGAGGGAGACTTTCACAGCTGAGCCAACCGTCGCAAAACCGTTGATAGCAGGATCCATCCTGACGATGGCCCTGGTGACGGACTCTACCGTGACTGCAAACTGAGCTTCCGTCGAAACAGGCAACCACCATAATTACCAACCCATAAAACTATTATCAATAAAAAAGTAAAAAGGCTAAATCTCACCCCACACGTAACAGCCCCCCAGAATAAAAAAAAACAACAGGAAAAACACAAAACCCACTAAAGTAAACCACAAAGCCCTAATCACTTCAAAACTGTAAATTTTCTTTTGCTCAGCCAACAAGTGTTGCCCATTTAAAAAAAACTAAGGCTAGGGACACAGTCACCTAATAATACCCCATCTGTTAATGGCCTCAGCCACAAACTAACTACACAACCCGCCTAAATCTGCTCGACCAGAACAACCCAAACAAATCAATACTGAGCCACATAAATCGCATTCCTTAATATCGCTCAATCCGGAACAAAATCGAAGGAAATTGAGCTTCTAACTATAGCACCTATTCCCTGATATCTTTTGCTTCTCGGAACACTGGTTACTCCACACGAAATTAAACTCCTTTTGCATCTCGGCTACGCTATATTGACTTTTTCTGTCGCTCCACGTCATCATGGAGGTGTCGCAATCCTTGCAAACCCCCAACTCAACCTCATTCCCAGAGCCCTGAAGTCAAAAACCCTACATGCACCGAGAAAGTGTTTGAAGTGTAGCATGTTCATGGAGCTCTCTCGGTCCTCACTTTTAATTCTCTCTGTCTACCGTTCCCTCTTGGTGATTAAATACATTTCTCTCCAGCTTGATGAAGTGGCTCATCCTTCTCACAAGAAATTCCTAAAGCAGACTTAGTCTTATGCAGTGACCACAATGTGGACCTGCTTTCAATCGCCATCCCGATCTAAAACTGAATAGATCTAGTCACTCCCTCAATATCATTGAAACATTGATACACCAACGCGTGTCACGCCACTAGCAGCTCTCTTATCGACAACAATTTTCACCTTCATCTCGACCCCAGCATTGTTTTCCGTCAGCTCTCTCCACTGACCCTGGCCTTCCCGACCATTCACATCATCATTCTCAACCTTTATCCTCCAAATCAACCCCCAAAAATGAAGGTAATGAAACGTTCTTTCAGTCCCGAAAATCAGACAACTTTCAACACGGTAAGTGCAGAAATTGGCAGGTCAATTGTCACTCCTGGAGATGCAGAGTAATCTTCTCTAGTTTTTCTACCACTTTCCTGTTATTCACTTCAATAAATCCATTTCCGCATAAAAGCTGTCCCCCGCTTTAAACCCCAAAGTCAATTCCTGGATCACACAGGAAACTGCGATCTGAAGCCCAGACTCTTGCGAAATCCCTCATTTGAACTGAAAGTCGCCAACAACTCGACCAGAAACAACACAATATCGTGATTTAAAAAAGTCTCATGCTAGAAACATTCGCCAAGCTAAACTCTACTATAAACGACCTTTAATATCAGAATCTAAAGAACACCTCAAAAGCTATTTGGTCCAAGAGATTAAATCACAGACCACATGCCCCGCAACCTAAAGCAACTCTCTCTTATCGCTAACGGTAAAGTTATATCTGACGCATCATCTCAGTGAACTCTTAATGACTTCCAAACTCGTGCAAACCCGGCGGTAAGCACAATGCATCAATTACATCCCCCTCTTCCCTCCCCCAAAATCTCCGACCTCGGATCGGCCCAAACTATCTTCTCCACCCAACCACTCCAATCGAAGTAGTACTGTAAACTAGGAAAAACTTATTCCAAACACTCATTCTGTTTTTTAATAGTACTTGACGAGGTGCCAGGACTCCCTTCTTTTCAAATGTATGGACTTTATTTCCGGCCCATTAGATACATCATTAATCAACCTTTTATGATGGCATTTCCCCTCAAAACTGAAGGCAAGCAAAATAATCCCCATCTACAAAACACAAGGATAAAAAATATGAGATGACTAACTATCGACCCATCTCCCTGCTCTCATCTTTTTCCAAAATATATGAATACATCATGCATGATCGTCTATCAGATTTCTAAATTATCAAAAACATTTCTCTCCCTACTCAGCAGGTTTTTTGAAACACTAAATCACCACAAGCGCAATTTTCAGTTTCTTTCCCTCTCTACTCTGCTTTGGACCAAGGTGACCACGCGGTAGGAGTGTTCTACGACATGACAAAGGCTTTTGATCAATAGATCACAAAATTCTCCTAGAAGTAAAACCTATGGCATCCGAGGGGAGCTTAGATTGCTATTTCTCTTTCCTCGGCCTCTCTCAAGTAGTCGAAAATGAGACAGCCCAATGTTCTATCCGTCACCAACAACCGCTCTAAATCTCTGGTCATAGTCTTGTGGAGTCCCAGTGTTCCATTACTCGGACCCCAGCCTATATCATATATGTTAATGAACAGGCACCTTCTGGATGAGGGTATTCGCAAAATATGCGGATGACTCCAGCCATTTGCGACCTACCTAAAACACCATCCCTCTCAGGCACTGCCCCCCTAATCAACAGCCAAGTCGGCTAAAAGGTCATCATACAGACGAGACAATCAACTTACATCCGCGCTCTTAAAACGGTACCTATACTCACACCCCCAATAACATCCCACCGGCTAGTCCCAGTTCCTCTAGAGTTTTTATATACCCACGCGCATCATTGTTCAAAATTCTTCCCTTAGAACTACTTGTGCAATCGGATACACCGCAACAACACCTTCTTAGATCTATTGCTAGCTCACACCATCAATACGGTGAGCACATGTTAGCTCAATCAAACCTATGCCGAGTTATCTGCGGGAGCTACCTGACCTGAAGCCTCGCGGGTATGCACAATACTACAAAATTGTTTCGCACATCGTCTTACACGAGCTTTATCCTGCAACAGACTAGACTTTGCCGCCACTCATCAACTCAACTCATTCTGATCTCATTATGGCTGCTATTTTTGGGGCCTCTCCCCAAGATAATAATATTCATCCTCCAAAAAGAGAGCGATACGGCCTTATTGCGGGTGTCCTCCGTCGAAAAACTCATGTAGGAGTTCTTAAGGAATTAGGAATTATAACTCTAGCAGCAACCCACCCAGTCTGCTGACACTCCCCTTTGTTCGACAAATAGTACTATTCCCTTATGCAAATGCGTCTGTGCACGCCACAAACAAACCATCCTTCACTTAAAGTAGTGCCGCAAACCAAAACTGCGCCTTTTTGCACTAGGACCATGAGTACCTTGCCTTCCACCCTTTATAGCAAGCTCCCAGAAAAACATAAAAACCTTCCCCACCCTGCCCTCCTCCTTCAAACACAAGTTAAAAAATATATCTCACAGAAAACAGCTTCTACTCGCGTGATGATAGTGACACCTCTCAATGTAACTAATAAACAATTATAAATACATGAAAACTTCTTAATTAAATAATAAATTAAGATATACAATATTATTATAGCTAAATTCAGCAATAATGATATATCACACCTGTTTAAAAGTCCGTCGTTTCAAAGTCTACTGACATTGTAAGTTGTAACATAATGATTATATTTTTTAGTTATATGCCTCCATTCATTAGTCTCATACCTTCATCGTACATTATCTTGATACCATTGTAAATCACTCATGATTGAAACAATCTCTTCTCCAGTTATAATTCCCAAAATTAATATATTATATCAATGTCATTATCATTAAAAGCAACTCGCTTATTTTTCAAATTCTACTTTTATATTATCCTCCACATGTTGCTTATCCACAAACATTGTAATAGATACATCATATACACATTATTATTCTTCCACCATTGAGTTTTGTGATTTCACAGTCCACAATGTTACAATTATTACATGTATTTAATTTATTTTATTTCATAATTTCTTATTTACTTAATTGTAATGATTACTCGTATACTAGGATTACATATACTTATCTGTACGTACCTTAGGCTATTCACCTTCTCCTCCGGAGTTCCAAACAGTACAATGTGCCGTCAAGATGACAAACCGCCACTTATTTATCTACTATCTACTGTAATTCATCTATGATAAAACTTTTCTGTATAGGATCTGATGCTAGTGCCTTATTTTAACTTACTTGCTTGAATTATCATTGCGTCCCTACAGATTAATTTTGATTCTGTCATCCAGTACTGCTGAAGTTTCTTAGTTCGCCTATGAATCAATCAGGTGCAATGTATATTGGCTCTCTTTAAATGATACTAAAACTTTGACACAGCGGTCACACACAAATTAAAGAATTAATAAACTGGGCAAAGTTATATTTCTCCACTCCGCATTAAAAAAATTTTTAAATTTACGGGAACCAATTTTAGCCCCCCCAAACAACTTTTAAAAATCACAAGATGAAAAAAATAAATTTTTAAACAATAGTTAATCGGGTACTACTGTTTTTTTAATTGTACTTGCCCAAAAAAACGAACTTTTTATATATTTCTTTCAATTAAACCCTTCAACAAAAATATAAGTTAATTATTTTAAAATTTCTTTTTAGTTTTGTAGAATTCCCCCTGTGTAGAATCTTTTTTTTTTTTAAAAATCCCCAAAAAAACATTTTTTTGAACATTGTTCTCCGAAAAAAGGGCTAAGGGGGCCCTCAAGATCGTTTTCAATCGGGGGCACCTTTGGCGATTGCTTACCCCTTTGCCAACAGCACGTGGTGTTCCCCAAAGTGGTCACCCACTCAAGTACCGACGACGCCCGAGTTGCAAAATTTGGTGTCTTCGAAAACCCGGGATTAACATGGCAGTAAATTTTACGTTTAAAAATTTATGAAAAATATAAAGATGGAATCTTATGGCAGTTTCCCCTTCCCCAAAAATTTAATATGTAAATTCTTTAAATATTCTTTTTTTTTTCGCTTAGAAAGCGAATGCATTCTATACCATCCTCCAGAAGGCCACTTGTCAAACTTATGAAAATTTAGATTATCAGCTCCCCGTCTAGATAGCAGCTATACCCCATGATTTTACCGCAGATAAATTACTTAACAGAAAAGCCAAACCAAGGCGGTTCTAAAGCCCACAGGTAAATCTACAAGATCAAAAGACCGAGTTGCCTCCACAGACGCACGAAAAAGGCACAAAGAAACACAGTGTATAAGACAAAAGTTTTTTTTTGATGGCTCAAACTTGTCAGATGACACAAAGTACGTAAGGTAAGGGAGCGACGAATACCTAACTAGCTAAAAAATTATGATAATGGAACTTTGAGCTATTATAGCAAAGGCTCTTTTTATGGGTTAACCTGCAGACACGAAGAAACCTTTTTCTACATTTATTAAATATACAGATGATCAAAGAAAAAATTAACTTAAAAAAAATGTTTATAAACCCTTTGGGTTTTTTTGTAGAGAATATGATGCTGTTATGATTTATTTGTTTACAAAATTCAAAAAGTTCCCCCAACCCGGGACCGTTGAGAAATTTTAATGTGTTTACCATCCAAAAAAGATAAATTTAATTTTATATCTCATAGCTCGGTTTTAAAGACATTTAATTTACTCCGCAAAGCTCATTAATGTATGGATCGGTTAGTAACTTATATAGTTACCCGGAAAAACAGAAAATAAGGGTGAGAATATTATTTTCTTGTGCTTCTCGAGTATTGTTGTCTAAAAGTGAAATTCTAATTCTTTCTGGTTGTTAAGTTAAAGACAACACATCAATTTTAAAAAAAGAGAACTTAAAAATTAATGAAATTGTTGCATTGTTTAGGGCAATCAGAGAAAGTAAATTTGATATAGAACTGCCTACGACCACTATCAATAATGAGACTCACTATCAGGTCAGCAACCCGAATTCATCTTGTGAAATTCAAATCATCGCCGACATTCCAAAAGCAAAGCCGTCACCTGTCAACTCAAAAACAATAATCTATTCTTCTTCTGTCGACGCCATATATAAAAGTGTATTTATAGTCCATCCATTCAATAAGTCACCAACGGACAGGATATGTATTTGATTAATTATAGCTTCGTTGTTCTGAAGTGATCATTATTGATGCATGCGTGTGATGGCTGTTGTTTAATTCTAGGGAAGTCTGGTGAGCGAGTCTCGGTCCTTACTGAGAAACGAACTGACCGACGTTATCATTCCGACGAAGTCGATATCGAAGAGTGATTTGAGGCCAACCAGCGGTATCAAATATCAAGTAATACGAGTTTCAGGAAGACTTCGCAATATGCCAATAATTCGGATAGCTACAACACACCAACACACGACTCGACTCAACACCGAACTCGAACAAAATCACTATAAAACAAAAAAGGGACAATTAAACTCAAAATACATAAAAATTTAAATTACAATAAGCTTCCAGAAACAATAAAGACATTAAACTCTACACATATTTTCAAAAAGAGACTCACAGATTTTCTAATTAAAGAACAATACTATAGCTTAAATGAATACCTACACAAATGAGCACGGTACTAAAACTAAAAACACTACCTCTCTAGAATTAAGTTAAGTATAATCAAATGTTTAAACTAAACATTAGTTCCTCTTCATTTATTCTTATGTTCTTACTTAAAATGTATAGGCAAAACCCAAAGTCTGGCCAAAAAAAGGGTAATACAATATAAAATTATTGACATCAAAATGTAAAAATTGAACCCAAATAAATATTCTAATATTCTAATATTAAGGTTCTTACAGAAATATTCAAATACTTTTGCCGGCCACGAAACGGTAGGTCTACTTCTAAAGCGTCGAAAGTGCTCCAGCTTTTAATTGTTTTTGAGAATACCAGAAATTCAATTACCAATGTTTTCTTGCTAAAACGTTAATAACAAATTTAAGAATTTATATTCGATTGATTTGATCTGCCAAATGTTATGCAGCTTTGAGGAGTCTTCAATAAACATCATCCTGGTAACAACTGTGTATAGATCGCGCCGATGCAATTTTTGTCCACCAGTCGGCCATGACAGTCCGTGTGACGTCATCTGAAACTGACGCCACCTAGGATATGGGGCAAGCGTTTTAGGCAAATTACTATTTTCTCGGATGAATTGAATGACATACACCAAAGTATTTTGGAATTTTGCACAGTTGTCACAAGAAACAGAAATGAAGGGATCTACAGTAAAAAGTGTTTAAAATCTTTTTTAAAAATAAATGTTTACGATTTTGGATTTTGTAAAAATTGTTCAAAATTGACTAATCTCTTGAATATTTCTGACTGATAAACCAAATATTATATATTTTTATCTACGACTGTAGGGATGTCTATGTATGCTTTGTTTACAACAATGCAAAATATCGTATTCGTCAGATGCTCCTTGGCCGAACGGATATTTATTATTGCGTGGAAGTTGTAAATTCTCATCAAGATACAGACATTAAAATTAAAACTCAAGGAACCATGCAGTTAAGAAAAATTTGTGCTGTTGTTTTAAATAAATAAATAATCTCAAGTATCGTGAAATAAATTACTGTGTATTGGCTATGCTCAGGGAGTGTGAAACTACACCGAAAAGTATTTTTGGTGAAATAAACTTGGTTTAATACCTCTGATCTAAATATATATTATTATACTAATCTACTAACATATTGAAATACTACTTATTCTAATCCATACAATCCCCAACAGTGGTACTTTTTTCTTCAATTGAACAACAAAACGTCAATAATCAATTCCAGTTAAATGCGTCACGTTGTTATTGGAAATACGTTTCAATTTCGTTAATAACTTAAAACAATGAATGCACAGCCGTGTTTGTTCGTAAATACATGTTGTGTTTTTAAGGGATATAAAACGTAAATATGATTATAATGCTTAAATTCACAGTATCAGTTGTGTTTGTTATTTCAAAACATGTTAAGCTTATACCACAGATTATACAAGCATGATATTAAAATATGCATGATCAACTATGTTTGAACAATGTACATGTTCATGGAATGTATTTGCGAGAACGTGTGCGCCAATAGTTTAATTTGCTACCAAATACACGACTATAATATACGCATAAATAAATAATAAATAAATAAATAAATAAATAAATAAATAAATAAATTTTATTTAGAGTCTACCCACTCAGTTATATAACTGATTTTCAGTGGCCTGCAGGGTTGGCTTGGTCGCTTTGATTTAAAGTCCCCCACTGAAAATCAGTTATATAACTGAGTGGGTAGACTCTAAATAAAATTTATTTATTATTATTTTATTTATTAAAGCGACCAAGCCAACCCTGCAGGCCCCGACGCAATCGACGACATATTCGCAGGCATATACGCATGAGGGGTCGTCTATCCATGGACTAGAATAGTAACTGGCGTTGGTCTATCTAACTACTAGGAAAACGCTTAAGTCCCGCCGCGTTGTTCGATGAGCGTAATTGGTGCATTGAGCTGCCATGTGTTATGCGGATTTTCTGTTGTTCTGTGAAAAAATTATTACTAAGTTCAAGATTTTTTTAATTAAATTAAATTAAATAAAAATTAAGCTTAAATTTTTATTTTTTTAAATTAATCGTACTAATAAAAAAAAGAAAAAATCGAAATATTGCGATTTTTATAAGAAATAATTATTCGATTGCGCTCAAATTTCACACGAATATATCAATTCAAAAAATTAAGGTTCTGTGAAAAAGTTATTACAATAGAATAAAACATGTAGGTGTTAAGTCAAAAAATTGTTTTTAAAAAGAAAAAAAAAAACACAAAATTTCTATTTTCATGAAAAATAATTTTTTGATTACGCTCAAATTTCACACGGATATCTTAATTCATAAAATTAAGGTTCTGTGAAAAAATCATAAAAATCGGATAAAGCATGTAGGTGTTATAAGCAAAATAAATTTTCAAAAAATCGAAAAAAATCGTAAAATTGCGATTTTCATGATAAATAATTTTTTGATTGCGCTCAAAAACGTGGCAGTTCTAAGTTCAGAAATTTCGAAGGCCTCCATAAAATTTCATCGCAAATGGAGTTTCGGTTTAGCCGGAATCGTGCTGACAAACACACAAAAATACAGAGAAAAAAAAGGGAAAAAAAAGAAAAAAAAACATTCCGGATTTTTTTCTCCAGTGTAGGGAAATGGAATCTTCGCTTCGCTCGCTACGCTCATCCAACTACTGTGAACACTATTCAAAAAGATAACATTTCACATGTTACATGATTGCTTTTATTGTGTTTTATCTCATTCGTACGTAACATTAAAAAAGTGACGGATAAAAGGAAAGGAGGCAGCTTCAAACATGATAAATCAACCTTATTAAGAGACCATAGGACCTCCAGTTCGATCATCAAACTGTGCCACACACAGTAGTTTAAAATCATCTCACTTATGTCATAGTCAGCCAATTATGTCACTAAAGCGGAAATTAATAGCTCTACAATTACTCTTTTATAATAGAAAATTGTTTTTACTATTTTGGATATCGTTAAAAAGTCTAAAAGTACCCTTATTTACCAAACTAACAATAATGATTGATTATCTGGTGCTGCCCACGAATGCATTATTTATATACGACGAGTGCTTATTGGCCAAACAAATAGCTAACAGCCAACTGCCACGTGTCTCGTAATGCCCTAACACGAATGTTGCAGGGGATTTTAACTGAAACCGAGCAAAAACAATCCTCACAGAGTATTTTTTTTCTTAACAATATTGTACAAAATTATAATTAAATTCGGCCTACCAAAAACAATATTTTAAGCATTTCGGTTTCTTTAAATTACTTTGTTTATGTTTGTTAGTATTTTAATTTCTTTTTGTTTATTTTTAAATATGAATTTTTGTGCATTATATTGCACCTACATGTACAGTGAGTTTGTCATTTAAAATTTTCCAGAAATAAAAAAATTCACATTTTAAATTTTTCATATGGTATAACTTAGTAAACATTAAAAAAATTTAAATTTCGTAAATTCATTGGATGAGAGAAGCAAAGACTTCAATTTCACTTGATCCGAGTAAAATAGATCTGTTGTTTGTTTTTTGGTTTTTTGTTCGCTCTCTACCGGGCTTAATATTACATTTTAAAAATTATCCTAATTTGACAAAAAGAATTTTGCAATGGAACTTGAAAAAGTAATAAGATCATACGCAAACAAAAACTTAGAAGACCTAATCATTGGACAGAAATAGTTTAAAAAAGGCTCATCCATCAACGCGACTGGAAAAAGCGTTTGAGAAGAGGCCTAGTATAATATATTATAATATGAATTTACGAATATTGATTTGGGTGGGTAATAACAAATCTTGTACCAACATCACATGGGTGGATTTATTTTTATTTTTTGTTAGCATCTGGTGAAAGCGTGTGAGGCCTAACAAACACTTTGTTACGATGTGATAATATGGCTTTGGTTCAATCTCTGGAACAAGGCTGATTCGTCCGTACGTCTCGAAGCGACAAAAGTATATATCTTTATGATCTTTCATACATAGCTTGTGTCTTGTTAGGTGATCGTTACAGTACGGATATACTGTATACGAATTCTTAGAAACGGAAAGGTCAAAGCGTAGGCTGCGGTTTCGCATTATTCTGCCAACTGGGATATCCTGTGCAAGGTTCTTGTTTAGCACGCATGAGAGATATTTCATTCATTCACGCGAGTCCGCGTCATCAAATATGATTCATATGCATACACACGAGCAAAACTACTTGACTACAATATTTAGTACAATTGAGGAATTAATATATCCATCCCGACCGGGGTTCGAACCCGGGTCTCCCACATTCCGGCCTTAGCCAACTAGACCACCGAGACGGTAACCTTTTAGCTTCTGTATTGTAGTTGCATTATGGATCCGAATGGATGGAACAGTACTACAACGAATCTGCTGCCTTGAAGTTTAAACTGACCAAACTATCATGATTTATAATGTCATTAACTAATGCCTGCAGGTATGCGAGGGTTTATTTCTCGATTTGGTTGGTCGGGAAACACCCCCGTAGGTGAAATTGATAATATTTAATATAATTCAGGGGGGAAAAAAACAGTTAAGAAAAACAAAGTTAAAAAGTTACCGTGTCGGTGGTCGAAGTTGGCTTAGGCGCCTACCTGGAATGTAGGGGACCCGGGTTCGAACCTAGGTCGGGATGGATTTTGTAATTCCTGAATTGTATTAATTATTAACAATTCCACCTACGGGAGTGTTTCCCGACCAAACAAACCGAGATATACTTGACTACATAATCAGCAGATTGGAGATGAAATGCAAGTTTGTTGATCGCTTTTGGTGGAGGTGCCGGGTTCATAATATCCCCACTTGAGCGAGGCTAGCCCCTCCTCTATGTCACCAACAACCTTCTGATTCATCCTTGTTCAAGCACTTCAAGGACAATGTCACAAAACATCATGTTAAACAACTCGTGAGAACAGGTGTTTATAGTCAACAAAATGATGATTTATTTCCTTAACATCGAAATTGTAAGAATTAAAGACCATAAGGATGAAAGACCGTATTTCACGAAAAAATCATGTTCTGCTTTACTTCTAATGGATAGTACTAGGTTTGCGATTCTGCAAATTCCCTGAAAATTAAATTAAATTCGCAGAAGCCTAGTATCTAATAGAGGAATTTTGTTTGTAAAACCGAAATGAAAAAGGTGGAAGTGCGATTTTCACGAGAAACAATTCGATTGCATTTAAACCGATGACGTCTAAGAATCTATAAAAATTGTATCAACATCGGTGTAGCTATTTAGTCGGGATCGTGAGAAGCAATCTATAGAAACAAATTATTAAATGACTAAACTTTTCTTAGCTAGGCCTATGTTTAGAGTTTGGACAAAATTAACTAGGGTAGGTTCATTATTGATGATAATTGATAACTAATTTCAAACTGCTTACATTAGATTTGCTATTGAGTTTCAATTCGAATGCTTTATTGGTCGAGTTGTGGTCGACATCTGGTTGCTGGGGCCTCGTTTGGTATCATAATGATACGTTTACGTTGCTTTCAAAATGTGAAGGAAATGTTTGGAAAGAATTTGGCAAGATCTCAAGAATGTGTGATTAATGTACAGACTAAGCAATTTCAAATATTACAATGGCAGTGACTTATTAATTGGTTTAAATATATAAAAATTATTTGTGGTCTGTCCATGGAATTTAAATAGTACTGTTGGTCCGTCTGTCCCATGAGGGGACAGGTCGGCCATTGAAGGGTTATGGACAACTCCCATACCCTCTTTAGCCTATCAACATGGTTAAACAGATGTATGCCTAGTTAGGCGACAAGATCAACATTAATTTAAAATTCACATCGAATAATTGTTAAAATGACATAAGAATAATAGTAATCACAATTGAATAATAATAAATTAAATTGAATAGAAGTTAAGGAATCGTATCGAATGGTAATGGTCTAATGGATAATTAAATTTAGGTCTTAGGGATACAGAGAGGAGAGAAACATGTGGACAAAATTGGTTGAAAAATCTAAGCTGGCTCTTCCAGAATAGGATGACTTATTTAAAACTAACCCCCCACTACACCCCCACCCCCTCTGGCGTTACGTAAATGGACAGCCCATAAGTTTGTTCGTTCGCACACACTTTTGTGAAATGAGCCACTTTGGCCCGTTCGTTCGCTTCAGTGTTAAAACCTCGCTCTCATAACACTTGCCTCACAGACAGTGTAAAGTGTAGACACTGGCTTGTTGAGAGTTAACACTAGGTCCACGAACGAAGAAACCTAAAATTTGACTCATTTTCCCCGGGAGTTTTCTTGTGTTCAATTGAGGCAAATGTTCGCAAAGGACGCTTTTCCGCAAGTTATCATTATACACGCACCTGCCTTACATTTACCCATTTTACCCAGTGCTAAAACTAACTAAAACAGGTTTTACAACTCCAAAGTCACAACAACAACAAGAAGCAATGTTGCTGGACCTTTAAGTGACGTATGCATATTTACAAACGAATCAATGGAGATGTTATTTGGAGACAAAAAGTTGGAATGATGACGGATGAATTTATAAAAACATCCAAGAATTAAAAACCGGTACATTTGGACGGAACGTGTGTCGCTCGGGACACTGGGGCAGGTGCACAGAAATCCAGACAGATATCCGTGACATCCGGTCCGGTCACCCTATGCCAGAAGCATGAAACAGTAATGGATGATGATCAGCAAATCCATGGTATTAGTTCCGTGAGCAAATACTCAAAAGTCCGACAGATATCCATCTGAATATCTGAATAGTAGGGTCCACTAGACACCTAACAGCTTAATTATTATGAATTAATATTAAAAGCAACAGAAAGAACAATTACATGCATAAATTGTTTTTAAGTAATAAATTAATCTCAAATTCCTCAAAAACTAAATTAATTAACTTTAGTTCTACACAAAAATCAAGATCCTTAGAACAAATTCATAAACTATCAATTAAATTAAATGGCAATGTTACCCACACAATCTCTAGGGTACAGGACATCGAATTCCTAGGGATTTTCATGGATGAATCCTTAACATGGAATAAACATATAACTGTTTTAGTAGGAAAAAATAAAATTCAGCCTGCTATTCAATTAGATTAATTAGAAACTCAACAAATGTAAGTACAGCAAAACTAGTTTATTTTGCACTCTTTGAAAGCCTGTTAAGATATGGGACTGAATTCTGGGGACATTCTGCACAGCACGGCAATGTTTAAAATTCAAAAAGGGCTATTAGAATTATAGCAAAGGCGCACTCCAGAACTCACTCTCAACCTTTATTTCAACAATTTAAGATTCTTACCTTTTACTGTATATACATTCTTAAATCAGTTCAAATCGTCAAACAAAACTTTCATTTGCTAGACAAAAATCATGAAACTCACTCATACCAAACACAACATAATGACCTTCATGTACAACAACACAGTAGTAAACTAGCCCAACTTAATTCGAACTATATGAAAATTAAGTTATTTAATAAACTACCAAAAGAAATAAAATTAATTACATCTATTGATAATTTTAAACTTAAAGTAAAAAAATTCTTATTAGAAAAAAAGCTTATTATTCTTTAAATGATTATTTAATTGATAATATCAAATAGAACAAAATATCAAATTCTGAATGTTCAATCATAAAAATTTCCAAATTTATTAATGTACAAACAATGTATAAAGATAGTAGGACTGTATTTATTGTATTTAAAATGTGTAATTTTGTATTATAATTATTATATAATTATTAATTAATAATATTATTATTATATAAATGCATTGTTGTTGTAATGCTACTATTTCAAATATTTACGAAATGTAATTTATTGTTGTTTCTGCATCTATGTAATTAGATTTATTTAGTTGTCCTCCTTTGTAAATCAGTTTTTATAACTGAATAGATAGACGTTAAATAATAATTTAAAAAAAAAAAATATTTTATAAGGTCTATTATTTATTTTTCAATATTAGGCTTTATCATGTATCGTTTGTAGTATAGAATGTAGTATGTGTAGTTTTGCCCATTAAGTATGGTTTTGTACTCCACAAAACGCAGTCTAATTTAATATTTGTTTCCATGTATTAATCTATGGCTATAATAAAGAACATGAACATGAGCTGTTCAACATAAGTATTTAGTGGACTCTGATGGTAAGTACATACATCGAGACGGCGGTGACCTAAACAATACATTTTGTTTTGCAACTTTTATTGACGTGAAAAATGTATGTTTTACAAAGAAAACGTGATGGGCGGTTATGGGTGAAATGTATGTAAGTATGAGAATAGTTATAGCCTAATCCTAGTGTAGATTATCCCACAAGATGAAGGGAGGGGCTAGCCAAGCGCGGGGCGACAGCAACCACCATCTAGGTATAGAATCTAAAGTGACGATGTCGACAGACTCGGGGGGCGAGGATGATACTGCATCTGAAGCAGACTCTGAAGAAGGATACGAGCCAAGATTCACTAAAGCATTTTTTGCCGAAAGTTTTATCTTTCTCCCTTTTACCCCGTTATGGAAATTCTTCCTAATGCTTTTAATAGACTCCTTATATTGCATTACTTTGTACGAATTGGTCTTTTTACTTCCCTATTTTTATACTGAAGCAAAGATAATGAGGGTCGTGAAATATATTTGTCACGTTGCTTACCTGATTGACACAATTGCTGCTATACTTCACAGAAATAAAAAGTCTATAGCTGCATTGCGGAACTATAAACCACGCCCGATTTGGCAGATGGCCATCGATGGCTTCACCTTGTTAGGCCTACCATTTGACGCAATCATCGACTTGGCTATAGACTCGAAAATTCCCGATGTACTACGAACAGTGATGCTTCTTGTGGCGTGTGTTCGTGTGTACAGGATATACGTTTACTTCACGGAGTCCTCCAACAGCGTCGGGGTCAATCATTGGACGAATGTCTTGCAGAACTTTGGCACACTGATGTTCCTCATCACTCACAGTTTAACCTGCTTGTTATTCTGGTTAACTGACGTAAAACATGGACACTGGGGTGAAACCGAAGGTCTCACTCCTCAAAGTGACCCATCGAGTTGGTACGTTGTTGGTCTGTATTACATCAACACTGTCTTCACTTCCACAGGACTGGGTGATTTATTTTCGGTTTCAAAGGATGAACATATAATCGCAATATTCACAATGATGTGTGGTTTTACTTTAATCACGGGCGTCTTCTTAGGTGCTGTAACCGACGTGCTTGTTCAAGCGTATAGGGGACATTCAATATTCTGGAACAAGTTGAATCTCATAAAGTTAGATCTGTCTACTGGCAACGAACCATTCAGCACTATTATGATAGAACGAGTAATGACTTTCTACAAAAGGTTTTGGGTAGAACAAGGGGCAATTAAGGAATCATCTATCTTGGCAACACTACCTTATCAAATGAGAGGTGAGGTATACGTCGACATGTATTGGAACGCCATGCAGGGATGTCACATTTTCAGAGATTTGGACATTTCATACAAACGAGAAATAGCAAAATATATGCAGTCTGAATGTTTCTTGGAAGGAGATGTTATTCTAAGCCAAGGTGCGTTGAAATGCATGATGATATATGTTGTGCAAGGCGTGATACAGATACTGTCGCGAGAAGACTCTGAGAGTCCGCTGATCGCCCTGTCCGCGGGTTCCTGTCTCGGGGAGGCCAGCCTTCTCCTCAGCTACCCGAGCGCTGTGGAGATCAACGCCGCGACTTATTGCGAGCTGCAAATGCTAGACAAGAAGAAACTAATGGAGCTCATTCGAGAACACCCACATTTAGGACGGGAGATTTACCAGGCTCACTCTAGACAAGTAGACCGAGCATTGCAAGGTATCCGTGATAAGCACACTAAATTAGAGATTGAAAGATCTAGACCCACCGTTGGCCTACCTAAGAGAGCATTGAAAGAGTTGAAGATAGCGCTGCGCAACCGTGATGAAATAGAAAGCCGAACACCACCTTTTAATTGGATGAGTGAGACGGAAAGAAAAGATTTAAAGTCAGACGAAGCAAAGTTAGCACTCATTCCTGTACCGAATACAATAGCAGACAGTACTCTGGACCGGTATCGCTTGAGTAGATCGGTGAAACTCAGTGAAACCGAGGACGTGTGCCTCAGAACGAGTTGGCCCTGGGTGTTTAATCCAAATAGCAACATAATTGACATCTGGAACTGGATCATTGTCGTCATTGTTTCTTTTGCGTGCTTTTTTATACCCTACTACGTTGGTTTCGACAGGAAACGCATCGATTCTGTGACATCTATCTTCATAATCATCGACACTTTTTACTGGTTAGATATATATATGCACTTTACAACTGCACTGTGTCTTAATGGAGAGTTTGTGATACCACTATTTAAAATTGCATCATACAAGTTGCAGAAACCAAGGAATATTATTGATATAATTGCAGCTCTGCCAATAGAACAAGCAGCTTCAAGCATATTTAATTTCAACGATCCTCATAAATATAACGTATTCAGACTGAATCGAGTCTTAAAAGTATACAGAGTGTTGTTGATGTTCGACAGACTACAGAATGGTCGATTGTGGGATAACACTGTTGTGAGAGTATTGAAGTACATTGTATTCCTTCTGCTGGGAGCTTTCTGGATGGGGGCCGTGTTCTACATGATAGCCTGCTTCGCCGACGACACTTGTGCCGGCAGCTGGGTGGAGAGGTTGGAGTCTCGAGACCACATGGCACTCCGGTCGTTTTATTTCGGCGTTGTAATCATCTCTGGAACTGGGTTCGGGGATATTGCACCGCATACTAGGGAGGAAATGCTGTTCACAATCGGTTTCTACATCGTCGGATGTTTGCAGTTCACCTACTTAATTGCAGACTTTTCAAGCATGCTCATTCTTAAAGAAATGCCTAGAATTGATTTCAGTCAGCGGGTGTTTGCAATAAAACGGTTCATGGAAGTAAACATAAGTGATACTTCTATCCGAGATCGCGTCAATAACTTTCTTCTACTGCAGTGGCACCACAGACGAGGTTATTCTATAATGAACGACAAGCCTCTCTTCTGGGACACGCCCGAGATAATGAGAAATTGGATCGTTATCTGGAGAAGAAAGCGAATTTTCCTTGGTATGGATCTTTTCAAGGGATCGGATATGAAACTGATTGAAACACTTTGCTCCGTTGCCGAGTCGTACGCCCTTCCTCCGAACGAAATCATAACTTTCGCAGGTGAGGTATGTCGTGAGTTCTACATTGTCGAGGAGGGCTTCTGTGAAAGCTCTTCAAATCTGTATAATGAGGTGAGTGTTTTCGGACCCTACACCAGTTTCAGCGAGTCAGAGATGGTGTTTGGGATTCCTGGCTTCCACAATGTGAGAACTCTCACTCACTGCAAGCTGTTGCGCGTATCACAACGTAATTTCAAATTACTTCTCAACCAGTTTCCAGAATTCAAGGAAACACTGTTGAAAGTAAAGTCTGAAACCGTGCTAGATGAGAGAACCATCCCCTCTGTTAAACACCTACGAAGCGCTCCAGACGACGACAAGATGAGCCAAGCTAGTTCCAAAACACCGTCATGGATAACCCACCGAGTCAGCACAAAGCAGCATCCCAACTTGGATTATGACATGCCGTTTAAACAAATCAATATATATGGATTCATGAAACATATTCTGTTGAGAAGGACTATTTTCCCTGGTGGGAAATTCCTGATTTGTTGGGAAGTTTTCAGGTCGATTTTTAGTTTAATGTCAGCTTTGTTATTTCCACCACTAGCCCAAATGCGAACCGGGTACCAAAATCTCCGATATGTTGCACTAGCTCTTGACTGTACGGCGTACGTTGATCTATATGTTCGAATGCATGTTTGCTATTATAGCAAAGAAGGCCTCTTAGTAAGCCACCCTTGGTACACCTGCAAACACTATATCACTCATGGGTTTGCTCTCGACTTATTTGCGTGCTTTCCCCTTGAGCTGTTGCTAGGGTCGGACGGAAGCAACATTTATGAATCGAATAAGATAGTGGCACAAAACTTTTTGCGACTGAACCGAGTCTTACAAATCCGCCGTGTTTCATCTTTAGCGTCTTACTGGCAGCAGGACATTCTCAACCAATACAAATCTGTGGTATTATTCGAGTTTATACCACTTACCCTTGCGCTGACAAACGTTCTAACGTGTATCTACATTTGGCTTCATAGTACATATTCGCAAGACAAAAATTCTCCCCCTTTAACTCCTGGCCCTAGGACATGGCTTGCCAAGATTGCCGATGGAAATAGTCCAATCTCAGTGGATTTATCATATCCATTAAATTACTACATAATAGTTTGTTACTGGATAACAAGTGTAATGTTTACTATCGGTTTTGGGGACATAGTCCCGGTTAGTAATTCTGAAATATGGTACGTCATAGCTGTCATATTACTAGGCTACATTGTATTCACTTATGTGACAGTTCGTGTAGCCAGTTCACACGCAAATTACAACAGCAATCTAACACTTTACCAAGAACATATGAAGGAGTTGATTACTTTCTGCAATCGTGAAAAAATTACACGATATTTAAAGAGAGAAATAATTGAACATTTTGAAAATGTTTGGCAGAAAACACGTGGTCTGAGACCCTACCAAATGTTTGAAAAGTTTCATATTCAGTTGAAAGAAGATGCTGCAATGCATCTCTATGAACACACTCTCACATCCAACCCACTGTTCCAAGGTGCCGAGAAATCATTCTACCGTCGTTTGGTTGTGCTGGTGCGAGAACGGTACTTCGTCTCTGGGGCGGAAGTGATAACACTGCACGACTTTGTCACCCACGTTCACTTTGTTCACCACGGGGAACTAAACGCATTCGACCTGATCGGTGAAAAGAGGGCAACACTTAGAAAGGGTAATGTTTTTGGTAACCTGGAGCGGCACAAGGGAATTCGTTTGACAATGCCAATTGTAGCTTCTACAAATGTACTCCTCCTGGTCATAAAGTCAGAATTGTTTTTTAGACTGGTCGACGACTATCCCAACATCGCAGCAAGATTCAAAGGCAAAGAGTCAGAAGAGCTCATGTTCGACAACCGCGAGACGGAACCAAATCTGACGCCAGTCTCAGCCAGCATTATAAGCAAAATGATCCTCAAGTCAACCTTCTTACGATATATCAATGCAGTATCTCCTGTTGCATACATGATATTAGTGTGTGTTTCATACCTCAGTTGTTTGTTGATTGGATATCATATAGCATTCGAGTCGGAACACACATCATTGTGGGTTATAGTGACTTCTTATACTCTGGACGCACTTCTGCTTTTGCGGTTTGTCTTTGGGTTCTTAGCACCGTACAAAAACGACATGGGCGATGTTATTGATGACCCTAGTCTGATCAGGAAATTCTACATGAAAGATAAATTTGGCTTTTGGTTGGATGTCGCATCTAGTTTCCCTCTAGATCTGTTTGTTTTTGTTGCCCACAGAAAAGACTGGTATTTCACATTGGCTTGTATACGATTAACGCATCTCATCCGTCTTCTCCACATTGTGAAATTCTTCAACATAAGATTCGAGCGGCTTGATGTCAACGTTCTGCTGTACAAGACGACAAACCTCGCCATGTGGTTCGTTTTGTATTTTCACTTTTCAACCTGTGTATTCTACATACTCTCGTGCCCTAGGCAGGTGTGCACTCCCGGTTCGTGGGCAGATACATTCAAGGACATATGTTACGAGAGCTACTACACGTGCTCACTCTACCTTTCCGTCGAGATCTTCACGACAGCTGGTGTGGGGAACATTGTTGCTAGGCAACCATCGGGGATGCTTTTCTGCATTTTCGCAAGTACAGTACACAAGTTTGTCATTGCTATATTCATAGGAAGCATGTCTGCAATTGTAGCCAACTATTCGTACACCCTAGTAAATTACGATTTCGAGACAAAAAATTTAAAATATTATTTAGAAAATAATCCTATATGTGGACCTCTTGTAAACAAGGTATTAAAGTACGTCCAAATGATGTGGATGGGGGAAAACGGTCGACAGATACCCGTGTTTCTGGCCCAAACACCTTCATATTTAATAGCACGTTTTAATACGGAGGTGTATGGCAAACATCTTTACGAAAACTATATATTCTCCGCTTGTGACAGCGACTTCTTGAGACAGCTAACGGTATACTTGCGGCGATACACTTTCTACCCGGGGAACTTCGTAGCCCAGCAGGGAGATATGGACAACTCACTGTACTTCGTGCATGAAGGGGAGGTGGAGGTGATTGCGGTCGGCGAAAACTCGATGGAGCTAGTCAACGTGTTGATTCCCGGTGACACCTTCGGCCTACGTCAGGGACTGGACACGAACATCCCTCACGACTACACCTACCGAGCGAGCGCCGTCACAGTCGTACTCACTCTCAACTACAAGCAGTGGGAACATCTCCTAAGTTACTTCCCGGGCACACGCAAGGACATCCTCTCCAGGGTAGACTTGGTCGTCAGTCCGGTCGTGTACACGTATTAATAATGTACTATTATTACCTAACGATGTACTTACTCATTTTGTGTACACACCTAAAAACGTTTTTGTGTGTTTATTTGTTGAAGATTGTTGACACAAATATTTATATTCTGTAAATCATAATTGTGAGAGTATAATTGAGAAATTTAATTTAAGTGTCGAAAATTTGTGTGTAAATATTATTGTGTTTAACTTGAAAATAAAGATTTCTTAATTCCTTGTTAGTATCGTATTTTTTTGCATTATAAATAAAACGTACTTGTGTTGTGGTAATTTAAGAACAATAAAAATATCATATTGAATAATGATAATATGTTGTTCCTTCACTCACTGCATACAAAACTTGTTGGCATATTACTTCAATCAATTTTTTTGTCGATTATTTTGTATCCATATGTGGCAATTTTATCTGTACACGAGAGTTTTACAAGTTATTTTTCTCTATAATTAATTGACAAACAATTAATTAAAAGTATACTAAATAACATTCATTTCTCGATTTGGTAAATCGGAAAACACTCCATTAGGTGTGATTTTGAAATTAAATTAAATTATAAACATTTTAAAATTGAAATTGTTTTTAAAAAATTGAATTTTCAAGAGGTTTTTACTTACCTATCGGATGTGGCTATCAACGTTCTAATTTTACGAGGACGTTTTATGTATATAAATTCACTTTGCCCCGTGAATACATGTTGCATCTTTGCAAATCTTGCCGAAAGTTGAACAGAGTAGAAGTTTGCAGGTATTGTAACAAAAAAATTTTTTTTTTCGTATTTAAATTTTTGTTTATTAAGCTCTCAACGCTGATCGTATTTTCTATTCTCTCAAGATTCGTATGCTTGTTATATTGTTTTAATTTATTTCTCTAAATTAAATTGAATATAAAATACGTTTTATTGTAAACATATTTCCTCATTGTTTCGGTACTCAACTAAAAGGTTTTTCGAGTTTAATTAGCACGAACAGTGAATGATTGATTGGATATTGCTTAACGTCTCATATTAATGCACTTTCGCTATTCGAGACGATGAGTGGTGATAAGATAAGGATGAAGTATGAACAGAAGAGAGGAGGGGAAACCCGGTCCCGGCAAGTAGCCTACTCCTTTTGAAAAGTACCAAGAAGACCAACGGCTTAACGTCCCACCCGAAAGGACGGTGTAACCTTGACCGTCATATAGTTTCCTCCACTAACTCGAACTGCCGAGCAGACGTCGAGGAGAACGAAGCCGTTACACTAGCTCTCGAACCCTCCATCTGCTCTAACCAGCGGTTTACGTGAGTTTCAGGGCAGAGCGGTCGACCACTCTACCCCTGACCACGCCCGAGTGAGCTTTACTTCGGTGTTCGAGTGGGAACCGTTTAAACTATCTCGGCTAAACCGCTGGCTAACAGTGATTGATGTCTGCTGTTAAGTCCGAATTAAGAGAGAAGTTTATAAGATATACAATTACGCTGACAAAACCGAACTATTATTTGAACAGCAAACAAACTATGCAAAAGTCTGATTACTCAAACTTTGAGAAAAACTTTCTCAAGATGCTGTTGCTAGATGCAAATTAATTCTTGCTGTATTTGATTTGTTGCTCTAGTAATCACATTTTACAGTAGTTACCCATGGTAATTGCATAAGAATTTCTCAATGTCTTTACCAAGCTGCTGTTGATTGTGCGTATTTGTGTCTAACAACTACAAAGCTGATATTATAGCACCGCTTCAAAGTTTGCTTTTCTCACAATATTGTCTCTGAGCTACAAGCTATCTTATTTTGTTCATAATATCAAACTTTGTTTTGCACTTAAACTCACCACAATCAAGAGTTTGGTGTTTGGTTTGTGTTAACAACTTATTTTAAAATGTGCGAACCACTTACACTTCAAAATGTTAGTTTTATAAAACATAAAACTTATCAGTACTTTAATTGAAAACTAAAAGTATTGTTTGAATTTGCTTTTGTTAAATTCTCAGCACATTTTCGTTGTTAGCTTGGAATAAATTTATATTTTGGAGTTTAAGTATAAAAAAAAGTTATCTAAATAAATTATCATTATAACTTATCAGCACAGATCTAATAAATTACAACAATGCTTTACAACGCAAACAAATATTATCATTTTAAAATGTGTTTCATTACTGTTTATTATTATATGTTCATTGTGCGTGATCTACCTTTTTTTTATCATTTTCTTTTAAAATCAGATTTTATAACTGAAAATGATAGAGGTTAATTAAATAGGTAAATCAAAATGTGATAACGCATTCCACCCAGTATTAAAGTTACCCAAAGAAGTTAGAATGCAAGTTATAACTTCGCCTCGTTCTCCGGACAATCAGTGAAGTATAGGCTGGTGTGGTCAGCCACAATACCGAGTGCAAAGCCACCCTATTAGCATCCCTCGCTCTGAGCCGGGAACAAGGGGTCGCCTGTTCCTCCAGGACTCATTAGCCCACACTATCCCTGCTGCGTCCTGGATATCAGACAAGGATGACTGAGGTAACCAAGGGAAATAGTGGCCTAGGACTTATAACCTACATCTTTAATTACGAATCGCAGTTTATAAAGAAGATCAACCTTCTATTGAGTGTAGTAAATGCATTCATATTATACGTGTATTTACTTTCATCGATAATGTCAACTGGGTTATTTAAGAAAGTAACCAAAAGATTATCTTATTCTCAGATTGAAGTTTAGTGAAACTGAAACTCCGGAAAATATCTGTGTTCATTTTATCAAAGAACTATACAAATTTATAGACCCTATTCGAAACGCAGGCTCGTTGGTTACAGTTGAGAGTTCCTGCTTCCGATGCAGAAGGTCCAGGGTTCGAACCCGATACAGACAAGAGTTTTTAGCTTTTGATGTGGACGTTAGTCCATCCATTCTTTGCTTTGGAATGTGTAAACGGTCACTTTACGCCAATTTCAGATATCATAAAAGATTTACGGTGGTTAACAGTTGTAGAAAGGATTCATATACATGATTAAAATTATCATTTGCCAAGTTATTTAGAAGAAAAATTAAAGAGTGTGGAGGAAATTCATGGAAGAGAGACCAGATAAACTGCTAAAAATGAGCTATGTAAGAGTAGGTTTTTCAAAAAATATCAAAGATCAGTTTTTTTTGCAGGAATTAGAGAATACGACAAATTGCCAACATATGTAATGGGGTCAAGACAAGAGTTTTCTAATTAAAATGTCGAGAATAGATTATAAAAATACTGACTAAAATTGTTATTATGATGTGTGTCTATGAAAAAAAAAAATTGAAAATTATTATGTGACAATAATAATTGTATAGTAAATAAAGTAAATGGATACAGAATACTTTGGAGCCGTCCTAGCAACGAAGCACATAATACATTCTAGGATTGTTGACCAACTGGTTTGATCGGTGTTCCCAATCTAAAATACCGGTCTCTGGTTGGATATTGTTCGCTCATCAATGACGTCAGCACCGACAGGATGGTTAGTTCCGCTTTTTAACCCGCCACTGAATGAAACTTGGTTATGTGACTGAGTAAAGGTAGACAATTTATACGATTTTCCAAATGTATTTTTAATTATGAAATCATTGATTTATAATACATTTATTTTCTAAACACCTGTCGCACGGCGTGGTCATATCTTCATGTTGAGCGAGTGCAGCATCATGAATAATTCACATTGGCCGTGTTACACAGAGTGTCCGTAAATCAATACGTTTTGTACCAGACACGCACTGAAACGTACGAAAATAAATTATGATGGGAGTTAGACTTTTTCCATTCTATTTTTGTCTAAATATTGGCTACGAAGGAACATTTTATTCAGTGAATTGTGTTATGAGAATTGATTGCAGTTCTGTACGTTTCAAGGCTATGTTTAAAAGGGATGGGATTCTAGGTTGAATATCATTTTATATGGGCCATTACGAACCGCCTTTCTTATACCGAGTTTGAGGCTATTTACATCTGTACGTCTGTCTACTCCAATCATCGTGTTATAAATCCATGGATTGGATGGCTTCAAAGGGAACTTATTTGTCAGTATTTTTTATGTGTTCAAATGTAGGAAATTTCCACAGTTTTATGATTCATCCTCTTTAAACTATACTTTAATGTGTTATTTTGCTTTTATTTATTTAGTTAGTTTTATTTCTTGGCAGAAAATGTATTCACTTAATCTTTATTTATCACATTTAATCTCTCTTAAATCAGGGTCTATCTCATTGCTGTTTAAGCATACACTTTCATCATACGTAATACTTTCATTGTTGAATTAGTTCATAAAGCTGGTTCAACAATATGAACACACGGGTTCAAAGTATTGGTCGACTTGGATTTTTAAACTTCTGAATGGTATCAGATATCAAATTGAAAATATTCGAGGGAGAAATGCCAAGGGTGCATGTCTTCATGTGTATAACTAGGTATATTGGAGTAAGGACATTTGTGAAGAGATGTCCGAGTGATGTTTAACAGGACTCTATTCCTCGAATCTCGGTAAAACCCTGAGTCTGAATTGCCGATCTCGACGGAATTTACCCGGGATCTCAACGCTTGAGCCAACACTGTCGGTAGTTTTAAATATTAAATTATTATATTAAAATAAAAAATAAATATTATATATTTAAACATAATTTACAATTTAGATAGGCCCTCTATGTTCTCATACGTAAAAAAAGCAGTGTCCTCTGAAGCAGATGGTTGCCGTCTCTAAACTACTAGGTTATTCTAGGCGGGCCACCCGCCTCCAAACCACCCAACCAAACCGTATATAAGAAGCACAAACCCTTTGTAGATCTTGTTTCGCGTGTCGTCGGCTCATACCCTCGCGAAACGCAATCTTTAGATCAGATCTCAACGTAATTAACAATTCATTGTTGCACCCTTACTTTGTTGGTGGCGCGTCAACTTTTCACAGGGGCTTATCGTCTTTCATGCGTTCATATTATATCTCCTGCTTGAAATTTAGGTCATGTTTCGTATTCATGATTATATAACCAGGTTAATCACGACAGTTGAGCTATGTATGAATTTCAAAATCCGACCTAAATTAGGTAAGTTAATATTCGGGAATAGAGTCTCCACTTTCACTGCGGTAAACGCGTTAATCTTAAGTAAAATATATTAATTTATATATTAAACTTTGACGATCCGAGGTAACATTTATGTCATACATTTTAATGTGTTCATATTGATTACATCATGACACTGATAAAGTTATTTGTGTGATAGCTTAAGTCATTTTTCTCTATCAAGATAAGGTAAAATAACGTTTAACCAAAAATTTAAAGTTCAAAATGCAAATTCTAAAAGACATAGAATATAACTCATTGTTTAAATAAATCATAAACAAGGCATAACAATATGAAATTTAAAACGACGGTGTAGGGTGTTGAAGGTCAAAAATTCAAAATCTATGCGAGCAAAGTTTAGTTGAAGTTTCGGATGACTTATTGATTGATGATTCCGTGAAAGTTTTCTTCAGTTCTCGTTTTTCATGCTCTCTGTTTTGATCCCAGCCTGATTTACTTATTATCTAAAAAAGAGAATAAGAAAAGTTGAGTGTCAAATTTCCCAAAATCAAGGAAATAATTTTAATAGGTTCGCTTTAAAATGCTGAATTCGCACAAAAAATTCATTTGATAGATTTTACATAGATAACATTACAATTTTAATACACACCGAATATGTAATGAGTTTGTTAAGTGTTTAAGCAAAAATAAAATGAGAGAGATTAAAATGTAGTAAATTATATTCAAAGGCAATTTTTAATTAAATTTGACTAATATTCCATTTTAAATAAATAACGTTTAACTATTTAATTGGTTAAATAAACACTTACTTCACATCAGAAGCGTAGATGATCGCAGAACCAATCACTTGAACATGGATCGTATAAGTTATAACAAATTACTTGTACGAGAGAAACCAAAACAGGAGCTAATTGCTACTTAATCAAGAGGTTGTCGGCTATTACTAGTCCATCTGGTTGAAGAATACAAACATTAAATAATAGAATCGTTAAAATCATCTTCTAAATGGTGGAGGTGCCGGGTTTGTGGGAAGCCCTGCCCGTCCCCCATCCCCACAAACAACATTATGTATAATACATTGTCAACAAAAAGGGGATTTTTGCTACTGAATTTTAACCAACCATTTTGTATTACAAAGTATCTGATATCTTAATTCCTGTTTACACTACAAGTTTGACTAGTACCTAAATAGTACAGTCATCCTTACTACAGACTAAAACCATTAGGTAACCGTTCTCAATAAATTAAGTCCCAGATCGAAAGCTAAAAAAATAAAAAAATAGATCCGTATTTAAAGTCTACCCACTCAATCATATAACTGATTTTAAGTGGCGGACAGTAAATCACAGTGACCAAAAAAAAAAGGTTTAGGGTAAGATTATTGTCAAAAGTAGACTGTGCTAGCATTTGGAAGACTACTTTATAGAACACTATTATTACACTCTTTACCTAGTTAGTCTTTTGAATAAGAATATTTTAATTGTCCTTAGGGAAACAACCTACAAACAATTAATTAAATAACAACAACTAAAAGTAATCATGTTTTTCTTACCGTTAGGTATGAAAACACCCGCCAGTCATACAAAAAGGGAAAATCATTATTATTTGTTATTTATTCTTTATCCTTCATTCAACAAAGAAGGAAGTTAGAAGTATTTTGACAAGAAACGACGTCGACGTTGGCAAAAATTTTACTAAACACTTATCATCATCATCTCCATCAACATTTAAAATGTAAACATTCTACAATATTCACTTTAGAAAGCGTTCGCGACTGTGTATTCAAGTAACTAATGTACATATTATTATCTACGCTAGACGACGATGTTTCGTCGTCTCTGTGGGGGACACTTTCAAGTCTTGTCAGTTTTCTGAAGGTGTCACCTATAGAGTATAGTGGTAACGAAACGTTGATACATACTTTAGAGGATATAGGTTACATTATGTTTCAGAAAATTCCAGTTCGCTCTGCTGACTGACATTACAGTTGTTGGAAACTTTACACAGTTGTCGTAGAAGCAACACTTTTCTATAAATAAACGAGTTTGGAGTTAGTTAAAAAGTCCAAAATCTAATATTTACGTCTGATTTCCATTTAACATCGATATCTACGATTGTATACTTGCTCCAACGAAAGAATGCAGATGCATGGTAGTGGTGGGGGTAGAATGAATGCACGGTGAATGGAATGTCACCTTTGTGAATGAAAGAGAAATATATTTTACCAACGCAAGCAAAAATTATCTGCGCTAGATCAGAGTTCCTCCGTGTGCAAGATCCACGCTGAGCTAGCGTGAATAGAATTGACAAAGTTGTTATGTTGGGAAAACAATTTCTAGCCACCTGCATTCTTTCGTTGGGACCACTATAGGGTCGTCAATGTGTACTTGCTTGATAATTGTGAACAGTCTCTTATACATCGAATGTTGTATGGTCGAAGGAATAACTATTTGTAAAATAACATTTATAACTTTTATCCAATAAGAAATAATGAAGATAATATCAAGTAATACAAGAACATTTAAGATATAGAATGCCGTTGAGCAAAGCAGTCGAGATATTCAGCCCCCCCCCCTCTCCTACCGTAAACCCTTTCCCAAAAATACAAATTTTACATTTGGCAATGAAATAGTTGGCAAGCAATACACTTCAGTCAATGCAGAATAGTTTTCGTTTTCGTGTTATTGACACATTCGTGTCTGGTATACACGTAAACCCTCACAGAAAGCAAAACTTCAGAGTAAAACGTCGAACAGCCTTGCCACAACACAAACATACAACAATCATTCATGTCTCAAACATCGGTATGAAAATACGCGTCGTAAGAGTGATTGCGTATTTACGCGGCGTCAAAGTCGGAACAACGTCTAGGGTGTTTGGGTCAGCGTTTCTTGGTGAGTGGCTGCGGGGCACATTACTCTTGAACAGAAGGCGTCGTTTGTTCGGGATCGCGGGCATCAGCTTTCACCGGTTTCCGTTCGGGAATCAAGATCAAGGGATATTGGGTTTGGTTCGAGATTGCCTAGTGAATGTGTTCGCCGCTGTGTTGTTGATTAGGGAGTTAGCTAGAGGTGAATTGCTGGGTGTGAAGTTTGAATATTTTTGGTGACCAGTAAATAACAAACTGTGTCACCTCCGGGTCTAAGTAACACATTTACAATTTATTTCGAAACTTTAAAATAATTATTGTAAAAACAACATGAGGCCACGAAGAGAATTTGGTATTCTTCTGGCAACGTTGCTTGGTTTAAATTTGCATTTGGGAGAACGCAACAATTAATCTGGTGGAAACATAAATCTAAATTTGCGATTAATGCCAGTAAAGGTTCGGTTTGTTGTTTATTAATATGGTTACTTTGTGTAGTGTGTTTATTTTTCTTGGTGTGTGAAGTTGACATATGTTGTAAATTAAACTGCCTATGGCCCTATGTTATATAAACTATTGTATTTATTTCAAACTATTCTGGATAAATCTTTATATTATCTTTATCCAGTATTTGTGTGTTAATTTTATGTATATCTGTTTTTAAATGTAATATTGGCAAGGATAAACAATCAATTAAATAAACATTTCACGAGTTAACGTAAATACACGGCCCTACATTTTGTAAATTCCTAGAAAAGTAATCAAATTAAACATTTTTGGAGATAAAACTCCTCAAAATTTTAGGATAATACATTACAGAAAATTTATATTTTAAGACAGGTGCAATTTATAGAAGAAACGGTAATTCTAATTTTTAGAATGATAAAGGTGTTATATTATTTATTGGGTATGTGTTATACAATGTTTTGTTTTATTTCATTGAAAGCCAATTTTATCTGTTCTATCGTAGATAAAGTTATAGAAGATACAGTCGTATTATCAGTTAGCACCTATGGTAGGCTACATAGTGATAGTGATGCCTATTACCTGCGTAATCAATGATGGTTACTCGCCACAGTATGTGACTTCAAACCTGTCACGGGTAAAACCTACAACTTAAGATGCTAGGTAGATTATATAGCATAATAAATCGTCGCTCGTAAAAATTAATGTTTTTATAAATAAATGTAAAATGAAACCTATTTTTAGAGATTTTTTTACAAACCTTGTCTAAATAAAATAATCTGATCTTTTGAATTAATGAAGTCGCAAATTAAATCAAACTTTGTTTGCACTCACAAAAGCTTGGCGAAAGTTAAATCAATTAATTCCGTTATTACAAGTAGTTTTCTAGATTCCTGGAACTAGCTTTTCTTCTTATAACTTTGGAAACTAATTTAATAAAAGCCAAAACGAAAACTTTATAAGGAAAACTGTGAATATTATTTTAAGGTTGAAATAGCTAATTAGTGGTTTTCCCATTTTTAAAAGATGTAATTGCATTTTATTATGAAAACGTAATTGAAATTCTTAAATTAAGATTCCGGTTTGTTATTGTCAATAAAGTAGTTCATTTGTTAGAAGGTATTTATTTAAAGGACAAAATATGAGCGGACTAAATTGTATATCCACTAAATAAATTGTGTGTACAAGTAAAATACAGCAAAAATTAACGTTGACGTTTAATGAAATATTTAAAATCTACATTATGTATTTATTTTAACCAGTAGTAAAAAGAAGATCTTAAGCTCAATAATTAATTAGTTCAATTTACTAAAAACTAATCTGGTGTGTTATTGAGGTTGATTTATTACGTAACTTGGTGCCGGCTTTTACTGCAAAGAAAGTGTAAACGAAATGATGACTTTTGAGATGAAGTTTTATGACCCATCATAAGACTGAAGATGATGATCAGTCAAAAAACACACTTTCAGTAAGCTACGACAATGATGGGTTTTAGTGAATGTTATATAATACGTTTATGATATATCGATACAACCAACTCATACTTTACATAAACTGTTTCCAATTTGACACCGAAAAATAAACTAGTCTTGTTCAAGATGGATGACCACTCAACCGAATCAATGTTGTTCGGTTGATTATTGTGTTGTTATGATATTCGAGAGAAAATGGGGGTGATAGATGAGGATGGAAGGCAGTTACAACAGTTAATGTCAACTGCGAGAGTCGAACCTACGCCACTCATAGGTATTCTTAGTCGAGGAAGGTGATTCGAGATTTGACTGAAAGTGAATTGGTTCGTTATTTATTTACTAGGAAAACGCTTATGTCCCGCCGCGTTGTTGATGAGCGTAATTGGTGCATTGAGTTGTTAAGTGTTATACGGATTTTCAGTTGTACTGTGACAAAATCATTACTAAGTTGAGAATTTTTTTTAAAATTAATTTAAATTAAATAAAAAATAAAATTTAATTTTTAATTTGTTTAATTAATCGTAATTTTAAAAAAGAAAAAAATTGTAAAATTTCGATTTTCATAAGAAATAATTTTTTGATTGCGCTCAAATTTCACACGAATATATAAATATATAAAATTAAGGTTCTGTGAAAAAATCATTACGATCGGATAAAGCATGTAGGTGCTATAAGCCAAGGAAATTTAAAAAATAAAAAAAGTCGTAAAATTGCGATTTTTTTAAGAAATTTATCTTTCGAAAACGCTCAAAATTCACACAAATATATAAATTCATAAAATTAAGGTTGTGTGAAAAAATTATTACAATCGGTCAAAGCATGTAGGTGGTATAAATCGAAGAATTTTGTTAAAAATCGAAAAAAATCGTAAAATTGCGATTTTCATGAGAAATAATTTTCCGATTGCGCTCAAAAACGTGGCAGTTCTAAGTTCAGAGATTTCGAAGGCCTCCATAAAATTTCATCGCAATCTCGGAGTATCAGTTTAGCCGGAATTGTGCGGACAAACAGACAACAAAAAAAACATTCCGTAATTTTTCTCCAGTGTAGTAGAATGGAATCTTCGCTTCGCTCGCTACGCTCATCCAAAAAAGTTACCCACCCTATTGTAAAGAAACATAACATTCAAAATATAGTTTCAGTATCACAAAAACAAGAGACTAAAAGCACAAACAAATATTTAGTTTTTTGGTTAAAAAAGTAAGCCTTCTTAGATCTGGTTACAGAGAGATTGATTGGTTGATTGAAGTTGTTGGATGAGCGAAGCGAAGACTTCAATTTCACTGACCCCCCACAAAATTAGCTCGGGTGGTTTTTTGTCTTTTTTTCTGTCTGTTTATTCGCGCTCTACCGGGCAAACGGCATATGCGATCTTTATGAAAATTAGAGGGGACTTTCGAAATCTCTGAACTTAGACCTGCCACGTTTTTTAGTGCAATCGAAGAAATATTTCTTATAAAATATCGTACATTTACGATTTTAAAGATTTTTAGTGTGATATTTTCGTGACATTTGGGCCGATTCTGACTAAACGGTTGGGGCTACAACGTTCATATTTTACATGGACATTAAGGTTATTGTGGTGTATTGACTTTTGAAAGAAAAAGTTAAAAATGTTAGCCAGAATCTATAGAATAAAGGTTTTAATATGAGTATTTTGAGATATAGGGCCCAAATATTAACAATTAACAATAGAAACTTGACAACAATCACCAATCAATGCGTTCAAAAAGCACTTGCAAAAGTAAAGAGATCCCACGCAAACTAAAAACTTACATAAAAGCTCATCCATCAACTCGACTAAAAAAGCGTTGGTGAAGCGTCCTAGTATTTCCTAACGTGTAAGGCCATGGGGCTTTGTCTTACATTTAACCAGAGAGAGTGTGTTAAGTACAGTTGAAGTTTGACACATAATTGGCAAGTTTTTGCGTTCGTCAGGTTGTCACTTTTAAACAGTTGTGTCAAGTTTGTTCTAGCTTAAATTCTTCACCTAGG
This sequence comes from Sweltsa coloradensis, assembly GCA_024449915.1. Taxonomy (NCBI): domain Eukaryota; kingdom Metazoa; phylum Arthropoda; class Insecta; order Plecoptera; family Chloroperlidae; genus Sweltsa; species Sweltsa coloradensis. The sequence continues at coordinate 1,300,558 of JAMZAV010000224.1, forward strand.
TTCATCAATAGAAAAGAAAAATACAAGAATATACGTTCACAGATATTACTAAAGGGTGATGCAACGATTGAACCCATAAGTAGTGCAAGACTTTACTAGGTTTCTAAAATATTAAAGTGTTTGATTCATTACTTTAAGATATAGTCATTACGGTGTACCTGAATACGAATATTTTTTTTGTTAAGTATCCGAAGAGACAATATGGATGAAGCATAAGGCGTCTCCGATACACCTAACTTCATTGCTGGAAATCTTCAAGTTAGATGGGTTCGACCCTCCTAGGTTTGACCCCCGCTTACGTCATGGATTTCGGTTATTGTCCATCATCATAATCAACTCACATCGTTTGAAGCGGAAAATTTTAATGAAGACTACGGAAATTTACTTTAATTTTTTTCTCAAAATTAATCATTTGATAAAATTTATTTGTTAAAAAAAAATTGTTTTGGTCAAAGTTTTCAATATATTTGCTAAATTTTGGAATAGTTGTACATTTAAAATTAGCGGTGACAAATTTTTGGAGTCAATTTTTTTTAAATCCGATTTTTTTTTCATTCGGTTACATTTTTTTTTTCAATTTTGTCTCAACTCTATCTCTAGTTATGAACTAACCAAAGTTCCGGTACATTTAAAAAACGGTCCGTTTTTATAATTTTTTATACTTTCACTCCCTCTTTCACTAAAACAACTCTAATCAGCTGGCTTCCAGGTTCCTGTCGTCTCGAAGGCATTGCAACCGTCAGACTGATAAGGTGATATCACATCACACAGTGTGCGCGGCGCATGCAGGCCAGAGCGCTAGCCGACGCGACGCGCGGCGCTCAGTTGCCGCCCGTCTCTCATAGCGCCACGACGCTAGTGAACGCGACGCGACGCCACCACGTACGTGTGGATAGTTTTCTTCTCGACACTGCAGGTAAGTGCGATCAGTTTGAAAGTGACATATCGAAATTAGGTTACGAGGTTACATCGTCCGGTCAGTATGACCTAATTTTTAAAAAGTTTGAAAGTTCGAAAAACTTTATTTTTTATGAAAATAAAATTTTAATTTTCAAACTAGATTGTTTAAAAGGTTGGAAAAAAGTTTTTGAGTTTAAAATGTTTTAAAAATAAATCATACCCAACTCAAATTTTAGTTTGCGAAGTTAAAAATATTGAAAAGTATCTAGGAAATTGAAGTGTTATCATTGTTCACAAACTATGCTTCCGTCTTATCAAATTTCGTGATGTTTTTTCTGTTAAAGATGATTAAAATTATTTAAATACATGAAATAAAAATGAAATTGTTAGTATTCAACAAATCAAAAATACATTTTATTTTACGATTTTTAAAAAGAATACACATTTTTATCTTCGAGATACCACATTTTTTTATATAAAATAAAATAAAATTACAATGTGGACTTTGACAATCTTGACTTTGGAACCTTCAAAATGCGATCCTTCAAAATGTTAAGCTGATTACTTTCGACTTTCTTATATACTTTGAAGGAACATACTTTTCAAGTTTAATTCCTCGTTGATCTAGGCCCTACTTAAAATCATCTTCTGTGTACACTTATTGAAACATGTTTCAATTGATTGTACTACAACGTTCTAATCTACTGAGTGAATGATAATATGAGCGTTTAGTTTTTTTAAACTGATAAAATGCGATATAAAGATGATATAAAAATGAACAAATTCCTCGAAATATTCAATTTAAACACGATTCTGGACAAAATCTATGACACGAAGCTGTCGAAGACTTTTGTTCGTTTATTGTTTCTACATGATCCGATCATATTCCTTGTAAATTTCTCTCACAAATCAGATATAGCGAAAGTTGAAACAAATAAAATAACATTCACACTTGAAGAAGTGACGAGGGACGTCCTTGGGCTGCTAATAAAGTCAACACTCGCCTCAGACAAGACAGCGTTTATCTCTGTTGATAATTTCCACCTCGATAACGTAAACGATCAGCAGGGTTTACGTTCACCAAGCGCTTGAGAATTACGAGTACACTTCTTCTCGCGGAGAGAGAAAAACCGAACTGAATTCCTCTCGGCTAAATTTAATCCACTCTAGCAAAGTTTTCTTATCTTAGACGGGCGTTTAAATAATCAAAATCGACGTTTAAGGTTTTCCAAATATTAACGAGAATTTAATCGATATTTACCCTTAATCAGGATGTTTTATTAAATGCCCTCAGTTAGTGCCATCGCACAGAATTTCAACTTTATTTGAAATACGTAATAAAGTTGCACATGCTAAATGCTGAACAATAGTTTCGTGTTTTGTTTATATTTATTCAAACGTCTATAGTTAATTAAGTAAATAAAGTTTGTCGCAGACAAAGGAAACGTCAGTTTTCTTATACATAATGAATAGCTTCTAAAATATTAAATATTTCCTATTATTGAATAGTACGTTAGCGGGTGTAGAACTTCCAAACTTAAAAAAATCAAAACTTATGAATATAATAATTAGACGGAGGTTATGGGTTCGATTCCCAGTTGAGGCAAACATTTGCGACAGTTTCATTGCATCAATAACTATGTCCTTAAAGCAGGATAATACTAAAAAATCATGTAAATATAATTTTATTGTGAAATATTATCACTCAGCCGTCCGCAGTGGATCTCGCGGTAGGGTACGACGAAGTTAGAAGCTCATGAATGGAAAGGGAGGTGCATGGGTGTTTTGGGCTCGGCTTTCTACCAGACTAGCACCATTGAGTATAGAACGGTAGAAAAATAATTACTTGCAGTAAAGCTCATTTCTATTAATCTCAAACGATTTTGTGAAGTGTTAGGAAATATATATTAATTTCTAGCATTGCAGTTATAGCAGAGTTTATTTGTATTAAAACCAAAAAAAACTCTTGATTTAATAAATAATAAACAACTTTTCGGTCAAAGGAAACTTCTGCAAAAAACAAAAAATATTATTTGACACTTCAATCAAAATAGACAATTGTCTTAAAGTGTTACAATAGTAAACGCCACTCTTGTATATTTGTAGCAACGTAAAAACAATTGTATTCACTTGGAGTCTGTCTGATCCCTAGGGTAATTGAATCTAGTATCTACAACGGACCTGAATATTCAGTACTCAATATTAATCCATGAACCCCGGCCGCAATAAACTCACGCGAACAAAACTTAGTAACTCATCGACGTGGCTCAGCTGTAGCATGCTGGACTCTTGTTCGTGAGGTCACGGGTTCGATTCCCACTAGTTGACTTATTTTCCGGGTTTCCTCGGCCAAGAGGCGAATTCCAAAAGAAACATTTAATGTATATATTTATTTAAAGTTAACTATGACATCTTACAATATATTTAACTTTTTTTATAAAGCGCGCATATATCTTCTGAAATCGAAACAAATGCTTATTGGATGAGCGAAGCGAAGACTTCAATTTCACTGACCACCCTGAAAATTTAGCTCGGGTGTTTTTTTTCTGTTTTTTTTATCTGTTTTTTTCTGTGTGTTATCTATTGATTTTTTGTTGTTCGCGTTACCGGGCGCATACCGGCATAATGAGCATAATGGAGGCTCGAATGTAAACTTGAAGACCTCCCGATTTTCTAAACATAAGAATTTTTTTGATATCGATTTTCAAAAACTTTTTTACAAAACGTTTAAATGCGTCGTGAATTGCACATTGAAGGTAAAAGACTGAGGTCTACACGTCATTTCACTTACTTAAATATTGCCTATTTTATAAGAACGTGGACACAAAGGAATATCCAATTCGATGAATAATGCGGTTTACACATCATGTTTGTCTAATTGAAAACTTTTAAAAGCTTCGGAAGCGCCTATAACCGGGTAACTTGATGTTAAAATACCAGTTTCCTAATTTAATACTAAAGGTCAGCTCAATTATGATCGACTCGGACCCCAATGTTTAGTTGATTTGTGGATATCTTCGTGGTGTAAGTTTTTGTGTTCGTTGGATGAACTCTTTCGCTTCAGGAACTGACATTTTGCACGGTTGATGTGTTGTCTTAGACGAATTTAATTACTTGTAATGTTTGACAACGCTAAAATTATCGATTAGAATGAGTTTTTGGATTTTTATTTGCGTGTCCACTTTTTTTTAAAGTGCTTTGAACGGATTAACGTTGATTGTCTGTACAATTTCTATGTTATGTGAACCTTTATGGTCAAAGACCTTATTAAACTTCCGAAATATCTGGCTCTAAACTTTTCCAACTTATTTTCAAAATCTAAAGTAACTTTCATGACGAAATATTTTCAGCCCAACACATTGGTCAGCAAGGCCAATGTAGAAATATCGCTCCCTCAAATTAATAATCGTCAAGTCATGTCATAGCATTTCCATGTATCAAAAACGCAACAAGAAAGATCAAAGCCCCCAATTTTCATCAAAGTGCGAACAAAGAGACAGTAAAACAAAACAAACAAAGAAAACAAAAAACACCCGAGCTAAATTTTTTAGATCAGTGCAATTGAAGTCTTCGCTTTGCTCATCCAACTATTTTGTAAGTTTTGTCAGACATAGAGCTATCGCTCATACGGGAACCGAACCTGTGACCATCTCCGTTTCAACAGAAACATTATTCACTGAGACCGGATTTTATTTTATTTTTCTCTCTGATTCTATGACTTTGATTCGGGAGGTCCTGGGTTCAAATCTCGTCGAGACCGGCAATCCTGATTAATGGTTTTTTCCTGAGGGTTTCCTCGGACATCCCTTCACAAATTGTCTTATCATCAATATACCTAGTAAGAAACATGAAAATTGGGCTTTTCTTGCACCCTGGGCAGGTTTCCCACGGACAATTTGTACATTTATTCATCACAATCCATGGATATAAACATGGTACACAAATTGTGTGCCATGTATAGGATCTTAACTACAAACACAAAATACACGAGTGATAAACAAAATATAAATTTGAATACAAATACATAAAAATTAATTTTTATTAAAGTGTACATTACATAACTCAAGTCGAGGGTGTAAAAACTCACCAGGGGAAAAAAGGATTTCTCCAGTAGGTACTTATTGAGGTCAAACTTAATGATTTTGAATTTTGTTTTCAATAAACAAGTTCAAAACTTGTGTAAGGAAGCACAGACAAAAAATATATTAAACCATTTATTGTTCGACTTAAATGTCATATTGTAAAAGTTGATGTGTTTAAAAAGATAACAATAGTTCCTGATTGTTCAAAAGAATTTAATTATCCTGTTTCTAGACCCGCTCCTGGAAATAGAGGACTCACTTTTAGAGCAGTACTATTTGTTTGATATTTTGAACTAACTCTTTTGACCAAACCGTAAAGGTCCTACTAAGCTTAAGTTCTACTCTCAGCTTTCAATATCTGGAAAAGAAGGGTAGTTCAGGCCATCTGTGATGTACGTAAATTAGGAAGGAAGACATGTAACTATGAACAAACTGAGAGAGAATTAGATCTAATTAGACCAATTAAATCAGATGAATGTTCTAATTATTTGTGAATTCAAACTTTGAGCCATTCTAACATGCCTTTAGAAAACATGTGATGATTACAAGCTACTTATAATAACAGCTAATAACGTTCATAATTAGCTATCTTTGTACATGTTTCAAAACTCTTGTTCATAACATAAACAGACAGAGGTTGACTAGTAACCAGAGTTCTTCAACATACAGAGTTGAACAGCGACTTGACGGGTATGTTGTAGTCTATCTCATGCTCTCTTTAATTTCTTTTTCTTTTTCTTTCTAATCAATTCCTTTGATAATGAATTGTTTTCGTGACACCAACTTTTAAAACATTAAAAACATACAAACATTTTAACGAAAAAAACAATAAAACGTCTCTACATTCAAGACACGAATTATTAATGTTAATATAAAACATTAGCACAAAAGCAATTACATTTTTATAATTCAAAGTTATAAATTACTATTGTAGCCTGAGTTCCTCATTTCCTTGAGTAGCTGATTCACAAATAATTCAAATGGATGACAGTGACAGCGTACATGGTCAACTTTAAATCGCTTACATATTGTAGACGCTATTTTGATATTAACCCGTGGTTTACCACCATTTGTAAAACATATTTAAATTCGTTTATTCAATTTCACAAAAAAAAACTAAAATAACAACAAACTTTGATGTAAACATACATTATATTTTTCTGACTGATGATATAGGAAAAATCTTATTAGCTTCGCAGACTTTGTCCAATATAAACATGACGTTTAAGAAAATCCGATTTTGCGCAAAACCAATAAACGTATGCAAAAAAAGAAAGAAATAATAATGCTGATGCAAATCGAATGCCAATCTTTTAAGCTGTTGTTTTAGCTTTCTAGAGCTAACAAACCAGCCCAAATACACGTTTCGATTCTAAATGGCGGGTACGATCGAAGTTTGGTCTCGGGTTCGAATCTTAGTCTGGGCAAGGATCTCGCTGCAGGTTTGCATCCCACTCGTCGTTTGGTAATGCGACTCATTTGCCAATACTAGGAAAACGCTAAAGTCCCGCCGCGTTGATGGATGAGCTTTTTAAAGTTTTTAGTTTGCGTGGGATATCTTTACTTTTGCAAGTGCTTTGTTTTGCTGCCTACGCATTGTAGGTGATTGTTGTCAAGTTTCTATTGTTTCTTGTCAATTGGTATTATTTACCGTAAAAAAACTTATATTAAAAGCTTTATTTCTATGGATTCTGGCTAGCTTTTTCAACTTTTTCTTTCAAAAGGTACTACATCACCATAACCTTAATGTCCATGTATAATATGAACGTTGTAGCCCCACCCGTTTGGTCAAAATTGGCCCAAATGGCACGAAAATATCGTACATAAATCAAAAAACTTATATTAAAAGCTTTATTTCTATAGATTCTGGCTAACTTTTTCAACTTTTTCTTTCAGAAAGCAATACATCACCGTTACCTTAATGTCCATGTGAAATATGAACGTTGTAGCCCCACCCGTTTGGTCAGAATTGGCCCAAATGGCACGAAAATATCGCACTAAAAATCGAAAAAAATCGTAAAAGTACGATATTCATGAGAAATATTTCTTCGATTGTACCCAAAAACGTAGCAAGTCTAAGTTCAGAGATTTCGAAGGTCCCCTTCAATTTTCATCAAGATCGGATATGCCGTTTGCCCGGTAGAGAGCGAACAAACAGACGAAAAAAACAAAAAAAAAACAAAAAAACAAAACAAAACAAAAACAACAAACAAAAAAACACCCAAGCTAAATTTTTTGGGGGGTCGGTGAAATTGAAGTCTTCGCTTCGCTCATCCAAATATATTAAATGTTTAATAATATAGTGAAGTTGATCTTCGCATTGAATAAGAATCTTGTAACAGTTTATGAGTTCGTAAAACCTCGTCAATAACTGAAAATAAATCTTTCATTGTTTGCGAGAGTCGTAATACTGACAGCAAACACTCAAAGAGGATTTATAAATTTGAATGGGAAAAAGTTGTTTAGCTTATATTTACCTTCATTCGGTTTGAAACGCGTAAGTCGTGGTTTTCATTCAAGGAGTTTTTCATTCTTTGAAGGAGTTAGTGGGGATAGTTCTACGATATTGGGCTACGTTCACGGTCCAGTGGCCAAAGAGTTTTGGAGGAGCTAGACCAGCTGGGTGAAACTTGGCATAGACAGTGTTTACACAGCATTTCCAATCACGCGAACCTAGACGATATCAAAAAAACCGCATTCGGTACAAACATTATTGAATTATTGTGATTTGTCTTGTTTTCGTCGCAAACGTGTTAAAACATAAATATAATCACACCTTCAGAGTATTCTTCGGATTTATTTTTAAGGAGAATCGTTTACTTGAGATGATTATATATTATAATTGTAATTTATACAAGGAGATCGTCAATACAATCGTGTTGTTTTAGGCCTTCACACAATGATGTAAAAGTGACTTCAGCGTAATGACACAAGAAAAGTGAATTGAAAAAACCTCCACTTAACTTTAAACACGATCGATTTAACTTAATCTTTAGTTTCTTCTTCAATTTTTTTTTGTAGAAAATCTACGTGAGATTCTCCGAAAGCGATGATCAACACACGATGTCACTGTCAGAAAAATCGAAATCAAATCTCTCATTTATACATGTGATTTTCTTTTGTGTGTGCGACATGTTATTGCATGTTTCTTGAGAATAAAATGACAAAATCTTCATTAATTTACGTAAGGTTCAAACTGTGACCAGTACATTTTCAAATTATCATAAAAACGTTTCTGCTAGTAGCCACTAACCTGATAATTATCATAAAATTGGATGCCCTCGAATTGAATTTCCACACATTTTTCCTGAGAGCTACTTTTGCGTTAAGAATAAAAAAAAGAAACTGTACAGTCAAGGAAAATGCAATACATGATAACAGCCCGGAAGCGCGGCTACCGTCTCATCTAACCAGCCAGCAGTGACGACTCTCTAGAGTCTAGTCGTTTATCTCTTTGCTTTGTAAGTTATTTGCCTCCAATCGTCCCATCATCGAAAGGTTTCTAAAGGTGTCACCATGTGTCACTAAGGTAAAGAAACTTGATGAATGGAAAGCTGGGTTATTGTGAACGCAACAAAGCGAGGTCACTGGCGTTTCACAATTTTCTACTGTGGCTATCAGAATCGTAAGGGTTTTGAAAAGTCAGAAATGTCATTTTTCTTTCGACTCCCACCACAAAGCTTTACCCACAGACTCATTACAAGTCAAGTTGTTATTTTATTATGTTGAATACATTGAATACAGTTGCGTTTTGCAGATTCACTTTTTTATTTAAAAAGAAGATTGAACATTAAAATGACATTAATTTTTTTATCGGATATTAATAATATTTGTCATAGGATTTGAAACAATCGTAAAATTTGAGATGTTATTCAAAATCTCTAATTACACCCGCGTCACTATATACTTCATCTTTCTAAATCTGTTTACCTTTATAATAACCACACATTAAACAATTTGTATACTTGGATTATTAAAGTAAGTTTTGTATTTGGGACAGGGTAGAATCTGAATACAAATTTATTTTTATTTGTAAACCCAGACTATAAGGTAGGAAAAAGTAATAGTGCTAATAAGATACGATTTGTGTGTATAAGCTTCAAATAAGATTTCAATTGCGTAAAAATACAAATGTGTAGAGAAATGAATGATAAGAAAACTTAACCCACATAAACAAATTAACATAACTAATTACACAATCACAATTGGTGGGTGTGGAAAGACGAAACACAGCTTTAGAAAGAAATCAACATTAAAATTGGTGAGAAGAGGGGAAAATAAGGCAAGTACTGGTGGAAAGACCTGAGGAAGAGAATGCATATGAGAATAACGAGACATTATGGGTGGAGCGTGAGTCATGTCTATATCCTACTTGAGACCCTGGGGACATCATTGTTGGAAATAGGTTCGGACTTTATTGTAATTTGTAAAGTTAATTTTGTTTTAGAGAAACGTACAGTACATTAAAAAACTGCATAAGGATGTTCTTTAGTTTTGTGATGGATTCTCTCTCCTACATTCATGTTGTATTGCTGGCTCGCGGCGAGAGGAATACTCTTTAAAGCCTGTAGTTCTTGAAAACAATAGTGGCGAGAACATCGATGTGAGTTTTACATAAGATAATAATGTATAAAGTAGAGCGTGTACATTAGCGTACCTGTGGTGATAACGGGAATTCAACAAAAGGAGTTTTGTTTTGTTAGCCGGGTTGGCGTGATTAGAAAAATGGAAAAGCGTTGCCAGAGCAACAATGTGGGTATCACAGCATTTACATAAAAAACAAATAACAGTAAAACGTAGATGCATTGGAATAGGTGAACATGAAAAGAGAAAAGATAATGTTAGCAAAAATCCCATTAAAAAGCACACATAGAAAAAATTAGTATCATATTATTGTGTGATCTTTCTCGTTCCGTACTATTCCATTTTTAATTGCGGTAAAAATAAATCAATTTCCAAATATTTCCAAAAACAATCAAATTTTTCAAACATAGTTGTTTTTTATGTTCCTGATAAAATACCGTATTATCTAGGTGCCCGTTAGGGCGCCGCAGCCAAGCCGCGGTGCGCTACACACTCAGGCACCTTATACAGCAAGCAGAGTTGGGGTGATTTCGAGGTGTCACCCAGCCATCATGAAACGTGATGTGAACTTGAAAACTATCAAAATCGAGGGAATTTAGGTACCCGACAACACATGCCAAATTGGTTGGGGTACGAGCATTCTTTCTTGGTGAAAAATGACTTGAAACATGCTCAAAATCACTTTAAGGACGTTATTTACTACTGGCTACTACTATCTAATTCGTCAGTTTCAATTGCCCAGTGATTCTGACCAAACGGGTGGGGCTACAACGTTCATATTTTACATGGACATTAAGATAATAGTGATATAATTCTCTTTGAAAGAAAAGTTTTAAAAAATTGCTGGAAGGCTTCCAAATAAAGATTTTAAAATAAGCCTTATACAGGCATACAATCAACAAGTAACTATAGTTACGTGACAATAACCGCCTACATTGTTTACAAAAGCAAGTCTTTGGACCATTATATTTTTTCATTCTATTGTTAATTGGTAATACCATAGCAATTAAATCGACTTTGATAAATTTATGAAATTTTAACAAATAATTTTGCAATGGAACTTAAAAAAGTAATGAGATCCCACACATAACAAAAACTTGTAAAAATACAGCTCAACCTTACACACTCAAAAGAAATGAGATCTAAAAAAAGTGCCAAGCTCATCTACCCTTCCACATTTGCGCATTCTTAATTCATAAACGTACAGTGTCCCGTAACAACACCCTTGAAAAGCTTGGCAAATAGAATTTGCATGACCATTATTACGTTAGAATTAATTAGAAAAAAGAATTTGGATGAACTATTACGTTTAAATTAATAGTTGCAAATCCTATTTTGCCAAGCTTTTCAAGGGTGTTGTTACGGGGCACTGTACGTGTATGAATGAAGAAGGCGCAAAAGTGGAAGGGTAGATGAGCGTGGCCCTTTTTCATATATACGTATAGGCTACAATAATATTAAATAAAATGTCTGGAAATATACTCATAACAAACCTATAGCATCAGGTCTAAAATTTCTGTGTGCGATAAGGGTTGTTTATGCAAAGATCGGGATGGAAGGCTCCTAATTTGTTAGAATTATGTTGAATTCAGAATTAAGAGACCTCCCTTGCGTTAGTGTCATTGTACCTCTCGAGAGTCAGCTATACCTTTCCGCTGCAGTTAGTCAGAACATACACAGATTGTTTCCAATACTCTTAAAACATTATTTGCATTACTTTTGACAAAATCGTAGCATATTAAAAATTAAATGTATAACTTCTACACAATACACGTTGGTTTCTTTTTCATTCTAGATTGTAATTCTTGGTCAATAACCAATATTGAGTAGCTTTGTTCCTTCAAACCTGTTACAAGTTGCGAATATGAGGGAATATTATGTTATAACTCCTAGGAAAAACTAAAACTTTGAAAGCAAATATCTCGAAACTTGTGCGCGAACCCCTAGTTTTGTTTATATATTATCATGAAAGACAAACTGAGCAATATTTCAGGGGTTCTGATGAAAATGAAGTTATGTGTGGGCCTCTTTTCTAGGCTAGAGTCTAGCCAGGCAGTGTCTTGGAAGATGAAAAGTTTGTTGATTTCGTGTTTTAAGAACTTTCACCATTTATTTATCTTTCGTTAAGTTGTTCCAAAAGTTACTGTGATCTTAAGGCCTTAATTCTGAAATATCTTCAGAAAATTAATCTTGTAACCCTGACCGTATTGGAACCCTGATCTTTTTCAGATCAGAGTGTCGCAAACTATGATCGAGAGTCCCTCACCATTAACCCACTCAGCTATTTTACATCTGTTTAAGTTACTTATAAAATTAATGCAGTAGATCAATTTGTATTTCAATCTAGCCCCTCAGTCACAGAACTGATTTTTAAATTGAAACTTGCTAAAACTACTATGACCAACACTATCGACGTCACGCCATTGCATGAGTAAACAACGGCCAACCAGCGTTCAGGATTTGAAAATGAGGACCGCTGGTTGGTTACGACTCACCCGCGGACGACGCCAATGTCTCCAAAGATATTTCTGACAAAGTCCATATCATTTTTTGTCCTTCGTTGCAAGGTCGGCCTCAAAGTCACAGTTTATGCACATCAAACTATTTCTTTTAAGGTTATTAAAGCGATAGGGTGCCGACAACGTGTACTTGAAGTGGAGGAGTATAGAAAAACACAAAGCACAAAACAAACACAGAAACTTCATTCATATGTTTATGGTCCACGTGACCTTCCTCAGTGAGTAAAGAGAAAGACTTGGTTCAAACATTAAAATTTAAAAAACTTGAATCCAGGGTATCATGGATTTTTTGTCTCCCGAACATTGGAGTTGGGTGGGAAGCCCCCTCATTGGTTGTGCTGTTGTGTGACTTTCCACCCTTCCAATTCTTTAACCCTTTCTCTAAGTATGAATAAAGAGGCACCTTGGCAGAGCAACAACAGAAGGGGCAGATTTCTCTTGTTGCCAAGGGTCTTGGTTCGAATCCAGGGAGAGTCATGGATGTTTTGTCTCCCGAGCACCAGAGTTGGGAGAGAAGCCCCCTTACTGGATGTGCTGACGATGTGTCTCAGTATGAATGGTGTGTGAAGTAACCTTACTGATGACGACAACATGCATGCAGAACTTACTTCTTGCGTGGCCCTACCACAGGTTTGGTTATGTGTTGTGAGTTTTGTTTGTATGTAGTTAGCTGATTTTTAGTGCCCACCATCTGCCTGACGAGTCAACAACCAACTTTAAATTAGCTGCAGTCGTCATCAGCAGGTGAAAAGTTTTGTCGCCCCCAGCCCTTCATTCTGGGCATTATGATCTCTATGCTTTCCCAACCTGTCAACCATTCTCAAATCTAAACTAAAATTAAATCAGTTTTATAACTGAGTGGGATACACGTTAAATAAATAAAATATAGTATGAACCCGTATCAAATGTTTTAAAAATTGTCTGCCTGAAACGGGATTAGAACCCCGCACCTTCAACATTATAAGGGTTCATCATCATCCCTTGCCTGTTTCCATTTCCGGTCTCTCGCAGTCGAACCGACCAAAATTGATTCCATTCGGTTCACTGACGAAAACGATGAGTTAAACCATTATTAACGGGTGCCTGATTTTCATTCAATGTGATTACACGCTTACTGCGTTTGGTGTTATTTAAATAAATTCCATTATGGAACGTTTAATGAGGTGTGTAAATCGAGGGGTAACCAACGTTTAGTCGTGCGGTAATATGCGTAAAGTAAAAATGTGTGAATACGTATTTTGATGAGATGAACAACAAGTTTAAAGGTAAAATATAAAACAAAGTCGTTCGTCAATATGAAATTATAAATCACTCCAGAACTTAAGGTATCAAGAAGATGATTTTTCGGCGCTAGTTTTAAAGTGTGTGAACGTGTAAACATCAAAGCAAATATAATCTATCTATCTTCTTATCTTTGGATTAAATGGAGAAAAGTTTTCATTATGTGTTATGCACCGGTAAAGATAAGATTATGCAGTATACTTATCTCTAGATTGTATGCAACTTAGAATTCTTAAAAGATGAAGAGTTGAATACAATAGCTAAGATCATTGTGTATTTGTGTCACAAAATTGTTCTTAAGATACTTGAGATGGTTAAGATATTGTTGTACTTTTTGCAAGAAGATCTCATCAATACATGTATGAATTATTCATTATTGTTATGTGACAAAATAACAATGAATGACAATTAATTACAGTTTACACAATGATATGTAAAGTGGTTATACCGCTTAATGTATCAAATAAATTCGTTAGTTATTAATTTTTAGCTTTTAAGATTAGTTATGTTTCAAGGCACATCCGTCTATTTTTGCAAAGACAAAAATGTGTTGTGTATGCTCGCTTCAAAATATTTGTACTATACCCATTCACCATGGTTGTAACAATACTTACCTACCTACCCATTATCTATTCACAATGTATACGTTATCTATTCGTATGTCCTAGTATATGTGTTTATTTTATTTTATTCTAAAATTTAATTGGATGAGCGAAGCGAAGATTCCATTCTACTACACTGGAGAAAAAAATCCGGAATGTTTTTTTTTCTTCTTCTTTTTTTTCTTTTTGTATTTTTGTCTGTTTGTCCGCACGATTCCGGCTAAACCGATAAACCGATTGAGATGAAATTGTATGGAGGCCTTCGAAATCTCTGAACTTAGAACTGCCACGTTTTTGAGCGCAATCAAAAAATTATTTCTCATAAAAATCGCAATTTTACGATTTTTTTCGATTTAAAAAATAATTTGACTTATAATACCTACATACTTTATCCGATTTTAATGATTTTTGCACTGAACCTTTATTTTATGAATTAAAGTATTCTAGTGAAATTTGAGCGCAATTGAAAAAATATTTATCATAAAAATCGAAATTTTACGGGTTTTTTCTTATTTTAAACAATTCTTTGACTTATAACACCTACATGCTTTATCAGATTGTAATGATTTTTCGCAGAACCTTAATTTTATGAATTTATATATTAGTGTCAAATTTGAGCGCAATCAAGAAATTATTTCTTATAAAAATCGCAATTTTAAGATTTTTTTTTAACTATTACGATTAATAAATCTAAAAATTTAAGTTAATTTTTTTTTTTTATTATATTTTATTTTAAAAAAAAATCAACTAAAAAACGATTTTTCCACAGAACAACAGAAAATTCGCATAACACGTACATGGCAGCTCAATGCACCAATTACGCTCATCCAACAACGCGGCGGGACTTAAGCGTTTTCCTAGTTTAATTTAATAATAGAAACGGTAATTAGTTCCTAGAATGTCACTTAACTGTACACTACCGCAATTCATAATAAGTAAAAGTATGCTTCGCTTCAAGTCTTACTTTTATTGGAGCAGTTAAATCGTTGAGTGACTAATATATAGCTAGAGTCCTAACGGCCTATGCTGAGTGTCTACGGAAAAATTTGCCTCCGCTCATGTAGTACATTGCCAACATGCTAGGCAGCGTGCCCGACAGCTCGAGCGAAGCTACAGCTACCTAGCAGCAATCGGAGTAACTTCGTAGGCCGCTAGTGGAGAACCGGATGTCAATTTAAATTAGAACGCGCGGAAATATTTTAACATAAGATACATTGATACAAGCATTTCGTTTGTAGGTTTCGCGATTAATATTATTATACATACAAATAAACTTGTTTTCGAGTGTAAAAACAAATGAATATGTCATATATTGTTTTTGTTTATATATTTTAACATAAAATATTATGTATTTATACTTGAAACTTCTAAAAGTTTAAATTCTCTAAACTGTCATGTTAATAAAGTTATTTTGTAGCTGCATGGTATTGTTCTAGGAAGGCCATGCTTATAAGGAAGCGTATTAAAAGGAAATATACTAGGAAGCTTCGCAAACGTTTTTTCAGGCGCGTTGTTGGATGAGCGTAATTTTTTTAACGAAAAAAGCGTAAAATTGCGATTTTCATTAGAAATTATTTTTGATTGCGCTCAAATTTCACACCAATATATTAATTTATAAAATAAAGGTTCTGTATAAAAATCGTTACAATCGGATAAAGCATGTAGGTGTTATAAATCAAAGAAATGTAAAATAAAACTAGGAAAACGCTAAAGTCCCGCCGCGTTGATGGATGAGCTTTTTTAAGTTTTTAGTTTGCGTGGGATATCTTTACTTTTACAAGTGTTTTGCTTTACTGCCTATGCATTGTAGGTGATTGTTGCCAAGTTTCTATTGTTAGGCCCTACTTGTCAAATGTTATTATTTACCGTAAAAAACTTACATTAAAATCTTTATTTCTATGGATTCTGGCTAACTTTTCCAACTTTTTCTTTCAAAAGGTACTACATCACCATAACCTTAATGTCCATGTATAATATGAACGTTGTAGTCCCACCCGTTTGGTCATAATCGGCCCAAATGGCACGAAAATATCGCACTAAACCGTAAAAAACTTATATTAAAAGCTTTATTTTATGGATTCTGGGTAACTTTTCCAACTTTTTCTTTCAAAAGGTACAACATCACCATTACCTTAATGTCCATGTATAATATGAACATTGTAGCCCCACCCGTTTGGTCAGAATCGGCCCAAATGTCACGAAAATATCGTACTAAAAATTGAAAAAAATCGTAAAAGTACGATATTCATGAGAAATATTTCTTCGATTGTACCGAAAAACAATACACCTCTAAGTTCAGAGATTTCAAAGGTCCTCTCAAATTTTCATCAAGATCGCTTGTGTCGTTTGCCCGGAATCCTGCTAACAAACAGACAAAAATACAAACAAAAAAAAACAAAAAAAAACAAAAAAACATTGGAGCTAAATTTTTTGGGGGGGTCAGTGAAATTGAAGTCTTCGCTTCGCTCATCCAAAAATAAAAAAACGTAAAATTGCGATTTTCATAAAAAAAATATTTTTTGAATGCCCTCAAATTTCACACGAATATATTAATTCATGAAATTAAGGTTCTGTGAAAAAATCATTACAATTGGATAAAGCATGTAGGTGTTATAAGTCGAAGAAAGTTTAAAAAAACAAAAAAAAACACGTAAAATTGCGATTTTCATGAGAAATAATTTTTTTTAATTGCGCGTTCTGCTGCGCGTTCAAAACTGAACGTGCAATGAAACAACTACTTATTTCCTTGATTACTGCACTAATTAGAAACTTGAATCAGTGAGTATCACCCAAATATGAACAACACTGGTCAAATTACTAATAATTATAGAACTGTCAACGTCACTCGCACCGGGTACCGGCAACGTTAACTATTATTGGTTCACTTTACGGTTTGGAACAAGTTTTGTTTTCTGACTCATCAACCCGTGAACCAAACGATTAAATTAATATCATGCTGTCGCCGACAAACTCAATCTCTTCAAACTCCACTCATACTCAGACTTAAGTCCTGTTATCGGTTAAAATAACAATGTACAATGTTTTTATCTATATTTCGTAAATCTTTGGAAATTTTACTAAAACTAAAAGCATATTGTATTTCAATTTAATGATCGCCTGCCACCCTGGCGCGAGTATTAGCATTGTGATTTACAATTTCTTTACCCCGTCTGGGCCCGGTGTAGAATTGACCCAGAGCATGACTCTGCTAATCGTACAAGTCGATTCAAGAAAAGAAGTCCACCTCGCAAACATCAGCTAGTAAGAGCCCGAAAAAAATCACAAAATCTATTTATTTTTGTAACTTTTTAAAAATATTTTTTTAAAGTTATGTTCATAAAATCAAATTGACAGGTTAAGTTTACAAAGGCTATGCAAATTGCGCTATCAGATCATAATAAAATATCATCAACATTTAAAATAATTGTCTTTTTCACGAGCTTGGTAAATTTCCACAAATTACCCACTTGGTGGCGCATTCCAGAGTAAATACCTCTGCATTCCGCGTCAAAACCTGGTTTGCACGAGCTCATCCATCAGTCTTCAAATTGTGGGAGGAGGGGATTCTTCGGCGAGCATTCAACCATCGTCATCACAATTCTAGGAATCATATTATTATCATGTTGTTTTGTCTTCACCAGCAGGTTCGGAAAGGCCTCACATTTGCACACACTGTTGTGCCACTTTCCAATATTCATTCATGCAAAGTTCATATTATTTATCTATACTTAATTACAAGATAAAAGTACCCTACAACTGTATGTTTACTGAAATGTTCCACTGTTTTTATTACGTTTTATGTTTTTATAATATGATTTTAAATTTATTATCTTTGTACCTCAATGTAAAATGGCAGCAATGCTGTACTTGAGTGAAGGAATAAATAAATAAAGAAGATAAAGAAGTATTTTATAAGGTAGGACATAAAGGAGGTAGCGATATAGTAAATTAATAATCTAATTTAGCAAGAGCAACAGAGCCGTCAAATTATCACATG
Organism: Sweltsa coloradensis; assembly: GCA_024449915.1. Classification (NCBI taxonomy): domain Eukaryota; kingdom Metazoa; phylum Arthropoda; class Insecta; order Plecoptera; family Chloroperlidae; genus Sweltsa; species Sweltsa coloradensis. The sequence continues at coordinate 1,318,523 of JAMZAV010000224.1, forward strand.
CTAATCATCAGAATAGAATATGAGGAGACTATACACAATTAATAAGATATGGATTGACAGATTGTTTACGAAATAAGGATAATTATGACAATATCCTACTCGGTGGTTAATGGGCCAACAACTTTAACATTGCAATCTACATTGTTTGTATCTACTTTCTCATTGTGACAATATTTTATAAAAATATTATTGGTCTTCTTGAGAATGGATTTGTTTCACATAACAACATCACATTGTGAGGTCCAGGAATTTGCGTTGGCATGAAATCTGTGCATTTCATCAGGTTTCACAGACAAGAGTAAAGGTAAATTCTCGGAACACTCGCAAGCCGGAGCGGAAGTAATTAAAATAAGGGTCTTGCGCCGTCTTGCTCAGGTACTGGGACAAGTATTAAGCCACGGTCCAATAAATTTACAAAAAAATCTCTACTGTCTGTGCATCGATTTTATTCAAATCTAACGATTATTTTATTTTTGGTGGATTGGACCGGATTGGACTTTGCTGGCAATCTATATTATGCTGTCAACAGAAGTAGTATTTTTCGTGTACAGAAAGAATACTAACCCAGAGAAAAAATACGATTGCAATAAAATTTCGCAAATTATTTATATATTTCACTGTAACGATATGTTTTAGAATGAGCCTGACCTATTTCCCCGAGCATAACGCTTTTTTATAATCAAGGCATAAACAAATGACAAAGAGGTCTGGCTCAATCAAAATATTTTTTTGAACAAAAGATCGCGAAAAAATTAATTTAAAATAATATATAACCATAACTCACTAAATACCTCAAATAATACTATGTTTTAATTTAGTGAACACTGTTAAAATATTCAATGGAATATATTCCCGGTGATTATGTGTGCAGACAGTCGCGTAGGAAGATGGGTTTGGTGATGGGTACCCCCCCCCCCCCCCTTTCCAGTGTACCCCACACTGTCACCACCACAGAGTACATCACAACGATACACAACACTGAGAAAATAATATACAGTCAGAATACTAGAGTGTTGTATGTGGAAGAAAAAATCTCATAATACTCATGCCAATGATGGTAATTGCACTTGTGAGGGCGCGTATGCCCTGTTGCAATGTGTTCATAAAATATAATTTCCCCCTCGCCCAATCACTTCAAAGACATAGAGGAAAGAGGACATTTTCTCTCAATCATCAAAACAAGGTCCGCAGCAGGCACGTATTTCAAACCGCCTATGTGATAAGATTCTCCTTCGGGACCGTCTAGCAACGAGAGCTTTGTGTTTGAGTTAGATTGATCATTGACAATGACAATATTGTATTTGATCTTTAGGAAGGATATCTTTTGTACGATACATTTACGACATTGATTACATAAGCTATCATTAATCAATGATTATTTACGAAGAGACCACTGTGATCTAAAGCAGATTGCGAATATAATATGTAAACATGGTTCTGAGAAATGTTTTTTAACTGCTATTTTGCATCTTTCACACGTTTAATTTCCATGCGCTCAGTTTTGCGGAAATACATGCCCCCCCCCCCATCAGAGCATAGTCCCTCAGTAGTCCCACAATCATGAAAACTCCCAACCCCTCGCTATCGCATTCGCATTTCGACCGCCTGCGGCAAGCCGTGATAATATAAGCAAGTCCTCGGAAGACAAGAGTAGCTTCGTTTGGTCAAGCGATCAGTATCACTATAATGCGCGGTTGCATTACAATTAATTATACTTAGCATTTGGCAACGTCGGAGTAGAAGCCGAGCCCGCGCGCGTCTCTGTTTCTGAGGAATTCCAGACCATTGTAAGAAGGTAGGCATACTTTTGTCCTACGGCACAGCTCAAGCCTCACATTTACAGCCAAATCTTTGGACCAAATTAATAAATTACGAATTATGCAATTACTACGAACTGAGAAAACTACTGGTACCGTAATTATTCTATTATGCATACTACTTTTAACAAAATAATGGAAATATGTAAAAGAACTTAATTCATAATTTGATTGATTTTTGATTGGATATTGCTTAACGTCTCATATTTATGCTAAAAATTTTAGACGAACTTGAACTTTTTAAAAATTTTAGGTTTTAAAATAACTTCAACTTTGAAAAAGTTCTTTATTTGAGCTGTGAACTGAACGTTTAGAAAGTTCATTTAAAAAAATGACTGTCCCAAATTGGGGTTGGGGGGGGGGGGTCTAGTGGGTTATGTGTACACAAACTAGAAGCCGGTAACGTAATCAATCGTATTCGTTGATACAAATAAGATTTTCGAAACGGACGGGGAGAAGAGACATTGGCAATGATGTGTTACCTCTTGTCTGTGAAACATGATGAAATGCATAGAATTCATGCCAACGGCCGATTCCTGAACCTGCTCACAGTTTAACTTGCTTGTTATGCAAAACAAATCCGTCCCTGAAGATCAAGAATTTTTCACAATTGTCTACAATAATATTGTCACAATGAGTAAGAAGATACAAACAATGAAAATTACAATGTTGCTGCTGGCCAAGATTGACATAATATTGGTCTCCTCATATTCTAATGATTTTCACGTTATAATTTGACAGCTCTGGCACTCTTGCCAAATTAAATTATTACTTTATTATATCGTTACGTTATTTCTTGAATGAGCGTAGCGAGCGAAGCGAAGATTCCATTTCACTACACTGGAAAAAAAACATCCGGAATGTTTTTTTTCTTTCTTTCTTTCTTTCTTTCTTTCTGTTTGTATTATTGTGTGTCTGATAGCACTATTTCGGCTAAACCGATACTCCAATTGCGATAAAAAAAATTTTTGAGGCCTTCGAAATCTCTGAACCAAGAACTGCCACGTTTTTGAGCGCAATCGAAAAATTATTTCTCATGTAAATCGTAATTTTACGATTTTTTTCGATTTTTAAAAAAATTCTTCGACTTATAACACCTACATGCTTTATCCGAATGTAATGATTTTTTCACAGAACCTTTATTTCATGAATTTATATATTCGTGTGGAATTCGAGCGCATTCAAAAAATATTTTTTTATGAAAATCGCAATTTTACGTTTTTTTATTTTTTTATTTTACATTTCTTTGACTTATAACACCTACATGCTTTATCCGATTGTAACGATTTTTATACAGAACCTTTATTATATAAATTAATATATTGGTGTGAAATTTGAGCGCAATCAAAAATAATTTCTCATGAAAATCGCAATTTTACGCTTTTTTCGTTAAAAAAATTACGCTCATCCAACAACGCGCCTGAAAAAGCGTTTGCGAAGCTTCCTAGTATATTTCCTTTTAATACACTTCCTTATAAGCATGGCCTTCCTAGAACAATACCATGCAGCTGCAAAATAACTTTATTACCATGACAGTTTAGAGAATTTAAACTTTTAGAAGAATCAAATATAAATACATAATATTGTATGTTAAAATATATAAAACAAAAAATATAAGACATATGCAATTGTATTTTACACTCGAAAACAAGTTATATTTGTATGTATAATAATATTAATCGCGAAACCTACAAACGAAATGCTTGTATCAATGTATCTTATGTTAAAATATTTCCGCGCGTTCTAATTTAAATTGACATCCGGTTCTCCACTAGGGGCCTACGAAGTTACTCCGATTGCTGCTAGGTAGCTGTAGCTTCGCTCGAGCTGTCGGGCACGCTGCCTAGCATGTCGGCAATGTACTACATGAGCGGAGGAAAATTTTTCCGTAGACACTTAGCATAGGCCGTTAGGACTCTAGCTATATATTAGTCACTCAACGGTTAAATATCATAATGTAACAACCATGTATACAAACAATATGGAAAAATAAAGATCAATCAATTTGGAGCCTACCCACTCCGTCACATAACTAGTATACAGTGGGAGACTTGATTTAAAGCGGACCGAGACAACACTGTCTGCACAGACACTATTGACGAGCGAACAGTGGACAACCTGAGATCGGAATTTGAAATAGGAATTAGTAACTACTTACTAGGTGGTTGGGCACGATTCACCCGCAGGCGACGCCAAGTTCAATAATTGGTTAATTCGAAACAACTTTAGAATTCATTTTGTACTTGGTTGCTAGGACGGTTTCCAAGACATCGTTTACACATACCAATCCAAGAATTGATGGATTTCAGTCCATAAGTTAAACGTGTTCTGTTTGAAGTGGGATTAAAACTCGGTTCCTCCTGTATTTGAAGCAGAGACTCTAACCACTAGCCTACGATCCTCACAATATCATGATCAACATTGAGGGGGAATAGGACACATTTGGCAGTTAGCAAATAGCTATTTGCACGACCAGGAAGCATCCGACGTATAAGAAACTTTGCAAAGTTGTCAATGAAGCATACATGGACAGCTCTACAGTCATAGGTTTAAAAAAAACTTAATCAGCCAGAAAAAAACACGGATACAGTCAATTTTGGACTTTTTAACAAAATCGTGAAAACCAATTTAAAAAATATTATTTAAATTCAAATTTTAGAAAAGTGTTACTGTAAAGTTCTTTATTTCTACTTTCGTGACAACTGTTAAAAATGTCAAACACTTGTGGTGTCGGTGAGGCGAGCGCAGCAATGTGCCTAAAACGCATGTCCTACACTCTCTCTTAGTCATAGTTAGATTAAGACCTGACAAAGAATAGTTTGTTTGGGTAACTAAGTTTTCTGTCGACACATTATGTGAGTCGGCGAAAGCATGCGCCATACTCAATAAGAACTATCTGCACATATTTATCACTTACGAAACGCATTTCAAGGGGGATTTATATTATTTTCATGCTGGTGTCTTTGCCAATTCACGTAAGCTCCCATAAACTTACTCGTGATACTTGGTGTGCGAATTTCTGGATGCAGCTCTGTACTCTACGGCACACTTATAAAACTTTAATCCGCCTTCTCTATGAATACGCGGTCCCGACGCTTGCACCCATCGTAGGAGGATGTCTCCAGCAATATTTCTCGCTGAAGCGAAGGATCCTTCGCCGCATCGCGCGGCTTCCTCCGATGACGCGGAATGAAGACGTGTATACCCAAACCGGCGTCGGCGGTATCAGCTCTCGACTCGGCGCCCTCGCAGGGGCTTACGTGCAATGTGTCTTCACGCAAGCGGCAGGAATGAGCTTCACGACCTCGTTTCGCGTCCACGTACCTTCAGGCCTCTACCCCGCTTCAAGTACCCTTATCCGCCTTTTACCTTTCTTGTCGACTAACTCTATAAAATATGTCATGTACACTTGATGTCTTTTGTTGTAATGTTTATGTAAACGTGTAACTCTGCAGTGACTGTGTCACTGTCAGGCTACAGAGGACCACTTGTGCCCTGCATTAGCTTTTCTGCCCTATAGCCAGGTAAAATCAATCAAATAAATAAATAACCTCCCATTGGGACTCATCCTGCTGTAAATAGCGCGGAGGCGAGTTTAAGAGACCAGATTTTTTTTTAAGGCTATCATCTTTCACCAAAACGTCAATACGAGAACAGGATTATGTTTTAAGATCCAGGACGCATATTTTTAAAATTAATTCATCAAATCGAATAAAAGATTAGTGAGACTTCTATAATGATTATTGGATTTTTGCGAATACCGGGAATTTATTACAACTACCTAAATGGTTTAAACAAATCTGCTGATGAGATAACTAACTTCTAACTAACTAATAACTTTTATAATAATAACTTTGTTTTTAGTTTTGAAACTTTTATAATTTAATGTTGTAAACCGCAAATCAAACGTTTTAATGGGAATTCCACGAATTGGACTTCATGTTTCGTGTTTTAAATTTTAACCGAGTGTGGATATGAATAGAAAGGATCTTTATAAACGTTCTTGCGGAAATTATGATGATGAAGATGATGATGATAATGCTTTCACTTACAATCATGTAAAACATGAGATTAATTACTTTTCCCGCGCTTTCCACAGCAAATCCCATGTATAAAATACATATTCACATCCTTTGACGATACAAAGATAATACTCAACCTTCCAAATCTTAATTGGCATTTTACAGTAGGCCTACACAAAAATAACATTTTACTAAACAATGGTTTGTAAATTGTAATATAAAATTAATGCATTCCTAAATATTCGTTTATTTGTTTGTATTTTTATGTGCTAATAAAATACACAGTGATTTAGTGATTTGTCTTATGTGGGGTTGAGTTACGATAATTAGACGAGTGAGCGCAGCGAACGAAGTCTGCAATGCAAGTCGAACGGATCTTCCTCGTGATTAATTTGTCTGTTTGTAAAATGTATGTGACGTCTGTTTGTTTGTTTGTTTGTTTGTTTGTTTGTTTGTTTGGTCCCATACACCCAAACGACCTAACAGATTGATATGAAATTTTAAACATACATCCGTGATCAGTTAACTGCTGAGAACTGCTAACAAAATTAGCAAAATTCGTTGCGATATAAACCTACAAGAAATAATAAATTGAAAAATACGCCAATGATTTTGTTCTTCAAGAAGTCATTTTATCGAATCATTTTTGTCTGGCTGTGATTGCATGCAGTGACCAAGGTGTATCAAATCTTACATGCTCAAGGTTCCCCTAAATTCCGCTGGGAGTTTGAGTAAATCTTGAAATCTTTACTAGTATTTCGTACTGGCTATGTTTTCCATAGTATTGTATGCATTTCAAAACATGTTTTATAAATTTTTAAATACAATCCTGAAATTAAAAATTCTTTCCCGACCGCGCACTTGAACCTATGTATTCCACATTTCGGGTATAAGGGCGCCTTAGCCAACTAGACTAGAAACACGCCGAGCGAGCGAGTCATGTGTTGAGTACCCGGGAACATTTGCATTTAAGTTAAATAATTATAAAGGTATAAATAATAGGTTTTAGTTTAGTTGGTACAAGGGCGTGTTAACTGTAAGGTCACAATGCGCCACACTAGCCTATGATAAGTAGGGGAAGAAAGGGCATGTTATACCGGGTACTCAACACATGGCTCACTCACTCGTTTAACAACGAATTTGGAATTTTCTTAGTTAGCTATTGTTAAAGGACGAAAGTTGGTGAACTCTTGTTCATTCTCGCGTTTGCCATTGTCAGTGGTTTTAGTGAAACGTCCAGTCACCAGTAGCCACCGCCTTGCGGACCACGGGACTTGCGTGGGTCTATGTTTGTGGAGACCTAATGGACCGTGCTTTCACACTAGAGTAGCACTTTTAGGAATGGCCGACTGCATCAGAAATCAAGAGGTTGGCTGCAGCTGGCAAAGGGCAGAGGGCAAATCTCGACCCTCGTCCCCCCATGTAAATCATCGACGACTTCGCATGTCAGCGGACGGTCTTGCCAAACTCTTGGTTCGGAATTAAATTATCCGGAATTTGAAATCGAAATGCTCTTTGGGCTGAATTTGAACCGGGCTCAGGAAATGGCGAAAAAACGAGAGAAAGGCTGAAAGCATTTGTAGACCCTTGGGTATTTCTCCACCTGAGATATTCCTCTTTCTTCAAACCGAAAGCTTCCCAGCTACAACAGTTGTTTGGTGACGAATCCCTTTTCTAGTTTGGAAGGCAACAGGTTTTATAAGTAGACATTTGATTTGTGTTTTCAATTTCTAATTCGCGTACTAAAATGCCATTTTGCATTTTTTCAACCATTATTTCGCAATAAAGCATTTCGAGGGATTTGACCAGAGACTGCACATTTTTACCCAACCATATCCGGCCAGATAATGAAACAATGCACAAATTGACGTATTTTCGCTCTCTCTCGCTCACTTTTAGAACCAAAACGAAGTAAAAAGTTTTTCTTTGTTCCTTTTGTGAGCACATTTCGTAACGTTGATGTGTTTGTGCTTATGGAACTATTCACTTTGTTCGCAATGACCGGAAGTAAATCTCTCTCTCTCTCTCTCTCTCACACACAACAAAAATCAATATATGCGTATATTGACGAACCACGAAAAAAGCTATTGCAGGTACACACTGGCATTTTGCATCTAACGTTGTGTCAAAACAATACAACGTTTTAATAAAATTAATAGAAAATGTAACATAATAATACATTTTCATAATGGACTAATAACATATTTAATTACAAAATTGTGCAATGGTTTTAACTGGGCAAATGCGTGTCAGGATAAATCTATCTTGAAAAAATTAATTTTATACCGCATTTTTCTAGCGGACTAATATAATATTTAAATAAAATCTTGTGGGTTGGTTTTATTAAGAATCCAGACACAGATGTGTAAGAATAAAGGTATCGGGAAAGAGGCAGATATGCCGATGCTGTTTTATGGCATATGAGATTACCTTTATAGCTTTAATAGTTTATGCGGTGAACATAACCTAAAGAAAAGTACCCGTAATAAATAAAACAGTAAAAACTATTTCGAAACTCTTTTATCTCGTATAAGTACAGAATGCAATAACTTTTTAGAAACTATCTACCTAGAATAGCAATATTTTACCGGACGTCAACCCCAGCGCCAATCAATAAATATTGATAACATCTCCTATAAAAGCAATCTATACTAATTATCCTTAATTATGTTTAAACACTCAGGTAACCAGGATAAATAGATAACTGTCATAGCGTTACAATCAGCCACGCAATGTTCCGGAGCCGCAGCGACAAGAAAAACCGCAAACCGCAAACCGCACCTAAAACCGAGTCAGTGACCATAAAAACTCTGTAGACCAACATTAATTAATGTTCAACATAAGCACCAGAATTTTGTTAAGAAAAATTACATTGTTTTTTATTACAAGCTGTTGCCAGAACCTTAAAAAATTTATCGCTGTAAAAATCCATTACAGAAATATAAATTACATTCGTAATGTTTCGTTGCTACTTTACCAGCTACTTGTATAAAACGTTTAGGAAACAGAAAAAATAGAAAGGGTGTGATATTGCTTTTGAGACTTACCGATACAAGCGAAGGTACTTTAATCGCTCTTCACACTTCTGGAATGTGGGTCGATCGGTATACGCCATCTATAAAACAAGTTAAAGAAATGTAAGCATCTTGCAAATAACGTTTTTTGTGCCCCCAATACAATTTGTGCAAATCCAAGCAAAATCAAAACCATATGCTTCGAACGTGCCAGGTACTTTTTGAAAAAGGACTGCCAGTTGTTCGGAAATACTCTGATAGAGTTTAAAGATTAGTCAAACATACAGTAAAAATTGGTTAGTAATATTTGGTAAAGAGGGTTGGTTTATGCTAATAGGCCTACACAGGAAGATGATGTTTTAACTTAATTTATTAAGTAGTTTTCACTGGACGTGACAGTAACTAAAAAAAAAACAATATATACGGTGAATGTTTAGCTATCATTACAACGAGTCAGACCGATTGTAGTAAAATATCTTCCAATAAAAATAGATCTTGTAGCTTACTGTGGTAAGCTTGCTACAAATTCTGAATTATTTCTTCGTATTTGTAAGGTAATAACTTTATGTCCCTCTCCAAGTAAATAATTATGAAGCTAGTTTATAGCATAGCTGGAAAGGACATTCGAGGGATGGAAATAAGTTTCTCTCTCAGCATGAACATATACGATTGAGAAAACCCTAGTAAACAACTTCCATCGGGATTAAATAATAAACAATTCAATTAATTCGAGTTTATAGTCTCACCACTCAGTCACATAACTGCTTTGCAGTGGGAGACTATGTGGCCCAAGCTAACCAATGCGTTGACTACCCCATCGCCGTGCGAACAATGGCCAACTAGAGAACTGAAATCGGCAACAACGACCAAACCAGTTGGGTACGATCCACCCGCGGGCAATTACAGAATCAACAAGGCTAATTCGAAACAAATTCAAAATGTACTATGTGCTTAGTTGCAAGGACGGTTTTAAGTAACGTTTTTACATACTCAACTCAAAAATTGATGGTTATGATTGCCGATGAGTGGGATCTATCCAGATTCCAGGGACCTCTTGACTGAGAGCATCGCATGTGTTAGTTGTGCGATATTAGGAACTATTTCAGTAAAAACGTATTTAAAAATGTTGAACAAGTTATAACTTACGCTTAGCAACCAATTTATTGTACACCATAGTGATCATCCTTTCCGTCTTCTTTTATATTATTTGTTAATTAATTAATTTTATTTATTTATTTAACGCATATTCTTTTCAATTAAAAAACTGATTTACAAGGAGGGGTGTAATTATTTGTATTTATATTTTATAATGTGGTTTTGGGAGCTATAACTTAGGCATAGAAAGTTAGACACCTTGTGACTGGGCCTCATGGCCCTTTTCTAACTTTCTATGGAGTTGTGCATCTTAATTTTCAGTTAATTGTATAATTTCAAATATAAACAATAATAATATATAATGAAAAATAAATAATAAATAAATATAAATAATAAATAAATAAAAATACAAGTAAATAATAAATAATAATAAAAGTAATTTACTCCTTGCCATTGTTTGGTCCTTATCTTTACATAGTTGAACGTATTCGCGCATTGAAGAAGCGAAATTATTGTCTCGCTAAAAACAACAAACTCCCCCCCCCCCTACTTTAGCCAACCCTACACGTGCATGCACCTCTGTCATCCGTCAATTACAACACGTACACACTAGCACAGCCACTCGTCAATGTCAGGCCAGTACAGACAAGTTCATTTATTTACTGTCCGTACTGTACGTCGTAAAGTGCGTGAAAACCCTCATTACTCTGATGGTAATGCCGGCGGGCGTTAACCCACGTGCTGTATGTTTATGTAACTTGGGGGGGGGGGGAGTCTAAATAGATCTCCGTGTAAATAAACTGTTAGTTTTCGTTTCGGAAAGAACAGCTGGGATCGCTTGACTAGTTTGAGAACACGCGCACTAAGACCCCTGATCTACAAATAAGTACGAACGAGTGATTGTAAATGAAAGAACGCGCTAAGTAGACTGACCATCTGTTAGTACCACCATTCATACAAGTTACAAGGCTTACTTCACGGGGCTAGTAACTAGTAACGAGGAGGTATTTTAAGAACTATTGGAATGGTGTGGAAGCGTGTGCAGTTGAATGTAGCACAGTTATGTTGTTGTTTACCTACCTATTAAAGACACGCAAATGTAAAATAACAAATCGTGAAATAATTAATTCAACAAATTTAAATTTAATGGATTGGAAGAATCATTAAAATGGTGGATAACGGTTTTTTATTAATCAACATTAATTGTGATTCCGCTCCGTCATACGCACAAAGAAATCGGCAATTATTTAATACAACCAACAAATTAGAAATACATTGGAGATGATTTTTAAAGATAAGCACACTAAACTCAATACAATATTGTACATTAATTAAGAATCATTTTCTAGAATAATATGAACATACCATAGTTTTAAAAGGTTGTAAATCTATGAACAAACAGTATTATCGCAAACTGTCTTTGGTCGCTTGTGTGACTATTGGCTAAATTACAATTTTTTAAAATTAGGTATTAAAAACGATACGGTTAGTTCATGTTTGTAATCAAGTAATTCTTAAACCACACTTTATTGAATTTGGGAAACTAATTCCAACCCTACCGAGATTAAACCCGGGTCCTGCACTTTCCGCGCGGGTGCCTTTCGAGCCGGTATAGCTTTATACTGAATGCACCACCAATTCAGAAGTCAATTAATTACCAACTTAATGGCCTGCACCCGGAAAGTGGGAGTGGGTTCAAATTTATTCTTCATTCTTTATTTTGTTCATTTTATAACAAATTACCAATTGCAGTGTTTGCCATTTTCACCGAGAAATAGTCCAAACATATGGTTGGGACGTTGATATTATTAGGGGGCAAATTCCTCAAAATGTTTCACTTTTTGCCCGTCTGTCCGTCTGTCGGTGCGTGTGCCACGTCTCACGATAAAATCTTAATTTGACCACTGATTGCCACGACGATTGTCGACTTTTGTCGACATTGTCCTTCAACTGTTCGTTACCTGTGTCTGGGAGATAGAAAGAGGGGCCAGTTACGATATACCTATAAAACCGGCACCTCCACCCAACAGGCCGTAACGCTGGAGTATATTAACGGTCAGCTTCGCTCCCTACTATCTGTCTTCTCGAAGTTGTGCTTCCTTGGTAGTTGCAATGCTCAAATAGCGTGAATCACATCAAAATGGAACACAGGTTCATAATATATCGTAATATCTATTTTTGTCGTCTTCACTGAACGTAATACGTGGATAGTTCGCTACAAACCACATAATGGAGGTGTTTACTCGGGTCCATTAATAAATTGATAACCTTGATGTTGTTTGAATTTCAACCAATTTCCTGTAGAAGCAGAAAAAATATGTTGAGAGAGAAGGGTGCACGTATCAAGAAAACGTGTGGGAGAATAAGCTGGTGGGTGGAGGGAGTCATTAAATTAACTCTTTGACATGAAGGACTAAGGAAAAATAATAAATGTTGTGAGAACGATTTAAACTTTTTATGACGTGTTCTTTTTCATTTAGGCTCACTCTGTAACTTCCAAGAAAGTTAAAAGGTAGATAATGTCAGTTTATTTGCCAAATTACTTTTCTAACGGAGTGAAATGAGATACCAGTCTCTACTGTGCATATAAAGAACGACCAGCAGCTACAAATTACTGTTTGTTTAGTATTAAACTGTACGCCAAGCTCAAAATAGATCCGTTTTGTTGTTAAATTGGACAAGCCGCCAGTTTAAATTAAGCGTAAGGATCTAAATGAAACGACTTGTAGTCAAACTGCTGAAACAAATTGTACGGATGGGCGAAATAAAACGAGGCATTATCCGCCAGAACCAGGTGGTCTTGTTTAGTGGACGATTTGTGACCAACTGTGACCGCGGAGCGACTCATGCCAACTAGCGGCACAAATTACTCACCAAAATGGCTGTCGAATGCAAATTTTCAACCTATTTCCTCTCTCTAGACAATTTGACAAAAAGTTACAAATGGACTGGCTCTAATTTTCCTACCTCTGGGAGTAATGTCGTTTGCATTATTCGTCTCTCATTTACTTGCAGTCGGGTCTTGGTCGATAAGGAGTTGGTTGGGATAATCGTTTATCACAGATTCGAATGTTGGGTTAGGCCTATTTGAGTACTTTCGATAGCCCGGGTTCTATAATGGATAATTATGCATAGAAATTAATTTAAATAACAAATAAACCTACTCAAATGTGAAGAAAAATGTATTACTAGGAAGCTTCGCAAACGCTTTTTCAGGCGCGTTGTTGGTGTTGGATGAGCGTAATTTTAAAAAAAAACGAAAAAAGTGCAAAATAGAGAATTTTAATGAGAAATAATGTTTTGATTACGGTCAAATTTCACACGAATATATTAATTCATAAAATTAAGTTTCTGTGATAAAATCATCACAATCGGATAAAGCATGTAGGTGTTATAAGTCGAAGAAATTTAAAAATCGAAAAAAATCGTAAAATTGCGATTATCACAAGAAATAATTTTTGATTGCGCTCAAATTTACACGAATAATAATTCATAAAATTAAGGTTTGTGAAAAAATCATTACAATCGGACAAAGCATGTAGGTATTATAAGTCGAAGAATTTTTTTTTAAATCGAAAAAAATCGTAAAATTGCGATTTTCATGAGAAATAATTTTTAGATTGCGCTCAAAAACGTGGCAGTTCTAAGTTCAGAGATTTCGAAGGCCTCCATAAAATTTCATCGCAATCGGAGTATCGGTTTAGCCGGAATCGTGTTAACAGACAGACAAAAATACAAAAAAAAAGAAAAAGGAAAAAATACATTCCGGATTTTTTTTCTCCAGTGTAGTGAAATGGAATCTTCGCTTCGCTCGCTACGTTCATCCAATAATATCTAGATTGGAAGATATAAAAATATCCGACCCTACGAAGTCGGGTATACATGATTGACGCCCATTCCATATTGTCTTCTTCTTCTTCTTCTTCTTCTTCTTCTTCTCTCTTCTTCTTCTTCTTCTTCTTCTTCTTCTTCTTCTTCTTCTTCTTCTTCTTCTTCTTCTTCTTCTTCTTCTTCTTCTTCTTCTTCTTCTTCTTCTTCTTCTTCTTCTTCTTCTTCTTCTTCTTCATATTCAGATTGGTGGTAATAGAAAAAAATGTTTAAAGAAAGTCTGTTCTCACTCTTTGTTTACTTCATTATGTAAATAAAAACTAGGAAAACGCTTAAGTCCCGCCGCGTTGTTGGATGAGCGTAATTGGTGCATTGAGCTGGTGTGTAACGCGGATTTTCTGTTGTTCTGTGAAAAAATTATTGCTTAGTCGAAGATTTTTTTAAATTAAATTAAATAAAATAAAAAATTAACTTAATTTTTTTAATAAATCGTAATTTAAAAAAATAAAAAATCATAAAATTGCAATTTTCATAAGAAATAATTATTTGATTGCGCTCAAATTTAACACGAGTATATAAATTGATGAAATTAAGGTTCTGTGAAAAAATCATTACAATCGGATGAAGCGTGTAGGTGTTATAAGTCGAAGAAATTTTAAAAAATCGAAAAAAATCGTAAAATTGCGTTTTTTATAAGAAAAAATTTCCCGATTGCGCTCAAAAACGTGGCAATTCTAAGTTCAGAGATTTGGAAGGCCTCCATAAAATTTCATCGCAATCGGAGTATCGGTTTAGCCGGAATCGTGTTAACAAACACACAAAAATACAAAAAAAAAAAGAAAAAGAAAAAAAAAACATTCCGGATTTTTTTCTCCAGTGTAGTAAAATGGAATCTTCGCTTCGCTCGCTACGCTCATCCAATAAATGCAGATTTAAAAATTGGCAAAACAATTTTGTTGATCGACTTTTGAAGAAAATTCTTTTAAAAGTAACTAAAATGTTCTAGGAACAGTGTTTAATTTTTTTTAATGGGTTAAGACTGATTTTCAGTGGCGTTTTTCATTCGACGAACGAACAATGATTATCTATAGACCGCTATTTTAAAGAACACCGACCAAACAAGAGCAACGCCAGAATCAACATAACTAATTCAGAATAACCTTAGAATCTATTACGTGATTCGTTGCTAGGACGGCTTTAAATTCCCAGTTTACAAAATTCCAAGCTAAGAATGATGTACTAAAATCCATATCAGAAGAAATGAATCTTTTACTTCTAGCAGGATTCGAACCCTGGACCTTCTGCGTTGGAAGCAGGGGAACTATAGCCAGTAGTGTTTTCATGGTATATTTTAACGCTATGTTTTAATTTACTTTAAAAAAAAACTAAAAATGTAGAGACGCCCAATTTTAATCCCTTGATCAAAGACGGCAATCAGCCTTTATCAATGCCACAATTCCACATTCAATTCCAGCTTACTTTTTTACTGTAATATTATAAATGCGAGCCGGAATAATTACGGCGAGATATTTATTCTCCAATTGAGATAGTTCTAAGTTCTTGGCATTCATTCTGCTAACCATGAATAATCTTTTCCCTCCGTCTCTCCCAACCGAGAGAGTAATTAAACTCAGTCAGAAATAAAGTCCTTGACTAAATGAGCGCTCCGAGCGACCAGTGGCTTTGTCATTATTTTACGAAAACTGTCATTTCAGAGATAAATTAGCGCGTAGACATATAATTCCCGCTGAGGAACGGCAGGGTTTATTATTTAATATTAAAAAATACTTCACTCTGGTTTCTCGTTGAGGAAGGTTGAGGGGAGCTCCCGCTTAAACCTAAACTTTTTGTGTTAGAGAGCTCGTTTGAAGAGAGTTGCCATTTGTAACGTTCACTGTAATAAAGTACAGGATTAGATGCGAGATAACGCAAAGCTTAGCTTACATGCTTTAGAGCATATTGCGTTTTTCCAACTGAAAATTTTCTACTTACACTGTTGGGTGTCATTTACGCATTTCATTAGTCTACTTTCCTGTCCAATTTTGAAAATAGTATGACTGTGGTTATAAACACTATTTTTATGTTTTTGTGTTAAGTGTCATCGAAATTAGAATGTAATTCTGAATGAACAAACTTTTCACATTTTTTTAAACATTATTATGGTTTTCTCAAAAGGTTATCACAATCAACTGAATTAATAACTAGGAAGCTTCGCAAATGCTTTTTCAGGCGCGTTGTTGGATGAGCGTAATTGGTGCATTGAGCTGCCAAGTGTTATGCAGATTTTCTGTTGTTCTGTGAAAAAATCATTACATCGGAGCAAGCATGTAGGTGTTGTAAGTCAATTTTTTTTTTTTAAACGAAAAAAACGTAAAATTGCGATTTTCATGAGAAATAATTTTTCGAATGGGCTAAAAAACGTGGCAGTTCTAAGTTCAGAGATTTCGAAGGCCTCCAGAAAATTTCATCGCAATTGGAGTATCGGTTTAGCCGGAATCGTGTTAACAAAACACACAAAAATCCGAACAGAAAAAAACGGATTTTTTCTCCAATGTAGTGGAATGGAATCTTCGCTTCGCTCGCTACGCTCATCAATAATAATTATGATTGTAGCTATTATGCTCTACGTACTTGATGATGAATACCCTATATTATTTGATAATTCTCAAGCACACGGAGTAAACTAAACATATTTTGAACCCTAAATCAGTTATCCAAAACGATTAAATAATAATGCAAAATTACTCGGTAGCAAGTTACATAACTTCTTGTTTGTCTCGTAATCTTAACCTGATGTAATCAAAGATCATTTACTTATCACTGATTATTCAATTGTGATTCTGGAAATTCATCTATAACAGTTGATTAATAAACAGTCAGTTGTCCAAGATAAAGAGCTTGTATACATTCACTACAGCATCTTACCTTCACACTTCAATCTAGCTCACAGCGGACACATACAAGTGAACCACACCTATTAAAATACCACTATCACCAGTGTGAATAAACTAGTGGCATGTTTTACTTTATAAGTTATGCTATTCCGTAATCAAGACAATGATTAATCATAAAAATAATCGATTTATAATAATAAGTAGATTAATGAAAAAGATCAATTACAATTAAAATAGTTATTGGGGACTTCACTAAAAATACTTCAGTATTGTTGGATGAGCGTAGCGAGCGAAGCAAAGATTCCATTCTACTACACTGGAGAAAAAAATCCGGAATGTTTTTTTTCTTCTTTTTCTTTCTTTTTTTTTGTATTTTTGTGTGTCTGTGAACACGATTCCGGCTAAACCGATACTCCAATTGCGATGAAATTTTATGGACACCTACGAAATCTCTGAACTTAGAACTGCACTGGAGGAAAAATCGATTGAAAAATTATTTCTCTTGAAAATCGCAATTTTCCGTTTTTTTTCGATTTTCTTTTTTGTTTTTGTTTGTATTTTTGTGTGTTTGTTAACACGATTCCGGCTAAACCGATACTCCAATTGCGATGAAATTTTCTGGAGACCTTTGAAATCTTTGAACTTAGAACTGCCACCTTTTTGAGCGCAATCGAAAAATTATTTCTCATGAATATCGCAATTTTACGATTTTTTTCGTTTTTCTTGTTTTTTCTGTTTGTATTTTTGTGTGTTTGTTAACACGATTCCAGCCCCAATTGCGATGAAATTTTCTGGAGACCTTAGAAATCTTTGAACTTAGACCTGCCACGTTTTTGGGTACAATCGAAGAAATATTTCTCATGAATATCGTACTTTTACGATTTTTTCGATTTTTAGTGCGATATTTTCGTGACATTTGGGCCGATTCTGACCAAACGGGTGGGGCTACAACGTTCATATTTCACATGGACATTAAGGTAATGGTGGTGTATTGCTTTTTGAAAGAAAACGTTGAAAAAGTTAGCCAGAATCCATATAAATAAAGGTTTTAATATGAGTTTTTTTGAGGTTTATAATAACAATTAACAAGTAACAATAAAAACTTGACGACAATCACCTACAATGCATTCAAAAAGCACTTGCAAAGGAAAAGTGGTCCTAAACAAACTAAAAACTTACAAAAACGCTCATCCATCAACGCGTCGGGACTTTAGCGTTTTCCTAGTTACGTTGGTTTCATCGTCATCTACGTTAGATGTATGTCAACAATGTGACCAGCCAGCTCAATGTAGCTGGGTCTAGCGACGCGCTCGTCAGAAACCATTGTCTTCTCCTTTCAAGTTTATTTTTAGACATTTTTTAGTTATTTTCACATTTGTTAATTACAAGGTAGACCACAGCACAGGCATGATTTATCTAGCTCGGGTAGGGAGACTTAGAGTTAGTCTTGATGGAGTCTGGGACGACAAGAGACTAGCAAGAAAGATGAGGGAATCGTTGATTAATGATGCCAAAGAAGAGTGAAGAGAAAATACGGTTTTGAGACGTTGTCTTCCCTTGATAAAAGTACCACGAGGTTTAAAGGCTTGAGTCTAACATTTATGAAAGTGGCCCATCAGTTAATGCATTTCTTCACCCAACAAAATCTAGTTTCGATTCTGAACAACAAAAACTAACTAAGATAAGTAATTAGGTTATTTTATCTCTTTCTATACTTCAATTAACGAATTTTACAATCAAACTGAGACGTAAACACAGATTGTTGTAGCTTCGAGGAAGTCCTCTGAGCAGAAAATATTGTAACTTTCGGTCATTGTTATAATGAGTAGATCAAGGTTCTTAATCACAATCAAACATTAAAACATTTCTAATTTTCTTTCACGCAATCATGTAATGAATAAGGAAACTACCTCTTGATACTTCCACTCCCGGCAAGCTGTCCCTTGAATCCCAATCTCGCTCTGCTTTGGGATAGGAGGGGGGGGGGGGGGAACTGGAGGGGAAAAATATCATTAATATCTGTTTTTTATTAGGGGGGTAGGGGATAAGATATGACCCAACAGCATATTATCAAGAAGTGATGGTGACTGCCGAATTTGTTGATAGTGACATAAAAGTATGTACAAACAATTCGGCAGCCCCCATCACTTCTCGAAAGTAAGCTGTAGGTTCCTATCCTACACATACTCCAGCCGATTGGTATTCTATCAACATAACCAATATCTGGTTTTAAAATTTTTACCTTTTTGGTGGAGGTGCCGGGTCATGAATGTTCAAACTTTCTACCACTCCTTTCTTACCCCCCGGGGCCTACAAAAACATTCTTCACCATCCTTGTCGAAAGGATTTACCAGCCAAACAAACGCATGGCAATCGGATGATGTGCTCGGGTTTTATATTATGTATTTATTTTATTTATTTAACGTCTATCCTATTCAGTTAAAAAACTGATTCGGAAAGGATATAAAATGAAATTAATTAATAAACCAAATATAAAGAAGGGGAATAAAATATTAGGAAAGGAAAAAAAGGACAAGAAGAAAGAAAAAAATCATAAAAAAAGAAAAATACAGTTGGAAGAACAGACAGAAAAGTAGTGCTTATATGGGAGCTTTGCTTCCTATATTTGGAAGTTACTTTACATCCCTTTTTTTTTAAATATCAACGTATTGAGAAAATTGGTAACCTTTTTTTATTATATTTATGAAGAGATCGAGCTTAATCTTAAGTTTATCCTCCTTAAAAAATCTAGTAGGAATCTCATGATGTTCGTCTAGATAATGTTACCCGATCTCCTAATTCACGGAACTAGAGCCGTGAATCTAACGGTTCGTGGTCTGAGTAGCTCATAGTAAATATTCCCTTCATAGTAAGTAAGCTTGCGATCGGCAATCGGGAGACCGGGGTTCGATACCCCGCTGGGAAGGATTTTATTATTTCTGGATTGATTTCCATATAACTAGTGAGTTGAGTGTATAGCCGGCGAACAGGCCTACAACCCAGCTATAGAGGAGGTTTTCACTGGAAACAATATCCCCGACTCCACTTTTCCTGGTGCTACCACCTGACACACAACTTGTATTTTGAGTGGACGACCAATAACTTCCGCGAACCTAGCGCTGATTTAACAGCGGCGATAATAGGAACTACAGATAAACTTGATGATTAACACGGGATCTGATTTGTTGTCGCTAAGCTTCCAATCTTTTTCGGATAACTTTCCAAATTGATTTGTTGACAACTTCCTCGCCCCCACAAGTTGGACTCGATTCCTCTTTTAGTTCAACAAACCCTCAAATCTGCGTCTGTTGGAGACAAGGAATAAAAAAGAAAACAATTCATTTTTGGTGACACCTTCCCGTGTAAACGTCACCTTTTCTCCGTCCGTCTGTGCGTGTTGAAAGTATCAATATAAAAACCAAAGGAAAAGATTGAGTACTTTTTTTGCTATTAAATTATTGGTGAAAATTATGTTAGGCGACATATTTTTAAAGGCCACTGGGCATTTACGATTAGTTCAATAATAACACACAGTGTAAAACCCAAAAATCAATTTCGGCACGAAAATCGAGCGACTGGCACATATTTTAAAAATATCCAAAAAAATGTTGATCCTTGACATGCATCATCACATCATCGACATATTCTTGATGACGTAGCTTCGCTCCCTATTTTTGGTCCCCTTGTAATGGTACTTGTAAGGTACAAGAAAAGAATATTCAAATACAAGTTATCATTTATTTTATGTCCCTTTTAAATGTGCAAAATCACTCTTCAATCAAAAATGCTATTTATGAGCAACTAACACAAAATACTGTTTGAGTTAATTTCATTTTATTTATAAATTTACGTTAAAAATTTGAGTGGTGTAATAAAATATAGTCGAAAAGAAAGACTGGCACAATAGCAGATTTTAATCCGTTTAAACAGAAATACTGTTGACGTCGCAATGTCACACGTACATTTGTTGATTAATTAATTAATTACGCGTATTCACGTTTTAACTGGCAGCAATGTCAACGCTCATAGAGTAGAATACAGAAAAAGAGATGAGATTAGACAGCGTCATTCTTTTCACATTACTCATGACATGTACAACACACGACAGGCGAGTAGCAAACAAAAGTAAAAGTTTCACATTTTACTAGAAGGGAATTAATTTAACTCTCATATAAATGCCAACGGCCATTACATCTGTCCCAAAATTAGAATTTATGTTGTGTAAATATTGCACGACGAGTTTTGGAGTTAATCCTTCAAATCTGGTTTTAGTGACAAGAAAATAGTTACATTAAAATATCTCTTTGACGGATAAGCGTATTATGTATTATTTCCGCTTTTATGAATAACGAGGGCAATGACCCCAGAGACATCATACGACGCAGTACATTTTAAATGAAATTTATTGCAACTACATTCATAAAACAAAATATTTGTATAACACAAATTCACTGAATGATATGTTTTGGGTTTTGAGATATGTATTATTTACCTCAGCATACGAAAACCAAATCGTATATTGAAATATTGTAGACATTGTTTTGAATACTCCCTCTATAGTCTATATAATATTATAAGGTTTATAATTTAACCCTAGAATCAAGCGTGTATGAAGCATGTGCAAAAATAAACAAAAATTAATGAAACATGTTACTTTTCATACTTTTACTTCATACTCAATACTGTTACACAATTTATTATTATATTTCAATTGTATAATGTAAAATGTTAATGTAATTGTTCATGTTAATTAATTTAATTCCTTTTTTGTATATCATAAGCAGCATATTTTGATAAAAGATAGAACTAATAACAAAGTTATACCAATAATTGCAGTATTTGTCTCCATGAATTTTTCAGATCATCCACCTGATTTTCTATACATATTGCTATACGTTTGAAAATCTTATATTAAAATTACTTTAATATACGTCAGTTAACCTTTAATTGCGATTATTTTATAGTTGAATATACAACATAAAAATGTGTTGAAAAATGTGATAATGGAAATTGATAATTTTCATATTATCGCCAGATTATTTTGCAAGTTGTCAGTATGTTTTGTAAATGTTGACACGTTCTCGCAAAGAATACAATGCACAATGCCACAATGAAGGATAGAAAATACTTCTATCGAGTAGGTTCAGTCACAGAGTTTAATAACACTTGGTCGGCGACATCTGGCAGGTTTTTCTCACCTCCCACAATATCGTGAGTTATTAATGTGGGATATTTGTCATCCACTCGACGGGAGTTATCAGGGACCCAGTTCTTCTCGCAAACAGAGGTGTAGGATTATTGCAAGTATTAACGGCGGCGTTTGCAACAGGGTCGGTTTATAACAGTGAGAGTTCTAGATCGATTAGTTTTATATTTATATTTCTCTCTGTGAAAACCGTCCAGGCACGTCACGGATCGAACAATGTTGCCCACCTAAGAGAATTTAATACACCTTCTTTTTATATGTCCTTATTTTGGATTACTAGGTCATCACGAGTTTTATGTTTTTTCAGTAGAGACAGACCTCATTTTCCTTATTTTTTCCCCCTCGAGAGCTTGAATGTCTCATCAGATGCTTTCTATTCTGTTCTTGGCTCCAACGGCTCCTACTTTGTCAGGAATATGAAACTGATATTATCTTTCCCCGTATAATTTACAATATAACCGACAAAAGATTTTCCAAGTCAACTTATTAGGGAGAAAGATCTTTACCCATGGGTTCGTTTTCAAACGCTGGGTCACAACTTATCGATTGTTTAACCGTGTTTGATGTTAAAATTATTAGTTATTCGACCAGTATGTTTTGTCTACCAACAAATAAATAACAATAAACCACCTTTATTTCATTTCTTCTAACAATCATTATTGTAATGTGTGCTATATAGGGATCGTATAAGGATTATGTACGCCATAGTTTGATAGTTTTGCTAATGATTACTTAATGTTGTTCATTTGTATTGTAGTTATATTTGAAAATATGTTTTTGGACAAGGTTGCCACTCATAAAGTGTGTTTGGAGCTATGCTCTTTTCAGCCATCCCTGTGACACATTCAATTAATAAATGTATTGCGGAACAAATAAAACATAATACAGACATAATTTTCTATTTGTATTTGCTTCTATGTTTATGTGCTTTTGAGCCGCCGCGTAATAAACATTGAATCTTTTTTTTGTATGTGTCATACAAACACAAATTTTGTAAAACATCCATTGCCTAGGTCACGCTTGTGGAGGCTGCTCTGTGTGGTAAATAAACGAAACGCAAAAATAAAATAAAATAATTTCAAAGTGGTGTTTTGTGACGAATTATTTACCTCATAAGAACATTTAATAAAAATCACGATATTAAAAAATATATGTTGTTATTTATCCATCATATCGGTAATGAGTGAACTACGTTTGAGAAAGTCGTTACTTTCACCCTCTTGTATAACTGTGTGTGACTGCAAAGAATTTAGTTTGTGGCGTCATATTTCTTGAAATGAATCATGCATGAGGACATTCCTGTCGAAATTAAGTTCTAGCCCCGACTTTGCCTAATAGCTGCGCGTCTGGCTTCAACCTCGTTAATTTAAATGTATTGCCGGACTTAGAGGAAGCGACGCTCAGCTTACGAAAAAAACATTAAAACTGGGGAAACGGTTTCGTGCATAAAGTTGGGCGAGGAAGAAAAATATGACCCGTCACCATTAATTTAAAGGATAACATCTAATACCCAGATAGGAAAGATGTACGAAATCTAGGTGCTTATGCAAAGCAACATCTGCTGAATAGGTCTAATCAAAGACTGTGAAATATTACAAACACAAAGCAATTTATTTTGTATTTTTAATCCCAAAACAAAAGGACTTGATGAATTAAAATATATATCCACTTACACATTCATAACGTGGAATTTATTCAAAAAGTGTGAAATCCAAAAAATAAAGTATACTTTTTGGAACATACTAGGCTCCTCCACCATTCACTGATGTAGGTGAAAACAACAACAGCTTTTACTTTTTAAATCGAATCTTTTTTAAGTGTGAAAAGGTCTAAAAAAAATCATGTTATTAGAAACAGTTCTGCCATACATTTCCAAGTTTTAATTTTTTGTGATTACCGTATACATGCTTGTTTGTAATGCTTTTTTAAATGTTTATTTTGAATGACCTGTTTTTGTTTTCTTTTGTTTTGTTAAGTTTGTTTTAATTTTTTCCATGTATATTTACCTCGGTGGCATAATAATAATGTCAGAGTAGCAACAGTTACTACTGCATTGCTATTTGTATAGCAACAACCAGAATGTATTGGCGACTGATTTTGCTGGGCAATCATAGCCTGGATTGATCGGAAATGCAGGAAAGACAAAAATTAAATTTATAATATGTATATTGCCAGCAAACCCGGCACCTCCACCATTTGTGTTAAAACATAAATCTACGTACTTTATCAGGGAGAAATAATTTTTATTTTGTATGGTAAATTACATTTTGTTCCATTAAATTGTAAATTCATATTGGATAATTCAAATAAATTTTCATAAATATTGTATTTTATGCATTGTTGCAATATAATTATTTCGGAATTTGTTCAATATTTGTTTATAATTTTGTTTGCATTTATATGAAAATCAATTGATTTATTTCCATATATTCAATCACACCTATGGGAGTGTTTTCAACAAATTACTTTGAGAAATATGTATTATTTGTTTATTGTTTAACTTTGTAAATGATCTGATTAGGATCTACGTTAAATATATTGGCAAAAAAAGTACCAACGAGGCGCAAAAATACTACTTTTATTCAATCTACTTACATCTAACCGTATGGATTATTATTATTGTGAAAGCGCACTTCACTCTCTTTTAAATCAAGCTCACACTGCGCAAATACTGATAACAGGCCTTGTTGACAATGTTGCCATTGTGTGCGCTTCGGAGTATTACCCTGGTACCCAGAGGCGAGGCTTAATAACAACGCCTGGTCAGGTGGTAGAATAATTCTACTTGTTAAAAATGAATATGTTTTCGATATATAATATGTATTGTTAATTGTACGTTCAATTGTTTATTGTTAATATTTTGTCTTTTAGCTTGTTTGTGATATGATTTTTGTTTGTATTTGCCAAATGACGGGAATAGCTTTTGATTACTGAAACGTTGTTGTTTTGTAAAAAAAAAACTTATATCCATTTGAGTGTTATAAAAATATATAGGTAAATTTAAAAATTTTTTGATTTGACTTTATTTTTAAATGTTAGGTATAGCAGCCGGACGGAATAGTTACAAAATATCCACAGGAAAATAACAGAATTTTGGTTTATTTACATGGAACGATTTAAATTTAATGTGCTACAGAATCTATTAGTGACAGATTAAATAAATAAACTATTTACAACGCCATTAAATATAAAAAGAAAAAATTATTAATATTATTATTATTATTGTAATTGAAATTAAGTGATTAACAAAAAAATATTAAATGCCTTCAGGGATATTGACAAGAGAATAATTATGTTGTCCCATGCACGCTATTACTACTTGAAATTTATGTCATTATCGCTTAAGATTGTATCTTGCACACGAATATCTGGATGCAAACGACATAATATTGTGTATGTAAAAATACAGTATACATTTTGTCAAAGGATATTTTTACATAATTATAATTTTGTCATGCAAGTTGACCATGGATGATCGGGCTGTAATAGCCATGACGTTATATCTCCAAACTCGAATAGCTAAGTAAATACCATTTAGTTCATGCGATTCATGAATAAATACATACTTTAATCGAAAATACGAAAATTTAACTGAAATTCGAATTAAAATGCGAGTGTCATAATAAAATTGTGATTATGATTATATTTCTAGCGAAAAGGAAAAACGATCTAAATAAACTGAAATACAAAAAAATTGAATTTCAGGACTCGACTTGAGTGGATTCTGGGGAAACATTCGCCGGCTGGTACATTGACTTTCCAAACAAAAATATGTACTTTCTAGTTGAATTTGACCATCCAAAAACTCAAAGTGTGTACATAACACTTCAGAACCATATTGCCAGGAACGATATTGGCGATAAAAGCAATAAACTTTATTCTATTATTGGCAATTGATTTTAGGTGCAAAGACTAATTCAATACAAGGAACCCTATGTCCTAGATAATCATCCAACACTTCTTACACATTAAATGTCGCTGACTAGGAGAGAACATCTTGCTGACACTTGGATATTGTCATCAGACAAAGTCTCGCATCTCGCTCTACCTCATTGTACGCGAGACATTACCGAGCGAAGTTACCCAGGTAAAAAATGTACAACGGCAAGTAAAATAAAGTAAAAATAAAATTGAAAGATTTTTCTTGTGGTTAGAGGTAGAACGTAAGTAATGGAACTTTCCACATTGCGTTGCACTAGGAAGAAGAAGGATGAGAAATAAACTCTCTCTTAAAGTATTAGAACAATGTTCGGTAAGTTTTAAGTGGAAAGAATACGGTAATACATCCATAGAGTGAAAAGTATAGCTGATCTATTGAGGTGATTTAAGAATAATAGTTTGTATTTTACATCTCAGATAGTACAGAAATACTTAATTCTATTTATAAGAACGGCAGAAATTATCATATCAATGAGAAATTAATATCCATGATCGATAATGAGTTGTGCACGGTTTTCTCCATCTGAGTCTGATTACATGTTGGTGTCTACGTTTAACTACACTTGAGCGTGCGTTTTCCATTGGCCACACTAGTGCGCACCGGATTGCCACTTGCCTTTTTATTTGTTCCGTTTTCGTAATGTTATTCAAATGGAGGTAGACAACAATGGCAATTTGACAAAAATCACGCACACTCCGAGCGCATGACAAAGAAACGAAAACGAAAACGCCATCACAAAGACTCTTCTGTTGACATTGCTCTTAACAAGGATAATGCAGAATATTTCTTGTGATCCCAGGGGTCACAGGGGCGTGACCTTATAAACATATAAATTTTCCATACCCGGCACCTCCACCAAACCTTCCAATGCACTTAGATTTCATTTGTGTGTTCTTTGACACCTGTTGATTAAGTAGCTTCGCTGCCAACTACGTGCTTGATTAATTCCATAAAAGTGAAACATTACATATAGCTCGGGTAGTTTCGATAGTGACTTATTTATTTCGAATGGACTGTACTCTCTCCGAGGTTGGGTAGGCCTATGTTTGGCTGCGGCTCTTGTGGTGGCAGTGAATGTGGGCGTTCACCCGGGCACCTGCATACGTAATGCCAGTCTGCAGGTGTCAGCACAACAACAGGAGGCGGCAGCATTGTCAACACGCGAACGCACAATTAGCTTAACCTCATGGGAGTGGTTTTATTATTATTTAATGAATTTCGATTTGGAAATTGTATCTTTCAGTTTTGCGTCTGAAATCAATTTGGTTAATGTGTTGCGGTAATGCACACCCTTCAATGTGGCCATGTCTTAATCAAAAATGTTTGCAACTACTTACATAATTGATGAAATGATTGCCAACAATATGTTCAAAACGAAAAGATTATAGATGTTACGGTCAACTATAAAAAACGCAATTAATTTGAGTGAATTGTTAACGTAGTTATTACTAAAAGTATTTTAGACTTGTTAGTCCAGTGGTTAATGTCCCTGCTTCCAATGCAGATGGACCCGGGATCGATCCCCGCTCCAGAAATAAATATTTTGCTCCTGATAACCACTTAATTCATCCACATAATCTAAGGTATGTAAAAGCGGTGACTTTGGAGCCCTTCTCATCAAGATCGGAGTAACCGTTCAGTTAGGAAAGAGTAAACAAACACCCACAAATCATACAAAACTGCTTACGCTCACTACGCTCATCCAATCACCTGCAATGAGAGAAACTTTTACTTTATGGCTAATGACAATTTTCCAAAAAGTAAACGAATTGTGCCAACAACCGTCTAGACTTTTATATGGAAATGGCGACAATTACAGTCCATCCCGCTTCTTTATTGACACGTCATGACGGTCTTCATCGGTTCACTCGATCGAGAATATGACAGTCGAGTCTCCCACCACCAAGACTGAAAAAGAACGTGATGATTGATTGATTGATTGATTGATTGATTGATCGAGTACATCGACATATGCAATGATGTGATCAAAGTCCCCATCCAAGTAGATTGTCACTCGTGGTTTGACAGTTTCCATACTCACGGATTTAAATTGAGTTTCCGATGGAAATAAAACCCGACAATAAATCTAATTTTCATAATTATTCTGTCAGAAAAATCATATGTCTACCACTTTGATCAAAAAAACTTTTCGAAATATTGTAACTTTATAATTAAATTTTTGAATACTATAATTGCACGACTAATCGAATCATTAATAAAGGTACATTTTGAAACGAAACAGAACATTAAAATTCAATTATTTTTTAACTCATAGCCGCATGTGCATGTGATAAACTAATAAACAAGGAATATGAGCCATTTGACCATTGCAACATTTTCAATTCCTAATCTTATAAATCATTAGGTAGGTATGTATAAAGCACTGTTTATTGTGACCTGATGTGACGTATGACATAAATAGACACAAAAAATATGCCGGAAAATGGTTACTGTCTAAAATGTAAAACAAACTAGAATTTAAACCTTACTTAAATTAGTATCAATTATTTTTGCTTTTTGCCAAATATAAGTGAACATGCAATCTCCTACTCCTAATGGCATAACACACACGTTATCCGAATGCTTTATTAATTGATTGTTTCTATTAATAACATTTAAATAAAATAAATAAATAAATAAATAAATTTTATTTAGAGTCTACCCACTCAGTTATATAACTGATTTTCAGTGGGGGACTTTAAATCAAAGCGACCAAGCCAAACCTGCAGGCCCCGACGCAATCGACGAGTGAGCGATAACCAACCAAAGATCGTTATTTGTAATAGGAAATATAGCAATCAGTGGTATGGACAGTGCGAACACCCGCGAATCAACGCCAGAATCAACAAGGCCGATTCAGAACAACTCTGAAATTTATTATGTGCTTCGTTGCTAGGACGGCTCTAAAGTCACCGTTTACAAACTCCTAAGACAAGAACTGATGGACTTAAGTCCAAATCAGAAGTTAAAAAACTTCTGACTTTAGCGGGAATCGAACCCTGGACCTTCTGCATTGAAAGCAGATGCGCTAACCACAAGACCAACGAGCTCTATTATATCCAATGTTATCTGGAACATAAATTCTGTATTAGATAAATCAATAATATTATTATGTACCGCACACAGTCCAATACACTTAATGAATAGAACATGGTAAACATCCTTTTTGAGCACATCAAATTTCTAAGTAATGGTAGCGAGTTCTCTATATTTGCATCTTTCTTGTACTCTGTTCAATTTCTTATTGGTCTTGAGAGAATTTGAAACTTCTCCGTTTGAAGCAGTTTATATTCAGTGCACCCATCAAGAAGTTTCGAAATACAAATATCTTCGGTTACTTCGCAACAACTTTGAAACGTTGATATATTTGTGGCAAAAGTTTTTGATCGAGACATAATTTTTTTCGATTTCGGAGCAAAGCAATAAAATGTAAAGTACACATGTTTTGGTTAAATGACTACACAAAAACAACGACGTTTAAAAATGAAATCAAAAATATATTTGACATTCAAATCATCATTCATTTATAATTTTTCTTGATAAATTTAATTTAATTCCAACCTATGCCTCAACGAGATTGCGTATTTAAGTATGCGACTTATTCCACATTTTCAATTACATTTTTAACAAAAGTAAAATCTAAAATGCATAAGTATAACCATAACGTTTATAAAAAGCAAGAACCTTCCCAGTAGCACAACAGAGAACAAAACATCAACAACTGTTACGAAAACAATAAATATAACTGAGTATACTAAACTTCTTTACAATCTGGCGCGTTTTTATTTACAGAGCACTCTAGATTAGAAGCTATAAGCCCGCGACTCTGCAATAGCACCACAATGGCCCATCCATTTCGGTAACATACTGCATATTGGATACATAACAACCCATTATATGATACCCACCCTCATGGTACATTTATTACGCTTTTGATAAATTACGTCCTCCGTAAGAAAACGAAATCTTGCTGTCACACGTTTCGCTATGGATATGGATTTCTTTAGGCACACAACTATGCGAAGCCAACATGAAGAAGACAAGAGAAAATACCATTGTGGAAAATGTAAAACGTTTTGGTTTAAATCTGTCGTTTGCAATCTCGGTCGTTTATTAAATATTCAAAGACACATATTGTTCTCGTTATGTTAAAATGTTCGCCACGATGCAAATGCCTAGGAAAAGTCATATCTGTCTGCTAAATGTGATGTGTATTCGTTGGTAAAGATATTGCATGTGGTTTGTTGGCGAGCATTCGTGGTAAGAAGTCGTTCCAAAATAAAACAAAATCCAACGTGACGAAATCTTAGTTTATTAAATATTCTCTATATGATAATTTATTTGCACAAAATATTTATTTCCGTTTTTAATAAACTCTTGAGTATAAAACAACGTATTTTCTTAAGTTTAAGCAGCGGCTGTCTACAATAACTGGTTTAAGTCAACATCATCAGCCCGTTCAACACAAAATCTATATTTGTATTTGGTTATACGCTAGCAAACTACAAAGCAACGCTGCAGACGTAGACTAGAATATAGAATCAACTAGAAACGGAATATAAAATATTTGGAGTAGAAAATGTTTAACCTTCAGTCAACATATCCGGCCCTCATTGGCTAGAGGGTGTGTACAGTCAGGCACACAAGTATGATTTGCTTCACGTCTACGTAAGAGGGTAAGTAGTACTACGTGGGTTGGATGTCAAGTAGGTGAACAAACTTCGCAATCAAAAGAACTTTTCTTCTTTTATGACTCACACATGACGTCAATTTTCATTCGATTCCAATATGAAAGTATATTTATGGCACAAATTGAATATACTCTAATCTCATTGAAATGATAAGTTGTAGCGAGATTTTTAAAGTAGACTAATAAGAAATGACATTACAAGATTGAAATCAAAATTTAAAAGTTAATGGACTGAAAGGACTTGAATATGGTGGGATAAATACCAGTAAGGCCATCATTTACATTATTTAATACACTGTAAAGTGTAAATACAATAAGTATTTTGCATAAATAAATAAAAATCGAATTTAGAGTGTACCTAGTCAGTCATATAACTGATTTCCATTTCGATTTCCATAATGCTAACTAACGCCATCGGCGAGAGAAGACTAAATAACGATTAGTGATCGCATCAATTATTGGAACACATTAACTGATAGAATAACGTTTGAAACCAACATCTTATGATACAGATTCTACATATACTATCAACAGGTGGGTAGTAAATTTCATTTATTTTTCAGTACAGCACTTACTATCAAAATTAATAACATGAAGTTCTCAATTATTTGCACGTTTCGAAAATGGATAATTTTATATTAATTTTAATATGATTCATATTATTAAGAGTAATATGTGTATCTTGGGTGGATGTACGTTTAATTTAAACCATCGTATTTGTTCACACTCAACGATTTAGTGACGAGTACATTATAGCCTTAAGGGTATTGTAATAACCATGCAATGTATTCTTGATATAATATACCTCTTATGTAAAAGTTAATTAATAAATGAATATTAGAGTGGAATTAGATGAGTTTACTTGGGAAATGCGGTTTATGATTAGTATATATTATGTAATTTAGTTAGAAACATATTAACGGTATACTTCATCAAGAATACTCTACAATAACTATAAAATGTTACAGTTTACTGTGTTATAAGAATTAATAATCTGGAAGATAGTTTAAAGTTTTAAATATGCACGTAGCGACGTTCTGAAAGGCATCGCAACAAAGCGCCGTAGATTGCCGCTAGATAGCAGGGCAATCAACGCTGCCTCTGCCAGAGTAAACTCCCTATGGTGCAAAACAAACTAGCGTCGCTGAACAAGAGCTAGGCGAGATATAACTGTCACTATATGGATGCGGCTTAAATTATACCACGTGAGGGCTGCGTAACGATTACATCTCACTCGTATGTAAGGTAATAATTAAACTGAGACTAGTGTGGGTCCCGAGATATTAGGATGAAGGGGAGGCCTATTGGGCCAAGATGAATCTAAAACTACCAATCTGCTCATCTGTGTGTACAATGCATTGCTGACATATATAATTATCTTTAAATATATCTAGTTAAATAAATTGTAGGTACGACCAATTTAAAATTGAAGAAGAAAAACACAGTAATTAATAATTAGGTGAGATATTAGCTGAACTTAGCTTATAAATAAATAAATAAAATAAAATAAATTTTATTTAGTCTACCCACTCAGTTATAGAACTGATTTTCAGTGGGGGGACTTTAAATCAAAGCTACCAAGCCAACCATGCAGGCCCCGACGCAATCGACGAGTGAGCGATAACCAACCAAAGATCGAAATTTTTAATAGGAAATATAGCAATCAGTGGTATGGACAGTGCGAACACCCGCGAATCAACGCCAGAATCAACAAGGCCGATTCAGAACAACTCTGAAATTTATTATGTGCTTCGTTGCTAGGACGGCTCCAAAGTCACCGTTTACAAACTCCTAAGACAAGAACTGATGAACTGAAGTCCAAATCAGAAGTTAAAAAACTACTGACTTTAGCGGGAATCGAACCCTGGACCTTCTGCATTGGAAGCAGATACGCTAACAACAAGACCAACGAGTAGTATGTAATGTAATGTAGTTTTATTTGTAATAAAATCGTTTTAAAAAATACCGTCCTTAGATTTGTAGTTTTATTGAAAATGTTTTGACACTTAATACAGAAGGAAAGCATTCTTTAACGCATTAAAAACAACTTTAAAGACTTTCAGTATTTCTTTGTCAAACTTACGAAAATCATATCAAACATTTTTCTTGTGACGCGAATACTATTTTTTTCCATTATTATTTTTTTATGTCAGAATAGGTTTTCACGGCAATATTTTTTTATATCGATTTTAATTATATTTACAATTTAATCAACTACCCATTGCCCATTGGTTACTTATCGTTGGTTTATACGATTGTTATTAGTGTAAAATCAAACAAATGTGATACCCATTTCAGAAATTAAAACAAAAAAATGGTTTTGCAAATGCTGGGTGTTTGCATAAAAAATTGTGATAGATACATTTTCTGACAAAGAAAAATGATATAACAGGTCATTTTAAAAGGAACTGTATTCATCAGGGAATCGTTTTCCATGAGAAGTTGCTGCTTTCGCAGTATATAGAATAGGGACCTTATAGTGACAGCATTGCTGGAATATTGTATTAACTTTTCAATACTTCCTCTGCCGCCATTATACCTCACAGAGGGGGGAGAGTTCAAAGAAGTGTAAGAAGTCATACAAAACGTTCCGCCCCTCGGGTTTTAGAGGAAACCTCATGTTTATCATATTCTCATCTGCTACTTCTTGCGTCGCAGAATCCACAACACCCGGGCACGATCGCTTTTCCATTCTGAAAGACGGGAGGGAATTATTAAGTGAGGGGAGATGAGGCCGAGGTTTGTCGTGAGAGTTGATGAACTTCTCGTAGGACACGCACTCGGGGGTCGCTCGTTCGATGCCAGACACTGACACTCTTGACTGAGAGGATTTACCAGGGTTTTCCTCGGTACTGGCTGGAGGAATCTTTGTATTCCTCGTGTAAATTCTCCACACAATTCCTCCAATTTGTGTTCAAACTTGTAGTGTGCGGGTCCGGTATATGGGGCTTACCCTAAAGTAAAAAATCCAATTTCAAGGTAAAAAAATATTTTTTGGTTGATGGTGGAGGTGCCGGTCCAGACAATTCAATTAAAATCCAGGTAATAGAAAATGAATTGCAAGACAATTATAATGTATGAGATATAGATGTAAATTTCCCTTTTGTTGTTGTTGTTGTTGTTGTTGTTGTTGTTGTTGTTGTTGTTGTCTAGACGCGATACTACACAGACGCCCGCTATGTCTCCTTACACACGTCTCAAGAAGAAAGTTGGCTTGAAAATAGTAGAGTTTTATCGGCTTTGATTATTAGACATTCTTGGCCAATGGCCAAAGAATCAATCCAAGTCCAATTCAATCTTAAATACAATATATTACAAACAAAGATACACTTTTCTACATTAATCTTTCGATATAGACTTGATTTATAAACGTAATGATGTGATTGGCTTGGAAGTGGGTAGACTCAAGGTAAGAATGTTTTTTTATTATTATATAATGAGCAAAAATCCGTTTCAATTGAAATATGTGTTACTAAAAACTGTAAATATCCGTACAAAATACACATCATACTCACAACTAATATTAAAAATACTAATACTAATATTAAATATTTTTATTAAAATATTTTCGTGGGAAGCCTGCCCAGGGAACAATAATTAATGCTGATAGGACAGTAGTGAAGAGATGTCCGAGGGTTGTTCAAGAGGACTCATGCCCTTGCACTCGCATCAACGACTGAGGAAAACTACTAAAAAACATTTAGTCATGATTGCCGGTCTCGACGTAATTTGAATCCGGGACCTCCCGAATCAGAGTCGCGCGCTTAACGCTCGAGACAATACATCATTATATTTATACTTTAAATAAAACCTTTTATAATAGGCTCCTTTGATTAAATCGTAAAGTATACCTATCTTGCACATTGGAAACAGCTACTCTTCAATTGAGATAGATTGAGTCAGGTAAGAGTAAACATGACCCTACTTTCTCCCCTAGAGGGAAGACCCACGTGTGAGTAGCTTGACTTTATGGCAAGCTTTTCAGATTTCTCCCAGGCATTTGCCACGACTTCGTGTGGACACTGAGTAATGGAATTCTTCGCGGGTTCTCGTTGGGTTAAGCTCATTTCATCCTGCCCAGAGGGGCTTTAATTCTGATTCGCAAGAAGGTCCGGCTGTCATCGTATAGACCCATGACACAAAACTACACATGGTGGCGTCCTAGTATATACGAGAGGGCTGTAGGGTTAATATATATTTATCGTTTTATTCGCTGCACTTGAAAAACTAATCTTCAAAGGGGCATTCACTCGCTACATAAAATATATTAGTCGAGCTTGATAATTTTCGGGCTGGACCCCATCAGCAAATATCATCCATAAGAAGTAGCATTGCGACGTTGTTTATGGCCAGTGGCCTTGGCAATATGGCTTTACACTCGGCTCCGTCACAATAATATTATACTGACTGCCAAGAAGTGGTGTAATGTTTTGAGCAATTGTTTTTGTGTTTATAAGTATATACGTATTTTACGAATTTAAAAAAAATGGTGCTATGCTTTAACAGTAATAAAATTTTTAAATGTTTAATTAATTTTAAAACTCACATGAAAACCCTACCAAACATTCTAAGACTCAATACGTAATCCCTGTACAATCATAGTTTTTTAGATATTTAAAAAACTCTAGATAAACATTTTGCTTTGAAAACATTTTTGGGTAATTTCCCCTTAAAGAGAAATACTAATGTAAGAAATAAAATTAATGTTTTTATAATTTCAATTGATTTATTTAATTTCTTACCATAAGTTTAATTATTTATGGTATCAGTACAAATATTAGTCCTATTAAACACAAATAGATTGAGATGAGTGGAAAGCAAGTAAATCTTCGTATGTAGAAATTGTATTTTGTGCGATCAAAATGAAAATCATATTATATTCACCATTACACAGGTATTTAAAACTGCTTGACAAGTCTAAAAAAATAATATGTCAAATTTTATTTAGGTTAACAGAGAACCCACTCAGTTAGAACAAGTGTACAGTAGCGATAACTCACATTAAGTATGTCGTGAAATTTTCCTCTCACAGTGAGATTTTTAATGGCTTCAATAAATCATTGAAAAATAGTAAAAAAATACAAACATTTGTAACCACCCCCAATCAGCCAAATACCCATTTCTTTATCCAAAAAGCTTTCGGCATGATTACCGTTTAAATAAAGCTTCCGTGTATTTATGTCGTCGATTTGTATTAATGCTCCGCTCGCAATATTTGAACGTAATGTCTAGTTTTTCAGCCAGACGATTTCAACCGTGCTGTTTTATGTGTTCAGGAATTGTTGCCCGCAAAGCGTAGCCACTAGCCACTCACGGTATATGGCGATTATAAAGTGATCAGTTGCCTAAAAGCTATTTATCAGGTTGCTTCGAGTCCTTGTATTCTATAAACAAACAACCACCGATTAAAATGAGTGAGTTTACCATCACAACCATTTGGCCGGAAACTGATACAAAATAAAAAGGGGGTATTGTAAATACTTGGTAATACCTTTAAAAACGTCACATTTACATTAATTACGTCATTCTTGTCACAAAACGAAAGTACACGGCAATATAGACGATTTGAACATTGATGAAACATTTCATCAATACCCTTTTCCGTTTTCAACACTGTATCGCTTAAAATGGACCATAATTTTGTATTAAATGAGTAATTCAAACCGATATTTGTGAATCAAAAGTGAACTTTATTATTGTATTCAATGCAGTTCAATCAACACAATTTAAATCTCCTTTAAATACCACAACCGAAATAAATGGAACAGATTTCTTCAGTCTGTTTCAACATGGAATGGCTACATTCCTTCTTATCTTAAGAGCTATGACCATTCACTTTAACACTAAGTAGTAGTACGTTTGTTTCAGTACTATTACCGCATTACGGTAACCTATTTCCTCCCTTGCTAACACACTAGAGGCAAGTCCCTGATGGTCTCCCAGGGATTACTACGACTAGTGGTGAGTAAAGTTGCTGGCCGGAAGGTGATGTGGTGGCTATAACAATCTACAGGAAACGCCCCGTAATCCTAGTTAACAGCGTCTCAGCCGTAGGATGGTATGTTCGAAGCTTAATCCTGGCAATTCCTCTGGGTGCAGTGAGAGGTTATCCTACACACTCTAGACAACACGTGACGTGTGTGACGTGATTTGATGTTCGGAGCGTTCCTTGTCCAGCGGCCATAAATCATTACATCTTTAAACAACTTGGCATAATTGATAATGAAAGACATCTGTACTCTCCTATATCATTTCAGTTGTCAATATTTATTGGATGAGCGAAGCGAAGACTTCAATTTCACTGACCCCCCAAAAAATTTAGCTCGGTTGTTTTTTTTTTTTTTTTTGTTTTGTTTTTTCCGTCTGTTTGTTCGCTCTCTACCGGGCAAACGGCATATGCGATCTTGATGAAAATTTGACACGACCTTTGTTTTCTCTGAACTTAGACTTTCCACGTTTTTGGGTACAATCGAAGAAATATTTCTCATGAATATCGTCTTTTTACGATTTTTTTCGATTTTAAGTGCGATATTTTCGTGCCATTTGGGCCGATTCTGACCAAACGGGTGGGGCTACAACGTTCATATTTCACATGGACATTAAGGTAATGGTGATGTATTGCTTTCTGAAAGAAAAAGTTGAAAAAGTTAGCCAGAATCGAGAGAAATAAAGTTTTTAATATACGTTTTTTTACTTTTTGTGCGATATTTTCGTGCCATTTGGGCCAATTCTGACCAAACGGGTGGGGCTACAACGTTCATATTATACATGGGCATTAAGGTTTTGGTGATGTAGTACCTTTTGAAAGAAAATGTTGAAAAAGTTAGCCAGAATCCATAGAAATATAGCTTTTAATGTAAGATTTTTACGTTAAATAATAACAAATTAACAAGAAACCATAGAAACTTTACAACAATCACCTACAATGCGTCGGCAGAAAAACAAAGCACTTGCAAAAGTAAAGATATCCCACGCAAACTAAAAACTTTTAAAAAAGCTCATCCATCAACGCGGCGGGACTTTAGCGTTTTCCTAGTCATAGATCATGCGTAGTTATTTGGGTGTTTGGCCATTTTAACTGATTCTAAATTTTAGAAAATTGAATTTATATTTTGTTAATTTTCTATAATTAATTTATGGAAAAGTACTATGCTATAATTCATTTTTACAAAATTATGTAAAATTTCAAATAGATGCAACTAAAATTGTCAAATAAATTTTTATGCGCGTAAAATGAGCATGCCGCGTCCTCTTAATGTCATACAGAACAAGTAAAAGCAGTAAAATTATATTTCAATATATAATCACTTAGTTGTTTCAGTTTTACTGGGATATAAGCGTATGGATGGCATACACACGGTTTGAGAGCATATAAAGTAAGTTATTATATAACTTAGCCCACGTTGTTACATTATTGGATTATTTATGTTTCCACCTGAAAAGCCGACAGATATAAATAAGCATAATGTAAGCATATAAGCATAAGTGCGAGAATCTGCATTTTGGAAATCCCGCGTTCGAATCTTCAAAACCAATCGCGTTTGAACTCTGATAAAATCTTCTAGGCATGTTTCCATATTAAAGTTTTCTTGCAAAACTAACATATAAATTGTTATTGACGTATAAGGTACTGATACAGAATAAAAAAACACGACAAAATAATAATTAGTGCGTGTACTGAATCTGTGGGTATTTAAAATAAAATCCATTTCACCACGAACGTGAAATATTGCATTAATGAGTACAAAACTGTATCTAACCCTTAAATATTTGCCGAATACAATTACTGGCATCAATCGGTTGAAATTACAGCAATTCAGACTCATTTCACGTACATATTTTTATTACAAGTACCAACATTATACACTAATGAGCATTTAGAAACAAGATACGGACATGGAGCGTGGGTTGTTATTTCAAACAAATTACTGACAAACAATTAGATCAGAATGGACCATGCATTTTCAGAATTAGCTGCGGCGCATGCGCGCTCCGTTGCAAAGCATTACGGGAGAAAGGATTTACACGCTAAAAGCCATATGCTAGCCTGCACTGACTGTGCTGTAAACGCAGCACGCCACACACCCGAGCATATGGCATTTACTTTCTCCCGTAATGCTTTGCGCGCGATATAGAGGGCGCTGGTGATTTGGAAAACCGTCTAATAGACGATGTATGTAATGTACTTGTTTGCGTTTAATTCTTACAATGACTAACTTTTCTTTAATAATTGCGAGCATAGCACAAAGCACCGACCACTAATCTTTATTTTATTTATATTTGTGAAATGTGGAAGCACAATTACTAACAATTTTCAAAGAACCTCCTCGATAAATTAAGGGGCTCGTTCTCATTTAGTTTTTAGCTCGGATTGTAAAATATTGACCCTAGTCAATAAACTCTGGAATTCAGTATGTGTATTAAATGTTCATTTGGAAGTTAAGATTAAAAAAAGCACTTGTCTGACATTCCGTTCGTTCCAGTGTATTAGTCGTGTTAGATCCGATGGTTATAATCTTAAGATAAGTTAACTTCCTGTTGGTTTTATCTGAAGATTAACAGTTGAAATATTCCATGATAACCAGGATTTAAGCCCAGATTAAAGTTAGTGGAACAGCTAATCTATCAAACTGGTAGACAACTAAATATAACGAGCTTATAATTCGGTGGACCGGAACTTTATGTGTTAAACTTGTTTGGAATACGTAAATAGCGTAATAATAAATCTGAGCTAAAATGTGCACCTTGGATGAAAAGAATAAGGGAGCAAAGACGCATTTGTCGCAATGTTCAACCAAATCCATAAACGATATGCTTGAAAATAATTAAAATAAAAATCACTTTTCGTTCCATCCTTTACGTGTAACGACAAAATCAGAAACGAATCAGGAAATTATCCGAAAACGCGAGTTTTCGTTCTTCCAGTCTTGAACACTGCTATCATATTTTAGTTCTCATCCGAAACTGTCGTAACAACTTTCTACTCCCATCGTTCAACATACACGTCCCCCGCCCCCGACCCCAGAAGGGTTTATGGAATTGGAAACTTTTTCAGTTAAGTAGCTTTAAGATCAACTTTTAACGGGCATCTAGATTATTAATAACCTGTCAATTATAATCTGAATTTGACGTCCTGTCGATCTTAATATTTTTATTGCTACCAAATACGGCAGGACATTCTTGTATGGATCCCAAGTTTCGCTTCCTGTTACCTGTTAAAAGATGTTCATAAGTCTAAGAGTGAATTAATCGTATTAATTAATTAATTAGTTAATATTTTAACGTCTGGCGCATCTTTACTAACACATGCACGTTGCAAGGAAAAAATCGGTTTAGATTAGGTTACGGTAGGAGCCTCGAATGTCATCAATAATGTTAAGCATATTCAGCTTCATAACACGCAATGTCGAACTCTCCTTCATTCCATTCCAGTTTACTAATACTAACATCAAATATAGATAAGTTCGATTTATAAGTGTTGGGTTCTTATATAAGTGACAGAATTTAGCGAGTTCACTTGGAAATCAACGTGTGACGTCAGCTGGAAGTAGGCGTAAGCTATCAGACAGCTCGCCCAACAGTTGCATGTGACCACGATAGGACCTACACAGCACACATGCCGAAGCACACCACCGACGAATCTTCATACTATGTGTGGGAACAACTTTGACCAAACACACGAAACAAATGTTTTTTTCTTTTCTTTATAAGTGTAAAAATTATTAAATCATTTAAAACAAAAATTTTTTAAATAATATTTTTAATGTATCTCTGAAACCAAGGCCAGTTCTCTATTCACCTACAGAAGGGAAGGTTTCCCCAGGCTAAAGGCAAATATTAAAACATGAAGTATAACTCATATATGAAAGCTAAGCGAGTGAAAATTTTGCCTTGGCTTTCGCGCACCTGTCCAATACAAGAAAATAACTCTTTCATTTTGCCTTTTGTTTTCAAACTCCATTGTTCCGTTTCTCTTTGTCCTTTTGGATCTGCCTTACGCAAAAAGGTCACTTTGTTCGTTTTTGTTCTTCGTAAGTTTTGAAACAGTATTTCTCATCGAGAATACGGACTTGAAGTCTATACAGAATTTTTGTAAAATATTCATTATCTTGTTTAAAAACTATTTCAATATTTATCATCCCTTCGTAGGAACGTTTTATGTGATAATTATTAAGTTTTTGTTTCCTCCTTTATGTAAAATCCCTTTACAAGAAATAATAACTTTTGAGATCTTGACAGAGAAACGACCTTGGTATACGCTCAAAGCGTTTCTGTTGTTATCAGTTCATTTATCAACTGGATAATATATTTTTAGTTGAGTATTCCTGTTTTCCTTCATTAATAACATGGCGTCCTAAGTGTTACACACTATTCTATTTAAATGGAAGGGCGTAGCACTAGTTCGTTTGTCCAGGGGTTAGCTTCCCCGCTTCCAATGCACAAGGTCCCACGTTCGAATCCCTTCGCAGAAGATTTTAAAGGACTCTAATCCATCAATTCTTGAGGCGTGACCTCTCAAACTAGTCTCTAGCGTTACAAGTGAGCCACCTCTGTCGGTGTAAATGACATGAGCTAAATATCGCTGTGTCGCGAGAGGTGCCTTCACAGTATTCCCAAGTCAAAGAGGAGCGCTGTTGTTTGACATCTACTCTCTTCTTAAAGATGGTACAACGATACACTTCGTAGATCCAAACGCCTATTATGCTCTTAATCCAGGGAAAAATGCTTTGTTTTTAACTATCAATAAGACGTTTTTTAACAGTATTGTGTGTAAGGCTAGGTTCGAAATCTCAATGAAATTAGCATGAGAATTCTAAGAAGATTCGAACCGAAAATGTGCGTTCGTACTTTTTAAACTACGCCCACATTTTTCTATCATACCAACTCAAAAAGGTGATTCCAATCCTAGTAAATAGTTTGTTTTTTTAAATTTTGACCCCGTTTTGTCAAAAACAATTTTTAAATATCGACGAAATATCTTAAAATTGTTAAGGTGGTGGTAAAGATAAGCTGGCGGACGTCAAGGTCAAGCGAGAGCACGGACGCCAACGTTGACAATTACACACAACTGGCATTAGGTAGGGCTACCGTATTTGGTTATGTTATCGTGATATGTTATCACATAAATCAACAATTTATAAGCTGTGAATAAAGTAGTTCGTCCCACAGTCAGTATTTTAGCAAAATAATGATTTTAAGAAATCACGATTACGAAAGTGTCTTTTGCCTTGTTGGTGACAGTGTGTCCAAAGTTCCAGCTGTTTATAATGCCAACCTCGCCAGATGTGATGTCAATGTTTAGGAGCATAATGTCTTGATTTTATTCGTACACTTCATAAATACTTTATTTTTAGGATATATTGGCAGGGCTTGGCTTTATAATAGTCGTGTTTTTCTCCGAAAACAGTTTTAGAGACCGTTATTTTATTTACTTTTTGCCGATCATGTGGCCATAGTGCGTAGACGACAGTGCTGCGATCCCTCGGCGACCGCCACCTTATCTGGTTCCACCTATATGAAATTTGAGGGATTGCACGAAAAAATATGCGACTCGGATAGAAAAAAGAGCTATGCACGGGAATTGAGTATTGAGTTTTCTGTGGGTGGGTGAAAACAGAACAGAGGTTTGTAGATTCCTCTTCATATTATTTGAAAAGTACGAAAGTGAGTACTCTAGACGCTAAGCGTCCGCACGCAAGCTCGTAAAGGGTAATGGGATACATCAGAAAGTCCTTGCTAAAGACTCACAGTCAAACTTGATTAATTTAACAGGGCCCGTCGCTTAGGTTATGCCCCTAGAGTTTCGTCTCACTGGATTCACAGTATTAGTATTCGTGTAAAGCGGAAAGCGGAAAGCCTAGAATGTCCCAGTGGATAAAACATTAATTAATGAATAATCTGTCTAGATTGCGTTTCGAATGTAGATCTATGAGAGACGTAGGTTTGAACCCTCGTCATTTTGATCGGCTGTCCGTGGAGACCCTCAATCAAATACATCTCCTGTTGGCCCAACCACATCTAATATCTCCGCTGAAGCTATCAGTGGCGGCTCTTAGTGTTGGGGATAAGAGATCTCCAGTTAGCCCAACCACATCTAATACCTCTGCTGGAGCTATCAGTGGCGGCTCTTAGTGTTGGGCAAGTGAGTTGAAGCTTGAACAACACACGCAAATATGTTGGCATTATTGACACTTCGCTCAACGATTTGAATCCCATCATATCTTAATCATGTACCCTTTAATTCTGGCAACCAAGAAAAAGTTGCAAAGAAGAATTTTTGCACATACCTTCCTAATAAACATACTAAAAAACTATTGAAACTCTTTGTCAACTCTAGCCACGTTGCCATTTTTGTCATCGGGAACTCTGCAAAACTT
The DNA here is from genome assembly GCA_024449915.1 of Sweltsa coloradensis. Taxonomy (NCBI): domain Eukaryota; kingdom Metazoa; phylum Arthropoda; class Insecta; order Plecoptera; family Chloroperlidae; genus Sweltsa; species Sweltsa coloradensis. The sequence continues at coordinate 1,361,406 of JAMZAV010000224.1, forward strand.
CAGATTTACCTCTGAAAACCATTCGGTTTAATAAATATATATACTAACATTTAAAAATATTTGTTCGACAAGTGACAAGCGACAAGAAGGAGTTGCAAGACAAATAATTTACATTGATCGTTTAAATTATTATTTTACAATCTCAGTAATAAAATGCTATCTTATGTAATAATATTTAATCGTTTGAAATAAAGTATGTCGATGTATTTTTATTCTTTTGGACCGTGCCATAATATTGCTGCTGGCGTATTTTTATGAGCGTGCTATCCAAGCATATATTTTCTATAAACCTCTCAACATACTGGATCAACAGGTGACTGTAATAGGTTCATCGTTTAAGCTATGATGAAACCCGGTGCAGTATGCTGTATTAGCATTCAGAAGACGTTAGGTTAAGTATTGGTGCATCACAAACAGCTTACCTTGGAAACGTGTCTTGAAACTTCATGCGAGCCACATTGAAGACAGGTTCTCCACCTGGAAACATAGAAAGATAATTTAGAAGACGGAGGCCACTGATTCCAGACTATTATCTTGCACTATTAGATCAAATTTAACAACTATCAATGTTAAAAATAAGCAGGTGTGCCTTCTAATATCATAACCAGACTAATTTAAATGTTTTATAAAGAATGCATTCTGATTTTTAAATTTTATAATAGTCTAGTACAGTAATAGAGAACGTACTAAACTTAAATATCTTAAATAAAGGAATTAATAGGATTTTCTTTCTTAATTAGTCTATTTATTTATTGCCACCAACAACAGAGTTACCCCCACAAGCGCGATATATAGGCTTTTACATAAAATTACATTAATACTAAAGCACAAAAATAGAAGTGGTACCAAAAAAATCAAACAACATCTAAATCATCATATAAATAAAATAATAATATAATAATAATCATGATTTGGAAACTTGGGATTTGACAAAAAAGATTAGATCTTAATTTTGTGCATGATTTAGAGTTAGAGCAATAATATTTTTTTAAATTTCTCATGGGAAACCTACCAAGAGTGCAATACCCCTCGTCAGAAATCTAAAGATAGATATTTTGGAGTTAGGATCAATTGTGAAGGGATGTCAGAGGGATGTTTAAGAGAACTTGCATTAGGATTAACGACTGAGAAAAACCTCGGAAAACACGTTCAGTCTGGACGGGATTCGAACCCGGGACCTCCCGAATCAGAGTCTCGCGCTTAACTCTTGACGCACACGGTCGGTTGACTTGGTTTAGAGTTTAGACTTGGTATGTCGTGGAGTATCGGAGGGAGGAACCAGTCGATCCGGAGCGAACGTCTCCGAGGACCCATGTGGGAGAGGAATGTAATGGATAAAGTTAGTGGAAGAAGATTGGACTTGTTGGACACATATTGTAACAAACCGGCCTAGTGAGCATAGCTACACATGCCAATTTGCTACAATATTACAAACGTCTACACATAGTGTTGTTGCCGTCCCTACCTTTCTAATTAAACCATTTATAAACTGGTCCTTTCAGGGTTACTGACAAGGAATGTGCGTGGGTCTGGTCTATGAACGCCACAGAGCTAGGTAGTGATAGTTGACCAGGCTAGTTCGTTCTTAGGACTTCCTGCATAGCTAATCAGGTAAGTTAGCAACTTGGCCGATCTAAAGGTTACTGACGAAGAATGTGGTTGTGTTGTTGTTTCGCACACAAGCCTGGCATTCAGCCAAGGTCAACTAGTTTTGAGCACTATGCTTTACCAGCAATGTCAACTAGAGCATGGTGTACTTTGTACACTATGCATTGACTAGCTCTTAACTTAGTGTGTATTGCTTACTAGCAAAATAGAATGCGAGTATTCAACCAACGTATGCACATAAGCCTAACTGGGCCAGAGTGTTAACAAGCTAACTATTTTGCTTGGCTAAGCTTGGTTCGTTCCTACAAGTCTACGCACAATATTGCGTCTATTTCTAGCATTTATAATGAGGTGATTTAGAAACTTACTCTCACCAAGGCTACTAACCAAATTTGACATTGAACTTTAGCAACACAAGTCTCCACAGTTGTGTGTGCCTTGTATTGCTCAACTATCTAAGCAAAGACAACTAGTTGTACCCAGTGGTTACAGGCTTGCATACAGTAACTTAACTCGTTATACATTTTAGAGCAATCCTCTAACAAAGCAGCCAATTAGTCTTTGAATAAAGCCACATCCGGTGTTGGTCGCCTAGCTCGCATTCGAAGACGAGACCACCCAAGATCCAATTATAATTGGCTAAATACTGAGAACTCGCCGTCCAGTTTAGAAGGGGACCTCGAAGGTCACCACTTCCTTTCTAAAAACATAATAACTTGAGCCCGTCACGAGGCTACATGAGCCCCTCACGAGGCTACATCTTAATGGGACCGCACCTCTAAGTCTGACACAGCCAGGATAGGACGGTCGCCAGTGATTGGTCCAAGTGGGCGACGCCTAGACCTGTGACGTAGCTAGGGCTTGGGTATATAAGGAGCGGGCCTGCTAGCAAAGCACGATGCTCTTCTCGGACGCAGCGCTCTCAACCGGTTCTCTGGTTCAGCTCTTGCTCACCATGGGCACAGGCTTGACAGTCTACTGAGGCTCTTCAAGCAACATGTCACTTACAGTTTTTTCTTGGAGCTTCACTCACTTTCTACATTGCCTTTGAGCATTAATTGTGTTTAATAAGACGCTGGGAACTCTGGTGAGTGGAACTCAAACCTTATTATGTATGTACTGTATCTGTTAATCTTGAGCTAGGGAATAATTGTATTCTGTGTATAACCATGCCTAGACTCATAAGCGGGAATATTCCCAGAATGTAGGGGATGCGATTATAGTAAATTAGCACAAGCTAAATTGTTAGACTCTTACCTAAATAACCAAACCAGGCTCTAAAACGTGTATAATCATGAATATCTTATTAATTAAATATTACAATGTAATTAACTTCAGTGTTATTGTCTCTTCTTCAGTCATTCATAACTCACTGATCCACCAGAGGTTTCATACCTCTAATAAAAAGATAACGATACCTTTCAAATGTCAATCAAGTGTTTTTACCAAAGGGCCTAGATTGAAACCCTATCAAAACTCAATCTTGGTGGAGGCGTACGTAACGGCTAATGACTTGGGAAGACACTACCGTGTCGTCCCGGTCAGGACCGTTACACATGTTGGAGTCATGCCGGGTATATAATCAAGTATTAAATCCTGGAATTTCAGTGATGAGATGAATGAAAGAGGAGATAAACAATGCTTTAAGTCATGTCAAATTTTGCTTTAAGTCATGTCAAATATTAGGGAAACCCCCGAGCTATTAATAGAGGTAGAGTCAGTAAGTGACATAGATATTGAGACTAGTAGACACATTGCACAGGCAGACCTAACAAGTAATTCAGATAATAGTGAATTCATACCCACAAGTGCCACAATAATTCTTTTCGCGACAATACCGTGTGAACTATAGAATACAATAGAAGATTTTAATTACGACAGAAATTTAGACAGTGAGAGTGAACCAGATTTTGGTAGAAAAACTCAAATAATTCAGCTACAAGTGAAAAAATATTCATTACGATAATATTAATGAACAGGTCCGTCAGGGCGTCAGGCAAATACACGAAATATAATAAATAATTCAGAAACAATTGATAACGAGGTAATTGACCCATTGGTAACACCTAAATCTAGCCCAGCTAGCAGTGTAGAAACACCTAGCAGTGTAGCACCAAATCCACCCACAATGCCTAATATTATAAAAAGCAATTTAGGAACGCCCAACGAAAGTTCAACCCCAAATTTAATTGTGCGAGAATTGAATTATTCTGACGAGGACAGAACCCCTCAGTATCACGTCTTGCCAGCCACAATGAGCCGACCAATTAGGTACGAACCGATTGTGTTCACTGGCCTCCAAAGTGAAGATGTAGCAGAATTTATACAAAAATATGAAAAAGCCATAATGTTTAACGAATGGAACGCCGCAGAGCAAAGAAGGAATATTGAATTATATTTAGAGGGGACAGCCTATAAATGGTTTAAAAATAAAATACAGCCTGAACACACAGCCAAAGAAGTGTTAACTTTGTTAAAGCAAGTCTTTGAACCGATTGGCAGCAAGGAGAATAATGAGATTAAATTAAGAAACCGGGTGCAACACGAACATGAAGCGTTTACAACATATTTTTTTGATAAAATCGATTTGTGTCACAAAGTCAACGAAGCAATGACAGAATTAGAAAAGAAGGATCAAATCATAAGAGGGATGTTGCCGTGTTATATCGATAAGATGGCGCCTTTTAATTTCACTACACCAGATCAAGTACTCGAACACATGCAAAGATTGCAAAATGCGCGTTTAATAATAGGGAATCGCTGGGACGAAAGGTCACCAAATGCGTCCGCTATCGCAGTAAATACCCCCATACCTACGAGCAGTACTAACTATTTAAGTCCATCTAAACCCGAGGAAGAAGATCTACTTACAAAAATAGAGCAAACTGTAAAAAAGGTTATTAAACAAGAAAAACAGGAGAACTATAGGGACAACTTTAGGCAGCGCCGACTGTTCCACAATCAAGGGAGACCCAATGCTGGTAATAATGATAATCCGGTTAATACGTTTAATCAGAATCACTTTCAGGCACCCAGAGATAGGGGTCAACCCCACCATAATAAAAATGTTGAAAGTTTTGGTCTACCCAGGGACAGAGGTCCACCCAACCATGATAGGGATTTTGGAGGAAACCCAACTAGGGATAAGGGACCACGCCGGGATAACATGAATTTTGGGGAACCAAGTCAGCCCAGGAGTCAGTTTGGAAACTCTAGGCCCCCACAAAACGGGAATACCGGGAGAGATTCTAGGCCTAGTGCAAGAGGTAAACAATGCCCTATGAATTCGCGTACGACTAGGGGAAAGCCCGTATGACGAACGTTGCAAACGAAACTGGTCACACCACGTCTGGATGCTACGCGGTTACAGATGTTAATGGCCGACAATTACGGGAAACTAAGAGGGGCGACTTACTACATCAAAGTAAGAAGAATGGCTGTGAGATAGTTAAGGAGGAAGGTTGCCAATAGAAACAATGTTAATAGGGGCGAAAGGAAATACAAGAGTAATTGGAAAAATAAATAATCATAAGAATGTGTCAATAATTGTAGATACAGGAGCAGCAGTGTCACTTATACATAATAAAATGTTTAGATGTTAATAATAAGTTAAGAAACACTGAATTAGCACCAATGTTGTGGTCGATTTCAGGACACCCATGAAGAGCAGATAAAGAATCTGACATAACAGTGGAGTTTAATGAACCATAATTTTATACATAATTTGGTAAATAATGTTTAATGAAGGATCACCTTTGTGGTGATAGGGATGGACTTTTTAACAAAGTTTCAAGCCCAAAATTAATTACGCAATAATTCACTCACATTAATGGTGGGATCCAAAAAAGTTTGTATCCCCTTTGCAATTGCAGAAACATTTACACGTTTAACAACTTCGGCCGAATAGTTCAAAATGAACAGAAAGCGATTTAATTAAACATACAAATGAATTATGCGACTAACCAAAGGTTAATGAACTTATACAAGATTAACCACCCCACACAACCAGAGGAAATGGTTAACCCTCTAGTTTTGATCGGGGACATTCTTGGAAAACCCAGCCTATGAAATGGAAGAATAGTGAAGATGTAAGAATAGGTCCAAATAGCACCATGTTAGCAGTGGTTAATCGAGAGGACGAGGACACGGTTAAATTCATAAGAAACACTAAACTTATGACGCAGAAGGAAATAGACATAAAGCACTAGACCTCTGCATGGGAAACATAAGACATACGTGAATTTTATAAACCAATCGAACCACCCTCAAACTATATTTCGAGGTACCACAGTCATGGTAGAGAAGGGCAACTTATTACCTGATGTAGATATAAGTGATAATTTGAATGTGGAGCAATCGCAAAAAATAAAGAGGTTGTTAACGCAATATAAGGATAGATTTGCAAGTCAATTATCCGAGCTAACTACAACAAATGCAGCAGTGCATAAAATTCGTCTTAAAGATGATGTACCAATTAAAACAGGTCCTTATCGCGTGTCGTTTCGCGAGAAAGAGATTATAAACTCGCAAGTCAAAGAAATGTTAGCTCATGGTGTGATATCGCGCTCAAACAGTGAGTATTCATCACCAGTGGTGTTAGTTAAAAAACCGGATGGAAGTTATAGATTTGCCATAGATTATAGAAAAATAAATGCACATTCCATAGGGGACTCGTACCCCCTACCCGTAATTGACGATTTGTTAAGCCATCTTGGCGGAAATCAGTATTTCATAAGTTTGGACATGAATGCCGGCTATTGGCAAATACCGCTTGACGAAGAGTCTAAAAAGTACTCGGCTTTCGTAACGTCATCAGCATTATACCATTTTAATGTCCTACCATTTGGATTGGCTGCGGCTCCAGCCACATTTCAACGGTTAGCCGATAGAGTACTAGGAGATATTAATTTTAAAGAAGCCTTAATCTACCTCGATGATATTATTATCTTTGCGAAAACGTTTGACGAGCTATTGATTCGTCTAGAACATGTGTTACAAAGATTACGCGCATTCAGCCTTAAACTAAAACCATCAAAGTGCAAGTTTGCTTACCAAACAATTAAGGTATTAGGACATGTAGTTAGCGCCCGAGGAATATTCCCAGACGAAGATAAAGTTTTGGCCGTCAAGGAATTTAAGGTACCCAGAAAAGTTAAGGAAGTACAAAGATTTTTAGGTATAGCTAATTACTATCGTAAATTTATAGATGGCTTCAGTACTATAGCTCGACCATTACATCAATTATGCTGCAAGAATCACCCTTTTGTGTGGGCTGAAGCCGAACAAAAAGCATTTGACGACTTAAAAACCGCCTTGTCCACTGCACCCGTGTTAACGTTCTTCAATCCAAAGTCGGAAGTAACTGAACTGCATGCAGACGCATCCAATTATGGAATAGGTTGTGTGTTATTGCAGAAGTATGAAGGGGAAATGCATCCGATAGGTTATGTGTCTAGAACCTTAACCTCCGCAGAAAAGAACTATGACATTGCATCCAAGGAAACACTCGCAATCATTTATGGTTTAATAAAATTCCGTCCATATATTTGGGGACACCACATAGACATAGTGACCGATCACCATGCATTATGTTGGTTAAAGTCAATTAAAGAACCCAGTGGACGATTAGCACGTTGGTCAATAAGACTACAGGATCATTCATATACGATTAAACATAAATCCGGGAAAACGCATTGTGATGCGGACGCATTAAGTCGAGGTCCTTTAGCATTGCATAAAGAAGGCGCAACGGAATCGGAAATAAAAGCAGAAGAAGCTAGATTAGAACAAGAGGCAGAAGAAGTACTAGTTTATATGTTAGACCCACAGATAATGAAAGATAGGCAGGAAGCTGACCATGTGTTCAAGCGCATAAGAGACGTAGTTAATGACCCCAATGTAGGAAACGCATCTGAACAACGCCAAGCAAAAAACTTTGTGATAAAAGATCAGCTGCTGTATTATAAAAACTCTACAGGTCAAGGACGAATGTACTTACTATGTATACCGCGATCCATGCAACAAGATACATTGTATGAATACCATAATCACGTAACCGCGGGACACTTGGGCATAAATAAAACCCAAGACAAGATCATGAGTAGATGTTTTTGGATAGGTATGAGACGCGACATACGCCGCTACATACTAGGATGTCCAGATTGTCAAAGCAGAAAAAATGCAAATCAAAAACCCGCAGGATTTATGCAACCTATTTATGTTGATAACAAAAATGCATTTGAGCATCTTGGGATCGACCTATTAGGCCCTATGGTACGTAGTAATAGAGGACATAAACATGTCATAGTATGTACAGATTATGCAACTAGGTACGCTATAACGAAGGCTATACGCGACCCAAACGCAGAGGCGGTAGCTAAGTTCCTATTTGAAGAAATTGTATGTGTTTACGGTACGCCTCGTATGATTTTGTCCGATCAGGGAACGGTATTTAGATCCGCCATGGTTACGCAATTAATGCGAAGTATGGGGGCACGCCCCGCGGTAACTACTACGTATCACCCACAGACAAATGGCTTAACTGAACGTTTTAACCGTACGTTAGCAGAGATGTTAAGTATGTTCGTGGCAACCGATCAAAAAGATTGGTCAAGTTTTCTACCCGCCGTCACATTTGCGTATAATAGCAGCAGACACGACGTTATGGGAGTAAGTCCATATGCACTCGTTTTTGGAAGAGATCCGGTACTACCCCTAGAAGCAGAGTTAGCACCGCCCATTTCAAACGAGGAAGCTATCGATTGCCAGAATAGGATGTCGGAGGCATTAGAACTAGTCAAAGACAGGTTAAAGATAAAACAAAACAAGAACAAGGACTTGTATGATGACAGACATAGGGACGTAGAATACAAGGTAGGAGACCAGGTAAAAGTCTTTACCCCGATAAGAAAGGTAGGGTTGACAGAAAAATTACTGCACCGATATCATGGACCATTTACGATTATGGAGAGAATGGGACCAGTTACTTATCGCGTACGGAAGGGGCGAACAATGGCTGCCAAAACGGAAGTGATACACGTGTCACGCATCTTTCCATATCATCAACCGCACGTAATTGTCAATCTAGACTGTCCCTGTGATCAATGCAAACCTTTTAACCTGAACTCCAATACTAATGCACAACCAGGACCAGCCCCAAAGAAAACGAAACCACCCATAGTACCATCAGATAGGCAATTGAGAAACAGAAACAAGTAACCACAGACACATACATTGTTAAAATAAATGTAAATAGAAGTGATCAATAATGCAACTAGTATTTAAATAAATTTAAGGTAGATTTTAAGGTGTAAATAAGAATAGAAACAGGGAAGAGAAAATCAAAAGAAAAAGGCAAACGTAGATATAGACAACAGGAGTAAGATAACTATGATGTAAATAAGGTAACAAGGTTATTAATAGAATAATTAGATTATAAAGGTAACAGGGTAATTAGTAATTATAGCATAAATAGAAATAGGCAACCAGAAAACATAAGGAAAAGAAAAAGAAAAAGAGATTAAACCTAGTTAGAATAAGTAGCAAATAATGTACATGTTGTGTAGCACAGAGGAAGATTATTCCTAAGCCACACATTTCTTGTACTTGGTAGGTTGGGAAAAGAAGTTCTCAAATGGGGAAGGTGTTCCTGTTGCTGGGATGCCTAGTGTGGGGCATGCACGTCGTGAGGGACGCGGAGTCCGCGACGGGCCAGTATGCGGTAAAGGTGGTAGCAGGTGTTTATTGGAAACAATTACCCAGTAGCATTGGATATGAATCTAGTATTCCCATAACTTATGAAATGAGATGGTTACCCTATGAGGGGGTTGCACCAGATTCTATGGGTCTTCAATGTCCAGCTAACACTACACACAAAGAATACTGTCAAATAATGAGTCTCGTGCAAAAGTTGCAAATTCAAATACAAGGAAAAATGTTAAATGCATCAACCGCGTTAGAGGAGGAAACTAGGATTTTCAGAAATACAGGAAGGAAGCGTAGGGGCATTGATTTCATCGCCAATGCTCTCAATTGGTGTTGCAGTGTGGCCACTCAAAGCAGTTTAGATAGTCTAATTGAAGATAATAATGGGGTTAAAGAGCAAGTTAGCAAATTACGTAGCGCGCTTAGAAGCGACTATAAATGGATAAACGACACAAATAAAGCGTTTGCGGAATATAACGCAAAAACAACCAGAGTCTTCCAGGAAATTCGCGGTCAATTCAGAAATCTGTATCATGTTACTACCACCCTACAAGAAGCCATGGACCACACCTTGCTTACAGTAATTCAAGATGTACTTCAGGATAGTAAAATCGAACTACAAACCTTAGAACTGTTGCAACGAAGGGAGATAATAAATCATTGTAGAGGTAATTTATTACCTACTAATATGATACCACTTTCTGTGTTCACAAAAGACTTGCGAAAATTAAATGAAAATTTAAAGGAAGATGGCTACGAAGTGGTGATACCTCCAAGTAAGGCATCAAATTATCTTAACTTAAAATTAACTAATTGCATCATGGATAAGAGTAGAATCATTGTAAAACATAAAAGTTCCAATTAGGTCAAAAGATTACCATGGGATTTATATGAAATGATTACAACCCCATTCGCGTGGAAAAACGATACATGCATAATTATGCACGATACCACGTACTTAGCCGTGTCCGGGGACAAACTAAAAACAATTGCGGGTACAGCTTTAGCAAATTGCCGACCTTATGAGGACGGATTATGTTACATACCCAGGTACACCTCAGATACTGAACAGGGTCCAGTCTGCCCATTACGAATGTTCACAGGTGCAACCATATCTGAACTCAGCAAGTATTGCGTGTTTAAATGTCAACCCGGGAATGCACTATCAATTAGTGAAATAGCCTTCGAAACATATGTAATCACGCATCCCGTAGAGCCGATTATTTTCAATTGCGAAGGAAACATTACCACTTTTGACAATCCATTGAAAGATCAACCAGGGGCCTTGCAATTGCACATTCCCTGTAGATGCGGAGTAAAAATAGGGGAGGATTTAGAAATCTCTCCACAATACCCATGCGGTACTGAAAAATCATTTATTTCAGCTACTCATGTAATACCTGCATCATGGTCAAAGTTGCATAATGAAAATATCACCCACCAAACAAGATGCAATGCCAGTGTTTACTAACTTGACAGAATGTTTAAACCACAATTGGACGTGGCAAATTCCGTTTCTAAATCTAACCCCACCAGAAATTGTTGAAGTAGAACAATCAGGAATAGGTCCTGAGACAATAACGAAGATCGTGGAACACACCACCAAACATACCAGTTGGATTTATGTGTGGAACACAGCGCTTACCATTGGGATGATATTTGTATGGAAACGGCACCCCAGGATAGCTATTGCAACGGCTATGCCACTTGGTACAGTTAAAGGAGAGGAACTTACCCCAGGGGAATACCTCGCTTTAGATATAGCTGCTTTACTTTGTATATTCGGTGTAATCATTACTATAGCTTGGATAGCATGGGTATATTATGCTAGGGAGTTAAGAGAATATAGAGCTACTATAAGGGAAAGTAAATGTAAAAAGATTCAAGAGAAGCAAGTAAGGGATGCTTGTAAAGCAAGAAGACAGTTAGAGGAAAGGGAGTCATTGATGACCCCTGATATAAATCACACAGTGTCACCCACCGAGGAGGCTACTGTGCGCTTCTCCAATGGAGATATAAAACGAGTACTGATACCCATCCCAGGTAGTCGAGCTACCCGACACATAAATAGTGGAAATAACGACCCAGAAAATTGGGACTTGTAAGATTAAATACGTAAAATACCTCGATGATTTTACGAGATTGAAATTGCAAAAATAGGTACACGAGTAATGGAAACTAGCAGTATAAAAAATTCTGCGAGAATGCCCAGTCCGCATGTAAAACGAACTAGGGACTAAGATGCTAACAGTGCATACTCTAATTTAGTTCTGACCCAAACAATTAGGCACGTATAGCAGTCTGTTATAGTATCAATTCCTCCCCTATAGCCAGAGAAGTGTAGGATAGGAGATGCCTCAGTGAGAGAAGTCAGGTAGTTTTAACAAAGCCTTCCCTGAACTAATTTAGTTAAATGGCAGTTGACCCTGAGATGGTTTTAACAAAGCCTTCCCTGAACTTAAAAGTCAAATGGCAGTTAACCATAAATTAAGTTAATCGACGCCTTCCCTGAACGTGAAAGTTAAATGGCAGATTACAATAAGTATTAAACGAGTAAAGAAATGGATGAAATTAAGGTGTAAGTGGGAGTGTAATTGTGAATAAGAGAGTCTGCAGCTCTCGTCACAATCCTTCTGAAAATTGTGAAACTAATCTTTAATGTTTAAGTTGTTTAAAGGAATCAATGTTGCAGCACACCCGATTTCGAAGGTGACTCCAGGTTTTGTCTTTTTCATGCAAAGGTCTGATCAACCCAAAAAAGACAGAATTCCTGGATTGTCTCCTCGACGTCGAGACCTGGGCATCAATTAGGTATTGTAAGTGATTAATAAACAACGACGCAAGTAGAAAATGTTGAGATAGGGTTACCTCTTAAAGTCAACGATTTGTACTAAGTAAGTAAAGAAAATATTGCACAAATATTTCGCTCATAGTTAATGAAATCGCGATAAAACCTTGTCAAAGTTGATCAAAAGTAACTTATCAATAAACCACTCTTTTGTAGTAAAAGTTTAAAAACATTATGCGTACAAAGATAAATGAGAATTGTATAGCTAGAAGCAATTGATGTAAAATAAAGTCATTAGAAAGCCAGTCACTTTGAGCATGTAAAAGTCTATGTATGCTTTGCAGGATAGCTAGAATCATAAGACCACTCGAACGGGACTTAGTAAAAGTTTACAAAATCATCCGGAAAGTCAAGTTAAGGTAGAACGCATTCCCACGTTATTGCACACTTGAACTTTAATGGATAGAATAAGAGATAAGGGTAGTAGATAAGAAATTGTGGCTTAAAAGAAAAGTCACTGTGAAACTGAATTGGATGGACATTAAATAAATAATGTTAATTGGACAAAATAAGCCAATTCTGAAGGACGTGTGATATCGCCACTAAAAAATAAAAGAAAGTATAAAACTGTGAACGACAGTCGAGAATTTTGCGAATTTCGTGGAGTTTGGCACAAATACACAGTTAGGGAAGTGTTATTCTACGTATACGCCAATCACACCCTTCTGGGTATCACAAGCACACTGCGAGAACTTTGTGAGGAAGTACTGACCAAGAAACAGAGCGGAGAACTGTATTAGGAGGGGTCAACGTGTGTTATTACCCATAATTTCAACCGGCTTACGTGACTAAAATGATTTTTCCGGTTCAGAAATAGAAAATAACGAACTTCTTCTACGCAATTATAAGCGTGAGTGGTTCATTGTCATTGGTTTTGTGGATAAATAAAATATTTATACCCCCCAAAATCCGGAGCACAAAATCTCCCGACCAGTTCGTTTTAATGGAACACAAAGTTCAAATCCAAGAACGCAAGCAATAATGAGCAATTACTTAATGCAAAAAAGAATAGTGATAACGCTTGCAAGTAGCATGTTCAGTTCCACTTCAGAATCGTCATTCCTCGGTACCAACACTTCTTTGTCGACGTTTTCAACAGTTTTAAACTTCATTAAAACAAGGAAATAAAATAAAAACCGTGAGTAAGATTAACTCAAAATAATTAAAATAGACTTCGCGAGTAATTGAAGTTACCTTATAAAGAATATTTACGATAGGTACACAGTCACGAAGATGAGTGACAGTGTGAAGAGTCAAGTGTGATTAAAGACACTTAAAAACACCCTGGATTATAGGGATGAGACGCGAAAAGTTTCAACATCAATTTCACAAGATAATGAAACTGATATTGAAATAATTAAAGTTCCATCGAAGGGAACATTACCAACATTATTCTTTCAAACACGTATGGTTGGAAAAATACTGTTTATACCATAAAGAAACTTATTAGTAAGGATGTTATAGTTGTAACTGTCAGAAGTGACAGACACACATGAACTATGTAGTAGTGGAAGTAAATCAGAGGGTATATTTTGATTGCTTATAACAGAATTGTTGTAATAGTCTACGAACCGGGTGAAGTACACAGCTAAACAAAAGAATTCAAAACTTTGAAAGTGGTTAATGAAACCACACAGTACATAACCCTACTGTAATCTCTTGCTTGAATTGGAACAGCAATAAAACGGTAGAGTATGATTCCGACAACATTAGAGTAAGTAGGACGGAAAGGTGGGACACATTTTGTGTTGTAAGGGTTCAAACCCAGGTATGTTGAAATAACAATACTCAGTTGGCTGACAGTTCTAACAAATGTCTGTCTCATACTGAATGCTTGAATAATGTCAACGTTTTGTCATTAATTGAAGATGAGGTGATGCCTTAGAATCATTTATTTAATTTTAAATTCATGTATTGATAAGCTTGTTTGCTTAGATTCACGATTGTTAAATGCATTGCTGTGTTTTCTTGTGAATCAATTGGTTCAATAATACATGCTGATAATACAATATTGGTTAAGAGATTGTTCTCTTCTTTGTTTTGTTTTCTAACAAATGGCCCCAATAGCAAGGTTTCGTAATGGAGAAACTTCTTGAATATCACCACGGTCAAAGAAAAACATGCTATTGATCATACGGATGAAATAAATTATAAATTATAACTTGGTAAAATAACTTTTTACATAATAACTCTCACAAATGAACTGCTAATTAGTTTGCGGTTCATATTTGGCTCAATACCACCGAGTTTCCAACCTAAACAAATGCGAATAGATAATCTGCAAGCGGATGTCGCTAATTAGGCAGCAATCGCACCATGTTGAGAAAGCTAATAAAAAACTCCAATTAGTGACCACTGTCAGACATCTTCAGATGCGAGCGGATGTCGCTAATTAGGCAAGCCAATGTTCAGAGAAGGCAGTTATTTAAAACTAATGAGCCACTTACTCTCAGTTTAACTTTTATTCCAAATATCGCTAATTAGGCAACGACTTGGGTGTCTCAATGAGCCACATCCGTCGATGTCAACAAACAATCCACCTTAAGGATGATGATAACATACTGAACGATTGCAACGACTCTGTGGATTCAGTTTTTAAGTTTCTAGTCTTGTGGAGATAGGTAGTTTATTGAAGCTAAAGACAAACCACCCACTTTAAAAAATGATATTTAAATATTGGATGGTCACCACGAGCCTGTGTGCTTTGTTGACAGCCACCCAATCAATGCAAGAAGGGATAAAAATAATCACAGGGGTAACCTTAAAAGGAGTTCCGGATGTAGTTGCATACAACAATGCAATTCCGATGTTAATTAAAATAAAATTACCCGCTCGAGTGTTAGCACCCGGAATAATGATGACAAGTAAAGTGGCCTGCCAAACAGAACCATATGTTGATGAGTTGGGATTCAATTGGGTCACGGAAACTCCAATCCCCCAAAGAAAACGCGTTGATAAGATAGAATCAATCGCTGCAGTGAATTTGTATTCACCCGGACTATCTAATCTAAATAGTCAGACCCTAAGTCAAACTATTTCTAATTTCCAAGTTCCAGGGTACGCAGAGAACTACCCTTGGCACATAATTGATCTAAATGAAATATTTAGTGAGACTACTTGTGAAAGACCTTTATCCACGATGATGGACACAAGAAAATTAGATATAATCTATCAAAGCTGTATAGCAAATACACTTCATCCAAATATCGTGTCTCCAGACACATTACAATTATGGATACGAGATAATATGGGACAAATAACTTCAAATGGTCACTTTTTGGCAATAAACTTTACGTCTTTGTCGAAATATTATTCATTACCATTAGTTAAATGTATATACTCTAAAAATACGGTAATTATGAAGTTTATTCATACCAATTGTTAACTTTGAACCCTCATTAATTCAAGTAATGGATTTTGAAGCAATCCCTGTAAATTACTTTGAACAAGTATGTATGGTTAAAACACCATCTGATAATAGAATTGCACTCATAAATAATAATAACGCGAGATTACAAGATGTAATGCACTTGAGTGTCAACCAAGTACAAAAAACTTATGGCTTTTGAAAAATTTAGAGTTTCAATATAACGATGTAAAGACATGCTAGATTTATTAGGACATGGAGGATCTACGACTAGTCTTAGGAACAAATGCCCTACTAGATGTCTAGACCAAATAGAAGCCGTAAGGCTTATCCAATATCACGCACAGGAGTGATATTTCTAACAAAATCATTACCAATTCGAATTAACTGTTCTAACAACAGATTGCTAAGAATGAAAGAGCAGGAAACATTTTACAGCAATATACCTTCAAATACCTTGTTGTAATTGTACAATATTCATTGGAAATAGTACCACTCCTTATCAAGGATGGCCGGTACCCTTTACAAAGGAAGACGAAAAGGTGGAATTAAGAATGTATCAAATTACTTTAGGACACTTGGTTAACAGAGCTTTTGTTATTAAAGAGAATCTAATAGGATTTGATAGGTACCTTAGTAATGCCATGATAAGCAAATGGGTTCGTGCCAAGATGGAACACGAACCCATTAATCCAACCTTTCATGAAGAATTCTTACCACCCTATTTGTTGTATGGGATAATTGGAACCCTGTTAACGGTAATAATAATAAGTCAAGGAATGTTATATTGGATGATAGGGAAGGGATGGAAAAACTCGCAAACTAGGACAAGTCCGGAGATCAGAATTACTCCACCTACACCCGTTACCCTGGTGAGACGAGGAAGAAACCCTTTGACTACTCCAGGAGTAACATTTACTAGGTCTAGGTCGAATGGTCAGTCTCCAGTGGACCTAGGAGGAGGGTTTACTGCTCATAACCCAACCTACATGGAAAGAGGGAATTGGCCGGAAAGCCCGCCACCTCTATTTGATGAAGGTCCGGATGGTTATATGTATCCTAGTGAATTTCCTCCTCCTCCAACCTTAGAGGAGACGACCACTAGTTTTTATGAAAACGAGAAAGGAATAAACCCTCAACCACCTCCCACTTAGGAATGAACAATTAACATGATTAACTTATCTTAACTTGTTTAACTTATGTATATTTACTTAATAGGCTATGGAAGGTTATCTGTATCGACAAGTCGTCGCAGAGGGGGACAACCTAATCATCACGATTAGCAACAGGCCACCACCTGCGAACCCGGAAGTCCGTATGGCGCGGGCGCCAATCCGAGGAGGTCACACGTTCGGCTTTGGATCGCACCTCGGGAACCGAGGGGGCCATACACCCTCGCCCCAGTTCCCGACACCTCGACGACCGATGCCGACGCTGACCCCAATCCCGGACGACCATGGAGTATTGGGTGGTGCCACAGGATCACAGGCGGAGATATGGAGGTCGCTCGCCCCGATCGCTAGAGGTTGCGGACCCAATCCGGTATTATCCCCATCTGGCCAGGAATGGATCTTGGTTCCACACTATACACTGGACCAGGGTCGCCTTGGTCACGTACGGTCTTTTCCCTGTCCGGTAGACCCAACAACCAGACTACCCCGAGTGGTTCCCGTCCCGACAGGCTACTTTCCATTCTGGCCTTACGGTCCGATAGACCGATCCCGGATCCGCAACCCAAATGTCAACCTTCCTAACCCCCAACCGGCCGCAATGAACCTCTCGACGAGGACCTCGACGTCAATCACGCGTCCCGGGGAGACTCTGTACACTGAGGGAAGACAAATCCTGGGACCCAGACGTCCACAACCATGCGCCACAGCAAATATGGAACCACAGAGACGCTCCAACTACCTTCCAATGGCCTCTTCAAGCCCGACCATGTCACCCGGGTGGGGACGTCCAGTGACGTCAACAATGCGCGCTCCCCGAGAGATACCCAAACGGGCGTGGGCGGACGACACCACAGAAGACCTCCCCAAAGTCAAGAAAACCCGTATTGCCATTCCCAGGCGTCGTGAATCAACGACTAGGGACCCCACAATAACCGAGCTTCTAGACAGGCCTATCACTCCTGTCCCTCACTATAGGGGACTGGAGGTCCTGGCCAGCGCAGCAAGGGCGGTGGAGTCATCCCTCTCAGCACGAGCTCGAAGGATACCCACCGAGTCATCTCCGATCCCTATGGAGGACGACAACCACCAAGTAAAGATGGAGTTCGTAGAAACCAAGGAATCCAAGGAACAAATGGCAGAGGACTCCGTGTCAGAGGCAGAGACCCTACCCAAGGAACGAGCATCGCCGACTTCCGACATGGCAGTAGACTCACCCAAGGTCTCCCCGACCCGAGTCAACCCAGCCTGCCCCTGCGCACTGTGTGCACCCTTTGCACCAGAAAAGATACCCCTAGTGGCTCTTCAACGAATGGTAGACCGCTTGAAGCCACCAGACACGTAAGAGATGTAACAAACTAAAGACATACAGGTCAGAAAGTGAAAGTTTAATTCAATTCGTACTATTTGTTTGAGAGTTTCAAGCAAATTATAATTTCACAACATTACAAGGGAGATAACGTTTTTGATTTGAGACATTTGATGGATATTTGTGATTTCATTACTAGATTCGAACACCTCAAATGATACAGACTAGGTATAAATAATATGTGTCCTTTAGGTTTAATAAAAAATGTTTTTTTTCAGGTTATAATTAAACAAATTGCAGCCTATTGCAAGAATTGTACTTGGATAACGATATTTTATTCTAAGTTTTACCAGTATACGATTGTATTACTGTTGTGTTTTAGGTTGCAGGTGGTTCATTGTTTTCATTTTGTGTATGTTTACTTTAATATTGCTTTCATTATAATACGACTTTTGTTATGGTTGGTATTACTTAATGTATTGTACTGTGTCCACCTGTTGGGACTCAGGTTGCAGAGTGAATATTGTATTTGGTAATGGAATAATTTTAATTTTATTTATAGTTGATCTGGTTTGGATATCTATTTTTAATTCATTTGTTGTTGATAAGGTGACCTGGTCACCAAATGACTTAGTCACGAAACTTTGTACTTGAGTTGGACTTACTAAGAGTTCCTCGTTTTGTACGCTGCCAGGCGGCGCGTACGCTTGGGGGGGGATCGTGTAACAAACCGGCCTAGTGAGCATAGCTACACATGCCAATTTGCTACAATATTACAAACGTCTACACATAGTGTTGTTGCCGTCCCACTTTCTAATTAAACCATTTATAAACTGGTCCTTTCAGGGTTACTGACAAGGAATTGTGCGTGGGTCTGGTCTATGAACGCCACAGAGCTAGGTAGTGATAGTTGACCAGCTAGTTCGTTCTTAGGACTTCCTGCATAGCTAATCAGGTAATTTAGCAACTTGGCCGATCTAAAGGTTACTGGACGAAGAATGTGGTTGTGTTGTGTTTGACCACAAGCCTGGATTCAGCAGGTCACTAGTTTTGAGCACTATGCTTTACCAGCAATGTCAACTAGATATGGTGTACTTACACTATCTTGACTAGCTCTTTACTTAGTGTTTGTTACTAGCAAAAATGCGAGTATTCACCAATGTATGCACAAAGCTAACTGGCCATAGTGTTAAACAAGTAACTATTTGCTTGGTCTAAGCTTGGTTCTCTACAAGTCTACGCACAATATGTGCTCTATGTCTTATAGCAATTTATAATGAGGTGATATTAGAACAATGTACCTCTCCCAAGGCACTAACCAAATTGGACATTGAACTTTAGCAACACAAGTCTCCACATTTTTGTGTGCCTTGTATTGCTCAACTATCTAAGCAAGACAACTATTGTACCAGTGTTACAGGCTTGCATACAGTAATTAATTTACTTTAGAGCAATCCTCTAACAAAGCAGCCAATTAGTCTTGAATAAAAAGCCACATCCGGTGTTGGTCGCTAGCTCGCATTCGAGACGAGACCACCCAAGATCCAAATAATTGCTAAATACTGAGAACTGACCGTCCAGTTTAAAGGGACCTCGAACGGTCACACTTCCTTTCTAAAAACATAATAACTTGAGCCCGTCACTGGTAACAATGAGCCCTCACGAGGCTACATCTTAATGGGACGACCTCTAAGTCTGACACAGCCAGGATAGACGGTCGCCAGTGATTGGTCCAAGTGGGCGACGCCTAGACCTGTGACGTAGCTAGGCTGGTATATAAGGAGCGGGCCTGTAGCAAGACGATGCTCTTCTCGGACGCAGCGCTCTCAACTCGGTCTCTGGTTCACTTGCTCACCATGGACAGCTTGACGTCTACTGAGGCTCTTCAGCAACATGGCCTTACAGTTTTCTGGAGGCTTCACCACTCTTACATTGCTTGAGCTTAATTGTAAGTTTACAAGACGCGGAAACTCTGTGAGTGGAATCAAACTTATTATGTATTGTACGTAATCTGTAATCTTGAGCTAGGGAATTGTATTCGTGTAAACCCATGCCTAGACTCATAAGCCGGGAATATCCAAATGTAGGGATGCGATATAGTAAATTCGCATCAAGACTTAATTGTTAGACTCTTACTAAATAACCAACCATGGGCTAAAACAGTGTATAATCTGAATAGCTTATTAATTAATATTACAAATGTAATTACTCAGTGTTTTGTCTCTCTTCACTCACACTACTCACTGATCACCGAGGTTCATTTCTTAATAAAAAGATACGGATACCTTCAAATGTCATCAAGTGTTTTTACCAAAGGCCTAGATTACTATCCAAATCAATCTTGGTGGAGGCGTGTAACGGCTAATGACTGGGAAGACACTACCGTGTCGATTCCCGGTCAGGACCGTTACAATATGGAACCATTTAAAAACAAGATCTGCGGAACTGTACGGGAGCGGAAAGTGACGTGCTCCCGAGATTTTCAAGAAATATTTCCGATCCCAAATGATTCAAGATTGAGAAAAAATCATGATTTCATTGGCTTTAGTGTTATCAACCTTCATATATACTATAGTGAATCAATCTAAAAAAGCGCTTAGCCTGTATTGGCGTATTGATCCTATTTGACATTGAAATCGTTTTGGGATATGTTCCTGTTGGACTCAATTCCAGATCTAACATGACTGTTATTATTTCGAAAGAGACTAAATTAAAAAAAAAAACAAAAGAGTTAAGACATAATCAATATTGTATAATTATATCATAATATTATATATATTTTGTTGTGTTGTATGCTTTCGTGACCCATTTTTTATGTTATATATATATTTCCGTTAAGTTAAGTATAACATAACGTATATTTTATATATTAAAAAACATAAATTTTTCACAAAATCTCGGGTCAGGTCAGCCACCTTTTTCTTATGCACACAAAGTTTATTAACATCGGCTTGCAACTTGCAAGGCCTGTTTTGTACTCTTCTTCTTCTTCTTCTTCTTCTTTCTTGCTTATACCCACCAGTTCACACAGTGTCCATCTCTCCTCCCCCAGTCTTTCAGCTTGCTTTTACTTTTTCCCAAGACTCATTTCTCTCCTCTACTTTATTTCTTATTTGATCCTGTCACTAAACACTGCACATAACACTCAAAATACTTCAGAGTAGAGTTTGCCAGTTTCTAGTCGTGCATTGTTCCAAATATTAATTTTAAACTATTAATTATAACACGCGCATTGAAAACGTAAATTAATTTAAAACTTCTAGCTCATTGTCCTGGACATAACAATAAAGTAGACTGGCAGATGTTGTACATAGAAAAAATCACAATCGAAGCAACGAACGCACTATGTTGCGAGTACGGCATTGCGGGAGGCACTAGATCATACTTAAACCCGATTAAGCACCGCGCATGTCTCCCGCAAATCGCTTTTTGCAAGTGGGCGATAAAGCCTGCTTTATACCCAACCCTGGAGTTGCCCAACCTCGGCTACATAATTCACCAGCTGCGGTTCAAAATCGTGATTTAATATCGACCATTTTACATATTTCAATAACATTCCGGGTGTGAGAAATTACCAACGTTTTGTCATCTAGGAATTCTTGACGTCTAATAACACCAGGATAAATAGGAGGATGAAATATCTGTTACTCATTAATGGCGAGAGAGTATATTGAAACGTGATACTCTCCTTGGAAGAGAAAACCAAGCCTGTGTTTCCTAAAGACGAATCTTTGGGCATCTGATTCTGTATAGGCGTGAGTACTCACTCTCAAGCTTGATAATTTTAAACAAGTCCTGATCAGTAAGATGTATTCAGTAATTCAATCATAATCTACGTTAAAGACGTATCCAAAACATTTAATGATTAAGACATGATTCAATACAGCTTATGCATTATAGTAAAACTTACAATGACATAGATTATTTATACTTCAAAACTATAGCAGATATGATGCAATATGAAGTCATTTATAATGTGAGGAATCAATACAACCTATTTTTACATATTGGAAATATCAAATTCCAATCAAATATATGACAAAAATACCAAATGAAAAAGTGAGTGATAAAGACTGGTGAGATGTCTAATTGATGGCATGAAAGAAACATAGAACAAAATTCTTTTGTTCGACACATATTATTTTACTAATGAAAAAAAAACTGAATAGACAAAGCTGAAGAAAGGGGTGGATATATCACTTGCTAAATGTGATACTAGTATTGGTTTAATAATGAGTTTTACTGGAAACTCACTTTCCTGTTTATTCCTTTCTGCGGAATTTGTAATAAAATATTCCCCGGTGATTAAAAACCTTTCAACAAGATTGCCTCCCATTTAAAAATATTGAAATGATTGTGAGTCTCGGTTCTATTAATCGCAACCCTGATTCCGGATTACAACGATAGCGTCAACAAACTTCCTAGAATCTAGCGTTTGCTGCAGATTACGTGTACTAGTCTGACATGGGTGTGAAACAATTGTGCATTTTGGTATAGAGGTCCCAATTTTTTTTATGCGTGTACTACACACCCAAATACTCATTTTTAGACCGGGAGTCCATTCGTTTCTCAATTCATTTTCTTATGGCGGCCATCTTTAAAGATAGCGTCAACGTGTAGTAAGACTACAACATTTCGACGGAATCTTGGCATGTGACACCATTTTTTTCATCAAATCGACCATGTGGAACTCAAATATGGCATAAGAATTAGTATTCCGTGGATTTTGAGGCCGTAAATTGCCAATTTTACACATTTTAAGGCAATTTTGTTACACAATATCACTGGTTACTACGATAGCTTATTTGACTTATAGAATTGACTGTTATAACAACTACGCACAATTGGTCCTCATGGTGTAACATGGAAGCCAGACTATACTGTGGACGTCCAGCAGGATAATTGTCCGGTCTTTCTCAGACCCCCGACGCTTCGGACAGCTATTATAGGCTCTTGAGCGGCCACTTCTACCGCACTCAACTGATCATTAGCTGCGGAGAAGCGCTTCACCCCGGGAATAAGACCCATCCTAGACCTCGTTAGCTACTCGGGTCACTCAGGGAAGACTTTTCGCGCCACACGTATTTCTCAATCGTATTCATCGGGGAAACACTCACGAAGGTGTAATTGATTATATGGACATCAGCACAAGAATAAAAAAAACATGTCAGCCTGGTATCGAACCTGGGCAGGTCGAACATTGTAGCAAGACTAGTCCAGGTCATTTATTTGCTTCATTGAGGTGCAATTTAGTTGTTTATCATTATTTATCATTTGTTTTTAAATTGGATACCAATGCTGGTTTGTATCGCATGTTAAGTCTAATTGGTGAAACTTCGACAGCGATAAAAAAAATAGTAACGAATATATTTTTTAAATTGTCTTTTTTCTTAGCAATGATTATTCAATTTATGTTAGATGAATGTTTTGAATTTTTATTGAATGTTACAGTAAATGTGTTAAGCCACTAACAACTTTAAAAGCGTCTACATTTGCTATAGATTGCATGTTTGTTAGTTCTTGTCCATCAAAATTCTTACTGGCATTGATTATTGTGAGTAATTTTCAATAAACACAATACAATAAGAGTTACTTTTATGAAGGTAGCAATATTGTTGCGACCTTGTCATAATTTATATGTTATAGTACCGATGTCATTTAAACCGTCACAATACTCGATCTCAACCAGATCTGAAGATTAAATGGACCATAAACATTTCAAAGTGCACTTTCTCTCTCTCTCTCTCTCTCTCTCTTCTCTCTCTCTCTGGTCTTGCTCATGTCTCAACAGTTGTAACAGAACCTGATGCCATAAAATACGCTGATTCAAACGATAAATTATTCTGTATCGCTGTTTCTTGCTCTCCCTCAATTACACCTGTGGCTTTAACCCTTAATCAAGCGCGTATCATAAAATGTACGTTATGACCTTAAGTCGAATGCATTACACTTACTTTACTCCTGTGCATGCTATGTTTTCACACCGAGCCTTTGGGCTCTTATTGAAAGGATGGGATTGTGTCTTTGGGGAGGAAACTCTTTTTCACTAAGAGATTGAGTTGTGGTGTGTGGAAAGGGAAGGGGAGGGGAGGGGAACCCATAAAATGTAGACACCAGTATGATTATTTTAGTATAATGCAACTTTTAATACAAATGTGTTGTAATCCACTATAAAATATGTAATAACATTCTAGGAAATTAATTTTTTAAATGAAAAATACATTCTTCTATGAATACGAGTTTTATCAGATTAATGTAAGAAATTAAAAATGAGCAGTCTTTTTAAATAAAATACTCGTTGGTTTAAAATATTGAAAAGAGGGTGGCATCTCTATTGTTATTTTGGGGTACACAGACCATTTTCTGCCAGCCTTACTTTCTATTTATTTGGATGACAGTAAAAATTATAATAAAACCAGTAGCTCATCTTTGAACATTGAAGCATGTAGTATTATATTTCCCTTTCCGCAATACATAGTTTTCTATGCAATGCTATGATGGTTAATAAAATTTAAAATAATAATTGCGTTTATTTTTAATTAGTGTCAATTTTGCATGTTAAACAACGCGTTACAGGACATCTATCTTTAATATTAGTGTATTAATTTATAATTTAAAAACATTGTTGCTATGCGTACAAAAACATACATAAAAGAATATACTAATAACTGTGGTGGATGACGTAGCAGTGGATAAGTAATAAGAATAATTTAGGAGAAGTATTTTAGCAAATGTTTAGTATTTTGGTGGAGGTGCCGGGTATAGTTTGAAGTAGTGTTCGCTGCTATGGTATTGTATTACAATTACAATGCACCGGTAATAATTCAAAACAAAGTTGTTGTTTCACAATCAAGGTAAATCATGTCTAGTTATTTGATCACGTCATGTGGATGTTTTCCATATTGAATAATTTTATTTATTGGTAATGGGATAACGTTGTGTTTACCGAACTGATTTACGCACCGAGCCAGACACTGAATCGCACAAAACTGATTATTAGAAATTTATATGTTAGTTAGCGAGAGAGGGGTAGCTGTAAATTAGATCCTAGATTTAAATTAACAAATTAAAATATGTTTTATTGAAACGTTTATCGAATGAATGGGCTCAACTAGGTTAAGCATCGATGTTAGAAAAACATTAGGCATTTTTCATATATCCATCCTGTAAACAAGTCGTGATATTTTATTACTTTTATTACTTAGTTTATACATTTATTCAATTCGAAGAAAACATCCAATATCCGTAAATAAAGTCTCTTAATTTTCTTACAAAAAAGCATTTATATTAATTTATTCTTGATTTCTGTGACTATGGCATTCAGTGACGAAGCCAGCGGTTATACCGAGGTCGACCGGTTCCCACTCGACCGAAGTTAAGCAGAATCGGGCGTGGTCAGGGGTAGAGTGGGTGACCGCTCAACCCTGAAACTCACGTATATCGCTGGTTAGAGCAGATGGAGGGTTCGAGAGCTAGTGTAACGGCTTCGTTCTCCTCGACGTCTGCTCGGCAGTCCGGGTTTGTGGAGAAACCTATATAACTGTCAAAGTTGCACCGCCCTTTCGGATGGGACGTTAAGCCGTTGGTCCTCTTGGTACTTCGAAAGGAGTAGGCTACGTGCCGGTACCGGGTTTTCCCTCCTCCCTTCTGTTCATACTCCATCCTCAGCTAGCACCACTCATCGTCTCGAATAGCCAAAATGTATTAATATGAGACGTTAAGCAATATCCAATCAATTCAGTATCGTGACGTAGGCCGACTTAATCTATTATAGTGTGCTTGGACTTAAAAAGTTTTAGTTCAAACTCTGGATGTAAAACAAAATTCAATTTATATTTTAATTAATTTTGCACTTTAACCATGACATGTTTGTGGAGATTATCCGAGGACAAAATAAAATATAAAGTTCACAATCAAAACGTTACTTTACTTTTTAAACTCCCGTTAAGTGTATCAACACAAATGGATATTCTTAAACTTAACTAATAAGCATTATATTATTAAACTGACGACCAAGTTATAAAAGGTTTTCAAAAACGTGTTTTCATTTTCCTAACTAGTTACGGAAGTTTCTACTCGCAAGTACGCAGTTAAAATGAAGATATGAAAGTACTCTCTGTCTTCAGCTAATATTCGTTAGCAGAGTAATTCACTGAGCTAACGAAGGAAAAGCACGCACCAAGTTTAGGCTAACTTTCGTAATCTCTCCTCCATAAATAGCGCGGAATGGTCAATTTGCAGAGATCGTATCGCAGGTAGTGTAAGTGTACGGCTTGCAAAGGTACGTACTTACGAAGATGATATCTGCCGCGAAACTCAACTGTACATGGGGTTCAACTTAATATCATTAAAATAGTTACGATTAAGTACGCAATTTTAAGTATATTAAGTAAGTTAAGTATATATTTAACATATTGTTAGGCTCGTTGGTCTTGTGGTTAGCGTATCTGCTTCCAATGCAAACGGTCCAGGGTTCGATTCCCGTTTAAGTCTGAAGTTTTTTAACTTCTGATTTAGACTTAAGTCCATCAGTTCTTGTCTTAAGAATTTGTAAACGGTGACTTAAGAGCCGTCCTAGCAACGAGGCACATGATAAATTTAAAGTTGTTCTGAATCGGCCTTGTTGATTCTGGCGTTGATCCGCGGGTGTCCGCACTGTCCATTCCACTGATTGCTATATTTTATATTAAAAATATCGATCTTTGGCTGGTAATCGTTCACTCGTCGATTGCGTCGGGGCCTGCAGGGTTGGCTTGGTCGATTTGATTTACTGTCCCCCTCTGAAAATCAGTTGTGTGACTGAGTGGGTAGACTCTAAATACGGATATATTTATTTAATTTATTAACAGGGTTTCAAATTAAAATCATTAACATCTTTACGAATAAGTACGCAATGTTAAGTATTTTACTGGTACGATGAGATAGATGATAATACTTAGCCTTATTGTAATTTTCTCGTGGGAAACTTGCCCAGGGTGCAATGCATGACCCGCTTCAGGTGTCTAACAAGGTATATTGGAGTAAGGATTATTATGAAGCGATGTCCGAGGGTATAAACTCGGAAAACTTTGTCAGGATTGCCGGTCTCGAGAGGATTTGAAACCAGGACCTCCCGAATCATAGCCTCGCGCTTTACGCTTGAGCCAACACTGTCGGTAAAAAGTTAAATAATATACTTATCTTACGTTAGATACACACATATTATGTTGTACATTGCTTCATAAGGGACTTTTATACCTTGTAAATTAGATAAACGAGTATAAACTTAGATGAGGTTGTAAGTTTTATTTTTAGAATCCGAATAAAAATCATTCAAAAACACAACTGAGAATATATTTGAAAATACATATTTTGGATATTTCCAGTAGCGCAATGCCACCTGCAACTTCTTAAAGTCCTTTATTAACTGTCAACTTTTTCCGAAAACGACTCCCCATTGGGTCGTTTCGTGATTCCTGTGTGAAATACGATACAACGTTTTAGACCTACTAAACTTCCGTTTAGAATGAATATAATAAAACGGAGAGTTTTCCGTTGCGATAAGAACAAATTACGCACTTTATTAAACCGGGCCTGAAACATGCGTAAGGTCGAGCTCGCACAGCGCGTAAGAAGGTAAATCAAGCGAGGAGTGTGAAGTCGTAAAGTAGAGAGTTGTAAAACCGGCAGAGGTAGGGGTTGCTTCGAGTTTTCGTACCGTTCGCAATAATAAGGGGAAATGTTCGGAGAGCCCTTTAAGTACTAGAAGCCATTATTTCTAATAATATGACCCTCAACCTCCCGAACGAAACAGCCTCTCTCTCTCTCTCTCTCCTCCCGGTAAACTTATAACGAGAGGGTATTTCCTGGACTCACCCAGTAAGTAAACTTGAATACAACGTTGTTTGGAGATTCTAAATTCAGGTCACACTTAGAGGACAGAGGCAAACAATGTTCAAAGTCATTATATGAACATGTGGAAAGAGCCAAAGCACAGCAAAGGACAAACTTAATTAAGATCTTGAATCTTGAATTTTGTTATATTATTTATATGACATTGCTACCAATGGAACAGTATGCTTTGGAAAAGAATCATGGAATCTGTTCAAAATTACAATCATCATACACGTCATAAGTAGCAGAAAGTTGCCCTTAACATGAAACCAAATAAATTAGTTGGAGAAGCCTGACAACCTTCAATCAATCCAAAATAAATAAATTTTAAATTGTCACTACGTAAGTATAGGGCAATTACTAGTAACTTCCTTGAACTTTTTTAAATCAATTCCAAGCATTTTAATACTTGTTTAGAGATTAACGATTGAATTTGATTGAAAAGGGAAATTACAAAATAAAACCAAGACTCAGTTTGAAGACCTACTTTAGTTTGGATTTTGTAATTGATGTATAACATCCGATTAATATTCATAATTTATAGTTTCTTTGAATTTGTGGTTGCGTACATACTTGAGTCTGAGAGAAATAGAATTCTTAACGTGATAAATTATACTGCGCACTTCACACAATCTGCTGCGGATAACGTACTCTTGTGGCCGATGAAAGATGGATTCCACTAAATAATGAAGCGATGCGATAGTGACGGAGTAACAAGTTGTCCTTCTTAGACCGCGCGGCGTCTTTCATCTCAAATGAAGCGGAATGATTAATAATGTGTCAGTGGATGTGGTGAGAAAGTGCGTTCAGTTTCTTATACCTCGTATCTTCTTACAGCACGTGCTGGCGCGCGAAGAGTCCTAGCCACTGTTTGGAGACAGAGCCACTTAGGTTGTCAGATCAACGGATGAAGTTACGTTTCTTGCACTCGCTAACGATGTCTAGATAACTAAATACGAGTGATTTGTAAGGCTATAAGACGGCTTTTGAAAAAAAGTAGTTTGATTTAAGTGAAATTAATGAACATTGCAAAGGATTAGGCTAAGTGATTATACTTATGAAATCCGTATCATAAAGATAACTTTTGATTTAAATGTACCAATAATTAATCAAAGAAGTTTTAAACATTTTATTACACTGAGACGAAGGTTTTAAAAAATAAAATTTTCTTATGTGTGCAGAAGAGATAATTTGATTTGGATACTATTTGCCCCTCATCACACCTAAATAATAATAATATTAATAATAATACTGATTTTCAACTAGGCCCAATAAAATCAAAATGTTATGCCTCGTTTTAGGCTGTACCAACAATATACGATATTAAATCGAATCTAAACGTTGAAGAATTTACAGTTTGAACCTGTAATCAACCCCTTTGGATTCTCTTTTACAATCAGAAATAAACCCCGCAGGCAACAGTTAGCACAACATTCAACGAAACACCAATGAGAATTCTAAATACTGAGTAGCATTTCTCAAAACTTCTTTTACCCTGTATCTTCCTATAATTTCTCTTTCTTCCCACCCCCTCCCCCAAGCGCCATTGTGTCCTGCTTATCCTTACAACCACGCCACTCAGACTGTTACTTTAAACCCCATTTTCAAGTAAGTCCCCGAGAAAAATAAACCAATTCAAGTCATAAAAAATTTCTTCTCTCGACTTTGTTCAGCCCACTAACTTTAAGTCATTTGACATTTGAAGGATCCTGAATGAACCAATGTTTACAACCAATATTGGTATTTTGGCAGCACATGAAACAAACAGTGGCGTTTTCGCACATTATGAAAACCTTATTTAAAAAAAGTGTTCACCGTCATACGTGTGGCATCGTTTACAACATATTGAGCTTTTTACGGGAAAACGCTATTCTAGTTATTAAATGTTACTATTCGACATAAGAATTAATTTCCATTTGACAATAAATGTAGATGCATAACATTACGATCTAAACTTCCAATCTGTGTAAAAACATATATCGTATTTGATCGAAGAAAAACATCGGTCTGACCAATGTACAGTATTTAACATTATCATGTTACTAATTGGAAAATTGTGACATTTTGAAAGCGGCCTCCGATCGTCTTCTGCCACGGAGGAGGGAGTCTTCATATTCGGCACTTATTACGCAATCATGACTGGTTGTCAAGTATAAGTATAATATTAACACACATATTGGACTATATTATCAATGTGCGAACGTAGGGAGCAAAGCTACTTAACAAAATCTTATTAATTTAAATATTTGGTGGAGGTGCCGGGTACGGAAAAAATACATTTTTACAAAATGCTAGCCACGATCCCTGACCCAAAGGGCCACTAAAAACATTCTGTTTCATCTTTGTTGACGGAAATGTCAACAATAAAACGCATGATAACTAAGTCTAGGAGTCTACGAGAGTCGTATTCGAGTTTTGTAGTGAGAAGTGAGAAGTGACACGTTCTAAGACTGACGAAGGACTGAAATGGAGAGCTTCTCTACCTAATAGTGGTTGCTTGTCTCGAAAAAAGAACCAAAGTTGACGTTTTAGTAAATCATTAAAGCCAATATTTATTTGTTATTATTTATTACAATTCAGAAATTAAAAAAGTCCGCCCCAACCGGGAATCGAACCACGGATTCTTAATTTCTGAATTGTAATAAATAATAACAATTTCACCTACGGGAGTGTTTCCCGACAAACCAAATCGAGAAATATTTATTTGTTAATCAATTTGGTATTTAATTTATTTGTTTACTTAGCCAATAGATAAATACATGCGTACATTTTACACATGTGTAAAAAAAGAAAAGTGGCTAAATGCTTTGTTCTTGTTTGATGACATGTGTGTTCGGTGAGTGCTAAGTTGGTTGCCGCGCAACTAGAACCGTCTCTCAATATCACACGAGTGGAGTCTTGGGTTACCCGGCCACTTCACACACCGTCGAGTCTAGTTCCGCCCCCGGCCACGATGATGGGTGAGCGCGTGTCAGCTTACGACACAGATGCTGGGGAACCTCATTAGGATGCGAAGTACGGCAAACACGGATATTACGTTCAGTAGAAGATGGATGGAGAGTCCGGTACTAACGTTCAGCAACATGACATGCACGACGTTTCACATTCATTACTTATTTCAATTTCCAAATTTTCACCGTCATACTTATGTACAGTAAATACATTTTAATTACAAGAATCGATGATAATAATATGAAATTTTTTGATTAATTTTAGGGAGAGAGCTCTCGTATAGGTATCAATTTTCTGTCAGTCCGACTATAAATAAATAAATAATTTGTATTTAGAGTCTACCCACTCAGTTATATAACTGATTTTTCGTGGGGGACAGTAATCAAAGCGACCAAGCCAACCCTGTAGGCACCGATGCATGCGTGTCACGTTTCACATCTCGCGATAAAACCCGAGCAAGACTTCCGGTTTACATGCTTTTCTTTGTTGGCATTGTCCTTCAACAAGCACCTTGTGGTCAAAATGGCGGGGATAGAACTTCTCCTGAACCCGGCACCTCCACCAAGAATTTCAATGCACACATTTTAGTTGTTCTTATTCGAAAATAAGTAGCATCACAAGACTCATTAAAATAAAATATTATTTCCAATAACGACATTAAAAAACCCGACCCTTTGGGTGTGATACACTTCATTACCACCTTGCTGATGGAATGAAAAGTCAATATATTAAGTAAAAGAACAAATAGGTAAACAAATTCGCATTGTTTGTCTGTATTAAACCCTTAACAAATCTGCTACGGTGCGATACCGAATAACACCTTCAAAATTTACCTTTACAATATAATTTGGACTCAGAAAAAAGTCTATATTTGTTTTGTTACATTTCGAGAGAGAAGACATAAAACAAAAGAATAAATACGTGGTGAATCCCTCCCGTCGTAAAACAAAGGATACGAAACCCGCAGCCCTAACGATGACAAACTGTTCCTGGAAGTTGTATCCGAGAGCAAGACAGGTTCCAAGGCACAGTTAGAGAATATAATTTCCTCCGTAGACGCATTCAAATAACAAAGCAAGTACGCATTGCTTCCCGGTAACTAATTCTGAATGTAGAGGGACGAAGTAGGTAATGAAAACGTCTGGAGGGAGATTGCCTCAAACTGAATGTGGAACGAGACGTTTTGTTCTTGTCTGAAGATGAAATTGTTGCTAAGAACGCGTCTGAGAATATCTGCGTGTTTGGGTTGAAAGAAGTATGTAACCGTTCGTTATTGGTGGGTGTATTAAAAGCAAATTGAAAAGAATAAAAAATATCAATTGGTGTTGATTGTTGGCGCAGTGATAACATTCCTGCTTCCACCAATGAAGGAGGTCTTGGATTCGTTTTCAGGTTCATGGCAGAACTATTTTGATTCTTAAAAGAACTTCAATCCATCCATACGAGATACAAGTAAATTGAAAACGGTTATTTTGGAGTTTTCCTAGCAAGGCGGCGTAAAATCAATAGTATTAAGAAACTTACTGATGTTGCAATTGTCATCAGTAATTCCAACATTTCTCCTACCAAACGTTAATCCACCGATCAATCTGTTAGCAATTTTCTTTAGTTTCGTCAGAGTCGATAAAGAAGTTTCACCGTCGAAACTTCCTTATCGACTATGGTTTAGTCACAACAGAATAAAGTCTGCTACATGGACCCGTGAGTTTATTCCGGCGTCCAATGTATATAAAGGATCGCGTCTGGTTTTCTAAATTGACCTTAATTTCTCAATATGGATTTTTATTTTGAAACTACAATTACTGCTATTGGCAATAGCTGCAATTACCATCATGGACATAATAAATTGTGTGAAAATTAACCCAATTGGCAAATAACTCGTGTAATTGGTTGGGTAGGGAATCAAATTAATTTACTGCATAGAGTGTTGTAATTTGTTCGTACAGAGATCCGTGGTGTATTGATGTACAGTTCCATTTATGAACAAATTTTATCAAATACTTGGCAGAGTTTAAAGAAAATAGGATATAACAACAATATAATATTGATTATCAGTTTGAACTTTAATAGAATGTAGTACCTCTTTGAATCTATATGCTTAAATCTTAAATTTAGTGAACTTAGTTTTTTTTTTTAATATTAGTAAATACATCATTATTTTGAGTACACTGTCTCACTCACCTATTGCCGATTTTCAGGGTGAAACTTGATTTATAATTGATTAAATAATCGAGAGTCGAGTGACATTTTATAGCGTTTTGTAGCATCTATTTTTTGTCCACTTTCAAAACCTTGTATATGAAGTTTTTTTCATATTTTTATTTTGAAATAATGTCATCAAGGTTGAATTAACATCAACTGAACCAAAATGTTTTATAACAAATCACAGATACTATGTAAAATAAAATAAGAAAAGGACTGGAAACCCATAGTTTTATATGACAAAATAGAGCTTTTTAGCATCTATTCACAAAACGCTATTTTCACGTACCACTTATAATTATTAACGATGCATGATATATAGCTCCCAATATGAGTTGCTAATCAGCTTAACTGGAATTCCACGAATCTTGCTTTAGTTTGAAATTAAGTTGCAGCCTAAGATAAAACGAAATTGTCTAAGTATTTATATAGAGAATGCAATTAAAAATAACGATCACCGGAGGGAAGTAATTAAGGTAATTGTTATGCTGTGTCTGTACGGCAATCTTCATAAAACGTCAGAAATGTCTTAATCAAAATAATAATTGAGTTATTTTACTGCTTAATGGTATATAAAAGGCAAGGAAATGGAATGAAGAAGCACGTTAATGATAAATTGACACACTGATAACAATTATATATTAAATTAACGAAGGCCTTCGAGGCCCAGAATGTTACAATTAGAACAATTTTCTTGAGTAATTATGCCACGTCGAATATTAATTAATTTGTAATGTTTATTTTACAGCTAGAGTCTTGTCTTGGACAATATTGTGTAAGTTTCGATTTCAATTTGATTTTTTCTTATGATATAGACCACACACTTTGGTCTGAAACGTTAAGAGTTAATAAATAATCGACGCGCAGAAATGATCCTACAGAATAATTTGTATTTAAAATTATTAATTGATTTTTAATTTTAATTGTTAAGCTGACATGTGCAAAAATAACATATAAACTTCCTACCCGGCACCTCCACCAAATTCACAAAAATTCTACATTTAACTATAATTTTTTCATTACACTCATATTAAGGTAGTTTTATTCGAATACATTTGTCGAACGCATGCCAATTTCAAAACATATCTGTGACAATGGATTTTTTTATAAATGATTTAAATATTGTGTAATGAATAAAATATAAAATGCAAATCACATTTACCTAAAAACCAACACATTTCGAAGTTATTGTTATATACTTTATAACGGTTTTGCACTCGAACTGATCCTATATAAATTTGATTCTTTATCTGTCTGATGTGTAAAAAAATCACATTTAAGTACATTCGAGTCCAAACCGCATTCCAATCCAATCCAGGGAAAGACGACACTACACACTACACACTATCGGTTTAATTTAAGGTTCAATTTCAGTGTGTAATAATAAGCCGGGTAATAAAGCTTTCCACCACAAATTACGTCATAAACTCAGAAGATTTACCATCTGGAAACAGGCTGAGGTATTTAAAGCAAACTTCGGTTAAACTTGGCTTTCTCCGGAATTTACTAATTTAGATTTTATCAGCAAGATTCAAGGGTGAGAGCCGCGACCGAACGCTGACGATCAACATTCGCTTGAATTACCTATCACGAATCCCGGAATAACTTTATGAAAGAAAAGCATCTAGAAGTCACTGGCCGGGAAATAATCTAAGCTACTTTCTTTGAGTAAAAGAGTTTTATTAGAAATATCCTTTGTAGAAAGCTATTTCAAGGTTCTCATAGAAAGTTTTTGACATTCATTGTTTTGTTAAACAAGTTCACGGTCACATTTTTATATTGAAAATTAAGCTCATCGTTGACAGTTGAGTGAATCAATTGAGTAATATTTCTACGGTATAAATATAAAATATAATAGCTGTTCGTTGTGACAAACGCATTGAATAGAAATAAGTTTGTCGTCGATTTCATTTCATTCATTAGGATTTTCTTTAAATACAAGAAAATTTATTTCACTTCATTTTCATTTGGAATGTAGATAGCTGTCCTTCATATATATCTGTATGTATATTCATTTGCTATTAATATGAGCAAAGATAGAGCGAATTTTAATTTTATGATCAAAACTCTATTTTACAATGCAAAATACAATTGCCTAACACAGAATTTAAAACATTTATCGTTTAAAACTATTTTAGAAAGTTGGAGTTAACACATGTGTTTAAACAAATTGAATGTGGGAGACTCAGGTTCGAACCCCGATCGGGATGGATTTTTTAACTTCTGAATTGTATTAAATATTAGCAAAAACAATTATTACAAATATTCAAATATTATTAATAAGTATATCTACAAGCGATGCCCATAATGAAGGTTAGTAAAATAGAAATTGTCTTTTAAATTTCACTATTGCTACATCGTGAATTAATAATGTATTGACTAATTTGAAAGTAACGAGAAAAAATCGACGTAAACCTAAAGAACTGTACAATTTGCACCAACAAACAATAGGATGATGTGTTATACATATGTAATGAATTGTCTGTATAGAAGGGTATTGCTAGAAGGAATGTCTTGTTTTGCAACGAGAGCCCAATATCCAGGTGTATGTTAGTTCGATTCCTATCACACATTGCCCGGTTTGAATTAATGCAAATTGTCTCAACCATAGATATTAAACACTTATAGTAGGCTAGATACGCAGTCTCCAATACCTCCGCACAGGCGCGAGTGTAGCAAATTGAAGCGTCAATCTGCTATCAACAAAATGGCGATTTGGCGTTTTAATTTATGCTTTTGTAATGCATTTAAGTATTTAACTGGATTGTTTGATATGGTTTAAGCTTGTGCTGCATGATATTGAACAAACAGAAACAATAAGAAGTTATTGCATAAGGGAATTTAGTAATCATTTGGCTAGTATGCTCACCTGTCAAACTGACGGCCATCTTTAAAAATAATTTGGCTACAAATCACTCCCATCTACTTAACATGCAAACTGGTATTTCAAAATGGCTTCAAATTGTCACGATAGTGGATTAATGACTGCGTATCTAGCCTTCTATGGTCTCTACACATTGAAAAGGTTAGCATTAGCTCTTACAAATCCACCATTAAATTATAAAAAATGAAACTAATATTTAAAAGTTGGCAACGTTACAAATACAAATCATTGGACTTTACACTGTTATTTACACTAGGAAAACGCCAAAGTCGTTGTTGGACGAGTGAGTTAGCCATGTATTGAGTATCCGGTAACATTCCCTTTCTTCCCCGTACCTAAGGCCTCCCTAGCCTATCATAGGCTAGAGTGGAGCATTATGGCCTTACAGTTGACGCGCCCTTATACCAACTAAACTTAAAAAACTTTTATTTATACCAATATAATTATCAAACTTGAATGCAAATGTTCGCGGGTACTCAACACATGACTCGCTCACTCATCTAACAATGACTTTGGCGTTTTCCTAGTCTAGTTGGCTAAGGCGCCGTTATACCAAAAATGTGGGAGACCTGGGTTCAATTCCCTGGTCGGGAAAGATTTTGTCATTTCAGGATTGTATTTAAAAAATTATTGAACATGTTTTGAAATGCATATAACGCAGTGTAGCTTTCATCTGTGACAATACTATGGAAAACATAACCAGTACGAAATACGTGTAAATATTGCAAGGTTTACTCAATCTCCGAGCGGAATTGGGGGGTACCTTGACGGTGCAAGATTCGATACACCTCGGGCACTGCATTTTCACAGCCAGACAAATAACAAACATAAAATATTTTTTCTAAAACAAAACCATTGTAGTTAAAATAATTTCTACACATTCGCAGCCTATTTTTCAATTTATTATTTCATGTAGGTTTAAATCGCAATGGATCTAGCTGGTTTTGTTAGCAGGTCTCAGTAAACTCGTACCGGATGTCTGTTTAAAATTTCAGCGCAATCTATTCGGCGATTCGGCTGATTTTCGATGTTCACACACAGAATTACAGAATAAGAGTCGTGTGAGTCGCTCCGCTCCCTCGTCTAAATATATATTTTACCATTATCTTTCTTGACAATACGATATATTGAAACAAAAATACAAAAATCACAATAATTTTACTTAAGTCCCTTGTTGTAATAACAAATTATTTTTTACACCCATTGTACTTCCTTGAGAGCGGTTGATAAAACACACACACACATTTTCATTATATCTAAATATGTTTTTGGATGAGCGAAGCGAAGACTTCAATTTCACTGATCCCCCGAAAAATTTAGCTCGGGTGTTATTTTTTTGTTTTTTGTTTGTTTGTATTTTTGTCTGTTTGTTCGCTCTCTACCGGGCAAACAGCATAATTATGCGATCTTGATGAAAATTTGACAGGACCTTCGAAATCTCTGAACTTAGACTTGCCACGTTTTTGGGTACAATCGAAGAAATATTTCTCATGAATATCGTACTTTTCCGATTTTTTTCGATTTTTAGTGCGATATTTTCGTGACATTTGGGCCGATTCTGACCAAACGGGTGGGGCTACAACGTTCATATTTCACATGGACATTATGGTAATGGTGATGTATTGCTTTCTGAAAGAAAAAGTTGAAAAAGTTAGCCAGAATCTATAGAAATAAAGCTTTTAATATAAGTTTTTTGATTTTTTGTGCGATATTTTCGTGCCATTTGGGCCAAT
Source organism: Sweltsa coloradensis (assembly GCA_024449915.1). Taxonomy (NCBI): domain Eukaryota; kingdom Metazoa; phylum Arthropoda; class Insecta; order Plecoptera; family Chloroperlidae; genus Sweltsa; species Sweltsa coloradensis. Next base: position 1,399,055 of record JAMZAV010000224.1, read on the forward strand.
TCTGACCAAACGGGTTGGGCTACAACGTTCATATTATACATGGACATTAAGGTTATGGTGATGTAGTACCCTTTGAAAGAAAAATTGAAAAAGTTAGCCAGAATCCATAGAAATAAAGCTTTTTATACGTAAGTTTTATACGGTAAATAATACCAATTGACAAGAAACAATAGAAACTTGACAACAATCACCTACAATGCGTAGGCAACTTAACAAAGCACTTGCAAAAGTAAAGATATCCCACGCAAACTAAAAACTTTAAAAAGCTCATCCATCAACGCGGCGGGACTTTAGCGTTTTCCTAGTTTAAACGTAATGTATATAAATAATATGTCGTTGTGACTAGTAGCTTAAATCAAAGAGACTCGGCCTCAACTACCTCGATAGGCGAGCCGCCACTGGTGAGTTACAAAATGCACTTTGTGGATGCATTATTCAATTGAATCGTATTTTGTTATTATCTGTCTAATTCACAATCATATTTGATTACCTTTAAACGATCTACATGATAAGTGGACTTAATGAAGCCAACGACGTAGTCTGTGCTACTAGTTCCAGTCATTGTCTTCGTCTTTTACGCGAGTGAAGTGATTGAATTTCTCCCTCTTATCATGAATCTTAAGTTGTTTGCTTTGTCTCTTTTAACGTGTGTAACGGCCAAGTGTCCTACAATGTGTACTTGCATTGATATACATAATATGGTTTGCAGCTACGCATCTTTGAGCGAAGTACCGAGGTGCTGCTTCCAAAATGTGTTTCATGTCAATTTGTCAATCAACAACATTACAACGTTGAAAAACGATTCATTCTTTGTCGATTACGAGAATAAAATTAAAACACTTTTATTACGAAGTAATGGTTTAAAAACAATTGAGGCATATGCATTCCGTGGACTGACACAATTGATGTATTTGGACCTGGCAGATAACAATATTACCACCATATTTCCAAACGTGTTTCATGACAATATTGAACTAACGATGCTGATACTGAACCGAAACCAGAACCTTAAGCTACCAGACTCTGGTTTCATTTTGCCGAACCTTCAATTTCTTTCTCTAACACATTGCGGATTGCAACACATACCATCAGAGTTTTTCACGAATATGTTGGACCTAAGTTCCATCGCCCTTCAAGGAAACCAACTATCCAGTTTCGATCCAGGGCTAATAACACATTTATCTAACCTTAGACGATTAGGTCTGTCAGAAAACAAACTTACATCGCTAGATTGTGATTTAAACCAAATAATGCCACGTGGGGTAACTGTTTTCTTCCAAGGGAATCCCATGCCTTGTGATTGTGCTCTTGTGAAGTCTTTAACAAGTTGCCGGGAGAAGAATGTTTCTATACATCTGGATCTGTGCGGTACTTCTGCTTTGAGTGTTGACTATTTCCTGGAGAACAATAATTGTACCAAGCTCCAATCCTCTTCAGATGAGAGCTCGCAGTCACCAACTGTATTGTTTCCAACATCTCTAGTAATAAGCTTGTTCACACCGGTCTACACACCAGACACCCCGGTCTACACACCAGACACCCAGGTCTACACACCAGACACCCCGGTCTACACACCAGACACCCAGGTTAAACACCAGAACCGGTCTACACACCGGAAAACCCAGGTCTACACACCAGACACCCCGGTCTACACACCAGACACCCCAGGTCTACACACCAGACACCCCGGTCTACACATACACATCATCATCGGGATACGAGATAAATCAAGATATTCTGCACTCTGAACCTCCGGGCTGTATTTCCGACAAGGTATCTACGGCCGATGGGGCCGCGAACACTGATTCTTGGACAAGACTAATTATGTGGTTGGTAACACTTGGTGCGAGTATTGCGGCAATCATCATTATTGTTACGATTGTTGTGTTATTCAAAATGCTCAAAGGGCTTAAAGATTACGCTATTTCTTACAGATTTTCTACATTAAAAAACGATGAAGATACACAAGAAAACGCGATTCAATAATCATATCGCAGACTTTCACGGATTGAATACGCGCACATTGTATTTTCGGGTAAAGTCGTGTGGTTTTATTTAATTTGTTCCAACGTTTCGGGCCTGCCTCCCTGCCCATCTTCAAAGAAATTAAAACATAAATATTATATAATATATATTATATATAATATACATAATGTATTAATTTTCTTGAAAATGGGCAGGGAGAACTGCCGGAAACGTTGGAACTAATTAAATAAAACCACATGGAAAACCCGAAAATACAATGTGCGCATATATATAAAAGTATATTTAAAGCCAAATGAATGGAGTATATGTGAACGTTTGTGATGTTTCTAGTGCGTTTAGATAAAAATATATACTGTAATTTTAACCTAGATTGTCAATACTTTTAAACAGTAAACATGTAATTACTATGACAGAACAAAGAATTCTAGTTAGTTAATACGACAATTATTGTTTGTTACAAAAATATTTTTCAATATATAAAACCTTTTAGTAAATAGCAACTCTTTAATGTACAACAAAAACGTTTCGTAAAATAAAAAATATATATTCCCGACAATTGGTTTATAAACAAAATCATGTTATCAAAAAATATAAAAACAACAAAGACAATAGCCAAGGTAGATAAGGATTTCACATTTTCCACACTTGGAAGTTGACAAAATAAAATTAATATATACTAGGCCGCGCTAGGAACGCTTTTTTTACTCGCGTTGATGGATGAGCTTTTTGTAAGTTTTTAGTATGCGTGGGATCTCTTTACTTTTTCAAGTCCCACCGCAAAATATTTTTTTTATTACTTAGTCGCTGCGCTCCCTCGTTTAAAAATAACAGTGAAAAGTCCAATGATTTGTATTTGTAACGCCATCATATTGTGGAATATATTATTTATAAGGAAGGATAGCCATTTCGTTGGTATGTCGGCCACATTTTTTAAAAAAATGGAGAATTACAACCAATAATAAAAATACAGTGTACTTTGGCTGGTGAATTTTCATAAGTATCCAGAAGAAAAACCGACTTCAAGTCTGAATGCATGCCTACCAGTCTATTTTCCATTACGTCAATGCTCATCATCAGCTGATCGATTGTGCTAATAGACCTGTCCCCTTGCCCACTAGTTTATTTCGTTGACAATGCCAACAGGCGAGACTAAGTGGATTGGTGTCCATCAGGGGTGGCGTGGACGCCTTCATACTGCGTCTCGCCAGGGCTCCCATTGGATCAATTATAATCCCATTCAATTGCGTCTGACCCAGTAAACTTGACATTTCCACGAAGACTGTGCACGCATATCAAGCGCACTCGATAACAAGGGCGTGTTGCCGTTGCATCAAGAGAAACAAAAAACAGGGATATCGTGCTATCTACATGTTTGTATGCAATGCTGTCAATGTGATTATAATTTAATTATATTTTATATTAAGTGTGTATCGCTACTGTTAATATTTTCGCACTTTCTTTCAACTTCTTTTAAATGGAAACAGTTTAACATTCGAAATGGGAATCCTAATTAATTAGACCTTTCAAGAATCAATCGTATTGGTAAAATTATAGTGATAATGACATTATTTAAGTATGGATATTGATGGTAAAATTCGGGTTAACTATAAGCATTACAACCCGTGCTTGCCGTAAGTCATGCAAGGACGTTTAAGAGGATACTATATATTTCTAATCAAATATTATAGGGCAAATCGAAAGAAAATGAGTTTGTCGTTCGTATCCATAAATATTTTAATCCATTGTTTAGGATCTCCTATCCTTATAATAATAAATTCACTTATGTGTACACTTCTTTACCTTATTTTCAAAATTTAATAGTTTTGCGTATGATTGTTATATTGTTGTTGATATTTCTTGTTGTTATATTTCTAAAATGTATTTCTTGTTGTAAGGTTGGCAGTCACCAAGTGTGTTTAGAGCTATGATCTTTTCTACACCGTGACACATTTAGTTAATTAATGTGTTGCGGAACAAGTAATAAATACTCAAAATAAATATAATACGTATTTCTCTCTCTCTCTCTCTAGCTCTCCATCACTCTCTCTCTCCCAAGTCACCAGCTCAACAATGTTTCCGTGACATTCCGCCAGAGCGCGCACAGTCGCTCGGCTTGGCAACAAGTACCCGGTTATAGCTCGGATTACCATCGTGTCTTAGAAACCCCTCCCTCTTCCTCTCAGTTATTATATTAAAACAAGCCATAGCGATCTCGCCGAGTCTTAAAGTTAATCATACCTACTTTAAATTGCTTTCACGGAAGGTTAAACACTGGCGGAATATCACAGGGCATGGTGACAATGCGCATCTCTGTAATTACAAGGATAGAATCTGATTGTTGCGTTTATATAACTCGAAATTTTTAATTAAAATACAAATCGTGGCAGATGCATTTTGTACATTTACGCTTAATAAATGGAGGAACTTGGAAATGGAAAATTTATTTCTGAAAACGTATTTTATTTCAAGTTATAGCTTACGCATTGCCACCGAATTATTGTTCACCATTTTGATCACCTTTCATTACTATTTTGTAATGCATTTATATTTGTATTTTATAATGTGGTCTTAAGAGGTTGAACTTATAAAAAGTAAGTTAGACACTTTGTGACTGGGGCCTTAAACCTTTTTCTAGCTTTCTACGAAGTTATTGAATCTTACGTTATATCGTGTCCGTATATTTACTTTTTTGAAATTCAAGCCATACAAAATTAATAAGATTTTGCATAATGCGAACTAATTGCTACACTGAAAACGCAAATATTGATACACCTCCTTATATTTTTTCAGTAAAAAACCCTATTGATATTACGTTAAATTTACACAGTTATGTTTTTCGAGATATTTTGGAAGGAAAATGTTTGTATGCCTAATGGAGATAAGAGCGTGTTATGTACTGTAGTAAAATACTTAAACCAACCACTGAATTTACATATCGTTATGCCCCATATTCTCTGAGACGAGTCAGATTATTTTGTTTGGTTGAGAGAATCCGTTACCATCCTGTTCCGCGTAGAAATAAACATTGAAATGTAAATTTCGGCTTGAAATTCGAATTAAGATTCGGTAAATACAACCAAGATGTGTAATGTTCGTCTTTCAAGCATCCGTGATTTTAAAACTCTATTTTGTCTCTCACGTTATCTCTCTGTGGCCATTAAATTCTCATTAACCGTTATCCAACAATCTGATTGTGTATTCAATGAACATTGATGTTACCAAAAGGGACATCTGGTCTCGCCTAGTTATGATACTGTTATTAAATAAATACTCTTGATAGGTATTGTAAAGCTACCTTCCATATATGAACCGCTGTCTGTCTGTCTGTCTGTCAGTCTGCCAGTCTGTCTGTCTATCTGTCTATCTTCTGTTGTCTGTCTGTCTATCTGTCTGTCTGTCTGTCTGTCTGTCTTGTCTGTCTCTGTCTGTCTGTCTGTCTGTCTGTCTGTCTGTCTGTCTGTCTGTCTGTCTGTCTGTCTGTCTGTCTGTCTGTCAGTGAGTGTGTCACTTATCATGATAAAAACCGAAAATGAACTCTGATCGATACGTCTTTTTGTTTACATTTCCCTTCAACAAGGATGATAAAGAATGTTTAAAGTTACCTTGAATGCTAGGCCAAAGGAAGAAAATATTTAAATCCGGCACCCTCGCCAAAGTATTTAAACACTGGAAACAACACTCTACAATGCCACTAAGCTTCTTTCCCTGTCAGGGAACATTCGTACGTACACACGTCCTCGATTGCGCTATACACAAATTGCGCAGTTGGTATTTGTTTTTGCACTTAGCAGTCTGAATTAAACCAATGATTGGTTACAAACATGATCATATTTGTCGAACGTAATGCATTTCATAGATAGTTAAAGCTACTTTAACTAAAATAATTAAACAACATTGAAAATTAATTTCTGTTACACTGGCATAATCCGATTTGTGAACTCTGCTAAAACAACAAACAGGGTTCTCTCTTTGAGATCATTATTACGGTAGACTTCATGAACTCAAAGGGATTTATAACGCGCAGGTTTACATTAATGAGGATCATATTTAATAACGAACATTATTTATTTTATTATATTAAGACGTAATAGCAAACCGAATAGAAAGTAAAAATAAACGGGTGTAATAAAATAAGGGGGTGAAGCAATCGTATAAGCACCACTGTCCGTCCGTCTGTACGTGTCACGTGTCACGATTAAAACCGAACATGACGTCCGGTTGACATTTTCCTTCAACAAGGTTGATAAGAACGATTTTAATTACCCATGATGTTAAGGGGAGTGGCTAGCCCACCAGAAAGTGGTAAACGTATGACCCGGCACCTCCACCATTTTGAATTGTATTCTTCTTCGACAACCTATTGTATTTGCCATTGTGGTACTTAGCATTGTTGCAAATAAATACAACAAACAAACAAAAACAAAAAAAGTTCATAACTTTATCTTTTGGGTGCTCATTTAAGTGTGTTTATTTAATAAATTCTATCAACGTGGTAATATATGCTACAGCTTAAATTATATAAATACTTTGGTGCAACAAAGATACATAATTGGTAAAAATAGAGGAATATAAACTCATCTAAGACCACACTCAATGAGATTGATCAAATGAACTTTTAAAGCAACTAAAAACACTGAAATATAACATAGGTAAATAATGAATTACTCGAAGTAAAAACATAATGGTACATGTAAATATATATTATCCGGTGTATAATGAGATGTGGTAATTTTATGTAGTTACTTCTGTTACAGCTCGAAAAAGAAAAGTTCTCTTTCAATTGCATTTTTAAAATTAAAGTAGATATTTTATATAATATAAAAAATATCTATAAAATTGGTTTCCATGTAGTAAAAAACTGTTTTTCAAGTGTATTTGGTGAAAACATGAATTCAAAACGAAAATAAAACTATTGAAGAAATCGAAATCTCAAAACTTAATTTAAATTAACTATAACTAATTTACTGTTTTAAGAATCTTTTTAAATGTGATTTGAATTGTATTATTACGTTAAAAACTTTGTGGTAATTGGATGAGCGTAGCGAGCGTAGCGAGCGGAGCGAAGATTCCATTTCACTACACTGGAGAAAAAAATCCGGAATGTTTTTTTTTTTTTTTTTTTTTCTGTATTTTTGTCTGTTTGTTAACACGATTCCGGCTAAACCGATAATCCGATTGCGATGAAATTTTATGGAGGTCTTCGAAATCTCTGAACTTAGAACTGCCACGTTTTTGAGCACAATCGGAAAATTATTTCTCATCAAAATCGCAATTTTACGATTTTTTTTCGATTTTTTAAAAATTTCTTCGACTTATAACACCTACATGCTTTATCCGATTTTGATGATTTTTTCACAGAACCATAATTTTATGAATTAAGATATTCTTGTAAAATTTGAGCGCAATCGAATAACTATTTCTTATGAAAATCGAAAATTTACGATTTTTTTCTTTTTTTAAATTACGATTAATTAAAAAAATTAAAGATTAAAGTTTATTTTTCATTAAATTTAAATGAATTTTAAAAAATCTTCAACTAAGTAATGATTTTTTCACAGAACAACAGAAAATCCATATAACACATGGTAGCTCAATGCACCAATTACGCTCATCCAACAACGCGGCGGGACTTAAGCGTTTTCCTAGTAATAACGAGGTTTGAAATTAGTTTACTTGGAAATTAAATTATGTGATTTGCATTTAAAACTACTAATTCATTCTTACTGATAAAGTTAAAGGAAATTGAGTACACGACTATATTATGCCCTCGAAATAACGGTAAAATAATTGGGGGAACTAACATCAGCAAAATTCTTAAATTTAATGTTAATAATAATTAATTGACTATCAATTTACTTATGTGATCTATAGATACATAAAAATTTACCCTATTATATGTATTTAATTGAAAATATCAAATTTCTGGTATATCTATATATACGATAAACATTATGTAAAATAAATAAAATGATTTAGTTGGTACCTGATTGAACTAGGCTGATTTTACTTTGCTTCATTAGCTTCAACTTTGTTTTTTAAAATATATAATATGCATTTCCCTACATCATATTCAAACAACGTTTAATTAGGTGAGTTTTTCCACCAGTTCCATTAAAGCTTAATACAAGACAACTAAATAAAACAGATGTTTGATCAATGATGCACCGTAGTGACTAAGTCCAGTTTTATTAACAGAACCACTGTGAGTGGTATCGAGCATGTTCAGAGTGCGGGAGCCTGGGGGGTTTACGTTAGAATCTCCCTCCTTGATCCACTAACATTTAAACCACACATGTTCTCAACTTAGCAAACACATCAACCTAGTTTCATTTCAGTTAATACCGCCCCGGGTAATGGAGTCGATCAACCGACCATCGAACGATTCGTTTTGGTTTTGTTTTTTCTTAGGAGTAATCCATTTCATGAACTGAGTTTACTTACTGTGCAGGAGGACTCATTCGCCTGCTTTACTGTCCCATTCTCAACATGAAATAATATGTTTTAATTACAGGAAATAATTGGATGAGCGAAGCGAAGACTTCAATTTCACTTTTGTTTTATTTCACTTACGTTACCCCAAGAAAAATAGCTCGTTTGTTTTGTTTTTGTTAGTTTGTTTGTCTGTTTGTTTGTTCGCTCTCTACCGGGCAAACGGCATATGCGAGATATTTTCGTGATATTTTGGCAAACGATATTGGTGAAACTTTATGGGAACGTTTAAAATTACTCAAAGTATATATGTTATGAGTTTAGAGACATTTGAAAAAATATTTCTTATAGATAGCGTACTTTTACGATTTTTTCCCTGGTATTTAATATGAAATTATATTGATATTTGGGCCAATTCTGACCAAACGGGTGGGGCTAGAGCATTCATTTTTTACATTGAGATCAAGATTATGGTTATGTAGTGCCTCTTGAAAGAAAAAGTTGTAAAAGTTGGTCAAAATACATAGAAATAAAGGTTTTAATATAAGCTATTTACAGGTGTATAATTTACAAGTAATATCAAGTAATTATAGAAAAAGTAATGAGATTCCAATTAAAAACGTAATCATTGGACAGAAATATTCCAAAAAAGCTCATCCATCAACGCGACTGGAAAAAGCGTTCGCGAAGCGGCCTAGTTAATAAATACATATTACTAAGGGAATTATCTGTTTCCCGCTGTCGGGTATACACATCAGATTTAACCGGGGTGACCCTATATTGCGGATAGGACAGTAGTGAAGGGACGTCCGAGGGCTGTTTAAGAGGACTCAATCCATTGTATTCGCATTTACGACTGAGGCAAACCACGTAAAAAACCTTCATTCAGGATTGCCGGTCTCGACGGGATTCGAACCCGGGACCTCCCGAATCAGAGTCGAGCGCTTAGCGCTTGAGCCAACACTGTCGGTTCATCTAGTAAATGGAACGTTCAGTAAATGAATATAATGAACGTGTATTTCAAATATTGTCAATACAGGCTAGATTATAACAATATATTTGCTGGATTGCTCAATTCCTATATGTGTTTACTTATGACGTCAGAAGTATAAGTTGAAATAAGCAAATAAGAAAAGAAAGGTGTACGCAAGTAAGGGAGCTTAGAGTTTAGACTTATACTAACCCACTTACTAATTACTATTAAGCATCATTGAAAACATTAATTTCGTTTAATTGATGTTTTTAATTGGGGGTCATTACACCACAATCATTATTGTACGTGGTTGATAAAAAGCCATTATGTGAAAGCGATCGAGAGCTGACATTATACTTTTTCATGGCACAATTAATTGATTGGTAGATCATCAAAGGGTTTTATTAATTATCCAAAATAATTTGCCGGAATGGGTGTCTTAGATTTTAAAGGTAACCAATTTTTTAGTTATTTTTTATTACGTCCATGTAAATTTATTTCTATAATCGTTTTATTAGAGCAAATTTCGTTACTGAGTCCATGATGTTATGCCAGATTTTATAAAGTTTAGTCAGCTGTGAAAAAATTATTAAAACCGCAATTACTGAAGAGAGAATGTTCACGTATTGGAATCTATTAATAAATTTAAGTCAAATCAAGATGAAAATATGTCTATGTCAACCCGGAATCAAAACCCGGGACTTTAGCAAAATAACCGGTAAAATATCACACGACCAACAAGAAGTATAAAGTAAACTTCGAGTTAGTTTTTATGATCATTTGCTTCCTCTGGTGAAGTCCTGCACTGCACCACCCTACTCCTCCACGTTCTTTTACAGCTGCACATAAAAGAAAATCAGGCAAAGTGGACCATTTTGGGCGAGATAGCGGTTACTTTGAAGCATTCCCGCTTACATGCTCGGGGACGCTTTGAGTAGTGTCAAATAAAAGCGGTTATACACTAACAATTCTCTATTAAAACCACGGTAACGTTTTAGGACGAAAGCAAGAATGTAATTTTGAATTGTTGTTGAAGTGTTGCTATAAACAGTTTAATGACTACATAAAGGAATAAGGAAAACTTATTCACTGACTAATGAATAAATTAATAGTTGGACAGAATAATTCTTCCATCAACAGTATTTTCTTTTCAGTATAGCAGTTGATTTGTGGTACTCTTATAGATTATAGATGTGGATTTATGGGCTGGTTTCAGACCAGAAAAAAATAAGTAAAGAACACATTGATACGAAAATAAGTATCCTACCGGAATTTTATGTAGATTAAATCGTCTTCCTTAAAGAAAAAAATCTGAAATTTGTATTTAAAGTCTATACTTATTCATTCACATAACTAATTTTCAGTAGGAAATTTAACTAAAGTTACTTTGAATCAAACCAGTAGACACTTGAAATTATCGACGAGAGCAATCAGTATTTGAAAATAAGAACCACTGATTGGTCACGATTCCATCGTGGATGACACCAACATCGACAAGGCTAGTTCAGAACAATACTATTTGTGATGTGCTTCATAACTAACAGCTGGTTCCGTCATCGATTACATATAACACATACTACACGATAATATTGTATTGAGTGAGATATAATAACAATTTAGATGATTAGAGACTGTTGATTCAAACCAAACAAGCATTTGTCAAACGAAGGGATGATTTAATGTTTGCAACTAGTATGGATTCAAATGAACTGAAATTGTTGATATTTCCAATCAGGCTTTAGTGATATCACAAAAAACTTTGCTCTTGATTGGATATCTACGTGTGTTATTGAATGAGTTATCAGCTTATGAAAGGTATTGATCACTAATTGAATTGAAATATGTATGTGAAATTGTGAATTTACACTGATCAATCAGGTAGAGGAAATTACAAGCTCTGATAATTTACAAAGTGGTTATTCAAATGTGATCGCCTTGAGCGTTACATCAAGTTCATGTTTGATTTTCTAATATTGAAAATACATTCTAATAATTATAACAGGAAAGCTTATGAATTTAAACACTTGTCCGTCCTAATTTGAATCTGGAGCTTTGTTTGTTGGGTCGAGTGTACCACCCACACCTCCCGTGAATACACGCCAAAATACATTGATATATACATTATAACGGAAAATAATATATATATTTTAAGAATATATTGTGTTGTTATAAAACAACCTGTTTATTACTGAACTTAATAATATATATTTTTTTTAATTTCCCAAAAAATATGTACTTTCACCTCACCCAGAAAGATGATACATTTTATTACCGAAGTTAACATTCATAAAATTAATATAATCCTGAAACAACGTTCAATAATATTTCAAGTTCATATACCTACATATAAGTATTTAAGTTTCGATATTTCTGAGAAATACAATGTACAAATTATTGGCTGTTTAAAAGGCGAATAAACTACATTGTAACGTCAGACAAAGTTAATTTAGTTCTATAAATTTTCTCCTGTTTACAGAAAACAATAACTTAAAGAAAGCAATGAGTTTGATGGGTCGTAAATCTTTGTGCGATATCGCAGACAAGATGGGCGCACCCTATTCGTCAAGTTCCACTCAAGATTAAGCTACAACAAACACACTTCAATTCGATATTTCCAATTAGATCCTTGTTATCAACTGTTGAGAACGTTCAATTAATTAGTTTCTTCGCTCAGCTTATTGAGAATGTCATTTGATCCGAGAAGTCACAATGGTGTTGTTGATCTGTGAAATACCTTGTCGGATGTTACTTACGAGGGAGAAGGACACATGTTAACTGTTGCCTCGGCCGGGCAGAATCCGATATATATGCAACTTTGCATACGTCTCAATAAAGCATACATGGATTTGGATAGCTCTACAGTCGTAGATTATCAATAATGTATGTCAAACGGCAAGAATCAACACACGAATATGGTCAATTTTGGACTTTTAACAAAATCAAAATCCTGAATATCGATTAATTTTTTAAAATTATTAGTATATTAATTTTTAAAGTGTTACTGTAGAGCAGTTTATTTCAACTATTGTAACAACGACCTAAAATTTTAGACGTCTGTGGTGTCACTCTGCCGAGCGAATGGGAATTCGCTTCCGCGTACAAATGTATTTCACACGGTACTTAGTTATTTTATCATTATCCTTTGTTACTAAAGTATGAAAGTTATGAGAGATAATATATTTATTAGTATTATAATGCTCATCATCAACTGTGACTCACCATATAGGTCCAGATTTTATGTAATGATTCGATCAAAACAAATAATTGAATTCGCAACCTTATTGTTGTAAAAATTATTGTAACCTAATTAAATATTTAAGTAATTTAGCTAGTATGAATTCAATGAGTTATCTTATATTTTTAGGGGGATTTAGAGAATTTATGACAAAAATATTTAAGAATTTAAAATTGATTAATTTAACGTGTTTTCAAAGGAAAACGACCGTGTATCTAAGGTTTCAAAGTGATTTGATATGAAATATTTCACTTCTCAAACGATATTCTCTATCAAAGTTTTATATTGGATATAGATCATATTACGTCATACCCTAAAAAGAACACACAGAGGTAGCTTAAAGCAATTTGATAAACAAACAATAGAAATGAGAGAAAATGAGGGCTTTGCAGTGGGTATGGCAACGTGGCAAATAATTGCTACTTTGCGCTTCATCAAGCAGAATCAACCAAGAATCCGAGTAACGAGAAACAAGAGTAAAGTTTAATTGGATCCTAGCCGGGGTTGTGTTTCAAACACATGTTCGGTGTGGTTTGCCCCAGTGAGCGAGGTTTCTTCATGACGGATTCAGTCAACTAAAATATCCTGTACATGGTTAATAGAATTACTAGCCCTTTGTACTGACGCCCAGGGCTTGATCTATGGGAATCATTTCAGGTAGCAATCAATTAAAAAATAAAGATAAATGTAATTAGATTTCGAGTACATTAACTCACTAGAACTGATTTTTATATGGAGACTTCATTTACACAAGTTGACTGGGTTGTTGTTGGTTGTGTAACTTTTAAGTTTGCAAAGTGAGCAGAAACTATTTCTTTTTCATCTTCATCATTGCACCCTAATCTCAACAGAATGCCATTAAAAAAATCTCTTGATTGGCAAATACAGCAAATTTCACGTATACGAATCACTTTTCGACCTACAATTTTCACTCCCAAAACTGGAAAGTTTGTTAGGTTGTTAACACAGGATGAGCGCATGGCGCGACCAGAGCACTCTATGAGAATAAACTTGAAATTACAACATTTCTTATAATTGTCCCCTACGCAAGCTTTGAAAACTACCACTAACAGTTTGGTGGAATATTTATTATTATTGTTATTTTACTTCAACAAATTAAGATAAACAGAAAACTTTAAAATGTTGAAGAGAATAAGAGAGGTCACAGCCCACTGGTAAGTTATGCCTGATTTTCTCCATAACCAGTACACAACTAAATAAAAATAACTTTTTTTATTATCATAGAATAAAATTAGGTAAAATGAACACAATGTTGAGTATCAAAATAAAGTAGGTCTAATATACAACATACATTTTAAAATGACAATTTGACGAAAATAATATTTTATTATATTATTGAAATTTGTAATATAACATATTTGATTTTTAGAGGAACAGTATTCCATAAAGTAACAGCACGGTTAGTTACTGTAAAAATTTTAAAAATTTTAAATTTGAAAAATATGCACTGATCGCGCCATTCATTTTGACATGGTACAAACCACAACCCGATTGGCCAAACGGTAGAGCTTGAAATTTATTCAGACTAAATCCTTGCGTTCCTCTGGTTTGCTCGAGCTCATCCAACAGACTTAAATACAGTAAACTGTTGGCTTACGGGTGCAAAGATTAAAGAGTTCATGCTGGGAAAGTGCCCATCAACCTTGTCAAAACACTACTCTGCGTAACTTCGTCTACGGGTGTGGTGAAGCTCTGCCCTAGGCGCACCGCATTATATTCCTCACTGCCGCCTAGATGCTTCTCCAGCTCCAAGTTCTGCAGAAGCATCTAGGACGCAGTGATTATTAGGAGATCCAGCTCAGAAGACGGCTACGACCGCACCGAGTTCTGTAGAGAGTTTCCAGAGCGAAGCTTTTTAATTCGAATTAATTAAATTTACCCACCCGGGGCCGCAATGGGGTTTTGGTTTTTATGCAACAATTCAGAGTAATTGGTACAACGTGTTGCAAAGGATGGTCTACCACCAGACGGGGGGGGGGGGAGACCCCCTGCTTGACTGAGTTGTCAGGTTCGGGGCGAATAGTACGGTCAATAAGAGTGATAACTAGACTTTTTCCATTACTCGTTTTACAATTTGACATTGTTTCAAAGCCAATTATATTGAATTTTGTTCGGTTCAATTTCATTTGATATTACTAACATTAAATTCAATTAAGTTCATTATTTTGTATTACATTTGTATTGTTATTTATTTGTGACTTTATATACAAATCCGATTGTATTGAATTTTGTTCAGGTCAATTTCATTTTATATAATTATTCTAACATTATTTTGAATTAAGTTTTGTTAATTTTGTATGAAATTTGCATTAATAGTCTGTACATCCAATTAATTAAATGTGAAATGAAAATCTATATTTTAATTATCCAAATACATGTTGTGTTCTGTTCTATTTATTATTGCTATATATTATTCTGTCATATATATACACTATTGTTATTTTAATATCGAATTAAGGTGCTACGAGTTAAAAAAAACAGTCGTTTACAACAGAAAATCTGCGCCAGTTCATCAGTTGTATGAAGATAACAATGTATCGCACAACTGAATATTAATCTGCAACGCACGAAAAGTTGAAAGCAGTTTCTATGCTGTTATTGAAAAGGAATCTTGAAAGGCATTGTCGAACTTGGTTGATGAAGACGAAATATGATGCTTCTTTCATAGAGGAAATTTAATCTTGACTCTACTAAAATTAGCTTCGTATTATAGCTTTTTAAAGAATTTTATAAATAGATCGAGAGAGAATGTATTGCCAGCAAACTCATTGTTTGGATCTAGACAAAATGAAAGAACGTTCTATAGACCTATATTCTTACTCGGGGAAATATGCATTACAAATAAATGCATTGTTCGTTATGCATTACGGAGAAAACAGTTTTTCGGCTAATAGTTGTGTTTGATTACTTTATTTTTAAAGTTTTAACTTAACTAGATTTAATTAACCTTTACTTCAGGAAAACAGCTAATTAGACATTGTCATAACATTCAGGGAGATATGCTTTGTGCAAGAAATCTATACCCAAGCTGCTCAAACTTCAGGTCTTATAACATTAATAAGACCATACTCACGTCAACAGAATGTTAGCGAAACTTTAGGATAAACAGCCATGAGGTAAATTTGCTTTGTGCTTTTACCTTTGTATCTAGCTAAACAATTAAACTTTGCAAAAGAGATGAAATATTAATGATCAATCGATAGGAAAATGCCAGGTCTATTGGGTACTTACAATAATTTTGAACGATTTTCAAAACACAATATATAGTTTGTAGGTAGTTATTAAAGCACGGTAGGTAGTTTCATAACTTGAATCTCTTTGTTCTATCAGTTGGTTAGTTCATATGAAATGATTTTCATCATTTCAAGTAACATGTCTAGGCAAATTGCTATTTTGCTTCGATAACAACTCAAAGGAATATTTTACCGTTATACTCGATATAAAAAAATCTATGACAAAGAGAAATAACAACTGAACTAGCAGAGTTGAGTTAACGACGCATTTATTCGAGTTAGTTTTGTAACTACATCATCTAAGGTTTTTCTCGCGCACCATTGTGTACTATCTTCCTAAGTATCTTGTTAAATACATGTTTCGGCATAAACAACTTAGAATACAATATTGTGTAGAGTACTAAGCGGGTAAACATAAAGCTGGCGTTATATTTATGATAAAGTTCAAGCACTAATTATGCAGCTTACAGCAACGGTATTAAGTAACTTTATTTTCCATCAAATTGGTAGAATGAGTTTTGAGCGATATTAAGCAGAGCAATAATAATGAAGAAACATCGCAATTTAAAAATTTGAATAACAAAAACCTAGTTAAAAAAAGGAAATTACAATTTTTCAAGGACCCGGCACCTCCACCAAAAAATTAAGTAAATACAAAGAATGATTTTAAATTTACGTTGTCTCGACTGAATCAGATTTGCTTATTTAACAGTTATTTTGTATACCACAGTTAATATTTTTTCTTTTACATCTTTTTGGAGCATTTCGTATACCAACCCAAGACTTATTTCAATTTCATTTTAGTTCTCTACAAAGAAACGAGCGCGTACTCTCAAACTTGGCAGTTGGCACAAAAGGGCAAAATACAATGAATTACAAAGTATTTTAATGACAGATCTATAAAAGTAATGTTGACACTGTAATACAACAACAAAATGAAATAAAGTATACCCGATCTAAAAACCAAAGTCCAAGCTGAATTTAACGGAGCATTTAAACAACTTTCTTTTTATAGCTAACATCTTATGCACAATATACAGGAGTTCTCGTCTTAGGGTTATTGATCTCGAAGTATGCTAATCATTCTTACACGGGGGAGGAAGTGTCATCTCGTTTATGAGTGACTGTGCGATAATTAGCTGATATTATCATTAGTTGGTAGTTTTTGCATTGGTTTCATTTGAGCCGGAAGAAGGTATTGTTAATTACAGATGTTCCTTGTTGCCTGTGAACAAGCTGATTACAAAATAGTTACAGCCAAACAGAAGCAGTGAGAACTTACGTTTAATCTAATATAGTTTGGCAATCTTCTCTTGTAATTACCAAGGAAAATTAATCGTAAAAGATCATAATAATAGTAGGTAAATAATACCACTGTCACATAACTAATTTACAGAAGGGAACTTTAATTTAAAGGTGACCAACCAAATCTATCGGGACGATAACCAGATATCGGTAAGAAGCATATATCAACCAAAAAAGATGGGCACGATCCATTCGCGGGGGTTCATTATAGAAGCTGTTTGTAATAAGTTGCGTCTGTCTACAACCCTCAACTATTATTTACAACAGTAGAATTGAGTATTTTTTTAAATTGCAGCTATTAACTAGCATGTCGTTTAAAAAACATGTTAAAACAAGTAATGTGTGCTTTGCTGTATTTGCATTATTTGCTTGTTGACAGAAAGAGGTCGTGTTTGTTATAAGATGAGTAATGAAACAGAATACTTTGCTCTTTGATCTCTATGTAATGCATATTATTATGTTACAACACGCCATTTCTCACTTCTCTAGCAAACTAGTTTTAACTGTGTCACAAGTTTATGTTTGAATAATAACCAACAACCATTGGAAACTGCGATGGTTCATATACTTAAAAAATAACTACCTAAAATAATGTTATGTTTCTTCTTTCAGGTACGTCATTTTCAAATCGTGATTCATCATTTTCGAGTGTTACACAAATGTGACTGTGTGCTTTGACCATGACACGAGCACAGGATCCGTGAGGTAAGAAGATTCGATCCGAATACGATAACAACAAGATAAGTGATTAGTTTGAATATTTAGTAAATATTTATACGATTCAGAAGTTAAAAAATTCATCCCGATCGGGGTTCGAACTCGTCTCCCACATTCCAGGTAGGCGCCTATAATCAGATCTATAATGCAACTTCAATTCAGAAGTTAACTAGTTAAAGTCTCGGTGGTCTAGTTGGCTAAGGCGCCCACCTGGAATGTGCGAGACTCAGGTTCGAGCCCCGATCGGGATGGATTTTTTAACTTCTGAATTGTATTAAATATTTACGATTTCACCTACGGAAGTGTTTCCCGACGAACCAAATCGATAAATAATTTAGTAAGTTAAAAAAAATACAACTTAGATTTTAAGTAATGGTTCATCAGTGCAAACGCACCTCGAAGAGAAACATTTTCTCCAAGTTTCAGTTTATTCGCCGCAAGGAAACGCGGATTCAATCTAATCCCAAGACCAACCTAAGCGAAACCACGTAATGACCCAGAGGACATAATATCAGAAAGCAAAAGTATCCCAATCCCCATCATGGACTTTTGCCAGAAAACTAAACGACCATTTTCTTCACCGTAATTTTCCGACAAGAAACGACATTTCTAGAAACTCTGATCAAGCCGAAGCTTCTAAGTTCACTTCTATTGTGTAGGTTTTATACAAGGCGCATCTGCGGCAGGCTTACCAACTGCAGCAAGAACGAATATTTCAGTAAGTTTGGTGGCAGCGGTGGGATTGGAAGGGGGAGGGGGAGATCTATAAACTACTTCCAACGTTTCCTGGAGAAAAGTACCATCATGTGAATTGGAAAAGCTTTTGAGATGTTCTTTCCTCATCGATTTACTCACTCTAACCGGATTGAGGTACTTGTGTGGATTGAAGCATGTTGTCACTTTATACCATACCATACCTTGTCAGAACCAAGAGGACGGAGGCAAAATGAACACAAACGATGACGTCAGCGATGAGGGAAAAGGAATACAAGTTTATTTCTAAGTATCAAATTTACAAATTGAGGATTTAAAATGTATTCATTTCAACATTTTCAAACATATGGCATTACGTGGGGAACGGTTATGAGTTTCTGTATGCAAATTTATTTGTCAAAGTTTTAATAGCCGAGGATTAGAGTGCATTTATTAATGTGTAACAGTTTTTTTCTCACAAAATAAATAGCTAATTAATAATCGTTCTTACAGAAGGAATTTTATATGAATACACTACAAAACAAACGAGACTCAAATCACAAAAATTAAACAATAAACATTTGCTCTGAAAAGCTTATTTCAGTGCCAAATTTGTTGTATTTAGAGTATCCCGTGTTTATTATAAATGGAGAACTTGGAACGAGCCATTCGATTAGTTTTGTATGGATAAGGTCGTGGATAGGAAAAATGAATACCTAGATCTTACATTCAAGATTTAAGAAATCACTGTCTGAGAGTACTGAGCGGAATAAAGTGCATAGTTTAAGTGCCCAGATACCCGTGCGATGTGAAAGCCAGTGGGACGTGGCATTTGAATTGCAGGAGATTATTCCAGATTCCTATGCAAATGGTCATAGGTTTGATTCTTGTTCAGGGCGCTAGAAATGGTAGGAATTTCCAATAACGTTTTTACCCCTATGCAAGCGATGATTCTGATAATAAATCTCAAGCATAAAAGTGGCAACATTGTCGTTTACAGTGCGTGGGTCGTTTAATTTAAGCAACCTACCTACGCGAATGTTAGAGTTCAAATTCTCGACCTTTTTGTCATTTTGCAACATATCTAAATTGCAAAACCCAAATATTTTCAATTACGCCAGCATTCAAACTATTCCGTCACGTAGTTCATATTCCATCTCTTTTACCTCCATAAAATAGAATGCGCCTACAGTTGGTTCATGAACAAAGGTTCATTTCAGACTAAGGTAAAATTCATGATAAAATATTGCTTTTACATTTTTACTTTTTATTAATAAACGACAAGAAAAATATACGTTGCACATACTGTAATTTACTAAGAAGAAATAAAATGCAAAATCAAATCAGAGTAAAAATTAAAGATAATCATAGGCTAGAGTAATATACTTGATAACAGTACTGTAATTAAATAAGATTGGCCAATTTGTTTATATTTTTGTTTATATCTCTCAAAAAGCTTATTTGTTGTTTTATTAACATTGCTTAAACGCGAGAGTTAAACGTGAATGTATATTAAGATTCACTTGGTTAATTTTCCTAGAGAATCAACAGCTACATCAACACCACCTTGGGATTTACAGACTACAGGTTACAGCATGGTTGAGTGAGAGTCTTAACACAAAACGAAAAAATATGATATGCTTAGCGATGGTCTTAAAGGCAGTAAGCTACACACCATTATAATATTGGTATATTCACAAGGTGAAGTTTTAAACGAGCAAACTCCGAAGTAAATTATAGTTTACCATAATATTAATATTGTGAAATATTTTAGAAACACTTTTATTTAAATGGAAAATAATAAACCGAATAAATTATTTTGAATTTTTTAAGCGAGCGAAGCGAGCGTTTCCATTTGACTCTGCCGAAAAATTTGTCACTCGTTTTTTTTTTTTTTGTTTTGTTTGTTGTTTGGTTTGTTTGTTTGTTTGTTTTGTTTGTTTTTTTTTTTTTTTTTTTGTTTGTATGTCTCGCTAAGTTCAACGACTCGATCGTTGAAATTTCAACTACATCCGAGCTTATGTCTGAATTGATGCCATTGTGTTTTTGTGAATCTTCTAAAAGCTTATTTTGTTTTTTTTAACACTAACCGAAAAACGAATGTATATAAGATCACTTGGAATGTCTCCTCAGAAAACTATTGGGATTTACAACTAAGTTACAGCATGTGTGAGGAGAGTCTTAAACACAAACGAAAAAAAAGACAGCGGAGTTTAAAGGCAGTACTCACAGCATTATAATATTTGGTGAAGTTATGGTGAAGTTTAAACGAGCAAACTCCGAAGTAATTGTAGTTTACCACAATATTAATATTGGTGAAATATTTTAGAAACATTTTTTTTTTAATGGAAAATAATAAACCGAATTAATTATTTTGAATTTTTAGTTTCCAATTTTAGTTTTATAAAACGATGATTTTTTAGCCTAAAAATGTTACATTTTAATAAAACGTTTAACGGGCTAGTCGACCTGGATCCATTGACCAGAATTCAGCTTGGTTATCGCTCCTGCAGATACGGTAGAGCTGTTACTCTGATACCTCCCTTCGCAAGAACAACACAGTATCAGCAAGATTTTTTCTGTCGATCTGTTGGTGATTGTAATGTACTTTCTTATGAGATTCGCAGAATTATAAATTTCAGAGATACCTTAGAATAACTTAAATGAACAGTCACGATCATTACAGTTAACACATATATACCATTCACTCACACATACACATTCACTCATATTCACATTCACATTCAAATTCACACTCAGACTCGCCATAATTTTTAATTACATTTCTTTGTGTGAAATGTTTTGTGATTTTTTTGTGTTTCTTATATTGAGATTATTGAGTATATTGTTATGTGTTTTGCATACTGCTATTATGGTATTGTATACTAGGGAAACGCCAAAAACGTTGTTAGACGAGTAAGTGAGCCATGTGTTGAGTACCCGGTAACATTCATTTTCTTCCCCCTACCTTAGGCCTCCCTAGCCTATCATAGGCTACAGTGGAGCATTTTGGCCTAAAAAATGCAAAATGTTCCCGGGTACTCACCACATGACTCGCTCACTCGTCTAACTACGACTTTGGCGTTTCCCTATAGTCTAGTTGGCTAAAGCGCCCTTGTAGCCGAAATGTGGGAGACGTGGGTTCAATCCCCTGGTCGGGAAAGATTTTGTAATTTCTAGATTGTATTTCAAAAATAATTAAACATGTTTTGAAATGCATATAACGCAGTGTGTCCATCATCTGTGGCAATAGGGACTACTATGGTAAACATAGCCAATACGAAATAAAGAGAAAAAATTGCAAGGTTTACTCAAACTACGAGCGGAATTTGGGGGTACCTTGACGCCAACATTCGACTGACCTTGCATGGGCACGGCATTTCACGGCCAGGCGAAAAACAAACAAAAAATATCTTTTCAAAATCTAAAACATTGTCGTTAAAATAATTTCTAAACATTGGAAGTCTATTTTTCAGTTTATCATTTCTTGTAGGTTTAAATCGCAATGAATCTTGCTGATTTTGTTAGCAGTTCTCAATAAACTCGTACCGGATGTCTGTTTAAAATTTCAGCGCAATCTGTTCAGCGATTCGGCTGATTTTCAACGTACACACACACACACACGCACGCAGAAAAACAATAAGGGCCGTTTAAGTCGAATGGAAATCACTACGTTCGCTACGCTCACTCGTTCAATTATTATTGTTCTGGTGGTAGGACACTGTGTTATGGGGCTAAACTCTAATTCTTACCACCAGCAATGTGATTTTTAAATGTCATTTTGGAATAAATAACAATAATAATTTTTAAACATTAAAGGCATTCAAATCAATACAATTTTATAATCAAATATGTATAAAAGTATCAGTATAAACGTAGGTATTGAGATAAATGGCTTAATAAATTCAAAAATATTAAGATTTACAATTAAGAATTTATAAATTAAATTCAATGCGACTAGAGGCTATTGCTGTATGCTAGAAATCAGAAACGTAACTGTCTAAAAAGTTCTGAAAATTACAAAAAAAGACAAAAAAGTACCAATTTGAGGTTTTATGAGTTATTCAAGATGTGTGTCTATATTTATATCAGTTAATGAATGAATATTTTTTTTCGGTTATAATGCCACGTTTATTTACGTGGCATTATAACCGAAAAACCTAGTTGAATAATTCATATCGGCCATGAAAATATCCAAAAACAAATTTATATCAGTGTATCTAGATCCAGACTAACCCGCAACATAATATCTTGTTCTTTACGAGATCTCGTCCTACTTTTCTCTTGTCACTGCTTCTGCCGTCGTCTCAACTCAAGAAGAAACCTCGGTTATATCGGCCACTGTTTAGCTGTTGGAATCTTTCCAGACTCGGAAAGAATTGTTCTTTTATGTTGTGGGTGGACAAATGATGGGCAGATAAAAGACGGGTTTATCGGTTTCCAGCGTCGAACGTTTAAATCCGATAGGCTCTGATGTTGTATTCCCCAAGGCTTAGGGTATACCGTATCAAGCTTTATGGTCTCAAATTCCAATTTATAACTGGGACTCGTAAATCTATTTTAAATCTTATAAAGTTCTTTGGGCCTCCCACCATGTACACAACAAATAAAAAACACAAGAGTTAAAAACACACACATAAGCCCGTGCGGTACAAAAATAAAAGAAATTCAATCTTTTACAAAAGATTTTTTTACAGAAATGTGTAACACTTTCCTAATTCACTATATCCTCATTATGAGAGTTTTTTCATAATTTTATTGTTTCTCGATTTGGTTATTCGGAAAACACTCCCGTAGGCGAAATTATTACTAAATTCAATTCAGAAATTACAAAATTCATCCATTCAGTAGTGATAACAAGTAATGTGACAGTTAAATTTATGTCCCACTTTAACTGGGCATTGAAATACTGCTAACTCTAAGTAAATATTTACAAGTCTTCTGAATGGTTGTTGCCATATTGATAAGTAAAGTGGTATTATTAACTTAATTTTCCCTATTTATAGGTTTACTAATGATTGAATATTGTAATCTTTTATAATATTTTAAAGGTGGCAGTCCCGAAGTGTGTTGAGCTCTGCCTTTCTGCCATCCTCTGATACATTTAAAAAATAATGTCGGACAATAATAAATAATACAGTATGTGCGTTAATTAGTCCCACTTAACTGGGCATTGAAATACGCTAACTCTAAGTAATATTACAGTCTTCTAGGTGTTGCCATATGATAACAGTAATGTGGACGTAATTAGTCCCTTTAACTGCATAAAACCGGACCTAGGCGCCTACTGAATGTGGCCGGGAACGAAAAGGCAGGTGAATTTTAATTAATTGAATATTTAATATTTAACAAATAATAATAAATAAATCAATATTATTAAATTAAATATTATTGTATATTTTAACATTTCTTATTACGAGGTAAGGCTGCTCTATAACCATTACTTTTCTATCCGTCCGTCCGTCGGTGTGTGCATGTGTCAGTCTCACGATAAAACCGACAGAACCTCCGATTGACATGCGATTTTTAGTTGAAATCACCCCGCATCAAAAATGCTATAGAATGTTCAAAAACACATTTTTTGCTCTACACTTTTGGTCGAGTACATTTTGTTCGTGTGAGGTTCTCATGTAAATTATGAAAAACAAACCACAATACGTCATGACGGACGCCATTTTCCAATATGACGGCTAAATGACCAACGATACAGAATTAGATTTATAGAATGTTAAAGTAGAGTGTGTCAAATTGAAGAAGAGTAAAAACCGTTCATGTTTAAATTAATTCTAGCAAAACCCCTTTGTATATATAACTTTCGCGGACAACATTATTATGATGAAATTAATTTCACATGAAATTTCGCATCAAACGATGTCACATGAAAACTACTACAAGGACAAGTTTGCATGTAGCCACCCTTGATGATGCCACCAAGATATATGCCGAAACGTCGAGGAAAAATATAATATAGACAAAAAGGAATTACATCTATGGAATTCGCTTTTATTGACTATTACTTTGTAAAACTAGGTTGCATAATTTGGACTTAAGGATTTAAAGCTCTGAAGTGAAGGAAATATTATGTTGTACCGATTGAGTTAATAATATCCCCTTTACGTTCCACAACGTGTTGATTTCATTATAAAATACAATGAATAACTAACTTCAATATATACATTTTAATCATGTTAAATAAGTAAGATACGAGATGCCAGCATATTTTCAATTTCCATTCAACCAGCAGCCTGAGGAACGTGGTACAGTTATCTTCGGTTTAAATATGAATGATGAACTTTCGAATACAATTTCCAAAGAAAACGACATCAAATGTAGAACGACATATCGGATATTGGTATTTCATTTCAAAGTTGATCTATTAGAACGAGCTTAATCCACTCGTGTAGTCCACACGTTAATGTACCATGAAATGTGATCAACTGAATCGATTATTGGTTTTGAAATTAGAACCTCACAATTTTAGATTCAATTTTGTTTCGCCATAAGATTTTTGTATACGGTTGTATCACGTACAGGGGTAAGTAGATCCATATAAAGTTATATTTTTGATTATTTTCTTTGATGTCTACTCTCCGCTCACCGCGATAGAGTCGAGACAGTAAAATAGAGGACATACATACAATCTTGTTTGATGCTCCAGTGGTTTTCAATCTCGGAGAGTGTACAGATGTCGGCAAAATTCGGTCGCTATAATTCGCGGGAAAACACCTGTCCGATGAAATCTATGTAAATCTTTCTCTTTTGCTCAATCTGAACTCTTTTCGGTTCACGTCTTTCTTCCTTTATCACGTTTTGTCCACCAATCTAATTTTTAGTGAAGAAACTATATACAACTATTATAAGTACGTTCATTATATAACATTGTAACGTTGATACTTTGTGTATATTGTGTTTATTTATTTATTTTTATTTATTTATTTATTTAATCATTTGTGGCTACATTACAACAGGATGCAATGTCCCACAAGTGAAATTTACCAAGTATTACATGGGGTAACAAAACAATAGAAAACGTTACAATACAATATAAAAATAGATACATGAAGATGACTATAAAAATGATTTTTTTTTTTTTTTTTTTTGTATGTATGTTTAAGAGTATGATTGCGTGACTGAGTGTGTAAGTGTAATAATACATCGTGTTGAGTGGTGTTCAATTGCGATTTAAGTTCATTTTAGTATTACAATTTTTTCCCCAAAGTTTTAATACTGTAGACGCGTTACTGCAAACTATGTGAAAGCCTATTATTAAAATAATATACCATTCTAGTAAGCTTTGAATAAATACTACATGCTTTGTAGGTGAATACGTGAAATATTCTGTCAATTATTGAATCCAATGATGTTGTGAAAATATGATTTTTATTTATATTTTAACTTGAGAGATTTATCCTTTTGGTGGTTTAAAGTCTGAAACTATACCAATGATTTCTCGATTTGGTTAGTCGGGAAACACTCCCGTAGGTGTAATTGTTATTATTTACTACAATTCAGAAATTAAAAAAGTCCGCCCCTTATGATACTGCTTTATAACGATGGTAAATAATATAATGTTACATTGGAACGAACTAGAGAATCAACAAGCTTTATTGCCAGTCTACTATTTTAAATTGAAACTGAAGACTTTGGCTCCATCCTCTCTTATCACTCCGACCTAAGTCCTAACTTAGACTAAATATTAAACATAAACTGCTTAATAGTTGGTAAGTAAGTAGGCCGATCATGTTGAACAAACTTCGGAGCATCCATAATACGTGTCTAACCGAGCCTCCTGACTTTGGTAAAGATTGTTCACGAAACTCTAGCAGGGAAGGTGATAGTTTAACTTTAAACGAATTACTATCAGTTTGGTTTTACTACGTTACGCCAGGTAGGGCTGAACAAGACCGAGTCGTAACTTTAGATAAAGGTTGATACAGCTCCGAGCAATGCTGGGCGAGCGGGGGGGGGGGGGGGGGGAGAGATAAACGTATTGTGCCAATTGTTGTGCGGCCACTCACATCTTTCTTTAGCGAACATTACGGCACTAGTCAGTGAAAAATTTTAATTTTATCAGGTAAAAATTTAACAGTATTTGCGACAGACATTTTACACGACACACGACAATGTTACTATGTAAATGTAAATAAATCCAGAAAATAAATATTCAACTCTCAGCCGGGTATCGGACCCGGATCTAACGATTGCCGGTCGGAAGCTTTACCCCTAAGCCAACGAGACGATTAACTTCTGAATTTAAGTGCATTAGATCAAAATAGATTATAAAATCTATTATCTATGTTTATCCTTGTTATTACATCAAAATATCTACATATCACATAAAATCTATTATCTATAAAATCTATCTGAATAGATCTATTTTGCGCCAACAATACAGAAGTTATGAAATTAGCTGTCTCGGTATCTAAGGGGTTAAAACGTCCCTCCAACAATCGTTCGGTCGGGGTTCGATACCCGGGTGAAATGTATTTGATGATTTATTGATTGATTTAAATTTAATCAATTGCATCTACGGGTTAGTTTCATGTTCTTTATACCTTGTACCCAAAGCCAAATGTGTGTTTTATGTTAGATATTTGCCTGCACCTGTTCTCGGGTACATAAATTGCAACACTGAAATAAATACCTGACGGACTTTTATGTCTACTTCCACAAATTTTTACTCTCCAAATTTTGGATTAAAGAGTAATCACCACCAAAACAAACTTGTTAAATATATTATTTTGATATGATTGCGTTTGTCAAACTTTAATAAATCATACATTAGATTATTAATTGGTACGATCTGAGTATGATTTTTTAATTTAAAATAGCGACAGAGGTGAAGAGGATAATATGATAGGCCTACTAGCGGAACCAAGCAGAGGGTTTCAAATTATCCATACATTCTAATTAGCCGTGCTTAGCTTTGCAAACATCACCGGCTTTGCCAGGGTTTAACCCAACTTACAAAGTAAAACAACCGACTTGGTAATTAGTACGACAAAAAACTTGAATACTTTGCTAATAAGCATAATTAATCTAATGAAAACCATGCCCACAAAAGAATACTGTGTTTGACGAACTAGATGAATAGTAAGTTGGTTATAATATTGTAATTATGCTGACGAGATAATAAGCTAATCTTGTCTATCCCTCTAATTCTGGGCTTTAACAAGCACAAGTAGAAAACTAAATAATAAAATACAAGTAGCGGTTGTCGAATTATGTAGAGACGATGATGCACGCAACCAAAATGCTAATGATCGTATTAATAAAATATGATGATGATACATCGTATATTAAGGAGCAAAGCAACACTATGAATCAATTTTCCGTCTGTCCGTCTGTCCGTCTGTGCGTGTGTCACGTCTCACGATAAAATCCGAAAACGACCTCCGATTGATACGCATTTTTATTGACTTTGCCCTCCCACAAGGAAGATACAAACTGTGTTTAATGGCCATCGGAAACAGATAGGTAGAGAAATAAATTTTTAAAATGTGCATTTGTTTGTATTAGACACCTCCACCGAGAAATTTCAATGCAAATTATAATTTTGGTTGTGTTATTCGTCAAGAGTCTATTCATTAAGGAGCTTCGCTCACTATTTTGGGTACTTCCTTACCCGTGTCTGTGATGCATTATTGTCCATTGTAAAAATCACATGCACGTAAAACTTAATACCAGGGTCACAAGCACACACAAAAGTTGCGATGTTTTCCTCAAGTTTTGTGTGATTGTCACCCTGGGAATCTGTTTTACGTGTTGTTGTTGTTGTTGTTTTTTTTGTTTTTTTTTACATTTTCCACTCTCTGGGTCAAAAGCATTTATGATATTATGCATTAATGTGGCTCTTTTTCGGTGAGACATGCAGTAAGAAAACAAGTGTAACTAATTAAGAGAGTTGTTGAATCAATCCTAAATTGTTTTCAAAAGTTTTCCATAATAAAAATTCAAAATATGTACCCTATGAATGTATTTGGAATGTTAAATGTGAGAAACCCATGGTTAGAGAAAAGCCTCCACCGAAAAGATAGAATATCATACAAACACACGGTTTATTTCGAAAAATGTTAAAATCTTATTAAACAAAGTTAATTTACAACATTTTATTTAAACACATAACTTAAATTATTCTGAAATATTAAACCAAAATAACCAAAATAAAAGAATTTGCAGACGAGAAAACAATGAAATATAAATTTGTACTTTAAATAAAACATAAGTTATGTTTCTTTCAAAAAACGAAACGTAAGTTAATTTTAGAAAGACTGCTGAACGTAATTCCATGTAATGTTTGCAAATGTCTACGATTTGAGATAGTTCACATTTTAAGCTTTCTCCACTTTGCAACGTAGAAATTTCATTACATAGCAAGCAGTGATCTCACAAGCATGGTTACTGGGTACCGCCAGAGCAGCTTAAGTTTCGTTGAACAGCAGTTGGTAAAGGTTATGGAAGCGCGAGACAGACTTACAGAATGCACTTTCCATGTAAAACTATCTCTTAGGGATTACACAGACAAAACAGCAACACGAGATCTATCTTGTCGTTTCGTGACGCGAGACAATAATATCGCTCGTTCCGTGTAGTCGGATCGCAACAAACTAGAACACAACTCTACATTCCGTACATTTCAAATCTATGCTTCGTTTATTTTGATTTCGATTTTTTTAAACGATGTAGTAATTTTACTATTCCAAAATCTCTCAACTGCAGATTATTATGTTCTGTGCATGTACGTATTTAATTTAATGTACTGCCTTCCTTTATAAATAAGAAAACGCTCAGTTTGGACGCGTTGTTAAGCGAGCACCGGTACGTGCAACACGACCCGAGTACGAAAATTCCCATAATGTTACATACCAATTAGTCTTTAAGATATTGATCGATTTAGCTGAAAACTTGTAAAATAGGAGAGAATGATAAAATCCACCGCCATCTAGAGGACCTTGACATCATTTCTTTGGGAAAACTATTTTACTCTTGATTTCTTCTAGGTGGCAGTACATAGTGACCAGAATTCTTGTGCGACTTTTCGTTGCCATGGTAACGTTACTTTTGTTAAAATGTAATTTCTATCTACACTACTTATCGGATCAAAATAAAAATAACATATTCGTGACCGGACGGACATTCTAAATGATTTGGCTAAATCAGATTTTGTCGCCGTTTAGTTTAAAAAAAAACTTTAGTTTAACTTTAATGTAACTTTATAACCTTTTGAACGATTTAGCCACAAAACTAATGGCATTCAATCGGGAACGAAACTTGCGGATGGTCAAAATTTCAACTCGATCCGAGCCTCCGTTTGACCGCTATCATGAGCCAAAAAAGCTGTGCGACTTTCCGTTGCCATGGTAACGGGACTTTGTTATAATGTAATTTCCATCTACACTGCTTATCGGATCAAAATAAAAATAACATATTCGTGATCGGACGGACATTCTAAATGATTTGGCCACCTCAGATTTTGTCGCCGTTTAGTTTGAAAAAAAAACTTTCGGTTAACTTTAATGTAACTTTTTAACTTTTTGAACGATTTTGCCACAAAACTATACAGCAACCCGCCTAGGTGGTATGTACATGTGTGCATAATTTCAGGTCGATCAGAGAAACGGTGCGACCTGTATCGAAGCAGTAACAGAAAAAAAAAAAAAAAAAAAACAGACATTGGAGCCATAAGAGTCAAGTGGAGACGCTCGCTTCGCTCGCTCAAATATATATTTGAGTGGTATAGACTTTTAATAAGTAAATAACATGTTACAGAACATAACGAAAAAAGATTTATAAATAAATACAAAACTCAGTATTAGATCACAAATTTAATAAAAAAATTAAATAAATAAAAAAAATTGAGCGAGCGTAGCGAGCGTCTCCACTTGACTCTTATGGCTCGAATGTCTGTTTTTTTTCCTGTTACTGCTTCGATACAGGTCGCACCGTTTCTCTGATCGACCTGAAATTTTGCACACATGTACATACCACCTAGGCGGGTTGCTGTATAGTTTTTGAACAAAATCCGATCGTTGGTTATAAAAAATAAAAAAAAAAATAAATAAATAAATAAAAATGTCCC
Source organism: Sweltsa coloradensis (assembly GCA_024449915.1). Taxonomy (NCBI): domain Eukaryota; kingdom Metazoa; phylum Arthropoda; class Insecta; order Plecoptera; family Chloroperlidae; genus Sweltsa; species Sweltsa coloradensis. The sequence continues at coordinate 1,429,726 of JAMZAV010000224.1, forward strand.
GATCGTTATGAAATTTTGCAGGGTCAATAAGTACACCATTCTCTCCTATTTTTCAAATTTTCAGCTAAATCGGTCAAGACGTTAAAGACTTATTGGTAATCATAATTCGAAAAATGATGCTAAAAATGAAGGAGGCAGTGAAGATACAAAGATACACTTTAGAAGGCATGACGTGAATTAGTACAATGCAAAGATGTTGGAATAGTATATAGTGTACAATGTCAATATCCAGTTAGGCCTACACTGTGTGGTGGGCCTTATGGGAATGTCGTACTCGGGTCATGTTGCACGTACCGGTGCTCGCTCAACAACGCGTCCAACTGAGCGTTTTCCTAGTAATAAATATGCACATAATAAATTTAAAGTTGTTCTGAATCGGCCTTGTTGATTCTGGCGTTGATACGCGGGTGTTCCCACTGTCCATACCACTGATTGCTATATTTCCTATTTCGAATTATCGATCTTTAGTTGGTTATCGCTCGCTTGTCGGTTGGGTCAGGGCCTACAGGGTTGGCTTGGTCGCTTTGGTTTACTGTTCCCCACTGAAAATCAGTTATATGACTGAGTGGGTAGACTCTAAACACGAATTCATTTATTTATGAACAATCCAACATGATTAATTAACGACAGAATAAATTACAAGTTAATTAATATAACGAATATAAAATTAAAATAAATTAATATAAACGCGTTGAAGAACATGGAATGAAATGGTTATTGTAGGAATGTAATTAAACTTGGAGCGTGATAATATCACCGTATAGAGCGAGGTTGAACAATATAGTACGAAACACCACATAGCTAGAACATTGATCGGGACAACAAAACTGTTGCATACCTTTAACCCGATCTGGCATTGCAAACTTCAAACTCGGGTTAAACGCTCGAAGCCAATTAAATACGAACTTGACATCGTTAAGTGAACTAATTAATGATGCGAGGGTTGAAGAATGGAAGTCTCGCGTCGGTTGTCGCGTTGATACCCACGCGACGCGAATGTGTTATTAGCAGCGTTGTGACTTATGAAGATAAAATTATCTAGATAAAATCTGTTATCCGTTATCAAATCTAGATAAGTTTTGGGTCGTTATCTTTTTCAATTATCTAGATAAAATAAAGTTTATCTTATCTAAGTTTTTTAAGCTTTTACATGATATTTTTTAGATACAATAGTTAGGTAAAATATAATAAGATTCACTGTTAAAATAAAAATTACTTCTATACTAGTTACTTCATTATGTTTTTCATAGAATTCGCATATTTGAAAATGGCGACAAAAGTTGGTAAATAAATAAGCTTTTTCGGCGATAATTATTATCTTTTATCAAAGCTAAATTATCTTGATATTTATATTTATCTATTATTTTTTATCTAGATAATGTTTTTACAGTTTATCTTTTATTTTATCTAGATACACTTTGGAGGATTATCTTTATCTAGATAAAATACAAATTATCTAGTCGCATCACTGGTTATTAGATGTGGAGCTCTGCGCTTACCATACATACATAACGCATCTTGGGACTCGGAAATGTGACGAGATCTTTCACAGCCTGAAACAAAAAAGAAAACGTTATTAGTAACATTAGCCACCCTTAGAATGAAGTTTAAACTTTGAAAGTCATCTGTGTTGCATTTTGGGATCGCATCTCTAAATTATACCGCAATAGGTATTTTTATGATCACTGTGGTTAATCACACACATCAATGATTATCGAGTTATACAATTTTGATACTAAACTAACAAAACTTCATAAACAATATTAATAACATATATATTATTATTAAGAACACCTGTTTGGATAGTTCACTTGTTATTCGACCATTGTTTATTGTAAAAAGACTGGAAATTTAGCATAATGTTGTTTTGGGTATTATTACCATTTATTATTATTTATTATTTCCATGTAGGTAAATATGCAAAACGTCCGGGGATATTATTATAAGGAAATGAAATGGTGTAAATGTAATTACTAGGAAAACTCCAAGGTCGTTGTTAGACGAGTGAACTGTGAGCGAGCCAGGTGTTGAGTACAAGGGAACATACCCTTTCCTCCCCCTACCTCAGGCTGGATCTAGACAGCAAGGGTATTCCCTCCTATCCCATTAGAGGGATGCAAATGTTCCCGGGCACTCAACACATGGTTCGCTCACTTGTCTAACAACGATAGTGTTTTCTTAGTATAGCCGTATGTATTTATAATAATCGGTATCCCTATGTATTAAATTGATATTTTATATTATGTGTGTGTTTATTTTGTTTGTAATGTATACAATATGATTATGTTCACAATGTGCATGTCTTGGTTTTTCTAGAATAAAATAAACTAAATGTGTAATGCCGAAATTTGTATCTAGCTGTGGCATTGAGCAAAACAAAATGGCATAATATGATAAAAAATCTTAGATAAAACCGACTTTCTCGCCTTGATATAAATACCTACAAACACTCCCGGCAAAAGTGTACCACTTTTAAAATTTAAAAAAATAAACTCGGTCGGGAATCGAACCCCAACCCATTCAGCGGCAGGCCAACACTATCTTATTATGCTATGTCGACAATATATCAGTTGGTACGCCGCAGTCTATGCTAAAATACATGGTAACATACTATTAAATTTTTAAAAAACAATAATTATACCACTATTTGTTTGTAACCTAAAGCCGTGGTAAACTGTCGTACACGTGCCCAGTGTTGTCAGGGTCAGGGTTCACCCGAGGCAAGAATGAGTTGTGAAATATCTGAAAAATATGTGGAAAAGATTTATGCCAACTCTCGTCAGCAGCCTGCAGCCAGATGGATACGAGGGGGCCCAGTCCGAGCGAGGAAGTTAGCTTCATAGAGCGTGGCCTGAAGGAGGATGGGTGACCGTCGAGGAGATATCCTTCAATCCACAGGAGGATTCTTAACCTCCCAGTATTGGATTAGGAGAATCTGCTTCAGTTACAGACATACCTCACACCCACGGAATAAACCAGGTTCAAGGAGAAGGTCGAACCTAGCCCACGTGAGGTATATGGGCAAGCCCAGACCTATAGGCCACACGCCCACATGCAGTTTGAAAATAAGTACAAACAACAGCATATGCCTGGCTACCCCCGCTAGAACAACCACCTACACATACTTGTGATGCTCCCACGCGACGCACTGAACGATAATAAATCCAAACTATAGTGAGTTTTGTTTGTCTATAAAAGAACAAATTGCTCTAAAGTTAATTTGGACATAATATGTCAATTAACGGTTGATAGTGAGCAATTATACCGTACGAATAAACAGTTTGTTGTGTTTTGAGGTACATGGTCATAGGAAATACTGCATGTAGAAACATCATTCTCTCAACTGTTGTTACAGCTCAATGGCTTTCTTTTGATATTGAATTTTGCAAAACATCGTTTACTGTAAATTTGGCATTTAAAAAAAAGTGTTATTTGCTAACAAGAAGTTTGTTGCGCAATAAACATTATAATGCTTAAAATTAGAATAAATAAATTACTCAATGGTTTAGTATATACACACTTATTTTTTCAGTGTGGTTTATTTAAACTAGGAAAACGCTTAAGTCCCGCCGCGTTGTTGGATGAGCGTAATTGGTGCATTGAGCTGCCATGTGTTATGCGGATTTTCTGTTGTTCTGTGAAAAAATCATTACTAAGTTGAAGATTTTTTTTTAAATTAATTTAAATTAAATAAAAAATAAACTTTAATTTTTAATTTTCTTAATTAATCGTTATTTTAAAAAAGAAAAAAATCGTTAAATTGCCATTTTCATAAGAAATAATTATTTGATTGCGCTCAAATTTCACACGAATATATTAATTCATAAAATTAAGATTCTGTGAAAAATCATAACAATAAATATGATGTTTTAAGCGAATAAATGTTTTAAAAATCGAAAAAACGTAAAATTACGTAAAATTGCGATTTTCATGAGAAATAATTTCAGAGATTTCGAAGGCCTCCATAAAATTTCATCGCAATTGGAGTATCAGTTTAGCCGGAATCGTGCGGACAAACACACAAAAATACAAAAAAAAACATTCCGGATTTTTTTCTCCAGTGTAGTGAAATGGAATCTTCGCTTCGCTCGCTACGCTCATCCAATTAATGTAACGACCAATTTGTAGTGCAGGATTTTCCCGATGTCGACACCAGAATGAACAAGACCAATATTCAGAACAACTTTATAAATTCTGACCATAACAATTTAAATCAAATAAGCGTTACGGGACTTATTATGGATGCAATAGGGACGATCCCAGTATTCTAAGAATCGTTCAGAAGAAGATTCTGTCTTTCTTATGAATAACGGGACGACAAAGTTATATGTGTATAGAGATTGTCAATACGTATCATACGTCGTTTTTATAATTAATCAACTGTTTTATTGTTTCACATTTTTAAATTTTAATTCTAAGTTAGCGTGTGTGTTATTCTGTATCGCAAGGCCAGAGACCGAATAAAGGTTCCAATAAGTTTATTATATTATTGCTTCGTTGCAAGGACGATTTCAAGTCACTATATACACATGATCAACTCAAGTACTGATGGGTTTCAGTAAATGGTAAAACTGTTTAAACCTGAAGTGGGAATCGAAACCGAGTCGTTTTTTATTTTAAACAAACTCTCGAACCATTGGACCAGCGAAACAGGAGCTACAAACAACAATTTCTGTAGGATTGTGTTGTCTTTGAGAGACTTATTATAAACACGACAGTACTAATAGTACTTGCTCTTTGAATCCCCTCAATTGACACAACCATTAAAAATACTCAAACCAGTTAAAGTTGCATTTTTAAATGGTTCCTTTTATCACCGTCGTTAGCAAATTCTTATTTTACATTTTTAGCCTTGCGTATGTTATACAATGTTCGGCCTTCCTTTTATTGACTCGTTTATATTTTGCATTATACTGCGCATTTTTACTCCTGTGTGAGTAATAGTTACTAACGCCTTATTTTGTCGTTTTGTTTACTAATTATAATAATTCCTCTTGCTCTGTTTAGTCATTAAAACGTCATTATTGTCGTGTTACTCAGTGATGATTTCCCTACGGCTCAAACCCCTCCCGGTGTGAGATTAGGTCACCACAGCAGCGGACAATGAGAGGTTAATAATTGATGGGTCCTCTGCAAGAAGGGCCTAACTCGAGTTAGGCCCTTCTTGCCGAAAATACTATGGACGGCTCCACCGATGTCCCGTGCATCGTATAAGCCATCCGTAGTTGTTCAGTCACGCTCCGCCAGGTCGCGGCACCTGCCCGATGAAGAGGAAGCGCGCATGTATTCGCGCGTCAGATTGCTCAACTGCATGGCTATAGTCGCTGGCCGTAGGCTACATGCTAGTATGCCAATAGGAGTAGGCTACATGCTAGTAAGCCTAGATACTAATTCACTTGATGATAATATGTTATTTCATTTATTACATAAAATGTGCCTGTTCAAGCCTACATAACTAATATTCAAACTGTATTATGTGTGGGAAGCAGTAAAAACTTTAAACCTTTATATCTCAGCTTGGTTATTTTTTAGTTAGGCCCTTCTTGCAGAGGACCCATCAATTATTATAGTACTTCCACTCATATGGAAACATATGTAGCAAAACTATTAACAATTGTGTAAACACAAAATATCATCTTTGGTTTCAGATCGTCTACCTTTTAAAGAGCATTTAAACTTCAGTTGTATTATAGATTGTTTGTTAAAAATAACAATTATTCCCATAATAAAAACAAACATATTTTAAAACATTTCATAATATTAAATCAATTGTCTCGGAAAAAATAAAAATAAATTGATAAACAATGTTTTATCTTAACTATTTTACGAGGCACTTTATGTCGTAGGTTGACGTGAGTAATAGAAAAGATATCAAACGTCGACGTCAAAGGGGATCAGATAAGCAGAGGACGCTCCCGTCCTCTGCCCTAAATAGGAGGCGGAGCTTACGATTGTCACAACGTGCAAATGGTTTTGGTGGAGGTGCCGGGTTGAAGTTATTATTATTTATTTATTTTGGAAAATTTGCTTCCTGATCTTTAGGGTAAACAAAACCATTCTGTATTTACCTTGGAAAGATCAATGTTAACCAAAATAACCCCACTTTGCAAGTCGGAAAGCATGTTCAGTTTTTATCGTGAGACGTACACGCGCACAGACATAAAAGTGATGCACTTTGAGGAGCTTGTTTCGTAATTATTGTTGTAATGGAGGACAATGACCTGTGAAGTAACTCCAAATTGTTCATTCATTTGGTTTAATCATGTTATAGCAAACCAAGTATTAAGCTGCTTCACAAACTTCGAAATGTTCCATCTCACACCCAACAAACGGGACTATTCAGCTTATACAATCCCACATACGAGAGCTAACAATAATAATAATTAGTGTAATTGTTTATCACAGTGTGGCAACCGCAATATACCCCACGCAAACGGCTACTCTGAACTGAAAGCACATTCTGCTTGGTAACCATCCATTCAATACGAGAACGATGCGGCTTCAGCACGTAGAGAACTACACCGGATGTAACTAGCTCCACCTAGCGGCGAGGATTTGAACGATTACATTAGTAGCTCGTGATGTTGATTAGGGAACCAGAGTGGGAAAAACAACTTATCAAGGGGCAGGAAAGTAACTAATGTTAGAGTTTATTACAGGGTGGGGAAAGTATGTAAACTGTTTTCAACTTTATTATGATAAACACTTGTTTGAATAAAAATAGTAAGATTTTCATTTAAGACAGATGTCATTAAAGGCAAATACTATTAGACCGAAAGAAGTAGGTAAGGTGTATAGCATGATTTTGTTATTCGAGATTTCGACGGTTCCCGGGTGTTTTTCAGTCTATTCGTCGAATGTAATGGATTGAGTCCTTTCAATATGTCATCGGGCCTAACAACATAATTATACGTAGCAGGTTTGTTACGACAAATTCACAAAACAAATAGTTTTTTAAAACAAATGTACTATTGGCAAATAGCATGACAACAGTCTGTCAGATTTTTACTATAATCTATAATTTGTGTTAGAATATTCTCATACCTTGTAACATTTCGTAATAATTTACAATATTAACATGACATTCCTTACCGTGTAGTTCTAATAATTTTAGTTGTTTCAGAACTAGCGTGTAATTTGATAAAGTTTAATGCAATAAACCCCAAGTTTCTCAGTTCCTTATAATAAGCTCCCGCTAACAATTAGTACGTTCTGTCACGCTAATCTGCTTAATAGATATTTGAGAATATCACTTAGAAAACACTGTACGTGCAACGCGTTGTTTGCGTGCCCCAGTGAAGTCTGATTACAATAACTGTCTCCTCTGTCGAGGTATAAGAGGATCCAGACATGTTGGAAAGTTTCATCTGGTGGAGACGGGACAGGTGCAGAATATAAATTGTATTGTGTGAGTTATTTGAAGATTTAGAAGGCTAGAACTTTGTGGAGGGAGGTCCCCATGTATTCCCCTTCTAGAGACGACGTCTTTCATTTCAGAAAGCGAATTACTTATAATAATACAAACACTTGCACTCTTTTTGAATGAAAGGAAGGGATTAATTTACTAAAATATTAAACATGTTTCCATTTTGGTGGCGGTGCCGAGTTCAATTACCACGGGTACGACTTAATCTCTCCTTGGTTATCTCTGACATTTTATTTATATGGTCTTCGCAAATCATGAGGATTAATGTCTGGTCGTTACGCTAAATATGTTCTTTTCACCGTGATAAGAAACTCACCTTAAACATTTTCATATCGAATTTATAAAGGTAACCCAGTTCTTTCTAATATTACTCTAAATCACATCGTTAGAGTTAAGAAATAGTTATATTTTAGTAGTAAACCTGGGTGTGGAATGAATGTAGTTACAATTTTAATGAAAATGTAAGAAATAAATTAAATAGATGGTCAAAGGCATAATCTGTTTGAAGAGTTTCGATAGCAGGTTTTATTTTATTTTGTTAAGAAATAAGATAAAACCTGCCCTATAAACTCTCCTTAAGAATTTATCTTTACGTTCACTCAACAAAAATAAGCAATTCCTCCATCTTGAAATAAATAAAAGGCTTCAGTCGGGGTTACTTTTTTTTCCTGCCAATAAATAAATATTTGGCTCCTTTCAACAATATACAGCGGAATGAAATCTAGTTAGCTGGGCAAAGCTTAAAAACTCAAATCGTCCTGCATTGCACAATACATTAAGAAACGTCCTGAAATACATACTTCAATTTCTCAATACTCGGACTTCTATACAAACTCTTCTTCTACCCTCGTAAGATTTGACCAACACAACTTGCAAGACGTATTCAATCATTTTTCTCATCCTACGTCAAATAGACAAGAAATAAACTAAATAAAACTGGAACTTCTGCAAGGGGTTTTCATTTTCCATTTCATTATTTTGATAAAATATATTTTCTATTTCGGTCGTGCCGGGCGAATATGTCGTGCATATGGAAGGTCGGGGGGGAGGGGGGGAAGGGGGGGGGTCCTGAGAGACGCAACCAACGACAATGAGATAGTCACGTGAGACCTTCAGACAATGTCCTTGTTGTTGTCGGACAAAACAACACAATTGGCTAGAAACACGAGAAAAAGAGGCGAGTTTTTGTAATATTTTCCCGGTTCCACATGACTGTCTTGGTAAACGGTCCGTGTCCTGTCCGGGGAGAGTTAGTGGTGGTCGTGACCCCCTTGGGGTGGTGACGTCATAGCTCAAGGGGGAGGGGGTCACGCAGGGGGGATACTTTGGAACATGGCGCAGTTAGCATGTGCAAAACCACACGCAAAGGTTAATAGGATAATAAAAATAAATAAGGATAATAAATATCTCTAGTAATAATTTTTAAATATACAATTCAAAAATAGAAAACAGATATACTTGTACAATATTTTGTTCTAAAATTCGAAACCAAAATAAATTTCCGCATCAAAGCCAAAGAGTTATATAAAATAAGTGAGCAGTCCATGGTGAAAAATTTACACTTTTGGTGGAGGTGCCGGGTCCAAGTAACATTGATTTTATGGAAATCCATCCAGAAATTACAAAATCAGCCTCAGCCGAGTATCGAACCCCGGATTCCCGATTATAAGTCGGGTGATTTATTCCTAAGCTGCCCAGGCGTTTAATTTCATAACATCTGGGTTGTTGTTGCATTATAAATCTGAATATATGGATGGATTTTTTCTTTTCTTTTTTAAATTTAATTTATCTATTCCACATTTCTGATTATTTATTTTCCAAACTACAAGCATAAGAAAGGTACCGTGTATAGGTCTATCAAGCTGGAACCTGCGTTTGGTACTAAATTTGGGACTAAATTCAATTCCTGTGTCAAAGCTAAATGGAAATAATACTCGAGTGAAGAGAATGTTTGAAAATATTTTCACTTTTGGTGGAGGTGCCGGGTCCACAACATTATTTTTGTTTAATGTTTTAAATAATTTATATCATATTTATTACTTACTTATTTATATTAAATTGTTTCAATTTGTTTATTTTTAAAACTAGCATGACAAATGACAAAAGTGGAAAGAAGGGCTTAAATAATTCCACACTTAAAATAAATAGTTCCAATCAAAATATGTTTTTAAATAGGTGGACGATGAAAAATTTGCGTAAATGTTTTAACTACTTCAACTTTGAATAATGTCAACACCATTGTCTGAAGTCTACATAAAAATGCGCCGAGGTGTTAAACTCTGCAAGTTGTCACAACTAAGACCGTGAAGTAACCGTGCTTACTCAACAACTCAAGTTTCTTAATCGGATTCCAACTAAACCCTTGTCCAATCAACCTCATTACTGCGCGTCTAGCTGCGACAATTCCAACACCATCTCACCACTGTTAATTATCTCGTCGTTGTATTTTTAACACCTACAACAACGTTCTCTGTTATCTTTTCACGTCAGTGTCCCGCTTAAAACTACACCTGACGAGATAAACCGATGTTTAACGACCTCGAAGCTCATAAATTACCAGGAATAAAGTGTCTAATGGTAGAATCACGCAAAGTTGGCGTGTGTGAGCATAAGAAAACCTTTAGGGGGGATAAGACACATTTGGTAGTTAGCAAATAGCTATTCGCTCGGTCAAGAAGCATAAGACGTAAATGAAACTTTGCAAAGTTGTCAATAAAGTATACATGGACAGTCCAACAGTAATAGATTTTACAAATTTGTCTTAATTAGTCCACAAAAAATAAAGAATATGGTAAATTTTGGACTTTTTAACAAAATCGTAATTCGAGAAGATTAATTAATTTTTATAAATTATTTTAAAAATAATTTTAAAAGTGTTTTACAGTAGAGCCCTATTTATTTCTACTTGAATGACATTTTTTCAAAATTTTGGACACCTGTGGTGTCAGTCAGCCGAGCGAATAGCAATTTGCCTAAACGCAAGTCCTATACTCTCTTAAAAACAAAATATTAAAAACACGAACAAGATTTTTTTGTATATACACTATTCCATTACTTAAGTATGTCGTCGCCAAGAAAGCTTTCATGTCCTACAGAAACAAATACCCACTTGCCTCTAAAATATTACCATTCGGTGCACGCTATAATTCTAAGTTTACATTTTAAGTTGCATGTGAACAAAACTTGTCCAGTATAAGATGTTACTTATTTTAGTTTTCTATTTATATCGATGGTCTAATTGTTTTGTAAAGAGTTGTTTATGAAATTGGACAGATGAAGTATATTTTTGTTTACATGTGTGTGTTCTTTGATTCTATGGTCATTGCAGCACTACTTAGTTATGTAGTTCAACATACTTTTAAAATGTGTAGTAGTTTTCTTTTACTTTAAACCGAACACACAGATCACAATTATTTTAACTCTGCGTTCTTATACAGTTGACCTGCCGCCTTTTTTAAGTTTAAAAGGAGTATTTAACCGCTAAACTCAAAAAATATATATTTCATTCAGGCTTACTAGTAATGAATTTAGCAATTAACAGAAAAATTATTGGGGCCACCATGACCTCCCAAAAAATTGTCAAACATGACATTTTTCGTGCTAGGTCCCATCGGCAAAAATCTCCCATAAGCAATAACATGGGGACGATCTTTATGCCCCGTGACCTTGGAGGATTTTGATCCAAAAAAAAATGGCCATTATTGACGTACTCGACAGCCTTTTCTGTAAATTCTCTATATTCTGTTTTGTAATTTAGGCAAGTAGTTAGGTCAAAATATGCTGATTACCAAGATGGGGTGTGATTTTGGAATGCATATTTTTGCGTGTTTGAGGGTATATTTGGGCACAGTTTGAAGACACGATGTTATAAAGGGGCATTTTAGATTGGTACTATGCTCTTGTGTCTATGTGGACCAAAAAAGAAGCAGGTTAAAGCCGATTTAGGAAATTTTCCAAAACACCAATTTTCGCCAATTTCTGGATCAAAAAAATAAAAAAATCGTGTTAAATCACAGTTACAAGAATTTTTTTTTTAAACTGTCATTTAAGTGTAGTATTGTGCTATAGATCACGTGGTAAAAAATATTTTTTTGGGTTTTTAGCCCCTTTAAGGCTTTCGCTTACAAGGATAAAACGTTTACATTATTGATACGACAATTTTTTGCGTTAAATCTATCCAGATATAACCATTCAAATGAACATTAATAAATCAATTACCTAATAATGTCACAAAGCTGTCACAGAAAGAGGGCACACAATTAATTGTTTAATGGTCCCAATGGCAAGCATTCCTTGTGATTAAGTGGGTATTCCGACTGACTGAGTGGACACTCAATATAATCACAAAGTAGGATTTTTGTTACATTTATAGATAAATACTTGTACATGTGAAATTACAGAATTTCAGAAAAGTAGCAAAACAAATATTACAACAATATTTAGTTGACTAAAATTACTCCAGTAACTCATTTAAAGTGAAAAACTGGAAAATGTTTTATTTCATTTTCCTCATGGCTTGCACACGTAGCTCGGGTCATAATGATGAATAGTTCTAGCATAATTCAGTTAGTGACGATAACAAGTTCCCATTTTCCACGTAAAAAAACTGTCGACAAACAAACTCGCTCGCATAACCCAACTCGTAGAAATGCTCGTGATATTCAGGAAATGGGTCAAATAAAAGTCGCAAGCGCCAATTACCGACAGAAACAAGAACGACTCGCATAACAAATAACATCTTGTTGTAGTTGAATGTTTGCAAGAAAACAGTTTGTTTCCTCAAACTTGATAATATTCAGAACTTTGTGGGTATGTATATGTACCGCATGCTAGCACATTACATAAGTTTAGCAAGGGTAAATTGATTTTGAAATTCATGAGCACGACCATAACAATAAATTCTTTTATGCGGTGGAGTACTCTTGTTCAATACTTGAAGTAATAAATGAGCAGAGATTTGGCAAAGAACTCGGATAAAACGACCTTCAAGGCTTCTTCACTCAAATCTGCTCGATCGTGGTCGTTAGGAGCTCCGAGAAAGATAAAGTAACCTATGCAATATGCATAGAAGTGCTTCTTCTACTTCCAATGTATGGAGTCACGTGACCACTTCCAAAGTGGTCACGTGACATATTTCCGAATACTAGTTTGTCTGGTTTCTGTGTCTCCTACACAAAGATCATGTTCTTCCCGGCTGTTTTATTATCTGGATTCATTTACAAATATAATCAATTATTCCTACGGAAGTGTTTACTGATGTATTCAAATGCACGAGTATGTCATGTCGGGACCGGCACCTCCACCAGTCACAATAAAGATTTCCCCCTCACAATATCAATATACGAAAGTAATATTTTATTCATCCATAACTTTAACCAGATTTTAAAAAATTAAATGAAGAAATATATTGACCTTCATTTAAAACAGAAAATCGGGAAATAAAATATGAACGGGATCGAGAAATTTATTATCATATAGTAAGCACATTTTTTTATCTGAAGTATTTGGGGTTTGGGGTTCCGCCAGCATTTGACTTATTATATCCAGTAAATTAATCTTGTCTATTAATAACAATATTTATGAATGGCAAATACGAGTAATAATAGTAAATGAGACGCGCAAGTGCGTGTCCCACGTTGATGACTATTGTGAATAACTTGTCTGTTTTCTGGCTGGTACGATACACGCTCTTAAATTACCTCTAACAGTGAGTGATCAGCCGATTAACAATGAATTGCACTCGGTTCCAGGAATAACATAGTTCCCTATTTGCATGCCTGCATAATGTGGGTCTTTATGTCTCTATGTGGGTCACTAGATGTGCAGTTGAATGTTTTTCTAAGGCACACTGAATGTGGGGTAATAAAATAGAATTAGGAGGGCAGCAAAGAATAGTTTTCTTGGAGATAGAGAAAATAATATAAACAAGTAGCAGACGGGAATGAGAGTGCACCGAATATTGTAAGAGACAATATATTTACCAGTCTTTTATCGTAAATCATAGTGAAGAAAGAACTCGCTTCGTGTAAAAACAGAGTCAAGAGGCAAAACATTCAACATTCGTGCACTTAATTTGAAGAAGAGGGTTTTGATTACTGCATCAATTTGTATGAGAAATGTTTTATTATAAAATCCTATTTAGATGCTCCAACTTTTCCTTTCCACTTCTTGAATTCTAGTACAAATAAGTCAAATTCTTGCAACGATAACAAAATACAACAATGCCTGCCTTTATACGATAACCTTTTGTAATTCAATCAAAAAATATACTGTCTAAATTATTGGATGAGCGTAGCGAGCGTAGCGAGCGAAGCGAAGATTCCATTTCACTACACTGGAGAAAAAAATCCGGAATGTTTTCTTTTTTTTTTTTTTTTTCTGTTTGTATTATTGTGTGTTTGTTAACACGATTCCGGCTAAACCGATACTCCAATTGTGATGAAATTTTATGGAGGCCTTCGAAATCTCTGAACTTAGAACTGCCACGTTTTTGAGCGCAATCGAAATTTTTTTTCTCATAAAAATCGCAATTCTACGATTTTTTTCGATTTTTAAAAAATTTATTTGACTTATAACACCTACATGCTTAATCCGATTTTAAAGATTTTTTCACAGAACCTTAATTTCATGAATTAAGATATTCTTGTGAAATTTGAGCGCAATCGAAAAACTATTTCTCATGAAAATCGAAATTTTACAGTTTTTTTCTTTTTTTAAACAATTCTTTGACTTATAACACCTACATGCTTATCCTATTGTAATGATTTTTTCACAGAACCCTTAATTTTATGAATTAATATATTCGTGTAAAATTTGAGCGCAATCGAATAATTATTTCTTGTGAAAATCGCAATTTTACGATTTTTTCTTTTTTTAAAATTACAATTAATAAAAAAATTAAGTAAATTTTTAATTTTATTTAATTTAATTTTAAAAAAATCTTCGACTTAGTAATAATTTTTTCACAGAACAACAGAAAATCCGCATAACACAATGGCAGCTCAATGCACCAATATTACGCTCATCCAACAACGCGGCGGGACTTAAGCGTTTTCCTAGTAACGTTGACATACTAGGCCGCTTCGCGAACGCTCGTTACAATCGTGTTAATGGATGAGCTTTTTTAATGGACTATTTGACTATCGTTGCCCTAAAAGCACGATTTTATGAGAAACATTTCTTCGGTTGTCCCAAAAATCATTACATATATTCTACGTTTAGTGATTTTGAACGTTCCCATAAAGTTTCATCGAGATCAAAGTACCCCGGTCGTGGGCCAGATATCTCGAAAATATCGCATTATAAATAATTTTAAAAGACGAAAAAGTACGATATTCACGAGAAATATTTCTTCTATTGTACCCAGAAACTTGGCAGATAAAATTCAAATATTTCAAAGGTCCCCTGAAAATTTAATCCAGATCGCATGTGCCGTTTACCTGGTAGAGACAGAACAAACGGACAAAATACAAACAAAAAACATTCCAGCTATTTTTCTCTAGGTAAGTGAAATTGAAGTCTTCGTTTCGCTCATCCAAAAATTATTTTTAACACAACAAATAATTGTAATATATTTCCATAATCGTGCGGCAACATGTAAAATACAATCTCGTTCGATTTGGATTTACAACAGGTCATGCAGATCTCACAACTAACTCTTATTGCAAAGTAAATTACGACTGCCATGAAATAGGAGTCTACTGCGCTGTCGACTAAAACCCGTCATTCTCGTCTCAAATCCCGGTCTTGACGAATTATTATTACGATTGTTACCGCATAATATACAAATAATACATTCTAAAAGCTTTGCTCCGTAAGCTAACTGCGCCTATAACTGGCCGCTTGTCGTTAGACTAACCCTAATCATTATGCCGTAAAAATAGATGGTGGCCATTGTGTGGATTTCAGTGCGTGACTAAAACACAACGATCGCGAGAACACTTTCCGTAGATACAAAACGAACAGGGGGATCTATTTTCGTATTCCAGTCAAATCCGACCTTTCAAACTGGATAGGAGATAAAATAATAAGAGTGTCTATGCTCTTTGTGTAGTCAACCAGCCTAGGCACGCGACCAATCACAGGCACGATCGGGTTCTTACAGCGTTGCCATTATTCATTTACATCGTCGTCATGACATTTGATCCGAAAAGTAGTTAGATTGTAATTGAGTGGTTTTGTATAGTGAATGGGCATGCTACTCATCATGTAGCCCAGGACATAATTTTTGATGTTTATATATCAGACAGCTAATTTGTAACGATACAATAGAATCAGAATTGTCTCGAGTAATAAATAAACTGGACGTAGAGATCAATTTTCTTTAAAAAAATAGTTTTATATCACAACAAGATAATGGCATATATTAAATAAATAAATTCGTATTTAGAGTCTACCCACTCAGTATAACTGATTTTCAGTGACACCATATAAATTAAATGCAACTTGAATATTAAGAACTAGGAAAACGCTAAGTCCCGCCGCGTTGTTGGATGAGCGTAATATTGGTGCATTGAGCTGCCATTGTGTTATGCGGATTTTCTGTTGTTCTGTGAAAAAATTATACTAAGTCGAAGATTTTTTTAAAATTAAATTAAATTAAATAAAAAATAAACTTTTTTTTATGTATCTGTAATATTAAAAAAAGAAAAAAATCGTAAAATTGCGATTTTCATAAGAAATAATTATTCCATTGCGCTCAAATTTTACACGAATATATTAATTCATAAAATAAGGGTTCTGTGAAAAAATCATTACAATAGGATAAAGCATGTAGGTGTTATAAGTCAAAGAATTGTTTAAAAAAAGAAAAAAACTGTTAAATTTCGATTTTCATGAGAAATAATTTTTTCGATTGCGCTCAAATTTCACAAGAATATCTTAATTCATGAAATTAAGGTTCTGTGAAAAAATCATAAAATCGGATTAAGCATGTAGGTGTTATAAGTCAAAGAAATTTTTTAAAAATCGAAAAAAATCGTAAAATTGCGATTTTTATGAGAAAAAAAAATTCGATTGCGCTCAAAAACGTGGCAGTCTAAGTTCAGAGATTTCGAAGGCCTCCATAAAATTTCATCACAATTGGAGTATCGGTTTAGCCGGAATCGTGTTAACAAACACACAATAAACAAACAGAAAAAAAAAAAGAAAGAAAAACATTCGGATTTTTTTCTCCAGTGTAGTGAAATGGAATCTTCGCTTCGCTCGCTACGCTCGCTACGCTCATCCAATGAAATAAAATAAAGGGTTTGAAATAAATACTAAGTTTCTAATTCCGTGAATAGATAATTTTTCTTGCGCAATGTTTTGCGACATAATACTTTGTGGAAGACGATCTTACATGTTATATAGGGATTGCAAGCGATTTAAAGTTCGTAACCTGTTTATAATTTCGTATGTTTTCTACTACCCTAACACCCATCATTATCATATTTGAATCAAACACCACCCTGTAACACACTTTATTTCAACCCTGTATTATGGTTCACGCTGTCCAAAACAAACTATCCCAAAATATAGTTTGTGTAAATAGTGATGAATACACATTTGATATTACTTTTCCTAAAGTTTACTTTTCATTTCGTATCAATTTATTTTCCCCGCGAAGCAATAATAGTTACTGACTGAAGGCTGACGCCTTTAACGATTCTGAAACCAATTTCGGAATAAGCCCTTAAAAGAAAAATGTCAGTTTTAAAGGACAGGACTGCATTAAACTATGGCTTACTATTAATTGTATTTAAATATGTCACAATAATTAAAATTACGTTATTAAATGCACTAAGATTGCTAAGAATCAGTTAAAGAAGATAATATGAGGGTTTTGAATGAACAATGATTATAAAACAAGCTAAAATTAAAATTGTTTCAAAATTTAAAATGTTCATACAAACTTAGTAAGAGAAGGAATAAGTAAATAGCAGTCTAAGCAACTAATGAATTACTTAATTACAATTAAGCGCTTATATACAGGACAGATCCCCACCAGTAATCAAATATATTAAAGATGAGACCACCCTCGTCGAAAATTCGCCGAGTAAGAGAAAAAACTGTTACTTTGGTAAGTGAGTTTAAAGAAACACTCAATAAACATAATAATATACATATTCAACATGAAAAACAATACCAAGACAGTAAAAAAAAGGACACATTAAACATTATACATTTATAATGTGCATCTAAAAACAAAAATGTGACACCGTCGAGGTCAAACTAAAAGTAAAACGAACATTTGAATAAACGGGCACTTTTCCATGACCCTAGCGAACAAAACGATTAAATTGGTGATAGCTTAGGTGGAGTTAGATTGTTGTAGACATAGACTCTGGATAACATAAAGCTACGTAGTAGACATATGATTCATGAGACAAGTGGATCGGGAAATACCAACACGGAATTTTGGCAGAACATACATGCCCGTTTGTGTAATCACATGCTGTTGTAGAGTTTGGTTCAACCTGAGCATGTAATTTCCAAACGTGTTGATATAAAATCGCCCCTCAGTGTTCTTTAATGGTCTAGCTAGGTTCAATTAGTATCCAGTGACACATGGTGAGCTCACCTTGCCGTCCATCGGATGTTCGACCTGGCAATATGCAAACACGGGCGTCGGGTTACGTTGTGTGGTGTGGACATACAAGCCAAGGTGACGTCCGTGTGCGACGCCTAGCCCGGCGACGCCAGCTCTTTATCACGTGACCACAGGGACGATGCGATGTCGGTTATTACAAGCCAAGGAAGAAACAACAGCCAAACCTACCAGGAATACCGCCCAATATAGTTATAAGGATTCTAGGAAGACATCTTCGAAATATTACCGGTCAATCATCTTATTTTTGTGGAGTTATAATCTAAGCGAAATAATAAAGCAAAACTATTAAGTTTGTTTGTATTTACTTATTACTGAATATTTACACATTATAATCATTGGGAATATCACAACTAGCATAACCCTAAAACGCAAAATTGTGTAAAATTCCTAAAAATAATAAAAGGTATACGAATTAAACAAGGGCGGCTGATTAAACTTATCAATACATTATGTATGTCTATATCAAAGCGATGCAACTGAGAATGTCAAAGCTAGTCGAAATACGCAAGAAATTTATCTATTGCATCTTCTATTAAGTTGAAAAAACAATATAAAAAAGGAGGACGAACTAGGGAAAATACTTTGATATCACTATATTCGTGAAAATAATTTTTAAAATTTTTCTTTTTTTAAAAAATTTTGAAAAAAATTAAAAGTATAAATTTGAAAATAAAAAAATTTTATTGATGAAAACTACATCGTGAAAAAAAAAAAGGCAAAACACGTTTTAATTTCTGTGTTGGGGCCCCATAAAGTATGTGATTGCCATCCCCCAAATATTCCTGGTGTCAATATTTACTCTGGTGGTATTGGAATTTTGGTGCAGAAAACATGGGTTTCCCGTGCCCCCGGCAGTTATATGGCAACTCGTCACCCTTCCTTTTAAATTTGGGTTAGTGGGGTTTAAAATAAAAAGTTCTAGGAAAAAAAAAATGTTTTATCACGACAATTGGGTTTATTTTTTTGAGAGCTTTAATTTTTAAGAGAATAATCTAACGTAGAAACATTACATTCATTACAAATAAATTTCCGATGGACACTTGTCAGTTCCTCTTTAAAATTGTTTTTGGGGAATTTTAATTATAACTATAGCCAACAAATGTTTATCCCCGGCCCAATTGGGGTTATTTTTTTTGAGTGCTTTTCCTTTTTTTTGGGAGAAAATCAAAACGTAGACTTTAAACATCCTTTTACAAATAATTTTAAATCCCCGTAAAAGCGGGGATACATTCTGTGTTTCCCTAACCCGAAAACAGACAACGCAAAAACTCGTTGTTTTGTTTTTGTTTTGGTAAAAGGCTGAACATGCGTTTTGTTATCAAAAATCAGCCCGTATGCCCCCTTTTCCACACACATCGGTAAAATTTTGACGTGGACGCCGTAGGCCCCGGCTTTGTGCATTAAAAAAACAGGGGGAAGGGATAGGGAAGCGGGGGTGGGGGGAGTTAAACCCTGCAAAAAACCCACCGGCGACTTGTTGTTTAAAACACCCTGGGGCTGATCTCAATCTACGTAATGTATTAAATGTGTGATAATACGCCCCAATCGCGGAGTAATACTAGAGTTTTGTATCAAAAATGGATCACAGATAGATAACACAGGGACACTTATCCACCATTATTGGGTTTTGCGGTTTCAAAAGTAAATCAAGGTTAATTTTTACAGACGGTCACTGGGCAAATCTCAAAATTTGTTTAAAAAGGGCCCCTACCATTTAAATACACAAAGCAAGCACCCAGGGGAAAGGGGAAAGGAGTGGACGGTTTTGGCCCAAATTTATTTATGTCACTAGAAAAGCTGAAAAAAAAACCTGCGCTAAAGTTTTATTTGGGAACCCATCAAAAAATAATATAAAAAAACCTTTTTGGAAATTTTAACTACGCCCGGGCCCCCAAAGTTTTTTTGTTTTAAAAAGGCCAAATGCTACGGAAAAAAAAAGGGCGCCATTTTTCCCTTTACAGTCTTTAGTGACGTCAGCGAAGATGGCTTTTGTGAATATAGCGACCCCGGGAAAACGAACCGAATTTTCACGATTTGAGGTTTTCCGGAAAACCCCGTTTTTTTTCCCGGGCCCCCATTTTTTAACCCCCTTTTTTAAAACACCTAGTGTACCCCAGCACGAGAAAGGGGGGGAAAAACCCAACCCGATCGTCGAAGAAAAAGGGAATACAAAAATCAAACAAAATTCGCCCGGGGATGAAAAAATTTGGGGGGCCGGGTGTCGGGTCTTCCGTGCTATAGCATGAGCATACGCACCCCGGAGCCTTTCGACATGTAAATCAGAACCTTCGGAAGGATTATCTAGCCTGGGAGTCCATTTTTGGGAGGAGAGAAATAAGCAAAAAAAAAAGGGCTTGTTGCCAGGTTCCCGGGGTCGTGTTTTTCAAATTTTTGGGGGCCCGGGCCCCCCCCCCCTCCCCCCCAGGGGCCCCAAAAACTTTTGTGCATCCTTGTTGAAGGGGAAATGTTTAACCAAAAGCCACCGCCCTATCGGACGTCGTGTTCGGTTTTTAGGGTTTGGGCCGTGAAACACACACACTGACAGACAAAACAGTGATGCTTAATGGAAAGTTTTTCTCATTTTTTTTAAAATTATTATTTTTTAAGAGAAAAGGGGTATATCTTTCAACATCCCTGTATTTTAAAAAAACCCCGGTGGACTTTTTTGGAAAAAAAATACGTTCCAAACCTTTGAAATATTTAATGCCCTTTTAAATTTTTTTTAAAAATTTCCCGGGCTTAAATTAAAGGGAAACTACTAAAATTTAAAAAAGAAAATTTCCTATCGGAATTACTTCACAAATGAAAGAAAAACCCCCTTTATTTGGGCCGCCCTGAATTCTAACCCAATACAAAAAATTGTCAAAAAAGTTGGGTTAAATAAAGAAGGGGCTTAAATAAGAAATAAGGGTCGAAGTAATTATTAAAACATTTTTTTTGAGTTTGGTTGTAGCGTATGACCCCCACCCTTGGATCCCCTCCATTTTTATATTAGTAGTTCGAGGAATAAAAACGCCCCCGTTTTTTAATCACCGCCCCCAATTTTTAACCCAGTTTTTATTTTCCCCAAATGGGATGGGGACCCTCGTGACCTGGGTCCAAAAATAATACGAAAAATTCCCCACGAGCCCCCACTAACCCAACGCTAAACCAATACCCTTTTTAAACGGGGGACCCAAACCCGGGCTCGGGTTACAATTTTTAAACTCGCATCGATACAATGTTCTCGTGCCGGTCGAGACGGGAACAGAAGCTCGATGGGAATAAAATCAAACTATAAAGGTAAACCCGGGCTTCCCCAAGCATCGAACAAGGCAGGGACACCTGCTTTCTTTCATTCATTCTTTCATTTGTTCATTCCTTCTTTCGTTCGTTCATTTTTTCGTTCACTTTCCAATTCCTTCTTTCGTTCGTTCACCCTTTTCCCTTCATTCATTCGTTTCATTCGTTCATTCGTTTGTTCTTTCGCCCCCCTTCGTACCTTCGTTCTTTCCCCTTTGTTCATTACATTATTTTCTTTGGGCCCTTTCCCATTTTTTTAATCATTCATTCATTCATTCATTCCCTTCATTCTTTTCCATTCTTTTCATTTCTTTTTTCCTTTCATTTTTTTCCCCCCCCCTTTTTTTTTTCCCATTCATTCATTCGGTTTATTCATTCAATCGATTGCGTGGGGTAAATTCAGAGTGGGTTTGAGGGCACTTTATTTCGAGTCCCTTTACTGAAAATCAGGGGTGTGACTGAGCCGGGTTGACAAAATTAAAATACAAATTTAAGTTTTTTATTAACGAAAATTTTTATGAATCCCTCTCTCCGTGCGCCTTAAAGTACACGATATGAAAGTCTACAGTTAGGACTTTTTAACTTTCGGTTTAATAGTTACTTGGGCCAGGGTTTCCCCCGGAGCGAAAATTTTTTAAGGGGGCCCAAATCCCGGGCAATATGCGATTAGTCTTTTTCGATCATCTCCTTTAAATTCAAGCGGTTTTAAAAGGAAAATAAAGAACAATTGGGGGTTTTTTTTGGTAGAGTGCTAAAATTTGGGGATTGTAAAACTCAAAACCCAATATTACAAAAAAATTTGGGCCTCGGGAGCCATAAAAAAAATCCATCCGGTAAAAAGGGGGGAAGGGGAAAAAAATGGCATTTTTCAAAAAATTCAAAATTAAAAAATCAAAAAAAATTTTAAATCCAAGTTTAAAAAGTTTTTACATATTGTAGATAAAATTTAAAATTTTTAATAAAAAAAATATAAAAATAAACCATATATGTAATCTAACCAGATTTTCCCCACCCTTTTTTTTTTTTTCCCAAAAATTTTACCCACTGTGCTGGGAGGTTGGGGCCTCCCCCCCCCAAATTTTAGGGGTTTAAAAAGTGTTTTCCCCGTAAATTTTTGTCAAAAAACATTTAGAAGAATGATCTCAAAAAAAAGGGGCCCGGGGAACCCTCAAAAAAGGGTTTCCCTTATAGGAGAAAGGGGGGGGGGGGGATTTAAAAGGGGAATTTGAAAAAAAAACTAAAATAAAGAAACCGTTTTTCAAATATTACTTTAAAAGAACGCCAATTAATGTGTATTGTGGGAATTAAGGTCTAAATTTTAATTTTAACAAAAAAAAATTAAACCCTAATGTAAATTTAAATCAGATTAAGCCCCCCTTTTCCCATTTTCAAAAATTTTCCTTCAAATTATCCCGGAAAGTGTATCGGCGACCACTCTTTTTGTTAAAAATTTCCCCCAAATATTACGACTTTAGGTGAACAAAGTTTTGTGAGGGCTTTGGGGTAACAATTTTTTATAATGGATTTTGACCCCAAATTTAACAAATACACTAAATTTTTAAAAGGGAAAGTGTATGGGTGGACCATTTCGTTTTTTTTAAAAAATTAAATGCCAATAATAAGAAAAAGATAAAAAAAAGTTTTTAACCCCTTTTGGTACATTTTTCCACCAATGGACTTGCCCCATTTTAAAAAGTTTACTCAATTTAACGAAAGTCTATCAGTAATGACTCTTTTTGTTCAAATTATCCTAAATAATACGAAAAAGGCCCGGAAAATAAGATTTTGTCATACCTTGGTACATTTTCACTGAAGGGAAATTTTGATCCCCAAATTTTAAAAAATTTTCACTAAAATTTTAACGAAAGGGGAAATAAAGGGAAAAACCCAATCGTTTTGTTCAAAATTATGCCAAAAATTTAAAGAAAAAAGGGAAATAAAACATTTTTTTAACCCCTTAGGTACATTTTCATAAATGGATTTTTGACCCCCATTTTAAAAATTTCCTACTCAATATTTACGAAAGTCTACAGGTGAGACTCGTTTGTTTTAAAAACCTTTAAATAATACAAATTAGGACCGGAAAAAATAAGTTTTGTCATCCCTTTTTGGACTTTTTCACTGAATGGACTTTGATCCCCTATTTTCACAAATTTCCCCAAATATTAACAAAAAAGTATATCTTGTGACCCCACCTTTTTAGTTAAAAATTATCCTTATTTTAAACTAATTAGGAGGGAAAAAAAAGATTTAACACCTTGGGTACATTTTCACACAAGGTCTTTGACCTCATTTTTAAAAATAAGTGTAAAATGGGCATTAGAAACAAAACCCTTAACAAAAGTCCTTTCAGTGAAATGTACCAAAGGTATGACAAAATTTTAAATTTTTTTTTTTTTTTTTCCTTTAAATTGGGGTATTTTTGGTTAAGTAAAAAACCCAAAGTATCACTGATAGACTTTCGTTAATATTGAGTAATTTTTTTAAAAATGGGGTCAAATTTCCATTGATTTAAAAACTTTTCCCAAGGGTTTTTAAAAAAAATTTGTTTTATCCTTTTCTTATTTTTGGGCAAAATTTTTTCCCCCCAAAAGGGAGGGGGACACGATACACTTTTTTTTTTTTATTAAAATTAAAGTGAATTTTTTAAAAATGGGATCAAAGTCCAAGAGAAAAAAATGTCCCCAAAGCATCACAAAACTTGTTTTTTTACAAAAATTTGTAATATTAGGAAAAATTTTGTTGAAAAAAAGGGAGTGGTCGCCCCCAATACATTTTTGTAATATTGAGGAAATTTATGGAAAATGGGGAAAAGGGCGCTTAACCCTGACCCAAGATTTACATAAAAATGGTGAAATTTATTTTTTTAAATTTTAAGTTTAGCCCTTTAATTTACAATACCCCTTAAAAGAGGTTTCTAAATGTAATATTTGAATACGGTTTTCCTTTATTTAAGTTTTTTTAAACCCCCTTTTAAGTTAAAACCCCCCCCTTTTCCAAAAAAAAAAACCCCAACTTTTTGGGGGCCCCCCTGGGGCCAAATTTTTTTTGAGATCATTTTCAAAATGTTTAGGACAAAATTCAGGGCCCTATCACTTAACCCGAAAACTGGTAGGCAATCCCCCCGCCACAGTGGGTAAATTTGAAAAAAAAAAAAAAAAGGGGGCAAAATTTGGTTTGATATATTTTTAAAATGGGGGATATATATTTTTTTAATTAAAAAATTTGGATTTTATCTACAAATGAAAATAATTTTGAAAATCTTAGGATCAAATTTATTTTGTTTTTTGGAATTTTTGAAAAATTAAAAAAACCCCCCTTTTTTTTCCCCCCCCTTTTCCCCCCCCCATTAACCGGATGGATTTTTTCATGGCCCCTCGAGGCCAATTTTTTCTTGTAATATTTTCTGATATAAATTTTCCAAAATCACCCCTCTACCCAAAAACCCCTAAATTGTTAGGCTTATCCCCCCCTACCCTATTAGCGATTATTCTGGTGGGGCTAAAAACATCCAAAAAACTTTAGAACCCGCCCCCCGAACGGAAAAATTTAACGAAATTTAAAATCAGCGTATAATTATACCATTTTATATTTTTAATACAAATATAAATGTTTTAATCATAGGGGGTTTTTAGTGTGAAATTTTAATGCACTGGCCCCGGTTTAACGGCGGTAATAAATTTTAACCCCTATTGAGGAGAAAAAGACGGTTTTAGCTTGTTATTGATGGAGGTTTAAAACCCATATCTAAAATTATTAAAAGACCCATTTTTTCAATCGCGAAAAGATTTCAAAGACCAGATTTAACATAATAATGGTTACTTTGAAGGACATTTAAAAATAACATATTAACGCCCAAAAATCATAATAAAATGTATCGTTTAGAGCGGATCAATGTGAAGGGGCAAAATCAGCAAAATTTTAAATATCCCCAATTTAGTTTAGGCATCATTGGGGATATTGAGTTTTCAGGAAAAACAAAGGAGAATGTCTTCTTCTTTACGAATGGTTTCTGGTTAACATAAAAGTTAAATACATATCCGATAGGGTTTTTAATCCAGAATATGGATCTCGATCTCAAAAAGAGGAAATTTTTTTTTTTACGTTTTAAGGGCTCTAATAGATTTTAAGGGCAATTTTAAACCCATTGCCCGATCCTCGTTTTCTATAATCCACACGTTTGCTACATTTTTGTTATTTATATGCCCGAAAAAACGAAAAAGCCCTTCAAAAATTTCATCTTTTTGGAAATTTAAAATTTAATGGTAGTTTTGAACTTTTAAAACCCTTTCTAAATTTTTAAATGGTTTTTAATACCTTTTTAATAAACAAAAAACATCATAAGTTAAATTTTGTCACCATCAAAAATTGGATTACAGTATTTTTTAAAAGTCTACAGATGCAAAAAAAAAAGAACTAAAACTTATTTGTAAAATTCCTTTTGCCTTTTTTCTTTGGTCTTTTAAGAAATGTATTCAATTCTTTTAAACCCAATTTTATCGAATTGAGTAATAAAAAATTTTTTTGAAACATAAAAAAGTCCTTTTCAAAACACTCTTAAATTAACATTTTGACTACGCATTCACAATCCGTCTTTTTTCCTTTTTCAAAGGGGACCCTTTCCCGCCCAAAAAATTAAAAAAATATATAAAACTATGTGGAAAACAAACCAGGGAAATTTACAAAAAATTTATCTCACCCGGGTTGCGGGATCGAATCCGGGTCTCCCAAATGCCGGTCGTATGATTTACAACCCAAGCCCACCGGGGACGTTTTAACCAATAACTTTTGATTTTTGGTGAATTTTTTGATTGGAATAGATTAAAATTAAGTTTTTTTACCTGTATATAACAAATTTTTTATAACAAAAAGCCCAAAAAGGGAACTAGGAAAACGTTAAAATACTGTCGCGTTGTTGAGCGAGCACCGGTACGTGCAACAAAGACCCAAGGACGCATTTCCCCTAAGGTTTTCATTTCCAAAAGTCCCTTTTAAATTTTTGGGCCGGGTTTAGCTGAAAATTTGGTAAAAAGGAGAGAATGTTGGTAAATTATTTATCCTGCCAAAATTTTATAACGAATTTTGGAACATTTTTTTTTTTTTTTTTTTAACCAACGATTTTTTTGTTTAAAAAAATATTTCAGCAACCGCCCCAGGTAGATTAAAGTCATGGTGAAAAAATTTTAGGTCGATCAGAGGGAAAAGGTGCGACCCGTATCAAAGCAGTAACCGGGAAAAAAAAAAACCCGACATTCGAAAACCATTAAAAGTCCAAAGTGGAGAAAGCCGTACGCTTTTGCCTCAAAAAAAAATTATCATGTAACTAGGGAAAACGCCCCAGTTGGACGCGTTGGGGGGGGCGGCCCCCGGTACGTGCCAAAACGACCCGAGTACAACCCTTCCCTAATGTTTAAAAACCAATAAGTCTTTAAAGGGCTTGATCGATTTTTGCCCGAAAATTTGTCAAATGGAAAAGAATGGATAAAATTCCACCCCCATCAGAGGACCTTTAATCAAATTTTTTTGGGAAAAAACATTTTACTCTTTATTTTTTCCAGGGGCAGTACATAGGGGACCCGAATTCTGTACGACTTTTCGTTTGCCATGGGTAACGTTCCTTTTTTTAAAATGTAATTTCTATCTACACTACGTATCGGATCAAAATAAAAATTTAAAATATTTGTGACCGGACCCCGGGCATTCTAAATTTTTTGGCTACCTCAGATTTTCCCCCGTTTAGTTTAAAAAAAAACTTTAGATAACTTTTAATGTAACTTTATATTTTTGAACGGGTTTTTCCACAAAAATAATGGGATTCAATCCCGGGGAAAGAAACTTGCGGAGGTCAAAAATTTTAACTCGAACCGAAACCTCCCTTTTACCGTATCATGAGCCAAAAAAAGCTTTTGCGACCCTTTCCCTTGCCATGGTAACGGGACTTTGTTTTTAATGTAATTTCCCTTTTAACTTTCTTATCGGAAACAAAATAAAAATAACATATTCTTTATCGGACGGACATTTTAAATGATTTTGGGCCCCCTCAGATTTTTTCGCCAAATTTAGTTTTAAAAAAAAAACTTTTGATTTAAATTTAATGTAACTTTTTAACTTTTTGAAAGATTTTTTCCCCAAAAATATACAGCAACCCGCCTAGGTGGTATGTACAAGTGTGCAAAATTTCAGGTCGATCAGAGAAAAAGGTGCGACCTGTAAACGAAAGCCCGTAACAGAAAAAAAAAAACAAAACAAAAAAAAGACATTGGAGCCATAAGAGTAAAGGGGGACGCTCGCTTCGCCCCCCCTCCCAAAAAAATCTGAAAATTGTCCAAGAAATTGATCCAAATACGGGTCCTCAAGACCCAAAAAATTACGCCCAAACAATAAAATTTCCCGAATACCAAGAGGTTTTCCCATTTTTTTTTTCTAAAAACAAAAAAAGGTTTTTTGTTTAGCAAGTCAACAATTTTTTTAATCCCCCATTCCCCCAAAAACTGATTTCCATGTAAAATATTAAAGTTATGCCCTTAAAAAAAATACCCCTTTTTCAAACGTTTAAAGAAAAATAAACAAACACAGTTTAGAAATTTTCTTTTTAAAACTGAAATATGTTTTTTTAGACGAAACTTTAAAATTTTTTTTTTTGGGGTTTGATTACTCTTGCAATGGGTTATTTGTTTGTTTATGAGAAAAATGTGCTAGGGATTGCGGGGGGAAAAAAACTTCTCTCTCTCTCCCCTTCCCCTACTCTCTCTCTCGGTAAAACCCCATCATGCCCATCCGTTCCTTATATCTCTCGGGGATAGCTCTTCTGTCGAGAATAATTTAAAAATTTAAATTTTTAAAAAGCTTCTTTCCCGGCCCAAAACCCCTTTCGAACGGCAATCATGAAATGCTGGTGTGAACCGATGTTAAGGAAACGAACCCCAAAGAAAAAAAGGTAATGTATGTGAAACCCCTTTTTTGCTAAACTAGAAGTAATCACCCAATAGCGCTAAAAAAAATTAGGGCACTTCGAAATTTTTCCCAAAACCCTTTCCTAGAAAATATTATTTCTTAAAAGCAAATACTTTGCCCCCAGTTAAAAAAAATCCTTTTACAGGACAGCCCCCACAATGCATCTAGTTTCGGGAAATGGGAAAAATTCCCTTAATTTTGTTTAGGGTGGTTTTTCCTGTACAGTAGCAATTTATTTTTTAAAGTTTTTAATTTCCCCAAAAAAAATTTTCCCGCAGCCCTTAAAGATTTAAAAATGAAATTTTTTTAAATGGTGAAAAATTTTTGAAGCAGATATTTTTACGAGCTAAGATTAAAAACAAGCCCCAAAAAAGTTTCTTTTTTACATTTGGTTAAATATAATGTTTTACATAATGTTTTAAACGTTTGGTTTCTCAGAAGTAAATTTTGACATTTAAAAGGAAAACAATAAAAATGTTTTTCATAATATTTCATCAATTATTATAATTTGAAAATATCCCTTTTTTGGCAAGCATGAAAATTTGTAGTTTTCCAAACTCTTTTACGTGAAATACAACATTTTTACGCATTTTTTTGGCGTAAAAAAAATTTTAAAAAACACTGTGCAACCCGCTTACTTTGGGTTTAAAAGAAAAAAAATAATTTTAAAAAAGTTTAAAAAGTTTAGTTAAACCCAAATTTCCCAACATTTAATTAAAATATATAATAAAAATTTTATGTGATTTTGTGGAAACGGGAATTTACCATTACCAATTTCCCCCAGGGGTTTAAGATGATTTTTTCTAATGAAAATATTTTTAAAAAAGGTCAGCGATGGGTTTTTCAAAAAAATAATAAGGGAAGCCCAAATAAGCAAAAGTTTTTTTTAAAAAGTATATTTTTATTTACCTATTACCTTACAATATTTAATTTTCCCGGGGAAAAACCCCCCCCCAGCTAAGTCGAGCAGATGCTTATGAAATGCTCACAGTTTTTTTCCAATTTGGAATAACAAGATGACTAGGGCTTTTGTACAACAACATAAGGGGGGTTTAGTATACCCGTGGTATGAGAACTTTTTCCCTTTGTATTTCCCATTTAAAAGGGTTTACTTCCCGAAAGAGGGAAATTTCCCCAAAAAAAAAATCAAAGAAAAATTACACAAACCCCTGGTTTTTTAAATTTTTTTATCAAATTACGGGGGCACTAATAAGGTTTTGGCCCTTAAATACCCATTTATTGAAAAAAAATTTTTTTTCGTGAAACGAACTTAAATCATTAAATTTAATTGTTTCACCGGGGTTGCTAGGGCTAAAAAACTTTTTTTTAATTTTTAAAACACTTTTCTTGGTCCCCGCCGAATGTCCCTCGCATAGCCCGTCTCGGGAAAAAACAATTTTTATGGGCTCTGGAATGGGCCCGAAGTGATCGCAAGTGGCACATACCATTAGAGGGTCGGGCCCCTGTGAATATAGGAGTCTGTGAGAGAAGGACACCCTAATTTACTAGAGGGCCTTGTTCTGAAACCCCGACGTTAGAGCTCCCAAAAGGGTCGGACGGGGCCCCTCAAATAAACCAGAAAGAAAAATTTAAAAAGGAATCAGAGTGGGACCCCCGAACGAATAATTTCGGGTGAAAGACATTACAAGTTAAAGTTGTGTTGGTCCTTAATTAATATTTTTTTTTTACATTTGGGGGAAACAAATAATGGGAAATTTAAAAGCGACTTTTCATTGTTTTTAAAATACGAATTTAAAAAATGTATAAAAATATTGTAAAAAAAGGCTAAAATTTGAAATTTTTAAGTAATTTTTCCCTTTTACCTCTATAATTAAAATTTTTCTTAGTTTAAAAGAGCCCAAGCGACGACGTCAATTTCAAATTAACCCCCGAAAAAAATCGTAATTTTACGTTTTTTTTTTATTTTTTTTAAAGCGATATTTTGTGATATTTGGCCCCCGACCGAGAAAAGGCTACTCCGATCTTGTTTGAAAAATTTAATGGGGGGCGTTTAAAAACAACCCCGAAACTTAGGAAAAGGGTTTAAAATTTTGGGACAACGAAGAAAATGTTTTTTGGAAAAAACCCCCTTCCCCATTTTTAAGGGGAACGATTTAAAAACCCTAAAAAACTCAACCCTCAACGGGGACTGGAAAAAGCGTTGAGCGAAGCGGGGCCCAAATTAAAAATTAAAAAAACACGGGGAAAGATTGACCGTTTGTAGAGAAACGTTAACATTTAAAAACGCTAAAATAATTTTAAAAACATTATGTAAAAGTATTTGGGGGAGGTGCGGGTCCCAAAATAAATCATCCCTTTTCGTAAATCTAAAAACTGCTCTCCAGACCAGCAGTCGCCGGGAAAACCTTTTGTATCGTCCCCTCGTGTCAATCAGAGGTCTTGTTCTATTTTTGTCGTGAGACGAGACACACAGACGGACGAACGGACAGAAAAGTGATTCATATCCCCTATATGAATCACTTTCAAACCCCTTTTTAAGCGAGCGAAGCGAGCGTTTCCATTTGACTCTGCCGGAAAAATTAGTCACTGGTTTTGTTTTGTTTTTTTGTTTTTTTGTTTTTTTTTTTTGTTTGTATGTCTCGCCATAACGTTCGAACGGAGGCTCGGATCGAGTTGAAATTTTGACCATCCGCAAGCTTCGTTCTCGATTGAATGACATTAGTTTTGTGGAAAAAATCTTCAAAAAGTTAAAGTTACATTAAAGTTAATCGAAAGTTTTTTTTTTTCAAACAAAACGGCGACAAAATCTGAGATGGCCAAATCATTTAGAATGTTCTTACGGTCACGAATATGTAAATTTGATTTTGATCCGATAAGTAGTGTGGATGGAAATTACATTAAACAAAGTACCGTTACCATGGCAACGGAAAGTCGCGCAGCTTTTTGGCTCATGATAGCAGTCGAACGGAGGCTCGGATCGAGTTAAAATTTTGACCATCACAAGCTTCGATCTGGATTGAATGCCATTAGTTTTGTGGCAAAATCGTTCAAAAGTTAAAAAATTACATTAAAGTTAATCGAAAGTTTTTTTTCAAACTAAACGGCGAAAAAATCTGAGGTGGCCAAATCATTTTAGAATGTCCGTCCGGTCACGAATATGTAAATTTTAATTTTGATCCGATAAGTAGTGTAGATGGAAATTACATTATAAAAAAAGTTACGTTGCCATGGCAACGAAAAGTCGAGGTTCGCACTATGCACTGCCCCTAGAAATAATCAAAATACTATCGAGGAAGCAGTGTATTATTTGTTACATTTTCCTAAGAAATTATGTCCTGGTTCTCTGATGGCGGTGGATTTATCCACAAATTAAAGATTTACCCAAATAGGCCCCCGTGGACAACAAAACGTCGAAAATTTTTTAAAATT
This sequence comes from Sweltsa coloradensis, assembly GCA_024449915.1. Classification (NCBI taxonomy): domain Eukaryota; kingdom Metazoa; phylum Arthropoda; class Insecta; order Plecoptera; family Chloroperlidae; genus Sweltsa; species Sweltsa coloradensis. The sequence continues at coordinate 1,461,369 of JAMZAV010000224.1, forward strand.
TTAATAAATTGCAATGTGGATCTAGCTATAGCACGTGCTCGCTTATCAACGCGTCCAACAGAGCGTTTCCCTAGGGTACCTTATACATTTCATGAATGGATCTAAAATAACCCAGCATTTTGTTCATTTCTATAATGTTTATGAAAGACTGTATGATTGCATTGTTAAACATATTGTTTTCCACTAGTGGGATATAGATTCCGTTGCTAATAAAGACTAATAAATTAAAAAAATTGAAATCAATAATACAATTTTCTTATTAACCTGAACCTCTTTAGAGAAAAATGACAAGGTGTCAAAATACATTCATATTAATGATTCTTCTCATTATTATTCAACAGACAAAATCTAATTTAAATCATCAGACTGAAAATCGGTACAGACTAACATTTATAAAAATAAGATTACCTTATATAACATTCAATGTTGAGTTGTTAAATTATCTGTTTTTCATGCTAGTTTATCACTAAACCTCCGTAACTCATAGGAACCTGTTTTAGACGTCATTCCGTTTACGAGTTACAAAAAGCCGGTACATACAAAATCGCTAACACAGATTCAGGGAGTCTTGCCAACTTTCCCTCAAAAACAACCGATTTATTTGTTTTTTTTGTTGAAAAGTGAGGAAGTGGTTTTACAAGATGTTCATGATGTTCTCACCGCTGCCGCCAGGTCTGCCAACTTTCTCAACTGCAATAAGAGGATAATACAATACCAACCTTGGGACAAGTCAGGTCCAGCTTTGCAGACTTACATTGGATGAAGATCTGTGTCGGAGTCAAAGATTAGAAATTAAGAAATCTATTTTTAAATCAATCATCCACTAACTTCTCAGAAAATTTTATGTGTTTGTTTTTAATTTCAGTTGGACAACAAAATTTCAATCAAAACTATAAACTATTTGAATAACTTATTTTATATTAATACGATCCTCAAAAAAATTATAATTATCATGTTATTAAAGTGTTTTAACGTTAGTGTTGTGTGTTCTTAATCCAAAAAGAACTAGCTTAAGTAAATTATTAAGTTCATTAGCAATAAAATTTATTTTTATTCGTTATATTTTTGTTTCTTTGCGCAATACGAAGAGTGATGTAAAGAACTGGGAGCTTTTCTTTTAGTTAAAGTAAATTAGGCTACACCTAATAAATTCCTCATTTAAATTTGTTTGTTATTACATTTTAATTAATGTCTCACATTCAAATTCAAGTTGACTAATGAACGGCAACAAACTTACTTCTATTCGAAATGTGGAACCTTTTGAGTCTTCTCATGTAAAACCATTTCATGAATACAAAATAGGTATTGCCACAATTTCAAACTCTCTGGTTTGACAAAAGACAATTATGAAAACCCTAAACTTTTTCTTCCTTCGTAATATGTACAACATCATATAAGAGCTATGTACATACGTCAAAACTCTATACCGTGTAATACAATGAAAAACCAAACATGTATACAGTATGAAATGTTTGAGTTCTGGGATTTAGCTATAGCTAGAATCACATTAATATTTAAATTAGACCCCAGCTAAGCTAAACAAAAACGTTACCCGTTTCACGGATACGAGGGTTTTCTATTTTCCGTCGTCGTACAATAATGCTTTTTATATATTCAAACGCGAATCTGTGGGTTATTCTTCACGGGATGTACGTAGTAATTTGATTTACGGCCCACCCTAGCTGACTTATTCAGCAAAGCTCGTTGTATCGGAGCGGGCAATCTCTAGGGGTTGTTGCAGTGTGCATAACAATTGGATGGAACTCAAATAACTTACAAGTTCTAATTTCATTCTCATCTTCGAGTACTTTGTGTTAACAAGGTTATTACGTATTTGCTACAAGGCGGTGTGTCTCCCACTCACTGCCTGTTATATACTTCAAACTTCGCTACAAGGGCGGTGGTTAATACAATGGGTTTCGTTCCGTAAATCAGAATGGGCGACCACTCTACTCATTGCCTAGCGTACCGTTAATATTCTGGTCGACCTGTGGTCGCGACCACAACGCCCAACGTTTTGAGGAGGGCGTAGTGGTCGTTTATTGAAGTATGGCGCTTGTTTTTAAATATATGTCTGCTGATGTGTATTTTGCTGTTTACTCATACGTAGATCAACTGTTTGAGCTGTAAAGTTTATATTAGAATGTTTAGAGAGCATGTGGAGCGTATGTGGAGGTAGGCCTAGGCTTCCGTATATCTTCTGTACTTGTTTTACGAGTAGGCCTAGGCCTAAGTTGGTCGAGGGTTGTTCTAAAGCCCTGGCCTAAGCCTAGGCGCCCAGAGGGCATTGCAATAAAATATTTATTTGGCCTAGAGCATATAAAAAGACTACACATTGCCTGGCACTTGTATTCATCACAATTAATTAAAGCAGCATCTCTTGCACGTTCCGGGGGCGCCATTTTCCAAATTGGCAAAATTTGAACGTTTCTAGTTCGAAGTGTTCCTTTGAGGTCGGGCCAAAGCGACCAACGACGGTGACGTCAAAGATCATCGACGACCATGTGGTCGAACGTCGCTTCTACGGAACGCAACCAATGTCAGACTAGATTATTGTATTACATTTTTAGTTGGGCACTAAGAAATTATATTTTTAAGACTAGATTTCTAGCAATTTTTTATGAATTTGTTTTAAGAAAGTGAAAGTACAATAAAAAATAAATCAAATTCCTGATTTACGCTAAGGATATCTTATGTTTTTTTCTAATTTATCATAATTACACAAGATAATAAATATACTTTTTTATTCATTTATATTTATATGTATACGTTGGATTCATTATTTTTTCAAACCCTTTATGCATATACTTTTTAGTAATTGAACCCTTTGTTTAGTAGGATAATAAATTCAACTATTACTCTGTTAAAAATATTGCACTTAAACTATAAGAAGATGATAAGCCACATTTTAATAATTTGCTAATGCAACAAGTAAAATCGCAAGAAGAAGAGTGACGGGATGGTAATCATGTCATAATGCTAGCCTTCTTTGGTGGGAAGACTAAACCAACTCACTTTTTGTCTTATCAAAACCCCGTGGGAGAATGTGTTTATTTTTGGGTGTGTGTGAGTGGGACTGTGGAGCCACTGTTGCGTGCATGCTGGGGCGACAGTGTGCTGTGCCAGACTCAACAAGCATCCGGTTTACATAGAATAATACCAGGCTTAAGAGGGAGATGAACACAGATTTCAGAAACTCTGACTGACAACTCACGGCCATGTATTTAGAAAATGGAATTCAAATTTGGTATTGAATTACAATAAGGGCGAAAGAGTTCATTATACACAATAACTCTACTGTTGAACAAAATCGAAATCACCCGATGGCTTTTCAGCTTACACAAACAGTCTCGTGGTTATATTGCGATTTAAGTATAGCTTGAATATGGAAATATATTCCAGAAAGTGTGACATAAGAAAACGTTATTTAAAAACCTTCAACCATGTCCACTATTTAAACTCGCGATTTTCTGGGTGCTAAGTAGCATCATTAAAAAATATATATAAATTATTTTGCAAATTTTGGGGCTATCTTGACTCATAACACCATAGAAAATCTGCCAAGGGACAAAATCACCTTTTTTTTCCTTTAAAAGTTTTTTTTTTATTGGATTAAGTTATTTATTTTCCAAAACGAAAAATGTTTAATTAAAAGGGAAAAAAATTTAAAAAATTCGGCCCAAAGGGTTTTTGGGGGGTTTTTTTTTTATTTTTTT